>OZ005652.1:5278150-6546900 GCA_963930645.1 Salticus scenicus
TAAATAATGCAAAAACTTTTGTTAGTTTTGTTTATATAAAAATATTTGATAATTCTCTCAAAGTTGATTTATTTTATAAAGTTGTTTTCATTCATATAATGCAGTTCACTTTTAGTTTAAAATGATAAAAATACTTTTTTCTATTACCCTCATTATCGTAAGAGTATTTGTTTTATACTAAATAAATTTTAACATAACGTTCAACGGTAAAAAGTGAAAGACACTTATCGAAAGATCGATTGGTAAATTGGTTAAATTCAAAATCTCAAATTAATAAAACGTCTTGTTAAAAGAAATTTTAGAGAACACTTTGTAAGTTTAATTTTGAGTAAAAGCTATGTTAGCAGTAAAAATGTATTGGAAAACTGCTGTTGAATACATAAAAAATAATAAAATAAAAAATAAAAATTTTAATAAAACGTTATGAAATAAATAAATATTTGGATGTGACTTTAAATATATTCGTTTTTTGTAGAATATTTTGCTTAGGATAGAGAAAATGGATTTTTTTTCTTTTTTGAATAAAGTTTTAGGATAAATAAAACATTTTTTTTTTTTTTAATTTAATTTCTTGCGAAAAGTAAGTAAATATTTTATTTTATTTTTTAAATAAAATTAGAAAAATATATTATTTGATTTTTAAAAAATATATCTTGAATTTTAAAATTACATTTGTATTTAAGTACTTTTGAAAAGTACTATTTTCTGTTCACTTATTTAAATCCTTTGTTAATATTTATCCATGCAAAGAATTGTTTTTATCTCAAAATAAAAATGTTAGTTAATTGTGATCGTGACTGATTAGGAATGTAATAAAACCTTATCTCTCAAACGTACTAATTTATAATATTTTATTAAAAAAAAAAAAAAAAAAAAAAAAAAAAGACATGCATTTAAACAATTAAAACAAAAAATTTACTAAGTGCTATACTTCTAAAATACTACCTCTGTTTACTTAAAGTTATAATTATTAGTTATCTTAACTGTATTGTATGAAAGACTTTTTATTTACTGATAGTGATGGTAACTTGTGTAAAGCATTCATTCAATTGAAAGATAAATTATCCATTCACTTAATGGATTTCCAATCATTAAAATGCAGAGTCATAGGATAAAGAAAAAAATTGGGGTATAAGTATTTATAATTCTATTTGAATTATTATTAATTTTAATAGAGGAATGGAGATGCGACTCTTTAAACTTATTAGAAATATCATATTGGAAGTTTAAACATTTAAAAATAACTTTCGTTATTTCAATGATGAAAGTCATACACTTACGCACGATATCATATATAGATTTTTAAAATGCAAAATTATAAAAACTGCTTTGTAAATAATAATTATTTATGCGACATTTTAATGGAAAAATTTACTTTATTAGATTACTATTTGTAAATTTATCTTTTGACAAAAAGGCTTTGTGAAAAATTATATTTTAGTTTATGTTAATATTCTTTAGAAAAAATATCCTGTCTATAAATCATAGATATATTCCCTTTGCATTTATAATAATGTGTAGTAAATAAATGCGATTGAATGTACTTTTTAAAAAACATATTTAAAAATCTAAGGTAATATACATTTATCGTTCGTTAAAGAGCCAATTATAAGACACATTAAAATATTATGCTTTTGGTCATCATTCGAGCATATAATTTATGAAATATTTTTTTTCTGAAAAAAAAAAAAAAATAATAATAATAATATCTTCCATATTTAATAATATAACTAATAATAATAATAATACTAAAGTTGCATAAAGCCATAGTTCAAGTTTTATTTTCATTACAAACTAAGTTATATAAACACAATTTACAATAAATTATTTTTCATATTATTCACAATTTGAAAAATTCATAGTGTTTTTTTGTATAGGTTGGATGATTTTATTAGTAATCTAGCGTATTTTTTTTTTATAAAAACAGTATTTCGAAATTTCATTTGGTGTTACACCAAAACTTTCATAAAAGTCAACTTTGTTCAAAATATTTAATTTGCCGGAAATATTAATAATCGATTGTGTTTAATTTCACTTTCCGTGTGCAAAAAGGGGACATAAAAACACAGATATATATGTTCTTAGATAACGTATTATTTTCCTGAAAATGTTTAAAAAATGTCTAGCTCAAATTTATGTCTACTGGCACTTAATTTTTAATTTGGTCGAAATATTTTATCAGAAATAACACTGAATTTTAGTTTCATATACATCTATGAATAATAGTATTTAATTCTTTTAGCTATGTGTAAGATTGATTTACAATTTCTGAGTGCAAAATATTTAAAATGAATACGTATAATGTTAAAATACTAACTAACGATTAAAAAAAATCGTACCAAATTACAATGTTTTTATGGAAATCCTCCTGATGAATACAACGCAATTAATATTTATATAAACAAAATAATTATAAAATTGCTTCACAGGTAATTATTTACAACGCCATTTGAATCCTAAAAGAAAGTTTTTCCTGTTGTTTCAAGCAAAATTAAACTAATCGTTTGTTAGATATTTTTTAATCTTCAAAAAGATATCATATTTTTCATAAGGAATTTTTAAATAATGCAAAAACTTTTGTTAGTTTTGTTTATATAAAAATATTTGATAATTCTCTCAAAGTTGATTTATTTTATAAAGTTGTTTTCATTCATATAATGCAGTTCACTTTTAGTTTAAAATGATAAAAATACTTTTTTCTATTACCCTCATTATCGTAAGAGTATTTGTTTTATACTAAATAAATTTTAACATAACGTTCAACGGTAAAAAGTGAAAGACACTTATCGAAAGATCGATTGGTAAATTGGTTAAATTCAAAATCTCAAATTAATAAAACGTCTTGTTAAAAGAAATTTTAGAGAACACTTTGTAAGTTTAATTTTGAGTAAAAGCTATGTTAGCAGTAAAAATGTATTGGAAAACTGCTGTTGAATACATAAAAAATAATAAAATAAAAAATAAAAATTTTAATAAAACGTTATGAAATAAATAAATATTTGGATGTGACTTTAAATATATTCGTTTTTTGTAGAATATTTTGCTTAGGATAGAGAAAATGGATTTTTTTTCTTTTTTGAATAAAGTTTTAGGATAAATAAAACATTTTTTTTTTTTTTAATTTAATTTCTTGCGAAAAGTAAGTAAATATTTTATTTTATTTTTTAAATAAAATTAGAAAAATATATTATTTGATTTTTAAAAAATATATCTTGAATTTTAAAATTACATTTGTATTTAAGTACTTTTGAAAAGTACTATTTTCTGTTCACTTATTTAAATCCTTTGTTAATATTTATCCATGCAAAGAATTGTTTTTATCTCAAAATAAAAATGTTAGTTAATTGTGATCGTGACTGATTAGGAATGTAATAAAACCTTATCTCTCAAACGTACTAATTTATAATATTTTATTAAAAAAAAAAAAAAAAAAAAAAAAAAAAAAAAGACATGCATTTAAACAATTAAAACAAAAAATTTACTAAGTGCTATACTTCTAAAATACTACCTCTGTTTACTTAAAGTTATAATTATTAGTTATCTTAACTGTATTGTATGAAAGACTTTTTATTTACTGATAGTGATGGTAACTTGTGTAAAGCATTCATTCAATTGAAAGATAAATTATCCATTCACTTAATGGATTTCCAATCATTAAAATGCAGAGTCATAGGATAAAGAAAAAAATTGGGGTATAAGTATTTATAATTCTATTTGAATTATTATTAATTTTAATAGAGGAATGGAGATGCGACTCTTTAAACTTATTAGAAATATCATATTGGAAGTTTAAACATTTAAAAATAACTTTCGTTATTTCAATGATGAAAGTCATACACTTACGCACGATATCATATATAGATTTTTAAAATGCAAAATTATAAAAACTGCTTTGTAAATAATAATTATTTATGCGACATTTTAATGGAAAAATTTACTTTATTAGATTACTATTTGTAAATTTATCTTTTGACAAAAAGGCTTTGTGAAAAATTATATTTTAGTTTATGTTAATATTCTTTAGAAAAAATATCCTGTCTATAAATCATAGATATATTCCCTTTGCATTTATAATAATGTGTAGTAAATAAATGCGATTGAATGTACTTTTTAAAAAACATATTTAAAAATCTAAGGTAATATACATTTATCGTTCGTTAAAGAGCCAATTATAAGACACATTAAAATATTATGCTTTTGGTCATCATTCGAGCATATAATTTATGAAATATTTTTTTTCTGAAAAAAAAAAAAAAAAAAATAATAATAATAATATCTTCCATATTTAATAATATAACTAATAATAATAATAATACTAAAGTTGCATAAAGCCATAGTTCAAGTTTTATTTTCATTACAAACTAAGTTATATAAACACAATTTACAATAAATTATTTTTCATATTATTCACAATTTGAAAAATTCATAGTGTTTTTTTGTATAGGTTGGATGATTTTATTAGTAATCTAGCGTATTTTTTTTTTATAAAAACAGTATTTCGAAATTTCATTTGGTGTTACACCAAAACTTTCATAAAAGTCAACTTTGTTCAAAATATTTAATTTGCCGGAAATATTAATAATCGATTGTGTTTAATTCATGTTAAGATTATTAGAAAATTATTTTAAAAGAAACTTTTTAAAAATTAAAATGTAATTCAAGTGAAAAAAAAAAAAGATTCGTGGCACGCGGTTTTTTTTAAGTCATTGAAGTTCTTGTGCTCTATATCTATTTTTTCTATTGTAAGTGTGCTATTATGATCTTCCATAAAACATACTAAATGGAATATAACGGATATTAAGAAATGAGTAAAAATTTCGCAACCCGTGCATAAATTTTAAAAATAGTGCGATTTTTCTAATATTCTCAATAAACTCGATGATTTTCCCCAAAAGTGAAATGAAACGTATGCAAGGTACCATATTTTCAATATATAAACTTAGAAAATATTTGAAAGTAGAATGTTCAGATACAGGAAAAAGTAATAAGAAAAATTAAATAAAAAATTGCATCGCGTTTTCTGACAGCTTGCATGAGAAATAAAATAAATTTTACTACAACAAAATATCTGAAAAATTATCAAAAAATGTTGAAAGTTCCAACAAATCTCATATCTGATATAAATTCCTTTATGCTAAAATAATATCACTCAGACATAAAAAATTGTCAAAACAGATAATAACATAGTAAAATATTTTTTATTTGTATATGTGAAAAAAATTATTTTTAGAAAATTTTGTGAATTTTTATTAAGTTTTTTAATGAACATCATGAAAGATGATTTTCATTATAAGATATATTTATTTTAATTAGTAAATATTTATAAATAAGAACTTTTATGTGTAGAATTTCTTTTCTTTTGTAAACCACAGTGATAAACATTATTTATTTAAGTTAAAATCCAAAATGAGATGATGTATGTGTACAAATATAAACAGAATGTGTTGTCTAAGTTAATAAGTTAAAGAATGCATATATAATGTTCTGTCTGTTTTAAAAACTGTACTGCCACTTTTTTATTATTGATCGCTTAAAAATTAGATAAATGTTATTTAGTTAGATTCTTGCTCTAATAAAAAGGTATCAGTTATAACTTATATATATTTTTAATGAATCGTATATAAAACTATCGTAAATATAAAAACTATGTAAATATTTATTTTTAAACTATTTATCGTATAAGAAAGTTAACACAATATATTTCCAGTTTATAAATGGTACTAAAACTTCGTTATTTTTAAAAATGTATAATTATAAAGCTAATAATTTCAAACACTTTTATTATTATTTTAGCTATTAAAAAATAATTGTAAAAACTATGGGACATTTAAATTGTAACTTTATGCAAACATAGGTAAGTGTCATGGCTTAAATTGTTAACATGCTTTTGAATAAAAAGGATAGCATGAACTCGAATTGTCAACAAGGTGATAAGATAATGAAAATATTTCATGTGTATGAATGAAGATTTGTGTTTTGAAGACTTTAGTGATATAGGTGGTCATTGTAAGGTAATTCATTTTTATAAATTTCTATCAGAATTATGAAAAACTGTTATGTACAAGAAAATTTCGCAAATTATTATTTTGGAATATTGATGTAGTTATGTGTAAATAATACAAGATGTCATACATTTTTTCCCAAAAAGAGATAGATTATTTTTAAAACTAATTAACTTATTGAAGATTCGGTGTCTGTTTCAGTAGATTTATATATTTAAGAAGTAATATGAAAATAATGGAAAGTTGTGTGAATATGATGAATTATATTGTGGTGTGATGAAAAAAGTATCATAATGGGTATATAGTAATACCAAAACAATTTATTTAATAATAATAGTAATAAAGAAATCCCTTAGTTCAACACATGCCGAGTGGAATTCTGTTTTAGATGGACTACAATTATAATTTTAGTCACTCAATGTAATTTTTCCCTGAGCAAATCTAGCAGAATGCATAAGTTAAATTTTATTTCCTTAAAATAGGACATTCAACATATTTTCTTTAAAATATCTTTTAAAATATGACAGTATTAAACAGATTCCTTAGTTAATCCAAATTATTAAATGATAATAACTCTTTTGAAAATTTGCGAGTAAGAAAATACAGTTACATTAAAGAAATAAATAAATGACTAAAAAGTTTTTCACAAGATAAAATATAATTTTTTTAAACTGAAAAAGAACATTGCATAAAAAATCTCATTATATTGCTAAATAATGATAATAATAATTATAGTAATACAATTAAGTTTCATTAAATAGTAATAATAAGTAATTTTTGTCATATTTTTTCCCTAAAAGAAAATAAAAGAATTTATAAAATAAAAAAAGAAAGATAATTTTTTTTTTATTAAATATTTTTTTAACTTAAAAATTAGTAATAAGAATAAAAAGAAAAAAAAAATAACAAGTTAAAAAAATTCACAAAAAGAAAATATAAAATTCACAATCTCAAACAAAAGAAGAGATATGTTTAAAAAATATTTTATTAAATCTAAAAACAGTTACATTAATAAAATTAAAAATAACAAGTTTAAAAAATTCAGAAAAAGAAAATATAGAATTAACAAACTGAAAAAAGAAGAGAAATATTTTTTTAAAAATATTTTATTAAACCTAAAAACAGTTACATTAATAAAAAAAAAAAGTTTATAAAATTTCAGGAAAAAAAAAATACAGAATTAACAAAAAAAAAAAAAATTAATTTTTTTTTTAATTATTATTATTATTAAACTTAAAAATAAAAAATGAATAACTGTTAAAAAAAAATTTCGCATGTTTTAAAATTAAATATGATAGTATTTTTACTATTGTAAGTAAAGTGTAAGAAAATAAAATTGTTTTAAATTTTTTAGAAAAGAAATAACTAAAACATAAGTTTTTTGAATTGTTTTTTATAAATTTTCCAGAAAAAGAATTCAATTTTTTCTCAAAAAGAAAAATAAATAAATAAATAAAAATAAAATAAAATAAAATAAAATAAAATAAAATAAATAAATAATAATAAATAATATATATATATATATATTATATATATATATATGTTTTGCAATTTATAAAAACATAGCATAAGGAACATGTGCAAAATCTTTTTTTTGCATGTTTAAAAAATAAAATCTGATCGTATAATTAATAATGTAAATAAAATTTTAAGAAAATGGGATTGTTTTAATATTTTTTCAAGAAAGAAATATCTGGAACAATATTTTCTAATTGTTTAAAAAAATGTTCACAAAAATGAACAAATCACCAATATCATATGAATATTTTGAGAAAATCACGTCGATTATCAATCTCCTTGGACTATACTTTGAAGTTATAAGCCATGTATGGAAAACCTCTTCCCAACCCTATCTCGTAAGAGGTGAAAACATAAAGAAGAAAGCTCAATGTAACGTCTCCGTAGCTCAGTGGGTAGCGCGTTGGTCTCGCATGCTATAGATGGTGGGTTCAAATCCCCTACAGTGCAATATCGTTTTGTAAAAAATCTAGCGAATTAAAATAGTCAATAAAATAATTAATTAATAATCAATCTAATAGTAAAATTTGCTTGTTAAAATTGATTAATGAACTACTCATTAAAAATTAATTAAAAAATATACTACATTGTCCTCTTTTCAGTTGATGACGTCATTCTCTTTCAAGTTCTGACAGGATTCTGTGTTGTCCCTTTTAGAAAACTCTCCCCTCCCCGACACATGTCTTGACAAGAAATCCAGGTTGCCAACGGATAAAAAGAAACTCTACCCCCGTCATCTTTCACGCTCAAGCAACCAACCAACCATTCAACCGTTTTGTCCCCCAAACGGCGGGGCTTACTACTATTGGTCAATAAAAAAGCAATGTATTAAAAAAGTAAACAAGTGTTTTTTCGCTGTAACTGTAACATGCTGATGTAACACCAGAGTTAACCGTCCAATTTCGAAGGATTAAAAAGAGACTGTTAACTCGAGTGTTAAATCGCAGATTTCGCATGGTGAATACTGATCTTGAGATAACCTAACATATTCTTGGGTTAACCCCAGTGTTAAAAATTTGGTGAATAAGGCTGTTAGGGGTACACACAAATGAAACACTTCCAGTTGCAAAGCCGTTTGCAAGCGTTCCAAATGTATGACTGCAGTCGGCAGCAAAATTATTCGAGCACTAGCAAAAATTCCTATATGAAAAAAGCACACTTAACACTGTATTGTTAAATAAATCCTTGTCGAATCATGTTCTTATACTAAGAACAGGATTTGACAAGGATTTAGTTAACAAAACTGTACTAAGTGTACTTTTTTTACATAGGAATTTTCGCTAGTGCTCGGATACTTTTGCTGCCGACTGTATTTGCAAAAAACTTGCAAAATTTACGTCATCAAAATTGCAAGCGTTCCGTTTGTATGCAACCCTTAGTCATTCACAAATGATGACGTCCGATCGTAAATTTGCGATTTCCGCTTTCTAATAACATCGATTATTCTAAACGATAAGCCTGTGTTTTTAAAATCATTTATCAACGGATTTTCTTGTATTTTAACATTTTCCTCATTATCTTTTCTTAGGTATTTTTTTAGTTTCCAGTTTCGTAACTAAAGGACCATAAATTCGGATAAAATATTTAAAAGTTTTTCTAACCTGATATTTCGGTAATTTTTAAATACTAAAGAAGTGAGGTGATATTTTTAAAGCCATTGGATTTCTGAACAATACTTATTTTAATTATTACGACAAGAAGTCCTAACGGCAGATTTAGTTGACATATTTATGTAATCTGAGCTTCTGTTCATTTGAACTATTATGTAGTTTGCATAGTCATAAAAAGAAATAATTAGAAGATAAAAAGAATTTTTTACATACCACGTTTTTAAATTTTCTGTTGAATCACATAAACTTGACAATTCTATGTATTAATAAATGCTTTTTAAAAATTTTTTTGATGAATAATCCCATCAACTTGAAAGAAAATGATCCAATGCATAATAGAGAGAGCCATTATAAGAAAATTTCAAACATTTATTAATGGGCTCTTCCCACCTGACGTCAGAGGTCACACGATAGAGGAAAAACAAATAGCAGACGAAGTCTTGTTTATCTAGAGCGATTGCTGAAATAACCTATTTTCTATTCTTATTTTTGATCAATCGTATTTAATCTGTGTTATTATTTTTATACATCATCATTTTAAATCCAATTTATATCATTATTCATCCTCTTTTGTTTGCTGCATACATTTACAATCATCATTCAGTTCATATTTGTTACTGATGTTCATGAAGAACATGTTAAATACTCTGATTTTTGGTACTAAAATCAGTGACAGTGCAATGTCGTACTGCGTAAATCCATTTAGACCAGTAACTAAGTTAATGAACTTGTTGTGACACCTTTATGCAATTAAATTAAATGAAAACGTTTTAAAATTACAAATTATAATCCATAAACATTCCACAAGAATAAGCTATTACTTATTGCTAGATCAGTTAATAAGAGGTTAATAAGAGGACACTAGAACATACTACACTAGAACATACAAAAATCGATTCTTACAGTTGAAAATAAATAATCACATAAAGTGTTTTTAAAAAATTATTAAATTTACAAATACAACTATTCTACTGTTTACAAATGTACAATATTACTTTTATTTTATTTTATATTAAATTTTAACATTCTTGTTCTTAAGAACAATATTTAATTGAATTCGATTATCCGTTTTCCTCTATCACATGATTGAGCAGACGAAACTGGGAAGAGTCCATTGAATAAAATTATTAAAAGAATGCATTGTTATTGTGTTCTGAGCTATTCTAAAAGTTTCAAATGTCTAGCTAGTCGGGAAGTTAGTTAAAAATCGATTGAAAGATTCGTACTGGGCAAACAAACAAGAAAGCGTGTTAATAAAAACGTGGTAAAATAAATATATAAGCTAATAAATCATTGACTGCTTGGATAATTCAAACGAAATACCTAAAGACAGGGGCGGACTGTCTCAGTTTGGCCCACCCGGCTACAAAATATTTTGGCCCACTCACTCCATAAAGGAATTTAGGGAACCCCTTTCACGGCGGACTACAGAAATTCAAAATATATTTAAGTCACAATTTTACAACATTTTGCTTAATTTGCCAAATTAATATAAGTGTATAATAGAGGTCTTCACGGGCGGGCCCGAGCTCGGTTCCGGCTAAAATAATCAATTTCGTCTCGGGACGAGCCGGACTCGGACATAACATATATATTTTTTAATCCTCGGGCCTTACCAGGTTCATGCTTAATTGTTTTGTGTATGTTGAGGCCAGGCCTGCATTAAATACTTTTCGGGCCGCGTCGAGCCGGATATTTTTTTATACTTTCTTTGTTAATTAACGAAGAAGATAAATGATAAAAACATTTCATTTGTAATTTATTTTACATAATTCTATAAGCTAATGTGTCACATGAAAGTTTGTTTTGGTAAAATGCGTTTATAGCTTCAACTTGATTCCCTGCTTGTTCACGCTCTGATTTCCACAAATAATTTTAGCACATCTCGAAGCTGCTATAATGTTACAATAACTGGTTTCTTATTCAAAATGGTATGCATGTTGTTACTAGTTCGCGCACATGCACACACAAAAGAAATTATATAATCTATTAGGCTTTATATCCTATGGCTTGTAGGATCTAGAGACTATGAAGGATATTTTTAAGTATTTTTCCGTTTCTTTCCTGGGCACTGCATGTAAAGAAATCAGTTTTTTAGAGGAGCAAAAGCATCTTTTCCATATTGAAAGCGATTGTATTAGCATTATTATTATTATTATTTTAACAGGTTAACACAATAACTTTCAGATACATTACGGGGTATAAGTGGAAATGGATTAATGTAGATTTTTAGTAGTATTAACCATTTTCAATACCTTTTACATTGTTTGATGAACACTATTAATTTAGGTTTGACTTTCTGTCGATCCGTAATAATAAATCTCTGTTTATATGTAATTGTCTTCTAAAAGATCAGTAAATTTGTTGAGGGATTCTCTATGCCTTGTCTAGATAAACCTCTGAAAAGTACATACAATATATATATATATATATATATATATATATATATATATATATATATTGCATAGAAAAAAATACATATTTTTAATATCCGAGCGGGCTAGCCTAATTTTATCGTCCGGGCATCAAAATTCCGACCCATGTAAACCTATACTATATATATATATATATATATATATATGCATATGTGTGTGGTATGTGATAATATTCACTACGTGTACCTATAGTATTATGTACCAAATAAAGAGTCCAAGGTATTAATGAAGTAGTTTGTTGTGAGCTCATATTTATATTTAAAATAGTCAGGCCAGCAAAGCACGCTGAACATTCAAATAACGATCAAGCAACATGTTATTCACGGTCTTAATATTGGTCTATGTCCCAAAGTGCAATTTGACTCGTTTTCATTTTAGCAAGAGATACGGTAAACTTAAAAATTTACCGATTTTCGCATGCAGCTCCTTATAAAGTCCTAATGTGACTTAAAAACAGCTGGCGGGCTTAATCTCCTCCTATGCTTTTTTATTGCTTGTTAACTTTATGATGACAGTTTAGCTAAAACCGAAAATCCAGGATTAATTAATATGCATTATTTTATCACAAAAAGATGAGCATTAAATACTAGTCAGCAACTTTTTTTTTTCTAAATGTTGTTCAGTTTTCTGACTTTTGCGTAATGAAAGCGTCTTACAGTGAAATACACTTTACATGGGAAACTTTAGAATTATTTTCAAGCTAAGAATTTTGAATGTTATTTTCTTTAGATTAATATACAATATTAGTTTAAAATGTATAATAGTTTAAAACCTTAATTCTTTATATCTTTTCATATCCCCTCCTCCAAGTAGACGTTTGCCGCAAGTCTGTGCGATCTCACCTGGATAGAAGATATTCCATAGACAAAATTGCTGTTATGTTTTAGAATTTGCAAAAAAGATTATAATGGAGTGCTATTCGCCCTTAATGTGTAACATGCTTAGCCTGGTTAGACATAAGGGAAGGTGGCCTAAACTGATCCTTGTAAAGGAAAAACTTGTGTAAAATAACCTAACAGTTTAAATAAAACTTTAGTCTTTTGTTAGTGTGTTTTACACTATATTTTGCATTATAAAAACACTTTGATAATATTTTTAATTTAAACTGAGTAAGGGGAAAAAATAGATTTTTGAAAAAGGGTACAAAGGTTCATGATCCTTCATTTAAAATTAATTGTAAATTGCTTTTTATCTGCAAAATAAAGGATATAAAAGTAATTAGGACATTAAACAAGGAAAGAAAATAGTTTTCACAATCAAACAGCATATACATTTTTTTTTTTTTTTTTTTTAAATAAAATTAGAAAAAAAGTCTCAAATAACTTGGAAGAAAAAGGATTAAAAAAAAAAGGAATATTTGGAAATTATCATCCAACCATAATAGATATAATAATAGGCCCACAATTAAAGTCAGAAATAAATTAAATAATGCCTATTTCCTCCACACCCGATCATGACGATCCACATAATGGATTCAAAACTATTCACATAATGGATCATTTTACCCGGCAACATGAATATCCATTTCAGGTCATATTACTGGATGACGCTGAGAAATATATCTGAATTAGCAAGTGTAATATAATCTAAAACTATATTTTATTGAGTAAACCAAGTCATATTTCAGTACATGAACGACTGTGTATTTAAATAAATAGGAAAGTTAGTGCTTAACTTATAAAATCTATATATATAAAAATGAATGTTTGTCTGTATGTTATTTATAAAATCGTAAACGGCTTGACTGATTTCGATCATTCTATTTTTGTTTTTTTCCTTATAGGTCAGGGATGGTTTAGGAAAAAAAAATTTGAAAAAATCTTTAAAATTAATTAAAATATGAAAATAATAAACTTATTGACTTAATATAAGCCATTTAAATTTTTAATTGTTGCCAAAAAAAGTTTACGAGATGTATTTATTTATTGTTTTCAGCATAAAATGAAATATGCTTTCATGCGAAAAATAAGAAATTACTAAATGTTAAATTGGTCGATGAGAAAATGACACATTATAATTTTAAAATGAAATAGTAATATTACAAATCTAACATATTTCTTCTGAATTTTATTTCACAGCATTTTTTTTATGTACCTCAACTTCAGATTTTTTTTTTTTTTTAGTATGGCGGATGAAACACTCTTGGCATAAAAGTTAATTCAGCATTATGGTAAAGGTATTTTCTTATTGATAATTCTTGACAATTTTTTATAATTTTGATGCTGAAGTAGATCGGACATTTTTCGCCAAGGAAAAGATAGAAAGAAATACGCAAGCGAAGTGATGACGTCACTGGCCGTTCGTGGATGCAAAAAAAATATTTCCTATGTTAAACGCCCATTGGATTTTTTGTAAAAAATTATTAAAAATCGAGGAAAAATATTTCCCGATTTTAATCCGCATATTTAGGTATAGATATGTATTAGTTATCATGTCCATGCATTAGATTAAGTTATTTTTGTTGTAAAATTGACAAAATTTGAATTTTTAATTTCAAAACTCTAGAAAAAAAAAAATGGCAAACTTCCATATTCGATTGAAAACACAAACATTTAATTTCAAAGGATGATATTAACACAATAAATATCCAACTAATATACTGATTAAAAGGGAAATGATAAATATTCTATCATAATTTGAAGTCAAATTTGTTTTCAAATGTCTAAATAAAGTATCTGATATAAGATACTAATATGTTGTAGTGGAATAGATTTGATATCGGTCATCCTTGGTAGAAAAATAAAATATTGCCAAATTATTTGGCGACCATAATTTAATTCCTTTCAAAAATCATGGTTATTTTAACAACTTATTTTAAGACAGTAATGAATAATATGAAACAATATTTCGTACAATGCATATTACGAAAATATACATCTGGCATGTATATTTTCGTATTACGTTTTTGTTCACCAAATACAATAAGCGCCAAGAACGACAGAGTTTTGAAATTTAAAATTAAAATTTTGTCAATTTGACCGCAAAATAACTCAATCTAACACATGCACATGATAACTAATACATATGTGTACCCAAATATGGGGATTAAAATCGGGAAATGATTTTCTTCGATTTTTAATCATTTTTTACAAAAAATCCAATGGGCGATTGACATAGGAAATCATTTTCTTGCATCCACGGAAGGTCAGTGACGTCACACTTCGCTTGCGTATAGGAACAATAATCGCATAAATTATATTTTGGTCTAAAACGGCAACAAAAATTTAAAAGTCGCCAAGGGCATTAAGGCTGTACCATGATCAAGTTTACATACTAATTTATTTATTTTTCTATATACCAACTACTATTAACTAAGCATGAAGTATATATAACCACAAAATAATAATTGTCTCATGCGATAGAAGTTGCCGATCATAGCATATTGTAATATTATATGTGGCTTGAAATTGCTGTCATTCTATGGTTGATTGATTAAATCAAATAAATATAGGAAATAACTTGAGAGCAAATATTATGTACATCACATATAATGTTGTTCATATGTAACTGGGATTCAGATATAAAAGAGCTACTTCAAATTTTTCGATACTGTCCGTATCGAAACTGTTATGTATGATAAGCAACCAAATGGAAGCCCACGGGTAAGCCATTGTCGCAGGCAATAGGGACAGGCACCGGAGATTACAAGGACGAACAAGGCGCTGCCTAAGGCAGCGGGAACCCAAAGCAAGCTTTTGACCGATTTCAGTTTTTTTTTTTTTTTTTTCATAAAGCATATAGAAAAGAGTTTGCCAGCGAAGCGGGCAAAGTCATCCAAAATTGTTTAAGAACTAAAATATTATTCAACAATTCGCCGGGAAATGAAAAAAAAAAAAAAAAAAAAAAAAAAAAAAAAAATCATTTATCTCTATATATTAAAAAAAAGTAACTGTCCCTGGCGTCAATTTTTTTTGTCTGCGACAGCATCTTCTCGCGGAGGGCAAAGTGCTCTGCATCATGAGAAGTATCAGTGTATTCCGACTGCTTCAAGGAAGGCATTTCAGCTGCTTAGAAATTTCTATCATTTTAATTAACGAAGTTAATAAGAAAAACGTCGGGTTTATGAAGGTACTCTATTTGCCACCGTAGGGAAAAGTTTCTCTTATGACGTTTTTTTTCTGTGTCTCTGACGTCACTTTCCTCAGGAAAATTAAAATGTGATCAATGGTGTAAATAAGAAAATTGAAATATTAGAATCTTTGAGATGCTCTAGAGAAGAAAAAAATTATTTAGAATAGCAAAACATGAAAATAACCGATATTTTAAAAACATTAAGTAAAAATTTAATAAAAATGAAATGAAAATTGGTTTATATTTTTATTTTATTTTATATTATTAGTTAAGTTTATACTATTAGTTTAGTTTATATTATTAGTTTTTATTTTAACGTTAGGCGAAAAAGATTTAGTAATGAATATAATTATTATGTTAAACAACGATTGGTATAAATTTAGAAGTTGAGCCCAGAATTTTTTTAAATGAAATTTACGAGACAACAACATAGATTACTTTATATAAAGATTTAGTTTTTTACTCAAAATATATGTAAAATGATGGATCTTTACTATGACCAATTTAGCTATTTTTAAAATTTAAAAATTTAGAAACTCGTACGTTTTTCGCCAAGGAATTCATTTACGCAACCACAATAGCCATTTTAACTCTAGCCATGCATTAAATACAGAGAAAAAGGTACTTACGTATTAACGCCACCGCAGCTAGGTACAACTACAGTATCTCCCCACAACTGAATTTAGCGATTTTTCTTTGGCGCCGTTTTGAACGATAACGATGTCGTTCTGGACACTTTGAGATATAATATGGCAGCCTGCATGCTGCTTATTTTGGATTTATGATTTTATGATTTAGCTTATGATTTACGATTTAGCTTATGATTTTATCATTTATGATTTTTAGATTTATGATTTAGTCATAATCGCCAAATTCAGTTGTGGGGAGATACTATAGATGTTCACTCTGATAAATAAGATTCCAAAAGATGTCTCGCTGTCCCCTTATGTCTCTTGTGTGCGAACAACAAGATTACTCTTTATTTGCGCATTAGCGCAACTTCTGCTGCGGTGGCGTTAATACGTAAGTACCGAGAAAAATTATAAAATAGTGCAATAATAATAATAAAATTCACAACCTATTTTTGTTTTTGGAACAACTATAGTATTTCCCCTCAGCTAGATTTGGCGATTTTTCGTTGGCGATTATGGCTAAATCATAAACCTAAAAATCATAAATCATATAGCATAAATGATAAAATCGTAAGCTAAATTATAAACCATAAAATCATAAATCCAAAATAAATAGCATGCAGGCTGCCATATTATATCGCAAACAATCCAGAATGACATCGTTATCGTTAAAATCGGCGCCAAAGAAAAATCGCCAAATTCAGCTGAGGGGAAATACTATAGTTGTACCTTGTTTTTTAAGCATTGATGTAAAACTTTGCAGAAAACAGAATTTAATTTAATACAACAGGACTTTTTTTTTTTTTTTTTGTCTATTTTTCCATGTAATGGAATGAAGTAACGGCATTGCTAAAATATTTTAGTTACACCTAATACAGGACCTAACTGCCAGATTTTAAATTTTTCATTTGTTTTGACGATGACTTAAATTATCTATCTCAGTTATGCATGTCAAGATTTTTGCGGGAAAAGTCTAAGCTACTTCGGTGCCAAATTTAAAATTTCGCCAAGAGGTTAAACTGTTCCATTGCTTTGGCAATTTTTTTTTTTTCCAATTTTATTTTGAATATTTTTTAACTTAATTCAAGAGAGAAAAAAAGAAGAACATTTTTTATTTGAGCTAAATATACAAAATATCTCCAGGTAAAATATTATCCGTACTAATAGAAAGAAAATGGCTAAAGTAGTTTTTCTTGTACCTTTGATGTCTCTATATTAAATTAAATTATATTATCCAATATCATTATATTTCATTCTCCACACGCATTTTTTATTTTCTAAATTCAATATTATATAATATATATGTAAAAAAATCAAGGTGTAACCAGTACACATCCAGAAGTTGTAGCCAACAAATATTTAGAAGCCAATCATTAACAGGAGATATCGCCAACAACTATTAAGATGTCATGTTCAATATATACCAGTAGATATCGCCAACAATAATAATTATTCAGAATATATCGCCAACAAGCATTCAGGAGCCATCATGAATATTTATTCAGAAAATATTGTCAACAAACATTCAAAAGCCATCCAATTTATGAATGGTGATGGTCTATCTTGAATACTCCAAATCGGCAATTCGTTTTTACAATTTAATCAAGGATGAATTTTTCGTTTATCAGTAGGTTTCGAAAAATGTGATTTTTTTTTCTCTTTTTTTTTTCCCCCGATTTAACTTAGTATTTAATATAGTTTAAGAAATGGTAAAATCCGATATTGACGAGCATCTTGGCACATTCATGGCGACAATGCAAAATCGCTATCTGAAAGAAATTGTCCTGTCGTACTACTACTAATGAAATGTTTAAAATAATTGCAATAATCACATAAGATATTTAATTTCAATAGATCTGACTAAATCATATTCTAGGAAAAATGCACTTTAAAAAGTTGCATCTTTACTGTTGTGAGCACCATTTTAAACCTTGTTGTTCATTAGAAATAAATGCAGAGTGTTACATATTGCCCTAAATTAACTAAAAAAAAAATTAATAGTAAAAAATATAGGCATTAGAAAAAATAAGTTCATAATTTCTTTAATCAAGCAATAATACCCAAAAAATTCATCGTCCAACAATGACAAAAATGTAACAAGTGGAACGTATACCAAAGCAGTAGCGCTAAATCGTTTAGATAAGAATTTCTCTCTGTTCTAAACATTTAGTGCTATCGTTGTTTATTTTGTGTGTCTAGCTGTTTAACATATGTTTTCTCTCAAAATAATGGCAAATTGTTATTAAACTGTCGAACGTTAAGACATATTTTTCACATATTTTAAACGATATAATATTAAATATTGTGTATTTCAATGTGATACGATATATGGTGGATTTCTATAATATTGTTCAACTTTTCTCTTGTGTTATGTATTATTAATATTTCAATTCAATGAAAGGCAAAGTTGCGAATAGTTGGGCAAAATCCAGCAGGGGTTAATGAGCGAAGCAAGTCGGGGTGAGGTAAAGCCTTCCTCGGGGGTTGGTGAGCGGAGCGAGCAGGGGGCAGAGCCCCCTAGTTTGTAAAAAAAAAAAAAAAAAAAAAAAAAAAAAAAATTGAAACTCATAAATATTATATGAATTTCACCACATAGTTAAAATTTTAATTAACCAGTCACCAGATTATTATTAGAACCAGATTAATATTGTGCAATAGTGAACTAAAATCATACAAAGAAAGGTTTCGAAATAAAATTCATAATTGACGACCCAGTTTTTATACTTCCACAACGCTGTACTGTTTTAGTACTGAATCCCTATGGACGAATTTTAAATTTTTATCGCCATGTTGGCGATAACTTTTTATTTATTTATTTTGGCATTTTATTTTGGCTTTCAATGAGTTACAAAATTTTTTGAGTGTACTTTATCAGACTCTGTTTTGCACAGCACCACAATGATAAGGTTTCATTTCATTACATATTATGATCAAACCGTCAGTTCCCACACATACACATCAAAATTTCCACGTGAACGAAGTCGCGGGTAACAGCTAGTATTTTATAAAACTCATTTTTTTTTAAAAGTTCTATTCAGACACGTAACCAGTGTTGCCAGATTTGGGGACTTTTTTATTCAACATCCACCATTACATTTTTATAGCAACAGTTGCCTAATCACATCGAAGATTAATTGTCTATTATGTATGTCAAATTTTACTTCTCAAAATTATTGGTGGTAGTTAAATAAAAAAGTCCCCAAGTCTGGCAACACTGCACGTAACAGTGTAATCGCTTGAACACCGTCATTGCTTCTTCTTGATTTGGTACAACTAGTTATATGTTGTCCGGTATAGCGCTACCTGTTTCGAGGAAAACATACGTGGGCTAATTTGACCACTAGGATCATTTTAGGCTAGCTTCCTCTACAGTTACATTATCAGCAACAACACAAAAACATACCAATAAAAGTATAATATAACATAAAACTTTGTTCAGAAATTTAATTCATCAACCTGGAAATTAATTTTAGATAGAATGGAGTAGAAGGCTGATTTTTTTTTTTTTTACCAACTATGTGAAAAATACCATAGCCGGGAATCGAACCCGGGCCTTCCGCATAACGCGCGGATGCTCTAACCACTGAGCTACCCTGGCTGATAACCAGCTCGGCACTTCTCACATAATTTACGTTGGCAAGGTCACCGAGTCTGCATTAAAGCAGCTATATCAAGTGACAAATTTAAACATGGCATAACTCCAAACGGCCACGAAATTTCAATTCAGAAATTTAATTCATCAACCTGGAAATTAATTTTAGATAGAATGGAGTAGAAGGCTGATTTTTTTTTTTTTTTTTTTAACCAACTATGTGGAAAATACCAGAGCCGGGAATCGAACCCGGGCCTTCCGCATAACGCGGTTAGAGCATCAGCGCGTATTGCGGAAGGCCCGGGTTGGATTCCCGGCTCTGGTATTTTTCACATAGTTGGTAAAAAAAAAAAAAAAAAAAAAAAAAAATCAGCCTTCTACTCCATTCTATCTAAAAAAAAAAATAAAAAAAAAAAAAAAACTTTGTACTGGTATATAGAAAATAGAGAAAAAAAAAAGTGTGTGTGTACATTAAGTCCTGTAGTTCAATAATGTTTTGTAGACTTTCCTTGAACTCGCTAGCCCATACTTAATACACAACATAATAAATAAATAAATAAATAAATAAAAGAAAAAATAAACTTGCATAGGCGAAATATTTCTGATAAAATTGACTTCAAAATAGCTTTGAAAATTTCATAAAAGGCAAGGTTAGTAAATAGTTAAGGGTGCAAAATGTTTTTGTAATACGAAAGCTTTCAATCCGCCATTGTGTTTCTTTCATTCCTCCCTCATGGGATTATTATTTTATTTCCCCTTTCGTTATAATAATGCCATCTTTCTAGCAATGGCGGACTTGTAACTTTTGAGGTCTTCGGCGAAAGTCTTAGTGGTGGCCCCTAATCAGAGCACCATCTATATCGAGGCTCTCCTTGCCCTTCTTCATTGAAGTTTATGTTATAAAAAGCTAATGAACTAAGATTTAAGATTTATTCAGAAGCACAACTCAGGAAGAAGGGGAGTTAGTCTACATACAAACTAGCATCAACTTTATTTTTTTAATAGTACCCCCCCCCCCTTTTTTTTTTCAATTATTTGGTTGAAATCATCTCGGAAAATGGTGTATTTTATACATTTCTCTTAAATTTCATAAAGTTATTAGCTGTCACAATATGGGGATACTAACGTTAAATGAATGTGGTAAACATTAATTCATATCGTCCCAAAAAATTATATTCAATTTTCATTTTTATGCGTTAGAATGAAGTGACTGAAACATATTACATGCATATTTTTGATTAAACAATTTTTTGAATAATGAAAAATATTAATAAATCGTTGAATTATGAACTTTATTAATTTTTGCACAAATAGAAGAAACATCGTCAGAAACACGGGTTTACAAGTTTACAGATTAAACTTGTAAAATTTTGAGCTATAGTAATATTTCTTTTCATACAGTGTTGCCAATACAAACTTTTTTTCCCCGCTAAAAGTACGCGTGAAAATCCGCTAAAATCCACTAAAATTTTTATTTCTCATAGCGTAGCACTAGTACACTGTAAAATCAATTCTCTCATTAAAAATTCGTTGAACATTTAAATAACAAAACAAAAAATTAATTATTTAAATGTATATGGTAATTAATGAATACATTGCACATTTATTTAAGCACTATTTCATCATCGTCTTCATCCTTATCCGATGTTGTGGTTGAAGTACTTAGTATGCAGCCATCGAGCCATCGTTCCAATTTATTTTAGAATGTTTTGTAACAAATTGCAGTTATGTATAGTACCAATTCTTGACACGTTGCAGTCATGTACGTATTAAAATAGAGTTTATCTTTTCAGTTTTCATTCGATTTCTATGGGATGTTTTGACAACATTCATCATACTAAAGGCTCTTTCTACATCAGCATTATACCATTATGGTAAAAACAGCAGTCTTTGCGAAATCTTATAGCTCACTGAATGGATTTTAAAAACTTGCATCTCTATATAAGCTCTACACAGTGTTGAAAACTCAAATTTTGTCATGTCCCTATGGATAATTTAAAATGTCCCTACATTGATGATAAAAGTCCCGACATTCATGATAACAGTCCGTACTTCAGTGCTGAGAACGTCCATAGGATGTATTTTTCATCTTCAGGCTGTCATGAACGTCATGAATACGTCCTGGGGATAAAAAGTACCTACAAAAAATCCCTACTATGTCTCTACATTTTGAAGATAACTGCTGAAAGTCCCTGTGCGTAGGGACAAATCTTTACGTTTGCCTCTATTCACAAACATCCACTAAAAAATCCGCTATCTTTACAAACACCCACTAAAAAAATCCGCTATTCGCTAAACCTTTATTTTTTCCCGTTGACCATGTCAAAAATCCACTAAATTTAACAGAAATTCCGCTAAATTCGCAACATTGCTTTTCAAATTGACTTTAGATGGGAAGGGAGGGGGGGGGGGGGGGTTGCATGTTACCATTTGTATCATCTATAAATAAATATTCGTATGTAATCTGACGGAAATTTTTTTTAGCTAACTTTAATGTTATTCTTGTTTTCTAAGCAATGTTTCGATGTTTATAATGAAAATTAACTTATTTCTGTAAACATAACACAACGGAGGAGAGAGAGATTAGGAAAGTACTCCAAAAGGAAATAAGCCCTTTTGTATCGTTGAAACAATTAAAATAAATTGCATGGACTCTATTTGTGATGCTAAATGAGTTGATGACAATCAAAACATTTTTAACAATATGTGAACCGTTTTTTTTTTTAATCTTTTCAATTATTTTAAGTTTGACTGGACTTGAATTCATGATCTTTGGATGTTTTAAAATGTAACCACATCATTGAAAATAAATCTCCATTGGACTTCCGAAGATGTAGTAATTGTCAAGCATTTAAACAAATTTGAATCATTAAATAATTCAGTAATTAATCAAAATTAAAAAGTACAACAAAGTATTTGAATTTTTCTCTGTAAGTTCAAATATTAATACAGTGGACGGTAATGTTTCCGAATTCATTTGTGTTTCCCTGTTAAAAAGTATAAATTTTAAGCAAGCAATTTCCGATAACGACCATTTTATAGCAAAATTCTAAAATATGTATCAGTTTTACTGTTTTTCTTTTCTTTCTTTCTTTATTATTATTATTATTATTTAATAATTTAAACGCATTAAGATGTGAAATGTGTAAATTATTTCATAATCCCAATGAAAGAACATTATGCAACACACATTATTTCCCATAATGATCATATATTAGCAAAGAAATGAAATATATATCAGTTTTACATTTATTTTTTAAACATTTAACATTATTTAAAAGAAAATTAAGTTAATTTCATTCCAAAGTCGCAATATATACGAATTTTATTTCGTATTCCTGTAAAAAGAAGGGAAAAAAATACTAAAAGAAAGAAAACTTTAAACGAATGTAGATTTTTACACTGCGATCTTGAAATAATTTGAGTCTGCAAACCATTAAGTTTTTTCTTTACGTCTCTTTAAGTAATTATAAGCTCTACATTCATCAAAATCTATAGGATTCGTACGGCGGTGGTGGCTTAAAATAAGTTGACCAAGTTTTAGTTCATTAAAGGATAAAATATTCATATGCTATTACACATTAAACAATTTGAGCCCATTTGCAATAGTGGTAAAGAATTTCTTCATGTGTCTGTTAAGGAACCATGAGTCCTACGCTCATGAAAATCTACACAGATTGTGCGACGCAGAAATAAACATCATACCTACCAACTTTGTGCTGAATTAAACGAAGAGTTTAGACTTTATCATATTCACTTAACACATACGAACATGCATACATACGTACACATACGCATATACATCACCTTAAAACAGAAAGTTTGAATTCCAGAGAGCTACAAAAGTATAGATACACCAAAAATCTAATAGTCAAATTTTTTCATGATTATAATACTTTTGTTATGTAGTACGAACATGCTCCAAAGTAAGAAAATTGGACCCAGAATTCGAGGCTAATTTACCTTCAAATTTAAAAAAGGGAAAGAGAGCATTTACCCTTTCTTTCTAGAAGTCACCGAGATGTGCCAGATTCGATTTAAATCGTGATCGTCGGCCTAACCATTAAGAGTTTTCCGTAGTTTTTCCCACAACCGAAACCAACCCTAGAGGTCACCTAAGGGCAGGAGGAATGGTGGATCGGGCTACTAGCTTCCTCAGCATCTAGTCACCCACTTAAAAAAAAAAAAAAATAGAAGAAGAAGAAGTACAGGCCAAAATTAATTTTTGAGGCTTTTGTCCCGGACCAGTCGGTATGATACATATTTCAATTTTTAGAGCATCTATTTGTTGAATATTATGTATATGTTGACACTAGTTTTTGCTTATCAACTGAAATTTAATGACGACAATAAAAAAAATTATTTGGCCCATTTCTAGTAGTTGGCCCACCCGGTGGTTGCCAGGTAGCCGGGTGGGCCAGTCCACCCCTGCCTAAAGATTTACTGTACTTATATTACCTACCTTCCTACACCTACACTTTGATTATGGAATCTCGAATCAGCTTTCTTCCATATACTGAATTTAGAAATGCTTTGGTTTGGTTGTAATAATTAAAACCAATTATTAGCATTCGCGATTTAAGTTATAAATGCGAATTTTAGTCAATGTTATTTAGATTATATGATTTGATTTATGAAAAATTTTCCATCTTTTTAATACTTTGATTGAAATTTAGTGTTTATAAATACATCTGTAATTGTTTTATCTTAATATAAAATAGCGAACTGTAAGAAATTTTAGAATTATTTTGAAAATTATTTGTCTTATCAATGTGCAATCAGTTATCACCAGAGCCCGATTAACCTTACAACTGAGTGGAAGCACAAATCCATTTGGGGGCCCCCACTAACTGCTTGGTCTAAAGACTCATACAAACATCTCGAAAAATTTATACATTTTTCGGTAAATTTTGCAGTTACCTGTAATTGGAGACAAGTAAATTCGCTTAAAATGTAGACAAGTCAATTCACTTAATTTTTGTACCAAAATATAAACTGGGGAAAGCTTATATTCACCACACTATATGAAATTATTCCATTTTAAATGAATGTATAAAAGCTTCATTAGCATATTTCTTACATAATCTAGAAATGGTAGTTGTGCAGTCAGGTGTACTTTGACTTTTTTATAATCAGACAATGCTTTTAGACCACAAGCTTACAATTCGGGGCCCATTTTTGGTGTCGTGCTCCAAGCTCACGTATCTAAAGCTCACACTAGAGGAATCGTGTTTGAAGCTCACATACACCAATGTCTCGTGTTCCAAGCGCACAAATATATTCACCCCTTTCCCCAACGCATCAACTTGACAGGTGGGGGTGGGAAGAGACTAATCCCTTTTTCCGAAGAGTAGAGGGGGGAGGGGGGGGGAGGTCGAGGAAGATGGTTTTTGAAGCGCAATTCAGTTGATGAGTTATTTTTTGAACTAAGGCAGGAACTAGGAATTAAATTATTAAATAAAATTATTTTCTGCTTATTTACATAAATTTAACAAAAATACTTTCGGGGATGGATAAAAAATATATATCAGGAATAATGGCCCAAAATGTTTGTTCGTGTATTTATTTAACGCAGTTTTATTTAATAAGTCAATCTTAAGTACTATATATGTTTTATATAGAATTCACAGATTATATATAAGACTACACATAATTTGTGGAATGTCTTTGTTATCAAAGTTAATTGTTGTAAGTATTTTTTAACTAGAAATCGGAACTTACAATACGAAGGTACAGTCTGCAAAAAATAAATAAATAAATAAAATAATAATAATAATAATAATAATAACACCCCCACCTAAATTATCAACATATTGATAAATCGATTTCTGGTAAAATATTAGTAAGTTATAATTCAAAAGTTATGATTGGAGTATAAATTTGGCAGTCAATGTTAATGAAAACATACATTGTTATCAAATTTTAGTCTAAAATAGTGTGAGTGCCACACCAATTAGTAAAATTGTGTATATTTTAATGTAAAATTTTATTTTAGATTATTTAAATAATATAATTTTAATTATTTCTTTGTTCTGTAATCATGACAAAAGATATCTTTTTATATTACAAAGTATATTGAAATAGTTTTTCTATTAAAAGCCCAAAAAATGATATTGAGTAATCTAAATTAATTATTAAAAAAATATTTTTGATAATTAAATTAGTTTTTTAGTTATGATATATAATTATTTTTTTTTTATATAATCATTGATTAAAATAACTTTTTATATTAATAATAATTTCGTGATGATAGTTTAGGTGTTAAATCCGACTGAGAACATGAGTGTCGACAACCATGACCTCGAATTGAACCCGGCACTTCCTGTCTACCAGTTTGGAGAACAGAACTTCTCGACTTATTAATTAAAAGTTTAAATGGTTTTATTCAGCAATTTCAACTAACTTAATTATAATATTTTAATATTAAAAGTATTTTAAAATAAATTTTTCTATTGAAAGTAGAAAAAATTGTATTAAGCAATCTAAGCTAATTTGATTATTATTATTATTTATAATACGTTTAGTTTTTAGATAATTAATTAATGAATTTAGTCTTTCTATTAGAATATTTTAAATAAAATAATTTTAATTAGATCCTTAACTATTTTTTTTTTTTTTCATAATTATTCACAGAAAATAAAATCTTTTAATATTGTACTAAGGAATATAATTGTACTAAGGAATCATAGCTAATATAATTATTAAAATTTATATTTTTGATAATTCATTTAGCTATTAGATAATTAATTTACTCTTTCTTTTAAAGTTTTTTTAAGTAAAATAATTTTAGTTACTTACTTACTTTCTATAATCAATTACAGAAAAAAATATTTTTATGTTTAGCATTTTGAATTAGGTTTTTCCTTTGTAAGCCCAAACAACAGTATTAAGCAATCTCAATTAATTTAATTATTTTAAATTTATATTCTTAATAATTAAATTATGTTTAATTAGAATGCAATCTTAAACGATTTTTTAATTAATATCATTTTTTGTATACAATCATTTATATGTTACAAAAAAAAAAAAAAAAAAAAAAAAAAAGACTTTTTGAATTAAAAATATTTTGGTGGTTGTGGTTTAAGCATTAAAACCCATTGACAACATGCAGGTCCTAAGCCTGGCTTAAATGCCTTTCATGAGAGTTCTTTCTAAGAAGCCCTGTCCTGTATATACGAGATTTTCAGAGAAAACCATGGAAAATTCCGAATTTCTAGGTTGACAAGCGGGAACCCGGCAATTCCAATTTATCAAGGCCCACGAGCGGCCGAGCGGTTCTGTGCTCAAAGCTGGTAGACCTGAGATGCCGGGTTCGATCCCAGGTCCATGATCGTCGGCTTAGTCGTTCGGAGTTTTTCGTGGTTTTCTCAGAAACTTGCGTAAATATGGGCTAGGACCCCTTTGAAAGTCCGTCATGGAAGGCACTCCTCCTCGGGCCTAGAACCCTAGGGTAGACAATCGGCCCTATTCCCAGACATCAACACTAACACCAATCTATCAGCTCTGAGAGCAGAACCGCTCGGCTACTGAAATAGGCCTTTTAATTAAAAGTCCAAAAAATAGTATTAAGTAATTTCAATTAATTGTAAAATATTATATTTTTAATAAATAAATTGTTATTTTTTTAAATTAGAATATTTTATTAGATGATTTTTTTTAACTAGCTTTTATTATTATTATTATCGTTCATAGAAAATAAATTATTTAATAATATAAAAAAAAATTACTAAAGATTTTTCTATTAAAAACCCAAACAATAATACTAAACAATCTCAATTAATTTAATTTAGTTATTAAAAAAAGAAAAAAAATAGTTAAATTAGGTTTCTAGATTTTTTTTTAAATCTTTAATTAAAATATTTAGAAATAGATTTTTCAATTAAAAGCTCAAATAATTCTATCGAACAAATTAATTTTATTATTAAACATTTTGATTTTAATAAAGGCAATCATTTTTAATTATATTTTTATATTAAATAACTCGTTAATTTTTTCTCTATAATCTCCCATAGAAAAAATATTTTTATATTCAGGGATAAGATTTGCAGAAATATAAAAAAGCTGAAACTGTACGCAAAGGCAAGACAACTAGAATTTCAATGACAAAATCCATTATATTAGAGAAATAAATATCTATTTTAATCTTCAATGTATAAAGAAAGAACAAGTATTTGTTCTTTCTGGTGTGTATACACCAGAAATATAAAAAATGCTGAAAAAACTAAAAAAAAAAGCTAAAAAGCTAAATGTACAAAAAAGCGTAAATCAGCTGAAAAGCTGAAAAATCTCATTCCTGTGTATTAAAAGTATTTTAATACAGATTTTTCAATTAAAAGCATCCATATATATTTATCTATTTATAAAACAAGCAATAACAATGATTTAATCTTAGCAGAAATGTAAATCATTTTAAAAATATACGAGAAATGGAAGTATGTAGCTAAGCTTGTAACGTTAAGCAATGGTGTTTTATCCCACTTTTTGCCTACATTCTAAAGCACGTGCGGAATCATCCGTCAATGTTTATCGCTGTGACGTCACATGCGCCTGCTCTATTTGAGATACGAGTTACGTGCGCTACGGCCACGGTCTAATCTAATCCCACCTGTCAAGTTGATAAGTCGGGTGGAAAGGGGTAAATATATTTGTGAGCTTGGGACACGAGATACTAATCTATGTGAGCTTCAGCTACGATTCCCCTACTGTGAGCTTGAAGCATGTGAGCTTCGACCACGGCGCCCCATTTTTTGCTTAATTTCGGGCCTTTTCAAAATTTTCCAGTGGAAGCACCTACTTCTCGTGCCTATTGGGTAATCAGGGCCTGGTTATCATTATAAACAAATGTTTAAATACTTATAAGAATATTTATATTATGAGTTACATTTAAGTTTACTAATATATGTAAAATTATCCTATCGCAAGAAATGCTTATTTCATATCAGGTACTAAAAATTGTATTTCTAAAATATTCCTTCAAAAAATAAATAAATAAAATAGAATAAATAAATAAATAAATAAAAATAAAATAAAGTAAATAAATAAATAAATAAATAAATAAATAAAAGTAAAATAAAATAAAGTTTCTATCACTGACTTTTTTTTTCTTGCATCATTTGCATCTAGCCATTATTTTAAAAATATAGTAATAATAAAGAAAAGGAAGAAAACTCCAGTTTTATGAACTGAAAACACTACAAATTTTTAGACTTTTCTCCCAACTTAAAACAATATAATAAAATTTCATTTCGTTTCAGACTATCCATCTTCAATTTATTAGACTACTATAATAATGTATAATTACAATTAAATACCAAAATGCGTGAATAATGTGATTTTATTTTATTGGAAATATCGCTCTGCGAATGTTAATGATAAAGTATTAGATAAGATAATATTAGTATAAACTTAAGTATAAAGTTTATATAATAGTTTTTGTTTATATACATGACTAGAAGAACTTTTTTTTTTTTTTTTTTTTTTTTTTCCATAAATAGATTGTTTAAAAGCAACTCCGTAATTTAGAAATATTAATGCATTTGTACTTTTTATATTTCTGGCTTCAGTAACATTAAATTGTATGTTTGATCTACTATATCTATATTGAATTATATTAAGTAAATAGGTTATTACAATAAGTTTTAAGCGTGATTTGTTTAAATTTATCTGAGATAAAAACTAACTATTAAAACTCAAATAAACTACTACGTCAGAAACGCCAAAAGAAAAATTCTTGCGATGCATGCAGCTGTTTCGGTAACCTTAAGCGTACCGTCTTCAGTGTAAAAAGAATTCTGAATCTGAATAAGTGCTCGTATACATAGGAGAGGGACCTAATTTAGTTCAACCAATAGGATTTCGGGAAAGGTGGGGAGTGTGGCCAATAGGAAATTGGGAATGTTAGCTGTGTAAACAGTAAAAAAATTAAGAAAATGTGGACTGAATGTAAAATTTTCAACATTCAGACAAATAGGGAACAGCAAAATCACAATTTACAAGGTTTTTAAAATTTTTATAAATATGAAAAGCTTCAAAGAAATCGAGTTAATGAATGGATTAAGGTCTGCAAATTATCTTTTTGCATTGAAGACGGTACGCTTAAGGCTACCGAAACAGCTGTATGCATCGCAATTTTTTTTTTTTTTTTTTTTTTTTTGGCGTTTCTGACGTAGTAGTTTATTTGAGTTTTAATATTCCAAAGCCTAGTTTCCTGTCATCATATGAAAACTAACTATTTAAATATATGCATACTAGCAGGCTTTGCCCGCTTCGCAGGGCACTTTACTTAAATGAGTTGTCAATATCCCACAGCATTATTAAAAACCTAAGTTAAAGCTCCCGATGTGTTCGGTAGAGGTTTTTTCCCGCTCGCAACGTGAGGGGTCCGTGTCTACGCTGCCCTCGGCAGCAACTTACCCGCTTCTTACTCCCCCTTTCCCAGCGAGTAAGTTCGAAGTTTTGCGAAATCCCACCAAAGTACATAATGCGTACACTTAATCAACATCCACTCAAAAAAAAAAAGCGCAATTCTAAGGTCATTTGAAGCGAATTCAAACGGGAAAACGTGATTTTACACGCGTTTATTGTCCACCGACCCCGGGGGGAGGGTAAGCAGTGGGGGACTGGGTCAAAAAATTTTGGTTGCCAGGAGATAAAAGGGGCCCACCAAAATCGAGAGGGCCCATTCACATCTATAATGGTGTCGAGCTTACCCGCTTCTATAGCTATTATTTAAATTTTCTATTAAATAAAAATAGTTTTGAACTAACTAAAAGGTTAAAAAATAAGTAATACACACATTAATCAGAGTACTTGTCTGAACTTGAATTATCTGGGCATCCAACTATTGGAACTGCAGTTATCTTATACTATTAAATGAGCAATATTTGTATATATATTTCACTGTTCTCGAAAACGGTAGCTCGGACAGTCACGAGATTTAACACAAAGGTGCCCCCCGAAGGATCATTGTGCACATCGAAGTCAGAATTTCGAATTTCTGTTTAGTTTTCTTTTAATTAATAAAAATATGAAAATAATAAGCTAATAATAGAAAAAAATTAGCCATTTAAATTTAATCCATAATTTAATTGTTGCCAAAAAAAAAAAAAAAAAAAAAATACGAGTTTATTTTTTTTTCAACAGGAAAATAAATACATTTATCTAAACATGAACAATACTACACACTACTGATTGCAGAGCTTCCAAATTTGGCATATAGGTACCTGGGAACCTACAGGTGTGCACCTCATCGAGATTTTTTCGAATTTCGAATTTGAATTTTTTAAATTAATGTTTGTTCGATTTTTTTTTTTCGATTGGCTTTTATGTTTCATTTTTCATGAATTTATTCTTCGATTGTAATCGTCTGCGTATCTTAGCAACGGCTATATTATGCAATTTATTTTTTATTTAATACATTTATTTGAGGGCGAATCTTTTTTCTCTTTTTAATTTATTATATTTATTGAAAATAAAATGGTAATGCAGTAGAAAAAATTAAATATATTAAATTTAAAATTTAAAAACGTATTTATAACAGTTATGTTTATGTATAATTTTTGTAGTATAACAACAATTATTTTTCATTTGTTAATTTAATTTCTTTAAAAGTTTTTTTTTTTTTTTTCTAGTTTATAGTATTGTCAGGAAATAATGGTAGTATATAGTAGAAAGGATTAAACTGATTGGAATTTATTTGTGTTTTATGTATGAATATTCTAAAAGAAAAACTACTTTTTATTTTATTTCATTATATTGGTCGGAATCAAATTGTAATACAGTGTAAATAGCATGAGCAATAAAATACTTGGTTCAAAAACTAAAATATTTAATAGACGCTGAGATACAGTTATCTTTAAAATCGTAGTTCTTAAATAATGGCAGACCCACCTATCGTCAATAAATACCCATATTGAAATACATAGAAAACAGATTTCTGCAGGCAGTGGGGACCTGCTCCCGATACAGTGCGGGCAGAGAAAGAGCTGCCGTAGTCAGCGATTACCCGATGCGAGGTCTACAGCGATTCCAATGTAATTATTTTAGTTTTTATTTATAATGTGATGCGAAAAATAAATAATGATCCAATTCTTTTGGAGATTCATTTAAATATAGTGGCCAGCGAAGCGGGCGTAGCCTGCTAGTAGATATCTATGTGTGTTCGTATGTATGTATGCATTAGGAATTTTTACCGAAGGCAGTGAGAACCCGGTGCGACAATTTTCCCAATAAGATTTTTTTTCTGTTTTTTTTTTTCACGTGATAAAAATTAATGCAATTTTGAGAATTCAGTAATTATAGCGATTAATTTAAAAATAGGGACCAGCGAAGCGGGCGTTGCCTGCTAGTGTGAAATAACAGAGAGGATATTTCTTCTTTTTTTTATTTTTATTTATCTTGTGTATGTGTGTCGGGGGGGGGGGGGAGGAGAATTAGATAATTTTATTTTCTTACAGGGCGCTTTACTTTTGATGAGTTTCTGTTTTAAATTAGTGTCTCTTTTTTTATTCAAATATACTGAAAAAAAATCTAATGTGGACACCACGTGACTTCCTTATAAACCCATTGGGATATACATATTCTTATGAAAACATTGACATTTTTGTTTGAGGCAATTGATTCGTAAATAAACAAGCAGGTTCCAACCACGAAAAAAAAAAAAAAATCTGAAAAACTGCTACTCACAAAAGTCATGATAATAGAATTATATATACCTCCAAACAAATATATTAGTTTTTTCAGAAATGGCTTACTATAGAAGCACTCATTGGCAAATTCATAACTTAGAGTTTAATGAAAATCATTCGAGTACAGATGGCGTACTTTTGTCATCTTTGCCGAAAATTACAGGTGAAAACGATACATTTTATCGAAACAATTAATTCCAGTTAAAACTGAGAAAGGATTTATTTACTAATTATGGCCATCCTGGAACAATATTTGCCGCCAAATTTGATCGCTAACCTCGCCAAGTCGCCAAGTTTGTAGCCAACGCTGATTTTGGTCTTGGCATTGATTTTGTCGATTTTGCGTCGAATTTGGCGAAAATTTGTAGTTTAGGGTTGTCAAAGTGTAGAATATCTAACTTCACTAAGAACAGAATTCTGGAATTTCCCGGAAAGATTCATTGATTTAAAACGCTGAATTAAATTCTTTAAATGAGAAACAAGACTAAAACAAAATAAAGTGCATTCGTCGACTAGAACCTGCTTATATATTAAGAATTACTTTCTGCACTCAAAAATGTCAGCAACTTTCATAACAATATCATTATACGTGCTCTATCTACGTCCTGAATATTTACTAAAGAGCATTCGTAAACTAGAACCTGTTTAAGGTAACGACAGCAGTGCTCGTCACTCTTTAGGCCTTATTTTTAAAATGTTTGTTTTTTTTCGTGTGACATTCATGTATCAGTATTATACTTTGGTCTGTTTTATACACTGATTCTTGTAGTTGTTGTTGGACACTTCCAATTTCTTAACACATTAAGCCAATTTAAAAAATAAATAAATAAATAAATAAAAATAAATAAAAATTGAACTTATAAAAAGGCACCAGTGTTCGTCACTTGAAAAATGAATTTCACCAGTAGTCGCCAGGTGTTTGCACCAGTGGTCGTCATGTAAACAAAAGTAAAAATTTGCTGAATAATTTGATTTTAATTGTGCTTTTACAAAATTTCATGAAACAAAACATCTTTGGCACATACTTAGAACTTAGAACCTAAATCCATTCGTAGGGTTTATAACACAAAACATTAAATGGTAAAATTCAAACTATTGAGCAAGGTTTTGAGAATAAAACAAGTAAATTCGTATGCAAAATAATTTGAAAATTGTTTACTTTTAAAAAAAATTCCTCAAAATTTTATTCGTTCGTTCGTAAAAATATCCTTACTTAAAGCAGAGGTTAAGTGCAGTCGGTAACAAAAGTATCCGAACACTAGCAAAATTTTCTATATAAAAAAGTAGAGTTAATAGGGGAGACTCGTGTACCTAGGGCCGTTTTTTTTCAATACCCAAAAACAGAGCCCTTGACCTGTTTAAAATTATCAAACAGATATGTACATATCTTTAGGTATCTATCTTATAATTACTTCCAATTGGGATTAATATAAATACCTAAAATAATAATTTCCTACAAATAGAAGGTTTAAAAAAAAAAAAAAAAAAAAAAAAAAAAAACATCACTCGTGGACCTAGGTACAACACCCTCATTGTACCTAGGACCATTCTCTCAAATTTAGATTTCACTTTGTAATGAATAAAAAATAAGCATATAAACATGTATTTTACAAAAGAAACAATATCAAGTAACATATTTATTTATATAATAATTATCATGTTGTTGCCTTAATTTGAAACACGAAATTTTTCACTTTTTTTTTTTTCTTTGGGATATTTTAACAGAATGTTTTTTTTTTTCCCCTTCAATTTCTTTTTTTTTCCTTTCTTTTTTTTTTTTTCTGGAGTGTCTCTTTAATTTCTAGATCTCTCTGGTTTTCGATCACATCTTTTCTTTGATGTTGGAGTTTTGCTTTAGGTAAAGGTTTTGCTTAGGTTCGTACCTGTTAAAGCATGACACACGAAAAGATGTTAGATGTTGAAGGTTTCGAAATTTCAACAGGACACGAAACAGAGACATACAGTTCTATCATCGTTGGTTCACTTTCTTCCTTGAAAATCTTTTTTTTTTTTTTTTTTTTTAAATTTATTGAGATGTCTTGTCTTTCAGTCACATTTGAACTTAAATATTCATCCTCAGTGAATGTGTTTTGATTCATTGGCCATATGCCGGATACACGAAAGCCTGATAGAATGTTTACAGGAGTAAAAGCCGACGGATAGGACTTGCCAACATTTTCAGCAACGTCATATATAGTGATTACTTTACCAGGGTTTGCCAGCATCCAAGTACTATAGACTGTACTGTGTTTCTTAACACTTTCGCGACCGCTGACGTAGATTCACGTCATTTGAAAATATAAAACTTTACCAGTGGGCGCTTCTTTTACAATTTGTATGTTATTTGTTTCTAAAAAATATACACAATATTCATATTTGTACAATCAGTATAGTATGGATGCAAATACTTTGATTAGAGAGAGTATGATTATAATGCATATCCATTTGTAATATAAATGTGAATACGGAAAATTTTCTTTTGAAAAATTGTAACTTATGAGAAAAATGGACGTTACTGCCAAAAAGACAAAAACATGCGGTTGCAAAAGTGTTAAAAGGTCCAAACACACTGGCCCTATAGGTACAAGGCAAGTATGGGGCCCTAGGTACAAGTTTAGGTAACTTCATTCAAAATGCTGTCCACTAAAAAATCCACAGGCAGAGAGGACTAATTAAATGTCTCATTTATTGCTCAATATAAAAATCAAAATTATACACTAGAAAGGAAAGAAAAATATTTGACTTGCCTTTGTAAAATAGCAAAAGAGATGAGCTGCAAAATTTTACTTCAAACCATGTAAATTCGTTTTCTATGTGTAACTTGTCAAAACTTTCTCCTCAAAAATTCCAAAGTAGTTTTAAAAGTAGCAATTGGTGTTGTTACTTGCCCAGTTGAGTATTAAAACTTAAAATTAAATATTATTCAAATAAAGTGGGGTGGCCCTAGGTACACGGGTCTCCCCTACTGTTCTGTTAAATAAATCCTTGTCGAGTCATGTTCTTGGTCAGTCTGAGAACATGATTCGACAAGGATTTATTTAACAAAACAGTATTAACTCTATTAAAACCCGAATAAACTACTACGTCAGAAACGCCAAAGAAAAATATTTGATGTGCATACAGCTGTTTCGGTAGCCTAAAGCGTACCGTGTTCAGTGCAAAAAGACTGAAATTCTTCTTTTTGCACTGAACACGGTACGCTTTAGGCTACCGAAACAGCTGTATGCACCTCAAGTATTTTTCTTTGGCGTTTCTGACGTAGCAGTTTATTCCGATTTTAATATTCCAACGCCAAGTCTCCTGTTATTATAAGTAAGGTCATTGTGCCTAAATGCGATAACCCATAAATGCGACAAAGTGCTTCTACTGAAAATCTAAATGCATAAATCGCATACTTATGAATCATAATGGAACATACACATTTCAAGAATGGTTCGCGAAACTTTTCATTAAATTTTAAAGGTTTTTTCTAGTAGAATTTTCTTTTGCAGTAATCATTGTTCATTATGGCTTTCCGCCGTCTTTTCCTAATTGCGATGAAATATTTTTAAATAGTAACTGTAATTTTATCCTTTTATTTTTCAAGGTCAAATAACCACTGTTACGTCATGTGCTTGAATACCCTTTACACCTATCAGAAGAAAATTAAAGAAAATACTACAAATTTTTAAAAAGAGGGGTTTAAAATTTTTTATCGCATTTAAGGGTCTGTTTACACCATATTCCTAAATGCGACAAATTTTATCCCTTAAATGCGGAGAGTTTTACAGTTGATATATAAAGGTAACTTTAAGCATTTTTTCCTTTTTAACACTTTCCAACAAGGTTTACAAGTGACTTCGGTTTGTCTGTCTGTCTGTCCGCGCTCTAACTCCTGTAGGGACACCCGAAAGTATTCCAAAGCATTGTGTTCTATAAGTGGTATTTCTATGTAAGCCATATTTAATACCTTAACTGTATAATCTTAGTGAAATTGAATCATGTTATTCAAGTTCACTATCTGATGTTTCATATAAAAAATGGAACAAATATCAACATTAGTTTGTGTACAGGGACACTCGAAAGTATTCCAAAGCATTGCGTTCTACTAGAGGTATTTCTAAAAACCAAATTTTAATAACTTTACTTTCCACAAAGCTTAATGAAATTGAAATATGTTATTCATATGCACAAAAGAGTGCTTTGTATAGAATATAGTATGATCAGCATTAGATTTACAGGGCCACACAAAAATATTCAGTTACATTATGAGCTGTTAATAAAAATTTGCTAGAATTGCAATTTCGTTTACATTAAGCGTTTTTAACACTGTCTAATAATTTTTATGTGTGAATATGATTTCAATTTAAGTATCTGTCTGTTCGTCTGTCCATCTGTCTGTTCGTCTGTCCATCCGTCTGTTCGTCTGTCCGCGCTCTAACTCCGTAAATATTTATGTAATTTCTTGAAACTGATATATGTTATTTAAGTTCACTATCGGATGTTCCCTATTGCAAAAGGAGTTAATATTTCTACTGGTTTGTGTACAGGGACACTCAAACCTTTTCCAAAGCAATGTGTTCTATGAGAAATATTTCTATAAACCATATTTTAATACCTTTACTGTGCACAAATCTTAATAAAATTGAAATATGTTATTCCAGTTCACTATCGGATGTTTTGTATATTAAATGGAGTAAATACCACCACTGGTGTGGGCACAGTGACACTTGAAACCATACCAAAGCATTGCGTTATATGAGAAGTATTTCTAGAAACCAAATTTTAATAACTTTACTTTCCACAAAGCTTAATGAAATTGAAATATGTTATTTATATGCACAAAAGACTGCTTTCTATAGAATATAGTGTGTTTAGTATTATATTTACAGAGCAACACAAAAATATTCAGATACATTAAAAGCTATTAATAAAAGTTTGCTGGAATTGCACTTTCGTTTACATTATGCGTTTTTAGCATTTTCTAACAATTTTTAAGTGTGAATATAATTTCAATTTTTGTATATGTGTATCTGACCACCTGTCTGTCTTTCGGCACTCTAACTCCGGTAAATATTTATGGAATATCTTGAAACTAATATATGTTTTTCAAGTTCGCTATCGGATGTCCCCTATTGAAAATGGCGTGAATACCTCTACTAGTTTGTGTACATTGACATCGGAAATTATTGCAAACTATTGTTTTCTATGAGAGGTATTTCTATAAACCATATTTTAATACCGTTACTTTACACAAATCTTAATGAAATTGAAATATGTTATTCAGTTTCACTATCGGATGTTTCCTATGTAAAATAGATACAATATTTCCACTGGTTTGAGTACAGGGAGACACGAAAGTATTGCATTGTATGAGAGGTATTTCGAGAAACCAAATATTAATAACTTTACTTTGCACAAAGCTTAATGAAATAGAAATATGTTATTCATTTGCACAAAAGAATACTTTTTATAAAATACAGTATGATTAGTTTTAGTCTTACAGGGCCACATAAAAATATTAAGTTACATTAAGAGCTATTAATAAAAACTTGCTGTAATTGCATTTTCTTTTACAACAAGCGTTTTTAACACTTTCTAACAATTTTTAAGCGTGAATATGATTTTTATTTGTTTATCTTTCTGTCCGATTGTCTATCTTTCTATCTTTCTATCTGGTTGTCTCTCGTCTCGAAAGTTCTTAAATATTTTTAGAATTTTTAAAAATTGATATATGTTATTCAAGTTCACTATGGAATGTTTCCTATTTAAAATGCCATTAATATGTCCTGAACAAGTGTACAGGAAACTTCCAATGCTTTGCGTTTTAGGACAGATATTTTTATAAATCACATTTAAATAACTTTCTACCGTAAAAATTATAAATAAATTGAAATGTATTTTAATATTCTAAAATTATGTTTTGTATAGAATATGATATGATCAACCTTCAAATTTACAGGACTACACTAAAATATTCAAATACATTAAGGGCAGCAATTATAATCTAATGGCTGAATTTTCTTTTGCATTAAGCCTTTTTAACGTTCTTCAACGATGTCTAAGAGCGGTTTTAAATTCAATTAGTCAGTCTGTATATTTTTCTGTTCTTCTGTCTTTTGTTTGATAATGCAGGCAAAGAATATTGAAAGTTATACGATACAACAAGCACGTACAGTTGGAGAGTGTTAATAACCAGTGCGTAGTGCATGATTTTTCTTTCTTGTTTTAATTCTTTCCAAAAAGGTTGAAAAGCGTTAATGACTTCGTTTTGTCTGTCTGTCCGCGCTCTAACTCCCGTACATATTTATGGAATTTCTTGAAACTGATAAATCGTATTCAAATTCACTATCGGATGTTCCCTATTGAAAATGGAGTGAATTCCTCTCATGGTTTGTCTACAGGGACACCCAAAATTTTCCAAAGCATTGTGTTCCATGAGAGAGATTTCTATAAACCGTATTTTGATACGTTTACTTTACACAAATCTTAATGAAATTGAAATATATCATTTAAGTCCACTGTCGATGTTCCCCATGTAAATTGAAGTAAATACCATCACTGGTTTGTATACAGGGACATCCGAATGTATTTAAAAACATTGCGTTCTATGGAAGGTATTTCTAAAGACCAAATTTTAATGACTTTACTTTGCACAAGTCTTAAAAAAATTAAAATATATTATTCATATGCACAAAAGACTGTCTTCCATAAAATACAATATTATTAGAATTATATTTACAGGGCCACACAAAAATATTCAGCTACATTAAGGGGTATTAATTGGAAATTTGCTGGAATTGCATTTTCGTTTACATTAAGCGTTTTTATCACTTTCTATATGTTTTTAATACTTTCCAACAAACCTGAAAAGTGTTAATGACTTAGGTTTGTCTGTCTGTCTGTGCTCTATCTCCCGTAAATATTCATGGAATCAAACAGAGTTACACATACACTGTTCAGAAAAGAAGAGTTAAACACGGAGTTACACACTCTGTTAGAAAAAGGCAAAGCTACACAAACAATTACACACAAACTGGCAGAGTTACACACAGCGCTACATACACACTGTTAGCAAAAAATTAGCGGTACACACAGATTTACACACATTGACAAAAAAAAAAAAAAAAAAAAAAAAGATTTGCATACGGAGTTACACACACTGTTAATAAAAAGGCGGAATTATACAGAGTTACATACTCAGTTAATAAAAAGACAGGGTTTTACACACACACACAGTTAAAAAGAGGGCAGAGTTACACAAAGAGTTACACACGTACTGTTGATTATATACAGGGTTACACACACACACTGTTAGATACACAGAGATTTACACACACTGTTAACAAAAAATGAGGGATACACACGGAGTTAAACACATTAAAAAAAAAAAAAAAAAAAAAAAAAAGAAGAAGAAGAAGAAGAATTAAACATTGAATTACACACGCTGTTAATAAAAAGGCAGAATTATACACAGAGTTACACACACAGAGTTAATAAGAAGGCAGAGTTACACACATACTTTTAATTACATACAGGGTTACACACACACACTGTTAGTTACACATAAGTATAATTACACACGCTGTTTGCAAAAAATCAGCGATACACACAGTGTTACACACACAATGTTCAAAAAAGAGGAGTTACACACACTGTTAATAAAAAGCAGAGTTACACACACTGTTAATAAGAAAGAAGAGATACACACACACACTGTTAATTGCATACAGGGTTACACACACAGTGTCAGTTTCACATAGCTTTATGTACACTGTTAGAAAAGTTCAGCAATATACACAGAATTACACACACACACACACTGTTCAAAAAAAAGAAGAGTTACACACTGTTAACAAACAGCAGAGTTACACACAAAGTTCCACACACTGTTAATAAAAAGGAAGAGTTTCACACACTATTAAAGGCAGAGTTACACGTAGAGTTACACAACACTTTATCTTCAAATAGTTATGTGGTATTAAATGTTTTATAAACTATAAAAAAAGACGAAAATTCATGCATTACGCAATGATTAGTAACACTTTCCAACTGCACGTAATTGTTGTATCTTATAACTTTCAAAGTTCTGTACCTACGTTATAACACAACAAACAGACAGTAGTTTTGAAAGGCATACAGACAGACTAATTGAATTCCTAATCATTCTTAAGCATTGTTTTAAAGTGTTAAAAATGTTTAACAGAAAAGGAAACGTAGCCCTTAGATTGTAATTCCAGCCCTTAATCTATCTGAAAATTTCAGTGTAGCCCTGTAAATCTTAACGTTAACAAAATCATATTTTATACAAAACGTTATTTTAGCAAATTAACAATAAATATCAATTTCTTTATGATTTTACAGTAGAAAGTTCCTTAAATGTAAATTATAAAAATGTATCTCCTAAAATGCGATGCATTGGCATTTTTTTGCGTGTCCGTGTACATAAAAAAGTTGTATAGGACCTATTAATGCCCTTTTAATTTAGGAACATTCAATAGTGAATATGAACAACATGTATGCTATTTTAAAAATCCAGAAAATATTTACGGACGATGAGTACGGTAGACGAACAGATAAACAAACGGAGAGTCGGGCAGATAGATACAAAAATTGAAAACAAGTTAAGACTTAAAAAATGTTAAAAACTGTTAAATCGCTTAATGTAAACGAAAATACAATTACAGCAAATTTTCAATAAAAGCTCTCAATGTAACTGAATATTTTTGTGTGGCCCTGTAAATCTAATGCTAATCATACTACATTCTGTAGATAGCATACTTCTATGCATATGAATAACATATTTCAATTTCATTAAAATTTGGGTAAAATAAAGGAATCAAAATTTAGTTCATAGTAATATCTCTCATCGAACGCAATGCTTTGAAGTACTTTCGGGTGTCCCTGTATACAAACCAGTGAAGGTATTTACCCTATTTTCAATGGGAAACATCCGATAGTGAACTTGAATAACATTTCAATTTTATTAAGGTATGTGTAAAGTAACGGTAATGAAATATGGTTTATAAAAATACCTCTCACAGAACACAATGCTTTGGAATATTTTCGGGTGCCCCTGTGAACTAACTAGTAGAGGTACACACTTCATTTTCAATAGGGAGCATCCTATACTAAACTTTAATAATATGTATCAGTTTCAAGAAATTCCATACGTAATAACGCTAATTAAAACGCGGACAGATAAACGGACACCCAGACAAACCGAAGTTATTAAAACCTTTCAACTTCGTTGGAAAGTGTTAAAAACATTTAGAAAGTAATAAAAACGTTTAATGTAAACGAAACTGCATTTCCAACAAATTTGCAATAGCCCTTAGTATAACTGAATATTTTTGTTTGGCCCTGTAAATCTAACGCTAATCATACTTTATTCTATGAAAAGCATTCTTTAGTGCATATGACTGACATATTTTAATTTCATTAAAATTTGTGCAAAGTAAAGTTTTTAAAGTTTGGTTTATAGAAATACCTCTATTAGAACGCAATGCTTTAGGGAATACTTTCGAGTTTCCCTGTATTCAAACTAGTGATGGTATTTACTCCATTTTCAATGGGGAACATCCGATAGTAATGTTAAATAACATACAGTGCGTTAAGAAATTATAAGACCACAAGCGTATTGGTACATTTCTGAAGAAGAGAGCATAATATGCAAATTTTTAGTTGCGTATTAAAATTGATAGAAAAACGCATCCTATACTAATTCCAACCTTTAAAATTAAATTAATTTTCATTAAAACTTATTCATTTTTTCTAAAAATTAAAGCCTGTGACTGTTAAGAAATTATAAGACCACCTGAGAAAATTAGCATATTATACATGACGTCAAACTCAATATAAAGCGCATGCGTCAGTATTTCGTAAAAGCATTACCTAAGAAGCAAAGGCTTAGGTTTTGAATGTGTTATCAACGATTAATTTGACGATGCCTCGAGGTAAAGAATTATCGGAATGCGAAGTGAGAAAAAATTTATTTTATAAAGGTTCTGGTAAATCTGAAAGAGGTATTGCGAGGTTAATGAACCGTTCTAGAACTGCCATTCATAATGCCATAATTAGAAAAGATTATTCAATCAAAATAAAACGATCTGGTAGAAAAAATATTTTGACAGCAGGTGATAATAGACAAATTTTTCGACTGTCAACTAAAAAAAGTCTTTCAGCCCGTGAAATTTCAAAACGTTTCAGCAAGAAAACTTCAAATGTTACAGTTTGGAAGAGTCTTAAATTAAATATTAATACGAAATTTATGAAATTGAAGAAAAAACCAAAGTTATAGAAAAGCCATCGAGAAGAAAGATTAAAATGGGCTAAAAATGCCATGTCATGGAATGATGAGTGGAAACAAAATATATTTTCTGATGAAAAGAAATTTAACCTTGATGATCCCGATGGTTACAAACACTATTGGCATGACTTGAGGAAGGAACCAAAAGAATGCTTCAGTAGACAAATAGGTGGAGGATCAGTAATAATTTGGGGAGCTTTCAGTTATGAGGAGTTGTGTGATTTACAGCGGATTTCGGTCATATGAACTCTACACAATATCAGTCTATGCTATATGATCATATGATACCGTTTGGACCTTTATTAGGTGGTGCTAACTGGATGTTTCAACAGGACAATGCTGCTTGTCATACATCTAAATCCACACAGGAGTAGTTTAAAAAAGAAAAAAATAATGTTTTGCCATGGCCAAGTCGAAGTCCAGACATGAACATCATGGAAAACCTATGGGGTATATAATCTCGCAAAGTTTATACTGATAATAAACAATTTTCATCTGCCATTGAGCTGGAAATAGCCATTGTAAAAGAATGGTACAATATTTCTATAACTGAACTTAATCACCTGGTTACTTCAATGAAAAACAGAGTGTTTGAAGTCATCAGGAAAAATGGCGGACCAATATCATATTAATTTTTTATACAATTTTGTTTTTTGACAAGTGGTCTTATATTTTCTTAACAAGTTTTTTTTTCACTTGTTGCTAATATGTATTTTAATTAAACATTTATTACATAATACCAAGTTATTGCAAACTAATTATAAAAAAAGATAGAGCAATATGTTATTTTATGTATTTAAATTATGATTAGAATCTTTATTTTTCTTATAATTTACAAAATTAAAGTGGTCTTATAATTTCTTAACGGACTGTATTTCAATTTCATCAAGATATGTGTAAAGTAACGGTAATAAAATATGGTTTATAAAAATACCTTCCATAGAACATAATGCTTTGGAATACTTTCGGGTGTTCCTGTATACAAACCAGTAGAGGTACACATTCCATTTTCAATAGGGAACAGGTTATAAGGAACTTGAATAATATATATCAGTTTCAACAAGTTCCATGAATATTTACGGGAGTTAGTGCACGGACAGACAGACGGATATACAGACGGACAGACGTAGGGATGGACAGACGGATAGACAGACGGACAGACAGACGGACAGAACCAAACCGAAGTCAATAACAGTTTTCAACCTTCTTTGGAAAGTGTTAATAACATTTAAGCAACTCCCATACATTAAATGCATTATCGCAATTAGGGAGTTTGAACATCGCATTTAGGATATAGTACCTTAAATGCGACAAAAATTTCCTAAATGCGACGCTGGTATATTTTTTCATAAATTACAGACAATTTTTTTAATTTCTTAAAAAGAAATGACAGAAAACACAAGTTTAGAACTACGAGTGTAATGTTCAACCATTTTCTCTTTCTTTTCATACTTATTTGTTTACTAAAATGTCATAAGTTTCCTAAATGCGATAAACTTACCAAAAATCACGTCGCATTTAGGCACAACGACCTTATTAACTCTACTTTTTACTTTCTTCTATATTCAATAGAAGAAAGTATTGGATTCGTAAAAATTTTCGACCTCGGGGTTTTGATGGATTTACACGTTTTGACAGCTGTAGAACACGATTTGACCATGTTTAGAAAATGTCAGTCTGTCAGTCTGTCTGTGTGTGTGTGAGACAAAATTTTGTGGCAACTGTATCTCAGGAACTACTGCACAGAATTTCATACAAATTGGTATGTAGTTGCACCTTGACATAAATGAGTGCCTATCAACTTTTGGTAAAAATTGTTTTACAGGTTGCATTGCCATCCCGCTTTTTTTAAATTTTTAACATGGTGATATAGGACAAAATTTTGTATAATTTTGCATAAAGAGAATTATTTTTTAGTAATCATTATGAAATTTACAAGAATTATTTATAATAGAGATAGTCAAATGGGAAATTTTTTTTGTATGTATAGGAGCCTCGCCACCCCCTCTGCGGGGGAGTCACCCTCTCGAGGGGAGTAAATTTTCAAGATGGGTATCTTTCCAAAGGTCTCATCAATACCTTTAAAACGAATGGTTGAACTATAAATCTGTGATAATTTAAAACAAAGTTATCGATTTTTTTTTTACTTTTAACGATTTTTTTTTTTTTTTTTTTTTTTTTAAGCGATATTTAACCAAACTTGGTACTTAGTTGGCCCCTGACATAAACTGGTGCTGATTAGATTTGGAGATCAATCGCTCAACAGGTGGCACTGTGATCGTATTTTTTCTAAATTTTTAACATGGCAGTATAGGACAAAATTTCGTATAAATGTACATAATGAGAGTTATTCTTAACGTGTGATTGTAAAATTAATATGAATTATTGATAATAGAAGTAGTTAATTAGGGAAAAAAAAATTGTGCATGTGGGGGCATCGCTTCCCCCCGGGGGGGGGGGGTAAATTTTCAAGATGGGTATCTTTCGAAAGGTCTCGTCAATACCTTTAAAACGAATGGTTGAACTGTAAATATGTGATAATGTGATAATTTAAAACAAAGTTATCGATTTTTTTTTTTTTTACTTTTAACAACAACAACAACAACAAAAAAAAAACTTTGAAAAAAAAATCGTATATATATATATATATATATATATATATATACATTTTTTTTAATATTGTTACTGAGTGAATTTGTATTGGAAAATATAGAAGAAAGTCTTGTGCTGACCACAACATACTAGTTTTATATAGGAATTTTGCTAGTGTTCGGATACTTTTGTTACCGACTGTAGCAGGGGAGAGGCTAATACACTCGTTTCCAAGCGTAACTTTGCTCCAAATTATCGCAGTAAGTTTGATTTTTTTTTTTTTTTTTTAATGTATGGGTTGGTTAGGCGTACCTAACACACGCTATAAAGGGATTTTGCGAAATCCCTTGCTTCTTCTCCTCTATTAAGTGTGAAGTGGATGCAAAAACACGTTTTCAAGAGTAATTCTGCTACAGATTATGTCAAGAAAGCAATTTTTTGATGCGTCGATTAGTTATGCGTACCCAACACACACTATTAAGGGATTTTACGCAATTCTTTTCTACCAAATCTTGGGGAAGGGGAGCAAAAACCTATTTTCTTGCAAAACTTTGCTCTAAATTATCTTACAAAGGTGATTTTTGAAGTGTGAGTTGTTCACATGCATCGAACACCTAGTACAAGGTGATTTTGCGAAAATCTCTCGTCTTCCCCCTCCCCCTTTTTAAGTGCGGGGGCAAGAAAATACGTTTTCAAGCTTAACTTTGCTCCAAATTATTTCAGGAAGGGATTTTTTTTTTTTATGTTTCGGTAGGTTACGGGTACAGTCGGTAACAAAAGTGTCCAAACGCTAGCAAAAATTCCTATGTAAGAAAAGTACACTTCATACAGTTTTGTTAAATAAATCCTTATCGAATCATGTTCTTACACTGACTAAGTACAGGATTCGACAAGGATTTTTTTAAACAAAACCGTATGAAGTGCACTTTTTTTACATAGGAATTTTTGCTAGTTTTCGGACACTTTTATTACCGACTGTACTCAACACGTATTATACGGCATTTTTGCAAAATTACCTCCCCTTTCCACAGACGGGCTGACCAAAAACACTTTTTCAACCTTAGCTCCAAATTACCTCAGAAAAGCGAGTTTTGATGTGTGTGTTGGTTAAGTGTACTTTGGTGGAATTTCGTGAAACTTCTAAATTTACTCGTGGAGAATGGGAGCGGGGGGGAGGGGGCGAAGACGATGCAGAAGGCAGGTGAAGCCAATCACCATATATTGCGGGCCTGAAAGCTATCACAGAAGATAGTGGGAACTTTAACTGCGGTTTCGACTGATTTCAAAGATTTTTTTTTTAATTATTGATAATGATATGTTATTTTTGAGATTTTATTTATACTTGTATCGCCCAGTGGTCGAAACTGGGCCATTTTATTTGCAAAGCAAGGCAAAGCAAAGTTATTGCCTTGTCTTAACGGAATTAAATTGCAACACAGCTGCGGCAATTGTTTTCCGATATGCACTCTAACTGAATCAGCAGAGTTTTACTTAACATATTTCTCTCTGTAGATGTTGAGCCTTTACTGAAATGAGAGAAAATCGCAACGTGAAAATCCCCTTGTTGGGTGATACAGCCCAAAAGCTAATCGGTACCATGTCAAACCAAGGTCCAACCAAATATCAAATTCAGTTAAATTAATTCCATTGGTTCATAAAGTACAGTGTTTGAACTTAAAAAGAAAGATATTTTGCAAAAATGGTCGAATTGAGTTCGGGAAATTTCAAAACCTGTAACTTTATCGGAATCCGAAAATCTAAAATTTTTCTGAATCTTATACTTTCTTCTTATATATGGAGAGGAAAGAATAATAATTCATTTTTAAAAATAAGTAGTCAATTGAAATGCAGGGAAATCTCAAAACGTGTAAATTCATCGAAAACCGGAAATCAAAAGTTTTTCCGTATCTTCTACTTGCTTCTTATACACGCAAAAGCTAGAAATAAATGCACTTTTTTAAAAAATAAGTAGTCAATTTCAGTTAATTGAAACATAAGAAAAGCTCAAAACATGTAAATTCAGCGAAAAACGGAAATAGAAATTTTTTCCATATCGCCTACTTTCTTCTTATACATGCAGCAGTTAGTAATAAATCAACTTTTTTAAAAATAAGTAGTCGATTTAAGTTAATTGAAATGCAAGGAAATCTCAAAACGTGTAAATTTGTCGAAAATCGGAAATCAAAAGTTTTTCCATATCTTCTACTTTTTTCTTACTGATGCAAAAGATATACGCAAGCGCAGTGTGACGTCACTGACCGTTGTTGGGGTTAAGTAAAAGATTTTTTATGTTAATCGTCCATTGGATTTTTTGTAAAAAAAAAAAATATTAAAAATTGATGAAAATTAATTCCCGATTTTAATCCCCATATTTGGATGTAATTATAAATTAATTATCGTGCACATGTGCTAGATTAAGTTATTTTGCTGTCAAATTGACAAAAATTTAATTTTAAATTTCAAAACTATGTCGTCCTTGGCGTTTTTTGTACTTGGCGATCAAAAACGTAATACGAAAATATGCATACCAGATTCGTAATATCTGTTGTATGAAATATTGTTTCAGATAATTGATTGCTTTCTTAATATACGTTGTTAAAATAACCATGATTTTTTAAAAGGAATTAAATATGTTCGGCAGATAATTTGGCGATATTTTTTTTCCGCCAAGAACGACAGATATCAAATCTCTTCCGCTGCAACATATTAGTATCTTATACCAGATACTTTATTTAGACATTTGAAAACAAATTTAACTTCAAATTATGATAGAATATTTACCATTTTCCTTTTATTTAGTATATTAGTTTGATATTTAATGTGTAAATATCACCCTTTGAAATGAAATGTTTATGTTTACAATCGAAACTGGAAGTCATTTTTCTTCCTACAGTTTTTAAATTTTAAATTAAAATTTTATCAATTTTACAGCAAAAATAACTCAATCTAACACATGTAGACAGCAACTTATATATAACTATACCCAAATATGGGAATTAAAATCGGGAGATAATTTCCGTTAATTTTTAATAATTTTTTACAAAAAAAAATCCAATGGACGATTAACATAGAAAATCGTTTTCGTGACTCCACGGACGGCCAGTGACGTCATCACTTTGCTTGCGTGTAGTGATGCTACATTATACAAATTACTGTGTCTGTGGTTTTATTTGAGTTTTATGAAATTGCCAGATTTAACATCTTTTCACTTTTAGGCATTTTTTAATGTAAAGAAATACGTGTATGAAAGGGAAAAATGGGGAAAAATTCATAAAAAATAAAAGTATTTTTAAATAACTTCTTGACATCGTAAGAAAATAATTTTTGTATTCGCAGCATCCGGCTAACCATACATTTCGAATGATACCATTTTCAACCCTCTACTCCCGTAATTAATATGTTAAAAAGGGACTACAAATTTTATGCTTGCCTATTAATATATAGATATAGATGTAGTGATCAGCAAAGCGGGCAAAACCTGCTAGTTTTATTTATAATTATGTATTACTCTACAAATAAAGCTAATGTCATCAAATATTATGGATCTGCATCTTATAATTTCAATTACTTAAGTACAACAGTCAATCAGGGTAATTTTGATCAACATTTTAACTATTTTTCATTCTCCTATAAATATATACTTAAAATACTTTCATAATTATTGACATAAAATGAAAAAAAAAATTGACTTAATTATAATTTAATCTTATTATACTTAGCAAATATTTCTGGCATAAACACAAAAAATAATTATTTTATATTAATAATATTGATAATATTTTTATCTGGTTCAGTTTTACACTGCCATTATGGGTGATTTTGAGCCAACATAAAAAATATAAATATGATATTACTTTTTACGTAAAATAAGATCTATAAGAAAGTTTAAATTTTTTTTAAAAAAAAAAGCTTATACAAATTCCGAAATTTTTAAAATGCAGTTCCCATTATTTTATTTTTTTAGTCTTTCAACTAATGTAACACTATATATGCTAGACAGGCAAAGAAGAATCCTTTGAATTTTCAAAGAACAATCCACTGCTACTGAATATATCACCTCTTTTACCCCCCCCCCCCCAATCCCCCACATATGCACTGTAAAAAAAAAATGCAACTTTGCTGCCAGAAATTCTCTGTAATTACAGAAAAATACGTTTTGTCAACGTGATTTTTCCGTATTTTCCGACTTTTTTCTCAAATTACAGAGAATTTCTGGCAGCAAAGCAAAGTTGCATTTTTTTAAGAGTGCACACACACACACAAAACACTACATACTTAAAGTTACTTAACTTACTTAAACACTACATACCAAAATAAATAAGTCATCGCCAACATGGAGAAAAAAATTTAAAAGGCATCATGGAAGTCTTAGACTAAAACTGTACGGCCTGCGGATGTATGAAAACTGGGTCTTCAACCATGAATTTTATTTTGAAACTTTTTTTTTTTTTTTTGAATGATTTTGGTTTCACTACTGTACAATATTGATTTGGTTCTAACATTAATTTGTCTTCAGGTAAATTAAAATTTTAATTAGTTGGTGAAATTGGTATAATATTTATGAGTTTCAAATTTTAAAGGTAAATAAGAAAAGAAATAAAGTGCGAAAATTTCGCATGGGTTTGCTAATTATTTATTAATTCTCTTCCAAAAAAAAAAAAAAAAGATTCTACTAATTTTAACACTAGCAAATATCTCTTCCCTTTAAAATTTGTTGCTCTGTTTATCTGCATGGTTTGGCTAATAATCTTAACCAGGGCTCGTGAAATACGGTCGCTTGGTCATCATTGGTGACCAATATATATTATAACTGGCCACTATGTTTTCAATTTTCAACTTTTTATTTATTTACTAGTATATAACCCCGTCAAAAATAACGGAATGTGGTGTCAGTTAAGGTCAGTTAAGGTAGTGAATGAACGAATGCTTTGCCAGCTTCGCTGGACACTATATTTAAAGCGGACTAATGTGCTAGTTGCACCTGACGGGACTAATATGCAAGTTGTACCTGACGGGACTCATGTGCAAGTTATGCCGAACGAACAAACTATTTCTTTTAAGAGGAGACAATACCTAATCTCGCCGGCAGCCTTCGCCCATGTTATTCTATGGGAAAATTTGTTGCGACAATTACACATTACCTAATGAATATTTTTTAATTCTGTTTTTGCAGTCAGAAAATTCATAACCGTTAAATGAGTACTCCTTTTTGAAAAATTCATTTTGTTTAATTTTTACATTTTAATTTTGAGTTCAAAAATGCGATTTTTCACAAAATGCATTTTTCTCATTTTCTAGTCGCAAAATGAAATACTAAAATTTTTAAAAATCAATTTTTGGAAAAGAAGTACTACTTTAACGCTTATGAATTTCCTAAATGTGAAAACAGAATTGAAAAATATTCATTAGGTAATGAGTAATTATGTGAACAAATTTTCCCATAGAATAACATGGGCGAAGGCTGACGGCGAGATTAGGTATTGTCCGCTCTTAACGAAAATACCTACTAACCCTGGACGATAGGTCTAATATAACGTATCATATTATATATCGTTTTTATCGTAGTATAACTCGGTACTTATTTCGCTTCCTTCTTCGATTCGTTTTAATAAGTATTTTTTATATGGATGGGCAAATTTGATATTTTTAAATTTTTCGCGTGAAAACATTATTTCATCTTATGCCCCCCCCCCTCAAAAAAAAAATAAATAAATAACACATATACTATATGCATATAACAATAACTGATAAATCTTTTTGGCAACAATCATAAATTTAAATGTCCAATATTGAAATTATTTTTATATTTTAATTAATTTTAAAATATCTAATCAAAACTTCGTTACAAATAAGGTACCATATTTTTAACGAAGTAACCTTAGGTACCTTATTTGTAACCTTATTTATTTTAACTAATTTGATAAATATGATGTCACAATCAACTGTTTGTTTATATCAGATAAGTACATTATCATGATTGCAAGAAAATGATGTAATAACTATTAGCCCATAATTTTTAGGATTGAATTTTATATTACACTAGCAGGCTACGCCCGCTTCGCTGGTCACTATTTTTAAAATGAATCATTATAATTAATGAATTCTCAAAATTGCGTTAATTTTTATCATGTGAAAAAAAAAAAAAAAAAAAAAAAAAATGAAAAAAAAACTCTGATCAGTAAAAAATGTCGCACCGGGTCCCCACTGCCTTCGGCAGCGTAGACCCGTGCGCGATGCGCACGCGCGAATGCATATATATGAGCGCCCTAATAATTTTACAAATTCGAATATATCGCAATCGATTTGTAAGTATCGAAAACCTCTATATACCAATTTTGAACGATCTGACACTATTTTAATTTTTTTGCCCACCCCCTCCCCTCCCCCCCTACTCGCCCCTCCTAATAACTTTACAAAATCGAAAATATCCCCATTCGACTTGCAGACTTCTTAAACCTATCTGTACCAATTTTGAACGGCCTAACTGTATTTCTATTTGTTTTTGCCCCATAGCCCCCCCTTACCGCCCCACCCCCCTACCCGCCCCTCCTAATAATTTTACAAATTCAAAAATATCCGCAATCGATTTGTAAGTATCGGAAACCTCTATGTACCAATTTTAAACGATCTGACACTATTTTTATTTTTTTTGCCCCCCCCTCCCCTCCCCCCCCCTTCTCACCCCTCCTAATAAATTTACACAATCGAAAATATCCCCATTTGACTTACAGGCCTCTTAAACCTATCTGTACCAATTTTGAACGGCCTAACTGTACTTCTATTTGTTTTTGTCCCATAGCCCCCCCTTACTGCCCCACCCCGCTACCCGCCCCTCCTAATAATTTTACAAATTCAAAAATATCCGCAATCGATTTGTAAGTATCGGAAACCTCTATGTACCAATTTTAAACGATCTGACACTATTTTTATTTTTTTTGCCCCCCCCTCCCCTCCCCCCCCCTTCTCACCCCTCCTAATAAATTTACACAATCGAAAATATCCCCATTCGACTTACAGGCCTCTTAAACCTATCTGTACCAATTTTGAACGGCCTAACTGTATTTCTATTTGTTTTTGCCCCATAGCCCCCCCCTTACGCATGTGAAATCACGTTTTGCCCCCCCCCCGCCCCCCTTGGGGACCGAATTTCAAAAATTCCAGAAACCGATTTTTAAACATTTGTATTAGCTATATTTTAAAGCAAAAATTTTACGGATATCTGTTTTTTTGTTTGAGATAGGAAGGATTTTGTGAAATTACGTTTTGACCCCCCTTCCCCCCTTGGGGGGCGAATTTTGTAAAATCGCTTGCGGCGTTGTCTTTCTCGGGTCGTAAACATTAACCGTGCCAAATTTGGTCCCGCTCGGTGAAACGGCCTAGGATTCTATAGCGGACACACAGACACACAGACTCTGCTCTTTTATATATATAGATTTTAATTTTATCCTCCATGGGTATTTTAGAATTGCACTGGTAGTTATAAACTTTCGTTGAAATCTTTTTACATATTGAGATTAAGGGAAAAGTGCAAGCACAAAAAATGTTCAGTTTTGAAAGATCTTTCTAATGATGTAACATTTGTGCAGATTAATTAAAAAAATAAAAATACATAGCATTCCTAAGAAAAAAAAAAAAAAAAAGGCTACCAAAAGTCTCTGTTTTGAAGCAGCCTAACCGGAATTGTTCCTGACAGAAGATGGTCATTATTATTATTAATTTTATTTTAATACTTTGGTGAAAAAATCGTTCCCGGAATTGGGCTCCGACTCCATCTTATGATGTAGGTTAACTCTCACCGTTTTGATTCCCGCTTCTCTTACCACTTTTCTCTGTGCATGTTTCACAACTCGACGTTAAATTAGTGCACCGTTTTATGGAATTGGTTTACACTGCTCTTGTTTGCACGTGCTTTGCGACGTGGTGCTGAATCTTTGTGCAGGTATACTAATGTACCAATGGTGATGGTGTATCGATTTAGGGAAAATAATAAAACCGGTTTCTTAATGTTAAATTTAAACAAGTGTTTCTTGATGTATCATTCTAGATCAATAAATATTTGTTTTTTATACACAGAATTTTAATTTCTATTTTCACGTAAATTTCAAAATTGAAAAAAAAAAAAAAAAAAAAAAAAAAAAAAAAAGTCGGGGGTGGGGGAGGGGGGGAAAGGATATTTTTTACTGGCTACCAGAATTTTTGTTGGCGACGAGTTTATTTCAAATTCTTGGAGACCTGGTCTTAACCCTTTATCTGTCGCAATGTGAAACAGACAAAAAATATATTTGAAACTTTTTTTTTTTTTTTTTTTAAGCGCTTTCCGATTTTCTCCCCAACATTTCCTCAAGAATTTATTTTTTCCTAAGCATTTCCCCACGAACAATATCTTTATATTTTTCTCCAAATTTTTTCACAAGTAACAATTTCTCCCAATATCGCCAAAATTTTCCCCAATCTGGCAACACTGATAAATTCTAAATAAAACTAGTATCCGGCCTGGCTTCCTGCGATCTATTAGATCTCAGGGAGCCATAATTCGGTTGTTCCAAGACCTGTAAAATCCTTTCATCAATGTTAGATCGTTAGATGAGTAAAACTGATTAACAAGCTATAAATGAACCACTGTTTAGTAGTTTCTTTTCTTTTTACTTCCATTACCGGACTACCGTAGGCAATGGAAATATTGTATTCGGTCCAAAAATTCGATATCGAGTTTTCACCTAATTCACACGTTTTAAGGCCCCACCGATTCCAAAAAAGTAGATTCTGGCAATTGATCAATGTGTATGTATGTATAGTCGTAACAAAAGTGTCCGAACACTAGCAAACATTCCTATGTAAAAAAGTACACTTCATACGGTTTTGTTAAATAAATCCTTGCCGAATCATGTTCTTACACTAACTAAGAACAAGATTCGACAAGGATTTATTTAACAAAACCGCATGAAGAGTGCATTTTTTACATAGGAATTTTTGCTAGTGTTCGGACACTTTTGTTACCGACTGCATGTATGTGCGAAATCTTCTGGCTATCATATCTCCGAAACCAATAAAGATAGAAATGCGAAACTTCAGAATTGAGACAAGTCTGTTGTACAGATGGATTTTCCAAATTTTGGTGAAAATTGAAAAACCGGAAGTGAGACCGTAAGTTCGTATCTCAAAAACGGCTGCAACGATTTTCTTCAAAGTGTCTATATAAACACTCTATTATATGTCCTTTCGAATGATATAGTTAGTTAGTTCAGGCAAATGGATAGGCGTCCTGTATAAATTACTCAATTTCAGGTTTCACAAACGCTTTCCTTCGAAAGCGGTTGTACGGATTTTTTTTCAAACTCGGCACATCAACTCCTTTTTAAATATCCTTTTGTATGTAATTATTGTTTTTCCGGTCAATAATTGAGTATTCCAAGTTTTGGTAAAAGTTGGTATCTCATAAACGGCTCTAACGATTTTCCTGAAAATTGTTACATAAATCCATTTTAGATATCCTTTCTCATGTATTACGAGGTTATTACAGGAAAATTTACAGTCACTTTGATTAGGTAGGTCAGTTTTAGATTTCAGAAATTGGTGTTTCAAAAAATAACGCTACCATTTTTTTTTTCTTATTTTTTAAATCGCTGTGTAAACTCTAATTTTTATGCCTTTCCAAAGTTTCTCTTGCCGGAAAATTTTTAGGCGTCACTTCATTAGGTCACTTTTATGTCTTCCGATTGCATTATCTCCAAAAAATGCGTCTAAAACGTGTAATAGTAAGTAATGGAAGTCGTGTGATTGTTTCACACCATTTTTTTTTTTTTTTTTTTTTTTTTTTTTTTAATAATGTGATTTTAATATTGTTTATTTGCATTTTAATAAAATAATTTACATTTATTAATTATTTTTATTTTATTTTATTTATTTATTTATTTTATAAAAACAACCCCCTGTTATTTTTTGTTAATTCTCGATATAGTGATAAAAATATCCGATTTTCGCGACATTTTAGAGTTCGTGAGAAAGATGACGCCATCTTTAGGATTCCATTTCAAATTTAAAGGATAGAATAAAATTACATTAAGGTCTATAGCACATAATTCAGCTGTCCTCAATAGAGATGGGAATGGACTGGAAAAAAAAAAAAAAAAAAAAGAAAGAAAGAAAAACGGAAATTTTGGTTTATTTCCGCCCGGAAAAATTGAAAATTTTGAAATTTCTAGCATAAAATAACGTGTTTAAAAATTTATAATATTTACATTCTGATGCTTTTTTCGTGAAATATTTTTTCATGTTCAGTATCTTACATGAAAGCACTGACTCTGATAATGGTCATGTTTCAAAAATAAAGTTTTAACCATGTAATCAAATGGTTATCCTGAAGTATATAAGTATTACAATGGCCTCCCTCCCATCACATTCATTTGAAATTACTTATTCTTTTCAAGTTCTTTTATACTTCCGTCTTCTTTTTTAAATATTTATCCTTAGACTTGTCTAACTGTGTTATTTTAATGTGTGTGGATATATATTATACGCACATACATATAAATGCATGTAACAGTAAAAAAAAAAAAAAAAAAAACTAAGCAACTACTTTTCTATCAAAAAATTTATTTCACAATTTATAAAAATTACATGTGCAAAAACCAACTTGATTTATGTCCTTTACATCTTAGTTAATAAGTTTTATGTTATATATATATATGTAATAAAATGTTTTTTAAAATTTCTAAAGTTCAATTAACTTTAAATTAAACTTTTATTTTATCTTTGTGATTAATTTCACTTTAAGTGAAAATCTGAATTAAGAGTCCAGCAAACCGGTAAGCCTGACATGCAATCAGGTTTAGGTCTAGTTGACTAAATTTTTTCTCTTGCGGTTCAGGTTGACTGATTTATTTTTCTTATGAGTCAGATTGACTGACTTTTTTTCTGGGGGCTGGCTTGTCTGATTTATTTTTCTTGCGGGTTGGGTTCAGATTAGGTTGAATGAATTTTTTTCCTGCGGGTTAGGTTTAAGTTATTTGCCATTGAAATTATGAAGTACATTTATTATATTTTATTAATCAATTATTATTATTATTTCTAATACATTATATATTTTTGTTTTTAAGTGTTAAAATAATTCTTTTCCATTCTCCGAATCAAATTCGTTGTCATAAAATTATCAAAGAGTAATAAAAATTGGGGAGGGGGAGGGGGGTGACGTTCCGAGAAAACGGTGGGTGATGGGGCTAAATGGGGGTCTTATTCGGATCCAGGAGGTCATTTTACATAAGAATCAGCAGGAATGGTATCAGGGCTCGATATTTTTTTTTTTTTTTTTGTAGCGCAGTCTTATTACAGATCGATGATTGAAGCATTCGTTTTAAAGAAATTGACGTATTCTTTTGATAAAATAACCATATTGAAAATTTTCATTGGAAAGTCCTATAAGTTCTCCAAAGAATCCAAATGAAAATTTTATTATTTATCAAATAGAATAACTTTTTTCAAATAGAAAGACTCAATATATTATTTCCAACTTACCTTAAATAGCCAGAAGATAATATTTTATCAGTGCAATAGAGGGCGACACCAAAGGTTTTTTAAACTGGCTTGTGGCTTTGACACGGGCATGAAGGTAGAAAGAAGGAGGGATAACGCAGTGTACCGAAATTGATCCCGATTTCATATCTTACGCGCCTCCCTAGAGTGCTGTCGCCATCTGTTGATAGTTAAATAAGTTATCGTAAACATGAACTGCTATTAAAAGTAGTAAGGGATTTTTCTTTATTCAATAGCCACCACTAAATCTTAATTGTAATGATTGGTTAATAATATTTCATGTTTTGCTAATTTATTTCGAACAGAAAAAATATTTATTTTTTCCAAAGTAATTATATTTCATTTTTTTTTTTTTTTTTCTAAGAATATAATTTTAGATTATTTAGGTCATTTCTTAACAATTTTGCATTTCTAAATGTTTCCGTACGTTATTATTCCAGTGAAGAATTTTATTCTTTAAGATTGTAAGATTTTCAAATGAATTAAAACTAAAAGCCTGAGAAATGCATAAAACATATTAAATGTAAACATTTATGGGGATGAAGAAAAAATTATTTTACAAAATAATCACAACATTTAGAATATAGATGAATATAGATTTCTTTTTTTTTTTTTTTTCATTTTTTTCATTTTTTTTTTTTTTTTTCATGCTAATTATGTTTTATTTGGAACGAACTTTTTAAAATAATAAATGGATAGTGATGTGTAAGGTTTAAGGTCGATTAACTCTCGAGGGCGCTAGGCCTGAACTGGGTCACCGGGGGTGGGGGATTTTTTCTGAGAGGGTCTTTGTCTGTTTTTGAGCAAATTTAGAGAAAACCACGGAAAAATCCTAACGGCTCGTGTATAACGAGCCAAGTACCCTTTAAAAAGACTGACAGGAATTAAAATAAAGTGCTAGCACATAAACTCCATACTTTAATTAGTTTAAAAAGATCTAATTGTCATGTCGAAAAACTGTTTGCAGCCCTGGATTCAGAAAAAAATCGCCCCTTTCATTTGACACTGAACTTGTAACGATAGGACATATTTCTAATTTAATTTTCCATTTTTAACCCGGATTCGGCAGAAGGTAAGCGAAAAGGACAGAGAAAGTAAGCTAAAAAAAAAAGTCTAATAATAAATAAATAAATAATAAAATAATCAATAAAAGTTTAAAAAAATTACTATATTTTTAAAATACTTATACTGTATTTTGTTCTTTTCTATTTCTAATTTTCATCGCTTAAAAATTTAATTTTAGATTATTTGCATGAATGGCAGCCACTTCTCATGCATTTTTCCTATTATAAATACCATTAAAATATATAATTTACTATTATAAACTTTTCTTCTCTCTTTCTTCCTTTTTTTTTTTTTTTTTTTTCTTTTATTCATTCATTCATTCTTTCTTTCTTTTTTTTTTTTTTTTTTTTGAGAAATTATTTCTTTTATAATATAAGAATTTTAAATCCATAAAATATAGGGAATTGATAGTAAAGATATTAAGACCGATTGACTGCACGAAAGTCCTAGGAGCGTGGGTAAATCTATAAACTCAAAACTTGAGAAATTGATGATATAAGTGTTAAGGTCAATTGACTATCCGAAGATTCTAGGCCAAATTGGAGTGTTCTTCGTGGAGATCCAAATCCGCACTTACACGAATTTCGGAGAAAATTACAGAAAGCTACGAACAGTTAAGCAGACGAGCGAGCGCAGCTTAGCATTGAACCCGGCACTTCCCGTCTGGCAACTTCGAGAGCAAAACCTCTGGATCACTGATGGGACTTAGTGGGAAAATATTTCCTTACAAAATCATCGAAGCGCTTGCTATCATTTTCTTTTTCTTTCTTTCTTTTTTTCATACTAATAATGTTTTATGCGGGAAAAAAAAAAAAAAAATGAAATCATGAAATGAAGAAGGATTTGCATATAAAGTAAAAATGACTTCAAAATTTTGTATAAAAACAAATTTGCATTTTCTAGATGCTAAAACAATTCCCCCCCCCCCCCCCCTTTAACTTTTCCAACTTTAATACAAAATTTATGTTAAAGCCGATTGACTACACGAGTCAGTGGTGGAATGCCCATCTTGAAGGACTTTCCAAGGAATCTTAGACCGTATTTACGCAAGTTTGAGAAAAACATGCAAAACTCTTAATGGCTAAGCCGTCGACCGCGATTTGGAATCGAACTCGGCACTTCTCTTCTGTCGAGAGCAGAAACTCTCGGCGACCTCAGTGGCAAGAAAAAAAATATTTCCTTACAAAATCATCAAAACATTTTATCATTATTATTATTGTCATATTAATTATATTTTATGTCAGAAAAAAATAAATAAATCGGGAAATGAAGGTTTCATATGTGAAGTAAAAGTGACTTCAAAACTCTGTGTAAAACAGTTGAACATTATTTCCACACTGAAACTATTTTTCTAGTCTTTTAAATTTTAAATAAAAATTTATAACAGTAATTTTTACAATGTCAACAGTAATTTTTACAACGTGACTTTCATCAAATAATAAAAATACAGCAATTTAGGTCACTATATTAACTCCCCCCCCCCCCCCCCCAATAATTCATAAATGAAAAAATACCACTTTTTAGCATTTAAAATATGAAAAATTGTAATAAATAAAAAATTTTGTATAATATAAAATCATAAAGACATTTTTTTTTTTTTCAAACTAATTGTGTTTATATGGAAGAAAAAAAAATGAAGGCTTCGTATATGGAGCTAAAATGAATTCAGAATTTTATATAGAATTATTTTAGGTGGTTTGGAAATATTGCAACCATTTTTTATAGAACATTTCTGCATGTTTTTTTTTTTTTTTTTTTTTTTTTTTTTTTTTGTAACATAAAAAATTTAAATTCATATACTAAAAACCCATGAAATTGATGGTGAGGTGATGTAGGTGTTAAGGCCGATTGACCACACGGATATTCCTTGGTCTTGGTGGCATGGCCTTTTGGGGGGTCTTTCTAAGAGCTCTTAAGCCGTAAGAACGCGAATTTTGAGGGGGAGAAAACTATGGAGAACTCTTAGAGACTGGTACTTGAAATCGAACCCGACACTTCTCGTCAGTCGGGGTTTGTCAGCAGAACCTCTCGGCAAAGTGGGATGAATAAAAATATTTCCTTACAAAATAATTAGGACATTTACTTTTTTCACCCCTCAAACTGATTTTGTTTATGTGGAAGAGAAAAAGATAATGAAATGAATAATGCTTCGTACGTGAAGTAAAAATGAATTTAAAATCTCGTATAAAATAATTTTAGATGATTTGGATAAGTTGCAACCATTTCTTATAGAACACTCCTGGTATATATATATATATATATATTAAAGATATTTTTCTTTTATAATACAAACATTTTTAATTCATGAACTAAAAACTTGTGAAATTGGTCGTCCAGTGATGGAGGTTTTAAGGCGTTTTGACTACACGTACGTTTTAGGCCAAGGTGGAGTGCCCTTCTTGGGGGTCTTCTTCAGGAATTCTAGCCCATATTTAAGGGAATTTCGGAGAAAATCACGAATAACTCGCTACGGCTAAACCGAAAAGCGTGACCTAGTTTAGAACCAGGCACTTTTTTTTTTTTTTTTTTTCTTTTGCCAGTTTCGAGAGTAGAACCCTTTGGCCAAAGGATGAAAAAATTTCTTCAAGAAATTATTATTAATATTATTTTCAATGACTTTTACTCTTTCATAATGTAAGATTTTTAAATTTATGGACTGAAAACCTGATAAATATATAAAATATATTAGATGTAATAAATTAAATGGGATTAAAAAAAAAAAAAAAAAAAAAAAAAAACACTTTCAAAATAATTAAGACATTTACACACAATATATTCATTTATTTATTTTTCATACTACTAATTATGCTTTTATTTGGAACCAAAATTTTTAAATATTGAATGTGTGCAAAGAAGGTTTGAACTACCTGAACGTCAGAAATACTGGATTACGAATCGAAGTTCCTAGGTCTGCGTGAAATGTCCGGTGTGTGTGTCTTTCTAAGGGGTCCAAGTCCATTTTTCAGCCAATTTAGGAGAAAATCACAGAAAACTCTCAATTGCTAAGCCAACTATTTAACATGGATTTGTTTAAGTTAAAAGTAAAATTAATTAAAGTTTGAAATAATTATTTTTTATTAAAAAAAAAAATCCCTAAATTATATTTTGTTACATTTTTTAATTTTCTTTCTTTCTTTTTTATTTAATTATTTTAGATAGTTTAGATTAATAGCAACTACTTCTTATACATTTCTACTTTTAAAAATGCTTCCGTTTATTTTAATTTTATTTATTTATTTATTTTTACAATATAAGAATTTTAAACCCATAAGCTTAAAAATCTGAGAAATTGATGGCGTAAATGATAAGGCTTATTGATTACATGAGGGTCCTAGACCAAAGTGGAGTGTCTTCATGGTGTCCTAGTTAGACTTTATGCGAGTTTCGGAGAAAACTATGGAAGATCCCGAACAACAAGTAGAGCAGCGTGACCTGGGATTGAACCTGGCACTTCTCGTCTGTCTGAGGTTCAAAGAAAAAAAAAATCTTTGTAAATTCACCAAGATATTTATTTATTTATTTATTTATTTCATACTAATTATGTTTTATGAGGAAGGAAAAAAAAAAAAAATGAAATGAAGGCATTGTTTGTGAAGCAAAAATTGCATAAAAATTTTGTATAAAATAAATTAGCATTATTTTCATTCTGAAACTAATTTGTCTAGTCTTTTCAACTTCAATTCAAAATTTATAACACTAATTTTTAAGAATATCAACAAATTTAATAAATGTTTTAAAAAATCAATTTTAACAATTTTATTTCTTTTTCTTTTAATTCATTAATTAAAAACTTAGCTTTAAACAGCTTTTAAAATGTAAAAAAAAAAAAAAAAAAAAAGGGTAAATAACAATTTTAAATAATTTTTATACTTTCCAAAATACTTTACTACATTTTGTTTGTTTCTTTTCCCAATTTAATTTTTTTAAATTAATTATTAATGATTCGGATAAATGATAGCCATATCTTGTACATTCTTACATTTATTTTTACTTTTTTCACTTTTCCTAGAGCTTTATTTTTCGCTTTGGCAGAAGACTATTTAATGTCACATCCAAGGACAAAGTATCTTCGAGACTATTATACTAAATATGTAATTTAAATGATTTAAAATTAATAAAATTAACGCTGTCTCCTATGTTTTGAATGCAAATAGAGCCCCTATTTGACCAGTTTCGCCCTCTAGTGACCACCTGGTCAACTAAAATCAGCGGATCATTTTTCGCCCGGAACTAGCGGCTTGATATTACTCCGTCTCTCTATCTTCATGGACACGGGGAATACTGAATACTATTACCATGGACGTATACACTTATCTAAGTCCGTGACTATTACTCTGTCGGCTTGTGGAAACAAATTTTTGTTCCCAGGGCACTTTCAATTTTTCGGACCCCCTTTGAGAACTTCAACTTTCCCCTAAAATTCTTTTACACTAAGATTTACAACAGGCGAAAAAGCAGACTGACTGTGAAAAGTGTTTGAGCAAAAAATAATTCTATTTCTGTTTTTGGCTTTAATAAAATTACTCTACTCAGCGAAATGATAAATTTTATTTAAAAAAATTATCCATGTAAATAAAACACACTTGAGTTAAAAAAAAAAAAAAAAAAAAAAAAAAAAAAACTGGGGTATTTAGATTAGATATTTATAACCATCAGTAAAATTTTGTGCTCCACGGAAATTTTGTGCCCAGGACCAAGTGCCCGTGCGATAATCAGGCTCTGGCTAGGAACCCTAAAAGGACTGCCCACGGAGGGAATTCCACCTACAGGTTTCGGATTCTAGTGTAGTAGTAGATCCTCTACATAACTATGTCGACTTAATAAAATGACCCTTCGATCAACTCGACTGATTTTATGATTCAGTAAAGAGAATTAAATAAATTGAGAATTAAATAAATCAGTACAATAAATATATAAAAGAAAATAAAGAAAAAAAAAAAACAAGAAATCATAAGTTTTTAAATTACGTCTTCAAAGATACGAAAATTTAATTGAACGACTACTGTCGCATTCATATGCTCCGCCGCCTGTAAAACTGTTTTTGTTATTGTGAAAGTTTAATGGCTGCAAAACAAATGTATCCGGCGCTTTTTTCGTTTTGACATAAAAATATCGTGCATCACAATTTCTGCCAGTTTTTCAAATCTTATTGATCTATGGAGAATAAGAATCTGTTGCATTATAAAATATATGGAGATATTTTTTTTTTTTTTATGTTAGTTCTCATTCTAAAAAATTTCATGACCAAAACTGGCTTCTATTTGTTTTCATTCCCATTATTAAAAAACTAATCAGATATTTTACCTCTTAATTTCTTGAAGTTGCAATTTTCCATAGATGTAGTAATAAGACATATATTGATCATTGGGGAAAAAAAAAAAAAAAAAAAGATTCCTTTTTACTCGGAGAAAAGTCCACAATATGGCCGTCTTTCTCCGAGTAAAATCTTTTTCACAGATAATTTAGAAAATAAAATTTGTGAATAATTTATGTACTAAAGGTGAATGAAAAACTGCAGATACAATTTCAAATTCACTTTTTTCTATCTTTCTTTCTTTTATATATGTATTAATTTAGTTAATATTTAAAATTAAACTCTTTTTATATACTAAAACTAAAGCTCTTTACCTACGCCGCTGCTAACTATATTTAAAAGAATTTTGAAAATTCTATATTACTTACTAATATAAAATTTTAAAAAGTATGAAACTTTAAAAAATGTATTTCATTAAAAATCAAACCAGTTTTTATTTCATAATAATAACAAAGCAACTGATTATAAAAATTATATTTTTTATAATTTAATCAAATATAATTTACTTTCATGAAAACTTATCCATTTCTTTTCATAAATTGATTAGAAGAATTAAAAGACGCAATATTTCGACATTTTGAAAATTCATCAACATTCTATTCTATTCTATTACAATTGTCGAGTTTCAATGGTTTCAATACCACTATATGGCTGATGCCAAAGAATTTTTTTCGGCATCAAAAATTTTTGCGTGATAACAATGGGATGATAGATCTATATAAATTACTATATCTAAGCAATTTTCAGTTATTGCAGACGATTTTCACACAGTTAAATGCGTTAAATGTTTCTAAAAATCTTAATAATATACACTCCTTCTCATAATTATAAGGACACCCGTTTTTCTATATTAACTAAACACTGAACACTATTATTTAAACAAACATATTTTTAATTAATTTGAATTTCATTAATAGACTCTATTTAAAATGTTTTATCGTTTTTCTATCTTAAAGAACTTTAAATATGGTAAAAAGATGATTTTTCAGGTGTTCACAATTATAAGGACAGCTCGAATTTTAGTAATTTTTTTTCAGTTATTCTTTAAATTAATATTTTATGGGGTCTCTTTTTAGTGTTAAACAGTCAGACATTGTCTCTGGTACATATATATACATTTGTTTTTAATATTCAGTTTCAATACCATTTCGTATAGCATATACGATATTCTTAATACATTTAAACTATTTAAAATTGCTTTACACTTGCATGCACATTTCTAATATCATAAGTTAAGGTTTTTTTCAACTTTTAGGCCATGGGAAAGGCAATAATACAGAAGTTTCTTTCTTCAAACTATTTCACATTGCTCTAAAAGTAGAGCAAAAATGTAAGTCTTGTTGACTAAAATATTATTACCCCCCCCCCCCCCCCCCCCCAAAATCTAACAAAAATCTGATAATTCCACGTTTAAAATTTGCGGATATTCTCTTGATGTTCATAATAATAGAAAAAATTACTAAATTCATTCTGCCTTCAGTAGAAGCAGCTCCCCAGAGTACCATAGATCCACCTTTAAAATGCCCGATTTATATCTGCCTTTAAAAAATCTGCTCTGTCTTTCGCAATCTTCAGACCGTGCCAGTAACTGTTAAAACCATTTGGTTAATCAAGAATAAAATGTTTTACATCCGAAAATGCAACATTTTACCATTTAATATCGTCTTTATTCAACTTTAACACAGACGTTCTTTCCCCCATTAAATGCTGATTGATTATTACAGGTTTTTTATTCATTTTAACATATTATTAATTATTTTAAACGTGCATAAATGTGGACCCTACCCTTTCGTTAAAAATTACGAGCAAATTCAGCAGCAGTCATTATGAGTAGAACAGTAAGAGGAATTATGAGTCTTCGATCTCTGTAAAACAACTCAGATTTTGTATCAGATCTCTTTCCTATCGCACCAGCAGTTCAACGTTTGATCACATTATCCTTCAGCAATTTTAGACCTTCGAATTTAATTAGAAATTCGGCGGATTGAAATTATCCTTCCACTTAAATAACACATTTATCATACTTCACTACTTGAATGTCCTTTTTTTCGAGGAATTATCAGCAATGTCCGTCCAAGAAAAATTGAAGGTTTATATATGAATTAATTTAGCCCAGTAGTTAACAAATACGCATGTCAACTGTAATTTATCCGCTAGTAAGTTAAATAAAACGAAAAAATCTGGATTGTCCCTATAGTTATGAACATCTAAAAACGTGGAGAAAAACACATTTTGCATTATTTTTTATTAATTTTGTTTCATATTAAAAAAATTATAGCAGTTTTTGTTTTTAGAATACTAGATATATTAAGTGCACTTAGTATAATCTTGTTCACAATCATTTTTACATTAGTTATTTCAAAATATAAAGTGTCCTTATAAATATGAGAAGGAGTGTATATAATGAGTCTGTTGTTTATAAAACCTATGGAGTTTCTTCCCCATACGAGTTCTCTTAAAACTGTAAAAATTTTATTACTCGATAGTTTTTATTTATTTTTATGCAGAATATTTAAATATAAATTTTAATCACTTAAAAAAAAAAAAAAAAAATTTCCTAGTTTAATTTGTTAAGGTAGTAATTTTATGTTATTGCAGACGACGTTTCAAGAATTTTTCGAAAAAAGATACGCAAAGTCTAAATACCTGTATGATTTGGCAGGTTTAGAATATAAAATATTAAAGTATTTAAAATACATAAAATTAACGTATTTAATTATTTAAATATAATTAAAGCTTGATAAATCATACTTCTCTGACAAAAAACATTAAAAAAAAAGTACAGAAAACGGGAAATTTTTTTTTAAATAATATATTTATAAGATATCTGCAGAAGGTAATATAAGTCGACATATAATCAAGTTCTCCCAATGGATGGCTTTTAGTTAATAGTGTGAAAACAGTATTTAAAAGAATTTAAAAATGCGCAAAAAATATTGTAGTGGTAAATGATAATTTCTTTTCCTTTCTATCCCCTCCCCCTCTTTTTTTTTCTTCTTTTTAGCTGAATAATAGATTAATATATCTACTGTGAAGATTCTATTTTAATGACAAAAATAGAATTCGAATTTGTATTAGGTTGATTTATTTAGAAATAGACCTATTGCAATCACTTTGTTTATCTATATACACTGGCGGACAAAATTAAAGCAATAACCTGTTTTCTCGTTTTCTTCTTTTGCACATAATTTTTAAACAAATAAACATATGAGCATAAAATTTGTATGGCCTGTTCGATATCATATTATTAACCGATTTTATGTACCTTTAGCATACGAATAATTTTTAAGCTAATAAATATTCATTTTCTCTCAAAAGTAAGCTTTGGAAAAAATGAAAAATTTCAATAATTTTAGGAAAGAACACTTAATGAAAAGCGGTGTTAAGGATTCATTAGAGATAGGTGAAGATGCACACGCATCCATACGTTAGATTACGACCAAAACTTTCTACCTGTATTCACTTTTTGTTTCTTATTTTTTCTTCTTATTTTATTTTTTTTTTTTTTTTTCGCATGTGAATAGCTTTTTAAAAATATACATACAAACATGAAAATTGAATAAGATGTTCATTATAAAACTATTTATCGGCATTTTTATTATTCTGGCGATGTTCATAGCTTACAAATTATTAATTATATATATTTTTTAAAGTCCATTATAAAGTAAAAGAAAAGTTAATACAGAAAGAAAAATCGAGATTTAGTTTAGCATTTCAAGGCATGTGCGTCTTTACCTATCTCTAACACATCCTTAACACCACTTTTCATTAACTGTTCTTTCCTAAAATTATTGAAATTTTTCATTTTTTCCAAAGCTTACTTTTGAGAGAAAAATGAATATTTATTAGCTTAAAAATTGTTCCTATGCTCAAGTTACATAAAATTCGGTTAATAATAAGATAACGAACAGGCCATCCAAATTTTATGGTCATATCCATATGTTTATTTGTTTAAAAATTATGTGCAAAAGAACGAGAAAACTGGTTGTTGCTTTAATTTTGTCCATCAGTATAAATATATACATATCTATCTATCCTTCGAAACCGAACTCAAGTTGGAAGGTGGATATATTCCACTAATATCTTGGATGAGTCAATACCTCCTGTAATAATGCCTCCGAGCTGAACTCTACGTCATGGAAGATCGGCCGATTTTATCCAATGAACAGTTCTTATGATACATGTTGGATCGTGGGGATTGGGTGAAATCGGCCGATCTTCCGTGACGTAGAGCTCAGCTCGGAGGCATTATTACAGGTGGTGTTGGATGAGTTCGCTAATATCTTGGATGAGTTCAAGTTGTTCCGCTATACTGTTTCCAAGCGGCAGCCACTTTAAAATTTCAAATCCACATTGTAAAAAGCGTATTTAAGATAGAATTTGTTTCAATTTTGATGTATATATATATAGACCATGTATGGGTTTCCACCAAGTTTATTAATGAATTCGATCCGTCATTTTATATCAAAATGGCGGATACCGTAAATTACGAGGGTCACTTGAATTCAGGCTGCCACTTAATTTTTTATCATGATAACTTTTGAAATACTGAATTAATTTGCACCAAAGTGGAACAGTGGACTTATCCATCAAATATCTTGGATGTGTTCGTTGGGAAACATGCTCCGACATTTTGTTTCCAAGTTGCGGCCACTTGCACCAGTCTATCACTCGAAATTTTGTCATCGAGATAACTTTTGAAACACTGAACTATTTCGAACCAGATTTGGGCAGTGGACTTATCTTACGAATATCTTAAACGAGTTTGCTGGACAATTTGCATCGCCATTTTGATTCCAAGTTGCAAACGCTTAATAAAAGACTCGCACTTGAAAAAATGTCATCGCGATAACTTTTGAAATACTGAACTTGTGAAGTTTGTGTTCCTGCAAACTCCATATTAACTTAAATACTTAATTAGGTTACCAAGAGAACACAAGAATTAAACAAACAATAATAGTTTATTTGAACCAGATTAATGGGAGGGCGGCCTGGTAATAAACTTAGCTCAGTCAGCGTATATCAAAATATATGAATCAACAATTTAATTATCTAATCTTAAATATCTCACCCCAGCAGATAGTCGAAGGTGTAGAGGCGGTTGCACTTGTACTCCGCTACTACGACTTCACTATGGATTAGAGGATTCCCTTCAGACCCAACTTTACCTTTCCGAATGCTAGTAGATACGCACACCAACACTCATCACTACTTAACTTCACGCAACTAAATCTCCACAACTCTACTTCTCGATACTCGCCAAAATAAGATTCATCACCATCCACTATAATATCCTCCAACATCCACACCCATCTACTAAAACCATCGCCATTTTATACTTCTTCCTACACCCTCCCTCCTTTCACTACATTTCAATCCATCCTTTTAAAATCACTTCTAATTTATCTAACACTCGGAATCTAATTCTTTCAATGCAGCACCCTGCTGACACAAAACTAACTCGACCTCAACTTTCGCCGAGTCACTGGTGACGAAGCGATTTTAACCGTCCCCACTTTCTACTTTGCTGGATCCAGTTTAATTTTACACAAACTGTGGTGACGTTCTCAACCTCACAAACTGTTTCGAATTAGATATATACAGAAGACTTATTTTACGAATGTTTTGAATGAGTTTGCTGGGCGTCTTGTTTCGCCATCTTGTTTCCATGTTGTGGCCACAGGAAATCAGGCTGCTTCTTGAAAATGTGCCATCACGGTAATTTTTGAAATACTAAATTGATTGATTATCGCTTCTTGGCCTCTTGGCTGAGATCAAAGTGTAATACTAAATTGATTCAAACCAAAATTGGATATTGAACTTTCGGTTCAAATATCCTGAATAAGATCGCTCGGCAACTTGCTCCGCCATTTTGTTGCCATTTTGTCGCCATATTGTTGAGGGCACTTGAAAATTTGTCATTACAATAACTTTTGTAATAAAACTGAATCAATTCGAATCAAATTTGGGCAGTGGACTTATCATTAAAATGTCTTAGATAAGTTTTGCTGGGCATCACACTCTGCTCTTTTGTTTAAAGTGGTGGCCATTTAAAATCACGGCACCACTTGAAAATTTCTTATCCCAATAACTTTTGAAATACTGAATTAGTTCGAACCAAAGTGAATTCATCCTACAAATATCTTGGATGATTTCGCTGGGCAAGTTGCTATGCCATTTTGTTTCCAAGTTGCGGCCAATTAAAATCAGGCTGCCACTTGAAAATTTGTCATCACAATAACATTTTTAAAATCTGAATTAATTCGAACCAAAGGTGGACAGTAAACTACACTTCAAATATCTTCGATGAGTTTGCCGGGCAACTTGCTGTGCCGTTTTGTTTCCATGGGGCAGCCACTTGAAAATTTATCATCACAATAACTTTTGAAACGCTTAATCAATTCGAACCAAAGAGGCACAGTGGACTTACTATTCAAATATTTTAAATGGTGTTGAAGTTGCTCCGCCTTTTTGCCGCAACCATTCCGTCGTCGTACGTCCTTGTTTTAGGTTTAAAAACAAAAATTGGATTATACGTGCTTTAAAAATCCGTATAAAAAAAAGAATTAACGTACTCCTTGTAAAACATTCAGATACCTAACTGAACAAAAATATTTAACCACTAAATTAAATAAACATTAAAGTTTTACTTGCTTTTTATAATCAAAAACACAGCTTCACTTCGCAATGGTTGAACACATTGAATTGTTTCCTACGACAAAGCTTAGGTTTCTATCTAGGATCAAGTTTAAGAAATACATTTAGTTTGGTCATCTCTTCTAGAATTACCCTATATATACGAGTATATATATGTTATGGTAAATGTGGATAATCCAGCGATTCTGCATAATCCCCAGGGATTATGCAGAATCGCCGCTACATTTTAGGGAATGTGGATAATTATTCAATATTTACCACATTTACCGGTTATTTTATAAATTCTGATTTATGCATTTTAAAATAGGAGTATTCAGTAACTTTTTTTTCATGTACGCAAAGCGTACAGACTTGCGCAATACTGGCTGCTGCAGTACAAAATTTTGCATATTTTTGAATTTCATGCATTTTGAAATTCTTCAGATTCATGCATTTTGAGATAGGGGCATCCAGTGATGTCTTTTTTTTTTTTTTTTTTTTTTTTTTTTTTTTTTTTCATGTACGCAAAGCGTACAGACGTGCGTAATACTGACTGCTGCAATGTGTAATTTCATGCATATTTTTCAGATTCATGCACTTTGAGATAGGGGTATCCAGTGATATTTTTTTTTTTAGTTTTCTTGTACGCAAAGCGTACAGATGTGCGTAATACTGGCTGCTGCCTTACAAAATTTTGTATATTTTTCAGATTCATGCATTTTGAGATAAGGGTATCCAGTGATTTTTTTTCCATGTACGCAAAGCGTACAGACGTGCGTGATACTGGTTGCTGCAGTACAAAAATTTACTTAAAATGCATGAATCTGAGAAATATGCAAAATTTTGTACTGCAGCACTGCTAAAATAACCGGTAAATGTGGTAAATATTTAATAATTATTCACATTCCCCAAAAGTAGCGGCGATTCTGCATAATCCCCGGGGATTATGCAGAATCGCCGGATTATCCACATTTACCGTAACATATATATATTTAAAAAGAGTATATCAACAGTTTAAAAACTGTAAAATTATACTCACTTCTGCTGCTAGACATACACACAGACACATATATTTGTATATATGATATATAGGGGACACTGGGGCGCAGTGGACCACTTTTACACTTTTAATTTTTTTTCACCAAAAATAAAAAAGCAAGGTACTTGAAAAAATTAGCAAACATTCTTTAAACCTTTCTTGACATGTCCTAATTTTTTTTTTATAACAATACTTCTAATACATTACGAATAAAAAAATTGTGTGCACTCACAAAGTGGACCACTGTGCAACATCACCGGGGCACAGTGGTCCACAACCCGGGGTACAGTGGACCAACCTCTGTTCTTCATGTTTAATTAATATAAATTACTCATTATTTTCTAAAATTAGTTTCTTATGCAATTCTAGTCTAAATAACATAATTCGAACATTTTCATGAAATAAAATTACCAGAATTTAAAGGAAATCAAATTAAATAAGAAATCAAATTAGAGTAAGAATTCTATATCAGATATCTTTGTCTTTTACGTGCCATCACTAAAAACAATAAGATATAGTATTTTTAATTTGTTTATTAATGTTATATAGTTATAAAAATTATGAAATATATAATGAAACATTATGTTACTATTCAAACATTTTTATTAATTGTTCTGAGATATTAATACGTCACATTATATTTGTGAGATAAGTTTAACTAAAATTATTCTACTTTTATCTTTTACATGTTATTTATAAAAATATCAACAATAAATTTATATAACCTACTATTTATTATATCACATAATAATTTTATTTACTCTTTTAATATTAAACAATTCAAATAGTTATTAAATTTAGATATTCATAATTATTATACTACTATTCAACTATTTTCCCTTTTCAGAAATTCATTTTATTATATCATTAATATTATTATTCTTTTTATTAATTATTTTGAGTCACATTATATTTGTATATGTAAATTTAACTAAAATAAAAAAGGTATTAAATATAATTTGGACTTTTAGACACACTGGAAGGCGGTCCACTGTACCCCATGTCCAGATAAAAGAAATAATAATATTAAAATTATATATAGACTATAAATATGCTAATCATTTTTATAAGTTTAAAAATAACAATATCTTACCTTTTCTTAACACGTTCATCGCCATGTCAGCTATCGGTGACTGACACTGAACTTTCCGTTTAGGCCACGTCAGACACCGGTGACTGACAGTGTGAAATATGATATAAAACTAAAAACTTTACATAGTTTTAAGTAATTACTGACAATTTATTTCAAATTTACTTAAATTTTATTTATTATAGGATTATATCATTAAGGCATTTTAATGAATTTTATTGAAACATGGTAAACATAACACGTTTCTAAGCAGAGCGCGTGGCCTGAATGGGATTTCCTTAAGAATTCGCGTGGCGATCAACGTGTTAACAACTATCCAATACTTGTAGTCAATAGTTCAGTCCTGACAAAATTAAAAAAACTTCAAACTTGCTAAACTTCAAAATTAAAAAAACTTCAAAATTACTTTAGGCTGCTTAAAACATAAAAATTGTATAAAATGGCTACCTTAGCATTTACCATGTGGTTTTGTAGATGTATACAAGTAGTACCATGCTTACCATCTATGAGTCTCAATTTAAACTATAAGAGTTAAATATATTAAGAGATTTAAATAGGGGTGGTCTACTGTGTCCCAGTCTCCCCTATATGTAAGTATACTCACTTCTGTCGTGAAAAGACAAATTAAAAGAACGTTAGAATAAAGCAAAGAGTGATTATCCTATGCATGTAAATTTTTAGTGAATAAATCCATATAATAAGCTACATCATGAAGTTTTAACAATTTTCTTCTTTAGGAATTTTAAATACAAAAGGTTAGGTGTATAAAATGAAAAAATGTATAAATAATTATAAGATAAAAAACTTTTTATAAACCATGTTTTTAAATTTGCTGTTAAATCATAGCTATAGAACTAACTACATTAGCACTTTATCAATGCGTATTGTTACGAAATTGTAAATGTATTTATCTTTGTATAAATTCTTTCAAAGAGGCTTTGTAAGTTGATAAAATGTCAATTTTCTGCATATCCAGCTCTTTTTCGCGTTAAAATAGCTTAATTTTCCCTTTAAAACGCATTAAAAAGCTCCAATAGGCAGGTAATGGATTTGGCGATTTTTTGCCCTTGGCGACTTTCTTGGCGACTCTTGGCGAGAAAATCCTTATTAACGATATTCCAAAGATGGACGTTCTAATGTGATTGGTTAAAGAGTTACGGGAAATTTGAATTAAAAAAAAGTTGGTTTAAAAAAAAAAATATTAATCCTTTCAGAACAACATATATTGGCATCATGAACTACATTAGCATTTTATCAATGAGTAGAAAATCTTTAAAGTGATAAGGACGTCCATTTTTGCCAGATGCATAATTTAACTTTTTACATTTTTTTAACGCTCACGTTTAATAAAATGTATTTATTTTTATGTCGAAAGAAAATAAACCAGTAATTTTTTTTTTTTTTTTTTTTTTGGCAACCATTAAACGATAGCTAATATTTTAATGACTATTTTTATTGCTATTAGGAGCTTATTATTTTCATATTTTAATTAATTAAAAGAAAACTATTGGAAAATTCGCAAATCTGACTTCGAAGTATTGTGTGGTCACCGGGTTCTAAGCTACTGTGAAAGTTTCAAATGTCTAGCTAGTAGGGAAGTTAGTTAAAAATAGGTTGCAAGATTTTTACCGGACAAACACACAAGAATAGAAGTTAATAAAAACATGGTAAAATAAAAGTGTTTTTGCATACCTTCTTGATATTATAAAATATTTTTTTTTTTCTGCAACACACATTAACCATACTTTCGAATGATACTAAGGTTTGACCCCACCTCTTATTAAAAACGTACGACAGAGTTTATGTTTGCTTAGTAATATATAGGTAATGACCATTCCTAAGAAGCGCAGACGATTGAAACGAAAGGAATTTTAATTATAAAAAGTTACGAGTATAGAATTGTATACATATATATATATATATATATATATGTGTGTGAGGAATAAATACTTCAACTTTCCCAACTCCAGAAAATAACAACTACAACTTCACCGCTCCATTGTTTGTCGCTCCAGGAATGGCAACAGTAGTGAACCGGGAAAGAAATTCCAGAGAAAAAGAGTCAGTCGCCATTCGTCGATAAAGTGTGTAGTCAGACGGACTCACATAAATTATGATAGATCAAAAGTGTTCTTTATTTACTTTTATGTATAAATAGCACAGAAGGTGCTGATTTACAATACTTTTCCTAATCATTTTGAAACCACGTAAATATTTCCTGTAAATAATCATCGTATTAAAAGTATTCGTGTGCAGACAAACAGAGTGATTATTTGAGTTAAATAGTGAGTTTGGGTTTCATTTTAACCTTGTAAACTAACTAGAAAGAATGATTTAATATTGAGACGATTATCTCTTCATTTTATATATTGAGTGAGTATTTTCGTTTTTTACATCTATATATATGGTGCACAATAATTACACGGCTCCCAATATCTACTATTACGTGCATTATAGGCACTTTCTGGATACAATGCGGTCAGAAGATGTAAAACTGACCTAATAAATTAGACATCTACCAGTTTTCCTGTGGGAGAAAACGGATACATGTATAAATGCATATAAAACAGAGTTTAAATAGCGAGTTAAAAAAAAAAAAAAAAAAAAAATCGGTAGAGCCGTTTTTGAAATACACATTTCCGAAGTCTAAAACGGACCTACCTAATGAGACAGTCAATTTTCCTGTAATAACCACGTAATACATGCGAAAGGACCGCTAAAAAAGGGTTTATGTTGTAATTTCCATGAAAATCGTTAGAGCCGTTTTTGAGATATCGACGTTTACCAATACTTGGCAAACCCAATTATTGATCGGAAAACCACAATTACGCACGAAAAGATATTTAAAAGACACTTAATATGGCGAGTTTGAAAAAAAAAAAAAAAAAAAAAAAAAACGTACAGCCGTTTTTAAAGAAACGCACTTGCGAGACTTTAAATTGTCCTAATTATACAGGACGCCTATCAGTTTTTACGAACTAACCAACTATTCCATACGAAAGGAAATCTAATAGGGTGTTTATACAGCAGCTTTGAAAGAAATCGGTAGAGCGTTTTTAATCTACGTACTTACGGACCTATTTCCCGTTTCATATGTTCCTCTTTCGATTTTACTGTTTCACCAGAAGTTTAAAAAAATCATCCGTACACCAGACCTAATTCAAATTCTGAAGATTCGTCGATCTACCTTTATTAGTTTTGGAGATAGGATAGTTACAAAATTCTCCACACACACACACACATACTGACCCATAGACAAAAACTACTTTTTTTGGGGGGCTCAGGAGACCTTAAAACATGTAAATCAGTTGAAAACTCGATATAGAATTTTTGGACAGAATATAATACTCCCATTACCTACAGTAGTAGGGTAATGGAAGTGTAAAAAGTGTAAAAGTAGTAAAATTAATAAGCGGAAAAGTGTGTAAAAATGAACTCTTCCCGTCTTACTATAGCTATGGGGACCTTACGCAATCGTGAAAAATTTCGATCTCGTTTTTTTTTTTTTTTTACTTTTTTACACGATTTCAGGTGTGAGGAATCCGAAAATATCAAAATGGGTCTGGTGTCCATCTGTAGGGTGTCTGCTAGTTTGTTAGTGTGTTAGTTTGTTAGTCTGTGTACACGATATCTCACGAACAAATGATCGCAGAGAGGTCGGACCAGTTTTAAAATATTACTTATGACACTAGCAATATCCTAATTCATTTGAAACATTCTAATTAATAAACTTCATAAGTTATTCGAAATCTACGATTTTTTTAACATGGGCGATTAGGGCAAAAGTTTACTTAAATGTGAATGAAAAGAAATAGTTTTATAGTAAAGATGTAAGAGCAGCTTTTAAATATCAGTTTTGATGCCGGGATGAACATCATTAACTAGAAACATGCTATTTGAAAATTTCGCAAATTATTCGAAATTTACGAATTTTTTAACTTGGCAGAACACAAATGTCCTTTTTGAGGGATATTTTCATCGTAAAGTTGTCGGACTACTTTTAAAATATTATACAAGGTACTGGTATAAACATCCTTGACTATGAATTTTCTAATTTAAGTCATTGGAAATTAACGATTTACTTGACATGTCAGAATAGGGCAAAATTTCGCGTAAACGTCCATTATGACGGTCGTAAATATATCAGACGACTTCAAAATAACATTCATGATACTTGTTTGAACATGATTGTCTACAAATATTCTAACAGGAAAATTTCGTAAGTTATTCGAAATTTAAGATTTTTATCAACATAGCAAAATGGGGCGATATTCCATATAAATATGCATTTTGGGGATTGTTGCATTGGAAATAACAGCATGAAAACTAAACTACGAAATTGACCCCAATAAAATAAATTAATAAATTAGAATAAGATAAATATACCGAACTGAACCTGCCTATTTGGCAGGGATTTCATTCTGTCACTGTATCAAGCGTTTAGTCAAATTCATTTCTTTTAACATGATTATAATATGTCCTGCAGCAGAAATTTATGAGAACATATATAGGATGGAGAACTGAGCAGAGCCCACCTATGCCAACTATTTTCTTTATCCGAACAGAGTGCGATTGATATAAAATATTTCATGCTTCTTTGTAAAAGAATTGTAAGTAATATGCAACTCATTTCCCATAACGATCGTACACTGACAAAGCAATATAATATATATTACTCACAAACTTTGAATAAACACCATAAAATGCAATAAACTCGCAACAATTGTTTCGGGTCGAAAAACACACGACCCTTCATCAGGCGAATAAAGTAAGCACGAGTGCTGCAGTCAAAGCGGCAACGCACAAAATCGTTTAAAATTAAAAGAAACACTTTATAAAGTAGAAAGTAAATATAACTACTGGTGTGAGTAGAATTGTACAAGAAAACAAGAAAATAAATAAATGAGTGAGATTAAACATATAACAATCTAAGGAAATCAAAAATTAAACGAAAAACTAAGTTACGTGAGTAATTTCCATGCATCAGAGAAGAATGGAGTGGAAGAAATATCATTAACAAGATTTTTCGAATTTTTAAATATGTAAAAAGCTTCATGAATATCCAAATGGGAGGAACAGACAGGAGATGAAAACATATATCACTTTTTTAATGTTTAAATAATTTTAAATTATTAAAAAGAACTGAATTAATTTGAGTCCATAGAAAACAATGTATAAAAATTTCAATTTGTATTCCTGTAAAAATCTTTAAGTCCTACACTTATAATAAATTATATAATTCTGGAAACTATAACCTATAATATGCTTTTCATCTTTTAACTCAATCGAATGCAGAGTATAGGGGAGACCGTTGCACAGTGGACCTAGGGGCACAGTGGACCACCCCTATTCAAATTTATTAATATTCAATTATTTTAGTTCATATGGATACTCATGTATGGCAGCATGGTACTAGTTGTCTGCAGCCAAAAAAAAAAAAAAAAAAAAAAACATGGGAAATAGTAAGGTAACAATTTTGAGAAGTTTTTATGTTTTGTGCTGATCAAAGTAATTTTTCCACGTTGAAGTTTTCAAAATTTTATGAAGATTGAACTAGTGACTATAAATACTATATAACTGTTAAAGGAAGTCAAGATATTGCTGTTTTTAAATTCCTAAAAAATATTAGCATATTTATAGTCTGTGTTCAGAATTCTAATAACTCTGAATTTTGACAATAGATGGCAGCACTATGCAATTTTGATATAATTTTAGAATATTAACATTAATTAAATTCATTCTTTTTTCATTGTATTTTATGTGTTTTAAACGCTAAATTAATTCTTTTTTCTTTTATTATTATTTATTTTATTCATGTTTTCAATTAATTGTTAGTTATACTTTAAATAATTTCTTTTTCAATTTGCTGTGAACCGTTTTTACTTTTCTGCGGTTCTATTCTAGTTTGTTCTTTTTGTTGTGAATTTTTGTTGTGTTCTAGCGGTCAGCTGGAAAAATTCTATTCTAACGTATGAGCTGAAATAAAGTCAATAATTCATGTTTGTATTCAATTCGGTTTATTTATTCAAGCTTTTATTCATTGTTTCTTAAATATGATGTTATTAATTCAATTGAAAGGAAGGTGAGTCCTTCAAATTCATTTTAAACTGATTTATGATTTAATATAATTTAAACCAGCGATTTTTAAAACCATACAGTCCACAATTCTATTCAAAATCCCTCCATACTTTTGGCCGTCTAGAGCCGGAGATATATTAAATTATGAAATCTTTAAGTAAAAATTTAATTTTGCAAACTTGGAAAAAAAAAAATGTTCTAATGGCTTCGAAAATTGAAAAACTAAAAGCAAAAAGAACTATTATTCGGTCGTCAGTGACTAAATTTGAAAACAAAGCGACAAAAGCTTTGGAAGCGGATCCTTTAGACATTCAAGAAATAAAAATTTTGAAAGGTCATTTGCATGAAAGGCAAACTCAATTAGAACAAATTAACAATGAAGTTGAGGAAGTTATTTCTGATTTAGATGAATTAAAAAAGGAAATTGAAGATAATGAAAAATGGACAGAGAAACTTACTCGTATAAAATATCAGATAGAGTCAAGATTAGAACTTTCTTGTTTTCAGAACACTAAAGTTGTAACACAGGTTAATGAAAATTCTTGTTCTGTTTCGAAGCAATCTATTCACCTTCCAAAATTCGATTTGCCACATTTCTCTGGCAATTTGGAAGACTGGTTAAGCTTCAAGCAAATATTCGTAACCACTATTCATGAGAACACTCAGCTTTCCGATTTGCAAAAATTACAATATTTAAAAGCGTCTGTTATTGGATCTGCCAATAAGTTAATAAAAGGCTTTCCAATAACTGAAGCAAGTTATAAGGAAGCTTGGGCAACACTAATTTCTAGATTCGATAATAAAAAAAATCTAGCTTATGCCCAGTTAAACAAATTCTTTAATTCGAAATCTTTGAAACCAAATTGTCGGAAATCTATGCTAGATTTATTAGATAACTGTAATGAAGCAACACGTAACTTGAAATGTTTAGGATTTGAATTTAATTTATTTGTGGATTTAATTCTTGTTTATAATTTGCAAACAAAATTGGATGATAATTTAAAGAAGCAATGGGAATTATCTTTAGATAGTGATTCTTTTCCCACCTATCATGAATTTATTTTGTTTCTTGAAAAACAAGCGAGAAGCTTGCAAGCTATTGTTGATAGTACTTATTCTAAATCTGAAAGTAAACAAAAAGTAGTATTTAAAAAATCTGTGTCTAATGCTGTAATATCTAATTCGGATATAAAATCCAATAATTCTATCTGTTCAGAATGCTCGGAATCGCATGCACTTTTCAAGTGCCCACACTTTCTTAAAAAATCTGTTGAAGATAGATGGAATATTGTGAAGGGTAAAAAACTATGCATAAATTGTTTACGTGGTAATCATTTCGTTAATAAATGTTTGATTTCGACAAAATGTCGACAGTGTAATGCTAAGCACCATACACTTCTCTATTTCGAGAAAAATAAAGTTAATTCTTCACCTGTTATTGAAAATACTAATCTCAACATTGAAAGTCCATCCTTTGTCAACACTAGTTGTTTAACCAGTACCCAAGAGAGTTGTCAAACTTTGTTATCGACAGCTATGGTTCTTGTAAAATCAAATACTGGAAGGTTTGTGCCATGTAGAGTCATGGTGGATTCAGGAAGTCAAAAATCATTAATTTCCAGCTCTTGTGCTAAAAAATTAGGTTTACCTATGAAAACCACAAATCACAGAATCTCGGGTGTAAATAATATTGTTGCAGAAACTGCTCTTTTTGAAGTTAATATTATTTTAAAGTCTTATTATAGTAATGAAATCTTTGATGTGAATGCTTTAATAGTAAATAACGTTACGGTAAATCTTCCTAATTTTGTTGTTCGAAAATCTTCATGGCCTCATTTGGAAGGTCTATCTTTAGCAGATCCTAAATTTTATGTTTCGAGTCCAGTTGAAATTTTGCTTGGTGCAGATTTATTTCCCTTAATAATTTTAGGGTAATCTATTCTGGGTCCTAAAGGTACTCCATGTGCTTTAAATTCCAAATTAGGATGGTTACTCTCGGGTGTCATACATGCAAACAATTTTCAGCATTCTAAAACTGTCCTTAGTTGCCATGCTACAGCTCAGTTAACTTATGATCTTCAGAAATTTTGGGAAATTGAGTCCCTTCCAGCTGCAACACCAATTCACAGTTCTGAAGAAAAATACACTAAAACTGTTAGACGAATTCAGTCTGGAAGGTACATGGTGGATCTTCCCTTTAAAGAAGCTCCAAATTTAGGTGACTCACAATCAAATGCTTTAAAACGGTTTTATTTGTTAGAATCCAAAGTTAATAAAAATCATGAGCTTAAGGAGCAATACCATGCCTTTATGCAAGAATATATTGACTTACATCATATGGAACCAGTCCCAAATTCTGAAATTGATTCTAAAGATTATTTTTACATGCCTCATTATGGGGTTTTGAAAGAAGATAGTACAACTACTAAATTGAGGGTGGTATTTGATGCCTCGGCTAAAGGAACATCAGGCCACTCTTTAAACGACTTTCTTGAAATAGGTCCAAAGTTGCAACCAGATTTGTTTAAACTTCTTCTTAAGTTTAGAACATATTCCATAGCCTTAACCGGAGACATCGCCAAAATGTACAGACAGATATTGGTAAACCCCAAACATGTTGACTTTCAGCAAATCTTTTGGCGATTCCAGCCACATGAATCTATTCCGAGTTTCAGATTATTGACTGTAACATATGGCACAGCCTGTGCCCCATTCCTGGCTATAAGGACATTGCACGAACTAGCCAAAGATTATAGTTCAGAATTTCCTATTGCTGCGCAGTCAATTTTCGAGAACTTTTATGTGGATGATTATCTTGGTGGGTCGCATTCAATTGATGCAGCAAAACAATTGGTCAAAGACCTAAATCACGTTTTAAATCAAGGAGGCTTTACACTTAGAAAATGGGCTTCCAATGTACCCGCAGTCATTGAAAATCTACCAGAAGATCTTAAATCCACTAGGCAAAATGTAAAATTTTCCGAAGATTCCTCCCAAAAAATCTTAGGCTTAGTTTGGAATTCGGCAGAAGACTTATTGAAAATTCATTTGAATGGCGTCAAATCGGTGCATACCAAGCGAGAATTGCTATCAATGATAGCTCAAATCTTTGATCCTTTTGGGATTCTAGCTCCAACCACGATCATGTTAAAAATCATGATGCAAGAGCTTTGGAAAGATAAGTGTGCTTGGGATGATCAAATCCCAGATTCCATTTTTAAAACTTGGCAAGAATTTAATTCTCAAATTGAACTCTTAAAGTCCATTGGCATACCAAGATATCTGAACTGTGAAACATCTCCAGAGAACCACATAGAGATCCATGGGTTTTGTGATGGATCTGGCAAGGCCTACGCTGCAGTGGTATACTTCGGACACTATCTTCTCTAGGTGAGATTTCAGTTAACTTTGTCGCTGCAAAAACTAGAGTTAATCCTTTAAAACATGTCACGCTTCCCAGAATTGAGTTATGTGCTGCATTCTTGCTTGCACAATTAAGTTCCACAATATTAGAATCTTTAACCTTTAATGTAAATAAAATTTATTTGTGGTCCGATTCACAAATTACTTTAAATTGGATTGAATCTCCTCCAACCAAAGGAAATCAGTTCGTAACAAATCGAGCAAACAAAATCAAATCACTTGTCCCACAAGCAGTGTGGACTTATGTTGAGAGTTCGTCAAATCCGGCAGACTGTGCCTCAAGAGGCATTCTACCGAAGAGTCTTTTGCATCACAAATTGTGGTGGCTTGGGCCTGAATGGCTTAGTGCTAGTGTCAAGTTACCATTATTCCTAGTCAAATCTTCAAATGTTAAGTCAAAAAATTCTGAAGAAAATTTAAGTCACGTTGCAACATCTAGTCATAAAGCCTTTCCTGATTTTCTACTCAAATTCTCTTCTTTTTCAAAACTTTGCAGAGTCCTTGCATTGTGTTTGAGATTCATTTATAACATTCGTAGTTGTAATCGTAATTCTAGACGTATTGGACTTGTCAGTACGCCTGAAGTTTCAAGTGCTATTACACATATTCTTAAATTGATTCAGGAACAAGAGTTTTCGGTAGAACTGAATTTGCTCAGGAAAAATCAACCTTTACCCACCAACAAAAAATATTTATCCTTAAATATATTTCTAGATGATCAAGGTTTAATCAGAGTTGGCGGACGGTTGTCCAGACATCAGTCACTTAATCAAGATCAGAAATATCCAGTGCTTTTATCGAGAAATCATTTCATTACAAAATTAATTGTTGAGCAATATCATAAAAAACATTTTCATGCTGGTGCACAACTGATTCTTTCCCTAATTAGACAAAAGTATTGGATACTAAATGGTCGCTCTTACATTCGTCGAATTCTAAATGAATGTATTTTGTGCAAACGTTTGAAGAAACAAACTTGCCAACAAATTATGGGTGAGTTGCCAGTCGAACGTATAACTCCAACTCGACCTTTTTCAAAGGTGGGACTAGATTTTGCTGGCCCACTCATCACTAAACCAAATGTGCCTAGATCTAAAGTTAAATTGAAGTCATATATTTGTGTTTTTGTCTGCATGTGCACAAAAGCGGTGCACCTAGAAGCTGTTTCAGATTTATCTTCATCAGCTTTCTTAGCATCCCTAAAACGGTTTGTTTCTAGAAGAGGATTGCCATCAGACATATTCAGTGACAACGGAAAAAATTTCAGGGGAGTTGCTAACTATCTTAAGCAACTATTTCGAATCATTCGTTCTGAAAATGTTCAAAATTTTGCTACCAGCAACTTCATCAATTGGCATTTTATCCCACCATATTCCCCCCATTTCGGTGGACTGTGGGAAGCTGCTGTTAAATTGACGAAAAGTCATCTAATTAAAGCTTGTAAGGCTACCATTCTAAATTTTGAAGAGCTTACTACTCTTTTATGTCAAATAGAAGCCTGCTTAAATTCCAGACCATTAACACCACTTTCTTCAGATCCATTCGATGTTAGAGCCCTCACTCCCTGACATTTCCTGATAGGAGTTCCACTCCTTGAGATTCCGGAAAGTGGAAATTCACCAAATCTCACTTTATCTTCTCGTTGGACTCTAATCGAGCGAATGAAGCAAGACTTCTGGAAGCGATTGTCTAGAGACTATCTACATCACCTGCAGAATCGACCTAAATGGTTCACTCCACGAACTGATCTTCAAATTGGGGACTTGGTTGCTATTCATGATTCACAATCTATTCCTCTCCAGTGGAAGCTGGGTAAAATTATTCGTACCTATCCAGGACCTGATAATAGAGTTCGTGTAGTCAGCGTTTGGACTCAGAGTGGTGAAATTCAACGCCCTATTGCTAAAGTGACACTCCTTCTCCCGGTGGGGGAGAATGTTCAGAATTCTAATAACTCTGAATTTTGACAATAGATGGCAGCACTATGCAATTTTGATATAATTTTAGAATATTAACATTAATTAAATTCATTCTTTTTTCATTGTATTTTATGTGTTTTAAACGCTAAATTAATTCTTTTTTCTTTTATTATTATTTATTTTATTCATGTTTTCAATTAATTGTTAGTTATACTTTAAATAATTTCTTTTTCAATTTGCTGTGAACCGTTTTTACTTTTCTGCGGTTCTATTCTAGTTTGTTCTTTTTGTTGTTCTTTTTGTTGTGTTCTAGCGGTCAGCTGGAAAAATTCTATTCTAACGTATGAGCTGAAATAAAGTCAATAATTCATGTTTGTATTCAACTCGGTTTATTTATTCAAGCTTTTATTCATTGTTTCTTAAATATGATGTTATTAATTCAATTGAAAGGAAGGTGAGTCCTTCAAATTCATTTTAAACTGATTTATGATTTAATATAATTTAAACCAGCGATTTTTAAAACCATACAGTCCACAATTCTATTCAAAATCCCTCCAGTCTGTATATTATATTATTATTATTATTTCTTTTACTCTGGTACGGGGCACAGTGGACCGCCTCTGTATGGGGCACAATGGACCACCTTCCAATGTGCCTAAAAGTACAAATTATATTTAATACTTATATTTGTTTTAGTTAAATTTATAGATACAAACATAATGTAAAGTATTAATATCTCAAAGTAATAAATATCTTAATGTTAAAAAAAAAAAAAAAAAAAAAAAAAAAAAAAGATAAATTTCTGAAAAGAATAAATATTTGAATAGTAATAAAATATCTATTAATATCTAAATTTAATAACTATTTGAAATATACTGCATTAATAAAATAAAAATTAATATCTATTTTAATAAATAGTAGGCAAAAATTATTATTATTGTTGTTTTTAGAGATCCCATGTGAAAAGCAAAAGAAGTAGCTTGATACATTTTAGTTAAATATATCCTACAAATAAAATGTAATTTAATTATATCTCAAAAATAAATAAATAAATAAATAAATATTTGAAAAGTAGTATAATATTTATTAATATCTGAACTAAAAAGAAACATTTAATTTATATAATATTAATATCTATTTAACTTAATAAATTTTCTTACTGAGATTTGATTTCTTATTTGTTTATTTTAATTTAATTTAGTTTAGTTTATTTCATGAAAATGCTTGAATTATGTTCTTTAGACTACAATAGTATAAGAAACTAATTTTAGAGAGAAAAAAAAGTAATTTATATTAATTTAATACAAACAAAAGAGGCTGGTCCACTGTGCCCCGGTCATGGAGCACAGTGGTCCACTTCGTGAGTGCTCACATTTTATTTTTTTATTCATAATATATTGGAAATATTGTTATAAAAAATTAAGACAAGTGCTTCCATCAAAATCATCACAGTTTGTACTATGGGGACCCATAACATACCTTCAAACTTTGAACTCATTCGAATGAAGCATTATTGGTGTTCACTCAACAGGGTTGGAAAAAAAAACAACCCGATGGGTTTTATCATTTTTTTTTTTTTTTTTTTTTTGGGGGGGGGGGGAGGGGGGGTTAATCAGGTTTTTTTTTTTTTTTTTTTTTGAGTTTTATCAAGGTTTTTTCAGAGTATTTTCGGATTTTATCAGAGTTTTCAATAATATTTTCTTTCTTGCCGTTTTTAAACATTAATATATCACTCATAATAGGACAATTAAAAAAAAAATAAAACTAGTATGTTGTGGCCACCACAAGACTTTCTTCTATATTTTCCTATACAAATTCACTCAATAACAATATTAAAAAAAAAAAAAAAAAAAAATCCAAGTTTTTTTTCGTTAAAAGTAAAAAAAACAAACAAACGATAACTTTGTTTTAAATTATCACATATTAGCCATTCGTTTTAAAGGTATTGACGAGACCTTTTGAAAGATATCCATCTTGAAAATTTACCTCCCCCCCCCCTCCCCGACGGGTACTTCTCCCCAAGGGTGTGAAGCGATGCCCCTGCATGCACAATTTTTTTTTACTAATTAACTACTACTATTATCCATAATTCATATTAATATTACAATGACAGGTTAAGAATAATTCTCATTATGTACATTTATACGAAATTTTGTCCTACACTGCCACGTTAAAAATTTAGAAAAAATACGATCACAGCGCCACCTGTTGAGCGATGGATCCCCAAATCTAATAAGTACCAGTTTATGTCAGGGGCCAACTAAATACCAAGTTTGGTTACATTTCGTTAAAAAAAAAAAAAAAAAAAAAAAGAGTTTTTTCTAAGTATTTTTCGTTAAAAGTAAAAAAAATCGATAACTTTGTTTTAAATTATCACACATTTATAGTTCAACCATTCGTTTTAAAGGTACTGACGAGACCTTTCGAAAGATACCCATCTTGAAAATTTACTCCCCTCGAGGAGGGACTTCCCCCCAGGGGGGGGGGGTGCCGAGGCTCCTATACATACAAATTTTTTTTTCTCAGTTGACTATCTCTATTATAAATAATTCTTGTAATGTTCATAATGATTACTAAAAAATATTTCCCTTTATGCACATTTATGCAAAATTTTGTCCTATATCACCATGTTAAAAAATTAGAAAAAGCGGGATGGCAACGCAACCTGTAAGACAATTTTTACTAAAAGTTGATAGGCCCTGATTTATGTTAAGGTGCAACTACATACCAACATGTATGAAATTCTTTGCAGTAGTTCCTGAGATACAGTTGCCACAAAATTTTGTCACACACACACAGAGACAGACAGACAGACATTTTCTAAAAATGGTCTAATCGTGTTCTACAACTCTCAAAACGTGTAAATACATCAAAAACCCGAGGTCAAAAATTTTTACGAATCCAATACTATCTTCTTGAATATAGAAGAAAGTAAAAAAAAAAAAATAATTATTCATTAAAATCAAAATTTTAAAAATTTAATTTAAAATTTCTAGTCTTTTTATGATTAAGTTAAAGAATTTTTAGTTCCCCATCATACTATAGTTATGGGGAACTTAGGTAATCATGAAAAATTTCGACCTCAGTTTTTTGACTTTTTTATACGTTTTCGGGTGTGAGGAATCCGAAAATGACAAAATTTGTATGGTGTCTATCTGTAGGGTGTCTGTTAGTGTGTCAGTCCGTTAGTGTGTTAGTCCGTTAGTTTGTTAGTCTGTTTACACGATATCTCACGAACAAATGATCGCAGAGAGGTCAGAGCAGTTTTAAAATATTACTTTCGATACTGGCAAGAACCCTATTCATTTGCAACATTCGAATTAAAAAACTTCGTAAGTTATGAGAAATTTACGATTTTCTTAACATGGGAGAATAGGACAAAATTTCACTTAAACGGGCATTAAATGGAAACTTTTTACTGTAAAAATATCGGACCAGTTTTAAAATATCAGTTTTGATGCCGGAATGAACATCAGTAACTACAAATATGCTACTTTGGAAATTTCGCAAGTTATTGGGCAAAATTTCACATAAACGTCAAATTTGAGCGATATTTTTATCGTAAAGATGTCAGACTACTTTTGAAATATTATTTAGGACACTGGCAGGAATATTAATGACTATGAATTTTCCAATATAAAAATTTCGTAAGTTATTGGAAATTTACGAATTTCTTAACATGGCAGAATAGAGCAAAATTTCACATAAACCTTAATCTTGAGGGATATTTTCATCGTAAAGATGTCAAACCACTTTCGAAATATTATTTAGGATACTGGCATGAATATCATAGACTATGATTTTTCCAATTTAAAAAATTCGTAAGTTATTTGAAATTTACGATTTACTTAACAGGCCAGAATAAGGCAAAATTGAGCCTAAACTTCCATTTTGAGGATCCTAAATACATTAGACAACTTCAAAATTACGTTTATGATATTTGTTTGAACATGATTGAATAGAAATATTCTAATAGGAAAATTTCGTGTAAATTATTCGTAATTTACGATTTTATCAACATAGCGAAATTGTAAATTTTTCATATAACTATGAATTTTGAGGATTATTGCATTGGAAACAGTAGCATAAAAACTAAACAACGGAACTGACCCTGATAAAATAAATTAATAGATTAGAATAAGATAAATATATCGATGTGAACGGTGGATAGCCTATTAGGCGGGGGTTTCATTCTGTCACTGTATGAAGCTTTGGTCCAATTCATTTCTTTTAACATGATTATAATACGTCTCGCACTATAAATTTATGAGAACATAAATAGGATGGGGAACTGAACAGAGTCCACGTATGCCAACAAGTTTTTTAATTAAACAATTGTACTTTAATTATTTAAAATTCTGTTTATCTGCCCTTTACAACCAAAACTGGATTTTAATAATTATTTAGTGTTGCTTCATTAATTGTTTTTGTACTCAATAGATTTCCATAAAATAGTTTTAATTATTGTTCCTTATACATTACTTAACAGTGTTTCACTGTTAAAGTTTTCAAAAAAAAATTTTAAAGTTTGATTTTTATTTATTTATATTTTGCATTCCTCAAGTCCCCTAATTTTCTTTATATTGACAAACAACTCTTTTTTTTCTTGCTCTTTTATTTTTACTTTCCGAACACTATAGTGAGGAAAGTATTGTAATCATGTCAAAAATCCGAATTCGAGATTTTGATGTTTCTATACGTTTTGAGGTGCCCTGAGTCCGTTTTCACTATTTTTACGATGATGTATGTATGTGTGTGTGTATGTGTGTATGTGTGTATGTCTGTGGGTGAACACGCTAGCGTCTAAACGCTTCGTTCGATTAACCTGAAAGTTGGTACGCATATTGTAAGTCACCATAGTACGAACCCTATAGATTTTGGTGAATCTAGCACTTATAGTTTTTTTACAGGGACACAAAGAAAAATTCTTTATCATTATGGCCTATGGGACTAAATTTTTAAAAGTACGATAGCATCTAAACGCCTTATTGAATTCAGCTGAAAATTTATATGAGTATTATAAATCACTGTTACACTAACTATAAGCATTTTGGTGAATCTAACATTTATAGGTTTTTACAGGGACACAACGAAAATTTCTTTGTCATTATGATCTATGGGCTCAAAGTTCAGTAGCGTTAAATAAAACAACGTGTAATAGATGGAGAAAAATACTCAAACACTCTATTATGGTTTTCTCTCTTTTGTTTGTTTAACAACTACTCTTTCTTTACTTTATCTACAAAACTGTTAATGACTCAATGTTCGGAAAGTCGAGTGAAGTCACTCCAGATTTTTTTTTTTTTTTTTTTTTTTTTTTTTTTTTGCAACATTGATTTTTCTTTTTAAAATTTTTAGATAAAGTTAAAATAGGTTTTTATTTAATATCTTTTGAACTAATTATCCAATTGTTTTGAAAATTATGGTATTAGATATATTTTTGTCTGATTGATAAGTATGCCAACTTTTGTAGCGATGGGTGAAACGGTTTACTTTGTACACGTATAACGAATTAAAACCTGATAAAACCAACGAGATAAGTAAAGTAGAGTGATAAATGGTAACCCTGGCATGGGCCAACATGAGTCATGTGAGATGAACCATCTATGCGTTGGTTCCCTTGGTAACAGCTTATTTTCAATAAATTTCTATGGCAACGGTTTGGTGATTGTACTTGGCGAAAATCATAACCTCCAATGTTTTTGTTTATTTATGTAGTTTAATTTTTTTTTCTAAATCATTTTAGTTTTTATTTTACTTCTTTTTTATTTTGTGTAGTCAAAATTTAACCGACAAAATATTCAAAAATAGTTGGTAAGTTATTATTTGTTGTTAAATTTAGCTCTTTTAAAAGTGTAACTTTTCTTTAAGAACACTTTTAAACTTTGTTGGGAAATGATGGAAAAAAAAAAAGTATTTTGTTATTTATTATAATGTGAAATATGTGCAAAATTATTTTAAAAACCAATTTATTTCGGTTATAGGACTGTCGTGTTACCTAAATAATGATAATTTGCCGAATTGAAATTTTAAATGCCAAAATAGAGATGAAGGACCAAACATAGAAATCTATTGGTTCATATCACGTAATTCATGTTGAACAACAGAAAGATAATCCTTTATCCATTGAATCCTTTATCCATGATCCTTTATCCACTCTAATTTATTTATCATACATTTTATCAAAATAAAATCGCGTTCCAGAAATTTTTTTTTGGAGTGGTCGTACCTGACACCGTCCGGGAGGCCTCGCAAATTTTCGCACTCGATTAATGAAATTCATGTCTATGAAAGTCATATTGTGTCACTATATTATATATTTTATAGACTTGAAAAAAAGAAATGCAGTGAGTTGTTTTATATATATATAATTTTTTTTTCCTTCTTTTAAGTCACAAGATTATTTCGTATAATCGGTGAGTGGACTTTTTCAAATTGCTTCAAAATATTAAATTTCGCATAGGTGTTACAACACAGAAAAAAAAAGGGGGTGGGGGGAGGCTTTTAGACAAATTTTGCAAAATATACAGAAAGATATTTGATAATTAAACAAAGTGGTTCGATCGCAGTCTTTTTTTTTTTTTCTTCTTTTTTTAGTGTCAACTTAAATAACGTACGGTAACATTACTAACAACAAATTTTCCTTTCCACACTATTTCTAATGCGATAAAATTACTAAGCAGCGAACACTTTCGGGAAAAACCCTGTCAATTTTTAGATGCATATATTATACAGATATATCTAATATGCATATATCAGCTATTCAGGTGTACTTATTGCAAACAAATTTCCGCTTTTTTTTTAAACATCCGTTCAACCTGACCCGACTTGTTTAAAAACTAAATCCAGGCGGAAGCCGATAGGTAGACAAAGGGTTTTGAATAAACTCGACAAAAAAGCATAAAATTTCAGTTACTTTCCGAACACTATAGTGAGGAAAGTATTGTAATCATGTCAAAAATCCGAATTCGAGATTTTGATGTTTCTATACGTTTTGAGGTCCCCTGAGTCCGTTTTCACTATTTTTACGATGATGTATGTATGTGTGTGTGTATGTGTGTATGTGTGTATGTGTGTATGTCTGTGGGTGAACACGCTAGCGTCTAAACGCTTCGTTCGATTAACCTGAAAGTTGGTACGCAGATTAACCTGAGTCACTCCAGATTTTTTATGTATAATTTCTTATTGCATTTTAATAAGATAAAATTTTATTTTATTTATTTATTTTATTATTATTTTTTTTTTTCATGTGGAATTTTTCAGTTTTTTTCTTTTTTTAATAAAGCAGTTTGAGCACTTCCAATATTTCAGAAAATTCTTTGTTCATGTTCTAATAATGTATATAATATTTGTTTTATATTTATACGTTTATTGTAAGTTAGATAAAAGTGTAAATTTAAATAAGGATTTTGAAAAAACCCACTTGGGTTTCTTCAAGTGGACTTTATTGAAAAAACCCACCAGGGTTTTTTCGGGTTGGGCAAAATCAAGCCAATCCTGTCACTCACACATGCATACCTACATCTCTGTAAAAGGAGCACAATTAATTCAAGTGACCTCAAAACTTATAGATACACCAACATACCATGGTAATTTTTTTTTTTTTCATGAATACAAGACTTTCCTTATGGAAAGTAAAAAACAATATATATATATATATTCATATGTAATGTATGTTATACTTTAGTTTTATTAATTATTACTAGTAATTCATGTAACTATTATTATTAGTATTTAAATTAATAATATTGAATATGCTGCATGAATTTAAATAGGTTTGATTCTCATTTGGTTTTTCACATATCTTTTCAGTTTAAATTTTCTCTTTTTTGCGGGGTATAGCTTGTTGTAATTGTTTAGCAATTTGCATACAACAAGACAGAAACAACACCTATTTTACACGCAACATTCATTCTAGACCCTTGAAAACGTAATGAATTTGCATGTTTCAATTTATGGATCTTTTATAGTCGCAATCTTTTTTTGAATTTTTTCTGTTTCTTCTTTTTCAATGTTTCTTGTTTTCATCTATTCAATGTTTGAAAAGGTTTTCAATATATATATATATATATATATATATAATTAATACATATATATTAATACATATATATATATATATATAATACAATTAATACATTTATATTAATATATATATATATATATGTATATATATGTATGTAGGGATATATATATATATATATATACATAAACGTAAATTTAATTTAAGACGTAGCATTTCTCTTGAGTTCACAAGTTACGAAAGGGGAATACGAAAGGGGGCGTCGATTGCACTACGAAAATCAGAACGAATTTGTATTTCCACGCCACCCCTGCCCAGACAGTGCCGTTGAATGATGATTATTTCCAGATCGAGATGATCTATTAGTGGAACGTCTAGATTGTATAAACACGGGAAAATGATGTTGATTGCGATTATTTTGGGCCCGATACTTGCGTGTTTATGGGGTGGTTCATAAATGGGGCGCCACACCGCCATAAAAATGATTGGTGCGCGCGCTATCGGCGCGAAAACAAGTACGCCCCGGCCCGCCGGCATCCCGCAGTTCGTCGTCCGTGTGTGATACAAGCTGCGGTGGTAAGTTTCCTTCTTTGCAACTTTTTCTCGTTTTCCAGGACAGATATTTGGATTTCTAAGTTATTTTTGACGGGAAATTTTTTCTGGTATGAAATTTCTGAGCATTTGTTTTATTATGTTAGTTTTTTGCTATACAGTATATATTTTCATGCTATATGTACTTTTTTTTCGTGATTTGCTGATTTTTTTTCATAGACAACGATTATGGAAGAAACGAGGCAGCTTTTATATTGGATAAGGAGTTACTGATAAATGTATTTATCAGATAAAATTTTGTGATGATAATACAAAAAGTATAGATCTAAGTTTTAATTTTTTTGGTATTTATTCAAATGAAAAGCGAAATATTTTTTGTGGAATTTCTATTTATCTTTGCAAAAGAAAATTTTGTGAAATTTTTTTTCCGTATTCATAAATGAGATAATTATTTTTTATAGTAATTATTGTGAGATCTTAAAATCTTACGATTATAATACAACAGCGATAGAACTAAGTTTTAATTTTTTGGAGTTCATTTTTTCTGAAAAATAAAATATTTTTTGTGAAATTTCTGTTTATTTTCTTTTAAATAAATTATTAATGTAAAAAAATTTTCAATAAGAGGTAATAATGTTTTACTGAACAGAATACGGAGAGTCAATGCATAGAATGCTGAAAGTGTTGTTCCAGCGTAAGTCTATTATAGAAATGAATTATACTTATAAAACAAAATTTTGTGAAAGGAATCTTTTATATATATATAAAATGGAATTTTGTGGAGCAAAATGTCAGCCATTCTAGATTCTAGACATTTTGTCGTATATCTCTAAGTACTGAAGGAATCATCTTGAAACTTTAGGAGTGTGCAGAACATGTTATACTTCAAACATTTCTGTGAAAGTTTTACCCCGAAAGTAAAAGCAATACCAATAAAAAATTAACACGTTGAACGCCCTGTGAGCCATCGGTGGCTGACAGTGTCAAATAGGATATAAAGCCGCGTCAACCATCGGTGATTGACAGTGTAAAATAGGATATAAAACTAAAAATATTACATTGTTTTAAGTAATTACTGAAAATTTATTGAAAATTTGCTTAATTTTTATTTATTACAGGAGGAATTATTGTGGAATTTTAATGTATTTTAAGAATTCGCGTGGCGCTCTACGTGTTAATTTTCGTTTGAATCGAGCTCTGAAAAAATCATCATCATCATTATATATATATATATATATATTGTGACATTTATGTATATATAAATAATTATATTTTAAAATCTTCAATTTTAGCAGCTATCATATTTCATGTTTAACATTAAGATGTGTATTTAATATCAAACGAACAATGTTTCATTGAACCAAATATATGCTGTAATCCTTTATAATACTAAAATTGAGGATTGTGTTTGGAAATACAGTACCTACTGCTTATTAAAATGACATTCGTTCTGAGGCAAAATGATTTTATTAAGCGGCTGATTTTTATATTCGGCGACCGTTCCTGCATTCAAGAAAAGGGTACACCCGGCGACAAAAAGATATGTACAAAGGTTTTTTTCTTTGATTTTTCATAAAATAACATTATCTAAATTGTGCTTATCCTTTATTATTATCCTAAAATAACACTCTTCCCGGACTCATTTTTGTTTTAAGACTCATTTAGAAAAGTTTTAAGACTAACATTTTTCTAATTTAAGACTACACACCGCGATAAAAAGATAGGAACAAAGGTTTTTTTTTAAATTTTCATAAAACAACATTATCTAAATTGTACTGATCCTTTATTATCATAACAAAATATTAACATATCAAAAACGTATTAAATATTTGAATCCTATTCAAAATATTCATATTCAAAATAATCATATTCAAAGATTTAAAAAAAAAAAACTTTTGTTCCTATCTTTTTGTCGCTGTGTGTAGTCTTAAATTAGAAAAATTTTAAGACTAAAACGAGTCTTAAAACAAAAATGAGTCCGGGAATAGTGTTATTTTACGATACTAATAAATGATAATCACAAGTTAGATAATGTTATTTTTATGAAAAATCAAAGAAAAAATCCTTTGTACCTATCTTTTTGTCGCGGGGTGTATTATACTTCTCTGAATTTGGAAAGAAATTTCAAAAGTCAACGAGTAATGGAATTAATGAATAATATTAATTAATTTTTGACAGATAATTTAATTAATTTTTTCTTCAGTACAAGTAAATTAAACGCATTCCAAGTTTCTATGCGTTTTCCTTTGGAGGAGAATAATCATTACTTTCCCAAAACTTCAAGCTTTTCCTTAAAATTTAAAATCTTTCCGTTAAACCTCTTGCTTCATAATTATCTTTTAATAATTAAAAATTAAAAATATATATACAACACCCGCCACTTATTAAAATCCCATTCGTTCTGATCAAAAGTGATTTTATTAAGCGGCTGATTTTTATATCCGGCGAACGTTCCTGCACTGAAGAAAAAGGTATTATTTACCTGAATTCGGAAAGAAATTCCAAAAGATACCAAATAATGGAATTAATAAACAATATTAATTAATTTTTAACAGATAATTATTTAACTGTTCTTACAAAATAAGAGAATTAAACACATCCCGAGCTCCGATTTGCTTTCCTTTGAGGAAAATCATCATTACTTTGCTAAAAGCTCACGCTTTTCTTTAAAATCTTTCCGTTTAAACATCTTGCTTCTTACTTATTTCAAAATAAGAATTAGAAATTGTCTTTTAATAATTAAAAAATAAATTTAAAAAAAAATATCGCTGACGAATTAAATTAATTTTGTAACTTATTACCGCGCTTTGAAGAATACATTTCTTGATAAGTGATGGGGAGTGTTTAATTGCTGCAAATGTAAAATTTTCGACAAAGAGAGATAACGGAGGGATTTCTGTATTTAATTTCTTTTTTATTTAAAAAAAAAAAAAAAAATCTGTGATTTTTTATTTTTTAAATAAAAAAGTACGATCTGTGAATTAAATAAAAATCTGTGATTTTTTATTTAAAAAATAAAAAAATAACAGTGTAAATAAGAATTTGCTCAGCGTGCATGAAGGGTATTTTTGTTGCTGAAGTGATTTTTTTTTTTTTCAGTTTATTAACCGGCGATGCTGATTTTATTAAGCGGCAGTTTTAAAATTGGTTTGCATAGGTTTGATTCCGGTCCTGACAATTTGATTATGTTAAGCGGCTGATTTTATTAGCCAGTGATTTTATTAAGCGGCGGTTACTGCATATCATTTACGAATCAAATCAAATTTGTAACTTATAGAGCTTTGAAGAAAATATTTACTGAGATAAGTGATGGGACGTGTATAGTCTATTACTATACTGCATGTGTAAATTCTTCGAGAATGAGGGATAACGGAGGGCTTGTTGTGTATTAATTTCTTTTTCTATTAAAAAAAAAATCACAATGTAAATAAAAGAAAATTTTTTTTTAGCTTACATAAATGGTATTTTTGCTGCTGAAGAGATTTTGTTTTTTGAGTTTATTAACCGGCGATGCTGATTTTATTAAGCGGCGGTTTTAAAAATAGTTTGTATTGATTTGATTCCGATCCTGGCAATCAGATTAAGCGGCTGATTTATTAACCAGTTAATTTATTAAGCGGCGGTTACTGTACATACTTTTTTTTTTTTTTTTTTTTCAAATAAAAAGGGCTATTTTATGAATTTGATTTTTATGAAAGGGTTCTTCTTTAGTCTAAAAGGGAATATGTATGTTCTTGAATATACGCATTATTATTGCGAAAAGGCTTTTATAAAAACGAATTAAAATTGTTAGGTAAAAAATCTGGAGTGATTCGACTTGACTTTCCGAACATTGAGTCATTAACAGTTTTGTAGATAAAGTAAAGAAAGAGGAGTTGTTAAACAAACAAAAGAGAGAAAACCATAATAGAGTGTTTGAGTATTTTTCTCCCTATAGTACACGATGTTTTATTGAACACTACTGAACTTTGAGCCCATAAGATCATAATGATGAAGAATTTTTCGTCGTGTCCCTGTAAAAACCTATAAATGCTAGATTCAACAAAATGCTTATAGTGAGTGCAACAGTGATTTATAATATTTATATAAATTTTCAGATCCATTGAATAAGGCGTTTAGATGCTATCGCGCTTTGAAAAATTCTGTCCTATAGGCCATAATGATAAAAATTTTTTCTTTGTGTCCCTGTAAGAAAAATATTAGTGCTAAATTCACCAAAATCTATACAGTGGGTGCAACTGTGACCTATAACATGTGTACAAATTTTTTGCTCAGATTAATAAAGAATTTAGACGCCATCGCACTTTTAAAAATTTGGTCCCATAGGCCATAATGATAGAGAATTTTTCCTGTAAAAAAACTAAAAGTGCTAGATTCACCAAAATCAATAGGGTTCGTACTAGGGTGACTTACACTATACGTACCAACTTCCAGCTTATACGAACAAAGCGTTTAGACGCTAGCGTGTTCACTCACAGACATACACACACATCATCGTAAAAATAGTGGAAACGGACTCAGGAGACCTCGAAACGTATAGGAAACATGGAAATCTCCAGTTCTGATTTTTGACATGATTACAATACATTCCTCACTATAGTGTTCGGAAAATAAAAAGACAGACCATTTCCAGTGTTTTTACTTCAATGATCGAAATCCTGTTTCCTTTTCAGTTTGCAGTTAGAAAGTTTTTGGAAAAATCCATCCATTTCTGCGAAAACATTTTGGTGATCTGCCGGAAAATCTGGGCATGATTTGCAGTTTTTAATGTTTCACTACGAATGACACTGGTTTTTATATCAATTTTAATTTTATCAGTCAGTATCTGAATCAGTCACACTCATAACAAATTTTCTGAATATAACGCTCGTAATAAAAGTTTGAATTGAAAGAGAAGAGGCATATAGTCATCGTTTTTAATTTCCGATCTGCATTTGATATTTAACTAGATTTGTTCTAAATTTATCATTGAGGAATTTCAAATGTACGTAGTACATATTTCCGTTTGACTTTAATAACGTAACAACACGCATACAGAGGTTGTTCGCACATTTTTTAGACGATTTTGATGGAGTGTACAGAAGCAATTTCACTCATATTTCGAGTTTTATTTGTTCAGTTTGATAGCCCTTGTTCTTAACTATCATTCTACACCGTAATTTCTATGATAATAATGCTTTTTATAAAATTAGAAGAGGTATATTTTTCTACTCCTCTTGAACGGCTTTCCAGAGTCCACGAAGCGTTGTAGGTCGGTGTTTGGATAATGTTGATTTTTAAGAGTCGAAAAACACAAAAATCCAACAGTGATACATCAGGAGATTTAGCAGGAATGTCAGTGAAGGGTATGGTTTTAATTCCCGTTTTTTGTTCCATTTTTTTCTAGAAAAGCAATTGCGGATTGTGATGTGTGGCTGCTTGTTTTGTCTTGATACAGTTCAACGGATTGATAGCATTGTGGATAAAGATCTGGATTTTCATTTTTAAAAATTGGAATTAAAATATGTTCTTGAGAGTATTTAGAGTTTGACATTTTTGTCACATTTTTTTGCTTTTATCTTGCGCTTATATGAAAAACCAGCGGCAATCATAAATCCTTTAGAAAAACTTTCTTTTGATGCTTTGAGCCATGTAGCAATTTTTTTTTCTCCACTTTTGTTATAATAAATTGACCTTTTTCTATTGCAACCACTTAAATAGACCCAAGACTCATCTGTTGTTGCAACATTTTTCCATTTTTCTCCTAATAAATACTTTTCATAAAGATTTTACTAAAAACTATCTTTGGAAAGAGCGGAAACCTATCCTTCCATCCACTGCCATTTTAAAAGCGCATTTTTGCATCTAATCAAAAATTCTAAATATCAGAAGATAAATAAAACTTCCAAAAATATAACTGTTGTGAAAATAAAATTCTCCATGCAAACGATTTTTTCTTACTGCTAAATAAAATCGTGTAAAAAATGTGCGAACAGCCTCTGTATTACTAGATTTAGTGAATGCAATTTTATACATGAGATTAGCCATTTATCGCCGTACCTAGGGGAAGCCGGGGTAATAAGAGACAAAAGGGGTAATAAGAGACAAAAAACATTAATAAAATCTATACTATTAATCTCTTGAAATAAATATCTCGTATTAATTTCATTAAATGGAGTCCTCTTGATTTTTTAGGTGATTTTTGAACTTAATTTTTTTGTTAAATTCTTTTTTTAAATTTTCATTAAATCCTTGTCTCTAATAACCCCACGCGGGGTAATAAGAGACCAGGCTTGTAACTGTCCATATATAGCAATGTAAAATCATGTGAGATAATTAAAAATATCTGGAAACAATTCTGAATCAGCCAATAGTTTTAAATTTTTATTATTTACATCCATTCAAAAAATATGTTTTCTCGAAAATTAACTGTCATAAATGTGTTTGTGAAATTCATTTCTTTTAATATTAGGTCCTAAATAATATAATATTGTACTTAAACTTAATGATAGTTCTACATAATCAACATAACCTAGGGATTAACCAAAAACATCAATGGAATTTTGCCTATTTTCTGTCCATTTGGACAGAAAATGTTTTACGCATTTTCTAAAGTGTAGTCGAAAATAGGCAAAAAAAAAAAAAAAAAAACGTATCTTTGAAGTGTATACAAGCGAACAAAATGTTATAAAAAAATTTTCTAGTAATTATAAATGAACTTATGTAATGAAGTATTAATGAATAAATACTAATTAATAGACATTCTAAACATAAATTTACATAATCATAGATACTAAATATGGTCTAGCCTAATGAGTAAAACTGCTTTTTGGTTTAAAGTGACAAAAAAAAAAAAAAAAAAAAGTTCTCTTTGTAAACTTAGACTAGGCCTAACACTAGGTAAAATCTTCGTAAACTAGTCAGGCAGAATTAACAGGAACTACAATGGGGGGATACAGGAATTAACAGGGTGGAGAGGTAAATAAGAGACTCATGTCTCTCATTACTCCCACAAAAAATAAAAATGGGGTAATAAGAAACATGCCTAGAACATGTAGATAAAGAATTCTTTCAAGGTTTTAAAAATTGTACATCAAAAGTCATAGTCTTGGTCAAAAGGTTACACATTAATAAATCCCAAACATCTTGCCTACAAAAAAAAAAAAAAAAAAAAAAAAAATTAGAAAAGGTCACAAACTTTTAGGGTAAGTTCAAAATGAATGTTTTTTTTTTTTTTTTTTTTTTTTTTTTTCATCGTATTAAAAAAAAAAAAAAAAAAAAAAAATCAAAATGTGTTATAAACTTCCCAATAAGTGTATTGTAGTAAAGAATACACATGATACTTAATATGACATATTTTTAAAGTATATTTTCTGAGTATATTTTTTGGTGGTTTTTTTGACTACGTCTCTTATAACCCCTGTCTATTATTACCCCGGCTTACCCTAAGTGTATTTCGTCTGAATTTCTATTCATATACGTAGAAGCAACGAAAAGTTGCTCTCGTCTTTTCCCAATAACAGTTTTATCGCTGTTTAATAATATGTATCGCTCAAACAATAAGTATCAAAGTACCATAAGCACAGTAGCAGAATTTTCTGTAGCTGACTGCAGGAAAACAAAATTGATCTGCAATAGAGGAATGCCGGACCCAATTTGGTTTCAGAACATGTATTAGCAATTTTTAAAGTACGTAAAATTTGCATCTACAAATAAAAAGAACAGGATAAGAATAACAGAAAAAAATCTGGTGTGAAACAACCACACGGCTTCCATTAACCACTATTACACGTATTATATGCATTTTTTGGAGATATATGTTATCAGAAGGGGAAAAAAAAAAAAAAAAAAAAAAAAAAAAAAAACGGGTTTTTTAAAACCCTAAAATATGCACTCTAAGCAGCTCTAAATTTCTATACAAAAAGATAAATTTAATTTAATTATGATATTGGAAAAATGACAGTGAAATGGAATGTACAAAAAACAAGAATTAATAAACAAGAAGAAAATTGAGAAGTTTAATATGACAATTATTCAATTAAAAAATTCAATGTAAGCTGATGAGCTTGTATTATCCTCATCAGCAAGTGATAATACATAATTTCTTTGAATTGCTCCAACCTGCTGAAAAAAATAATACAGCTTATATTGAATTTTTGGCTCGAAAAATTTTCATATTAAACTTCTCAATTTTCTTCTTGTTTATTAATTCCGTTATAATTCTTGTTATTTGTACATTCCACTTTTCTTATATTATAATTAAATTATATATACATATATATATTTCTGTTTTAATTAATTATATAGTCTTTGAAGTAATGAGGGAAAAAAATAATACTGTAAAGAGCTCTACCATACACGAGAGATGGGATGACATAGACAAAAGATCTGGAGTGACTCTACTCGACTTTCCGAACATTGAGTTATTAACAGTTTTGTAGATAAAGTAAAGAAAGAGGAGTTGCTAAACAAACAAAAGAGAGAAAACCACAATAGAGTGTTTGAGTATTTTTATCCATATATTACACGATGTTTTATTGAACGCTACTGAACTTTGAGCCCATAGATCCTAATGATAAAGAATTTTTCGTCGTGTCCCTGTAAAAACCTATAAATGCTAGATTCACCAAACTGCATATAGTTAGTGCAACAGTGATTTATAATATTCATATAAATTTTCAGCTCAATTGAATAAGGGGTTTAGATGCTATCGCACTTTTAAAAATCTCGTCCCATAGGCCATAATGATAAAGAATTTTTCCTATTGTCCCCGTAAAAAAACTATAAGTGCTAGATTCACCAAAATCAATAGGGTTCGTACTAGGGTGACTTACAATATACGTACCAACTTTCAGCTTATTCGAACAAAGCGTTTAGACGCTAGCGTGTTCACTCACACACACATACATACATCATCTCAAAAATAGTGGAAACGGACTCAGGGGACCTCGAAACGTATAGAAACATCAAAATCTCCAATTCGGATTTTTGACATGATTACAATACTTTCGTCACTATAGTGTTCGGAAAGTAAAAAGTAGTCCATTGCCTAAATGCAAGAGGGAAAAAAAAAATGCATTATCTAAAATTTTTCAAGTGAAAATAAGTGATGAATAGGAAAATGGTTGTATTTTTATCCATTTTATCCTACCAAACCCTATCTTATAATCCAATATATTGAAATACAACACCTGTGGTTGATATGTTTATGGGTGAGTTACACAATATAGATGTATTTTAATCCATCCTTCAATACTGATATTTTGCGGCATGTTACGTTATAGTTTGCTATACTCACTTGTACATAGATACAGATATGATATCTAATACACCTGGCTTAACATGTGGCGCTGTTGATTTATTTCGTTTTCGGAAAGGCTCTATCTCAGCTGTTATTGAGTATAATTGCCCAAAACTTGATGTGTGAGAGTCCCATTGCGAAAAACTATGCAGATTCAATTTAGGTGCCTATCGTCAGGCCCTGATTACCCAACAGGCACGAGAAGCATGTGCTTCCCCTAGAAAATTTTGAAAAGCCCCCAAATTAAGCAAATAATGGACTCCGGATTGTAAGCTTGTGGTCTAAAAGCATTGTCCCATTATAAAAAGTCACAGTACACCTGACTGCACAACTATCATTTCTAGATTGTATAGGAAATATGCTAATGAAGTGTTTACACATTCATTTATAATGGAATAATTTCATATAGTGTGGGGAATATAGGCTTTCACCAGTTTATATTTTGGTACAAAAATTAAGTGAATTGACTTGTCTACATTTTAAGCGAATTTACTTGTCTCCAGTTCCAGGTAACTACAAAATTGAATGAAAAATTTATTAATTTTTCGAGATGTTTGTATGAGTCTCTAGACGAAGCAGTCACTGGGGGCCCCCAAATGGATTTGTGCTTCCCCTCAGATGTAAGGTTAATAGGGCCCTGCCTATCGTTCGACAGGTGCGCTGTTATCCTGTTATTTTACCCCTATAAGGGATGGCTATGTCCAATCCTCTACAAAATATAAATGTACCGAATTGGATGGGTGAGATGGCCATCCTGAAAACGAAGACTGAATTAATTGGATTGTCTATCGGTCGACAGGTGGCACACTCATCTTCTCAGGTTTCACATAGGGATAAAATTATCCCAAATTGTATATGTAAAATATTTATTGTGCAAAGTTCTGATTAAAAATTTGTGCGTGTTAGCCAGCAGTTGGCGCTGTTATACAGAATGTGATAGAAGGAAGTTTTGTTGTAGCCACAGCCTGCCGGGTTTCGTAACTACACACTCAAACTGTAAAAAATATCCTTTCTATAAAAGGTTGGTTGGGTTTTACGTCGCACTAGTGCTGCGCAGATGGGCAATTGGCGACGGTCTGGGATACACCCCTAGAGGTGGTCCGGAGACATGCCATCACAATTTTGATTCTCCACGGAAGGGATGACTCTCCCGCTTCGGTGACCCCCAGAGGTATAATATTTTTTATGGGAACATGGAGGACATTGCGGCCACGACCGATTTTACGTGCACCAGCAGAGCCTGATTAAGGGGGAAGCACACATTATTTATACTTACACCGTTATTTTTTAACAAATACTTTCCTCGTATAATAAACAGAAAATTCTCATTAAAAATTATTTTAAAAGAATTCTGGTGTCTAATAACGGTGAGTAAATTGGATTGTTTTACACCGTTCATTTTTTATAAAAAATATTTCCTCGTCAAAATGTGGAATTTCTTTGACATGAAGTAAAAAATAATTGTAAAAATATTCCGGTGAGAGCGGAGATAATGTGTGCTTCCCCCTTAATCAGGCTATGTGCACCAGCCACCATTAGTGTACACGACGGTCTTTGGCCGGCTCGAGTACCGAACCCGCAATCTTCCAATTACGAGGCCGACGCTCTACCAAATGGGCTACCGCGGCCCTTCTATAAAAGGAATATGTCCTAAACTATTGCAATTCCAGTATAGAAGGATCTATTTTATAAAGCAGTATTAAGACTGACAGACTGAATTTACACGATTATTAAACTAAAACAAAAGAGCTTATGCCACGTTTGTATAATACACTGATCGTTAAGTACATTTGAGAACGAAAGCATTACCGGAATTAAACAGGTGCTTCTAACAATGAGAATCAAATACAGTGAGGTCAATTGGAAAATATAGGATTCTACTGAATACAATGCATACAGTTATATTGTACAATATAGTTATGAATTCATGCTACTTTTAACTCATTTCGACAGTTAATATAAATTGGATTAAATAAGGAAATATATATTCCACTTATATATGCTGTTAATAATTATAAAAACAGTAATAAAATATACTTTCAGCATATCACATAATTTAAAATATCTTTATTCCGACGTTTCGGTTAATATTCCATCTTTAACCATCTTCAGGGAAGTGATGTTCAAAAACTATAAACAATTTAAGCCATTCTAGGATACTATAAATACAATTCACAAAGAAATTAATACGCGATTACATAAATTATATAAAAAACACTCTCTATATATTTTAAAATGAGTTAAAAACACCTAAATAAATCACAATCATGTACATTACAAGAAAAATAAAACTCTTTAATAAAATGGAGTCAAAGCAGAACCGTCAAAGTGGCTCTCGTCATTTTTCTTTGACGACTCTGCTTTGACTCCATTTTATTAAAGAGTTTTATTTTTCTTGTAATGTACAGTCGGTAACAAAAGTGTCCGAACACTAGGAAAAATTCGTATGTAAAAAAAGTACACTTCATACGGTTTTGTTAAATAAATCCTTATCGAATCATGTTCTTAGACTGACTAAGAACAGGATTCGACAAGGATTAATTAGAAATATTTAATTTAATTAGAAATATCTGAGATAACGCTTTTTATTTGTAGACGATAAATTTCTTCGTTACCAATGGCATCATTGACATTTATTTTATTTTAATATAATTTATTTATTTATTTATTTATTTATTTGTTTATTTTACACCATTGATAACATTTTATTTTCCCTGTGGAAAATGACGAAATAACAGAAATTATTTGTGAGATGAGAAATGGAGTGCCTTTAAAAACCCGAAGTTTTTAATTAATAACTTCGTTAACTAAAATAATAGAAATTTATAATTGCCTGAAATGTCTTCCTTGGAATTTTTGGTGCTCATTGATATCTCTCATGGTGCGGAGGACTTTGCCCTCCGCGAGGAGAGGCTGTCGCAGAAAAAAAAATTTGAAGCCAGCGACAGTAACTTTGTAAAAACATATAGAGATACGATAAAATATTATACAGTACAATCTGGTATAAAAAAGCGCCACTTCAATATCGTAAAAATTCCGAAGGTTATCGTGAATATAATGAGTTGCATTTTGCTCAGTTTCTATAGCTAAGGTGTTTATCCTGTATTACTTATGTCACAACCTTTTTTTTTTGTGTGTGCGAAACCGAGTACCGATGAAAAACTAATTTTAAATATTTTATAATATAGTGTATCAAAAACTGCCAGAGTAATTTTTAACTTTCTAATTTTTTTTTTTTTTTTTTAGTGCTAGAGTCCTATTTCAGTCGGTACAGCGTTGTCGAATTTTTATACGTCACTCTTAATAGTGCTAAGGGCCTATTTCAGTCGGTTTATTGAATGGGGATTTATTGAATGAAGTCCCCCCCAAGGCACAACTTTGACATGAGTCCCCCCCAAGGTACCCCTATTTCAGTCGGTACAGCGTTGTCGAATTTTTATACGTCACTCTTAATAGTGCTAAGGGCCTATTTCAGTCGGTTTATAGAATGGGGATTTATTGAATGAAGTCCCCCCCAAGGCCCAACTTTGACATGAGTCCCCCCCCCAGGCCCAACTTTGACATGAGTCCCCCCCAAGGTACAACTTTGACATGAGTCCCCCCCAGGCCCAACTTTGACATGAGTCCCCCCCAAGGTACAACTTTGACATGAGTCCCCCCCCAAGGCACACCTTTGACATGAGTCCCCCCCCCCCAAGGCACACCTTTGACATGAGTCCTCCCCCAAGGCACACCTCCCCCTCATTGGGAAAAAGTGAAAAAACGTTGTTTTGCGGCTATAAGACAGTTTGGACTTCTGACGTTATTTGTTACAGTATCTGCAGCTGAAACACATTGGTTTGATTGAATGAAAACTTTATCATGGAATTTAGATCGTCACGAATTGACTAAAGAAGAATTTGTCGATATTAACAAGTTTAGCAGTAGGCCTCTGGCACTAAATTAAAATCTGTCAATGTCAGATTTTCATGTTTTAAATAATGAAATAATGTCGTGTCTGTATCATCTTTTTTTTATTTTTTTTTTATCCTTCATTTTAATCAAAATAGTGAATGCCGTTTTTTATGAAATGTTTTGTTCCCGGCGAAAGGCGGGTTATCAGTGAAAACAACTTTTCCTGAGGATGACAATCTGTTGTGATATATTCAGGTAACAGGTACAGAAGACCTCACTTGATTTGCAACTGTTGTTAGAATTCAAACTCATAATTTTAGAGAGACTAAAAAAATAAACACTCTCGTGAAAAAACTTAACAAAGATTTAATAATAATAAGAAATAGTACATAACCATTCCTTTTAACATCCTGTTCACACAGGAAAATCATAAAAACATGCATCACATATATATGGGATTCCTAGCATGTGTAAACATTACAGAGAAGTTCCGGAGAACGACTTCTCTCTACACAGTGCAAAATCCAAGTCTCTAGAATTATTTTTAATTTTTCAGTCCTTCAAAATTTTGATGAGATGCAAAGGGGGGGGGGGGCAATTTTCCCGCAAGATGACAGCAAATCAGAAAGTTTTTGGTCACGTGAGATACATAAGTTCACACCTAGTTTCAGTGATGCCAGATGGTCGAAAATTATTTCCCCAACCAGGTCTTCAAATTTCCCCAAATCAGGGGTTTTTTTTCGAAAAAATCCCCAACTTAATTTTTACTAAAAAGGGAAAATAATTTTTTTTTTCAAAAAAAAATATCAAGCAGATTTTTCTATGATTTAAGCTCAAATTTTTCCCCAAATGAAGGCAATTTTTGAAAAAAATCCCCAAATAACAATAAACCTATCGAAAGTCTCTAGTCGTAGGGATAAATCATTACGTTGCCAACATTGACAGAAAGTTGAAGAACTCCCCAGATTTGTCCCCAAAAATTTTAGAATTCCCCAAAAAAGTCCCCACAAACATTGGGTCCCCAAAATTGTCCCTAGAAGCCTCAAAAATCCCCAAAATGGGGACAAAATCCCCAATCTGGCATCACTGCCTAGTTTAACAGTTCACTGGTGTTTGCTCGGCGTCAAAATGTCTGGGTACCACCCTCGCCTGGGAGCGCAAGGTGGCATTATCAAAGTCGAGCGTGGAATTGCGGTGACTTTGTATCTGAGAGTGTGAAAGGATGCACGGAATGTCCGTTTTCATGAGTCTCTGCATACAGAGGGGCACCTCGGACCTCACACTGGCAGTCGAGTACAAAAGAGGAAAACCTTGACGATGTCACACTGTCAGATTGATTTAAATATTCCTAATCTTTGATAAACAGTCTAACAAGGAAACATTCAAAAGGTGTCATCTTCAAAAAGTATTGAAAAAAATATATGTGATTCTACTCTTCATAAAACACCAGAAAATGAAAAACATTTCGGCTGAAATTAATGACAGCGACCACAAAAAAATATCAAAATTAAGCATATTTGGCGATTTAGCGCTGTTAAGCGATACGTTTGCTAGCACCGAGATTGCCGTGTACGAACAGAACCGTGTTTTGCTTTTTCGCCAAGTACTCAAAATCAATCGCCTAGCAGTGTGAAATCGCCAAATATGCTTAATTTTGATAATTATTTTGTGGTCGCTGTAATTAATTTCAGCCGATAATTGTTTCATTATCTGGTGTTTTATGAAGAATAGGATCACATATATTTTTTTCAATACTTTTTGAAGATGACACCTTTTGAATGTTTCCATGTAAGTAGTTCGGTTTCTATAACGTTTTTTCTCCTGGTGGTCTACAGTTGGCTGAGCAGGCTGACTGAAATTCTCTTCTGGTATTAATTAAGAAATACTTTTAATATTAAACTTTTAATGCTATAATATTTCTAATACTAAAAAAAAAAAAAAAAAAAAAAAGAAATTAATATGATATATATATATTTCTTTACGTACTTTTCTGAAACTAATAAAACTAGTTGGATTTTTTGCAATGATTTGTATTCTAAGTTGTGAGGGAAACAGACACCTATAAGGGGAGGGAAGTAAACCGTTTTCTTTTAAACTGCACAGGTGTTTAAAAGATTCATTAAAACATGAAGTATGAAAGATGACCCTTTTACTCTTCTGTGTAACACGACAGAATTAATTTTCTGTAAGACAAACAGAAAGTAGATGAATGAGCACTTTTTCTTTCCATTCAGTTAGAAAAATGCGTAATTAATCTCAAAATTCATTTCGGTAGTCGCCTCTACTTTCCCCTCTTAACACGATCTCAATTTGTCATCTGAGTAAATGAAAAGGTTGCTAATTACGCCAGTGTTAGAATATATATATATATATATATATATATATATATATATAATAAAAATATTAAATTTTTACGCTTCACAAAGAAACCTTGAACCATGAATATGTTTTATATATTCATATTACATACACCGCGTATTTCACTTTTTTTTAATCAGAGGGTTTAATTTGAATCAGTAAGTGTACGTATTTTTCTAGAAATGTCAATATTATTTTAGTAATTACTCATAAATCTAACACTCCCCAAAAATACTATAAGAAAAAAAAAATTCTTTTTCATAAATGTGCCATTTTATTGGCTAATATTGAACATAGATATAGTGATATATATAGATCTATCCTCCCCATGTTATCGAGCAAAAAATTTTTATGCCGAAAAAAAAGTTCTAAAATCAGCCATTAGAGAGTATTGAAAAAAAAGAAAAATGAATTTGAAACTGTACCTGGAGTTTTTCATTCACCTTTAGTAAATAAATTATTCATAAATTTTATTTACTAAATTATCCGTGTGTATTCCTGTGCGTGATTGACTCGGGGAAAGGCAGCCGTTAGAGTTTCTTTTCCCGAAAAAAAAAAAGTCATAACTTTTTCCCTCTCGCTGATCAATCTATGTCTTATTATTATATCTACGATATTGAATGATTGTCCATCTGCAAATATGCGCATTTACTTCCTATCTGACTACAGATAATGCAATTAGATAGACACACTGATTAATAAAACGATCGATAATAATTTGACATTACACTTTATGAAAAAACTTTGAAGTGATTTTTAATCCTTATTTAGACCCATTTTGCCTAGAGTCCCTAAATAAAATAATAGGCCGGCGTACCACCGCCATTTTTTTGCCTCCGAAGAGGACAGCATTCCCGCTTGGCGTCCTTATCGCTTCTCTAATGATTTTAAGAAATCTTGATCTGAAGCCAATCCGGTCAAGATAAGCAACAATAATATTCCTAAAAACACATTTTTTTTTTTCACAGTACATTCACAGGATGTCATTTTATTCTGAGGATATCCTACGGATGTACTGGGGTAAGATGTGTTGTTAGGGCGGTTTCTGTTTCTTTTACGAAATGTCGCCAAAACTCAAATACACAGTAATAGAAGGTCTGTGAACACTTTATACTCACTTCTTGAATGATTATAGCAGTTTATCGCTCAACAAACTTCCATATCATAGTTTACTTAGCTAAAATTATAAAATATAATAAAACAAGTTACTCTAAAGTAACGTAAGACGATAAAAAAAAAGAAAAAATGTTTGCGGTTTGTTTATCAGAGAAACGCGCTGGGTACATGGGGCAACCTTAAGGCAACAAAATGCCTGATGCGCCAGCTCGTATATATCGGCGCCTTAACTTTGCCCTTTCCTTATGCCACGTAGGCATAATCTCAGTAATCGGGAAATTTCCATGCGATTCGTTTCTCTTTCCATTTGGATCAGTGATGGTGTGAATCTAACTTAGCATAAGGAGCAGAAAAACTACCGATTTAAAATTCGAAGATCAACAGGAGTGGGTTATTTAGCATGAGCATATCGCTTTGCATGATTGAGTTGTTGTATTTAACCACTCCACCTTCCCTTTCAAAAAGTTTTCTACTGATATGTAGGTCCTTAATATGCCATACATTTTACAAGAGGTCGTATATTCCAAAAATTGGGGAAAAAATAATGTGACAAAATTTTACTGTGTGGAAAGTTAAAATTAGTAAAATGAAGCCTTATCTGTAAAAGCTTATTTGTAAATATAGTATATTGCAATATTGTAGTTTTAACAAATTAAAGAACACGCTTTTATAGAAATGTGAACTAAAAAGCACAAAATATCTATCTCAGTATTAAAATGCAGGGTAAGAGAAAATCGTGTGAGTGACACACCTTAATATTTACATACATTTAAATCTTTAATTGAAATAATTTAGAATGAAACAAAAACCATTTTTAAAAAATCCCCCCCTGACTGGGCTCGAACGCTAGACCTTTAGGTTCGTAGCGCGACTCCAGAGCCTGACTAAGACAGGGGCATAAGGGGCAGTTGCCCCGGGCCCCCACACCAGAGGGGGCCCCCAAATCGAATAGAAAGCTTATTTTACGTTTCCTTCTTTAATGAAATTTTTTTTAAACAAAATATCAGTACAGTGCAAAATCCGTCAGTGTAAAATTCGGCTTAATTGAGTCATCGTAATTGCGAAAATTTAGCTGAATTCCGCCCTAATGTCAGCAAGGATATGTATTTTTCACAGCTAGATGACAAAGTTAACAATCAGAAATAAAATGGATCTATAATGAGGTTAAAAATTTAAATACATCCATAAAGTTCGGTTCTTCATTACTGAAGTAGTGAAGCAGAGGGGGGCCCCAAAGAAGTTTTTGCCCCGGGCCCCAATTAGGCTAAGTCGAGCCCTGCGCGACTCTTTACCTTGCCCACGGCGTTCACGGACAAAAAGTCTCTTTTTTACAATATAGATTTTTTTGTTTGCTCCCAGAGCGGTTACAAACATACGAGTACATACATACAGGTGAAGCTAATAATAGCGTGTTAAAAAGGATATGCTGTATTAAAAGATCATTCTCTATAATCAACACCCTAACTAAATAATTTCTCACACAGTTTTTTTTTTTTTTTTTTTTTTTTACGATATTCGCTGTTTTTCTTTTTGCTTAAATTAGATCAATGTCAGGAAAGTTAGAAAAGCAAGCGGCATTAAAAATTTTTTATTGCAAAGCAAAGTCATAAAGAGAGTGGAGGAGCTAATCAAGGAAACAGAAAAATAAAACACCCTGTTGCATTTCAAAAGATTCGTTTTGATTGCAAAGAACTTTATTCTCGCTTTGCTTTTCAAATATTCATGGATCTATTTAATATGCGAAAGCTCAGAAGAAAATTCTGCGACAGTTATTTCAACACTTGGAAATCCTCCCCAACCTAACGTGAGATATATGATTTATTTATTTATTTTACCATGTTTTTATTAACTTCTATTCTTGTTTGTGTGTTTGTTTGTTTGTCCGGTACAAATCTTGTAATCTATTTTTAACTCACTTCCCTACTAGCTAGACATTTGAAACTTTCACATTAGCTCACAACCCGGTGACAACACAATAATTCGAAGTCAGATTTTCGAATTTTCGAATAGTTTTCTTTTAATTAATTAAAATATGAAAATAATAAGCTCCTAATAGCAATAAAAATAGTCATTAAAATATTCAATGGTTGCCAAAAAAAAATTTACGAGTTCATTTTCTTTCGACCTAAAAATAAATACATTTAATGAGACGTGAGCGTTAAAAATTTCTAGAAAGTTAAATGATGCATCTGGCAAAAATGGACATCATGATCACTTTAAAGATTTTCTACACATTGATAAAGTGCTAATGTAGTTCATGATGCAAATATATGTTGTTCTGAAAGGATTAATATTTTATTTTTAAAACCAACTTTTTTTTTTATTATTCAAATTTCCCGTAACTCTTTAACCAATCACGTTAGAACGTCCATCTTTGGAATATCGATAATAAAGATTTTCTCGCCAAAAGTCGCCAAGTGCAAAAAGTCGCCAAATTTGGCACCAAATTCATTACCTGCCTATTGGAGCTTTTTAATGCGTTTTAAAGGGAAATTTAAGCTATTTTGACTGGAAACAGAGTTGGAAATGCAGAAAATTGACATTTTATCAACTTACTAAGCCTCTTTGAAAGAATTTATACAAAAATAAATTACAATTTCGTAACAATACGCATTGATAAAATGCTAATGTAGTTAGTTCTATAGCTATGATTCAACAGAAAATTAAAAAATTGGTTTATAAAAAGTTTTTTAGCTTATAATTTTTATTTAATTATTTTTTAAAGAAATAAAGAAAGAAAAAGAGAGTGAGAGAGAGAGAGAAAGGAAGATGCTTAGTAAATGCTGATTATGAAATTACATAATTTTCTAAGAAACTCACGCTCTTGTTAAGTTAGCTAGTTAGTTTATTCTTACGACGATTTTCCTTTATTTTTCTTTCTCTTATTTCTCAGTTCTCACTTTCTATTGTAATTATTTGTATTACAGTTTTTCAATTCAAACTTTTTTTTTTCCTTACCCTTTTAGAACATTAATTTTATTTTCAATATCGTGAACTCCTCGGAAGCTTAGTTTCCGAGTATGCGTTACGCCAGGAAGGTATCGTAATTGTGAAACACAGTACATTATGAAATTTTAGTATCTATAAGTTTTGAGGACTTCTCAATTAATTTTTGATATTTTATGTACACTAAGCGACAAAAAAAAAAAAAAAAGCCGCACTGCAGAAAAAATGACTTATACCTTTTTTATTCGTAATAACTTTAAAATTAATGTTTGAAACAAATGAAACTCTCTTATTTGCGTAATACCAAAGGGATGAAATGATACCTATGTACATTTTCAATTTAATAATTTGCATTATTGCACACTACGAAGTAATTTTTAAAAATGTGCATAAAACTTTCTTTTTGAACATAATGCAATAACCATACACTTTGTATTCTGCTATGATTTATTAAATGAAATAAACAAGTTATATTTTAATATATGAAATAAAACTATTTTTTTGTTAGATCTAAGCAATTTTTTATTAAAAATATGTATTCTGCATTGGGTTAATTCCACCTTTATATGGAATTACTGCTTTAATGCGCAATGGCATAGTATTATACAGTGTTTTAATATAAATCTCAGAAATTTCAACGTGCAAAATATCACAAATAATTTTTTCTAGTTCAGGCAGAGTTATAGTTTGGAAATTTCCAATCCTCTCCCCTCTCCCCCGCTCTTTTATTGACGAAACGTTTTCGAGAGGATCGCGATTAGGACTATTCTCATGTCTGGTAAAGAAGAAATTCTACTATATCTTTCGTGGGATTTAACTTAAAGTGAAAAACAATATGATTACTTACAGAATTATAGGTTCTCTCTGGAATGGATAGGAAATTTTGACAATTTGAAGTAATAAACTGACCACAGACGCCGCGTAGTAAGGTGCATTTTCAGCGTAAAATGCTGTTTACGGAAATGTCCAAGACACCTCCAAAATAGTCGGTCAGGCAAAACTTTTATGAAGATTGCGTTTTATTTCGAGTTAATTGATCCCTTGAGCATAATAATTTGTCCGACTGTTTGAAAAGTTATGCACCTCCGTACCATAATGTACGGAGATTGTGTCACTGTTTTAAAAGTGTGATTTTCATTAAGTCGGTCATATTTTCGTTGTCAGTTCCGCTTGTTTTCTTTAGCTCGAAATAAGTTAAACTTGACTCATCAAAGAGAAACAGTTCAGCCCAATAATTAACTAATCATTTTTTATTTTTTTAGCCATCTGAGGTCATGGTTTCCTAATTTTCTTCACTAAGAATGGAATCTTTTCAAATTTTCTGTCATTTAAACCTGCTTTGTTTAATAGTTGCTGTACTGTAGTTAAAGAAATTATGCTGCTAAACACTTTTTCTGAATCTCTTTTATGTTCTAAATGTAATACAAACCGATTTTATAAGAAATGGCTCTTTAACTTACGGTCATCTCGCTTGGATGAGCAACATGGCCGCCATAAACCAAATTTCCAGTTTAAACGACCAAAAAACGTTATAACTTGCTAAAAACCGTTTTACTAATATTTCGTTAGCATTTAATTATTTTACAATCTCACGAATTAAAATATTTTTTGATTTTCATTCAAAAATTAATACTTTTTGTGGCATCGTTAACTGCCTTATTCTTATCATTTTTGAAATAATTTCTAAAATTACAATTTTCCTGACTATTGTATTTTGTTTTTAACACTGGACTGAGTACTAATGTGTATGTGGTGGACAACATAATAAAATCTGTTCGAAAATTTGCTTTTTAAACGATAAATTTGGCGGTTGTAGAAAGCGAAAAGGAAAATATCCAAGTGCGGCTTTTTTTTTTGTCGCTTAGTGTATATGTGTCAGAGTGAACAGATAGCGCCAAAACGCCTTATTCGACTGAGCTAAAAGTTGGAAGGTGTATATTAGTTATAGTTCCCCATCATACTATAGGTATGGGGAACTTAGGTAATCGTGAAAATTTTCGACCTCGGTTTTTTTTTTCTTTTTACTTTTTTAGACGTTTTCAGGTCTGAGGAAACCGAAAATGACAAAATTAGTATGGTGTCTATCTGTAGGGTGTCTGTTAGTATGTTAGTCCGTTAGTGTGTTAGTGAGTTAGTCCGTTAGTTTGTTAGTCTGTTTACACGATATCTCACGAACAAATAATCGCAGAGAGGTCAGACCAGTTTTAAAATATTACTTTCGACACTGGCAAGAATCCTATTTATTTGCAACATTCGAATTAAAAAACTTCGTAAGTTATTTGAAATTTACGATTTTCTTAACATGGGAGATTAGGGCAAAATTTCACTTAAACTTGCTTTAAATGAAAAATTTTTGCTGTAAAAATGTCAGACCAGTTTTAAAATATCAGTTTTGATGCCGGAATGAACATCAGTTACTATAAACATTCTCCTTTAAAAATTTCGCAAGTTATTGGATATTTACGAATTTCTTAACATGGCAGGATAGGACAAAATTTCACATAAACGTTATTTTGAGAGATATTTCCATCGTAAAGATGTCAGACTACTTTAGAAATATTATTTAGGATACTGGCATGAATATTATTGACTATGAATTTTGCAATTTAAAAAATTCGTAAGTTATTTGGAATTTACGATTTACTTAACATGGCAGAATAAGGCAAAATCGAGCATAAACGTCTATTTTGAGGATCATAAATATATCAGACAATTTCAAAATAACATTTATGATACTTGTATGAACATGATTGTCTACAAATATTCTAATAGGAAAATTTCGTAAGTTATTCGAAATTTAAGATTTTATCAACATAGCAAAATGGGGCGATATTTCATATAAATATGCATTTTTGGGAAAGTTGCATTGGAAATAGTAGCATGAAAATAAACTACGAAATTGATCCCAATAAAATAAATTAATAGATTAGAATAAGATATCGAACTGAACGGTGGGTAGCCTATTAGGCGAGGATTTCGTTCTGTCACTGTGTTATGTGTTTGGTCAAATTCCTTTCTCTTAACATGAATATAATAAGTCCTGTACAAGAAATTTATGAGAACATACATATGATGGGGAACTGAGCAGAGTCCACCTATGCCAACTAGTTTGTTATAGGTGCTCAATATATGTTGCATACTGCATAAGTGCAATGTCCTGCACATAACGTGTTTCAAATACCAAAAATAGAATCTTTATAGATTGCTGTTTGGGGCCAGAAGTTCGTTTTATTGTTGATTTGCTTAAAACACGAATAAATTAATAACGGATCTAGGTTACCATTTTTTTTTTTTTTTCCTTCAGCTTAGGATCATTATGAGAAACTGTGTGCACTTTCAGTTCTTGTATAGAGAAATATTCAATAATTTACTCATTTCCCTTTCTAAATAGATTTATTATAGGAAGTTTATTAAGTTATTTAAAAAATAAATAAATAAATAAAACTGATAGATATGTTTTAGAATTTCGATGCGGAATGATCCTTCCTGGTATTTGAATACTTTTGAGTGTCCCTATACACGAACCATTGGCTTCATCTCAACGAAAAGCTTACTGTAGCATCCCTATAGGATACACGTTTAGAATACCGAGTTTAGAATTTCTGATACTATTTGTTCTTGAGATAGGCTGATAACAGACACACACAGAGACCATTCACTAAAAACATGATTTTCGTATTCAGGGGACCTCAGAACATGTCAATATAACAAAAACTCGCGTTCGAAAATTTGACCCTAAAACAATACTTTCTCGACCCTATGGGTAAGAGAAAGTAAAAAGTGTTACATAGCTTAGTATATTCTACAATAACTATGTAGATGTTTTTGATTGCATCGGTTTTGATAATTTCCATCCTCCCTTGCCAGTGATGCCAGATGGTCGAAAATTATTTCCCCAAACTGGTCTTCAAATTTCCCCAAATCAGGGTTTTTTTTCGAAAAAACCCCTAACTTGATTTCTACTAAAAAGAGAAAAAAAAAAAAAAAATAAATAAATAAATATATCAAGCAGATTTAAGTGGATTTAAGCTCAGATTTTTCCCCAAATGAAGGCAATTTTTGAAAAAAATCCCCAAATAACAATAAATTTATTGAAAATCCCTGGTCGAAGGGGTAAATCATTACGTTGCCAACATTGACAGAAAGTTCAAGAACTCCCCAGATTTGTCCTCAAAATTTTTAGAATTCCCCAAAAAAGTCCCCACAAACATCTGGTCCCCAAAATTGTCCCCAGAAGCCTAAAAAGTCCCCAAAATGGGGACAAAATCCCCAATCTGGCATCACTGTCTCTTGCCCCCCCTCACAGAGTGAAACAAAACGGGGGGAAAAAGACAACACACTCAACAAAATGTCGAGCAGTGTTTTATGGAATGCTTGCTTATGATTGCGAGAAAATTATGTTCTCTCTTTTCTGCTGAAATATTTATGAATATCTGGGGAATGCCGCAGCTGTGCTCAATAATAAATGAGTTGGCGTTCAGTTCATAAACATTTGAACTTCCTTTCGAATAAATACAGGTTAAGATGAATTCGAAACTGGCTCCTATTCCGGGATTTATAAAAAAGATTTTAAGTATAAAGGAAATAATCTGGTGTGTCACTCACACGACTTTCTCTTACCCTGAAATTTAATACTATAAATACAGGTTGCAGATTAAGAGGTAAGATAACGAGAACTGTCATGTAAACCTGTGCTAAGCAATTCATATTAGGCTTCAGAAGAGTTTTATACAATAATTAGTTCTGTGTGAGGGGGGCGGATTAATGCACCTACATTTATATAGAATTTAATTCGGTTATTAAAAAATAATTCTGTTTTTAAAAAATAATTTATTAAAATTATTATTTAAAAAAATTATTTTTTACGATAATGCAGACGATTTCCATATTAGAGAGGTAGTGTAACACTAAATATCCAAAAAATGTCCATTTTACTCTCAATATTAAAAAAAAAAAAAAAAAAAAAAAAAAACGATTTTTTTCTAAGTTTTTTTTTCGTTAAAATTAAAAAAAAATCAATAACTTTGTTTTAAATTATCACAGATTTATAGTACAACCATTCGTTTTAAAGGTATTCGCAAGCTCGTTTGAATGATACCCATCATGAAAATTTACTCCCCTCGAGGGGGGACTTCCCCCCCAGGGGGGGAGGCGAGGCTCCTTCATACACAAACATTTTTTCCCAGTTAACTATCTCTATTACAAAATATATATATTTGTTTCATTTGGTTTAGTGCAGTCTATAGACGTTAAACTCTACTTACCTGCAATTTCCCCTATAGACGTAATGTATTAGAATTCTCTTGATTATCCCTGTACACGAACCATTTGTTTGATCTTAACGAAAAGCTTTCCGTAGCATCCCTATAGGATACACATTTAGAATACCAAGTTTGAACTTTCTGCCATAATTTGTTTTTGAGATATGCTGATAACAGACAGACACACAGACATACACACAGACCATTTGCTAAAAACATGATTTTCGTATTCAGGGGACCTGAAAACGTGTAAATATAACAAAATCTCGCGTTCGAAAATTTGAGCCAAAAACAATACTTTCTCTACCTTATGGGTAAGAGAAAGTAAAAAAGAATAGGAATTATTCAGACAATACATATTAAAAGTATTTAAACCAGAATTTTTTTCCCACTTATATTTACATTTCGTACATAAATGCTGAATATTACAAAGGTTATAAACTATAATTTTTATTCGTGAATACGCAGATATGAAATAAAAATAATTAAATGTACAATGTCCTCCAAAACAAAACAACAACAACAACAAAACTAGTACATCGTGGCCACCACAAGACTTTCTTTTATATTTTCCTATACAAATTCACTCAGTAACAATATTTAAAAAAAAAAAAAAAAATACGATTTTTTTTCAAAGTTTTTTTTTTTTCTTTTTCGTTAAAAGTAAAAAAAAAATGGATAACTTTGTTAAAAATTATCACAGATTTATAGTACAACCATTCGTTTTAAAGGTATTGACGAGACCTTTCGAAAGATACCCATCTTGAAAATATACTCCCCTCGAGGGGATGGCGAGGCTCCTAGACATACAAAATTTTTTCCCCAGTTGACTATCTCTATTATAAATAATTCCTGTAAATTTCATAATGATTACTAAAAAATAATTCTCTTTATGCACATTTATACAAAATTTTGTCCTATATCAACATGTTAAAAATTTTGAAAAAGCGGGATGGTAACGCAACCTGTAAAACAATTTTTACCAAAAGTGGATAGGCACTCATTTATGTCAAGGTGCAACTTCATACCAATTTGTATGAAATTCTGTGCAGTAGTTCCTGAGATACAGTTGCCACAAAGTTTTGCCACACACACACACACACACAGACAGACAAACTGACGTACAGACAGACATTTTCTAAAAAGGGTCAAACCGTGTTCTACCTCTCTCAAAACGTGTAAATCCATCAAAAACCCGAGGTCGAAAATTTTTACGAATCGAATACTTTCTTCTATTGAATATAGAAGAAAGTAAAAAGAGATAAACGAGCAATGTAATTTAAAAAAATCTGGAGTGACAACATTGAGTAATTAACAGTTTTGTAGATAAAGTAAAGAAAGAGGAGTTGTTAAACAAACAAAAGAGATAAAACCATAATAGAGTATTTGAGTATTTTTCTCCATCTATTACACGATGTTTTATTGAACGCTACTGAACTTTGAGCCCATAGATCATAATGATAAAGAATTTTTCGTTGTGTCCCTGTAAAAACCTATAAATGCTAAATTCACCAAAATGCTTATAGTGAGTGCAACAGTGATTTATAATGCTCATATAAATTTTCAGCTCAATTCAATAAGGCGTTTAGATAGATGCTATCGTACTTTTAAAAATTTAGTCCCATAGGCCATAAGGATAAAGAATTTTTCTTTGTGTCCCTGTAAAAAAACTGTAAGTGCTAGATTCACCAAAGTCTATACAGTTAGTTCAACTGTGATCTATAACATGTGTACAAATTTTTTGCTCAGATTAATAAGGCGTTTAGACGCTATCACACTTTTAAAAATTTGGCCCCATAGGCATAATGATAAAAAAATTTTCTTTGTGTCCCTGTAAAAAAACTATAAGTGCTAGATTCTCCAAAATCTACACAGATTGAGTATTTGTGACCTATAATATGTGTATATTGTTTTTGCTCAATTGAATAAGGAGTTTAGATGCTATCGCACTTTTAAGATTTTGCTCCCATAGGCCATAATGATAAAGAATTTTTCTTTGTGTCCCTGTAAAAAAACTATAAGTGCTAGATTCACCAAAATCTATAGGGTTCGTACTATGGTGACTTACAATATGCGTACCCACTTTCAGGTTAATCGAACAAAGCGTTTAGACGCTAGCGTGTTCACTCACAGACATACACACATACACACATACACACACACATACATACATCATCGCAAAAATAGTGAAAACGGACTCAGGGGACCTCGAACCGTATAGAAACATCAAAATCTCAAATTCGGATTTTTGACATGATTACAATACTTTCCTCACTATAGTGTTCGGAAAGTAAAAAAGTGTTCGGCCATGTTATTAAAAATTAGGAAATAAGACGTAGATCCATCGTAGCTTGTCGAATCTTATTGGGTCATCTAGCGTCCCATTCTTTACCAGGTAAAATAAGTGCCAGAACTGTTAGGAGGCGTTTATTAGTAAAATGGATCTTCAGTCAAGGAAATCTACAAAAAAGGTTTGAATTAGAAAGAAAAATATCAAAGATCGTTTAAACTTCTACAAGATATATCAAGCTTCGCACCAGACCAGTAGAAAGAAGTGATCTTTTCCGATGAATCGACCTTTTCACATATTTCGTCCTACGTGCGCCTACTCTCCGACTGCATTAGATTGATCCCCGGTTTGCAAATTGCCAGGGCGATTCTACTCACGCGGTAGGGAAGGCAACAAAGGAAGAGAGAGGGAAATTTTTTCTATTACCGTTGTTTCGTCTGCTACGTGGAGAATCATTGATACTGCGGACATTCCTATTTTATAAATGGACCAGCAATTTTCACCCATGCGCAGATGACGCCAGGGATCTTCCTTTCGCGGTTTATCAGTACCAGATGTCCCAAGATTCAGAGATATATTGGGTGAGTGCAAAAGTTCTACCCGTTTTTATTACCCATAAAGATGAGCAAATAAATGCAAAATGAACAGTACTTATTATTGTGCATAATCCCCATTGGTATCTATGACCTCCTGCCACCTTTCTGGTAGGAGATGAGTCCCACGGCAGTAAAATTCCGCCGGTTTCGACTAAAAAAAGTGGCAGCATCAAGATCATCAAAGATTTTCTGACTTAAGGAATTGTTCGACGCACGAAATAGGTGATAGTCAGCTGGTGCCAAGTCAGGAGAATAGGGAGGGTGGGGTAAAACCTCCCAATCAAAGCCCAGTAACTTTTGGTGTGTGATGACAGCAGCATTTGGCCTGGCGGTATAGTGATGAAGGATAACATCGTGACGACTGATGAGACCTGGCCGCTTTGCTACCAAATTTGAAACCAGCCTGTCTAACTGTAGACAGTAGAAGGCAGCATTGCTGGTTTGGTTGAGTGGCAGGACCTCCCAGCGAATTATTCCCTGCACATCCCACCACACATTGAATAACACCTTCTTAGGATGAAGTTCAGCTTTCGAAGTCGATACAGGCGGATCAGAAGGGCGACACACAGTCCTACGACGCTTTACGTTAAGGTACATAATCCACTTCTCATATCCTGTCATAATTCGTGTCAAGAATGGGTCATTTTTGTACCGGGAAAGCAAGAAATCACAGGTGGCGATTCGGTCATCCCGTTTATTAGCTGTTAGGTTATGTGGAACCCAACGATCCGACTTTCTCGTAAAACCCAACTTAGCCAGCCGTCTCTCAACCATTGCCCGGTGTACGTTGAAGGTCTCCGCTAATTCTTGCATGGTTGGGTTCGGGCTGTTCCTTATGGCTTGATCAATATCGTCGTCTCTAACGTGTGATGGCCGTTCACTCCTAGCCTGATCTTAGCAACTTCTGTCTCCTTCTATAAATTTACGAAACCATCGACGATATGTGCTTTCGTCTATTGCATCCTCCCAATAAACTTAACAAGCATTGCGACATGCTGCGGCTGCTGTACTCTTTTTATCGAACTCGTATAACAAACAATGTCTTATATGCTCCTTCTCGCTTTCCATGTTACACCCTCTGATTATATATATATATATATATATTTTTTTTTTTTTTTTGAGATGATTAACTAGTGAGACACGATGCATTTATTTGTGAGGCATCTAAACGTTTGATTGTCGACAATTTGCGTCATTCTCATTACATTGTCATGTGTGACGTCAATCCAATTGCAAATTTGCATATCCAAAAACGGGTAGAACTTTCGCACTGTCCCAATAGTTTATTATGGGGTTCCCACTGTAAAACAAATACTAATCCCAATGGTTTGAGGAAACTCCTGTGCATATGGGCGAGGAGGGATACACTGAAAAAAAAAATCTATACCGCCTTCATCTAGAATGAATAAATGGTCATTTTCTAAATCCTTAAACTAGAAATATAGATCTCCGAGCTATGCGCATAAGGCACGCCAATAAACTGAATAGACGAAAATTGGTAAAAACATTCCTTTTGCAACATAAACACCTATTAAAAAGCAATTTCATAAAATTCGCCTAGAAAGGCTAGAGGGGGGGGGGGGGGGCGAGGGGGCAAAAGTGGCTTTACAAAAACCTTCGTATCTGAAAAAAAAAAAAAAAAAAAAAAAAAAAAAAGATATCCGTAAGATTTTCGGTTAAAATATAACTAACAAAAATACCTAAAAAATTATTTCTGGAGTTTTTGAAATTGAATTCCCAAGTGGGAGAGGGGCAAAACGTGTTTTCACATAGTCCTTCATAACTCTGAGAAAAAAAACGGATATCCGTAAGATTTTTCATTTAAAATATAGCAAACACCAATACTGAAAAAACAAATTTCAACAAATTTCCGAATCTGACCCTAAAGAAGGAAAGGGTCAAAACGTTATTTTACATAATCCTTCATCTGTACATATAAAAGGGTACATCCACCCGTTAACTCAACACCGCCGTGGCTATTCTATGGGGAACTGTGGGTCACGAATTTTTGGGACCTTGACCCTCACTAAAACGGGGATTTTCGAAATTTCCCCTTTCGTGGGAGGGCTAGGCGGAAAAAATACGTTTGCGAACATAATTCGGTTCCAAATTATTTCACAGTGAAAAAATTGCACATGTGCAGACTAAACTCGAATATATATATATATAACACTTTCGACAGATTTTCGAATTTTTCGATTTTAAGGAGGGTAAGGGAAAAATTTCGATTTTGGAGAGAAATATCGTAAAATTTGGATTTTCGAGTAGAAATCTATCAATAATGACACATACAAGTTGAAAACCTATGAGCGTCTTTTGGAACATATTTCCAAAAATCCATTTTGAGTGCATCTGATTTTCAACTTTTGGAAGGAGTTACGAGGTTAACACATTCGAAAACCCTTTTTAGCGTTGAATTTGTCCTGGAGAATTTTTTGAAGCTGTGATTATGAATTATGGTGTGTGAGTTGGTTATGTGCATCCGACACCCACTGTAACGGAATTTTGCGAAATCCCCCCCCCCTTGCCTCTTTGGGAGTGGGGGAGCAAAAAACATTTTTCCAAGCGTAAATTTAGTACCAATTATCTCAAGAAGTGTATTTCTGGTGCGTGGCTTGGTTTTGTGTAACAAGCGTTCTTCTCTAGGAAATTCGTCTCTTCTCACTTTGTGGACGGGGGCAGAAAAAACACATTTTCAAGCATAACTATGTTCAAGTGAAGAGGAGGAGCATTTCATATTTATGGCGCTTTTGTTTTGAATATTGTCCAAATATAATGCGGCCACGAAACGGAATTAAGGTTTTGTCAATACACATGTCCTCGGTTGGATTGTAATATATTTGAAATTGTTTCCCAAAGTGTCTATAACTGGTTGTATTTTGAACAAACGATTGGAACCATTATTTTTTCTGTTATCTTCAAAATGTAGCATTCTCAATAACAGTTCAAATCTGTTTCTGGACATGACGTTTTTCGTGCATATACACAGGATCATGGGACCAATGGCTGGTAGTTTCACTAATCCCATCCATAGAATTTGCCCAAAAAAATCTCTTTATTTCACTTCCATTTGTCACTGTCCACTTTGCCAAACGCTGCATGCGTCCACCTTCTAATTGCTGTGATGCATATAAGTTTGTTTTGTTCGAACAATTTATCCAGCACAAATAATTCATAGCAGATTTCTATCGCTATATCTGACCTTATATGCAAATTTTCACTTACAAACCCAGAAGGATGTGTAAATGGAACAATGTTTGGCTGATGACCCCTCGGATCATGCCATTCTCCAACATTCTCCTGCTCTTCCTCAGATGATAAATAAATAATTATAAGATAAAAAACTTTTTATAAACCATGTTTTTAAATTTTCTGTTGAATCATAGCTATAGAACTAACTCCATTAGCACTTTATCAATGCGTATTGTTACGAAATTGTAAACAATTGTATTTATTTTTGTATACATTCTTTCAAAGGGGCTAACGGCCGTATTCACCATTAACTTCAACTCTCGGTTTAACGTAAAAATTTCAAAAGCGTCTAAAGGCAGGGTGCAGCTTTCTAAAAAAATTTCACCGTCTCCTTCTGCAATCTAGGGACGAAGATTTCATATAATCTTTCATTGGTTATTTTCCGCTGAAAAATCTGAAAGTAACAATGCCGCTAGATGGCATAAGCAACACATCAAATTTTGCTGAAAGGCTGTACCCAGACTTTATGCGCTTTTCAAGTTTTGGTATTCAACCGGGAGTTGAAGTTATTGGTGAATACAGCCGTGAGAAAGTTGATAAAATGTCAATTTTCTGCATTTCCAGCTGCTTTTAACGTTAAAATAGCTTAATTTCCCCTTTAAAACGCATTAAAAAGCTCCAATATGCAGGTAAAGTATTTGGCGCCAAATTTGGCGACTTTTTGTCTTTAGCGACTTTTTTGGCGACTTTTGGCGAGAAAATCCTTATTATCGATTTTCCAAAGATGGACGTTCTAATGTGATTGGTTAAAGAGTTACGGGAAATTTGAATTTTAAAAAAAGTTAGTTTTAAAAATAAAATATTAATCCTTTCAGAGCAACATATACTGTCCGCCCGCGGACGATTGATCCCTGGTTGGCAAAGTGCCAGGACGATTCCACTCACTCGCTGGGAGGCACAGCAAAGGAAGAAGAAAGAGAGGGGGGAATTTTTTTTTATTATTCTTGTTTCTTCTGTTATGTGTACAATCGGAACAACTTTAGTATATCCCCACAACGATATTTGGCGATTTTGGCTAAATCATAAATGATAAAATCATAATCTAAATCATAAAACATAAAATCATAAATCCAAAATAAACAACATATAGGCTGCCATATTATATCGCAAACAGTCCAGAACGACATCGTTACCGTTCAAAACAGCGCCAATGAAAAATCGCTATATTCAGCTGTGGGGATATACTAAAGTTATACCAATGGATACCATCTGGTAAAAGTTCTCGGATTAAACCTCTCCGTAGTGAATCGAAGCGTATTGTACATAATGTCATTAAGTTTTGCGATAAAGAAGCTTTAGAAGGAGAAGTTATTGTTTGAAGAATTTTAATTATTTCTTCAAGAATTTTGATAATAAATATCAAAATGAAAGGACGTGTCAAATATTTAAAGCAACATCCAATTTTAAATAGTGCCATTTTAAACAGTTTGTTCGTTCGGTGCAACTTGCACATTAGTCCAGTGAGGTACAACTTTCACATTAGTCCCTTTAGGTACAACTTGCACATTAGTCTTCTTTAAATATAGTGACCAGCGAAGCTGTCAAAGCATTCGTTGATTCACTACCTTAATTGATTTCACATTCCGTCATTTTTGACGGTGTTATATACTAGTTTGTAAATAATAATTGACATAATTTTTTAATTAGTGTTACACACTTCAAAAGTTTCAAAATACTTACAAAGCTTTTATTGTTCAGAACACAGTTCGAACACAGTTCAAACGACGAACAAAAGGATTCGACAAACCACTTGACACAACGCTCAAACGAGGGAACGAAAAAAGTAGAGTTAATACTGTTTTGTTAAATAAATCCTTGTCGAATCATGTTCTTAGTCAGTCTAAGAACATGATTCGACAAGGATTTATTTAACAAAACAGTATTAACTCTACTTTTTTTATATAGGAATTTTCGCTAGTGTTTGGATACTTTTGTTACCGACTGTATACACTAAGCGACAAAAAAAAAAGCCGCAGTTGGATATTTTCCTTTTCGCCTTCTACAACCGCCAATTTTATCGTTTAAAAAGCAAATTTTCGAACAGATTTTATTGTGTTGTCCTCCACATACACTTCAGCTTTGAGTCCAGTGTTAAAAACAAAATTCAATTGTCAGGAAAATTGTAATTTTAGAAATTATTTCAAAAATAGTAAGAATAAGGCAGTTAACGATGACACAAAAAGTATTAATTTTTGAATGAAAATCAAAAAATATTTTAATACGTGAGATGGCAAAATAATTAAATGTTAACGAAATATTGGTAAAAGGGTTTTTAGCAAGATATAAAACTTTTTGGCCGTTTAAACTGGAAATTTGATTTTTGGCGGCCACACTGGTGGAGGAAAGTGAATTTTGCAGCGCGTGCGTAGCATGCCTGCTATACGGTGCCGCAGCCACAGGCGGCGGAAACACGATTCAGAGGTTCGTTCGGTTCAAGATTAATTTTTAAGAATTTTTTCATGTTATTAGCGACCCGTATATACGCTGCCGCAGGCACCGGGGTCACGAACCCGAGTTCCGTTCGGTTTGAGGTAATTTTTTTTGTTACATATGTATATTTGTTTCGCGATGATTTCATTTAAAAATAGAAATTCAAACAAAATAGAGTTAAAGATATTAAATCATACAAATTTAAAGTTCATTTAAGGTTATTATCATGGGCCCGGGCAACGCCGGTCGGGTTCGTTTGGTTCCAGGTTAATTTTTGGGAAGTTTTTCATGTTATTAGCGGTCCCTGTATGCGCTGCCGCAGGCACCGGGGTCACAAGGCAGAGTTTCATTCGGTTCGAGATAATTTTTTTGTTACAGCTGATTTTTTTTTTTTTTTCGATGCTATGCTTTTATTTAAAAATAGAAATTCAAAGAAAATCGAGTTAAAGATATAAAACCATACAAATTTAAGGCTCATTTAAGGTTGAACAGGGAGCAGCCCCCGCTCACCGCTCGAAGAGCGGTGTTGAGCGCTTCCAGGAAAATCCACGTGAGCTGCTCCGACATTTATTGAGGAAAAAAAAAAAAAAAAAAATTACATCATGTATCGCCTGGCTTAGCCAACCCGCGACAAGGGGCGATGCAAATGGGCATGGGTATTTACAAGAGCGGCGCCAGACACAAGTCTACCCGCGACACGGGGCGCCGCTTGATTAAGTTTGAACAGGGGAGCAGTTAACTTTGAGTCTGCCCGCGACAAGGGGCGATGATAAAGAATAGATATTTTAAGAATGGGAATTTACAAAACAAGCCTGGTCTGCATGCCGGGCCCAGCCGGCCCCACGCGTTAATTGGCATGCTGACTGGGGTTGATTCTTCTAATGAAGAGATGTTTGACGAAGAGCTGACTTTGAAATCCTGACAAGATTCTTCTTAATTGGTCCACTGCTTTTTTGTTATGAAAATTTGCCTGATTAGATCCTTGAGCAACAAGGGGCAGATTGCAGTTTAAAGATTTTGTTGTTGCCAGGGCAACTACCCTCTCGCGACATCGGGCAACATGATACATAGAGGTTTGCAACTGCTGACAAATTGTAGCGCAGGCAACCAAGAAAGTGAAATTTACAAATTAGAATTACTAAAAATATTCAATCAGTTAAATGAGTTAAATGCATTAAAATTTCATAAATGTTGTTAAGTTTGTTGATAAGTGGTTTTCGAGAGATAATATTTTCTAGCCAATCTTTTGGGCGGGGATTAGGATTTTTTAGATGAAAATTTACGGTTAAAGGACAGTTGAAATAATAGTGATTTGGAGTCCCCTCTTCACCGCAGGGACACAAGGAAGATCGTCTACAACGGAACCTGTGCAGATAGGTTGGGAACGGTCCATGGCCAGTAAGGAATGCTGTAATTGGTGGGGTGAGATTCCAAGAGTTTTGGCTGACCTGTGGAACCAGATTAAAAGTAAACCTACCTTTATCCGAATCGTTCCACAAGTCTTGCCATTTTTGTTTTAGAACTTGTTTTATCCTATTTTTTACGAAAGAAGAGGGAGCTGGTAGGGAAACATTAACTGCAGGGAATTCCGTCGCAGCCTTGGCCAGTGAATCCGCAAGCTCGTTGCCGGCGATTCCCTTGTGGGCAGAAACGTGTGCCAGGGAGATTTTAGAAGTTTGGATCATTAGAAGTTTTTTAATTTCTATAATTTGTGGATGTCTGCTCCTGTGGCGGGCAATTGCGAGCAGACCCGAAAGACTATCACTGTAAATATTTATTTCTGGGTACTGAGTAAGAGGTAGAGAGTGCCCAGTCAAGTGCCTTTTTTATGGCTAGTAATTCGGCTTGAAATACTTCATTTAAGGTTATTATCAATGCGTATTGTTACGAAATTGTAAACAATTGTATTTATTTTTGTATACATTCTTTCAAAGGGGCTAACGGCCGTATTCACCATTAACTTCAACTCTCGGTTCAACGTAAAAATTTCAAAAGCGTCTAAAGGCAGGGTGCAGCTTTCTAAAAAAATTTCACCGTCTCCTTCTGCAATCTAGGGACGAAGATTTCATATAATCTTTCATTGGTTATTTTCCGCTGAAAAATCTGAAAGTAACAATGCCGCTAGATGGCATAAGCAACACATCAAATTTTGCTGAAAAGCTGTACCCAGACTTTATGCGCTTTTCAAGTTTTGGTATTCAACCGGGAGTTGAAGTTATTGGTGAATACAGCCGTGAGAAAGTTGATAAAATGTCAATTTTCTGCATTTCCAGCTGCTTTTAACGTTAAAATAGCTTAATTTCCCCTTTAAAACGCATTAAAAAGCTCCAATATGCAGGTAAAGTATTTGGCGCCAAATTTGGCGACTTTTTGTCTTTGGCGACTTTTTTGGCGACTTTTGGCGAGAAAATCCTTATTATCGATTTTCCAAAGATGGACGTTCTAATGTGATTGGTTAAAGAGTTACGGGAAATTTGAATTTAAAAAAAAGTTAGTTTTAAAAATAAAATATTAATCCTTTCAGAGCAACATATACTGTCCGCCCGCGGACGATTGATCCCTGGTTGGCAAAGTGCCAGGACGATTCCACTCACTCGCTGGGAGGCACAGCAAAGGAAGAAGAAAGAGAGGGGGGAATTTTTTTTTATTATTCTTGTTTCTTCTGTTATGTGTACAATCGGAACAACTTTAGTATATCCCCACAACGATATTTGGCGATTTTGGCTAAATCATAAATGATAAAATCATAATCTAAATCATAAAACATAAAATCATAAATCCAAAATAAACAACATATAGGCTGCCATATTATATCGCAAACAGTCCAGAACGACATCGTTACCGTTCAAAACAGCGCCAATGAAAAATCGCTATATTCAGCTGTGGGGATATACTAAAGTTATGGATACCATCTGGTAAAAGTTCTCGGATTAAACCTCTCCGTAGTGAATCGAAGCGTATTGTACATAATGTCATTAAGTTTTGCGATAAAGAAGCTTTAGAAGGAGAAGTTATTGTTTGAAGAATTTTAATTATTTCTTCAAGAATTTTGATAATAAATATCAAAATGAAAGGACGTGTCAAATATTTAAAGCAACATCCAATTTTAAATAGTGCCATTTTAAACAGTTTGTTCGTTCGGTGCAACTTGCACATTAGTCCAGTGAGGTACAACTTTCACATTAGTCCCTTTAGGTACAACTTGCACATTAGTCTTCTTTAAATATAGTGACCAGCGAAGCTGTCAAAGCATTCGTTGATTCACTACCTTAATTGATTTCACATTCCGTCATTTTTGACGGTGTTATATACTAGTTTGTAAATAATAATTGACATAATTTTTTAATTAGTGTTACACACTTCAAAAGTTTCAAAATACTTACAAAGCTTTTATTGTTCAGAACACAGTTCGAACACAGTTCAAACGACGAACAAAAGGATTCGACAAACCACTTGACACAACGCTCAAACGAGGGAACGAAAAAAGTAGAGTTAATACTGTTTTGTTAAATAAATCCTTGTCGAATCATGTTCTTAGTCAGTCTAAGAACATGATTCGACAAGGATTTATTTAACAAAACAGTATTAACTCTACTTTTTTTATATAGGAATTTTCGCTAGTGTTTGGATACTTTTGTTACCGACTGTATACACTAAGCGACAAAAAAAAAAGCCGCACTTGGATATTTTCCTTTTCGCCTTCTACAACCGCCAATTTTATCGTTTAAAAAGCAAATTTTCGAACAGATTTTATTATGTTGTCCTCCACATACACTTCAGCTTTGAGTCCAGTGTTAAAAACAAAATTCAATTGTCAGGAAAATTGTAATTTTAGAAATTATTTCAAAAATAGTAAGAATAAGGCAGTTAACGATGACACAAAAAGTATTAATTTTTGAATGAAAATCAAAAAATATTTTAATACGTGAGATGGCAAAATAATTAAATGTTAACGAAATATTGGTAAAAGGGTTTTTAGCAAGATATAAAACTTTTTGGCCGTTTAAACTGGAAATTTGATTTTTGGCGGCCATTTTGCTCATCCAAGCGAGATGACCGTAAGTTAAAAAGCCATTGCTTATAAAATCGGTTTGTATTACATTTAGAACATAAGAGAGATTCAGAAAAAAGTGTTTAATAGCATAATTTCTTTAACTACAGTACAACAACTATTAAACAAAGCAGGTTTAAATGACAGAAAATTTGAAAAAAAATCCATTCTTAGTGAAGAGAAGTAGGAAAGCAAGACCTCAGATGGCTAAAAAAATTAAAAAATGATTAGTTATTTATTGGGTTGAACTGGTTCTCTCTGATGAGTCAAGTTTAACTTATTTCGAGCTAAAGAAAACAAGCAGATCTGACAACGAAAATATGACCGACTTAATGAAAATCGCACTTTTAAAACAGTGACACGTTCTCCGTACATTATGGTACGGAGGTGCATAACTTTTCAAACACTCGGGAAAATTTTTATGCTCGAGGGATCAATTAACTTGAAATAAAACACAATCTGCATAAAAGTGGTGCCTGACCGACTATTATGGAGGTATCTTAAACATTTCCGTAAACAGCATTTGAAGAAAATAATGGCTTACTACACGGCGTCTGTGGTAAGTTTATTCACTTCAAATTGTCAAAATTTCTTTCACATTCCCATGAGAACCTATAATTTTGTAAGTAATCATATCTTTTTTCATTTTAAGTTAAATACCACAAAGGATATAGTAGAATTTCTTCTTTACCAGACATGGAAATAGTCAAAATCGCGATCCGCTCGAAAATGTTTCGTTTATAAAAAGGCAAGGGAGAGTGGAAAAGATTCGAAATTTGCAGCCTATAACTCTGCCAGAACTAGAAAAAATTATTTGTGATACATGGCACATTGAAATTTCTGAGATTTATATTAAAACACTGTATAAAACTATGCCATTGCGCATTAATGCAGTAATTCCATATAAAGGTGGAATTAACCCAATGCAGAATACATATTTTTAACAAAAAATTGCTTAGATCTAACAAATAAATAGTTTTATTTCATATATTAAAACATAACTTGTTTATTTCATATAATAAATCATAATAGAATGCAAAGTGTATGGTCATTGCATTATGTTCAAAAAGAAAGTTTTATGCAGATTTTTAAAAAGTACTTCGCAAAATGCAATAAAGCGAATTATTAAAATCGAAAATGTACATAGGTATCATTTCATCACATTGGTATTATGCAAACAAGACAGTTTTATTTGTTTCAAACATTAATTTTAAAGTTATTACAAATAAATATGTATAAGTCATTTTTTCTGCAGTGCGGCTTTTTTTTTTTTTTTTTTTTTTTTCGCTTAGTGTATATATATATTCTTTTCTTGAGATAACTTTTAAAAAAAAAGCGCATAGTTTTTGCTTTATACTATCATTATACTTTGCAGTTATTGTCATTAGAAGCATGCGTGATCTGTGGTTGCTAATCGAAATTAGTATGTTGTGGCCACCACAAGACTTTTCTTCTATATTTTCCTATATACATAGTCAATCAGTAACAATATTAAAAAAAGAAAAAAAAAAAAAAAAAAAATACGATTTTTTTTCAAAGTTCTTTTTTTGTTAAAAGTAATACATATTCAATCAGTAACAATATTAAAAAAAAAAAAAAAAAAAAAACGATTTTTTTTCTAAGTTTTTTTTTTTTTTTTTTGTTAAAAGTAAAAAAAATCGATAACTTTGTTTTAAATTATCACAGATTTATAGTTCAACCATTCGTTTTAAAGCTATTGACGAGATCTTTCGAAAGATACCCATCTTGAAAATTTACCCCCCGGGGGAAGCGATGCCCCCACATGCACAGAAATCTTTTCCTAGTTAACTATTACTATTATCAATAACTCATATTAATTTTACAATCACAAGTTAAAAATAACTCTCATTATGTACATTTATACGAAATTTTGTCCTATATTGCCATGTTAAAAATTTAGAAAAAATGCGATCACAGCGCCACCTTTTGAGCTATTGATCCCCAAATGTAATCAGCACCAGTTTATGTCGGGGACCAACTAAATACCAAGTTTGGTTAAATTTCGTTAAAAAAAAAAAAAAATCTTTTTTTTTTTTTTTTTTTTAACAGTAAAAAAAATCGTAACTTTGTTTTAAATTATCACAGATTTATAGTTCAACCATTCGTTTTAAAGGTATTGACGAGATCTTTCGAAAGATACCCATCTTGAAAATTTACCTCCCGGGGAACCAGTGCCCCCACATGCACAAATTTTTTTCCCTAGTTAACTACTACTATTATCAATAATTCATATTAATTTTACAATCACAAGTTAAATATAACACTCATTATGTACATTTATACGAAATTTTGTCCTATACTGCCATGTTAAAAGTTTACATAAAATGCGATCACAACGCCATCTGCTGGGCGATTGATCAAAAAATATAATCAGCACCATTCCATGTCAGGGTCCAACTATATACCAAGTTTGGTTCAATTTCATTCATCGGTTCGTGAGATACGGTGAAAAATACGAAATTTTGCAATCACAGCGCCACCTGCAGGACGATTGATCCCCAAATCTAATCAGCACCTTGCCCCGTCAGGTTCCAACTATATAGCAAGTTTGGTTGAATTTCATTCATTGGTTCGTGAGATACGGTGAAAAATACGAAAATTTGTCCTATACTGCCATGTTAAAAATTTACATAAAATGCGATCACAGCGCCACCTGCTGGGCTATTGATCCCCAAATCTAATCAGCACAATGCCCCGCCAGGGTCCAACTATATAGCAAGTTTGGTTGAATTTCATTCATTGGTTCGTTAGATACGGTGAAAAATACGAAAATTTGTCCTATACTGCCATGTTGAAAATTTACATAAAATCCGATCACAGCGCCACCTGCTGGGCTATTGATCCCCAAATCTAATCAGCACAATGCCCCTCCAGGGTCCAACTATATACCAAGTTTGGTTGAATTTCATTCATTGGTTCGTGAGATACGGTGAAAACACTAAACCACAGACAGACAGACATTTTTTAAAAACTATCAATTCGCGTTCAGGACATCCCAAAACGTGTAGATCCGTCAAAAAACGGAGGTCGAAAATTTTCGCGAATCCAATACTTTCTCTATATTACATATAGAAGAAAGTAAAAACCAAAGTTTTCCATATTCCAACATCTACAGAGTACGAACCAGCTTTTAACTTATTTAAAGACTATTTTGGCGAAAGATAAATAATTTGAGAAATTTTATTTAATCACTTTTTTTTTTTTTTTTTTTGGCTAAAAAATGACTTATTTGTGTAAAATCTTTTAAAATTTAGCAATCGTTTTATATAAATCTTTAATGTCAAGTTAATCTATATAATAATTTGAAACGTGTTTTTGTCTGTCTCCACTATATTGAGAGAACTACTTTGTGTAAAAATTTGGTTGAGGTGTCTAAAAAAAAGGTTTTGGTCTGTAGATGTGATATGGAAAAAAAAAAAAAAAAAAGTCGAACGGGGGGAAAAACGGGTTAAAAACACGTTTACGAGCTTAACTGAGCTCCAAGTTACCCCACAGTGAAGAAATTGTACATATGGGGACCAGAGTCGAATACTAAAAAATCACTTTCTGTGAATTTGGAATTTTCGATTTTAAAGGGGGAAAAAAGGGGGAAAGTAGATTTGGAGGGGGGGGAGGGGGGGAAATTAGTTTGAGAGGGAAATCCGTTCTAGACCCATACATGTAGCACCTCATTTTAAAGGTCTTGAAATTTCATGTCGATTGGGGATGTTCGTATACAATATAGTGCGACCCTTGGTGGTGAAAAATGGAACTAGGTGATTTTGCTGTACACCCTATCATGTTACATCTTATTTTAAAGGTCTTGGTATTTCCTGACCGTTGGTGATGTTCGTACAGAACACACTGCGCCCCCTGGTGGTGGAAAGGGCAACTAAAGGATTTTGCAGTTGACACCACCATGTGACACCTTATTTGAAAGGTCTTGGAAATTCAAGGTGATTGGTGATGTTCGTATGCAACATACTTCGCCCCCTGGTGGAGGAAAGTGAATTTTGCAGCGCGTGCGTAGCATGCCTGCTATACGGTACCGCAGCCACAGGCGGCGGAAACACGATTCAGAGGTTCGTTCGGTTCAAGATTAATTTTTAAGAATTTTTTCATGTTATTAGCGACCCGTATATATGCTGCCGCAGGCACCGGGGTCACGAGCCCGAGTTCCGTTCGGTTTGAGGTAATTTTTTTGTTACATATGATTATTTGTTTCGCGATGCTTTCATTTAAAAATAGAAATTCAAACAAAATAGAGTTAAAGATATTAAATCATACAAATTTAAAGTTCATTTAAGGTTATTATCATGGGCCCGGGCAACGCCGGTCGGGTTCGTTTGGTTCCAGGTTAATTTTTGGGAATTTTTTCATGTTATTAGCGGTCCCTGTATGCGCTGCCGCAGGCACCGGGGTCACAAGGCAGAGTTTCATTCGGTTCGAGATAATTTTTTTGTTACAGCTGACTTTTTTTTATTTTATTTTTTTTTCGATGCTATGCTTTTATTTAAAAATAGAAATTCAAATAAAGATATAAAATCATACAAATTTAAGGTTCATTTAAGTTTATTATCATGGGCCCGGGCAACGCCGGTCGGGTTCGTTTGGTTCCAGATTAATTTTTGTGAATTTTTTTATGTTATTAGCGGCCGGCGTATGCGCTGCCGCAGGCACCGGGGTCACAAGGCAGAGTTTCGTTCGGTTCAAGGTAATTTTTTTGTTACATCTGATTATTTTTTTCGCGATGCTTTTATTTAAAAATAGAAATTCAAACAAAATCGAGTTTAGGATTTAAAATCATACAAATTTAAGGTTTATTTAAGGTTATTATCATAGGCCTGGACAACGCCGGGCGGGTCAGCTAACATGTAGTCATAGTATTAAACGAATTAGAAAATAAAAGATAGCAACTGTTTATTTGGAGTCAGTTTGACGTCACCATTGACAGTACTTTGTAGAAAGTGGTGTTGTATATAGTATTTCTATTTATAAGCAATTTTCCGAATTTATTTTTTTTTAAGTGAAATGTCGTAAATTATATTAGATGTTTTAACTTGAAATACATTTAAATAATGATGCGACGATTTTTGAAACATTCCGGTCAATAAAGTGACCGTTGAATTCGACGGGTTCCAGCTAGTCATTTTTAAGGAAGAAAGCGTATGTAGTAATTTGATTTTATACTGAAAAACAAGATTTCTTTTTTTTTTTTTAAGATTATTTTTATAAACTCAGATTTTTGGAAAGGGCGAATTTGTGAATTTAGTGAATTTAAATTCAATTCTCTTTTCTTTCTTTTTTTTTTTTTTTTTTCTTTTCTTTTTTTTTTTTTTTTTCAGTTTGAATTTTCTAAAGGAGCCCTTTTTATGAACTGAAATTTTGTGATTGGATAAGTAAACGTCCAGAATTTTTCCTGGATAGGCCCCTGATCTAAAAATAAACCTCCTTTCGGATGAATTATGCTAGAAAAGTTTCTGAATGAAGCCAAAATATGCATATCATAAAATTAAGTAAACGGAAAAAACAAATGTACAAACTGTTGAATAAAAACGTATTTTATCCTCCAACATGACGTAAAATTTCTTCTACGAAATAAATGCTCGCTGCAAAATAAATGTTCCGTTTTCGTTATTCTCTTCGAAACACGTTACCTGCTTCCTCTCTCGAGTCTGCACGGTAGACCCCAAGAGACAATTTAGAATTCGGATAATAATTCCGTAAACCGTCTCCATTATCCACAAAAGTACCCACCACTCGATAGGCAGTCGGTTTAAAGAAAGCCGCTCACGTATCCCAATGGATGTGTTTAAAATACTTTTAAAATTTCAGGATGAACAAAACAATCTATAAAAAGATATTTTTTTAAAACCAACGGGTTATTCGTTTTGAAAATTGCTTTCCAGTTGAACGGTTTTGAAAACTGAAAAGTGCGATCATTTTCTGTTTAAAATCTGTTAGGATAACCGTTTTAATTCTCTTTAAATTCTGTCCCTTTTTGGTTGGTAAGTTATTTATAAAATGTTGCCTGTTTTAGATTTACTGTGCAAATGTAAATAAAACCGCATGAAGAATATGTGTAATGCATAAGTAGTCTGATTTGAATATATATTACGTAGTACACACATTTGTACATTCATGGACTAGCCTGAACTAGAGCCCCTAAATAAAATAATAGGCCGGCGCATCACCGCCATCTTTTTGCCTTCGAAGAGGACAGCATTCCCGCTTGGCGTCCTTTTCACTTCCCTAATGATTTTAAGAAATCTTGATCTGAAGCTAATCCGGTCAAGAGAAGAGCAATAAGCAACAATAATATTCCTAAAAACACGTTTTTTTCACAGTACATTCTCAGGATGTCATTTTATTCTGAGGATATCCTATGGATGTGCTGGGGTAAGATGTGTTGTTCGGGCGGTTTCTGTTTCTTTTACAAAATGTCGCCAAAACTCAAATACACAGCAATAGAAGGTCTGTGAACACTTTATATTCACTTCTTGAATGATTATAGCAGTTGATCGCTCAACAAACTTCCATATCATAGTTTACTTAGCTAAAATTATGAAATATAATAAAACAAGTAACGTAAGACGATTTTAAAAAAAAAATGTTCGTCGTTTGTTTATCAGAGAAACGCTCTGGGTACATGTGGCAACCCTAAGGCAAAAAAATGCCGGATGCGCCAGCTCGTATATATAGGAGCCTTAGCCTTAACAAAGATATTTTATAACTTTATTTCCACATTTTTTTTTATTTTTCATGGCGCGCATTAAATTTATACAATTATATAAATTATAATGTATACAAATGCTTTAAATATTCATTTACTGTCCCTTTCTCTCCAATCGTACTTACTGACGCATACACAAAAGATATAAGAAGAAGGAAACAATAAATAAATAAATAAATAAATAAAATAACAACAACAACAACACCTTAAAATAGTATTTCTAAGAAAGTAAACTCTTTCATATAGTGATACATTTTGCCGAACATTTTTTATTTAAAGAAACACTTTAAAATATGGAGTTTATTTAAGTTAATGCATATACAGTCGGTAACAAAAGTGTCCGAACACTAGCAAAAATTCCTATGTAAAAAAAGTACACTTCATACGGTTTTGTTAAATTCCTTGTCGAATCCTTTCGACAAGGACTAAGAACAGGATTCGACAAGGATTTATTTAACAAAACCGTATGAAGTGTACTTTTTTTACATAGGAATTTTTGCTAGTGTTCGGACACTTTTGTTACCGACTGTATGTACACACACACTGCTAGCCTTAGAAAATGCAACACCAAGAAGGAATGCAGATATCAAAACGATATTGATTAGGCACATGCATTATAGTAGGAAGTACAATTCATTAAAATTTCAGGAAAATTGGAGTAATATTCCTTGACAAATCAGTACATGAAGCAGCAACTTCTGTGAGCAATAACAGCACTTATATGCCTAGGCGTTGAATCAATTAGCAATTGGATGACACATACAGATAAAGCACTTCATGAAGCTTCAACACGATGCCACAATTCATCGATCGTAGTCACTGGTGAGTGGTTGGGGGCCAGTCGCTTTTCATAGTCATTTTCATTGGTGCAAGATCAGGAGAACGTGCTGGCCAGTGCAGCAGTCAAACACATTCTCATCAAGGAAGGTCCGGACAATAGAGACAACATGTAGTCGTGCATTGTCTTGTTTAAGTATTGCGCTTCAGAGGCCTTGGATATAGGGCAGAGCGAAGGGCCTTAACTCGTCAGAAATGTAATGGCTGCGGTATTCAGAATGGCGGGAATGAAAACAAGAGGTGATCGAGACGTGTATCCAATGGTATTGCATACCATGACTCCAAGTGGTGACCCAGTATGTGGCTACCAAAATTCTGATTACCCTCAAAACTGCGTCACTGATATAAGCGCCTTTAATGTGTGATCAACGACAAACCTGGACGCAGGAATGGCGTAAAGTCGCCTTTCAGGCAAATCACAATCCCGTTTATAGCATCAGGATTGCCTTCTCCGTATTTAACGCCATTGTGAATAATGTACATTGCCAGCTGGGATTCAACATCGTCACGCTGTCCATCACCTGCAGTGATGGTATGGGGTCCCATTGGAAACACGTCTCGATTACTTCTTGTTCGCATACAGGACACTCTGTATAGCGGCCATTAAATTTCTGGTGAGTTAAGGCCTGCCCATCTGCTTTATATTCGAGGCCTCCGTAAGGCAATATTTAAGCAGGATAATGCACGACCGCAAGTTGTCTGTATAGTCTGGACCTTCCTTGATACAGAATGTGTTCAACCTTTGCTTCGGCCAGCGTGTTCTCCTGATCTCGCACCAATGAAAATGACTGTTTAATCGTTGAAAACCGAGTGGCCCGCCACCACTCTCCAGCGACTACGGTCTATGAACTGTGTGTGGTCTCCTGTTGAAGCTTCATGAAGTGCTGTACACGAATATGTTATCCAATTGCTGTTCGATTCAATGCCTCGACAGATAACTGTGGTTATTGCTTTTAGAGGTCGCTGCTTTATATGTACTGTTTTCTCAGGATATATTACTCAAAACTTCCGGAAATTTTAATCAGTTGTTCTCCCTACTATAATGTATGTGCCCAATAAATATCATTCTTATATTCGCATTCATTCTTGGTGTTGCAATTTTCCCAAACATGGGTGTATGTAAAATAATATTAAATTTATTTAATGAGAAAAAAAGTTAAAATAGGATATGCATGTTGATTAAAGTAGATTTCATATGGAAAATTTGTTAAGTAATACAAATGTCTGAATTTCTAAGTCTCTGAACTTTGAAATGCCTGAATTTCTAAGTGCTTAAATTGTAAAATATCTTAATTTTTAAGTGTCTAAACCGTAATATGTCTTAATTTCAGACATATAAACCTTATTCAGACACTTATCTCAACTCATTTATAAAAGAGACACTTATGTGTCTTAATTTTAGACGCATGTTTACGCGTTTCAGACATTTATGTGCCTGAATTGGTATTTTAGACACATTCTTGTCTGAATTCGAGACGCTTGTATTTACTATGCATTTTCATTAGGAAAGGTGTTATAGAGGGAAATCGTATACCGTATATCAGTTTAAAGGAAAACGCATCAGTTTAAACGCTTCGCATTTTAAGGAAAACTCGTTCAAAAACGAAAGTTTCGAATTCTCTTTTTTAAATTACACTCTTTGTTTACGTTTTAACTTTTTTTTTTTTTTTTTTTTTTTTAAGGGGGGGGGGGGATATATAAATAGCCCTGAGTTTATTTATTGAAATAAAATACTTAAGTTTATTAGTATTATTATTTAATTTCTCACTAGAAGATGCACGATAACCCGGTCAAACAATGTAATTCAATACACAAAATTGGGAACACTTCACTTTTGACTAAGATATCCTTAACCGTTTCAGGGGCGGTGGGATATATTATATCCCCCTTAAAGTTAATTCCCAGCTGTAAAAACTCGTCCCGATCTTTTTTCCCCCCTTAAGTTTTCCCTTAATAAAATAGAGGTAAAACTTCGTTTATTTCTTTTCTTTAGACTTGTTGTAATTTCTGGTGGTAGTTGATTTTAAATGAGCGAAATTTCCTTGAAAAGGTTAAAATGCGAAGCAACAAAAATCCCGTAGGGATACATGGAGAGGAGAAAGGGGGGAATCTGACTTACGTGAAAGAATATTAAGGGGAGAAAAATCCACCTAATAAAGAGCGAACAAGTTGCAGATTTTCAAAATATTTTAAATTTACAATCAAAACCCTCTTTCAGTTAGGGAGCCTGTATACTCAGGGAGACGACACACGGGAGCAAACATCTCATTGGTTATGACCTGTTTTTTACCGCCTTGGGCTATTTCCAGTTTCTCGGCAATTGGAATAGCAGTGAGTTGTGAAGCAATTCAGAAACAAAAGCTTATTTCTATTATGATGAATTAAGATATCAATTTTTATTACTAGAATATTATTTAAGTGACATTAAATTTTGATTTTGACTGATTTTTATGCAGAAAATCCTGTCTAGTTTTGAGATATTAGCATGTTTTTGTGGCTGATCACCATTCGCATTCGTTTTCAATATTTGAAAATAATGTTTACGAACTTTTTCTTAAAATATTTCTACTCTAAACAGCAATTTAAATATGCTACAAGCAATAAAGTTTTACATACTGTATTTTACAACTTATTAAATGTGTTTTAATATGAAAGAAATGTAATTTTGCTGCATGAGAGCATGTTGGCGATGTTTGAGCCGTTACTGGCTATATTTATTTTCGTCAAATCGTAATTTTTAAACATCGGTCCTTTTAAAGAATATAGCGTCTATTACTAAAAGGTTTTACATCTTTAAATATCTCTTTAAATTATTTTATCGCATTTCCTTAGATTTATATTCGTATTCAATAATATTAGACATTTTTCATATTTGTCTTATATTTTCTGTTATTCATTTATATAAGAAGATATCGATGCTTTTTTTTTTATTGTTAAATTAACTTTTAATTAAAATAAGAAGTTATATAATTGTAATTATTATTAATAAAATCACAATATCAAAAATCAAAATATATTAAAAAACTGAAATCTGAAAAAATACTTGCTTTTTGAAAAATTATTAATTTAAATTTTTACTAATATAAGTAATGAAAAGTTTATAGGCATTGTTCAAAATACATTTTAGAACTAGATCAGGCAAATATTGAATCAAAAATTTATTCTACAAATAATTTAATTTTCTGTGTGTAGATGCGTTTTATTTCATTAAACAAAGTAGGATCAAAATTTTACTTTAGTCCAAGCAAAGAAACGTAATAATAAATAAATCTTTGTTTTATAGATTTATTTATCGATGATATAATAGTACCTAATTTCAACAAATTTATTACTTTTTTTCCTCATGCTGATTCAAATTGTTTATCGTCGATTTACATGATATATATATATAAATAATTGCATATATATATATATATTATAACAAATCAGATCTACTTAACACAAATGATTATATGTTTATTTAAATATTCTTTTTTGCTTTTTTATTTATCTGATATTTTTTATTTATTTATTTAAAACCACGGACTTTTATTATTATTATTATTATTATTATTATTATTTTTAAGTACATTGTTGTAAATGTGACATCATTTTCTTCTTCTTCTTCTTCTTCTTTTTTTTTTTTTTTTTTCTCCTCTTAAATTAAACAAATATATAAATATAAATAACTTAAAAAAAAAAAAAAAAAAAAGATAGATTCTATTAGCAATGACATCCGTTTTGAGCGTTTGTTTACAGAAACTGCCACTTTTATAATTATAAGGATGCGCAAAAATTAGAGTGTATTCAGACTGAAAAACCGAATTAATAAACTGTTTAAATTTATTTGAAAATGTTAATATTGTTTAATTCATTGATATATTTCAGCAGTATTCCAACTTGCCAAAGTCCTTGTTACATATTTGTTATCCATATTATAATTGTATTGCATATTTCAATTATCACTATTCAATTTGTTTTCTTGTTTCAATGTTAATTCTATCACTCCAGTCACAAAACAAAAGTCTGTCAGAATGCCATCCCCCCCACACTATTTCTTTTCATGGGGGGGGGGTATTATGATATAAATTGGAAATAAAATTATTTTCTTATAATAAGCTATTTTCATGCGTGAAAAAATGTTTTAAAAATATTTAAATTACTGTTGATAATTCGTTAAACACAACTTAAAAAAAAAAAAAAAAAAGAAGAAGAAGAAGAAGAGAGAAAGAGAGATGAGTAGGGGGGGGAGGGAGAGATATACATTTATTTTAAGAGTAAAAAAACACACACTGAAAACGAAATATTCTTAGTACATGCTATTTTTTTAATAATAACAATATTAATTTTTTAATATCGTTACAAATATTTTTTTTTTTTTACTTTAAAGAAACTTTAGAAAAACTTTAAAGATTTTTTTTTCTAATTATCAAATGCATTATCATTATTATTATTATTATTAGTAGTAGTAGTAGTAGTTTTATCTTATAAACAAAAATGTAGTAATAAAAATATAATTATAGTTAATATGATTTAACTATAAATGTTTTTATCTGAGTTTTGTTTATTATTATTTTATTATTTTTAAAGAAAGAAAAAAGAGAGAGAGGTCAAATAATTAATATCACGTTTTTACAACAGACAAATGAATATGAATACTTTTTAATAATAATACAATTTTTTTTTTTTTTGGTAAAAAAGTTCGTTTTATTTTTCATTTTTAATTTTTTCTTATTGATAAGATGGAATTTTAATTACATTAGAAGTAAATTGAATATACAATTATGGAGCTAGTTTTCATTCAAAGATGAAACGAGGATGTGGAAAAACGCAACCGTCGCCAAAGTGGCAATAACTTTCGACATTCTGTAAACATAACAACCCCATTCAGCTTTTACGCTCTCTTGATCTGGTAAAAAAAAATTGCGGCGACGCATGCGTATTAGTAAGTTTACTTCTGCTTGTCGTCTCCCTCAATATAAAGGCTCCCTACTTTCACCAAAGACTACCCCCCCCCCCAAACCTCTACCCTCTCTTTAAACGTGCTTTGAGTAAGAGCAAAAATATACAGATTAAATATCGAAAGCACTCATTTGAATATTTTAAAAAATATTGATTACTAGCAGATTACGCCGCTTCGATGATCGCTAAATTTAAATGAATTTTCACTATTTATTTTTTATATCCCATTTTGGACTTCGTAACATAAATAAAAATTCCTTTTAAGGTCAAAAAGTCAAAATAACGTGTCACAAATTGAATTAAATAAAATATTTCTTCCGTTTTGCAACAATGCTCTAGACTCTAAGGTCTCATGTGAATGATTCTCAAGAATGAATCGACAATTGTTTACAAATTTAATGGATTATGTATGAAAAATAAGTATGCTGTAGTAATTTAAAAATTGCAACTCTTAGAACTTCGAAACTCATCATTTTTAAAAAGTTATTCATTATTCTTTAATATTAGACTGTTTTTTGTTTAATATTAGATTCTTATTTTAAGATAAAAGCAATCGAATGATATCGCGTTGTGAAACTTTGCAACGTAATATCTTTAAATCTAATAACTGGATGTATAGAGCGTCCTCACAAAAAATGAACAGTTTTTAGAGCTCTTTAAAAAAAAAAAAAAAAAAAAAAAAAAAAAAAGTATAACATCTATGCAGCATCTTAAAAAAAAAAAAAAAAATCATCAGTTTTTACTTTAAAAAAAAAAAAAAAAGGCCGACCTTCATCAGAAGCAATTGAATGATATCGCGTTGTGAAACTTTACAGCGTAATAACTTTAAACCTAATATAACTCACAAAAAATGAACAGTTTTTAGAGCTTTTTTTTTTTTTTTTTTTTTTAAGTATAACATCTATGCAGTATCTTTTAAAAGAATTCATCAGTTTTTAGTATAAAAAATGGCCGACTTTCATCACCAAAGTAGACCAATCAAAGTAGACCAATCATCTAGACCAATCAAAGATAGGTGTGATCCGTCCAGATGTGTTCAGCCGACAAACTCTTTGCTTCATTTATGTAGATGCTTTTAAATCTTTATAATGATATGTCCGAATCAATAGCTAAAAGCATATTTCTATTCTATGTTTTCAGAAATTAAGCCGATGGTTTAACGGTATTATAATCTCAACTCTTTCCACGTCGGGCTTTCTAAAGTCTTTTCGAAGATAATATGTGTGCAGGAGAAATGTCCGAATTACTGGGAGCCGAACAAAGCTCGTCTGGTTATGCCTGATTATTTTCTGAATGAGTGGGGTTTAAGATGAATAGGAAACACGAATTTCTAAACTGGGTGCCTACTCCAGAAGGTGATCAGATTATACTGTAATTGGAAGAGGGCACTTTGATACTTCATGTCGGAATTTTTGAAAACTCTAAAAACAGTTTCAATCAACTTGAATCATTATTGTAAAAAAAAAAAAAAAAAAAAAAAAAAAAAGTGGCAGTATGGAGTATAAGTATGGCTGACCAGATCAAAGTACCTTTATAACGCATTAAAAATTGCTACAATTATCAAATTATGGATGCATTTTTTCATTCCTAATAAATAAGGACTAAAAATAAAGTGTTATTTATTAATAATTTACTTTCTACAATTTTTTAAAACTTAGAAAAATGCCTTCCAAAAAAAAAAAAAAAGGGCGTCCCCATTTGTTCCCAGAAAATGGGGACGTTTGGTCAGTATAGGTATAAGGGGACGCCAAAGGTTAGCCAACTTTAAAAAATTTCCAAAATTTTTATTTTTATTTATTTATTTTGTTGTTGTTAGCTTGTTAGAAAAGGCAAACATTTTTCTGAAAACAAACACGCTAAAAGAAGTTAGTTCGTAACTGTCAAAACTTCACGGCCAACTGATTTTTTTAAAGGGAAATTGAAGGTCTCTCCTGATACAGTAGCTGAAAACCATTGTTTTAAACGAATTTGTACTCTTTTGGTGGAGGGAGATAAATTGACGTATAAGTGTGCGGGATGTGGAAACTACAGTCGGCAGCAAAATTATAGAAGAACATATCAACATTTTTCATATCTATAATATATATATATATATTTCAGTTTGATCGCTAGTTTTTATCATCAGCTTACTTTTTTATAAACAGCATAAAACTAAGATCATGACTTGAGAAATATTTGATTAACAAAACAGTATTAGGTGCACATTTTTTAAATACGAATTATTGCTAGCTCTTCAATAATTTTGCTTCTGACGGTAAATACGGAAAAATAATTCGATAATGTTACACTCTTTACAGAAAAAATAATCAATTTATTATACATACATAGCAGTGATGTCGAATAACATTTCCTCTGCCCCAATCATCAGTTTGGGTACTGCTTATATACAGTGTGTCCTAAAAGTTCCAGTACTGACGCTGATGTATTTTTTTATTTACAAAACAACAAACTTTAAAACGATTATTTTTATGCTAATGATAAAAGGGACATTTAAAAGAACGGAGGAAAAAATACAGACTTATTTATAATAAATGTTTAAAATGTCCACCCTTTTCTAGGAGGCAAAGCTGAACTCGTTTGCGCACGTGTTTAGAAACGCGTTTTAACACGCTGGGAGTGACTTCTTGTTGAGAAACCTGTACACACCTGCATAGAACCTGTATTACGAAATTGTCGAACGAGCTGATATAGCATATTTTTACTCTGTATTGCACCATCTGGATATTTATATCTCCAAACATCTTTGCATCTTTCATACGGTTTACATTCAAAATTAGCTTCAAACAGCGTAATTCTCTGAATGCGTGATAAACTCATTTCACTATGAAGAACAAAATAACATAAAACTTTATTCTCACACAACTTGAGCGAGAAAAGAAACAAACGATAAAAATTAAAGAATCGATGCAATAATAAGCAGACGATAAAATTTAATATTTAAAAAAAATCATGGACACAATGGACCATATTCCCAATTTGGGTTCAAGGTTACAAAAATATCAGCTGGGTAGGGAAACAATCCTCAACTCTACCATAACAAAGCATTGTGGCTTGCAAATTTTTATCTTGCAATATTATTTATAAGAGTTACAGATTATATGAAATTGAAGTATGAGTGATAGAGTGATACCTTTGATTTGTTTTTAATCCAGTTTTAGTAATATACTTTGATATTAATCAACATATGTAATATTAAAAGTTGCCATTTGAACTGTTGCGATGTTAACTAATTTAAATGGCTGTTCCATTTAATAAATTCCTTTATTAAAGTGATTGAAATTCTAATTATTTAAGCTTTGATGTCTATAAATATGTGTGTGTGTGTATAAAATGTTCTTATTAATCTTTTATTCATTATATATATATGTGTGTGTATGTGTATACATAAAATGTTCTGCAATTTTATGATATGGAATAGTTTTAACTTTACCATTCGATTCAGTTGTTTACATTTCTCTTTTGTTCTTGTTTGAACATTATTATTAAGTTTCACTGCAGAAATATTTGGGAAAATGTTATGCGTAACAATAAAATGGCATCTTGAATCTAATTTGTTTACAAAATATCGGCCACGTGTTCGGCGATTTTACCTACGGTGACGTCACAGGAATATTGTCCATGAGTTCTTTAGGTTGGAGTACTGGAACTTTTAGGACACTCTGTACATAATACACCCTGAACATACAATCAGAAATTATATTGCATGTTAATTCCCCATTGCCATCCTATTTCTCAAATTGGAATTCAAAACTGCATATTGTTTTAGATAAACTACCCACAAAAATCTTTAAAATACCTCTCACCTTATATGAAAACATTACTCTCTAAAACTTTGATCAACAATACAATACCCCAAAAGAAGATTAGCAAAATCAGTTCAGATAAGCTAGTGCAGCTTTTGCCCGACATGGATGCAGAACCTTTCGTACTGTAAACCAAGCTGAGACAAATCACATGATACCAATCGAACAATATATTGGGAATTGGATGCTTTAATGATCACGGCAAGAGTGACTTCTTCCATAATCTCACTAGAAATCGTCCCCCCTCTTCTTCATTTCACTACCCAGTCTCTTCAAATTTAAACCTTGCTTTGGAATAGGCATTTTTGTCAGCTTTTCAGCCGTCAATATTTTTAATGTTCAGTTAAATATTTACTATCGTTTTTATAAAACGAAATTTTAATTTTTAAAGACAGGATGAAGCAGATTTTATGGCATTGACCATCGGCTTTTAAAATCTCCCCCCAAATTGTTTAATATCCTTTTAAAATTGCACGAAACGTGCATCAATCGGTTGAAATTTGATCTGTTAGTTTTTATTGTAGTTTTCCCCACTCCACATAATGTATAACAAACGCATACCAAACAAACAAATAAAAATTGGGCGGTTTTGTAAACAGAGAATAAATACCTTTCATACCGTATTCTATGTGAAACGTGCATTTATGCGCTAAACATATGTATATGTATATATATATATGTATTTAGTTCAGTCTAAAGATGTTGAACCGTACCTTGAAATTCACCCATTAACAAAATGTATTTGAATGTTTTGTATATCCCTGTACACGAACCATTTGTTCAGTCTCAACGAACAGTTACCCATCTTCCTACGATACAAATTTAGAATACCTAATTTGGACTTCCTGCTAATATTTGTTCTTGAGCTAAGCTGATAGTACATACGCACATACACAGACACACAGACCAGCCGCTAAAACCTGATTTTTTGGAATTAGGGGTTCTCAAAGCGTGTAAATACCGTAAAAACTCAATTTTGAAAATCTGTCCCCAAAATACTTTCTCTACAATACATGGATAAAAGAAAGTAAAAATAAAGCAACTGATATCTTTAAGAAATATTTTAAGTCAAGGTAATATATATGTATATTTATACTTAAGACAAAATTTATAACATCCATACACATTATTTAGAATAAAAACTTGTTTGAAAATTGTTTAACGGTGGACTATTTAAACTGCTTAGCGTTTCCGTAATATTTTTTATGTTCTCTACTCATAAACGTACGCTATGCATAAAACTAATTTGATAAAAGCCTCTTTTATAATAAAAAGAGAACTGATTTAAAAAATAGAGTGCATGTAAAGCCAACGTTTGTTCAAGCGGTTTTTGTAAAATATATATATATATATATATATATATATATTTTTTTTTTTTTTTTTTTTTTCTTTTTAGAATTTTAAGAAATGATGATTCTGAAACGAAAAGAAAATTTTTCTTTCATCTTTCCAGTTCTATTTAAACGTTTCGCATGAGTTACGCAGGTTTTTTTTTTCTTTTTACCTTGTTTTTGTAGGCGTAAATTCCTAAAGTAAAACACATAATAGTATTTTAGACTCTCTCAATAAATTCTTGTTTTTAATGCAATGCAATTTAAGTTAAGTTTAGATTATAAATATAGTAGGAGTTCATGCTAACTAGCTTAAATAAATAGTTAAAACTTTTTTGTTATTTATTTACTTTCATTTTTGTTAATTTTCTTTTTATCTCATTTCAGTATCTTTGTTTCTTCCCTTACCTCTTTATTTATTTATTTATTTATTTATTTTTTCATACACACACACACACACATATATATATGAAATATAATAGATAAAAAGAGGTAAGAATTAATATTTTTATATTTTAAATTATTATTTTCATATTTTCAGGATATTATTCTTTTTATATTTCAAAGGAATATTGCAAAGTAAATTAAAGGAGATTTCATATTAGACTGTAAGACTAAAAACATAAAAAATAACGAATGGGAATCTACAATCGCAATCATCATTCAAAAACTAGTTGGCATAGGTGGACTCTGCTCAGTTCCCCATCATATTTATGTTCTCATAAATTTCTAGTGTGAGACATCATGTTAAAAGAAATGAATTTGACCAAAGCTTGACACAGTGACAGAATGAAATCCCCGCCTAATAGGCTATCCACCGTTCACTTCGATATATTTATCTTATTCTAATCTATTAATTTATTTTATCAGGGTCAGTTCCGTTGTTTATGTTTCATGTTACTATTTCCGATGCAATAATCCTCAAAATTCATATTTATATGAAAAATTTGCAATTTCGCTATGTTGGTAAAATTGTAAATTACAAATAATTTACGAAATTTTCCTATTAGAATATTTGTATTCAATCATGTTCAAACAAATATCATAAATGTAATTGTGAAGTTGTCTAATGTATTTATGATCCTGAAAATGGAAGTTTATGCTAAATTTTGCCTTATTCTGACATGTTAAGTAAATCGTAAATTCCAAATAACTTACGAATTTTTTAAATTGGAAAAATCATAGTCTATGATATTCATTCCAATATCCTAAATGATATTTCGAAAGTGGTTTGACATCTTTACGATGAAAATATCCCTCATGATGGACGTTTATGTGAAATTTTGCTCTATTCTGCCACGTTAAGAAGTTCGTAAATTTCCAATAAGTTACGAAATTTGTATATTGGAAAATTCATAGTCAATAATATTCATGCCAGTGTCCTAAATAATATTTCAAAAGTGGTCTGACATCTTTACGATGAAAATATCCCTCAAAACTGACGCTTATGTGAAATTTTGCCCTATTCTGCCATGTTAAGAAATTCGTAAATTCCAAATAACTTGCGAAACTTTCAAAGTAGCATGATTATAAGTTAATGATGTAGAGGTGTCAATTATTACGATTTGTCCGTAATTATTACGGATTTACGGCAATAATTACGCCATTACGGACAACATATAAAAATTACGGATTATACGCTTTTAAAAAAAATCGCGGATATCGATCGTAAAAAAAAAGAATCCCCGTTAACGATAGACAATAAAATGCACAACGAAAGCTTTCCAAATCTCAATCTTCTTCCATCCACAACATAAATGTCAGTATTCATTTTTAACTTGCTTTATTAGATTCTAGAAACCATAAAGACATAGAATTATACAATATTTCTCTCTGATGTAATCCCCTCCTCCCCTCTTTTCTTATCTCCAACTAGCCATCGACGATTAAAAACTCTGCAGAAACCTTTTAGTTTCCCCATCTATCTCCATCAGTAACATAAATGTCAATATTCATTTTAAACTTGCTTTATTAGATTATAGAACCTATAAAGCAATATAATTGTTTCATTTCTCATTCACCTAATTATTTATATTTTGACTGCCCCTCCCGCATTCCCAGCTAGTGATCAAAGCTTACTTCTACAGCCAAAAAAGTGATAGAAGTGCTCCATATTTCTCACATATGCAATTATTTTTAGGCTTTATTACTGAACTTGATGAATCTATTTGTTTTTCCTTAATAAATTTAAAATACATTCTGTATCATCTAACAAAATATATGCAAGATACATAAAGAAAAGAACAATGTTTTAGTATTTAATGCCATAAAAACAGTTGTCTATTAAAAAGTGGCTATTAAAAAAATAATAAAATAAATTTTTGTAACCCCCCCCCCCCCATCCCCCTTCAAAGCAGGTTTAAAAAAAAATCTTTCATTTTGTAAGAAGGTAAAGAAATACATATTTATTTACTTTTGTTTAGAAATTTTTCCAATTTTCTATTTAATATATTATATATTTGTTTACGAAACTGTGCAATTCGTTATATGTGTGTTTGTGCGTAAAAATTATTTTGCGAGGTGGTTCACGTTTCATTAATACATAACTCTGATTACTAATAGCTCTTATTGAAACTTGGCACCTCTAATGATGTTCATTCCGAATTCAAAACTGATATTTTAAAAGTATCCTGACATCTTTACAGTAAAAATTTTCTACTTAATGGATGTTTAAGTGAAATTTTGCCCTATTCTCCCCTGTTAAGAAAATCGTAAATTTATAATAACTTAAGAAGTTTTTTTTAATTCGAATGTTGCAAATGAATAGGGTTCTTGCCAGTGTCGAAAGTAATATTTTAAAACAGATCTGACTTCTCTGCGACTATTTGTTATTGAGATATCGTGTACACAGTCTAACAAACTCACTAACAGACGAACACCATACAAATTTTGTCATTTTCGGATTCCTTACACCTGAAAACATGTAAAAAAGTAAAAAAAAAAAAAAAAAACGAGGTCGAAAATTTTCACGATTATCTAAGTTCTCCATACCTATAGTATGATGGGGAACTAAAAAAAAAAAAAAATCTTGTTTTAATGCAATAGAGTTATTTTTATTTTTGAAAAGTATTAATTTTGTATTGTTATTTCTAACCGCTTTATTAAATATTTTATTATGAGATTGATTTGTTATATTACTCATTAAGTGAAAATATGTTTTCGAATCGAGAGATTTTGAACAGTGATTTAATGTGCTGTCCTTAATCAGTATTAAGAATTTATAAATAGGTGAATAATAAAAAAAATTTCATTAACTGAAATAAAATTTATCTTCCTTTATTTATGTATATATAAATTAGAAAATAAATTATTAATTATTTTTTAAAGAGTTCTTCATTTCTTTTCTTCTCTCTCCTTTTTTTTTTTTTTTTTAAGTGAAAACTTCTTTAGGCGCGTTGGGCATTTTTGAGATGGGAAAAAACCATTGAACTCGCGACACTGTTACCGTAACCGACACCTCTGTATATAAGTATGTACATATAGTGGCCCCGTTTACACGAGAGTTGAGTTTGGGTTGAAATATCATTGATAATATAACTATATATATTATAAACATATATTGTGTATATACGTACAACATAGATATATATTCATGTCGGATTTTTTCGAATAAAAAACAAAAACAAAAATTTTTCCTGTTTTAATAAAAAAAAAATTTAATTCCGCGCCTTTTCGTATGCTATCTAATGCACCCACGCAATGTATTTCTACCTTACCGACGACGAACAATCTAACACACTTTCGATTGCGAGAATCGCATAACAGTTCAGTATACAATTCAGTATTACAATTCAATGCACGTTTCTGTTAATTCAACATAGATATTATAATTGTGACAATTCTTGAAATTCATTAAAATATTTTGAATTAAATTCATTAAAATATTTCGAAATGAATACCAATGACTTTGAAATGAATATTCAAGAAATACACGCGTAATTAATAATAAATAATAACAGGAGACTTGGCGTTGGAATATTAAAACTCAAATAAACTACTACGTCAGAAACGCCAAAGAAAAATTATTGGAAATGCATACAGCTTACAGGAAATGCATATAGCTGTATGCATTTCCAATAATTTTTCTTTGGCGTTTCTGACGTAGTAGTTTATTTGAGTTTTAATATTCCAACGCCAAGTCTCCTGTTATTATTTGTTAAGCTTCTACGGGCTTAGTTGAGTTATTGGTCTCCTGCTCTTATTGTTACTGAGCAACCTGGTCTGAGAAGCCTCATATGAGGGGGAGATTAGGTCAGTAATAGATTGAGCCATTTTCTCCATTTCAATTTTTTTTTTTTGTCGCCAATTGCCCATCTGCGCAGCACTAGTGCGACGTAAAACCAACCATTCACCATTCATTCCATTTCAAATTTTATATTCAATCCACATTTTCTTAATTTTTCTACTGTTTACACTGCTAACTTTCCTAAATTCCTATTGGCCACTCTCTCCACCTTTCCCGTAATCCTATTGGTTGAACTAAATTCGGCCCCTCTCCAGATTTAGATACCTATTTGCACTGAAGACGGCACGCTTAAGGCTGCCGAAACAGCTGTATGCATTTCCAATAATTTTTCTTTGGCGTTTCTGACGTAGTAGTTTATTTGAGTTTTAATACACACGTAATTGTTCAAGTTTATTTATTTATTTATTTATTTATTTATTTTTTAAGAAACATACCTTTCTATTTAAATTTGTTGAATAAAAAAAAAAGTTATATTTTTCAAAGTGGTTTTATAAATATACTTTTCCTATGGCAGGAGTGATTCCTCCACCCCACTCCCTTATTTATGCCTGTCTAAATTAGGAAATATATTATAAATTATTTTTTAAAGCGTACTTCCCAAAGAAATGATTTTTATTTCTTTATTTATTTTAAGAATATCTCTTCTTCTCCCCATTAAAATTTGTTGAATGATGTAGAACAAATGATATTTTGTATGGCAGAATGAACTTTTATTAAGTAAATAATAGGAATAATGATACAGAAAATGTGATTTATATATATATATATCATTCACTTCTGTGATGCAAAAATAATATTGATTAAATCAAATTAAAAAAAATATATATATAGCATTTTCCATACTATTCAACATATTTAAATTGGAAGAAATGTTTCTTAATAAATAAATAAATTAAAAATATTTCTTTGGAAAATACTCTTTAAGAAATAATTTATGCTATATATTATTATTTATACATACATAATGTTTTTTTTCTTTATACTCAGAGAAAATATTAAATAAATTCTTCATGCATTTAATTTTGGAGCTATCAAAATGCTATTAAAAATTTCCCAATTTAAAAAGTTTACTGAGTCATCACAAACCAATTTTAATTTTCTTCTTTTCTTTTTATCATTTCTTTTATCTCTTTATTTATTTATTAATATAAAGTGGCTCTAAAATTGCATAAAATAAATAATTTGTAAAAGTAAACATAATTTCAATAAAATAACTCAATTTTTTGTTCCTTATAAAAAATTAAATAAACTTACAAAGTATTATTACAAAAAAATGCAACTAATTTAAATGATTTCATACAAATAATTAAAAGTAAACACAAGATTGTTTGAAAAGTAAACATTTTTTCCCCCGCTCGTTTCAGTTCACGTGAAGTAAAGTGGCTTCCACGTTCCACCCCAGTGCATCTAGTTGAAAAACACAATATCGAAATGCACTGAAAAATGACGAAAGACTTGTGCAAAATCTAGATGCGCGAGTTGAACACGGGTTTTGACTTTGCAAATGGCAACTTTAATAGGGCAATATCAGACAAAATTCGTAAAAATGAACAGAAATAGGATTATTTCAAATGAATCATTGGGAAATCATAACATTCTATTAATCGTATACTATTAAGCGAGCAATATTTATATATATATATATATGTATATTTCACTGTTCTCGAAAACGGTAGCTCGGACAGTCACGTGATTTAACGCAATGGGTCATTGTGCCAACCGAAGTCAGATTTACGAATTTTGGATTAGCTTTCTTTTAATTAATAAAAATATGAAATAAAACTTCCCATTTCTAGAATGACGCAGAATGGAGAATCGTAGGAGAGATTGGATTGATTTATTCGATTTTCGTTGACTTGAGTGTATTTTGCATTGAACTAGAGCTCTGTTATGAGGAATTACGAGAGGTTTGATTGGTTTATTTGATTTTCAATGATTTGAGTGTATTTTACGTTGAACTAGAGCTACGTAATGAGGAATTGCGCAATATTTGAATGGTTTATTTGATTTTCATTGATTTGAGAGTATTTTACGTTGAACTAGAGCTACGTAATGAGGAATTACGAGAGATTTGACTGGTTTATTTGATTTTCATTGGTTTGAGCGTATTTTACGTTGAACTAGAGCTATGTTATGAGAAATTACGAAAAAACTGATTGGTTTATTTGATTTTCATTGATTTGAGTGTATTTTACGTTGAACTAGAGCTACGTTTATATTTTATTTAAAAATATTTGAATTTTTAATATTTTAATATTATGCGACTTTTACAGAGAACAAATTACGATTGGCGCTGCAGGCGCCCGAGAGCATGTTTTTTAGTAAAAATTTCATGGGTCTCTGGCCAGCTAGTAGTAGTTATGATAAACCGGAATAAAAATTTTGTATATGTCAAAAAAATTTTTATTCCTCTTTTGTATAATCTTCTTATATTGGATCATTTGTATAGTGTAAATTTTCAGTATATATATATATATGTGTGTGTGTGTGTGTGTGTGTGTGTGTGTGTGTGTGTGTGTGTATTTCAAAAAAGAACTCATCTATGCCTTTATAACTAATCGTTGAACCCTGCATCTGTGTTAATGTAAAACAAAGTTATTATCCCCCCCCCCCCCGCCTTTTGTTTTTAAAAAATAAATAAAGCGGTGACTGTTTTAGTCTAGGCGTAAATTTGTATAAGAAAATATAAAAGAAAGTTTTATGATTGTTACAATAGACTAGTTTTGTTTAGAAGGCTGTCTACGCCTTAATTATATAAAAAATAATTATAAGATAAAGAAAAAACTTTTTATATACCATGTTTTAAATTTTCTGATGAATCATAGAGCTCTTATCAATGTGCATAAAATTTTTAAAATGATAATGACGTCCATTTTTTTGAGATGCATTATTTAACTTTTTATAATTTTTTAATGTTCACGTTTAATTAAATTTATTTATTTTTCTGTCGAAAGAAAATGAACTCGTTTTTTTTTTTTTTTTTTTTTTTTTTTTCAACCATTAAATTATAGAAAAAATTTATTTTTCCGACTGAGTGAAAATAATGCCTGGACCGAGAGTCGAACCCCAGATCTTTGACTTACAAGGTCAAGGCTCTACCAATTGCGTAGAGCCTTGACCTTGTAAGTCAAAGATCTGGGGTTCGACTCCCGGTCCAGGCATTATTTTCACTCAGTCGGAAAAATAAATTTTTCAGTAATTGATTTTATTCCCAATCAGTTGATTGTGTGATTTTAACATATTCTATTTCTTTCTCCCATTGTTTAATTGTGTTTTCCTTTACCTGCGGCTTATTTCTGTCGAGCTATCTACATGATAGACCAGATGTTTCTGCCTAAAGGTTGTCTGAGTGGGTAATGTCCACCGGTTGACGGCCTGGATAGCTCAATTGGTAGAGCCTTGACCTTGTAAGCCAAAGATCTGGGGTTCGACTCCCGGTCCAGGCATTATTTTCACTCACAAGGAGAGGTCACGACATGGAAAATTCAGATCGGGACGAAATTCCGCAGGATTGTAGTATACTATGAGGGTAACAACATATTAAAGCAGTAGGACCCACTATCCACAAAATTTCGAGAAAAAAGCATTTAAAGTTTCAGTAATCTTTAAATACAAGGTATTTCGCAAGCGAGCAAGCGTCCCAGTGGTGTGATCTTAAAGCGCGAGTCTGCTAGCCAGACGACTTGGGTTCGAGGCTACCTCGAGACTACTTTTTTTTTTTTCTTTAACTTTTTTTGTAATCTAAACTTTTTATTTATTTTTACTTTATTTTTTATTCAATTCAAAATTTGTAAATTTTAATAAAATATTATTTAATTTTTTTGAATATAAAATAAATAAATTTTTCTATTTTTAGTATTTATAACTTAAAAATACAATAAATTTCTATAACTTAAAAAATAAATTTTAGTTTTATTTTAACTGTAAAATAAGGTAAAACTAAAGAAACTGTTTTTGATTATTTATCGAAATATATTTTATTTTATTTTAGGTATGCTTGAAACAATAGTACATTTTGTTTTTTAAATTAAAAAAAAAAAAAATAATAATACAGAGAAATGATCATTTTAATTGCATATATAATTACTATCCAAATTAAATAATTACTTCTCCAATCAATACAGTTTCTTGAAAAATTATAGTATAGGATTACAACGCTATTAAATTATTTCAGGTAAAGAAATGTTATCTTTAAATGTAGATTTTAAATGTCGATAACGACTTCCTTTTTTTTTATCCTTCCTTGCACAAAATAATTCCACCTGCCCTTTATTATTAACAAGCTAGAAGCGTTTACGTAATTTATACACATTCAAACAAAATCAGGAAGCTCAAACCAAGATTTAAGTAACACCTGCTAACTATTTTACACTTTGTTTACAGCTTGCTTATTTTTTAATTATTTAAATATTTGTCTGTTTTTCTTTATGTTTCTTATTTAGGGTTTTGTAAAACTAAACTTTATTTTTTAAGTTATAGAAATTTATTGTATTTTTAAGTTATAAATATTAAAAATAGAAAAAGTTATTTTATACTCAAGAAAATTAAATAATTTATTAGAATTTTCAAATTTTGAATTGAATTGTAAAATAAAGTAAAAATAAATAAAAAGTTTAGATTACATAAAAAGTTAGAGAAGAAAAAAAAAAAAAAAGTTGTCTGGAGGTAGCCTCGAACCCAAGTCGTCTGACTAGCAGACTCGCGCTTTAAAATCACACCACTGGGGCGCTTGCTCGTTTGCGAAATTACTTGTATTTAAAGATTACTGAAACTTTAAATGCTTTTTTCTCGAAATTTTGTGGATAGTGGGTCCTATTGCTTTAATATGTTGTTGCCCTCATAGTATACTACAATCCTGCGCAATTTCGTCCCGATTTGAATTTTCCATGTCGTGACCTCTCCTTGTCAGTCGGAAAAATAAATTTTTTCAATAATTGATTTTCTTCCCAATCAGTTGATTGTGTGATTTTAACATATTCTATTAAATTATAGCTAATATTTTAATGGCTATTTTAACGCTATTAGGATGTTATTATTTTCATATTTTAATTTTTTATAAGAAAACTAATCAAAAATTCGAAAATCTGACTTCGAAGTATTGTGTTGTCATCGGGTTGTGAGCTATTGTGAAAGTTCCAAATGTCTAGCTAGTAGGGAAGTTAGTTAAAATTCGAAGATTTGTACCGGACAAACACACAAACAAACATGCAAACAAACAAACAAGAATAGAAGTTAATAAAAGCATGGTAGTAAGTTTTATTTTGTGTTTCTTTGTTCACAAACTAGTACCGGTATTTATGCCTCTTTGTTATTTGAATTCTGTTTCAACGGCGAAAAGCAATCGTGCTTTATTTAAAAAACGAAATTTGGGAAGTGAAACAGTTAGGTATGTTTTATTTCATATTTTTACTTAATTTGAAAACGGTTAAGGCAGTAAGATGTTTACAAAATATCTATCGTTATTGGAAGTTTATAGACAATTATTTTTAGTAATATATTTCATTTCATGCATATATTTTTTTATGTTGTTAAATTAAAATGAGCTAATGAATAAATTTATTTATTTTATATAAGAAATGAATTCATTCAGTTTTGATATAAAAGTTATTTAATAAATTATTTTCAGTAAACTATATTCTTAAAACTTCCAGCAATTTATGTCATCACTCCAGATTAAGTTAAGGGCAGAATACTGAACTGTTTGACTTTTTACTTTCCGAACACTATAGTGAGGAAAGTATTGTAATCATGTCAAAAATCCGAATTTGAGATTTTGATGTTTCTATGCGTTTCGAGGTCTCCTGAGTCCTTTTCCACTATTTTTACGATGATGTATGTATGTATGTGTGTATGTATGTCTGTGAATGAACATGCTAGCGTCTAAACGCTTTGTTCGAATAAGCTAAAAGTTGGTACGTATACTGTAAGCCACCCTAGTACGAATCCTATAGATTTTGGTGAATCTAGCACTTATACTTTTTTTACAGGGACACCAGAAAAAATTCCTTATCATTATGGCCTATGGGGCCAAATTTTTAAAAGTGTGATAGCGTCTAAACGCTTTATTAATCTGAGCAAAAAATTTGTACACATGTTAAGGGTCATAGTTGCACCAACTGTATAGCTTTTGGTGAATTTAGCACTTGCAGTTTTTTTACAGGGGTACAAAGAAAAATTCTTTATCATTATGGCTTATGGGACCCAATTTTTAAAAGTGCGATAGCATCTAAACGCCTTATTCAATTGAGCTGAAAATTTATATGACTATTATAAATCACTGTTGCACTCACTATAAGCATTTTGGTGATCCTAGCATTTATAGGTTTTTACAGGGACACAACGAAAAATTCTTTATCATTATGATGAGCTCAAAGTTCAGCAGCGTTCAATAAAACATCGTGTAATATATGGAGAAAAATACTCCAACACTCTATTATGGTTTTCTCTCTTTTGTTTGTTTAACAACTCCTCTTTCTTTACTTTATCTACAAAACGGTTAATTACTCAATGTTCGGAAAGTTGAGTGGAGTCACTCCAGATTTTTTTTTTACTTTCCGAACACTATAGTGAGGAAAGTATTGTAATCATGTCAAAAATCCGAATTCGAGATTTTGATGTTTCTATACGTTTTGAGGTCCCCTGAGTCCGTTTTCACTATTTTTACGATGATGTATGTGTGTGTGTGTGTATGTGTGTATGTGTGTATGTGTGTATGTGTGTATGTCTGTGGGTGAACACGCTAGCGTCTAAACGCTTCGTTCGATTAACCTGAAAGTTGGTACGCATATTGTAAGTCACCATAGTACGAACCCTATAGATTTTGGTGAATCTAGCACTTATAGTTTTTTTACAGGGACACAAAGAAAAATTCTTTATCATTATGGCCTATGGGAGCAAAATCTTAAAAGTGCGATAGCATCTAAACGCCTTATTCAATTGAGCAAAAATTTTATACACATATTATAGATCACAAATACTCAATCTGTATAGATTTTGGAGAATCTAGCACTTATAGTTTTTTTTACAGGGACACAAAGAAAAATTCTTTATCATTATGCCTATGGGGCCAAATTTTAAAAAATGTGATAGTGTCTAAACGCCTTATTAATCCGAGCAAAAAAATTGTACACATGTTATAGATCACAGTTGAACTAACTGTATAGATTTTGGTGAATCTAGCACTTACAGTTTTTTTACAGGGACACAAAGAAAAATTCTTTATCATTATGGCCTATGGGACTAAATTTTTAAAAGTACGATAGCATCTAAACGCCTTATTCAATTCAGCTGAAAATTTATATGAGTATTATAAATCACTGTTGCACTAACTATAAGCATTTTGGTGAATCTAACATTTATAGGTTTTTACAGGGACACAACGAAAATTTCTTTGTCATTATGATCTATGGGCTCAAAGTTCAGTAGCGTTCAATAAAACAACGTGTAATAGATGGAGAAAAATACTCAAACACTCTATTATGGTTTTCTCCCTTTTGTTCGTTTAACAACTCCTCTTTCTTTACTTTATCTACAAAACTGTTAATTACTCAATGTTCGTAAAGTCGAGTGGAGTCACCCCAGATTTTTTTTTTTTTTTTTTTTAATTTTAGCAGTTTTATTGTGAAACTTGTGTGAGAGTGCTAACATCCCATTATTTTAATTACTTTTATTCGTGTCCGCTCAAGAAACCCTTAATTCTGAGTCAATTTTAAAAATTGGGTGAATATTGAGCCGAACTTAAATATTTTCATTTATCTTGCATTATTTGAAAAATGCACAGCGCACTATCAAAAACGTACTGATCCATGAAATAATGATACAGAAATAACGTTACAGAAATAATGAAAAGTGATTTCTCATTAAAATTCATCGATTCCATGACTAATGGAAAAATGTGTTAAAGTTTGTATTTTTAACTTAGTTCCTTTCAAATTTCAAATTTATTTATAGTGTCTCAAATTTATTTATAGTTATTTAAAAAATCCTAAAAAGTATGTTCATAAAATACATTTTTTTTTTAATGTAACATACGTATATAATAATAATAACTTAGTTTAAACATTAAGAATTTTCGTATAAGTCTGTAAACTGATCTCTTTTAAATATTTTCTTAACTTTAACAGTATTTTTTTTTTTTTTAATGAATTTACTATATTATTAAACAAGAAAGAAAAATCATGCTTTTTTTTTCTTTTTACTTTCTTCTATATGTAATATAGAGATAGTATTGGATTCATGAAAATTTTCGACCTCCGTTTTTTGATGAATTTACACGTTTTGGGATATCCTGAACACGAATGGATAGTTTTTAAAAAATGTCAGTCTGTCTGTATGTGTGTATCACGTTTATTGTAGACGCTGTATCTCACGAACCAATAAATGAAATTTAACCAAACTTGGTATTTAGTTGCACCCTGACATAAACTGGTGCCGATTAGACTTAGGGATCAATCTCTCGACAGGTGGCGCTGTGGTCGCATTTTATGTAAACTTTTAATATGGCAGTATAGGACAAAATTTCGTATAAATGTGCATAATGAGAGTTATTTTAAACTTGTGATTGTAACATTAATATGAATTATTGATAATAGTAGTAGTTAACTAGGAAATAAATTTTGTGCATGTAGGAGCATCGGTTACCCCCCCAGGGGGGGGATTTTCAAGATGGGTATCTTTCGAAAGGTCTCGTCAATACCTTTAAAATGAATGGTTGAACTATAAATCTGTGATAATTTAAAACAAAGTTATCGATTTTTTTACTTTTAACGAAAAAAAAAAAAAAAAAAAAAACACAGGAAGAAATCTTTTTTTTTTTTTTTTTTTTTTTGTTATTGAGTGAATTTGTATAGGAAAATATAGAAGAAAGTCTTGTGGTGGCCACAACATACTAGTTTTTTTTTGTTAAAAAATACTTTTGTCTACGGGAATAAGTTTTATTATTATTGCTTGCTAGATAGCGACAGGTTAGCGTTGGTCTTTAATCAATTTTTTTTTAAGATCGACATAGTAAAATATAGTACACTGAAAATTAAACGTTGTACTGTTAAAGTACACTTGAAAATTATTTTTTAATCTAGGCGATCAGCCACATGACATTGGTTGTTTAAGAAATGTTCCAGACTTACCTCTTTTGCAAAAAAAGACTGATCTATTTCAAACCACTCGCTTTTCATTCTTTTTAATGTGCGCAATTTTGAGGAGAAGATCGCTTTCAAAAGAGGGGATGACAAAAGACTAATTTGTTCGATTAATTTCTTTCATTTGCATGTGCGTCAGATCAATTAAGAGGCGTCTTTTCTTAACGCCAACACAAAAGGTAAGACGCATTGTGTTTTATGCGACAGCGAGGGGCGTACTTCTCCTCCCTTTCATAGCGTTATGTAACGTTATTTAAAGGAATGCTAATATTTGTTTCATTTCTTCGAGAAATTTATTCAACATAACGTTTTTAGATATACAGTGAAACTTGAATAATTCGAACTTGTTTAATTCGAATTTTTTTAGTCGGCCCCTTGAATTTTGTGTTAAAATAATGTTAAAAAAACATGGATAATTCGAATTCTATTTTGGGTGATTCGAATTTTTCATACGATTACCTTTAAAATATTACAGTAAAATTTGTTCCCGAGATTTTTTCTCAGCTAAAATGCATTATTTTTTTAGCAGTCTTTCAAAAGAAGGATAAGGAAATACAAGAGTATTTCCTACCTACACTGTAATAATATGTCCTATTTACTGCTAGAAATTCTCTGTAATTTGATAAAATACGCGCAATTTACGAAAAAGTTACGTTGTCAGAACGTATTTTCTCAAATTACTGAGATTTTCTGGCAGCAAATAGGACATATATTTACAGTGTACATCAGAAGATAGGGTCCATTTACATGAACTTCGAGGGTTTTTTTTAATTGAAAGTCATGTCTAATGTAGAAGATTCTGTTTTTGTATCAATGGATGGGTTGAAGTCATATGCTATGGCACAAAGATTGTACTTAAAGAAGCAATCAAAAATATCTGACTATTTAAAAAAAAGTGTTAAATAATTAAGCTCGTAAAAAAATATTGATGTAATGGAAGGGGGCTAATGATGCAGTATTCTTAGATGTAAAGTTTATGTGTGAAATCTTTGATCATAGAGTTTTATATTTTTAATTTATCTCTTCTTTTTGACAAAATAGTATATGTAATTCGAATTTTTGGATATTTCGAATTTTTCTCTGGTCCCTTCACTTCGAATTATCCAAGTTCTACTGTATTTAAGACTTATTTATCTAAATATTTCTGCTCTTTTATATAAGGAGTCAGCACTAATCAATATTTAATTTTTTCCCCCTATAATTTTACTTTCCGAACACTGAGAAAAGTATTGTAATCATGTCAAAAATCCGAATTTGAGATTTTGATGTTTCTATACGTTTCGAGGTCCAATGAGTCCGTTTCCACTATTTTTACGATGATATATGTATGTGTGTGTGTGTGTGTGTCTGTGAATGAACACGCTAGCGTCTAAACGCTTTGTTCGAATAAACTGAAAGTTGGTACATATATTGTAAGTCCCCCTAGTACGAACCCTATAGATTTTGGTGAATCTAGCATTTATAGCTTTTTTACAGGGCCACTAGGAAAAATTCTTTATCATTATGGCGTATGGGGCCAACTATTTAAAAGTGTGATAGCGTCTAAACGCTTTATTAATCTGAGCAAAAAAATTGTACACATTTTATAGGTCACAGTTGCACGAGCTGTATAGATTTTGGTGAATTTAGCACTTATAGATTTTTTACAGGGTCACCAAGAAAAATTCTTTATCATTATGGCCTATGGGACCCAATTTTTAAAAGTGCTATACCATCTGAACGCGTTATTCAATTGAGCTGAAAATTTATATGAGTATTATAAATCACTGTTGCACTTAGTTATAAGCATTTTGGTGAATCTAGCATTTATAGGTTTTTACAGGGACACAACGAAAAATTCTTTATCATTATGATCCATGGGCTGAAATTTCAGTAGCGTTGAATAAAATATCGTGTAATATATGGAGAAAAAATTGTGGTTTTCTCTCTTTTGTTTGTTTAACAACTCTTCTTTCTTTACTTTATCTACAAAACTGTTAATGACTCAATGTTCGGAAAGTCGAGTGGAGTCACTCCAGATTATTTTTTTTCACATCAACACCCGTGAATTTGATGCTGTAAGGCAAATAGGAGTTGCTCAGAAGAGGTTTTTGGAGTTTTCTTCTTTTGCTGTAAAAAAATTTACAGGGCATGTGTGTTTGCAGACATTATACTAAAGAAAAGCAGATATATTTTAGGATTTCTATATAAATGTAAAGTTATAAATAATTGAAATAAAATAAAAGTTCAACTGAACATTACTAGTATAGCTATTTCTTTTCTGTTTAACTAGGGTAACCCTAAAAGATTATGATAGAAGTTGCTAGATAGCATTATTTACAATAGATGTTTACTTTTCTAAGAATTTTACATTCTTAAAAATCATTTATATGTTACATATATATATATATATGATTTAATTCAATATTTTATTTAATTTCTCATTCAATATGGTTTTGCTGCTTCGATCGGGGCTGGAACAATATAAATTGCTATGATTAGCTATATTATTTTACGAAATCGATGCAGCTTTCACAGCTTTATGAAGTACATGCCTCTTGATGAGTATTTACTTCTAATTTTAAGCATTTTTATCCAATTATGTCTGTGGTCATTTATTTGTTTTCTCTGTCATTAAGTTTAATTTCCCCCTTTATTATTATTATTATTATTATTATCATTCATGTTGGCGTAAGTAATTTAAATTGTTTTTGTCTCTTATTGGTTCTTAATCTGTATCGCAACAATTTTGTGTCAGTCTTTCCTATAAGTTAAAATCGGTTCTATTATTTTTTGTGTTGGTATTGTTTTGTATCTATTAACTGCTAAATTGTAAGATTAAATTTTATTATTATATCTGTCATTTATATATATATAAGAAGAAAAAGAATAAAAAAGAAAAATTTATATTCTTTCCTGACAAAAACTTGTTTTTAAACAAGAGACGCTACTTTCAATTGGGTGTTGATTTTTTCAAGGTGGCTACAGCGAAATGGTGAAGTTTTTTTTTTTTTTTCTTTCTTTCTTTCTTTTTTAACTGTTTGAAAAGAATAATTCTCTGGTAATAAAAATAATAAAGAAATATAAATTAATAAATAAAATAAAAGGATTGAAAATAAACAAGTTAAGAGTTTTTTAAAATCTTTCAAAACCCTCCCTGTAAATGTTTCACAAAATGTTCCATTGCAAACACATTTTTCGGTACATCAAGGAAAACTATTTTCTACGTTTTCTGTAAAATTATTAAAGATAACAGGGATAGAGAAGTGTGCGATTCCATTCTACATAAATAAAAACACATTCGATTTTATGGTTTCGTTACAGTGGTAAAGTAAAATAAAGGTTAAACGATGAAAACTTTCTATTTTAAACAACACGAATGCTGCTTTTATAAATATAAGCAATTTATATTGCTTTCAAAACAGAATGACAACATATTAATTAAATAAGTAATTTGTTTTATTTGAATGTGCTTCGGGCAAGTGAGAGGCGTTTTTCGTAAAAGACAGTACAAAAGATGAGCGGCATTGTGTTTTATGCCATTGCTTATTTTCAGAAAATGTGGCCTGTTTTCTTGTTTCTTCATTACACTTAAATAAGGTTGTTTATAGATGAGAAAATATTTAATTTATTATTTATTCGAGAAGTATAATTTTCTCTAAATGGAACATTCAATTTTTACAGATGCTGATGTGAATCAACTTAGTTATTTAGGAATTTCATTCATTTACTACTTAAACTCTCTCTCTGTTATATATATATATATATATAAATATATTTAAGTAATGATAAGTGATGACATGAAAGTGAAATGTAATAAACAACAAGAAAAATTATTTAACAATGTTAATAAACAAGAAAATTAGTTAAAATTTAACAATGTTAATAAACAAGGAAATTAGTTAAAATTTAACAATGTTAATAAACAAGAAAATTAGTTAAAATTATATTATTAAATAATAACAATATAATTAATAAATAATAATAATATAATATTAAACTATTATATTATTAGTTAAAATTATATTATAGATATATTTTGTTTTGTTTTAGTATATAATTTTGTGCTGCTTTGAGCGCCTTTTTTATACAAACTAATTTTTGTCATTTATATTGAATTTAATATATATATATATATATATATATATATATAATTAAGAAATTTAGAACGTTATAAAATTTAGCTAATAATAGATACATTATTAAAACCAACAACATTCAAATAAAAGTCATTTTAAATCGATTTAAATGTCAGCACCCATATTTTTCAATGATTTTCATTTTCATTCTTTTAATGAAATGACCCTATACATTTTGAGAGATTAATTTTAAATTAAATACTGACGCTAATGTTTACTGATGAGGAGCATTACACTGAGGAGGAATGAAATTTTTTCGTGCGATATTCAAGAAAGTTATCCAACAGAAACCAAGAATTTTATAAAAATAGGGAGCTGGAAATTATATCTATGCAAATTTGAATTTGGAAATGCTCAAAAATAGAAGGATTCCTTTATCAGGAAACAGGTCGCAGCTAGATCGCAAGATTTTCAAAAACTGTACAGCTATACCAAGCAAAAGTACAGTTCATGTTCTTATCTTGCGACAAAACCCAAATTAAAAAAAAAAATTTGGAGAAGATCGCTTTTAAAAGCGAGGATAACAAAAGACTAATTTGTTCGATTAATTTCTTTGATTTGCATGTGCGTCAGATCAGTTAAAAATAGTCATTCACTAACATTCATTTCCTACGTAGATAAATAAAGATGGATAGTTACAGATAGATAGATGCAACGGGGTTGAACGGGCGCACAGTGGGTCATTTTCGCCCTATAGTCGGCCAAAAGACCCTTTTCGAAATGTAAAAAAAAAAAAAAAAAAAAAAAAAAAGATGTAGGTAATTTAATTATGTGGGTAAATAATGGAATCAAGGTACAGGTGTAATTTTCTTTGGCAAGACGATTAAAGAGTGCAATGTAGGTTAAAATTTGCTTGCAACAAAAAGTTGAACATGTCTGCTTTCAACTTCAATTTTGTAATACCTTTTCCAGTGTGATATATATATATATTATTATTGTTATTATTATTATTATTAAAAACTTTAACAGAAATAATATAATTATTGATTATTAAAGAACCGATAAGTATGTTAATATTCAATATGAAAATGTTTAAAGACATGATAAGGCGACATGAAAGGTACCTTATATTTTTAGAAAATTTTATTTTTCATTTTAATATTTTGTAAAGTATTGGTCCTATTTCTTTGTAAGGCTTTATCATTTCTTTTATATCAATAGAATGTTCAAGATGTGTACTAAATACTTTTGAAGTAATTAGCTGCCAGTAACTGCCATTAAAGTAGAGCTTCTCTCATGCGCAAACCCATGTGTTTCAGAAAGTGGCAATATTTTCATTTTCCTTCCTTCCAAAAATTATTTTAGAATAGCTAGTCTCCAAATATTATTAAGTTTTTACCTAAAAAATTGTAACCAAGTGTTCTTTTTGTTGCACAGATTTAATATGGGATAACCTTGGTGACTATTTTTTTCCATTTTAACGAACTGAAATGGCTATCGCAAATGAATAAGTTAGAGCCACTAAATAAAATAATAGGCCGGCGCATCACCGCCATTTTTTTGCCTCCGAAGAGGACAGCCTTCCCGCTTGGCGTCCTTATCGCTTCCCTAATGATTTTAAGAAATCTTGATCTGAAGCTAATCCGGTCAAGATAAGAGCAATAAGCAACAATAATATTCCTAAAAACACATTTTTTTCACAGTACATTCTCAGGATGTCACTTTATTCTGAGGATATCCTATGGATGTACTGGGGTAAGATGTGTTGTTAGGGCGGTTTCTGTTTCTTTTACAAAATGTCGCCAAAACTGAAATACACAGTAATAGAAGGTCTGTGAACACTATATATTCACTTCTTGAATGATTATAGCAGTTGATCGCTAAAGAAGCTTCCCTATCATAGTTTACTTAGCTAAAACTATGAAATATAATAAAATAAGTTATTCTAAAGTAACGTAAGACGATAAAAAAAAAAAATATATGTTTGTCGTTTGTTTATCAGAGAAACGCGCTGGGTACATGTGGCAACCCTAAGGCAACAAAATGCCTGATGCGCCAGCTCGTATATATACTAGGAGCCTTAGCATAAGTAAAGATCTTGGCGAGAAACGTCAGAGCTACTTCGAAGTCAAATTTTAAATTTCGCCAAGGGAGTCGCTTTATAAAGCTGTGTCAGTATTTAAAGAGAAAGCTGGAAAACTTTGTTAATAATCTGGTGTGAAACCCACGTGTCTTTCTCTTACAATGCATTTCAATAACATAAAGCCAAGTTACAGATTAAGGGACAAGATAACAAGCAATTTATTAAAACTTGCGTTAAAAAGAATTCAAAGCAGGTTTAGTAAAAGTTTTATATGTCACATAATTCTGTGTGAAAGGGTTACAACCTCCTCCAAATCCCCGTTTTAATATAGTATCTATAATTAAATAAAATTCAAGACCTTTATTAAATTTAAAACTCTATTAATTATTCAGAAACTTTCACTTGCACCAATTCTTCAAAGTTATCACTCTCGATCCAATTTTTCAAATATCAACCTGCTCCTATGGACTTCAAAATACAACATTTAATTTGTTTTAAAGTTAAGCCGATAACAGACATGCACAAAGATTAATCTTTGAAAACTTGATTTTAATATTCAAGGAACGTCAAAACATGGAATTATACAAAAAAAAAAATAAATAAATAAATAAAAAAAATATTCATTACCTTAGAGCTGAATTATTATTTTTTTTTTTTTCCCCAAATGTTAAAATTATTTCATATTATTTCACGCGCACTTTTTATTTCCTAATTCAAAATTATTTAAAAAACTTTTTCGATATCGCTTGTAACGATACTGATTATTATTAATTTTCTTTTCTTTTTCTTTCAATAATAATAATAATAATAATAAAAGATTTTGATGAAATTCTGGCAAAAGCAGAATTTAGTTTAGGACGGAGGGCTGTTAGTTTTTTTTTTTTTTTTTTCCCTTCTTTTTTCAAATTATAACATCGCTTTCAAATTATTCAATTATATTTTCGATAAATTTTAGATTTCGACAAATGTCCAACTATCGAAATCGACAACGCAAAAATCCCAGATTGAGACTAATAGGCCCTCAGTCCTAAAAAAAAAAAAAAAAAAAAAAAAAAAAAAAACACCGCAGAAAATTTAACTTAAAATAATACTTTATTGACCGTAAGGGTGGGTATAAGGATTATAGTAAAACATACTTACACTAATTACATTTTTTTTTTTTTTTTTTTTTTTTTTTTAAGAATGTAATGTTTTTGCTTAATGATTGGTAGCCCTGCATGTCTTCTATAAATTATGTACACACCCCATTATATGCACTTAAATACACTTCTATATTAACAACATATAACACAACCTTAAAATGCACTTCCAGCAGTTTTCATGTCTAGTCCTACTATATTCCAGTTCTTTTGGGCAACCAACTCAGACCCTATTCTACAGAAAACATGCTTCTATGCATATAAAAAGTATATGTTCATTTCATTCCGTTCAGAGCAGCCTAGAGATGATAAACTGTACCTACGAAAAATTTCACCCATAGTAATTGAATTTTCTTGGATATCCCTGTACATGAACCATTTGCTTCATCTCAATGAAAAGTTTAGTGTAGCATCCCCGTATGACCGAATTTGAACATTCTGCTACTATTTGTTCTTGAGATAGGGTGATAACAGACAAACGAGATATATAAATTAGAGTGCTGATTCAATGGATGAAGAATTAGCTTTCCGTGATTCAAGATGAATCACGTGACATGAACCAATAGGTTGCTATGTTTGGCTGTTTATCGCTTTTTTAGCGACTGTCCGCGAAAGACTCTAATTTATCTAACTACAGAATGATTTGAAATTGATATGATGACTTTAATGAATATGTAATATAATTGCTACATACAAGTAAAAAACAACATAAAATAAGGACACAAGTGAACTTGAAAATAAAACTAAACGCATGCGTATAAATCATAGAACGTAAACAAACAAAAGCTTTGGCGTCAATGGTTGGCTGGGTTTGCCAAGTGGCACCATTTACAATATTTTCTCGAATTATGCGAAATATACTACCATGAATGAAAATAGTTAGAAAAATTGTTTCGAATGAATAATAAAAATATTATTTAAGCAATAAATAAATAATTAAAGTGTACGATCTTTCATAAAATGCATTATTTTCAGCACATCATTTATTTCCAAAGCCTTCGTCGAATAGTTGAAAGAAAAATAGCAAATATTATGTATTAAAGCACACAAAATAAAACAATTATAATTTACCTGTGAAAAGTTACTGGTCAGCGCCTACCCATTTATTTTTATAACTAAATAAATTCTTTTCGAAAGAGTTTCACAACTTTAAAAACTGTGTTCTTCCACACAATGTTTGAAAATAAGCTAGCTGTAACCAAGGTAACCACCGAATACGCAGGTGCAAGGGGAGCATGTCACATGACTCATCTTGAACCTTCTCAAGGGTTACCATTTATCACTCTACTTTATATATCCCGTTGTAACAGACAGACTAATACGCAGACCAACCGCTAAAAACCCGATTTTCTAATTCAGGATACCTCCAAACGAATCAATTTACAAATACTCAATTTCGAAAATTTGACCCCAAAAAAATAATTTCTCTTCTTGATCTATATGAATGAGAGAAAATAGAAAATCAATATAATGTAATTTGTTACCTTTGCTAAAACTTTCGAAGGCTGTTGAAAAAAGCTCCGAAATTTTTAAAGGGATTTTCATAGGACATAACAAATTTTAAGGATTGATTTGCACTAGTTGATAAAATAGGTTGTTTTTTTTCTTGGTGAAATGCAGAGACATAATCTGACATTTAATTGTTATTAAAGTTGTTGTTTTATGTAAGAGGGATTTTGACATGCCCTGTATATACAGAGAAACAACATGCTTTCTTAAGAAAACTACTCTAAATTATAATAATATGAAAAACTTACAAGTGAGAAGCTTTTCACTAATTTTGTAGCAAGAAATATTTTTTGGCCAGTTAAGTCAGTCGAATGCCCCACTGTGAGACGGTAGCGCCCCCCCTCCTCATCTAGGAAAGGTATCTTGTTATGTAGCGAGTTTATATGCATATAAAATCGTTTGTTCTGACTAAGTAAGACTGATTCATCATCATAGTTGATGATGTGTCTCTAACACACACTAAAAGGAATTGAGCGGAATTGCCCCCTTTCCCTCTTTTAGTACATTAAGGGCCCTCTTCACTCACCACCGCCGGAAGCCGAAGCTAATGTTATTCTATGGGAAATTCTGCTTTACAGAGTAAATAATACATATTTTTATACATATTAAATAATACTTATAAATTTTTATACTTATTATATATTAATCTTTTTACTTATTAAGTAATACATATTTTTAAATTCTGTTTTCACATTCTGAAAATTCCCAGCTGTTCAATGGACGGACCTTTTTTAAAAAATTATTTTTTATATTTTATTTTGAAGCTGCAAAATATGAATTTTCAATAGGTGAATTTTTTTTATTTTGCAATTTCAAAATGAAATATTAAAAATTAAAAAAATACATTTTTAAAAAAGGTGCGTGAATTTAACAGTTGGGAATTTTCCGAATGTGAAAACAGAATTTAAAAATATGTATTAGTTAATAAGTTATTTGTAAAGAAAATTTCCCCATAGAATAACATTGGCTCGGGCTTCCGGCGACGCGACGGTAAGTGAAGAGGGCCGTTAAACGGTGCCCATGTGATTTTCAGATTATATACACAGCTACACGAAACCAATCTCTTCTATGTATTCTCTTTAAAATGAATTCTGAAGATTTTCGCAGGTTTTCTTTAATCATAAAATAAATACGGAATATATTTTAAGGTAGTTGAAGGTTAAATGGTGTTATACACAAGTACAGCTGAAAAGTGTTTCCTCATCTACGGGGTCCCGCCCCACTTAGAGCCGATAAATAAAGTAATAGGCCGGCGCATCATCGCCATTTTTTTTGCCTCCGAAGAGGACAGCATTCCCGCTTGGCGTCCTGATCGCTCCCCTAATGATTTTAAGAAATCTTGATCTGAAGCTAATCCGGTCAAGATAAGAGCAATAAGCAACAATAATATTCCTAAAAACACATTTTTTCCACAGTACATTCTCAGGATGTCATATTATTCTGAGGATATCCTATGGATGTACTGGGGTAAGATGTGTTGTTAGGGTGGTTTCTGTTTCTAATACAAAATGTCCCCAAAACTCAAATACATAGTAATAGAAGGTCTGTGAACACTTTATATTCACTTCTTGAATGATTATAGCAGTTGATCGCTAAACAAACTTCCATATCGTAGTTTATTTAGCTCGAATTATGAAATATAATAAAACAAGTTACTCTAAAGTAACGTAAGACGATAAAAAACAAAATGTTTGTCGTTTGTTTATCAGAGAAACGCGCTGGGTACATGTGGCAACAAAATGCCTGATGCGCCAGCTCGTATCTATAGGAGCCTTAGCCCCACTTTTTCTTCATGTTCTGGATGCGTCATGACTATTTTCAGCTTCTTCTGTAACTCAACAGCGCATTTAGCCAATTTTCTTTTTCAATAGATTTCTAAATTTTGCCTCTTTTGAATAAAGACTTTCTATTTTAAATAATCCGCATATTGATATTTTAAATGTGTACTAATTTGATTAGAAGGTCGCTTTCAAAAGATTCATTAAACGAGTCATTTGCATGTGCGTCGACAATTAAAAGACGTCTTTCATCAACACCAATACAAAAGGTAGGCGGCATTGTGCTTCATGATTGCGAATATTCAGGAGGGAGAGGATATTCTCTTATTCCTTTTTAGAGTTATGTAAGGTTGTTTATAGGGAGGTGGATATTCGTTTCTTTTCTTGGAGATATTTACTGAAATAACAATGGATTTTTAGATATATCGAATAACCTTGTTTATTTAAGGAATTCATTTCATTTTGCAAAATTGTAATTTATTTACTTTCCGAACACTAGAGTGAGGAAAGTATTGTAATCATGTCAAAAATCCGAATTTCAGATTTTGAGGTTTCTATACGTTTCGAGGTCCCCTGAGTCTGTATTCACTATTTTTGCGATGATATATGTATGTGTGTATGTATGTGTGTGAGTGAACACGCTAGCGTCTAAACGCTTTGCTCGAATGAGCTGTAAGTTGGTACGTATATTGTAAGTCAACATAGTACGAACTCTATTGATTTTGGTGAATCTAGCACTTATAGTTTTTTTACAGGGACACTAGGAAAAATTCATTATCATTATGGCCCAATGGGACCAAAATCTTAAAAGTGCGATAGCATCTAAACGCCTTATTCAATTGAGCAAACATTTTATACACATATTATAAGTCACAAATACTCAATCTGTATAGATTTTGGAGAACCTAGCACTTACAGTTTTTTTTACAGGGACACAAAGAAAAATTGTTTATCATTATGGCCTATGGGGCCAAATTTTTAAAAGTGCGATAGCATCTAAGCGCCTTATTCAAATGAGCTGAAAATTTATATTAATATTACAAATCACTGTTGCACTCACTATAAGTATTTTGGTGAATCTAGCATTTATAGGTTTTTACAGGGACACAACGAAAAATTCTTTATCATTATGATCTATGGGCTGAAAGTTCAGTAGCGTTCAATAAAACATCGTGTAATATAGGGAGAAAAATACTCAAACACTCTATTATGGTTTTCTCTCTTTTGTTTGTTTAACAACTCCTCTTTCTTTACTTTATCTACAAAACTGTTAATGACTCAATGTTCGGAAAGTCGAGTGGAGTCACTCCAGATTTTTTTTCTAAGGTTATTAAATTTCGGAAATAACCAGTGACTCGTTGTTGCTTCCTTGCGCACCCCTTTTCGTCGAATCCTTTTAAAAATTTGTAAAAAGGGATATTTAATTTGAAATCAAGAAACAGTCATTAACTGTCATAGTTATGTAATTAGCGTAGTCATTCAATTCACTTCCATGAAAAAAAAAAAAATAATAATAATAATAAATTTGTGTATGTCACTAGATTAATAAGGTGAGATATTTAAGTTTACTTTACGATGTACTTTAAAAATAATCTAAAATAAGTTTATAAACAGTTTTATTTCACATCAAATTCTGCATGAGGGGGTACCTCCTGTTCAATTATAATGCCTACATTTATTTTAAAAAAAAAAAAAAAAAAAAAAAAAAAAAGTCAAGGTGAAATTTTATAGCAAGAAATAGTAATTAGATGTAATTTAAAAGCTCTAGAAGTTATGTAAAATAAAGATTTTATTTCACAGGTAAGATTCTTTTTAATATTTTATTATTTCGTTCTTTTTGCGTAATTATTTTTATAAAATGCTTATAATTGCTATATTTAATTCTCTAAATTGAATTAGTTTAAATATATTATACCTTATATGATTTCAAAAATGTCCATGATTATTTATGAGAGTTAAAGCGAGCATAGACAAACCGAAGTTGTAAACACTTTTGAACTTTGTTGGAAAGTGTTAATAACAAAGTAAAAATAAATTTCAGCAGCTGTAATATTTTACACTAGTTTTGCTTGATGTATCTTTTAATAATAATAATATTTATATTCAGAACAAAATATCGCCAATAACGCGATAAATGCCAGAAAAGATAACTTTTTTCAGCAGTCACGTGTTTCATCTTTGCCACCTTTACTTATATTCCCTTAATAATGGAATGCTCCGTCCACTCTTATAATAGGTCTATGGTGTGGACTCTAATTGTCCCATCGATAAGCTATTACGACGGATTCAGAAAAATCGCCCCTTTAATTTGGTACCTTATTTGTAACAAAGTTTCGATTAGATTTTCTAAAATTAATTAAAATATGAAAATAATAACCCGGTAATAATTTTAAAATTGGATATTTAAATTTTTAATTGTTGCCAAGAAAAATTTACGAGTTAAATTTTTTTTTAGCATAAAATGAAACTAGTTGGCATAGGTGGACTCTACTCAGTTCCCCATCATATTTATGTTTTCATAAATTTCTAGTGCGAGACATATTATAATCATGTTAAAAGAAATTAATTTGACCAAAGCTTCATACAGTAACAGAATGAAATCCCCGCCTAATAGGCTATCCACCGTTCAGTTCGATATATTTATCTTATTCTAATCTATTAATTTATTTTATCAGGGTCAATTCCGTTGTTTAGCTTTTATGCTACTATTTCCAGTGTAATAATCCTCAAAATTCATATTTATGTGAAAAATTTACAATTTCACTATGTTGATAAAATCGTGAATTACGAATAATTTACGAAATTTTCCTATTAGAATGTTTGTATTCAATCATGTTCAAACAAATATCATAAATGTAATTTTGAAGTTGTCTAATGTATTTATGATCCTCCAAATGGAAGTTTATGCTCAATTTTGCCTTATTCTGACATGTTAAGTAAATCGTAAATTCCAAATAACTTACGAATTTTTTAAATTGGAAAAATCATAGTCTATGATATTCATGCCAGTAACCTAAATAATATTTCGAAAGCGGTTTGACATCTTTACGTTGAAAATATCCCTCAAAATTGACGTTTATGTGAAATTTTGCTCTATTCTGCCATGTTAAGAAATTCGTAAATTTCCAATAACTTACGAAATTTTTATATTTGAAAATTCATAGTCATTAATATTCATGCCAGTGTCCTAAATAATATTTTAAAAGTAGTCTGACATCTTTACGATGAAAATATCGCTCAAAATTGACGTTTATGTGAAATTTTGCCCTATACTGCCACGTTAAGAAATTCGTAAAATTCCAATAACTTGCGAAATTTTCAAAGTAGCATATTTATAGTTACTGATGTTCATTCCGGCATCAAAACGGATATTTTAAAACTGGTCTGACATTTTTACAGTAAAAAGTTTCCATTTAATGCACGTTTAAGTGAATTTTTGTCCTTTTCTCCCATGTTAAGAAAATCTTAAATTTCTAATAACTTACGAAGTTTTTAAAATCGAATGTTGCAAATGAATAGGGTTCTTGCCAGTGTCGAAAGTAATATTTTAAAACTGATCTGACCTCTCTGCGACGATTTGTTCTTGAGATATCGTGTACACAGACTAACAAACTAACGGACTAACAGACTAACAGACACCCTACAGACAGACACCATTCAAATTTTGTCATTTTCGGATTCCTCACACCTGAAAACATGTAAAAAAGCCAAAAAACCGAGGTCGAAAATTTTCACGATTACCTGAGTTCCCCATACCTATAGTATGATGGGGAACTAATGTGCTTTCAAAGGAAAAATTAAAAATTATAAAATACTAGCCGCCTTCGGTGACCAACTGGTTCGCGATCCCTGAAAAATCCGACTTTACGAAACTCCCGCTCGGTGGCGCCTGCGGCGCGTTTTTCCCGTTTCAGGTCTAATAACATCTTATCGATATATCGTGAAAATAGCTTATTGAAAGCGCAGTAAATTCCCGTGCGGTAGCGCCTTCGGCGCCCTCTTCCCTTTTCAATATCTGAAACAGCCTGTTCGCTCACCATGTTATGATCTTTCAAATTTCTGACTTTAGCTAAGTCCCGCTCGGTGGCGACTGCGGCGCCGTATAACATTTTTTAAAAAGATTTGTGTCTGACTTATCTGTGGTTTTCTCCAAAACTTGCTTAATTCCGGGCTATATATCGTTAAAAATTATTAGTACGAAATGTGAACGAAAATCTGAATTTGAAACTCTGTAAAATGTAAAAGAATAAAAATTTTCTGGTTTTTCCGTAGTTTTCTCCGAAAGTTTCGTTCAGAATTTGAACGGCTTATATCATTTTAATAGCCTGCAATAAAAATACTTTAAAATATCTTTTGAATGATGCATTATGTATAACAATAATGAATATCTATGATATATTTTAGACTCAAAATGGCTAATCTATCAAGGGCGATTAACGATTTCTATTGAAATCCATCTAAAATTTAAGAATTCCAAAACTGCTTTTTTACAACCGAATTCATAAAAAAAAGGGAAAAAAAAATCAATATTATTCTGTTAAAAGTAACTCATTAACAGATGAAATTGGTGAATGGTGTCATTAACAGATGAAATAAAAATGAATTTAAATAAATATAATATGTCTATTTATTTTATTTTTAAAGCTATACTTTAGATTTTTTAACTTCATACAGGTGAGCCATAATGACGAGCAATTTCAAAGTTCTGCTTTTGATCGATTTTAAATTGAAAAAATTCAAAAACTGCTTTTTTTATTTCCAGTATACTTTGTCACGTGGGCGAAAAACTTTTTCCCGACCTCTAGCACCTGGCACTGAAGAATCTTATTCTCTCTTCTCTGTCAACGTCAGTTGCAAGAGTTCAGAAACGTCGATTCAGAATTTCATCGAAAACTGCCGCGATACTGAAAATTAAAAAAAAATTATAACTCATTCAGTTTTTGAAATTTTCTCTCAATCTTTTTGGGTATTCGATTGTTGAAGCGAGATCTATATACAAAAAAAAAAAAAAAAAAAAAAAAAAAGGAAATGATTTATCTCTAAACGCTTTTGAGTTATAAAATGTTTTGTGAAAAAATCGATGTTTCGTAAAATCTAAAAATATGGATCGCTAATCCGTATTTTGTAAAAATATTTATATGATTGGAAAGAGGATTAAATTTCCTTTCCAAATATACCAGTTGTTAAGAAATGGAACAGTTACTCGGTCGTACGGGCGTTTCAAAAAAGACAATCGAGAAAAAGAGAAATTTTCGACCCTTTTTAAAACTTTTTTTAAAAATATAAAAAATCCGTATTTTTTAAAAAAAATTTTACCGTAAGAATCGGTAATAAATGCTCTTTCTCGTGGTATAGGTGTATTTTCGATATTTCCAACAGATCGGAAGCGATCGCTTTAGAAAAACCCGCGAAAATTTTCTCTCTCTGTTTTCTCTTTTGAGGATCACGCTGAAGGGCGAAAATTACGATCCGCTCGCTATTTAATTAGGCATTGGTCGACGTTTTAATTAGTATCTCTGGAACTAATTAAAATTTTTAAATTCTGTTTTCACTATCAACTCGGGAAGGCTTCTGAGCACCCGTATGTCAAATTTTATACTTCTGCGTTCAGTAGGGGCTGAACGTATAGATGCACAGACAGACAGACAGACAAACATCTTCTTTTATTATTATAGACTAGCCGCCTTCGGCGACCAGCTGGTTCGCGATCCCTGAAAAATCCGACTTTACGAAATTCCCGCTCGGTGGCGCCTGCGGCGCCTTTTTCCCGTATCAGGTCTAATAACAGCTTATTGATATATCGTGAAAATAGCTTATCTAAATCGCAGTAAACTCCCGTGCGGTAGCGCCTTCGGCGCTGATATTTCAAATTTCTAACTTTAGCTAAGTCCCGCTCGGTGGCGCCTGCGGCGCCTTATCCCCGTTTTAGAACTTACAACACCTTCCTCGCTCATTGGAATTTGAAATATTGAAATTTTAAAATATAGCAGCGCCATCTGGCGGTAGAAATTTCTGTAATATATTGTTCAATTCCAAATCAACAAAGCTTTCAAATGATGTATTACTTATGAAAATATTTTAATTAGTAGCTGAGATACAAAAGAAAACCTAAAAAGGAAACCTTAAAACGTGTAAATCGGGTAAAATCTCGAATAATACTTTCGATAATATAAAAGAACTTTAAAATATCTTTCGAATGATGTATTAAAAATTATATAATCATAATTAGAATTTGAAATATTGAAATTTTCAAAATATTTCAGCGCCATCTGGCGGTAGAAATTTCTGTAATCTACTGTTCAATTCCAAATCAACAAAGCTTTCAAATGATGTATTACTTAAGAAATTATTTTAATTAGAAGCTGGGATAAAAAAGAAAACCAAATACCTTGCCTTAAAATCTTAATATGCCAACAATTTCAAACGCTGCAACTCTTTTTTTTTTTGCCTTTTTTCCCTGTTCCTCAAGCCCTCCCTAATAATCGTACTCTTTCAAAAATATTCACAATCGAATTATCGGGCATTAAAACTACATACTACGAAATTTCGACTACTGCAAATACTGCAAAAAAATAAAAGAAGACAATCTTTTTCCAATAAATATGTCATTTTTTTAATTATTCATATATTTTCATGAAAATTGAACAGTAGCTTTATAATATGCTGTCTAGGCCGAATATTAATTCAAATGTAACGTGAATGAAAATTTGAAAAAAATTGAAAATTGCAATTTTTCCCCCCAGTATAAAACACATGATATCTTAATTGATTACAACCATTTCCGTTTTCATCACAGACATCACAGACAGTTGTCTCGTATGTGTTTTGTTTCCGATCGAGACCGCTTAGAAAATCGTCTGCCTGTTGCCAACTAAATTTCATAGTTTAGTTAATTTTAAAAAATCTAATTGACGTATCGATAAGCCGCTTGCACTCTTAGATTCGGAAAAAATTCCCCTTTCATTTGGTACCAAATTCGTAATGATCGGACTAATATTTCTAATTTTTTTTCCATTTTTTCTGCTTTTAACTCCGTTAAAATATCTACTTTTATGCAATCTCGGTGAATTCTGAGTCATTGAGATCGCTTTTTGATTAAGACATAGGTCTACATTTTAATTAATATCTCCGCAACTAATTAAAATTTTTAAATTCTGTTTTGACTATCCCCTCGGGTAGGCTTCTGAGCACCCGTATGTCAAATTTTGTAGTTCTGCGTTCAGTAGGGGCTGAACGTATAGATGCTCAGACAGACAGACAGACAGAGAGACAGACATCTTCTTTTATTATTATAGATTAAATTTGCTCATGCATATACTTCAATTTCAGATTTTTTTTTTTTTTTTTTTTTTTCCTTTTTGTTTTGTTTAAATGTTTTTGGCACGGATGAATCGCGCTTGGCATGAAAACTAATTCATCGATAATGTATTTTTTTTTTTATTTTGATGCTGAAATTGACCGGGCATTTTCAAAATCGTTTTTTCATTCGACCGGCATTTTCATCGAAATTGACCGGGCATTTTTCGCTACTTTAAGCCAAGTAGCGCATTAAAAACAGAAATAAATTATAAAATATTGAAAAACAGAAAAAACAGAAAATTGAAGGGAAGAAAAAAAAAAAAAAAAAAAAAAAAAAACAGAAAAAATAATCGCCTAAATTATGTATTTTTGTCTACAATGGCGATAAAAATTCAAAAGTCGCCAAGGGAGCTATATTAAGTCTGTAGTAGGTTTACATAATTAATTAATTCATTAATTATTTGTCTATATACTAACTACTATTAACTAATTCACCTACTATCATAACCACAAAAATTTGTCTCATGCGAAACGCGTAGCCGATCATAGCAGATTGTAATATTATATTTGGCGTGAAATTGTTGTCATTTTATAGTTGATCAAATAAATGTAGAAAATAACGTGAAAGAAAATATTATGTACACCACGCATAGTGTTGTTCATATGTAACTGGGATTCAAATATAAAATTACTACTTCAATTTCTTCGATACTGTCCGTTTCGAAAGTGTCATCCGATAAGCGACCAAATGGAAGCCCACTGGTAAGCTATTTTGTCACAGGCAATAGGGACAGGCACCCGAGAGTCTGCGAATGAGTGGGACGTTGCCGAAAGCAGCGGGGACAGGAAGCGGGCTTTTGAGCAATTTCATGATTTTTGAAGTAAAAACTTTTTTAGGCGTGTTGAGCACTTTTTGGGTGAACAAAAATCATGGAACTCGCGTCATCGTCACCGAACGCTTTCCATGAGCTATTGAAGTGAAAACTTATTTAGGCGCGTTGAGCACTTTTTGAGTGAACAAAAATTTGGGAATTCGCGTCATCGTCACCGAACGCTTTCCATGAGCTATATGTATACTGTGTATTTATGTACATAGATATACCTCCGTGCGTTATTAGTACACATTATATATATACAAAGAGTATATCTCTCTACATATATATCCATATATGTAGCGCACGGCGCGGCATACCTCATATATATATATATATATATATGTATAAAATGTATACTAATACGAGTAGTATACTGGCTACTGGCATCTGTCTCTTTCTAGTTCTACACTCTATGTATGTATGTACTTTTTCCACAGTCTATACATAGTTCACAAAGTACAAGCACGTGTTTTTATACAGACTGTTATATTTCTCTTTGTGCTTCCAATATAAATTTTCAAATAAATAATAAAAAAAAAAGAAAATTATTTTAGTCCTATTACAATATCACCACTTCTTTACAAACCAAAAATAATTCAAAAATAATGATCTAATAGCTCGACGATACAATTCACAAGTTACTTAGTTTTCACTTCTATCGGCAGTCCCCAATGACTGCCCTGTTGATTTTATTTTTATTTTTATAAAACGATATGGAAAAGAGTTTCCTTTAAATACAGTGACCAGCGAAGCAGGTAAAGCCATCATTGATTTCGTGAATTTAAAAATGATTTCGTTAATAAACTTTGATCACGCAAGCAGCATCAGGCCGAGTGGTGTACATTTCGAGTTTGATTTTGAAATTTTTCCCGCATTCAGAATTCGGTTCGTTCCCGAACCGGGGCTTTTCTAGTAAATTAACTAAAACGATATCGATCTGATAAAGGCTCATGTAAATATTTTATTTGAAAACACATTTCTAATTTGTTACGTTATAATCGGGATTTAAAAACGTCACGTACAAGTTGCAATTGCTTATCCACAGAAAATAAACTAAATTTTATTCACTCAGAGAAGTATACTAAAATCTTTGCTCATGCTAACTGATAGTTAAATGAAAAATTGAAAAAACACAGATGGGTAAATACAATCTTATAAACACCACCATGAAAGAGTATTTAAATAAACAGGAGAAAAAAAAATCTGTTCATGCTATGTTTGTTATAAATTCTTAAACAGTGTTACAGAAAGAAGCGGGGAAAATGGCATTGAATACTAGGGGGAAAAAAGAAAGAAAAGAAAACGCGTATATATTTTACATTATAAAGCAGAGTTTATTGAAGATTTACTATTCAATATAATCTAAAATGAATTTATTTCAACTTAATTTATTTACTTTAAAACAGAAAATTGTGTTGACAAAGATTCAATTTTCAGACTTTAAATTGTAATTAAGCTAATGACAAGTAAGGTTAATTTAATTAAAAAATTATCTTGAACTAACTTGAATTCGAGTTTATATACACATATTTTTTTCTGTTTCGACTCTATAAAACTATATTTCTTTTTTCGAATCTGATACAAATGCCATGTTATAAAAGTTTTTTGCATTATTAATTTATGAACACTTATATAAATTAAAAAAAAAAAAAAAAAAAAAAAAAAATTAATATTTTTACTTATTAAAATTTTTATGAAAACTGAAAAGTACTTATAAATTTTTTCTGTCTGTCTATTCTTTATAACTTTTCCGTTAAAAATTCATACAGGTTATTCAGGTTGGTTGGTTGCTTGAATAACTTTTATTGGCGCAAAGTCCATATTTGGACATGCTGCGCCACACAAAAAGATAAAAGAATAAAAAGCAGCTTCTGGATGGGTTCACCCATCCAGGTACGGGGCAGAAGTATCACTGGGGGCCCTTAATGGGAGCCTCTCGTACACTGAGGTTCCTTTTGCCCTTCTTCACAGAAGTTTATTGCAAGTCATTGAAGTACGTTTTAAGATTCATTCAGAAGCGCAACCCAATGGACCATATTCCTCCTTTGGGTTCGAGACTATAAAAAATCAGCTGTTTTCGGTAAACAATTCTCAACTCTACCATAGCAAAGCATCGTGGCTTGCAAATTTTTATCTTGCAATATTATTTCTAAGAGTTACAGATTATATGAAATTGAAGTAAGAGTGATAGAGTGATAACTTTGTTTTGTTTTTAATCCAGTTTTAGTAATATACTTTAATCTTAATCAACATATGTAATATTAAAAGTTGCCGTGTGAACTGTGGCGATGTTAACAAATTTAAATGGATGTTCCATTTAGTAAATTCCTTTATTAAAGTGATTGAAATTCTATTTATTTAAGCTTTGATGTCTATATATATGTGTGTGTGTGTGTAAAATGTTCTTATTAATCTTTTTTTCATTATATATATGTATGCATGTGTGTGTGTGTATACATAAAATGTTCTGCAATTTTACGATATGGAATAGTCTTAACTTTATCATTCGATTCAGTTGTTTACATTTCACTTTTGTTCTTTTTTGAACATTATTATTAAGTTTCACTGCCGAAATATTTAGGAAAATGTTATACGTAACAATAAAATGTCATCTTGAATCTAATTTGTTTACAAAATATCGGCCACGTGTTCGGCGATTTTACCTACGGTGACGTCACAGGAATATTGTCCATAAGAAGACCAGTGGCCTTGCCTTAGTGAAGCTTGCATAAGGTATATATATATATACTAGTTATATATATATATATGTGTGTGTGTGTGTGTGTAACTATATATACAGGGTGGCCATAATTAAACTGACAGTATTTACAGAGATCTAATTGCGCGAATGGCGCCAAATTTTGTAGGATGATTTAACAAGACGGTGGACGAAGGATTGCACTAAAAGAATATATATATTCGTTCCAAAAGTCACTGCTAGGGGAATACGTGGTGCTGTGTGAAAGAAATGAGAGTTCTAAAAAACGCAGAAACCAATACTGAAATAAAATTGCTTTTTAGTTAGCACATTCAAATCACGTTCAATGTGTCCACCGTTTATGTGGATCACATATTGCATTTCGTGCACAATATTCACAACAGCAGAAAGCATCATGTCTGCAGGAATCTCCCGTACAATCCGAAAAGCGTTTTAGGTTGATCCGTTGGCAGATTTTGTCCAGTAAGTTTACAGATCAAACTTCTCAAAGCTCGAAGTGACCGATCCATTTGAGGCGACGACTGAACAAGTCCTCAGTAAGTGAAATGGCAGATAAAGAAACTTTATCACTGTTTATGTAATTTTTTCCGCTTTTTTAAAAATTGTTACAACATAGAACTTGAATTAAATTGTTAAATGTACTAAGTAATAGGTAATTTAATTTCAATATTGATTCTGCGTTTTTTAGAACTCTCATTTCTTTTACACAGTGCCACATATTCCCCTAGCGGTGACTTTTGGAACTAATATATTTTTTTAGTGCAATATCCTTCTTCCCCCGTCTTGTTAAATCATCCTACAAAATTTGGCGCCATTTGTGCAATTAGATCACTCTGCAGAACACTGTAAACGTTGTCAGTTTAATTATGGCTACCCTGTATATATATATATATATACTATTAGAATTATTTCCACATTTTTCCAATACTTACATTTTAAAATTTTTAATTTCATCGTCTTTGTTTTTTCAGCATTTTAGTAATGTTATATTTTAATAAAATAATTCATGAAGAAGTCGTTGAATGGTTGGTTGATTGGTTGGGTTTTTACGTCGCACTAGTGCTGCGCAGATGGGCAATTGGCGACGGTCTGGGACACCCCCCTAGAGGTGGTCCGGAGACATGCCATCCCAATTTTGATCCTTCACGGAAGGGTGCTTCTCTCCCGCTTCGGTGACCCCCCAGAGGTATAATTTTTTATGAGAACATGGAAGACATTGCGGTCACGACAGATTTTACGTGCACCAGCCACCATTAGTGTACACGACGGTCTTTGGCCGGCTCGAGTACCTAACCCGCAATCTTCTAATTACGAGGCCGGCGCCCTACCGACTAGGCTACCACGGCCCAGTCGTTGAATGGGAAACACTTTGCATGAAATTTCAAAATCAAAGGTAATAAATTACTTTTGGAAAAGTTGCCTGGACTTATTCTAATGCTGCTTCTTTAATATTTGTTAATCAAATTCTTGCTTTCGTATTTAGTATATAGATAAGAAGATAGGCTGTTATTAATAACCCTATGATAAGAAATCGAATATATCTGGTTTTTCAAAGACTACTTTGTTCGTTTTTAAATAAAACTCAAAAATATAAGCATTTTTTCAATGACACAATTTTCATCCTATATCTTGTCTAAAATAAGTTGGCCTTCCATTATTATTTTTTTTTTTTTTACTACATTTAGCCTGACATCGCTAAAAAAAAAAAAAAAAAAAAAAAAAAATTTAAGCTTATTAATATGGCATTTTTATTCTGCAAGTTATATATATATATATATATATAAATTGAGTATATACAGAGGCTGTTCGCACATTTTTTAGATGATTTTGATGGAGTGTACTGAAACAATTTCACTCATATTTCGTGTTTTATTTGTTCAGTATGATAGCCCTTGTTCTTAACTATTATTCTACATCGTAATTTCTATGATAATGCTTTTTATAATATCGGAAAAGGTATATTTTTCTACTCCTCTCGAACGGCTTCCCTAAGTCCACAAGGTCGGTGTTTGGATAATTCTGATTTTAAGAGTCGAAAAACACAAAAATCCAACAGTGATACATCAGAAGATTTAGCAGGAATGTCAGTGAAGGGTATGGTTTTAATTCCCGTTTTTTTTTCCATTTTTTTCTAGAAAAGCAATTTCGGATTGCGATGTGTGGCTGCTTGTTTTGTCTTGATGCAGTTCAACGGATTGATAGCATTGTGGATAAAGATCTGGATTTTCATTTTTAAAAATTGGAATTAAAATATGTTCTTGATAGTATTTAGAGCTGATTTTGACATTTTTGTCAAAATTTTTTTGCTTTTATCTTGCGCTTGTATGAAAAACCCGTGACAATCATAAATCCTTTAGAAAAACTTTCTTTTGATTCTTTGAACCATGTAGCAAAAATTTTTTTCTCCTCTTTTATGATAATAAATTGATCTTTTTTTATTTCAACCACTTAAATAGACCCAAGATTCATCTATTGTGGCGACATTTTTCCATTTTTCTCCTGATAAATGCTTTTCATAAAGATTTCACTAAAAACTCTCTTCGGAAAGAATGGAAACGTATCCTTCGATCCCTGCCATTTTAAAAGCGCCTTTTTGCATGTAAACAAAAATTCTAAATATCAGAAGATAAATAAAACTTCCAAAAATATAACTGTTGTGAAAATAAAATTCTCCATGCAAACGATTTTTTCTTACTGCGAAATAAAATCGTCTAAAAAATGTGCGAACAGCCTCTGTATTAGTTAAATGTAATATATACTCATTTATGTTTGGAAGTCGCTCTATGGATACTTTAAAGCTCTTTTAGACAGGAATGTATGGTTTAAAGTGAAATTGTTGGGAATAATGGCACTTACAACATCACCCATATACTTAAAAGGTAAAAGAACCTTTGGAAGACCCCTCACGACCAAAGACCTCCGCCCCACCCTTGGTACTCCACTGACTATGTTCCCTTATAGCCTATTTTAACGGCACAAAACATAATGAAGTTAATATACATTATTCAGATGCACGAAAAGCATGTATACAATAATTACAAGATAAAAAGAACTTTTTATATACCATGTTTTTAAATTTTCTGTTGGATCATATAAACGCTACCGAAGGCAGCGGGAACCCGGAGCAATTGGATAAAAGTATTAAAAAAATTCATTGCTATCGTGTATTGAGCTATTATAAAAGTTTCAAATGGCTATCTAGCCGGGAAGTTAGTTAAAAATTGATTGCAAGCTTTGTACTGGTAAAGCTGCCGAAGGCAGCAGGGTCCCAAAGAAATTGGTTAAAAATATTTTTAAAATGAATTTTCACCGTATTCTGAACAATTTTGAAAGTATCAAATGTCTAGCTAGTTGGGACGTTAGTTAAATAAAATTTCGGTTGAATCATATAAACGCTGCCGAATACAGTAGGGACCTGAAACAGTTGACTAAAAGTATTTTTTTAAAAAATGTATTGTCACCGTGTTCTGAGCTATCCTGAAAGTTTCAAATGTTTAGCTAGTCGTGAAGTTAGTGAAAAATCGACTGCAAGTTTTGTACTGGACAAACAAACAAACAAACAAACAAACATACAAGAATCGAAGTTAATAAAAACATGGTAATAATAAAATGATTGGTTTAGAAGGCATATAAAAATATTCTGATTTAATAAAATAATAAGCAAGAGGCCTCTACAATGGTGTCAGGTACGAACATTCCAAAGAAAATTTCTGGATCGCGATTTTATTTTGATAACATGTATGTTGTGTTACATCAGGTTTCAATTCCTTATGTAAAGTAAACCGTACCACCGATCGCTGCAAAAGTTGGTACACTTATTAAACAGACAATAATCTATCGAACGCCGTCATTTTTAGTTCTATAAAATAATTAGTTCAAAAGATATTAAACCCCCTTTTAACTTTAAAATTTTTAAGAAGAAGAAACTGTTGCCAAAAAAAAAAAAAAAGGTTTCTCCCCCCCCCCCCCCTTCCCGATTTAAAAGGAAAAAAAAAATATTTTTATGTAAACCTGTATCAGAAAAAAATTCTGACAAAACTAATGTCATAATAGTTTCCTTTTTATTTATTTATTTATTTTTAAATGTTAAATTCTGTTAATCAAATAATCAAGTTTTCCCCTTTCATTTTGTGGTCCATAAAAGTAACGTGGAAACGGCTTTAACATAGGGCCCCTCTTGGCTTTTCGCCAAGGCTGACCTCACTGAAAGTGAATGAAATGCCGCTTTATTTTCACTTTGCCTGTAAAACTACTTTCACTGCTACAAAACAATCGATGCAGGGGAAAAGATTCAATCCACTGTAACAATAATATGGTATGATCAGCATTAAGGACCACACAAAAATTAATCAGTTACCTTGATGAAGGGCTACATTGGAAAAATGCTGAAATTGCATTTTCTGTTGTGTTAAACGCTTTCGATGCTCTGCAATAATGTTTGACAGTGATTACGGTTTTAGCTTGTCTGTCTGTCTGAGCTCTAATTTTCTAGTGCACAAGAGATGTCCAAATTCAATACCTCATTTATCTTACACCTTAAATTGTAATAATATGTCTTAATTGTAATAATAGAAATATAGCAAAGATTCTTCGGCCATGACGAAGAATCCTGCATAATTATTTCAATTCTGAAACATTTATCGTCAATGTCATAAATTTATCATCAGTTCATAAATTTATAACAATTTAGATGGCAAGGCGGAATTAATAAGGGCGAAAATTGACTAGGCCAACAATGGAACCTTTTAGCTTAATGTGCAAGTGCTTCAGTTACTAAGCTAACTAGATCGACATTTTACCAGCCCTTATTTATCCACTTACAAATTTAGGAGTAAAAATAGAAATTTCCGCAAATGATGCAGTTTCATGTTATTTACAATTGGATACATTGGTAAATCACCGAATTGGTAAATTACGAAATGTATTACCTAGCAGGTTACAAAAGCGGGGAAGTCATTTCCTCCGAGGAGCATCAAAATTTGTGATGGCATGTCTCCGGAACACCTTTAGGGGTAAGTCCCAGACCGTCGTCAATTGCTCATCTGTGTAGCACTAGTTTGGCGTAAAACCCACTGAACCTCAACCGAATTTTTTAACTTTTCGAACTATGTAAGGGAAGTATTGTAATTCTGAAAAATATCCTACTGCAAGATTCTGGTCTATCTCTATGTATCGAAAGTTTCTTAATTCCTTTTTGTTATTTTTATAGTGGTGTTTGAATGTATATTTCTAATGCATGAGGGTGTCCGTGTGCATGAATGCGTTTGTGTCTGCACGCTGCATTTGATAAAGTCCAAACTGGATAATCATTTTATAGATCAAAGTTTACAAAGATGGAAAAAAAAAAGAAAAAAGTACTTTTATGCAATACTACTTATCTATTTGTATTATTTTAAGCGTGTTTTGTGCAGTTAAACAGTTTAAAACAGAACAATCATTACTTTGATAAGGTATGGTTAGTATGGAAAATGCATGCGTAACACTTATATTTCTCTTTGACAGAGAATTAAAAATAATTCTATTTAAAAAGAACTTTTAAAACCCAAATTCTTAATATAGCGTATCACATAAATCTTTTCGAAGTTAGAATAAAATTTAATTTTCAAAAAAAGAAAAGTAACTTTTTTGTTTATTAACTAAAATAGAGGAAATTTGAACTGTGTTAAGAAAAGAGAAATTATTTCTTAAAATTCACAACAGATGGCAGTCTCACACGATTGCCTATAATTTTTGTAATTTCATTTTCTGATTAAGGGCCAATATCTGCAATTTAATTATTCGTTTGAGGCACCTTTTTATTATTATTTTAGTTTATTATTTCTTTTATATTATAACTTAACATTTTACTGATTTGGTTAATGTTTATGTGCTTTTCCTAATCATTTTTATTTTGCATTGTCAATTGTTTCATTGACATTTTAGTTAATATTCCGCCCAATAGAAGGCGCTTGTAGTCCACAAAAAACTCTTTTTTGCTTCTGAAAAGAGATGTAAGAAAAAGGCTTCTTATAAAAACCCTTCAAAAATTCTTAGGATACTGTGTAGTCAACGAAAAATTTTCTTTTATCAATTGACATCTTTTCTACTAATTGTCAGCAAAAATTAACACTCCGGAGTATCGAACGCTGGACCACCGGTTTATTAACATGGCGCTCTAACCATCTAAGCCACGGAGAGACAAATAAAAACGCTTATATTTACCTTACAATGGAGACGTATTTTTATTGGGTTGAGATTCACAAACATACCGTAGTGAATGACAGTAAGTACATAAGAATTTGGGAAGAAAGGGAAAAGGAGGTGAAAAAAGGGAATATGGGCTCAACTTAAAGGAAACTCGTTTAGAATTTTTGCATTATTTATACACTAGAACAAATCTAATGTATGTTATTTCGTTTAAGACATTTTTGTTCTGGGGTGGGGTGGGGTGGGGTGGGGGGTAAAATGCACTAAATTATTCAAAAGAGAGTGAAACTGATATGTATGTTTTAAAATTTTGTTACAACATACGAAAAAGTATAACAGTATTTCAAAAACTTATTCTGTAATAATTATAAGATAAAAAAAACTTTTTATATACCATGTTTTAAATTTTCTGATGAATCAGACAGCACAACTTTTTATAATTTTTTAACGTTCACGTTTAATTAAATGTATTTATTTTTATGACGAAAGAAAATGAACTCGTATTTTTTTTTTTTTTTTTTTTTTTTTTTTTGGCAACAATTAAATTATAGCTAATATTTTAATGGCTATTTTAACGCTATTAGGATGTTATTATTATCATATTTTAATTAATTATAAGAAAACTAATCGAAAATTCGAAAATCGGACTTCGAAGTATTGTGTTGTCACCGGGTTCTGAGCTACTGTGAAAGTTTCAAATGTCTAGCTAGTAGGGAAATTAGTTAAAATTCGATTGCAAGATTTGTACCGGACAAACAAACAAACAAACATACATACAAACAAACAAAAAAGAATAGAAGTTAAAATAAAAACATGGTAAAATATTATGTAGCGTTACGTTAAAAACTGAGTCATTTTTCATTGTTGTGTAACGTTACATGAAAAACTGTTTCAAGCTTTTAGTGTAAAATTACGTATTGCTCTTTTATACACTGTTATAAATTGCGTGCTTACCATTTATAATTCACTTACAGGGACATATAAAAGAATTTGGATTTATTATCGTTCATTACATAAATAATTATGAGATAAAAAACTTTTTATATACCACGTTTTTAAATTTTCTGTTGAATCATAGTCATAAAACTAGATTGGCACTTTAGCAATGCGTATAAATTTTTTAAAGGGATCATGACGTCCATTTTTGTGAGATGCATCATTTAACTTTTTACAATTTTTTAACGTTCACGTTTCATTAAATGTATTTATTTTTAGGTCGAAAGTAAATGAACTCGTCAATTTTTTTTTGGCAACCATTCAATGATAGCTAATATATTAATGGCTATTTGTAAAACTATTAGGAGGTTATTTTTTTCCTATTTTAATGAATCAAAAGAAAACTAATAAAAATTTCGAAAATCTGTCTTCGAAGTAGTGTGTTGTCACCGGGTTCTCAACTATACTGAAAGTTTCAAATGTCTAGCTAGTAGGGAAATCAGTTAAAAATCGATTGCAAGATTTGTATCAGACAAGCAAACAAACAAACAAACAAACAAGAATCGAAGTTTTGAACTACGATACACAAACAAATGAATTATTCAGGAATTCAAGTTCGTTTAAACGTAACTACTCAATATTCAGAACGTTGAGTGTATAGTCACTTCAGATTTTTTTTTCAATAGTATTTGCGATGACCCTGTAGATAAAAATCTGCAGAAAAGAAATCAGCCCAAATTCAAGTTATGTCACGCGCCTTTCCTAACACTTCTGAAATTCAGTTAAGTCGCGACGATCTCCCGAACAAAGGTCGCCTTTCCTTTTCCGTCCTCAAATGCCGTGGTTATGGCATCATGCGGGCGTTTTTCAATTTTCCCGAAGGAAGCGGCGATCTTGCCCGGGCAGATTAGGGCGCAGGAGAGCGGGAAATTGGTTTTGCAAAGAGACGATTCCTTCCTCCCACCGTCTCTATTTTATTCCCTCAGCGATACAGTCTATAGAATGCTCGAAGACACGGTATAGGTTCAGAGAAGAAACTAATCGAATAGGTAGGGGGAAGAAATTAAATTTTTTATTTTCGTCAAACGAAATCCGTTTGTTGTGCTAGAATATAGGATACCGAATTTTATGCCTACGCACTCGTTTATAACGAGGAAGAACGGACCTGCCCAGTTGGCTCGTTACATCCGAGTTCTTGTAAAGATCGGGTTTAGCTACAATTAAAACTGAATGCATCGGAATAAATAAAGAAACAGCTTCAAAATGACTTATTACTTTCTCTTACCCATAAGGTAGAAAAAGTATTGTTTTTGGGTCAAATTTTCGAACGCAAGATTTTGTTATATTTACACATTTTGAGATCCCCTGAATACGAAAATCATGTTTTGAGCAAATGGCCTGTATGTATGTCTGTGTGTCTGTATGTCTGTTATCAGCATATCTCAAAAACAAATTATGGCAGAAAGTTCAAACTTGGTATTCTAAGTGTGTATCACAGTGTGTAGGGATGCTACAGTAAGCTTTTCGTTAAGATCAAGCAAATGGTTCGTGTACAGGGACAATCAAGAGAATTCTAATACATTACGTCAATGGGGGAAATTGCAGGTAAGTAGAGTTTAACGTCTATAGACTGCACTAAACCAAATGAAACGAATGCATATTTTTTGTAATACAGATAGTTAACTGGGAAAAAAAAAATTGTGTATGTAGGAGCCTCTCCTCCCCCCCCCCTAGGGGGAAGTCCCCCCTCGAGGGGAGTAAATTTTCATGATGGGTATCTTTCAAAAGAGCTCGCCAATACCTTTAAAACGAATGGTTGAACCATCGAACTGCGATAATTTAAAGCAAAGATATCGATTTTGTTTACTTTTAACGAAAAAAAAAAACTTAGAAAAAAAAATCTTTTTTTTTTTTTTTTTTTTTTTTTTTTTAATATTGAGAATAAAATGGACTTTTTTTTTTTTTGATATTTGGTATTATACTACTTCTCTAATATGGAAATCGTCTGCATTATCATACAAGATAACTTTTTTAAATAATAATTTCAATAAATTATTTTTTAAAAACAAAATTATTTTTTAATAGCCGAATTAAATTTTATATAAATGTAGGTGCATTAATGAAACGGGGGGTTGAGGGGGCGGTAGCCCCCCTCACACAGAACTAATTATCATATAAAGCTCTTCCGAAGTTTAATTTGAATTGTTTCAACACAGGTTTACGAAACAGTACTCGTTATCTTACCTCTTAATCTGCAACCTGTATTTATAGTATTAAATTTAAGAGAAAGTCGTGTGAGTGACACACCAGATTATTTTTTATTTGACAAAAAGAAAAATATTTTTTAAGTTTCTTTTAAATTTTAGACTCACACGTAGACAGTCATTAAAAGAATTATAAAATTCCGCTAATCCTCAAACTAGCTATTTTGTAAATAAGAACTGTTGAGATCCTTTGCATGAAGAACATTTCTGCCAGATTCGTTTCGGACGAAGAATTGGAAAGAAATTTTGTTGATGAGTAAGAAAACTCTATATCTCGATGAACATGCGTGCATTTCACAAACACATGAATATACGTAATTAAAAAAGCATCCTAATTACAGGCTCCGAAAATTCTCTGCATATAAATCTCAATATTTAATTTCAACTTTAAATACTTTATAGATATAGCTACAGTATTCAAACAGATAACAGAGGCACACCGCACACTCACACAGATATGCATGTAAATTAAAACTATTTCTAAGACTACTTTGAATTTTTATTATAAAAAAAAAAAAAAAAAAAAAAAAAAAAATCACGTCACATATTTCTATCTTGCAGGTTAAAAAATCGTAGGGATATCATTTAGGGTGAGAAAAAGTGGTGTGAATACCACACCAGATTATATTGTTAACTAAAGTGTTATTTTCTAACTTTCACGTGAGAGGTGCTTAAATGCAGACATCTCATAAGTCCTCAATACTACATTTAAACCTTTTACGTTACGACGCACATTTTTGGGCTATCATGGATATCGGATATCGGAATCCCATGTAGTCACCCTAACAGCACATCTACTCTAAATGACATCCTCCGGATATTCGATGGATGAAAAGGGCTTCTATGGACATCCAATGGACATCTTTAGGATGTGTTACGGACAAGTGTGTTGTTAGGGTCAATAATGCTTTTACGTAATCGTGGATACCTCAAAACAAGAATGAAAAATCATATGCTTCGCATATGTTATTCACACCTTCCAACCCTACGTACTCTTTTCATCGTTTATCTTTCAATGTACTTTGCCTATACGTGATCACACAGCCTACAGACAGAATGACAGAAAGACAAACGGATAGTTTAATGGACCTCATAATCACTCTTAATCAAGTGTTAAAAACGGTTAACACAAACCGAAATGCATTTTTCACCCGTAAACCTTAAGGCTGCCTTCAGACTCTGGCAACTTCAGAGTATCATCGGTGGTTTCTTTTGAAATCGCTTTGATGTGGGAATCGAGTTGACGCGAAGCAGGAGAGAGATTTTCTCGGCTGACAAACCTCCTACTGCGATCGAAATTGGGTCTCTTTTGTAAAAGAGCAATAAAAAATAATGTCCTTCATTGTAAATCTGTGCAAAATTCCAAGGGTCGCTTTCGGGCAATGGATAATTTATGAGTTTTGAAGCTCTGCTCGTTGCCAGTGTCTGAAGGAAGTTTAAAGGCTGGTTTCCACTAGGGTTGAAGCTTCGAGGTTCAAAAAACCATTAATCACGCTTCCGACACAAAGAGCCAAATGTCTTGTCATCAGTTGTAACCTTTTTTTTTTTTTTTTTTTATCAGATTGCGCAGTTACTTCAAAGGAAAGCATGCAAAATTGACAAAGATATCTGCCTCTGGCCCCTCAATTATCTCAGCTGGGGGTTAGGGTGTTCCAGGGACTTCTCCCTGACAACCAACCACGTCGAACTACGTCCAACCGCTTGACCACCTGAAAGGATTCTGAATAGCGCCGCTCGAAACAACCTCGAACCAACCGTAGTGGATACTGCGCTTAATGTATTTGAATATTTTCATATAACCCTGTAAATCTTAACGCTAAACATACCCTATTCTAAAGAACACTTTTTTTTTTTTTTTTTTTTTTAAATATAAGATTAATAAATTTTAATTTCACTTTGAATTGTGCAGAACAAAGTTATTTAAATATGATTTTTAAAAGAGACACATTAGCATTCTTTTGGGCGTTTCTGTACACAAACCAGTCGTGCTGCTTATGCCATTTTAAACAGATAACATGCTAAGGGTGAACTTGAAAAACATATATTATTTCAGAGAAATTCTGAAAATATTCATGGACGCTAGTGGTGGACAGAAAAAAAAAATAGACAGACATGCGGACCAGTCAGAGGGACAGAAAGACAGAGAAATAGGCTAATTCAAATCGTAATCGTAATTAAAAAATGCTAGAAAATGTAAAAAAAAAATACTTAAAAAAAATTGCAGTCATTTCCAGTTACAGCCTTTAATGTTTCAGAAAATTTTTGCATAACGCTACAAATCTTAATCCTAGTCACACTATATTCTATAGAACTCTTTTTTTTTTTTTTTTTTTTTTTTTAATGATGAATAATTAATGCGAATTTCATTATGATTTGTACAAAATAAAAATATTAGTACACAATAGGCGAGTTCTAGCAACTATAATCTTACGGTTTATGATCCAATTCTAGAAAATCAAGCGAGAATTTCTCGCAATACAAAAAATTCAGCATATTCAGAATATTGTTTCACCATGTAGAAATGTATACACTAGAAAGTTTCGATCATTTCGTCTATTCAGCTTATTGGCGTGCCTTGTACGCATAGCTCAGAAATCTGTATTTCTAGTTTAGGGATTTAGAAACTGACCACTTATTCGTTCTAGATAAAAGCGGTACATTTTCTTTTCTCAGTGTAGTATTTAATTCATTTTAAACAGGGAACATTCCATAGTGAACTTGTATAACGTATATGCGTTTCAAGAAATTCTATGAATATGTACGGGAGTCAGAACGCGGATAGAAAGACGGAAAGACAAACCGAAGACCTATGTGAATACTTTTCAACTTTGTTGGAAAGTATTTAAAAGATGTGCGCAATTACATGTATGTGACAATTCTCAATGCCAAATTTAAACGTTCTATGGCTAATCGTTTTTATGTTATACGAAATACACACGTTTATAGGTTTGTAGAGAAGTCATGAAAAATATATTTATTTATCTATTTATTTAGCAACATTTCAGCAGAAGTACGTTTAAAACAGCTCGCAGAATAAAGTATTTGCCGTGTGATCTTAACTGAATGTGAGGTTTAAAAATATTTTTTATTTTTAAGGAAAGTTAGCTTTATGATTGTAGCATTATTATAAAGGAAAAGAGAGTATTACAGGCAAAATTCCTGTCTGTTACGATCGGATTGTGATAGGTTTTTTATACGTTGTTTATGTGGGTTTAAATCTGGTGCCTCATTAAAAAATTAAAATAAATAAAATAAAGTAAAAATAAAAATAATCCTTAAAAGTAGCAACATTTCACCAGAAGTACACTTAAAACAGCTCGCAGAATAAAGTATTTGCCTTATGTTCTTAATTGAATGTGAGGTTAAAAAGATTTTTTATTTTTAAGGAAAGTTAGCTTTATGATTGTAGCATTATTATAAAGGAAAAGAGAGTTTTACAGGCAAAATTCCTGTCTGTTACGATCGGATTGTGATAGGTTTTTTATACGTTGTTTATGTGGGTTTAAATCTGGTGCCTCATTAAAAAATTAAAATAAATAAAATAAAGTAAAAATAAAAATAATCCTTAAAAGTAGCAACATTTCAGCAGAAGTACATTTAAAACAGCTCGCAGAATGAAGTATTTGCCTTATGTTCTTAATTGAATGCGAGGTTTAAAAAGATTTTTTATTTTTAAGGAAAGTTAGCTTTATGATTGTAGCGTTATTATAAAGGAAAAGAGAGTTTTACAGGCAAAATTCCTGTCTGTTACGATCGGATTGTGATAGGTTTTTTATGTGGGTTTAAATCGGGTGCCTCATTAAAAAATTAAAATAAAAATAAAAATAAATCCTTAAAAGTAGCAACATTTCAGTAGAGACACATTTAAAACAGCTCGCAAAATAAAATATTTGTCTTGCGTTTAGAGATGTGAGCGGGGAAAAAACCCGGGTTTAAACCATGGAATAAACCCGGTTTTTTGGGAAGGGAATTTTGAAAGTTTTCACACGTTGCGAATTTATCTTTTTTTTTTTTTTTTTTTTCTTAGATTAGAGATGTTCTAAGGCATTTCAAAATGTTACCTCACATTCAGATGTTTTTTATGATCTTTCAATTTTTAAATAGTGCTTTTAACGTCTATAAATTTAAAAAGTACAAGTTTCAAATTTCATTAATTAATAGACTTATTCTCTGTTATTGCCGTATATTTATATTTTAGTTCTGACTGTATACACACTAAGTTCAATATAACACTTTTTTTTTTAAATCGCAATCACATGTTTCAGATGTATATCTTTAACAGTTTATTTCAAAAATAAAACAAAAATGCTTCAAAATATTCTGCATTTACTAAAACAATCAATAATATTACACTGGGAAATATTATTTCAATTAAAATTTGCAAAAAATAAATGCAAAAAATAAATGAAGAAAGAAATAACAGCCAAATTATTAATTATTAGCTATTGAATATTTTATGTATTGATTTAATGCATTAAAAAATTATTGCTTGAATTCTTAATAACCGAAGAACTCATGTTCGATTTTGTTCCCCGTGCTCTTTGAGTGATTATAACAAAATTTCATCAACTAATGTGAAATTTTGTTCGATGAATTATAATAAAATTTAATAAAGTATTCTTACCATAATTTAATTTCATTAAATTATTTTTTTATAACATATTTTATTATGGTATTCATAAAAAAAAAAAAAGAAAAAAAATTAAAGTTATTTAAATAGGCAGACAAAACTTCATTTATTATTGTCAATAATGTAAACGTTCATTTTTTTACAATTTTCTGTAAAATAATCACATAATTGTTGATGTCACTTTTATTTAAGCAAATAGAATAAAAATGATATTGAAACAAGTTGTTGGTACACCTAAAAAAAGTGAAATTAAATCTAAACATTGAATATTAGTTTCTTCGCATCAAAGTTTCCAAAGTGCCCGGTTTAAACCCGAAAATTCCCATGTTTATTCCCCAGAAGCAAAATTCCCGGGTTTTTTACATCTCTACTTGCGTTATTAGTTGAATGTGACGGATTTTCTTAAAGACTTTGCGGTTGTAGTATTATTATAAAGAAGAAGAAAAATGTTTTACAGGCTGTATTTTATTCTGTTATGATTGGATTGTAATAAAATTTTAATATTATATTTAGGTAGATTTAAATTTATTGTCTCACTAAAAGTGAATACATAAAATAAAGGCGAATGAAATTTGTAAATGTGATAAAATTTACATTGTAATGTATTGTTGTAATGTATTGTTATTGTAATGTATTTGTAAATGTGATAACATTTACAAATACATTACAATAACATGCCAATGTGATAGTAACAAGCCAATGTGATAACATTTACACATAAGCAGATTTAAAACTGCTCGCAAAGTAAAATAACAAATAAAATCTGTAAATGTGATAACATTCAAGCAGAATTAGATTTAAAACATCTCGCAAAGTAAAATATCTGTTTTGTTTTCTTACAAGGGACAACTGTTCCAAAGGACATATTATATATTCTCTGAAAGGTCTGACTGAGCTAATAACGACATCTTATCGGCATCCCTAGCGTAAGTTATTCGGAACTAAAGGTTGTAAATTACAGATTTCGCAGTAATGTACTTTGAAGCAGTGATGCCAGATGGTCAAAAATTATTTCCCCAAACATGTCTTCAAATTTCCCCAAATCAGGTTTTATTTTTCGAAAAAATCCCCAACTTGATTTCTACTAAAAAGGGAAAATAAAAATTAAATATATATATATATATCAGATTTAAGTGGATTTAAGCTAAGATTTTTCCCCAAATGAAGGCACTTTTTGAAAAAAATCCCCAAATAACAATAAAGCTATTGAAAATTCCTGGTCGTAGGGATAAATCATTACGTTACCAACATTGACAAAAAGTTGAAGAACTCCCCAGATTTGTCCCCAAAAATTTTAGAATTCCCCCAAAAAGTCCCCACAAACATTTAGTCCCTAAAATTGTCCCCAGAAGCCTCAGAAGTCCCCAAACTGGCATCCCTGCTTTGAAGAGTTTCTATCATTATAATCCATATAGATATAGCAATAAGACATAGATTTATCAGCGACTGGAAAAAAAGTGATACTTTTTTTTATCGGGACTCTAATGGCTGCCTTTCCCCGAGTAAATCACATTCACACGGATAATTTAGCAAATAAAATTTATGAATAATTTATTTACTAAATGTGAATGACTAGATACAGTTTCAAATTCATTTTTTTTTCTTTTTTTCAATCCGCGTTTGTAATGATCGATAGATGGCGCTTTCTCAACTGCAGTTGTTAGTAAATATAATAGCCACACGTGTATTTATTATTGTTCTTTCTTGTTGTTCTATCATTGTTTCGGCGTGAAAGCTATCAGTGGTGTGATAATTTCACCTTAGCCCACCAGAGGGCGAGCATTTCATTACAATCGCGGATACCACTTGATGGCTGATTTTAGAACTTTTTTTCGGATTTTTGCTCGATAACATGGGGATCTATATATATTATTATATCTATGTTATAATCAGCTTTGTAACAAATTATTATTCTAACTGTATATATTGTTCGTTAAGTATTTTACTGTTTATTAGTTACTTTTTGGCAACAATAAATTTTTAAGTACTAAAGTATACATAAAAAATATTAAAAAGAATAATGTGGGATCTTTATTCTAAATAAGAAAATTTCAAACGTTTGATTTATTCCTTACTTTTATTATTATAAATATGAATCTATTTTATAATTATATCAAATTATATTAATATAATTTAATATAAATTAACTACAAAATGAGAAAATTAGTTTATGTATAACAAATATAAGAATTACATACAAATAAATGATATTTAGTGGATTTTATGAAAAAACATTCTAAACTAAAAATTATTCTGCAATGTGAGCAGCAAATAAATAACATATTGTGAGAAATTGGAGAGAATACATTTGGAACAGTAGTTCTCTTAAAGTAGGAAAAGATGTCTGTTTTTTCAACAGGACCAAGCATATAAAAAGAAATCATTGAAGTTTGAAATTGATTTCAAATCAGACTATGAATATCGATTGATGAATTAATAAGAAAAACTTCTTCGATGACCCATTTAAAAAAAAAAAATAAAAAAATCCTTCCATTGATGGAAACAATGGGCTCTTCCCACCTGACGTCAGAGGTCACGTGATAGAGGAAAAACAAATAGCAGACGAAGTCTTGTTTATCTAGAGCGATTGCTGAAATAACCTATTTTCTGTTCTTATTTTTGATCCATCGTATTTAATCTGTGTTATTTTTTCATACAGCATCATTTTTAATCCATTTTATATCATCATTCATCCTCTTTTGTTTGCCGTATACATTTACAAATTTACTTTTATTATTATAAATATGAATCTATTTTATAATTATATTAAATTATATTAATATAATTTAATATAAATTAACTACAAAATGAGAAAATTAGTTTATGTATAACAAATATAAGAATTACATACAAATAAATGATATTTAGTGGATTTTATGAAAAAACATTCTAAACTAAAAATTATTCTGCAATGTGAGCAGCAAATAAATAACATATTGTGAGAAATTGGAGAGAATACATTTGGAACAGTAGTTCTCTTAAAGTAGGAAAAGATGTCTGTTTTTTCAACAGGACCAAGCATATAAAAAGAAATCATTGAAGTTTGAAATTGATTTTAAATCAGACTATGAATATCGATTGATGAATTAATAAGAAAAACTTCTTCGATGACACATTTAAAAAAAAAAAAAAAAAATCCTTCCATTGATGGAAACAATGGGCTCTTCCCACCTGACGTCAGAGGTCACGTGATAGAGGAAAAACAAATAGCAGAGGAAGTCTTGTTTATCTAGAGCGATTGCTGAAATAACCTATTTTCTGTTCTTATTTTTGATCCATCGTATTTAATCTGTGTTATTTTTTCATACAGCATCATTTTTAATCCATTTTATATCATCATTCATCCTCTTTTGTTTGCCGTATACATTTACAATCATCATTTAGTTTATGCTTGTTATTGATGTTCATGATGAACATGTTAAATACTCTGATTTTTGGTACTTAAATCAGCGACAGTACAATATCGTACAGCGTAAATCCATTTAGACCAGTCACTAAGTTTATTAACTTGTTGTAACACCTTTATGCAATTCAATTAAATGAAAGCATTTTAAAAATTCAAATTATAATCCATAAACATTCCACAAGAAGAAGCTATTATTTATTGCTAGATCAGTTAATGTAATTGAACATACAAAAGAACATACAAAAAACGATTCTTACAGTTGAAAATAAAGAAACACATAAACTGTTTTTTAAAAATTCTTAAATTTACAAATACAATTATTCTACTGTTTACAAATGCACAATATTACTTTTATTTTATTTTATATTAAATATTAACATTTTTGTTCTTAATAACAATATTTAATTGAATTCGATTATTCATTTTCCTCTATCACATGATTGAGCAGACGAAACTGGGAAGAGTCCATTTAAATCTAATGGTTGTATAAAAACAGCTGAACACTTTGTAAAAACGTGTGGTTTTGACAGGATAATCTGTTTGACCATCCCACGAATAAACTAACAAAATCGAACGATTTTTGGATATAAACAACTTTCAACCCATTTACGAACGTTCAATTTGCCAACTTTTGAACAAGTGACATAAACGTTTTTACGTTCTTGCATTATTACGTCAATTTGTTGCCTGATACTAAACGAATCACCAATTGCTTCGTTTAATATATTAAATAGATTGGAAAGTCTTCCATTGAAATCATAGGTTGGATTGTATAGAACTGCATTTGTGCTTGGTCTATTTCTTTCACCCCAAAGTACGATTAGTCAGACGACAATATCGGAGACTTGGTTTTTTCCACATATTGTTTGAAATTATTTTCAAGTCTTTTAGGTGACCTCGGGCATTGCATGCTGTAAATTTTTAGCAGTTTGCATACAGCATGACAGACAACATTCATTCGATGCCCTTGAAAAAGTGGTAAATTTGTACGCTTCAATATCGGGTTGCTTATTTTTTCTTCTCGTCAACTTCATTCATTTTTTATAGTTCTTCATGTGATACTTGGTTTCATATAATTCAATGTTTGAAAGAGACTATTTTAATAAAATGAGTTAAAGTAAATAATCTGGTGTGTCACTCACACGACTTTCTCTTACCCTGAAATTTAATACTATAAATACAGGTTGGAGATTAATAGGTAAGATAACGAGTACTGTTATGTAAACCTGTGTTAAACAATTCAAATTAGGCTTCGGAAGAGTTTTATAGGATAATTAGTTCTGTGTGAGGGGGCTACCGCCCCCCTCAACTCCCCGTTTCATTAATGCACCTACATATTCGGCTATTAAAAAATAATTCTGTTTCTAAAAAGTAATTTATTAAAATTATTATTTTAAAAAATTATCTTTTATGATAATGCAGACGACTTCCATATTAGAGAAGTAGTATAACACTAAATATCCAAAAAAGTCCATTTTATTCTCAATATTAAATATATATATATATATATATATATATATACAATTTTTTTTTTCTAAGGTTTTTTTTTTTTTTTTTTTGTTAAAAGTAAAAAAAATCGATAACTTTGTTTTAAATTATCGCAGATCGATGGTTCAACCATTCGTTTTAAAGGTAATGGCGAGCTCTTTTGAAAGATACCCATCATGAAAATTTACACCCCTCGAGGGGGGACTTCCCCCCAGGGGGGAGGCGAGGCTTCTACATATACAATTTTTTTTTCCCTGTTGACTATCTCTATTACAAAAAATATATATTCGTTTCATTTGGTTTAGTGCAGTCTATAGACGTTAAACTCTACTTACCTGCTATCTCCCCCATAGACGTAATGTATTAGAATTCTCTTGATTGTCCCTGTACACGAACCATTTGCTTGATCTGAACGAAAAGCTTACTGTAGCACCCCTGTATGATACACATTTAGAATACCAAGTTTGAACTTTCTGACATAATTTGTTTTTGAGATATGCTGATGACAGACACACACACACACACACACACACATAGACACACACACAGACCATTTGCTAAAAACATGATTTTCGTATTAAGGGGACCTCAAATCGTGTAAATATAACAAAATCTCGCGTTCAAAAATTTGACCCAAAAACAATACTTTCTCTACCTTATGGGTAAGAGAAAGTAAAAAAGGACATTTTTAAGGTTTCCTTTTTTAAAAAAACAATATATAGACTTATTAATATGACAGGACTCTTTCTTTCAATCTGCGATTTTGCGTTGTCGACATTTATAGTGTTCCACTTCGAAAATGCTAGAATATCCGCTAATATCCAATTTTACAATTTAATTTCTTAAATTACTTTAAAATATTTTGTCAAATTTGTAAAAACTTTTACATATCTTAATTTTGACAGTCATTCTTTAGTATTCTGAGAAAGGTTTCGTGTACGCTTAATTTTTTGAGTGACTGTATACCTCTGAAACGGGACATGTAGAAGTAAAATAAAACGAACGAAAAATCATGCAATACGCATTGATTATTGACACATTTCAACTGTACGTACTCACTGCGTCGACAGAAAGGCTAGACAGATAAACTAAGGCTCCTATATATACGAGCTGGCGCATCAGGCATTTTGTTGCCTTAGGGTTGCCCCATGTACCCAGCGCGTTTCTCTGATAAACAAACCAAAAACATTTTTTTTTTATCGTCTTACGTTACTTTAGAGTAACTTGTTTTATTATATTTCATAATTTCAGCTAAGTAAACTATGATATGGAAATTTGTTTGGCGATAAACTGCTATAAACATTCAAGAAGTGAATATAAAGTGTTCACAGACCTTCTATTAGTGTGTATTTGAGTTTTGGCGACATTTTGTAAAAGAAACAGAAACCGCCCTAACAACACATAGTACATCCATAGGATATCCTCAGAATACAATGACATCCTGAGACTGTACTGTGAAAAAAATGTGTTTTTAGGAACATTATTGTTGCTTTTTGCTCTTAACTTGACCGGATTAGCTTCAGATCAAGATTTCTTAAAATCATTAGGGAAGCGATAAGGACGCCAAGCGGGAAGGCTGTCCTCTTCGGAGGCAAAAAAATGGCGGTGATGCGCCGGCCTATTATTTTATTCAGGGGCTCTAAGATAAACTAATTGAATTTATAATCACTCTTAAACAACGTTAAAAAGGGTTAAAAAATTTAACACAAACGGAAAGAGAGAAGAAAGTTTTGTGATGATCACAACATGCTAGTTGAAGTGATAAGAAGAACGCTCATTATGAAATCCTTTCAGTTACTGCTGTGCATGATGATTTTTTCTGGCTTGTACCTTGGATTACTCTATAACAAGGAATAAAAATCATACCGCTCACTTAAATTATAAAATACTTTCTAACTGTATTCACACACTACTTCGTTGGATGTATTTTGTCTCCATGACAGCTACTTAAAATATATTTTGTTTTTGCTCACTTTAAAAAGAAATCTCACGAAAAGTATCTTTCTAGCTTTAAGGATGGATGGTTGGGTTTAACGTCGCACTAGTGCTGCGCAGAGGGGCAATGGGCGACGGTCTGGGACACACCCCTAGAGGTGGTACGGAGACATGCCATCACAATTTTGATCCTCCACGGAAGGGATGGCTCTCCCGCTTCGGTGACCCCCAGTGGTATAATTTTTGATGGGAACATGGAGGACATTGCGGCCACGACAGATTTGACGTGCACCAGCCCCCATTAGTGTACAAGACGGTCTTTGGCCGGTTCGAGTACCGAACCCGCAATCTTCCAATTACGAGGCCGGCGCTCTACCGATTGGGCTACCGCGGCCCTCTAGCTTTAAGCATATTAAAAGAGGTTGTTTTGTGTAGCTCCCTCTATTGTCTAAAAAGTGCATATGCACATGCATTTTGAACCACGCCATCTCATAGCGTATAAATGTATCTAAATATTTTATTAAAATATCATTAATGATACTACGGTGCCTATGAACAATGTATGTTTATTTTTTTATGTTTTGTGTAGTGTAAGGGTATTAAATATGTTTGACAGACCATTACTGCATCTACATTATTATTTTGTCAACAAGCCATGCAGAAATTTCCAAAGGAAATTTCTGCATGGCTTGTTGACTACTCCTTAAGGTTCAGAGAACAAGCTTTAGTGCATTTAAATATTTTACCCTAATGGCATTATGCTTTGTGCAGTATAATTATATTAAAATCGATTTTAAAGAAAAACCTGTCGTAGACAGTAAAGTATCAGAATTTATTTGCGAGTTCTTGTATACAAATGATAATACTATTATAACTTTTACAATAACAGTTCGAAAGTATTTTAAAAATATTTCTGGAAAAGGAAGCGCAGAGAGACAGGGGAACAGAATTTATAAATATTTTTAACTTTGTTCGGAAGTGTTAAAATTTTATCACATGAATATTGAAAATTGGCAAATAAATACATCTAAGAAAACACCCACTGCCTCTTTCTCCAATCGATTTAAATGGAAACACTGTGCATTAGAGGAGATTAAGTGGACCTTTTTTAAAAGATCTCAGGTAATCGGACACAACGAAAGGCCAACCTCTCATTATGCAAGGGGACAATTAGGTGCGGAGGGTCAGCGGAGATTCCTCGGCTACTCTCCGCAGAGATTCGATTTCTGGAATTCTGGCTGCAGGAAAGATTGGCTGTCCTCGGTCAACACGCAATTAGAGATGGACGGTAAAGGTGGGTGGCATGAAATGAGGTGAATAGATGGAAGCTCAATTTTAGGCGAGAATTTTCGTATGGGAATAACAATTAGCCTTCTATACAGAGTTATCTATATAGAGTCTATCTGGTTAAAGTAAGGTCAGTATTTTTTTACATCATTAGATGTAAGTTTATTGAAACTAACCCCCTTCCCTTTATTTATATACATATATATATATATATAAAGTATTTCTGTAGCACCTAAATCGATTAATCGTTTCTAAACTTTTAATCTTTTCTTTTTACTAATGTTCGTTTGGCAAGCTGTTTATTTTTACTATCTCCGTAAGTAACGTGTAACATGCAACATTGCTTCAATTACTTATTCCTTGTTTAAATTTTAGTTTGTGTTATTGATTTATTTAATTTCCTTTTTTATTTTAATTCAATTTCATTTTTTATTTTTTGTTTTGTTGCAAGATATAGACTTGAGCTGTATATTGCTGGAATTAGCTATACAGTTTTACGAAATCTTGCATAAGCTGATAGGAACGCAAGTTTCCTGATGAGTACATTTCTATTTTTCAGCATTTAAAATTCCAATTTTCAATTCACGAATTCCATTTTTTTTTTTTCCTTTTAACGGAACTCTTTGGTGATTTTATCCTTTCTCTTTTCTCTCAAATGTTGACTCTTACTAATAATTCATAGTATTTGCAAATGCTCTTACCGTTAGGCTTATGCGTTAGTGTCATTTCTCTTCTGCGTAAGTACTTTAACTTGTTTTTACTATCATTGGTACTCAAATTAAATTAATACCGTGACTAATTTTAATCGAAAAAAATCTCAAATAAAATTTAATTTATGTTGGTATCTTCATCTATCTTTTGTCTGCTAAGTGTTACAATGGTACTAAACAATTCAAATTATATATATATGAGCATTTATTATTCACTTATTCCATTATAGTTTTTCAATAGTTAATTTATTCAATTTTAGTCATTTAATTTTGATTGTTTGGTTTATAATCATATTGCTTCGGGTTGAATTTTACTTTGGATTGGAACTTTTGTAAATATTTTGTATAGTTTATTATGTAATTATCCCAGATTAAATGATTAATTTTTATTTATGTATGCCTACTTTAATCAAGAATGATTAATATTAAATTTGTGATTTTCAATCTGTTGGTGGATATGTATAGGTTGAATATGGTAACTCATTGGTTCCTTATCTATATCGTAACTTTTTGTGTCATTCTTTCCTCTATGTTAAATTCAGTTCTATATTTTAGTGTGCTGTTATTGTTTTAGTTCTATTAATTGCTAAATTTTAAGATTAAATTTTATTACGTTATCTATTATTTATATATATATATATATATATATATATGTGTGTGTGTGTGTGTGTGTATATATATATATATTTATAATTGCTTTTCAATCATTATAAATTAAAAATTAGCATGTTGTGGCTATCACAAAACTTTATTTATTTTCCTTCACCAATTCATGCAACCAAAATTATTTATTAAAATCATTTTGTAATTGGAATTATTTTCCCTGATGAGATGACGATTTTTATCTCGGAGAAATACACTTCTCAATGTCGAAAGAAAGTCAATATTGTGCTCTACAGACGTATTAGGAAACGCCCCCCCCCCTTTTTTTTTCATTAAAAACGAAAAATATCGCTAACTTTGTTTCAAATTATCACATATCAATAGGTTCAACCCTTCGTTTTGAAAGTATTATCGAGTTCTTTTGAAAAATACCGATATTGATACTTTACACTACCCGGGTGAGGGGGAGAGAAGACGATGCTTCTACACATACAAACATATACAAAGGTTTTTTCCTGGTTGACAGTTATTATATATATATATACATATACAGGGTGATTAAAAAAAATTATCCCGATATATGAGGCCGTAGCTATTACACCGTTCCCAAAAACTGAATAAAAATTTCGTGCAAGGTATTTTGGGATATGTGCTCAAGAATCATATAAAAAACAGTTAAACTCTAACAGTTACAATGAAAAAATTTCAAAAATTTCTAATGGCAACACCTGCTTTTTTTCTATTGGAATGGGATCTCCACAGCAGAAAAAACATAAACAACGTTGGAACGGTACCTGTAGCACGAAAATCACCAACTCCAGGCAGACTACGAAGAAAAGAAAAACAACTATGCGATGCGCCTACCAGACACGACTTTCATTTTTAATGACGTCAGATTTCACACGAGCCTTCGGCTCTGACATTGTGTGTTTGGGTGTGCATCGCAGACATCATGGGCAACGCCGAGCCCCGTGTACTGCAAAAGCTGTACAGGACTTGAGACGTAAATTTAAAGAAATTGGTTGCATATGCGGTCGATCTCGGCCTGAACGACCTTCCGTTTCTTTCTAGACTATTACAGAAATCTAACAGACAATAAGCGAAGTTTCCCGTACAAGTGCACGCGATTTTTCACATGCGTTCTGCAGCTGCGGAATTCTACGATCCGCAAAATTCTGCGCTCTGTTCTCCAAATGTTTCCGTATCGGTTCCAACGTACCCAAAAGTTGCAAGCGGGTGCTAACCAATTACGTAGGGCTGTGTCGATTAATCGATTAATCGGTTCGGTTAATCGATCAATGCTTAGTACCGATCAATTTTTTTAATCGAGTTAATCGGATCGATTAATTCGATTAAAATTTTTCAAAATCCGATTAAAATTTTCAAACTACGAATTAAATTAAAAATGCTGTTCTGCAAATATTTTTTCGCATATTTTGCTAACAAACATTCTAAGAAACATCCATCAAATAATGAAAAAGCAAAAAATAAAAAATGAAATAAATAAATAAATAAAAATAAATAAAACCTCTCAAAAGAAGTTGTTGCACTTTTGTTGATAAAGAAAAGGGAGAGGACAGTTATTAAACAAAATGCCGCTCCATGTGCATGCTGGAGCAACACCACCTGTCTGTAGCCTTCTACAGAAAGTATTGGCTAGGGTAATAGTATTCTCAGAAACAAGAAGTTTTCAAAAAATAGAAATGCTTTAAAAAAAAAAAAAAAAAAAAAAAAAAAAACGAAAAGAAGGAATTGAGATTTCCACTATCCTTGTGATGGGGGACATATCAACAGAGTTTCAGAATATCTTCAAGCGTTTAATGTCTGTTCAGAATTGCTGATAGTAACTATTGAAGTAGAAACAGAAAATAACATTCTGTTTCCTAGTTCAAAGTGACAAAGAAGAACCAAAATATAAGAATTTGAGATTTTTAAGATAATGATATGGAATTTTGAGAATTCATTTAAAAATAGTGACTAGCGAGATGGACAAGGTCTACAAGTATAAAACTAAAATATGTGTAATTTCATTTAATGTTTCTTTCAAAATTAATTGAGAAATTAATTTATATAAAAAAATGAATAAGTGAAAATATTTATATAAAATTAACACTTAAAATCACCAATTATTGCTCTGAAAATTGATTTAAATTTCAGCTATAAAACAGATATAATTAATTTGAAAAAAAAAAATTCTCAATCAAACTTATGAATAATGCACAATATGAGAATTTTATTCATCATTGAAATAAAATTATAAAGAGAAAAATGAAAACCAATTAAAAATCCGATTAATCGACCGATTAATCGATTAATGAACTACGATTAACCCAGTTAAAACTCTTAATCGATTCCCACCCCTACAATTACGGCTAGATTTTGCTCACGAATTTCTTATCCGATATGACGAGGATAACAGTTGGCCTTAACGCAATCTGCGAACAAACGAGGCTCACTTTTCGTTAACTGGAAACGTGAATTCGAAACTAAGCATACCTTGGTCTCTTCTTCTCGTTTCGAAGCAGAAGCAGTAGACTTTAGACAGAGCCGAAGGCTCAGTGTGAAATGTGACGTAATTAAAAACGAAAGTCGTGCTCTGGTAGGCATACCATAGTTGTTTTCTCCTTTCTTCGTAGTCTGCCTAGCGCTGGCGATTTTCGTGTTACAGGTACCGTTCCAACGCTGTTTGCATTTTTTTGTTATGGAGATCACATTAAAAAAAAAAAAAAAAAAAAAAAAAAAACAGATTTTCAAGTGTGTTTAAGAAATGAATGAATTTTAAGGACAAATGCATTATGTCTCCTGTAAGTTACTTCGAAAAATATCATGTAAACGACTAAGTTTGAATATAATCCGTTTTCTGTATAAATATAATCTTTAACGTATTGAACAGCCTTCGTAGAATGCAATATTTTCCTGAAATGCAGAACTGTTTAAAAGATAAAAAAATAAAATATGAACCGCTTAGTTACAACCAGTCTCTGAAATACGTGATATTTTTAGCTGACAATTTCTTGAAGTGACAATTATTTCACGGATAATTATTATTATTATTTTTCTAAGACGATTCGCGGAATACGTAGTTCTTTCACCGAAAATTAATAAAATTCTTGCTTTTTTTGTGTATATTTTTTCAAGTATGCTGCATTTTTCTGACTAATTTTAAGAATGCGGGATCATTTCGCTTAATTTGCGTTCAGTTGCCGAAATATTTGATTTTCATTAATGAAATTCATGTTTATGAAGGTCAAGAGAAAATAAAAGAAGGGCCGAATCGTTCGCATTTTATTTTATCTAATCACCAGCTGGCGAGTGGCAGTGGAGATAAATCTATCATTAGATTAGTTGGGACGTAGCAAACCCTCGACGATAGCTTCAGGGCTCCGAGCCCAATTCCTTCCCGAACTTCGATAACTTTTTCTTCTCAATTTTCACCTTATATTTCTTCCGGTGTTAGCATTTTTTTTTTTTTTTTCATGCTCTTGTGACTATGAGTTTTTTTTTTTTTTTCCGTTTTCATCCCATGCTTTTTTCTATGGTTTTTTTGCCATTTTCCCTTGATCTTTACTTTCTAAAGTATTGAATTTGTCATTTTTTTAGTCACGTGACTGATATTACACAACTGATTGTTCGAGCTAACCTATTTAATAATATTGCATGAAATGTACTAAAATTTTATAAAGATAAGTAAGGAAATATATTTACGCATACACACATTATATTTATACCGGACGGTTAAAATTTACCCTATTTAGACCTACATAGTTCCTGTTCTAGTAGATAGATTTCGATGAAACTTGGTACTATTATATGGATTAATAGAAAATCTGCAATAAAAATTCATGCTTCAAATTTCTATCTATCGATGGAGCTTTCCATAGAATGTAGAAAAAGTCGTTATGCGAATTTCAAGTAAAAAATAATTGTCCTCTTCCTCGCAGCATACCCAACTCTCTTTAAATTTAATAATCCTCTCCCTCAAAACTGTCTCTACAGATGCTTTTTGTACAAACCTTTTAAACGTCGCTATCCTTGCAGTGTGTTTGAAAAATGACTACCACTCTGATAAAACCATAGACCTTATATAGATAGACTACGCCACCAATAGGACTTCCCATTAAAGTGAATGTCTTCAATATGAGGGTGTAATCCAGTGATGCCAGATGGTCGAAAATTATTTCCCCAAACAGGTCTCCAAATTTCTCCAAATCAGGGGTTTTTTTCGAAAAAATCCCCAACTTGATTTCTACTAAAAAGGGAAAATAAAATTTTTTTCCAAAAAAAAATATTAAGCAGATTTTTCTATGATTTCAGCTCAGAATTTTCCCCAAATGAAGGCAATTTTTGAAAAAAATCCCCAAATAACAATAAAACTATTGAAAGTCTCTAGTCGTAGGAATAAATCATTACGTTGCCAACATTGACAGAAAGTTGAAGAACTCCCCAGATTTGTCCCCAAAAATTTTAGAATTCCCCAAAAAAGTCCCCACAAACATTTGGTACCCAAAACTGTCCCCAGAAGCCTCAAAAATCCCCAATCTGGCATAAACTGGTGTAATCTGATACCTTCATCCTTTGCGGTCAGCACCGTATGTCACGTGACACAGACTTGAGAGAGATTCTTCCATAAGAAAGCACTTATTTTTGTAAGAATTAAAACAAAAAATTCTCCCCTTCAGAATGGTTTCTCCCAAAAGAAATTTTTTTATAATTAATCTGTAACATTTTAGCTTTCCAACGATGCGTAAATCTGAAGGCTTAAATGAAAAGTATGTGCACAATACAGAAATTAAAAAACCCAAAACTACTTTCTTTCCAATGAAAAAATAAGATAATATTCATTCTCGTCTGTCTTTCCAGGTCCACATCACGTGATAATTTAGCTGGGGAAGCTGGCTCATGTCGCAGACAGATAATGAGAGGGGATGCGTGGTCTATCTATATAAGGTCTATGGATAAAATAATTTGGTCAACTTGTCTCAATCTTTCTCTTATAAAGGCATGGGGAAGATTGATTTTACGATATTCACTAATATCTTTTTAAAATGCTTCAAATTTGCATAACGACTTTCCTACACTGTATGAAAAGTGCCCTTTTTCGATCCACATTTGAATTATAAATTTTTACTGCGGATTTCTTTTCACCATGTCTTATATGACGCACATACTAAGTTAAAACAATATATGCCCACTAGAACCTGACCTATGTAGGTCTTAACAGGGTAACACCTTGTATATTGTTATTGGCGAAAAATAGAGATTGAAAATATAATCCTAAACTAGTTGGCATAGGTGGACTCTGCTCAGTTCCCCATCCTATTTATGTTCTCACAAATTTCTAGTGCGAGACATAATATAATCATGTTAAAAGAAATGAATTTGACCAAAGCTTGATACAGTGACAGAATGAAATCCCCACCTAATAGGCTATCCACCGTTCACTTCGATATATTTATCTTATTCTAACCTATTAATTTATTTTATCAGGGTCAATTCCGTTGTTTAGTTTTCATGCTACTGTTTCCAATGCAATAATCCTCAAAATTCATATTTATTTAAGAGCTGTTCTTATAGCTTTACGATACAAATATTTCTTTTCATGCACATTTAAGTGAAAATTTCCCCAATTCTCCCATGTTAAGAAAATCGTAAATTTCGAATAAATTCTGAAGTTCTTTAATTAGAATGTTACAAATGAATAGGGTTCTTGCCAGTGTCATAAATAATATTTTAAAACTGGTCTGACCTCTCTGCGACAATTTGTTCGTGAGATATCGTGTAAACAGACTAACAAACTAACGGACTGACACACTAACAGGCACCCTACAGACAGACACCATACAAATTTTGTCATTTTCGGATTCCTCACACCTGAAAACGTGTAGAAAAGTAAAAAAACCGAGGTCGAAAAATTTAACGATTACCTAAGTTCCCCATACCTATAGTATGATGGGGAAACTAATAATTAGAAAGATAATCCATATAACAGCAAAACTTTTATCAAGTAGAAGTAAAGACTTCAACAGAGTAACGGGAGGCGATTAGTTTTTTTTTTTTTTTTTTTTTTTTTTTTCCGGGTGGGGGAGGGGGGGGGGGTAATTTCATACTCCAAGTTAACATACACAAGTACCGAAAGTAGATTCCTACAAAACAACTTTTAAAAATATAATATGTAAGTGTATAATTATGTAAGTGTTATATGTTTATGTACTTACAGGTTACATAAACAATAAATACATTAATGTTTTTATCAAATTGGATTAAGAAGAAAGATGCAAACGTATGAATAGTCAGAAAATGTATAAAAACAAAATAATAAAAACATAATATTATAAGTCTTAAAAAATTAAAGAACACGCTTCTATAGAAATGTGAACTAAAAAGCACAAAATATCTATCTTAGTATTAAAATGCAGGGTAAGAGAAAATCGCGTGAGTGACACACCACAATATTGACATACATTTAAATCTTTCATTAAAATAATTTAGAATTAAACAAAAACATTTTTTTTTAAATCTGCACTGACTGGGCTCGAACGCTAGACCTTTAGGTTCGTAGCGCGCAGCTTTACCTCACAGCCACAGCGTTCACGTAAGGAAAGTCTTTTTTTACAATATAGATTTTTTGTTTACTCCCAGAGCGGTTACAAACATACATACAGGTGAAGAAGCTAACAAAAGCGTGTTAAAAAAGAAAACAAAAATATGAACATCCTCTTTTTTTTTTTTTTTAAGAATTAAAATAATAACAGATTTTATGTATCTTTATCATTTGTATCTTATAATAGTTAATTTACTTTTTGCAGTCGGGTCTAAGGCGAAGGCTCAAATGACAATTCAAATACCTCATCGGCTCATGACCCCCAGCGCTATTATTTATTTGAACTTAATTATTATGCCCCCCCCCTCCCCCTCTACTTGTTAGGGAGGTTTTTCTTCGTGCTGCGGTAATTAGTCCATCCATCCGAGAATTCTTCAGCGCTTGAATTTGCTTTCCCAAAACACGATTCAAATGCCTCACCCCCTATCTACCCCTCCATGTTCCGACACATTTTAATTAATGAAATTTAATTCTAAATCTTACGTTACTATTTATTTATTTATGTATTTTTTTTAAACCTTTCTACATTTGTAAATATGCGTTTTAATAATACTCTTCATGTTGTGTATGCAATGCTATAAAAAATCCTACAGCATAAACATATATATATAGTTAAATCGTATATTTTCTGTGTTTACTTAATAGTAAATCTCTTTTTTCACGTAAGATGGCGCTTGCTTGCTTTACGTTGAAAGTTAAATGTAAACTGAAAATTAAAATGATTAACGTTAAAATTAAATAACCCTTTTATATAGTTAATAGCTTTTAAAGATTAATAACTGTCACTTAATGCATTCTATTATTGCATTTCAGTAGCACCTAATTCGATTAATCGTTTCTTTACCTTTAATCTTTTCTTTTTACTAATGTTCGTTTGGCAACCTGTTTATTTCTACTATCTGCGTATGTATCGTTTAACATGTGGATTTCTTAAAAATACTTATTCCTTGTATCAATTTTGGTTTGTGTTATTGTTTAATCTAATTTCCTTCTTTTATTTTGTTTTGTTGCAAGATAGAGACATGAGCTGTATATTGGTTATTAGCGATACAGTTTTCCGAAATCTTGCACTCTGCTGATAGAAATGCAAGTTTCCTGATGAGTGACCATTTCTATTTTTCAGCATTTAAAATTCCAATTTTCAATTCATGAATATATATATATATTTTCCTTTTATCGGGTCTCTTTGGTAATTTTATCTTTTTCTCTTTTCTATAAATTGTTGACTGTTTCTATTACTTTAATGGTTTTTGCAAACTATTATCTCATCGTTAGGCTTATGTGTTATATTTGTGTCATTTCTCTTCTGTGTAAGTACTTGTTTTTACTAATCAATGGTACTCAGATTAAATTATCACCGTGACAATAATTTCATTCGAAATAAATCTCATTTAAAATTTAATTATATGTTGGTATTTTCATCTTTTGTTTGCTGAGTGTTACAAAGGTATTAAATTATTCAAATTATATATAAGAAATTATAATATATGTTTTCAGTCATATAAAAGTTGAAAATATGTAACAAAACTAACTAAAGAAAAACTTACGGCAAAATTAATAAATGTGAAACAATTTATAAGTAAAACGTACTGCAAAAACATAAAATAGATGACTTAAACTGTGTAAAAATGCCCCGTATGACTTGAGGCATACATGTGGTGTTAAAGCATGCTTTTAATTCATCAAAACTCTCCCCCTAGGCAGACAGTTTAATAAAAAAGCACATATATGGCTAAATTCAATATGGATAAAATAAAATGAATAAAATAATATGGAACAGACAAAAAACTTATATGGATTAGGCAGAAAATTGATCAAACATTTACACAAACAGCAGCATGTATTTCAAAAGATCTCCGGCGAGACAACTAACCAAAATACGAAATAATCGAAAATATATTACAACGCCATCTATATTAAATTAAAGAAATTAAAACAATGAATAAAGTTGTTATAGCTAAATTTAATTGAAAAATAAGGAATATTTAAAAAGGAAAATTAAAAAAATAATTTATATTTCAAATGTTTTAAATGTTTTTCTATAATATAACCGTGTAAAAAATCTACAGTTGATATAATATATATATATCAACTAATATATATATATTTAATTTTATTTTAAATAGAGCTACTAATATAAGAAAAAAATAAGTTTAGTAAAATACTAATATATTTTCTAGATATCAATTGTTGCATGCTAAATCTTTCGGTGTCCTTAAAATACATGTTATTATTATACAAAGCTCACTCAATATTCAGTTTTCCATAAGCTGAGCGGCGCGCGTGTGTAGCATGACTGTTTTGTTTTTTTATCCAGGTATCCAAAATGCAAACTTTCTCTCCATCCACTAAACTAAAGTAGAGAGATATTTTTACGATGTTACAGACCAACATTCTAATCAAAACACGTAGCTTGCATTGGTTGGTCTCTGCGTTTTCCAAGAACAAACTGCGACCGGCCTAGTCTATTATTCAAGCGGTCTTTCTCGTGTTGGAACGTTTCTTTGCGGCTGAAACTCTAAGAGTGCGGGGTCATGTACTAGACAAACAAGTTAAAGAAGAAAAATATTTGCATTAGAAGGCAACAAGCATAAAATAGGGCTAAAAAAATTGAATTAGTCCGTTCTTTTGTTTTAGTATGTGCCAAAATATATTTACTATTTATATTTATTCACTTTAGTTAATATTTACTACGCAATTAAATAAACTTCTCATTTCCGTATTTATTTTTAGAGTACTTTGAAACTAATATGTTATTCGTGTTCACTCTATAGCATGCTTAAAAAAAAATACTGTATGTATAATTACTATTTTGTATACAGAGATTCACAAAAAGAATTCTAACACATTAGGATCTGTCAGAGGAATTTCTTTGACTCACAAAACACAATGTAAAAATAGTTATAATAATAATAATAATAAAGTAAAGTAAAATTAAAGTAAAAGAAAATAAAATTAATTAATAGTAAAAGAAAAAAAAAAAAAATAAGAAATTTCAAAAAATTTGATTGCGTTTAAATTTTTTTCTCTTTCTAAGTTTTCTTCTGTTCAGGCAATGTTTCTGTTACGTTCTAAACCTGATTGTTAGAAAATTTCCAACACTACAAAGAACCGAACAACACTTTTCCCTTACCAATAAATGGGTTATGATTTGAACTAGAATCAGTAGCTGCTCCCTTATGATAATTCCTCCCCCCCCCCCCTCCTCAATATTTCTTTAACCTTCCTCAATATTTCTTTAACCCTGTTGAAAAAATTTTACGTTTTACCTGTATGGGTCGAATCGACCCACTTTGTATAGATTGAATTTAGGTCTCAAGAAAGAATATTTATGGAGCTCATTTTACATCTACGTTTCCGACAACTATCGCCATCTATTGGCTATTCCTGAAAATTACGTCTACTCAAAAGAAAAAAAATGGTGTTTTAAGCATTTCTATGCATGTTAATACACGTTTCTGTGCACGTTTTACCTGTATGGGTCGAATCGACCCACTTTGTATAGATTGAATTTAGGTCTTAAGAAAGAATTTCTATTTAACTCATTTTACATCTACGTTTCCGACAACTATCGCCATCTATTGACTATTCCTGAAAATGAAGTCTGCACAAAAGAAAAAAAAGTTTTAAGCATTTCTATGCATGTTAATAATGTGGGTCAAATCGACCCAGACAGGTAATATGTCACATATTTTTTTGGGGTGGTTTAAAACAAACCAATGACTCTGAAAAATCATATATTAAACGAATGCATATTTTTGAGGCATACGTAATGTTTGAACAATCAAAATTAAAATCTGTAGAAGATATCGAAAGATCAATTTTAAAAATGGGTCGAATCGACCCATACAGGGTAGAAAGGTTAAATATTCTTTCACTTTGCAGAAAAACAAACAAACAACAACAACAAAAATAATAATAATAATAATAAAATAAATAAATAAAAACTTGATTGAATGACTACCGCACTTGGAACAGCACAGTAAAACTTCGGATAGCGTGTTTGCATGATACAATAACCTGGTGTGGCACTCACAGTGCTTTGTTTTTTTTACTCTACATTAATAGGTAGTTATGAGGTACTCTATTTGAACATTTCTAGAGTACGCTCAGTAACAATTCAAAATATTTCTTGAAACAGCTTTTTTTTATACATACATTTCAATGTGAGAGCTATAACTTCTATGACTCGTGAAAATCTATGCGTTCGGTTGACGTGATCTATAGGAAATAGGCTTTCACAATTTAAGCTCAACTAAATGCAGTGCTTAGACTCTATCGTGTTCGCTCACACACACATATATACAGTTCCCGCCGCTTATTAAAATCACATTCGTTCTGAGCCAAAGTGATTTTATTAAGCGGCTGATTTTTATATCCGGCGAACGATCCTGCCCTTAAGGAAAAGGTATTTCCTCCCTGAATTTCGAAAGAAACTTCAACAGGTAACGAATAATGGAATTAGTAAACAATATTAACTAATAGATAATCAACTAATTGTTTCTTCGATAAAAGTAAATTAAACGCATTCTAATTTCCCGTGCACTCAAAAGTTCACGCTGTTCTTATAAATTTAAAATTTTTCCGTTTAAACCTCATGAATGATAGTAATTTCAAAATAAGAACTAGAAATTGCCTTCTAATAATTAGAATTTTTTTTTTTTTTTTTAAATCAAATTTATATTTTATTACTGCGCTTTGAAGAACACGTTCCTTGAAATTGTTACGGAGATAAGTTACAGGGCGGGGTGTGTTTAATTTGTAACTGTGCTGCAAGTGTAAAAACTTCAACAATGAGCGATAACGGAGGGTTTGTTGTGCTTTAATTTCTTTTTCCATTACAATATATATATATATATATATATATTAGTGTGCATAAATGATATTTTTGGCTGCTGAGGAGATATTTGTGTTTATTAACCGGCGTTGCTGATTTTATTAAGCGGCGGCTTTAAAAGTAGTTTGTATTCATTTGATTCCGGTCCTCGCGATTTGATCAGATTAAACGGCTGATTTTATTAACCAGTGATTTCATTAAGCGGCGGTTACTGTGTACATTAATAATGTATATATATATATACATTACTGTGAAAATAGCAAAAAGTAATTTAAGAGTTTAGAATCTCATGGTTAGAAGTTTTTCAAAATTACTTTCTTAAATAGTAGATGCTTAAAAACATAAAATAAAAGAGAGAAATAACACATCGTGTTTAAAATGGGGAACGAGAAATTTCACAAAAACACATCTCTAAAGCTTTAAAAAGAAAAAAAAAAAAAGGTAGAATAGATTGCTTTTGTTATAACCCTCCTTATATATAAAATTCCTCCATGCACCATAGACATTTAACACGGTAATATATATATATATATATATATATATATATATATATATATAAATGATAGATAACATAATAAAATTTAATCTTAAAATTTAGCAATTAATAGATCTAAAACAATACCAACACACAACAATATAGAACTGAATTTAACTAAGAGGAAAAACTGACACAAAATTTTTGCGATTTAGATTAAGAACCAATAAGAGACAATAATAACTTAAAGTACTTACGCCGACACGAATGATAATAAAAAAAAGGACCATTAAACTTGATAACAGAGAAAACAAATAATTAACCACAGAAATAATTGGATAGAAATGCTTAAAATTAGAAGTAAACTAATGAGGGGGCGAGTACTTCATAAAGCTGTGATAGCTGCATCGATTTCGTAAAACAATATAGCTAATCATAGCAAGTTATATCATTTCAAGATCGAAGCAGCAAAACCATATAGAAAGAGAAATTAAGTGAATTATTAAATGAAATATTAAATTACGATTAAATAAAATCTTCATGGAAACCTGAGAGAAAACTAGAAAGAAGCATTGCAGCCACATGTATAACAGTTAACACAAACTGGAGAATAGTATGATGCCAACAAAAAATGAAATTAAAAATAAAAGCTTTGCAAATATCGATTAATCGAATGAACTTCAGAGCATTTTCATTAACGATTATATAATTTGAATAATTTAATTCCTTTATGACACTCAGCCAATGAAATATAGATTAAAATACCAACATATGGAATTTTAAATGAGATGTATTTCGAATAAAATAATAGTCACGATGATAATTTAATTTAATTACACTGAGTAGTAAAAACATATGTAAAAGTACTTACGCAGAAGAGAAATGACACGCATAAATCATAAGCCTAAACGATGAGATAATTTGCATAATCCAATAGAAACATTCATCAAATAATAGAAATGGAAAGAGATAAATTAACCAAAAGGATCTGTTAAAAGAAAAGAGAATTCATGAAATGAAAAATAGAATTTTAAATGCTGAAAACCAGAAATGATCATTCATCAGGAAACTTGCATCTCTGTCAGCATATGCAAGATTTCGGATCGTTGTATAGCTATTTCAAGCAATATACAACTCAAGTTTCTATATTGCAACAAAACAAAGTAAAAAAGGAAATTAGATTAAACAGTAACACAACCAGAATTGAAAAATGGAATAAGTATTTTGATAAGTTCACATGTAACCGATTCCAAACAGAAATAGTAGAAATAAACAGGTTGCCATATATATATATATATATAAGAATATTTTTTGGAACACTGTAAACCACCCATGAATGCTAACGTTATGAGCATTTGTGGAACTGAATAATCCATATTAAATTTATCCTGTTTATGAAGTGTCAATATTTTAAAACAGGCTCTTAAAAATACCTGTTATAAACTTTACCGTTTCTGAATTATTTTATGAATCCATAAACGTTTTTCAACTTCTTAGGAAAGTCTTTAAAATGGGACTTATACAACTGCAGTTAAAGTGCAGAATAAAATAAATACATTATTAAATGTAATTTGCTAACCATCCGACCGCCTTGAAAAGGGGTAAAATTGCAATGATGTTTTTACTTTTAAGTGTAGCAAGATAATAGTTTTTTAACCTTCAGATGAAATGTATAATTATGCATTTAAAGATTAACTATTATACATGACTTTCAAATGAAACTAAAAATCCATAATTCTGCAATTTTGAATTATTCGAGCTCAGTGAACATAAAGTTAAAGTTTAATAAAGTTAATGTTAAAAAAAAAAAATCTGGAGTGACTCCAGTCGACTTTCCGAACATTGAGTCATTAACAGTTTTGTAGATAAAGTAAAGAAAGGGGAGTTGTTAAACAAACGAAAGAGAGAAAACCATAATAGAGTGTTTGAGTATTTTTCTCCCTATAGTACACGATGTTTTATTGAACGCTACTGAACTTTGAGCCCATAGATCATTATGATAAAGAATTTTTCGTTGTGTCCCTGTAAAAACCTATAAATGCTAGATTCACCAAAATGCTTATAGTTGGTGCAACAGTGGTTTATAATATTCATATAAATTTTCAGCTCAATTGAATAAGGTGTTTAGATGCTATCGCGCTTTTAAAAATTGGGTCCCGTAGGCCATAATGATAAAGATTTTTTCTTTGTGTCCCTGTAAAAAAACTGTAAGTGCTAAATTCACCAAAATCTTTACAGTTGGTGCAACTGTGACCTATAGCATGTGTACAAATTTTTTGCTCAGATTAATAAAGCGTTTAGACGCTATCGCACTTTTAAAAATTTGGCCCCATAGGCCATAATGATAAAGAATTTTTCCTGGTGTCCCTGTAAAAAAAACTATAAGTGCTAGATTCACCAAAATCAATAAGGTGTGTACTATGGTGGCTTGCAATATGCATACCAACTTTCAGCTTATTCGAACAAAGCGTTTAGACGCTAGCGTGTTTACTCACATACATACACCCACATACACACACACATACATACACACATACATACACACACACACACATACATCATCGTAAAAATAGGGGAAACGGATTCAGGGGACCTCGAAACGTATAGAAACATCAAAATCTTCAATTCGGATTTTTGACATGATTACAATACTTTCCTCACTATAGTGTTCGAAAAGTAAAAATTACTTCTTACTAACAATGTCTTTGCAAACACTTCTTCTAGATCTGAAACATTACAGGGCGACTAAAAAAGATAAAAATAAAGTAGTGACTAAACAAGTCGCCACTTTTTCTTCCGGATCTTTCCGACTTCGATTGTCATGATCGTGAAAATGACTACTGGGGCAGTTAAATCGAAATTCCTCCAACAGTGAACTGAAAAAGAAGACTCAGAAATCACTTACAAAAATAGGGCACATTCAGTTATTGAACACTAAAAATACAGAAGTGGTTTTGATTTGCAGTGCATTTCGGAATTTAGTTTCTAGGTGATCTCGAATTTTGTCGATGAGTGGTGAAAAAATTGCCTAATTTCAGCTATTAGCAATCACAATTTATTTTCAATTAGTGGACACATAATTCCGCATTTCGGCAGTCGACTAGAAAAATATAGCGTTTTATGGCTCAAATGGCCAGCGATTTTCATTAACTGTTTATGGAAAAACCGACCTTTTCATGATCATCGACCCTTTTAAAACGAGCCCATAGATATAGTAATAAGATATAGATTGATCAGCGAGAGGGAAAAAGTGATACCTTTTTTTTTTTCTGGAGAAGTCACTCTAATGGCTGTCTTTCCCCGAGTCAATCACACACACGAATACACACGGATGATTTAGTCAATAAAATTTATGAATAATTTATTTTCTAAAGGTGAATGAAAAACTCCAGATACAGTTTCAAATTCATTTTTCTTTTTATTCTTTTTTTTCAATACTCTCTAATGTCTGATTTTAGAACTTTTTTTCGGCATCAAAATTTTTTGCTCGATAACATGGGGATGATAGATCTATATATATCACTATATCTATGAACGAACCATTCACTAAAATCAGCGAACTTAATATGGACTTTTCACAAAACTTGAACAATTTAAAAAAGTTCCTTCTTAAATTTGGATGAGAAAATTATGTATTTAAGTATACAAGCGAAAAAAGTGGCGAATGGTCTATGGGCCCCTGGTGACCAACTTAAAATTTGATTTTTTTAGATCTAGGTTCATCTTATGAAAAATATTTTTAAATGCGTAGGTGAATTAGAGAGATTAGCATTCGACCAGCGCATGAGTTCGTCGATAATTCTTACAAATCAAAACGAAATGAATAAACATTTTAAAACATTATTCGAAAGTTTTAAAAATGGGACAAGTGAAGTTGACCCATGCAGATTCGCCTTCAAAAATGAAGTTCGGGAAAGGCAAAAAAATTGCTTTTAAAAAGTCCCATGTTTATTAACTTTTCTTCACCTATAATGATCTTAAATGTGCGCGTACTAAATTATAGGGATGGTCCTTAATAGCGCGAAAATTCGTACAAATATATCCTATTGAAACTAGTTGACATAGGTGGACTCTGCTCAATTCCCATCATATTTATGTTCTCATAAATTTCTAGTGCGAGACATATTATAATCATGTTAAAAGAAATGAATTTGAAACAAAGCTTGATACGGTGACAGAATGAAATCCCCGCCTAATAGGCTATCCATCGTTCACTTCGATATATATTTATCTTATTCTAATCTATTAATTTATTTTATCAGGGTCCATTCCGTTGTTTAGTTTTCATGCTACTGTTTCCAATGCAATAATCCTCAAAATTCATATTTACATGAAAAATTTACAATTTCGCTATGTTGATAAAATCGTAAATTACGAATAATTTACGAAATTTTCCTATTAGAATATTTGTATTCAATCATGTTCAGACAAATATCATAAATGTAATTTTGAAGTCGTCTAATGTATTTACGATCCTCAAAATGGAAGTTTATGCTCAATTTTGCCTTATTCTAACATGTTAAGTAAATCGTAAATTCCAAATAACTTACGAACTTTTTAAATTCGAAAAATCATAGTCTATGATATTCATGCCAGTACCCTAAATAATATTTCGAAAGTGGTTTGACATCTTTACAATGAAAATATCCCTCAAGATTGACGTTTATGTGAAATTTTGCTCTATTCTGCCATATTAAGAAATTCGTAAGTTTCCAACAACTTACGATATTTTTATATTGGAAAATTCATAGTCATTAATATTCATGCCAGTGTCCTAAATAATATTTCAAAAGTAGTCTGACATCTTTACGATGAAAATATCTCTCAAAATTGACGTTTATGTGAAATTTTGCCTTATACTGCCATGTTAAGAAATTTGTAAATTTACAATAACTTGCGAAATTTTCAAAGTAACATATTTATAGTTACTGGTGTTCCTTCCGGCATCAAAACTGATATTTTAAAACTGGTCTGACACTTTTACAGTAAAGCGTTTCCATTTAATGCACGTTTAAGTGAAATTTTGTCCTATTCTCCCATGTTAAGAAAACCGTAAATTTCTAATAACTTACGAAGTTTTTTAATTCGAATGTTGCAAATGAGTAGGGTTCTTGTCAGTGTCGAAAGTAATATTTTAAAACTGATCTGACCTCTCTGCGATGAGATGCTGTTCGTGAGATATCGTGTAAACAGACTAACGGACTAACACCCTATCGGGACACCCTACAGAGAGACACCCTACAAATTTTGCCATTTTCGGATTCCTCACACCTGAAAACGTATAACAAAGTCAAAAAACCGAGGTCGAAATTTTTCACGATTACCTAAGTTCCCCATACCTATAGTATGATGGGGAACTAAAACATACAATTGATTTTTATTTCAGAAATTTCTAAAATTAAGAAACTGATTCTAACAATTTAAAAGTTAAGCGTTACTAGAGGTAAATGGTATACGAGATTTAAACTAAAAAACATAGATTTCTTGTCTACTTTATCCATAAAGCTATTTCATCCTCCATCCACCAATGCAACCTAATGACTGCAAGGTTAGAGTGCGCTCTTTTTCAAAGGAAGATTCAGAGACGAGTTGAAGTGCAAGATCCCTTCCTCGGAAAAAAAAAAAAAAAAAGAAGTCGTTAAATTCTTTTCTTCCAAATGGGATTTATATAAGTACATGAAATGTAATAGAAGACGCTTCTAAAAAACTATAGGAGAAACCATAAGCAGGAAACGTGCCAAAATGTTTTATCTCTATGCTTTAAAATATTCATATGTGTTATGTGTGTATGCACGTTTATGTTTTTTTTTACATTTTAACTTTATAGCATACCTCGGAAGAAAAAATTATATATGTATTTGTTACTACATAACGCTTTTGTTTATTCGCCTATATTTTCAGTTGAAATAAATTTCTTGTGTGCAGTTATTTTACTTCTATAGAACTTGGGATACCTGATTTTATGTTATGCTTAATATTTTCCGCTATTAAAATCAACTCATTAAGCGCCCTTTGGATACTTTTGACTAAGAATTATTTCTCCACAAGTAATTAAAATAATTTTTACTTTTATTACCCGATAATGTAGGTATTATATTTGGTCCAAAAAAAAAAAATCAATATCGAGTTTTCACCTGACTTACATGTTTTAAGGTCTCCTGAGTCCTAAGTCTAAAAAAGTAATTTTTGGCAATGGGTCAGTGTGTGTGTATGTGTGGGGGGAATCTTCTGACTACCATTTCTCCAAAACTACTACAGATAAAACTACGAAACTTCAGAATCGAGGCTGATCCGGTGAACAGATGATTTTTCCAACTTTTGGTGAAAATTAAAAAATGGAAATGGGACATCAGAAACCGGAAGTGGGAATCTCAAATGCTGCTCTATCGAGGCCACAATCGCACTTCCAATATTTTAAAGTCTATTGGCCCTAATGATGAAGAATTTTTCTTTGTAAAAGTACTATAAATTCTGCACGCATCAAAATTTATGCACATTTTGCGACTCTCATCTACAACCTATCTACCCATTTTTAGCTCAGTCGGATAAGATACTTCAAATAATTTGAGTCTATCGCTCATAAGGATGACTCATTTTTCTTTGTGCCCTCTAAAAGGACTGTAAGTCCTGCACTCATGAAAACCTATAAAAATTGTAAGAGGATGATCTATATTGTTGCGTACTTGGGGGGTTCGTGAGTTGTCCGAGAATGAAAGGCAAAACTTACAAAAAATTCAGTGATTTATTCACAGAAAGTTCCAGAAAAATACAGGTCTATAAACCAAGTATCAGCTTGAATTCAACCAGTAAACACAGCTTAAACAACAGCTGTCAATAGCAAATCCACAGTACAAACTGTATAGCAATAACACATAAAGCAAGTCTCTTTCAAAGAAGCTGAAAGCAATGCAACATTGACAGAAGCTGATCTCAGACTAAACTGAACTGACTGACTCGCCTTGGTGAAGAAAACAGCCTTTATATACCCCAGTAGAAAAGTGTGGAAAGTTCCAGAAATTTCCGTATCTCATCAGCCAATGAGATTAGAGCTTCTCTATTTGGTATATCCCTAATGAGGATTTTCTCGCCAAGGTCGCCAAAAAAATCGCCAAGGGGGGAAAAGTCTCCAAATTTGGCGCCAAACCCATTACCTGTCTTATTGGGGCTTTTTAATGCGTTTTTAAGGGAAAATTAGGCTATTTCAACGCTAAAACGACCAGAAATGCACAAAATTAGCACTTTATCAACTTACTAAGCCTCTTTGAAAGAATTTATACTAAAATAAACACAATTATTTACAATTTTGTAACAATATAATCTACCTACCAGAGTTAAGCTTAAAAGCACTTTCAGACAGTATTACACTTCAAATATCAACTCAAATAAATAAGGTACTCAGACTCTATTCTATTTTAAATATTTTCAATCCATACGACGTAATAAGAATTTTTTTCTTTATTCTCTGTAAAAAAAAAAAAAAACTATAAATGCTAAATTTATTAAAATGTATACAATTCGTGCAACAGTTACGCATAAGTTTTAACTCAATCGAATGATGCGTTTACACGCTGTTGTACTTTAAATAAACTGAGTCCATAGGCCATAATGATAAAGAATTTTTCTTTGTGACCCTGTAAAAAAGAACTTTAAGTGCTAGTTTTATCAAAATCTATATAATTCATTGGACGGTGACTTAAACATAACCACGAACTTTCAGCTTAATGGATCAAAGCGGTTGGACGTTATCGTGTTAACCCACATACATACACACATACATCACCGAAAAAATAGTAAAAAATTCATGAAACCTCAAACTTTAAAGATAGACCAAAGTCTCAAAATCGATTTTTTTTTTTTTTTTCGCGAGTACATAATTTTCCTTATTATAGTGTCTGATCGGTAAATAACAGTGATTCCTTTCTTTTACTTTCTTCTATATTCAATAGAAGAAAGTATTGGATTCTTAAAAAATTTCGACCTCGGGTTTTTGATGGATTTACACGTTTTGAGAGATGTAGAACGCGATTTGACCATTTTTAGAAAATGTCTGTCTCTGTGTGTGTGTGACAAAATTTTGTGGCAACTGTATCTCATGAACTACTGCACAGAAATTCATACATATTGGTATGTAGTTGCACCTTGACATAAATGAGTGCCTATCCACTTTTGGTAAAAATTGTCCTACAGGTTGCGCTGCCATCCCGCTTTTTCTAAATTTTAACATTGTGGTATAGGACAAAATTTTGTATAAATGTGCATAAAGAGAATTATTTTTTAGTAATCATTATGAAATTCACCAGAATTGTTTATAATAGAGATAGTCAACTGGGAAAAAATTTTTGTATGTGTAGGAGCCTCGCCTTCCCCCCTTTGGGGAAAGTCCACCCGCGAGGGGAGTCAATTTTCATGATGGGTATCTTTCAAAAGAGCTCGCCAGTACTTTTAAAACGAATGGTTGAACCATAGACCTGCGATAATTTAAAATAAAGTTATCAATGTTTTTCATTAAAAAAAATATATATATATATATATTTAATATTGACAATAAAATTGACTTTTTTTTTTTTTTATATTTAGTGTTATACTACTTCTCTAATATGGAAATCGTCTGCATTATCATGGAAAATAAATTTTTTTAAATAATAATTTTAATAAATTATTCTTACTGAGTGAATTTGTATAGGAAAATATAGAAGAAAGTCATGTGGTGGCCACAACATACTAGTTTCTTTTTCTTTTGAAAATTTAGTAACATCATCGTCCCAATCCTAGTGACATCGAAACTAGTAAAGCGTACTAGTTTTAAAATGTGGATCGTTAACTTACTTGACAGCCCTGTCATTCCATATTATATCGGGCTGGAATTTATCAGGCGACACGGGCTAGTTAGTATTATATTTACTGAACACCGTGAATGAGAGAGCTGGTTTTCTCACCGCATTATGCGGGAAACAAATACGGCTTCCTCCGTCAATAATGAGATTTACTTAGAGCCGTATTACTATAGTCCGGAAATCACAGAATGAATAAAGGAATTTCACCAGTACATTTGAATAATGAAGCCAACGGAAGCAGTCGCTATTTTTAGGAGAGGGCATAATGAATAGATATAATTGTACAATATAGGCATATTTGTATAATATTACTAATCTATTGTTAAAATCACTACACAAGAAAGCAATAATAGTAATCTATATTCAGGACATTCAAAACAATTATAAAAAATCTGGAGTGACTCCACTCGACTTTCCGAACATTGAGTCATTAACAGTTTTGTAGATAAGGTAAAGAAAGAGGAGTTGTTAAACAAACAAAAGGGAGAAAACCATTATAGAGTGTTTGAGTATTTTTCTCCATCTATTACACGTTGTTTTATTGAACGCTACTGAATTTTGACCCCATAGATCATAATGATAAGTAATTTTTCGTTGTGTCCCTGTAAAAAAATTAAATGCTAGATTTACCAAAATGCTTATAGTGAGTGCAACAGTGATTTATAATACTCATATAAATTTTCAGCTCAGTTGAATAAGGCGTTCAGACGCTATCACACTTTTAAAAATTGGGCCCCATAGGCCATAATGATAAAGAATTTTTCTTTGTGTTCCTGTAAAAAAACTATAAGTGCTAGATTCTCCAAAATCTATACAGATTGAGTATCTGTGACCTATAATATGTGTATAAAGTTTTTGCTCAATTGAATAAGGCGTTTAGATGCTATCGCACTTTTAAGATTTTGGTCCCTTGGCCATAAGGATAAAGAATTTTTCTTTGTGTCCCTGTAAAAGAACTATAAGTGCTAGATTCACCAAAATCTATAGGGTTCGTACTATGGTGACTTACAATATACGTACCAACTTTCAGCTTATTCGAACAAAGCGTTTAGACGCTAGCGTGTTCACTCACAGACATACACACATACATACACACATACATACACACATACATACACACATTTATACACACACACATACATACATCATCGTAAAAATAGGGAAAACGGACTCGTTGGACCTCGAAACGTATAGAAACATCAAAATCTCGAATTCGGATTTTTGACATGATTACAATACTTTCCTCACTATAGTGTTCGGAAAGTAAAATTCTGGAGTGACTCCACTCGACTTTCCGAACATTGAGTCATTAACAGTTTTGTAGATAAAGTAAAGAAAGAGGAGTTGTTAAACAAACAAAAGAGAGAAAACCATTATAGAGTGTTTGAGTATTTTTCTCCCTATAGTACACGATGCTTTATTGAACGCTACTGAACTTTGACCCCATAGATCATAATGATAAGTAATTTTTCGTTGTGTCCCTGTAAAAACCTATAAATGCTAGATTCACCAAAATGCTTATAGTGAGTGCAACAGTGATTTATAATATTCATATAAATTTTCAGCTCAGTTGAATAAGGCGTTCAGACGCTATCACACTTTTAAAAATTGGGCCCCATAGGCCATAATGATAAAGAATTTTTCTTTGTGTTCCTGTAAAAAAACTGTAAGTGCTAGATTCTCCAAAATCTATACAGGTTGAGTATCTGTCACCTATAATATGTGTATAAATGTTTTGCTCAATTGAATAAGGCATTTAGATGCTATCGCACTTTTAAAATTTTGGTCCCATAGGCCATAATGATAAAGAATTTTTCTTTGTGTCCCTGTAAAAAAACTATAAGTGCTAGATTCAGCAAAATCAGTAGGGTTCGTACTAGGGTGACTTACAATATACGTACCAACTTTCAGCTTATTCGAACAAAGCGTTTAGACGCTAGCGTGTTCACTCACAGACATACACACACATCATTGCAAAAATAGTGAAAACGGACTCAGGGGACCTCGAAACGTATAGAAACATCAAAATCTCAAATTCGGATTTTTGACATGATTACAACACTTTCCTCACTATAGTGTTCGGTAAGTAAAAATTTCAATTGGCAGAACGTTAGCTAGCAAATAATAAAATGTAAGCATGGGTCTCCTCAAACTTGATTATATTGTATTTTTCGTTAAAGTCGCTTATTTTCAATCGTATTGACAGCAAATGCTCTCAATACGGGATTGTGAACTCAAAAATACTATGTTTTAGACAATTTTTGTCAAAATCGGCTAAAAATTTTCGAATATCAATTTCAGCCTTTATCAATTCACTGTAAGAGGAAGACCTCTCTGCCTTGTTTACTCCAATTCTTCTTCATTTTGCTCTTCCAAACTTCACATATCGAATACATATGTATATACTCTTTTTTTTTTTTTTTTTTTTTAAGGGGTTGTCTATTTTATCATTTAACGTGAGTCGGAAGTTGAAATATTGCCAGCCTGCAAATTTTAAAATGCCAATGCAAAATAACTGGCATAAAATCCCATTTTATTTTTATAGAATTAATCATTTTCAGCTATGAGATCCAATTGAAAGAACAAGAACTTAATAAAATAATATCTATTTCACAAGTTTAAAGTGAGTGCCAGAAACGTAAAGCTTTTCACATGATGATGTCAACTCTTCAAAGAAGAATTTTTCTCTTCAAACCAGGTTTGAAGAGAAACCAAACTCTTCTGTTCAAGGAGCAGATGTCCAGTGAAAGCTAATTATTTTTGAAAAGAATAACCTATGAACTCGATTTCTAGGCGCAAAAGGGTCTATTTGATTTTCCTTGAAGTAGTTAAAACCATTTGCTTTCTGTATTTTTCCTCTGGTGAAACGTAGAATACCAGCTACAACTAATTTCCTAAGACAACCTGTCAGATAAAATTCTAGTACTATAAAAACCCTTCGACAGTCATTTTCATGAAATAAGTCAAAACTACTTACTTTTTGTGATGTTTTAATGCACAGAAGAACGAGTTATCAGTGAAAACTAATTATTTGTGGAAGTTACTAACAACATGCCAAATCGTTTTTATACACAAAAACTCCTCATCCTTCTTTTTACTTTGCCGAAACAGCCAAAGTCATTTGTTTGTTTTCATACCATCATTTTTTTTTTTTTTTTTTTTTTTTTTTTTTTTTCCCTACTAGCAAAGAGCAGGTTTATAAGGGATAACTAATATTCCCGCCGACTATAACCTGTCAAACCGATTTCTAAATCCTCCAAAACCATCCATCTTTGGTTTTGTCAAAACAGTTGAAGTCGTTTATTTCTTAAAACAGGAATAAACTACTACGTCAGAAACGCCAAAGAAAAATTATTGAAGACAATAATTTTTCTGATTGACAATAATTTTTCTTTGGCGTTTCTGACGTAGTAGTTTATTCCTGTTTTAATATTCCAATGCCAAGTCTCCTGCTATTATTCGTTTATTTCTTGTCTTTCTATTCATAATGTTCATGACCAAGAATGGAAAATTGAAGAGTTATGGGTTTTGTAAGCCTTCCCTTAAATTGCGGAAATCGCTGTATAGCAGCGCCACCTGTAGTCCGGTAAGCATTCAAATTGAATCAGCATAATGTCTCATAATGATCTTCTTACATATCAAGTTTTGTTTCATTATGCGCAATAGAACCTGAGATTGAGATATAGCCTCTCCTGAAATTGCGGAAATCGCTGTGTAGCAGCGCCACCTGTTGAGCAGTTGGCAGGCACTAATTTAGTTCAAGGTGCATCTACATATAAATTTATATACAATTCTGAGCAGTAGTTCCGGAGATACAGTCGCCACCAAATTTTTGTCACACACACAGACATACATTTTCTAAAAATGGTCAAATCGTGTTCTAGACCTCTCACAACATGTAAATCCGTCGAAAACCGGAAGTCGAAAATTTTTACTAATCCAATACTTTCTTCTATTGAATACAGAAGAAAGTAAAAATGGTTAGACTCAAAAGGTTGAAATTTAATATTTACGACTAATATTAACGTGTAATTGGATACGCCCTATCTTGGTTACACCTGTGATTCCTTAATTTAAGGTTTTAAGGTTGCAAAATATTTCAGTTATTAAAAATCTATAGGTATAATTTAATACGCGTACAAAAAAATATCATTAGGCCCACGACAGATTATTTTTATTTATTTATTTATTCCCCCCCCCCCCCTATTCAATACTGAAGATGTATTCGGAACATCTAAATCCGAAAGTCTAAATTATTCCCAAATCCAACGTGATTCTATGAGTAGAATAAAATAAAAAAGAATATTGGCCATTTTCATTTTAAAGGCAGCGGATTGTGATCGGAAACAATCCTGTTTGGCACCCGAATCAATCGATCTCTCGCCAGAACGTACTCTGTTGATTGCCGCAACAGGTCGCAGAACCTCTTTTGTTTCCCGCGCCTATTTATTCTTTGTCAGGATTCTCCCGGAGCCTTTTTCGCACTCATCGGGGGAGAAATCCGGGATCGAGGATGTTGAAGTGCTTGCCGAAGCACGTTTTGATTCCTCTCATCTTCAGCTTCATTAATTCGAAGAAGGGCGCTAGGTCGTCGAAGATGAAATTTTAGTTTGCTGTCGTTACAATAAGTTTCACTCTTAAAATTAACTTCTTCGAGGTTTTATTTTTGTTTATCTAATTTAGAAAAGTACTTATGAGATACTGCTAATACAGTGGAGAAACGCCGTAACTCAACAAACTGGGTGATTTGATACTTATTTATATAATATTTCTCCAGGGCCCGATTAACCTTACAATTGAGGGGAAGCACAAATCCATTTGGGGGCCCCCCAGGGGTGGCGCCAGCTAGGGGGCCGGGGGGCACAGGCCCCTCCGTAGGGGAGTCTGTGACCCCCCATCGGGACATACTCCTAAAATCTCTGGGGGGGGGGGGGGGGGGAGAAATAGTTTTTCTACTTTTGGCAGCATTTTTCTTTCCTTGTACAAATTTGGAGCATTCCAGTTTTTCCATTCTATGTTCAATAAAAGAAAGTATTGGATTCGAAAAATTTTCAGCTTCCAGTTTTCCATGAATATACACGTTTTGAGAGGTCCAGAACACGTTTTGAGGCATTAAAATAGGGTTTATGGAAATACTTCTCATAGAAAGTAATGCTCTGGAATATTTTCAAGGGTCCCGGTACACAAACTATTTTGCTATATTTACTCTCTTTCCAGCAAGAAACATCTGATAATGAACTCGAATAACATATATAAGTTTCAAGAAATTCCATGCATATTTACGGAAGTTAGAGCGCGGACAGACAGACAGAATTTAGAATTAAAAATAAATATTGCTGCGTACTTGGGGATTCGTGAGTTGTCCGAGAATGAAAGGCAAAATTTACAAAAATTCAGTAATTTATTCACAGAAAGTTCCGGAAAAATACAGGTATGTATAAACCAAGTATCAGTTTCAATTCGACCAGTAAACACAGCTTAAACAACAGCTGTCAATAGCAAGTCCACAGTACAAACTGTATAGCAATAACACTTGAAGCAAGTATCTTTCAAAGAGGCTCAAAGCAATGCAAGTACTAGCGAAGCTGGCTGAAAACTGAACTGAACTGACTGCTTTGGCGGGAAAGCGCTCCTTATATACCCCTGTAGAAAAGTGTGGAAAGTTCCGAAATTTCCGTATCTCATCAGCCAATGAGATTAGAGCTTCCATATTTGGTATATCCCTTATAAGGATTTTCTCTCCAAGGCCGCCAAAAAAACCGCAAAGGTGGGAAAAAGTCGCTAAATTTCGCGCCAAATCCTTTACCTGCCTTATTGGGGCTTTATAATGCGTTTTTAAGAGAAAATAAGGCTATTTTAACGCTAAAACGACTAGAAATGCACAAAATTAGCACTTTATCAACTTACTAAGCCTCTTTGAAATAATCTATACAAAAATAAACACAATTATTTACAATTTTGTAACACTATACAAGTGCCTATTAGGGAAAATTGAAAATTTTTAAAAGAATTACCATGTTAAACCCATGTGTAAAAATTCACTTAGATGTGTGACTTGGCAAGCGAACCTCTGAACTCTCGCCCCATGGATTAAAAATCTCATTTTAAATAATTAAAAAAAAAAATAAAAAATAAAAACTGTATTAAACTGATTTTTACCAAACACAGATACATAGTTGCCAACCATTTCATTAATAACCGTACAATTGTTAACGCTCCCTGAAAAAACGCCCCTTTTCTCACACCAATATATTTTTAACACGCTTTTATTAGCTTCACCTGTATGTATGTATGTTTGTTTGTATGTATGTTTGTAACCACTCTGGGAGCAAACAAAAAATCTATATTGTAAAAGAAAGACTTTTCGTATGTGACCGCCGTGGCTGCGAGGTAAAGGGCCGTGCTACGAACCTAAAGGTCTAGCGTTCGAGCCCAGTCAGGGGAGATTTTTTTTAAATGTTTTTTTTTTTTAATTCTAAATTATTTTAATTAAAGATGTTAATAATTAATAATTAATCTATGTATATATTATGGTGTGTCACACGATTTTCTCTTACCCTGCATTTTAATACTAAGATAGATATTTTGTGCTTTTTAGTTCACATTTCTATAAAAGCGTGTTCTTTAATTTTTTAAAACTATAATATTATTAGAGTTATTCTCTCCAAATGTTGTCACGATTCAATAAGACTAAAATTACTCTAAAAAATTATTGGTGTGAAAAAAAAGGTGGGTATTAAAGATTGTAACGGTTCATAATGAGATGGTTGGCAAGTATGTAGATAAGACCAATCTAGCTTAAATCAGCCTTCTAATATAAATCAATAAATAATAAAAAATAAAGTAAAACCGTATTGAAATGTACCATTTAATTGGAAGTTACAGAGTTAAAGTAATGCTTACCCATAACCACCCTCGACGTGATGAAGCTCGTCGAAAACCATTTCCTGAAAAACAGATAACAAATAATAGTAAACCTTTTTCAGTTCAGTAATTTTTTACTTTTGTATGTCATGAGTAATAATGTTAAGACATTTGTTTGAAATAAATTGCAGTATATTTAAAATAACACTTGTTATATGTACATATAAAAGAAATAAATAATTATAAATTGCTGTAATAATTTCTGATCGGGATTAGAAACTTTTATATTCAAATTCCGATTTCTTAATGGAATACAAAATGGAAGCAATCTAAGATGAACACTTAAACATATCTTAATTTCACTCATTGAAGAAACACTGAGGCAGAACAGCGCGGTCTCAACTCTAAATTACGCTGTTTTTCAAAAATTAAACAACAGGTTGTTTTCTCGTTTTCTTCTTTTGAGCATAACTCTTAAATAAATGAGTATAGGAACATAAAATTTGAATTTACATGTAACGTTCGTTATGAAATTATTAATCAAGTTTTCGTCTGGAATAACTAGTAAGCTGATATTAACTTTTTATGTTTATTTTTTGTTCTCCGTTAAACTTTAGGTATAAAAAACTAGAAACACGAAAAAATTTTCAACCTCTGTTTTTTTTTTTTTTTTTTTTTTTTTTTTTTTTTAAGGACTGAGGGTCTATTAGTCTCGATCTGGGATTTTTGCGTTGTCGATTTCGATAATTGGACATTTGTCGAAATCTAAAATTTATCGAAAATATAATTGAATAATTTGAAAGCGATGTTATAATTTGAAAAAAGAAAAAAAAAAAAAAAAAAAACTAATAGTCCTCCGTCCTAAACTAAATTCTGCTTTTGCCAGAATTTCATCAAAATCTTTTATTATTATTATTATTATTATTGAAAGAAAAAGAAAAGAAAATTAATAATAATCAGTATCGTTACAAGCGATGTCGAAAAAGTTTTTTTTTAATAATTTTGAATTAGGAAATAAAAAGTGCGCGTAAAATAATATGAAAATAAAAATAAGTAAAAAAATGAATTGAATGATTTAATGTTTTTGTTTTTCGGGGCTGCTCATGCCTATAAAAAATGCGTATTAAAACGAGTCGAAGAAGGAAAGCGAAATAAGGATTGAGTTATATTACGATAAATACGATATATAATATGATACGATATATTAGACCTATCGTCCAGGGCTAGTAGGCATTTTTTTTTTTTTAACAAGTTTTCAGGTTTGAGGAATCTGAAAATTACAAAGTTGATGTGGTGTCAGATTAGTCAATTTTCAAGATTCCAATTTGGAAATTTTATAAGTTATTGGAAATTTACAATTTTCTTAACATGTTAGAATAGGGCAAAATTTCGCATAAACGCATAATTATTTTCATAGCAAAGATATTAGATAAGTTTTTTGTTTAGGATACTGGCATGAATATCAATGAATATGTGTGTTTTAGTTTGAAAATTTCGTAGGTTATTCGAAATCTACGATTTTTACTTTCTTCTATCTTCAATAGAAAAAAGTATTGGATTCGTAAAAATTTTCGATTTCGGGTTTTTGATGGATTTACACGTTTTGAGAGCTGTAAAACACGATTTTACCATTTTTAGAAAATGTCTGTCTGTCTGTCTGTGTGTGTGTGTGTGTGTGTGTGTGTGTGTGGCAAAATTTTGTGGCAACTGTATCTCTGGAACTACAGCACAGAATTTCATACAAATTGGTATGTAGTTGCACATTGACAGAAATTAGTGCCTATCAAATTTTGGTAAAAATCGTCTTACAGGTTGCGTTGCCATCCCGCTTTTTCTAAATTTTTAACAGAGTGATATAGGGCAAAAATTTTCAAGATGGGTATCTTTCGAAAGGTCTCGTCAGTACCTTTAAAACGAATTTTTGAACTATAAATCTGTGATAATTTAAAACAAAGTTATCGATTTTTTTTTTACTTTTTACAAAAAAAAAACTTAGAAAAAAAATCTTTTTTTTTTTTTCTCTCTCCCCTTAATTTTATCAAACTCCCACGGTTTCCGTGTTCTGACAAACTTAAACTAATTTTTGCTTTTTTCCCCTAATTTTGTCAAAGTCCTACGGTTTCCGTGTCTTGACAAACTTTAACATATTTTTGCATTTTTCCCCTAATTTTGTCAAAGTCCCACGGTTTCCGTGTTTTGACAAACTTTAACAAATTTTCACACTTTACCCAAAATTTTGTCAAAGTCTCACTTTTTTTTTTTCTCTTTTCTCTCCCCTTAATTCTATCAAATTCCCACGGTTTCCGTGTTTTGACAAACTTAGAATAATTTTCACATTTTACCCAAAATTTTGTCAAAGTCCCACTTTTTTTTTTTTTTTAATTATTGTTACTGAGTGAATTTGTATAGGAAAATATAGAAGAAAGTCTCGTGGTGGCCACAACATACTAGTTTTTATATGAAAGAATAAGGCGCAAATATTTTTAGCCTAAATCTATTCGATCCGTTTTAAAAAATCCTTTATGATATACTGGCTTGAATGTTGCTGACTAGGAACATTCTACTCTGAAGTCTTTGCACGTTATCCGGAATTGACTCTTTTCTTAAAGTGGTAAAATAGGGCAGTATTTGGCATAAGTTTGCATTATGTGGAGTATTGTATTTTAGAAAAATTGCTGAAATTGAAATAGGAAGTTTCACCCTATTAAAATTAAACAACAATTTAGGATTAGGTAAATGTATCGAAAAAAAAAATAGGTAGCCTCATGCAGGGCCCGATTAAGCTTTGAAGCTAGGGGAAGCTCAGTATCATTTCGGGGCCCCTCTTTCATTTCGGAAAATCTTCTTTTCCTGTTACATATTGTAATATAAAAATGCTATAGACCAAAAATCAGTGTGTGTTTATATATATATATATAAATAATAGATAACGTAATAAAATTTAATCTTAAAAATTAGCAATTAATAGAACTAAAACAATAACAGCACAAAAAAATATAGAACTGAATTTAACATAGAGGAAAGACTGACACATATATTTCATTCATATATCTGGGTGGTTTCTACACACAACATTAAAATCGTATAACTTATTAATTAAGAACATTCAGATTTTTGAGGTTAAATAATAGATTTTTCCCGAAATAGTGAGTATTTTATCTTGCTTTAGACGAATTTTCTCAGAAAAATTCAATCTCAGTATGAAAATATAAAACAAAAAATTCAAGACCCTGTTTTGAGTCATTTTAAGGGCCCCTCTTAAATTTTAGAGGGGAAGCTTGTGCTTCCCGAGCCTTTTGGGTAATCAGGCCCTGGCCTCATGGATGGGACGTTTCATTATGCGGGTGATATTAATTCGATGTTTGTGTTCCTAATATGTGTATTTAGAATGCATCTTTGATATGATGTTAAGAATCTGGAATCAATTCTAATCAACTTCACTATTTTTATAAAATTTACAGCGGGAACGTCAATGAAAAATTTATCTAAGACTCAATTTTTTTTTTTTTTTTTTTAAATAAATGTATGTATGTATGTATACTTGTACTGTATCTACGACTGGCAGAAAAATTATTCGAGTGCTAGCAATAATCCCTGTATTAAAAAAAGCACACTTAGTACTATTTTGTTAAATAAATCCTTGTCGAGTCATGTTATTAATCAGTCTAGGAACATGATTCGACAAGGATTTATCTAACAAAACATTAATAAGTGTACTTTTTTTGCATAGGAATTATTGCTAGCGCTCGAATAATTTTACTGCTGACTGTACGTGTGTATATCAATTTTTATATTTTATATTGACACTCAAATTCAGTATACCGTGCATTAAATTTACGCGTTTTATTAAACATCTTATATTTTATATTGAATTGTTATGCATTATTATATCCTATGTATGCTAGTATCATATATTGTATTCGATCATTCTTTTATACAATCATTTAATTAGATAACATTCCTGTTTTAATTTAATTAGCTGTTATTAGTGCCTCAATCTTTTAATGTATTGTATGCTATAAATTCAGCTGCAAATGCGTTTTCTCACAGCATATTTTTTTTACTTTCTCTTACCCATAAGGTAGAGAAAGTATTGTTTTTGGGTCGAATTTTCGAAAGGGAGATTTTTTTATATTTACACGTTTTGAGGTTCCCTCAATACGAAAATCATGTTTTTAGCGGTTTGTCTGTGTGTGTGTCTGTCTGTTATCAGCCTATCTCAAGAACAAATAGTAGCAGACTTTCCAAACTTGGTATTCTAAATGTGTATCCTATAGGGATGCTACAGTAAGCTTTTCGTTAAGATCAAGCAAATGGTTCGTGTACAGGGACAATCAAGAGAATTCTAATACATTACGTCTATGGGGGAGATAGCAGGTAAGTAGAGTTTAACGTCTATAGACTGCACTAAACCAAATGAAACGAATATATATTTTTTGTAATAGAGAAAGTCAACTGGAAAAAAAAAATTGTGTATGTAGGAGCCTCGCCTTCCCCCTGGGGGGGGGGGTCTCCCCTCGAGGGGAGTAAATTTTCATGATGGGTATCTTTCAAAAGAGCTCGCCAATACCTTTAAAACGAATGGTTGAACCATCGATCTGCGATAATTTAAGACAAAGTTATCGATTTTTTTTTAATATTGAGAATAAAATGGACTTTTTTTTTTTTTGGATATTTAGACTACTTCTCTAATATGGAAATCGTCTGCATTATTATAAAAGATAATTTTTTTAAATAATAATTTCAATAAATTATTTTTTAAAAACAGAATTATTTTCTAATAACCGAATTAAATTTTATATAAATATAGGTGCATTAATGAAACGGGGGGTTGAGGGGAGCGGTAGACCCCCCCCCTCACACAGAATTAATTATCATATAAAACTCTTCCGAAGCCTAATTTGAATTGTTTAACATAGGTTTACATAACATCGTTATCTTACCTCTTAATCTCTAACCTGTATTTATAGTATTAAATTTCAGGGTAAGAGAAAGTCGTGTGAGTGACACACCAGATTATTTTAGTCTATTTTTCTAAACAGTCTTTAGGTGCCACAAAATTTTATACTCATGCAACTGTGTTCCGCATGGCGCATAAGTATTATTATTATTATTACTATTTTTATACTTATCAATTATTTATTAACTAGCAAACCCGTGCTAAATTTTCGCACTTTATTTCTTTTCGCTTTTCTTATTTACTTTTAAAATTTGAAACTCATAAATATTACACCCATTTCACCAACTAATTAAAATTTTAATTTAGCAGAAGCCAAATTATTGTTAGAACCCAATTAATATTGTGCAACAGTGAAACCAAAATCATTCAAAAAAATCTGGTGCGTAACAGCCACACGACTTCCATTACCCAGTACTACACACATTATAAACATTTAATAAACATTTTTGATTTAAATAAGTAACAAAATTAATTAACAGGAAAACAATAATTACATACAAAAGCATATTTAAACGTGAGTTAAAATGGCGAGTTTGAAAAAAAATCCGTACAGCTGTTTTTAAAGGAACGCCCTTGGGAGACCTGAAATTGAGCTATTTATACAGGACGCCTATCCATTTTCCTGAACTAACCAACTATATCATTCGAAAGGACATCTAATAAAGTGTTTATATAGCAAGTTTGAAGAAAATCGTTAGAGCCGTTTTTGAGATACGGACTTACGGTCCCACTTCCGGTCTCCGATGTCCTACTTCTAGTTTTTCAATTTTCACCAAAATTTGGAAATTTCATCTGTACACTAGACGTATTTCAATTCTAAAGTTTCGTAGCTCTATCTTTATTAGTTTCTGAGCTATAATAGCCAGAAGATTCTCCACATACATACACACACACACACATACATACACACTGACCAATTGCCAGAAACCACTTTTTTGGACTCAGGGGACCTTAAAACGTGTAAATCAGGTGAAAACCCGATATCGAATTTTCAGACCGAATACAATACTTCCATTACCTACGGTAGTAGGGTAATGGAAGTAAAAAGGTTTCAAAATAAAATTCATGGTTGACGACCCAGTTTCCATACTTCCGCAAGCAGTACAGTTTTATTATAGGACCCCCATGACTCCTTTTAAATTTTTGTCTCCAAATTCGCGATGACATTTCATTTATTTGTTTTGGCATAATTTTTTGATTTAAAAAAAAAAAAAAAAAAAACTAATTTCTGCTTTGATTATGCTTTTTATTAATGCGTTTTTTTAGTTAATTTACGATAATAATTCATATTCTGTATATAAGTTCCCGCCGCTTATTAAAATCACATTCATTCTGAGCCAAAGTGATTTTATTAGGCGGCTGATTTTTATATCCGGCGAACGTTCCTGCCCTTAAGGAACAGGTATTACTTCCCTGAATTTCGAAAGAAACTTCAAAAGGTAACGAATAATGGAATTAGTAAACAATATTAATTAATTTTTGGTAGATAATTAACTAATTGTTTCTTCGATATAAGTAAATTAAACGCATTCTAAGTTCCCGTGCACTTTCGTTAGAGGAAAATCATCATTACTTTACCAAAAGTTCACGCTGTTCTTATAAATTTAAAATCTTTCCGTTTAAACATCATGAATGATAGTCATTTCAAAATAAGAACTAGAAATTGTCTTCTAATAATTAGGAAAAAAAAAAATCATTTCAAATCAAATTTGTAACTCATTACTGCGCTTTAAAAAATACGTTCCTTGAAATTGTTACGGAGATAAGTTGCGGGCCGTGGTCAATTTGTAACTGTGCTGCAAGTATAAAATCTTCAACAATGAGCGATAACGGAGGGTTTGCTGTGCTTTAATTTCATTTTTCTATAAAAAGAAAAAAGAAAAAACACGATGTAAATAAAAAATTTTTTAGCGTGCAAAAATGACATTTTTGGCTGCTGAGAAGATATTTTTGAGTTTATTAACCGGCGATGCTGATTTTATTAAGCGGCGGCTTTAAAAGTAGTTGTTTGTACTGATTTGATTCCGGTCCTGGCAATGTGATCACATTAAGCTTCTGATTTTATTAACCAGTCATTTTATTAAGCGGCGGTAACTGTATTTTTAAAGTATTGCTAAATTCAAAATGACGTTTGCAAAGATTCTGAAGAAATAACGTTTAAAAATACATTTTCCCATAAAATGGTCTCATAAGGCAAATGTCATTTTTTCTTATTAGATCATTAAGCTAAAACCGCGCGCTTAAATAGTGTCCATTTATAAATATTATTACTTTTTTTCCCTTGCGTATTTTATTCATTACACCACTATCGTATCGTTTCGACAAAATGTAATCGTAAGTGGTCCACGTTACAGAAATATTATATAGATTAAAAAATTTCATTTGATTGACTTTCATTCGTTTCTGATTTTTGTTTACCTTGTTGTACATAATTTTTAGTTATATATCAGTTATATAATTTTATCATGACAATGCGAATAAACTAAGACACGGATCAGGATAAAATTTATTAAGAATTTAAAACATAACTAATATATCCGTACTGATAAGTATAAAGGATTTCAGTCCAAATATGTCGATTTTGAGTTAAGTACATCTCAGAAAAAAATTCTCTATCGATTGGTATAAAGGCTTTAAATCCGTGCCATTGAGTCTTTGAGAAAATCCATTGGTAAAAAAGATTCGTCAGAAATTGGTGTAACTATAGTATTTCCCCTCAGCTAGATTTGGCGATTTTTCTTTGGCGCCAATTTGAACGATAACGATGTCGTTCTGGATTGTTTGCGATATAATATGGCAGCCTGCATGCTATTTATTTTGGATTTATGATTTATAATTTAGCTTGCAATTTTACCATTTATGCTATATGATTTTTAGATTTATGATTTAGCCATAATCGCCAACGAAAAATCGCCAAATCTAGCTGAGGGGAAATACTATAGTTGTTCCCAGAAATTTAGCATTAATCTTTAGTATAAAATATTTAATTCATTTTTTTCCCTTTATTAAATGAAGATTAACAATCACTGAACGGTATAAAGGGTATAAATCAACGAAATCCCTTTTTCCTAATCGATTCTGCTCATTAGTTTTTAGTTAGTTTAACTTTATTTTTCGTCTCCTGAAAAATCAAGAATATGGACTTAAATCCTTTATACTTATCAGTACATATATATATATATATATACATATATATATTATGTGATTATTATGTATATGGAACAAACAGCTTTACTGTAGGTCCTCCTTGGCAAAATTTAAAATTTGACACCGAAATAGACTGGACGCTTCTCGCCAATTTCTTTACTTATACAATTGCGACAGGCATTTTAATTCGACACCAAAATGGTAACAAAAATTGAAAAGCTGTCTAGGGAACCTATATTATCTCTGTACCCACTAGTTTAATCTTTATATGAATTAATCGAGAACATACCAATTAATCTATAAAACAGATTATGGCAATATCAAACAGAATTGAACCTATAGACATCAAAGTTATGAACCAACGGAAATATTAGTTTAAAATTCCAATTAGTAAACTTGATATGAATGACCTCGTTAGGAAACATTTTAGAAACACAAAACAGTTTACTTTGATATACTTTTAGCAGTAAATAAGTAATCAAATATTTGAAGCAAAAAATATCTCACATACAAGTGGGGAAATCGGTGAAAGATTCAAGGAATTTTTTCATGCAACAATAAATTTCATATCATAGACCATTGTTGGAAACAAAAACTAAATCACTGTTAGGAGAAAACAAAAAATATCAACAACAATGAAAATTACCATTAATTATTTTTAATGTTGTTGTCTATAATTTACTTCTTATTTAAAACATGTAATTTTCAACTGGGTAATATCAAAATAGAATTTTAGTAGAGGATGCCCTTGGCAACTCTTGAAAATTAGTACCGAAGTCGTTAGGGCATTTTTCGCCAATGATTTTTGTTCTGTAACAGTGATAAATAGGTTAACTCTAGCAGCGTGTTAAAAATATGAAAAAATTATAAAGTACTGAAAAAAAACAAAAAAAAAACAGAGTAATTATGTTCTTAATCTCTTAAATATAGTGACCAGCGAAGCGGGAAATTATTTCGCACAATTATTTCGGCATATATATATATACTCTTTAACTACATTTCTTGCGACCATGGAAGCCTCTGCGCAAGTGCGGATTCAACGAGTCCACTAGTAAAATAGGGAAGACAAGCTTTTCGTTGAGAGAAAATACGCGATAAGGGAATACCGAATGACTGGATGCTTACTAAATTCAAACCTGTTGGTCAACTTGGAATCCCTCCAAGATTTTTGACTCGTCCTCACTGCTAGGCGTAGGAAACGTGGTTACACTATATATATATATATATATATTTCAAAGATTATTGTTATTACAAGCTTTTAGCGTATAACAAGAATGGATTTCAATAAAATTTTACCAAACTTACAGAAAAATTAACAAAACGTTAGAGAAACATTATTCTGAAACATAAAATTCACACGTGTAATATTCGCTAAGATATGAGCATTTAGACTTCTTTTTTTTTTTTTTTTTTTTTTTACTGCGCATGCGCGAAAGATAGAAAAGTTGTTACATAAGTTGAAAGCTATATATATCGGGTAATTTGAGTCAAAATTTCATTTGAACAGAGTAAAAATTAAGCAAATTATCGGCAAAAGAACGAAATTATTAAAAGGAAAGATATATATATATATATATATATATATATATAGACATACAGGGTGTTTCAGTGAACCGTTTCAGAACTTCTAAGAGGGGTAGGGTACATCCTGACGAACCAAAATCATATACAATGTCAGAAATGCTTTCCTGACGCGGTAGATGGCGGAGAAATTCGAGATATGCCTGGAGTATTCCAGAATGTTCGGATGTCCATGCTTCGGAGATGTGAGGCGTGCATGTGGCGTGCCCGTGGAAGAAACTTCGAACACTTACTTTAATCCATGTACCTTTTGCTTCTTTTCATGTATTATTAAAACGATTTCTCACTTACGGTCTCTTTTCTTTATGGTGCTTCTGTGTACAACACCGCCTCAGGAAAGCATTTCCGACCCCACATTGCTATATGATTTCGAGTTGTCAGGATGTACCCTACCCCTCTTAGAAGTTCTGAAACGGTTCAATGAAACACCCTGTATATATCTGCCTAAGTAATTGTGCAGTTCCCACAAAAACCAAACAAGTATTATACTTAGTAAATGCAACAATGTACAAGTCATCTGTGGCTTTTTGTAATACAGGGTGATCCAAAGTACTTGTGCTTTTCTTCCATTTGTGATGGGTGCCCTAGCTACACTCGTGACTAAATCGATAGTGGAAAATGCAACTTTTTAAATGTTTTTGCATGTATGAAGTTGAAGGCCATTTCAACCAGTATATTTTTAGATACTTAAAAAAAAAAAAAATCTAATAATTTGATCACCTACTGGATTATTTCCTTGCGATGAATGATACTATCCTCGAACGAAAACCAAGTGTTTTCATCGTGGGCGGGTCATTTTAAGCAAAAATAACATAAATGGTTAGATAGACTCAAAAAGTTTCATGACCCTTGTCAATGAACTTCCACGTGTGCCCCCTTCGTCGCACGGAGAATATCAAGTCGATAGTCAATTTCTCGCCAGGTAGCGGTTCTAGTTAGTTTTAGTTTCTATGTATCACCATAAAATCTGTGCTTCTCTTGTGGTGTATGCATTCTCCTTAATATCCGCTCGAATAAAACAGCACATACAAAAGTACTACATAGAACAAACACATCAAAAGTAAACATAACATTGCAATAGTTGCCAAAAACAAAAGAGAGAAAAATGCAATTAATAAGCAGACGATATTTAGAAAAGTACAGATATTTAGACTGGAAAATGAAATTATCTCTGAAATTAACCCCACGCGCAGACGATATTTACAAAAGTAAAGATATTCAAACCTGAAAAGAAAATACAGGAGTTATTCCATCAATAAATGCCATAAGTTTGTTTATATCTTCATTATTTTATGAGTTATTAAACATCAAAATGGGTCCGGGACTTTATAAACACCCTGTATATCAACAAATGGAATAAAAATAAAAACAAATTTTTTAACAACAGGAATAATTCGAATTATTCCAAAACAAGCCATTTAGGTACTGCATTCTGAAAAGAAGCAAATAAATGAAACTCCTTTTCTCCTGAGACAAATCGTGCATGTATTAGCGTGTGAATTTTCCAGCATGTCGCGTTGTTCTTCGTAGCGAAAACATTCGGTGACAAAGTGGTCACATAAAACAACAAGTAGTTATTGATTTATTTGAAAACTAAATTTAACGGAATGTCAAAAAATTTCGAGTGTTTATTGATTTCTGAAAACCTTAAAAAAAAAAAAAAAAAAAAAGAATTGGGAGGGGGGGGGGGTGCAAAACATCTTGAAATAAAGTCTTGTAAATGATTTGTGTGTGACGTTTATGGGATGTTTCAATTTGTTTTTATATACTGGCATTTGATTCTCCTCCTCCTCTTCTTTTTAAGGAATTGACACAATTTTTAAATCCCTAAAACTGAAAGGGATTTTTTTTTTTTTTTTTTGAAATATACATTTAACAATTGTAAATATAATTAAATTTCGTATTTATTTTTTAAACACGTTGAATTGAGGGTGAACAGATTTTAACGTCGTAACCAGAATGACGCAGTGGACCATTGGCTACTGTCCGAGACAGCGATGCCAGATTAAGGATTTTGTCTCCATTTTGGGGATTTTTGAGGCTTATGGGGACAACTTTGGGGACCGAATGTTTGTGGGGACTTTTTTGGGGAATTCTAAAATTTTTGGGGACAAATCTGGGGAGTTCAACTTTCTGTCAATGTAATGATTTATCCTTACGACTAAAGACTTTCGATAGTTTTATTGTTATTTGGGGATTTTTTTCAAAAATTGCCTTGATTTGGGGAAAAATATGAGCTTGAATCATAGAAAAATCTGCTTGATACTTTTTTTTGAAAAAATTTTTATTTTCCCTTTTTAGTAGAAATCAAGTTGGGAATTTTTTCGAAAAAAACCCCCTGATTTGGGGAAATTTGAAGACCTGTTTGGTGAAATAATGTTCGACCATCTGGCATCACTGGTCCGAGATTAACCCCTAAAAGTGCTCCGGAGACATGCCGTCACAATTTTCATCCTGCACGAAAGGAAATGTGTAAGGAAAGCATTTTAATCATGAAAATCAGGTCACGATATTTTGGTGTATGCGTACGAACAGACTCTCAATCCTTTTTTTTTTTTTTTTTGCTGTTTTTACAAAATTGTGTGAGTGGACGTGACAGCATCTAAACGCTGCATTCTGATGAGTTTAAATGGATGACGCGCATTTTATGGGCCTAGGAACATAGTACGTTTACAACAATGCTTCTGTATCGTTTTATATAATAGCGGCTAATACGTACTTAAGTATAAACACAGACTTTTCAAATTTTCGAGGGGGCACAATCGTTTCTTCTGAGAGACAATGCGTTGCTCCCTCCCATCTTTTGCTTTACGGCCCTTCTTTCTTTCTTTCTTTTTTTTTTTTTTTTTTTTTTTACACACCAAATTATTTATTTATTTATCCTTAATCCTTCGTTCAAGCACGAGCTATATTTATCAACTAACAGAAAACATTTTTCTTTTCTTTTTTTTTTTTTTAATTTCAGATAAAGCTATCATGATTTACATTTAAAATATTTAAAAATCATTACGTCTCGTAGTCAACATTTTTCACCCCTTAATGAGGCATGCGCACTTCCCGATGAATACGTTGTACTCACTTAAAGTCTGTTGTTCTTCTCTGCATTTAAATTTAATGTTTTTTACTGATGAGGAGCCTGTGAAAGGCTCGAAACGTTTAAATTTGTGTTTGTGTTTTTATTGTTTTAAATTGTATATTTTTAGTGCATATTGTCTGTCTCAATTTTTAATGTGATTAAAATTTAAAGCTATCATGAGTTGTCCTGATCACGAAGGAGATACTTTTTTTTCTGAGGAGTCTGCAGAAACCAGATTCCGCCGGTTGAATTTTCCAAATTTTTGAAGGAAAATTTTACAAAATATTGTTTAAATGTTATTTTATATGAGTGATATATATATATATATATATATATATATATCATTTCAATATATATATATATATATATCATTTCAATATATATATATATATATATATATATATATATACTAGCTGACCCGACAAACGTTGTTTTGTCATATAAATTATTTCTAGAGAATATTTTGCCAGAAAAAAATAACTAACTTATTGTAAGTGTGTAAGGATGTGGTATATAAGTGGAAGATGTATGGACCGCTGTGAACGGTGAAAGAATATAAAAATAACAAAACACCAATCATTTATTTTTTTAATTTATTAAAATTGATTCTTTGAAATTACATACATATCGCTACTTATAACAATATTACTAAAAAACAATATCAATCCCTTAATGCAACAGAGTGTACAATATTTTTTGTTATCCCATCTTTCGCCAATACAAACAAACTGGATGGTTTGCCCACTCGAGAGCCACGTATAACTGTCCGTGTGAAAAACATGATGTGCTCAAATCTAAGCCACAGACAGACATCGTTTGGCCCTGAGACTTATTGATAGTCATTGCAAATGCCAATCTAATTGGAAATTGAGGGCGTTTAAATTGAATTTGCACATCTGTGGGTATAACAGGGATTCGCAGTAGTAATATATTTTCACCTCGGAATTTGTAATTTAAAATGATGGCTTCGATAACATTTTTCATTAATTTTTTTATGACTAATCGCGTGCCGTTGCACAACCGTGGTGGGTTCAAATTACGAAGCAAAATAACCGGAGATCCAACCTTCAGTTGTAAAATATGCGGTGGCATGCCTGGTAAATCCAATGAGTTTAAAAACTTTGTTGGATAATTTACAGCTTCGGTGGCATCGCAAACTGTATCATTAGATTTGTATGACACCAAGTCTCCTGGTAACAAATGTTGTATCTTGAGATTCAATTCGTTGACGTCCACATTTTTTGCTGCTAAAATTGCTCTTTCTGCCAGCCACTCATGATTTGTGTATCGTCTGTGTACATCGGGAAATATCTGGTCAATAAGAGCATCTTGAGAATCAATGATTGTGCAGAAATCGGTCGGTAATTTTATGCATCCAGTTTCATCTGTAGTAACTTTTTCATCGCCGATATCTAACAATTGTTTTGAGAATGTTTCAGCGGATGGATCTTGAAGCTTTTGAACGCACAAATTTACTTTCAGTTGTACTTTTTCAACATTACGCCACAATGACGATGATTTTAAGCACGCGTTGATCTCATCAGCGTATGTTGAACGCGGAATAACGGGAAGTGCTTGTCTGAAATCACCTGAAAAGAGTAACAGAGTGCCGCCAAATAGTTTGTCGTTGTTTTTTATATCTTTCAATGTGCTGTTCGACGCCTCAATCGAATGTTTGTGTGCCATAGTGCATTCATCCCAGATAAGAATTTTACACTATTTCAGCACTGTGGCCATGGACGATTGTTTTTTATGTTGCACACTGCGTCTGGGTTATTTTGAATATTTAGTGGCAGTTTAAATAATGAATGAGCTGTTCTGCCTCCATCCAATAAAGTTGCCGCAATGCCAGATGATGCAACAGCCAATGCGATGCCATTATTTGATCGTATTTCGGCGAGAATTAGCGAAATAAGGAATGTTTTGCCAGTTCCACCTGGTGCACCCCCCAAAAAAAAAAGAATCCCCCTTGTCCTGCCAAAACTGCGAGCATGATGCGGTCGTAAATGGTTCTTTGTTCTTCATTCATTAGTGGGACATTGCGAGCAACAATCGCTGCCATTTCTACAGTATTGTATTGTAGTTCACGATTCAATTCAGTGCTTATTAAATCAGATGCATTTCGATTTGTTGAATGCATACCGAAATGACTGAGTGGTAAGTTGGCAATGATAATGCAAAGATCTTCAATAGCAATCAATGCTTCATTGTACATAGCGTCACTGAATACTATCGTTAGATCGTTGCACCGTGAACGATGTTGATGCAATATATCATCAGTCATTGAATCTTTGTGATTATCCCATAATGTCTCTGCTCGGGCCGGGAAACATGTAGTCAACACTATAGCGAATAGTAGACGAATTTGTTTTGCTGTACAATTCAGTCCTACTTCATCAAGCATACACTCCCACTGGTTGTCGTCTTCCAGCAAGCCGAGTGCAAAGCATGCATCTTTATACGTTGGATACTGTTGTCCATTCACTTTACGTAAATCTTGAAATGACAAAGGGCCGATGACATTAACCAATAACAGTCGAAGATAAAAGCACTCAGTCTGCCTTGGATTGACTGTAAATACTCGTCCCAATGTGTTTGATTTGAATAAACCAGGACATGTATCAATCGGCGTGACTTGCTTGCGGGGCATCCATTTTTTTGTTGGAGCCCATGTGAAATAGCGTGGTACTTCTGAATAGAGTAATGTCCGTGCAAAAGCACCAAAAGCATCCGCACGATTACACAATTCAAAAAATTCGGTGAGTGTAGTTTTTGGTGGATTTATAGCACGATCAATCGCTATCTCGCTCGGGAAATATACGCGCTGGCCATTTTCAAGATGGACGGCTAAATGAAGAACTGCTGGATCCCGTTCATGAATTGGGAAACCAAAGATACGCCAAACAGTTTCATTGAAGTTGACGTACCGGCCAATTTGGTAAAGTGTTATTTCATCGTTGTTATTCACCGGAGGAGCATTCACATTGGTATTTTCAACTCGAAATACAGCCATATCACTGCCTTTATTCACATACTTGCAAATAAATGTATTTGATGCTCTTCACTGAACTGCAGAATTGAACATTAATATGAGCATTGAATGTTTTGCTCAGCAGAGGCGAATATGGGACCATCCAACGGTTATCAATGTCAATATCTATGTTGTTGACATAGATGACCGCCATAGATAAGATTGTCCGCCATTATCGGAATTTCTTCGACGATATATTGGATATCCGTCAACATTTGTGATCGTGAAATTTTTCGGAAAACTTTTAGTACATTTTCCATCTGCACAAATAATAATGGCCTAAAAATTCATTTTTCATTTTAACATAAAATAACTCCGTCGGATATTGACGAATTTTTTAAAAGAATATACCATTTTAACTAATTTTAACATTTTAACAATATTAACGTTGAAAAAATATTTTAAACACTTACGGTTAAAAATTTATTTTTCATTTCAACATTAAATAAATTCTGACATCGTGTTTACGATTCTAAAATATTAACTTTGAAAAAATATTTTAAATACTTCGTAAGATACGGTTAAAAATTCATTTTTCATTTCAACATTAAATAAATTCTGACATCGTGTTTATGATTCTAAAATATTAACTTTGAAAAAATATTTTAAACACTTCGTAAGATACGGTTACGATTCTAAAAATATTAATTTTGAAAAAATATTTTAAACACTTCGTAAGATACGGTTAAAAATTCATTTTTCATTTCAACATTAAATAAATTCTGACATCGTGTTTACGACAACTCACGCCATCTAGGTGGAAAAGTTGTTGAAAGAGTTGGTTAAAAATTAATTAAGAAAGAACTAATTAAGTTACAACTTTCATTTGTGAATCTAAACCATTCTCGAATCCACCTGAAGACACACAAAAAATTTCATTAAGCTCAGTCCAGCCGTTTAGGAGGAGTTCAGTGACATACACACGCACAAAAGAAATATATATATATAAAGATATATATATATATATATATATATATATATATATATATAAGAACTTTTTTAAAAGTGAATATGTGTACGATATAAAATGATTTAAAATTAAAGATTATTATAATATAACGTAAAACAGAAAGCTAGCGCTAAAAGCTGCTTAGCTAAACAATGTTTTTTAAAATAAGAACTTTTTTAAAAGTGAATATGTTTACGATATAAAATGATTTAAAATTAAAGATTATTATAATATAACGTAAAACAGAGAAAGCTAGCGCTAAAAGCTGCTTAGCTAAACAATGTTTTTTTAAAATAAGAAAATTTTTTAAATACATGAAATAAAAATTTTGAAGATTAGAAAAACCAATAGGAGATTTACAAACCAATGCGCAAAATTGCTGCAAAAGGAAATGTAAAACTTTAATATAGGAATAATTTAACAAATGAAATGAAATAAAACTCCAAAACACACAGAAGTCTTCATCAGGGAGGCCCTTCCGTGTAGGAGTTAAAGAGAAGTTTCTGAAAGGATAGTAGCAATTAGCCAATAACCATCCTTAGCCCCCAACTTCTCACCAAACAGAAAACAACCTTTAACAGTAAAGAAATCTAACAGATCTGAAATAGATCAAAAGAGGAAAACACTGAAACATTCGGTTACAAGTTAAGACGTGACAGTTAATTTGCAAGAATTTTAAGAGCTATTTTTAAATCACAATCATTATTGCATAAAATGCAAATTCTTTTAAACTGTGTAAACATATGAACGATACAAAATATTTGTAGAGAAAACCTACAGTCAAGGTCGTTAACTGTAGGTTTTCTCTACAAATATTTTGTATCTTTCATATGTTTACACAGTTTAAAAGAATTTGCATTTTATGCAATAATGATTGTGATTTAAAAATAGCTCTTAAAATTCTTGCAAATTAACTGTCACGTCTTAACTTGTAACCGAATGTTTCAGTGTTTTCCTCTTTTGATCTATTTCAGATCTGTTAGATTTCTTTACTGTTAAAGGTTGTTTTCTGTTTGGTGAGAAGTTGGGGGCTAAGGATGGTTATTGGCTAATTGCTACTATCCTTTCAGAAACTTCTCTTTAACTCCTACACGGAAGGGCCTCCCTGATGAAGACTTCTGTGTGTTTTGGAGTTTTATTTCATTTCATTTGTTAAATTATTCCTATATTAAAGTTTTACATTTCCTTTTGCAGCAATTTTGCGCATTGGTTTGTAAATCTCCTATTGGTTTTTCTAATCTTCAAAATTTTTATTTCATGTATTTAAAAAATTTTCTTTTTAAAAACTTTTAAAAAAGTTCTTATATATATATATATATATATATATATATATATATATATATATTAAAAACTTCTTTAGGCGCGTTGTGCACTTTTTGGGTGAACAAAAATCATGGAACTCGCGTCATCGTCACCGAACGCTTTGAAGTGAAAACTTCTGTAGGCGCGTTGAGCACTTTTTGGGTGAACAAAAATCATGGAACTCGCGTCATCGTCACCGAACGCTTTCCATGAGCTATATGTATATACTGTGTATATATGTACATTATAGTTCACCTCCGTGCGTTATTAGTATACACTATATATATACAAAGAGTATATATCTCTACATATATATCCATATAGGTAGCGCACGGTGCGGCATGCCTCATATACATATATATATATATATATATATGTATAAAATGTATACTTATACGAGTAGTATATTGGCTACTGGCATCTGTCTCTTTCTAGTTCTATACTCTATGTATGTATGTACTTTTTCCACAGCATATACATAGTTCACAAAGTACAAGCATGTGTGTTTATACAGACTGTTATATTCTTCTTTTTGCTTTCAATATAAATTTTCAAATAAATAATTTAAAAATATATATTTTTTAGTCCTATTACAATATTTTTACCTAATATAGTTCATTTAATTTGGGTAGCTACAAATAGTGTGCCGAACCCTATAATACAGATCATAAACACTTCTTTACAAACCAAAAATAACTCGAAAATAATAATCTAATAGCTCGACGATACATTTCACAAGTTACTTAGTTTTCACTTCTAGCGGCAGTCCCTAAAGGTAAAGACTGCTTTATTTTATTTTATTTTGTTTTATTTTATTTTATTTATTTATTTATTTATTTATTTATTTTATTTTATTTTATTTTATTTTTATTTATTTTTTTTTTTTTTGGGGGGGGGGGGCTATTTAGAGCTACTTATGGAAGAATAATTTATCCTTCTTTAACTGTTGAATGAAGTGATTGATTTTTTGAAATGGTTGGGAAGCTTACAATATGGAATTTTCATTTGATTAACTCTACAAAACTAAAACGTAACCCACCATGCCAATTCAACGAAACAATCTCAATGAAATATCCATTTATTGGATCCGTCCTATTATTTTATTTCACTGGATGCGAGATGAAACTTTTCTTCGTAAAATAAGCAAAATTTCCAAGATTTTTTTTTTTTTTAAACTGTGTTTTGTCCTATACAAATTTCATTCCGTATCGCAAAAAGTTATCTTTACCGGTGACTTCAGCATCGTCTGAGACATGCACGTTGTTTAGATGAAGGAAGCCATAGACAGAAGGCATATTTTATACCCATACATATTCTTTTGTGATGGAAACGATTTTCGTAGTTATTGAAGTTTTCCGCGGCCTCCCTTTGGAGACGGGTGGTCGCAGAGAAAGGCTCGGGATTATGCAGATTTTGCGACCTTCGGGGGTCGCACAAAAGGAAAGCCGAGATTTTCTTTATAAAACTCCGAAAGACTGAGAAAGAGGTCGTGTTGAATGAACCACGCCATGGTCCGGGTAAATAAAACACAATTCCTGTTGTGTTGGCATCAGACAAATTAAAAAGAATCGCTAATTATAGCGAAGACTTGAAAGTAGAACGTTTGGAAGTAAGGGGGAAGAGTTTGGTAGCCAATCCAGATGACATACTTATGGGAAAAGAATGTTCTTGAGTGAAGTTTTCTTTTTCCTGTTTTTGATTTGCTAGTTTTCGAACTATATTAATGCAGATTTATTTTTTGAAAAAGAGACGAAATAAGAAATTAAAAAAAGAATAAAGGGTTTTTATTTTATTATTTTTATTTATTTACTAGTAGGCTACGCCTGCTTCGCTGGTCACTCTATTTAAATGGATTTTCAAAAGAATTGGATCAGTGTTTATTACTTTCTTCTATATTCAATAGAAGAAAGTATTGGATTCGTAAAAATTTTCGACCTCGTGTTTTTGATGGATTTACACGTTTTGAGAGTTACAGAATATGATTTGACCATTTTTAGAAAATATCTGTGTGTGTGTGTGTGTGTGACAAAATTTTGTGGCAACTGTAACTCAGGAACTACTGCACATAATTTCATACAAATTGGTATGTAGTTGCACCTTGACATAAATTAGATAATTTTTTATATATTTTTTAAATAATAATTTTAATAAATTTTTTTTACTGAGTGAATTTGTATAGGAAAATATAGAAGAAAGTCATGTGGTGGCCACAACATACTAGTTTTTTACATCATATTATAAATAAAAACTAAAAAAAAATTCATTGAAATCGCTCTAGACCTCGCTTCGGATATCCGCTGTCTACGGCAGCTCTTTTTTTCGCCCGTACAGCATCGGGTCCAGGTTCCCACTGCCTGCAGATAGGTCTTTCTCGGTCACTCCAATCTGGGTATTTAATTTATTGACGACATGTAGATCTTCTGTTATTTAAGAACTACGATTTTAAAGATGACTGTATCTCAGCATCTATTAAATATTTAAGTTTTTGAACCATGTGTAACCCCCGTTACTTACACTATATATTACGATTTGATTCCGGTCAGTATAATGAAATAAAATAAAAAGTAGATTTTCTTTTAAAGCGAATTAAATACAAGAAAAACATATTCGTTTTAATCATTTTAATCCTTTCTACTATATACTACCATTTTTTTCTTTAAATAAATATTTTAAATTGAAAAAAAAATGTATTTTTATTTTAAAGAATTAATTTAAAATGAAAAATAAAAAGTTGTTATACTTTATAGTATAACAACTTTTTATTTTTCATTTTAAATTAATTCTTTAAAATAAAAAGATATATTACGATTTGATTCCGGTCATACATAAACTAACATAAATTATACATAAACTAAACATAAATTATACATAAATATACATATAAATATACATATAAATTATTATACATAAATAATATTATACATAAATATACATATAAATTATACATAAACTAACAATTTATTTCTATTGCATTACCATTTAATTTTCAATAAATATAATAAATAATAATAATAATAATAGAGATTTCGCTTTCAAATGAATGTATTAAATAAAAAAAATAAATTGCGTAATAGCCGTTGCTAAGATACGCAGACAGGAAGAATAAATTCATGAAAAATGAAACATAAAAGCCAATATTTAAAATCGAAAAAACTTTAATTTAAAGAATTCTAATTCGAAAAAAAAACTCGATGAGGTGCACACCAGCAGGGTCCCAGGTACCTATATGCCAAATTTGGAAGCTCTGCGATCAGTAGTGTGAGCACCAGAGCGCACACAGACACACACACACACACAGACAGACACTTCTCTTTATTTATAAAGGTTCGTATAAATATTTTTCAACGATACAATAAACTGATAACAGATAATCCTTTTAGCAAAGCAGTTCTTCAACCAAATAACTACAGAGGAATTTTTTTTTTTTTCTGTTTCAGATTTTTACTTACTTAAACACACACACACAAAAAAAAAAAGAGGCCTATTCTTGTTTTCTAAGTAATAGATATAAAATTCTGTACAAAATAGAATTGAATTTAGTGCGGTAAGACTTTTTTTTTTTTTTTTTTTTTTTTTTTTACATATTCTTCTACATAAAAGCATACGGTAACTGTCTTTCGTCCGTTACCAACGGTTACTATATTCATCTCTTAAAATTTCTTTAGTAGAGCTTTTGAAAAATTGCCCCTTTCATTGGGTACCGAATTGGTAACGATAGGACTGATATTTCTAATTTATTTTGGTGTTCCACAAAACTAGGCTACGAAAAACTGACGACGACGTTTTTACCCAAATTGAAACTAAATAATCCTCCTAGTCCTAATATATAAATAAATAAAAGTGAGCGGATAAAAATATAATTAAAAATGAAAAATAATTAATGGGAACATAAGAAAGTTATAAAAATCAGCCGTATAATTTAAAAATAATATTTTTTTTTTTTTTTAATTGAGATACAGAATCAAAAAGTTTTTCTCTTTCCTTGCAATTTTTAGTAAAGTTAAATTACATGTTTGATTTCAATTCATAGTTAACTGAGGGAAATAAATTTCAATAAAGTAAGCCGAAAAGAACTTAAAACACGTCCGACATTTTTTTTTTTTTTTCCCTCCATCCCACTAGCTCTCTCTCAAGAGCACTGGCCGGCCACATCCGTTATTATTACTACCAAGAAATTGTTTTTTCGCAAAATAGCATTTTCAAATCTTTCTTGTCTACATTTTATGGATCTTCTACATTTTATGGCCATTTCGAAAGCTGAAATTCTGGGACTTTTGTAGTTTTTTTTTTTTTTTTTTATACATGTTCCTTTATTCCATATTTCTAATTTTAAGAAAATCAAAAATTTATATATTTTTTTTCCTTAATATATATATATATATATATATATATATATATATAGAATTAATAATATTTTTATTTTAACTGGTTAGTGCAATAGTTATGTTTAGCTGAAACCGTAACAATGGATGCTACCCCAGATTCTATGCGCTGTAGTTGTTAAAAGTTTTACGATCTCCTTTACTTGATGAAAAACATGTAGGGGAGACCGGGGCAAGATGACTATGCTAACAATTTTTGTTGTTTATTAATTTATTTTTAAGGATAGTAAAGTTAATTTTACATGAACTGTTAGAGTAGTCCTTTGTAGTTTTAAATATATTTCCATTTAATTTTTCAAATAAAAATATTAAAGGATAATTTTATTTTTTCATAACCTTAACAAATCGTCATCTTGCCCCAGTACTGGGGCAAGATGACTTTGGCCTTGGGGCAAGATGACAACACTGAAAAAGGTTGAACATATTTTATCTTTTGAATATGTTACACGGTTTAACAAATGATAACTGTGTTTTTACATCTTACAAAGTATCGAACTAAGCGTAATGCATTGTAACGTAATGTTGAAGTGTTTAGTTGTGTAGCTAACGATAGTCACAAATAAAAATGCCATTTTCATAATTGGAACATTCCTCATGCCACCATTCTTGGCATTTACAGCACTGGATCCTTTCTTCTGTTGGAGGGTCACAATATCCCTCTTCACAAGCAGGACATCCTTTGAAGTTGATGCAACTGGACTGTTTGGCCTGGATTTTATAGACTTAGGCCTACAGGAACTTAGTTTGAGTTTTTTTACTCCCTTTTTAGCTTCCCGAGCTTCTTTTCTCTGTTTTTTTAAACCTTACTATTCTTCCTTCTGCTTTTCCTTTTGTTCTAACATTTCTTTGATGAGTGTGATTGTAAGAATGCTTGAGCTTAGTTTTTTGCTTTTTTTTTTTTTTTTTTTTTTTTCTCACACTGTGTTGCTTTAGGCAATGGTTTAAAATCAAAAACGTTAACAGGCTTCTTTGATGCATCGGAATCAGCATTTGCCATAAGTTCTGGTTCTTTTGGAGGGTTTATATGTTGGTTTTCTACTACCAGGGTCTTAGAATTAGCACTATTATTCTCAGTTTCATCGCCAACAACATCATGGTCAGTAGTTTTTGCAGCAGCAAATTCATGTTCGCTAAACACAAGAGGATTATGAGGCTCGATTCCACATTCTTTGAACCCTTTAACGGCATTTCCAACTGTAGCTGCTTTGAAGTAAGCGGTGCTCAAAAGCTCACCAATATTTATGTCTGTGATAGTTTGTCCTGGATGAGTGACCATAGAGTTGTCACATGCTTATAGTAGGATTTTAATGGGCTGAAAAATGACACATCAAGGGGCTGGAGACGATGTGATGTGTGGGGCAGCAACCCAACCTTGATGATGTTTTTCTCTCTGCAATATAAGATAGCCTGCAAAGTTATATGTGAGTTTTGTGATTGTCAATAATCAACAGAGCAGGAGATTCATTGCTTGGTTTCACGTGAAGATAAAAGTGCTTCAAAAAAGAGAAAAAGGTGCCCTCATTGCTCCAGCCGTTATCACTACAGTGGCCTACAGTTCTTGATGGTGGGACTCTTTCTACAAGTTCAGAAAGTATTCATTTCGGACTGCCTGTTTAAAAATATTCGTTTTCATTGCCATGAAGGAAGGCGATTAATTGACATTTATTCATGGTAATAGGTAGTATTTAAACTAAGTTGTTGTTGTTGTTGTTGTTGTCGTGTGCCACTCGGAAATTCCGAGCCCCGGTCGTGGAACTACCGGACTTATTTTAAGGCAAGAGGGTTGCGTCTTCCGTTATTAGGAACGCCTCATAGGGAGGAAGTACGACTTCTAGTTCCATAGGCTGGTGAAAGATGGCAGCACCAGCCAAACTCGAATTTTGATCCGGATCAGAGCGAGTTTAGACCCATGTTCCGGTACCCCCAGTTAAACTAAGTTACTCATAAATATTAAAGAGAAACTATATATCTTACCAGTAGCTGTAGCAGAGCTACTGCATAACAGAGACTCTGCATAGCAGAGACACATGCATAAAAGTTATAACGTGACAGCGGTAAACAATCAAAGCTTCACAACTAACACAAAAATCTGGAGTGACTCCACTCGACTTTCCGAACATTGAGTAACTAACAGTTTTGTAGATAAAATAAAGAAAGAGGAATTGCTAAACAAACAAAAGAGAGAAAACCATAATAGAGTGTTTTTTTCTCCATATATCACACGAGGTTTTATTTAACGCTACTGAACTTTGAGCCCTTAGATCATAATGATAAAGAATTTTTCGTTTTGTCCCTGTAAAAATCTATAGATGCTAGATTCACCAAAATGCTTATAGTTAGTGCAACAGTGATTTATAATATTCATACAAATTTTCAGCTCAATTGAATAAGGCGTTTAGATGCTATCGCACTTTTAAAAATTTGGTCTCATAGGCCATAATGATAAAGAATTTTTCTTTGTGTCCCTGTAAAAAAACTGTAGTGCTAGATTCACCAAAATCTATACAGTTGGTGCAAATGCGACCTATAACATGTGTACAATTTTTTTGCTCAGATTAATAAGGCGTTTAGACGCTATCACACTTTTAAAAATTTGGTCCCATTGGCCTTAATGATAAAGAATTTTTCTTTGTGTCCCTGTAAAAAAACTATAAGTGCTAGATTCTCCAAAATCTATACAGATTGAGTATCTGTGACCTATAATATGGGTATAAAATTTTTGCTTAATTGAATAAGGCGTTTAGATGCTATCGCACTTTTAAGATTTTGGTCCCATAGGCCATAATGATAAAGAATTTTTCTTTGTGTCCCTGTAAAAAAAGTATAAGTGCTAGATTCACCAAAATCTATAGGGTTCGTACTATGGTGACTTACAATATACGTACCAACTTTCAGGTTAATCGAACAAAGCCTTTAGACGCTAGCGTGTTCACAAACATACACACATACACACATACACACACACATACATACATCATCGTAAAAATAGTGAAAACGGACTCAGGGGACCTCAAAACGTATAGAAACATCAAAATCTCGAATTCGGATTTTTGACATGATTACAATACTTTCCTCACTATAGTGTTCGGAAAGTAAAAATGGCGATTTCAGCGTTTCTATACTATTGTTTAACGAACGGCCGATAGAAGAGCCAGTAGTGCCCGACTGAGGCTGCCACCTAGTGGAAAATAGAAAAATTAAGACATTCGTTATCTTGCCCCGGTCTCCCCTATCATTTTTTAAATATTACTTGTACTATTTCGGACTGTTACTTTCAGACAATATAGACACTTAAAAATATTTATTTCCTTTTTTTTTTCGCTTTTTATTAATAAGTTAATCACAATTTAATTAATTAATTAGATTTTATTAATAATTTAAAAAAAATTGCAAATAAAATTGAGAGAAAATGTTCGAAAGAAATCTTAAGAAATGAATACGGTAACCGTAGCTAAGGAAAGTAATTTCACATTTTAAGGTAATGATTTTTTTTAACGCTTTTTATATTCTTTGAATAATAGAAAAAAGTTTTTATGTTTTATTTCCTATCGCATCATGTTAAAAATATATACATATTAAAGATAAAATTGAGAGAAAAACGTGAGAAAGAATTTTTAGAAATAAATAAATATTGTAACCGTTGCTAAAAAACGTAACACAGTGACCATATGTTGCTCTGTAAAAGAATAGCCTAAAAAGAAGTCCTGTCATGCTAAATTAAATTCTGTTTTGAACTGTGTTTTATATTTATTACTTAGAAATCAAAAATAGGCTTCGGTTTCTTTTAATGTTTATAATGCTTTTAATGTTTAATAACATTTTTTTCAATGTATTATTATTATTTCCTCTTACCCATAGGGTCGAGAAAGTATTGTTTTAGGGTCAAATTTTCGAACGCGAGTTTTTGCTATATTTACGTGTTCTGAGGTCCCCTGGATACGAAAATCCTGTTTTTAGCGAATGGTCTGTGTGTCTGTTATCAGCATACCTCAAGAACAAATAGTAGCAGAAATTCCAAACTCGGTATTCTAATTGTGTATCCTATAGGGATGCTACAGTAAGCTTTTCGTTGAGATGAAGCCAATGGTTCGTGTACAGGGATACTCAAAAGTATTCAAATACATTACGTCTATGGGGGAAATTGCAGATAAGTAGAGTTTAAAATGTATAAACTGCACTAAACCAAATGAAACGAATATATATTTTTTATAATAGAGATAGTCAACTGGGAAAAAAAATTTGTGTATGTAGGTTGCCTTCCCCCCCCCCCCCACTGGGAGGAAGTCCCCCCTCGAGGGGAGTAAATTTTCATGATGGGTATCTTTCAAAAGAGCTCGCCAATACCTTTAAAACGAATGGTTGAACCATCGATCTGCGATAATTGAAAATAAAGTTATCATTTTTTTTCATTAAATAAATATATATATATATTAATGTAATATTGAGAATAAATTCAATTTCTTTTTTGGATATTTAGCGTTATACTACTTTTCTAACATGGAAATCGTCTGCATTATCGTAAAAGATAATTTGTTTAAATAATAATTTTAATAAATTATTTTTTAATAACCGAATTAAATTCTATATAAATCTAGGTGCATTAATGAAACGGGGGCCCTCACACAGAACTAATTATCCTATAAAACTCTTCCGGAGCCTATAATTTGAATTATTTAACATAGGTTTACATAACAGTACTCTTTATCTTACCTCTTCATTTCCAACCTGTATTTATAGTATTAAATTTCATGGTAAGAGAAAGTCGTGTGAGTGACACACCAGATTATTTTTCATTTCCTTTTCTCGCAAATTTCGCCAAAATAATATCCAAGTGACTAAGAGGTTGAGATTCCCCCGATGATGCTCTTTCAATTTAGACACAACGCCTGTAAATGTTGCTGCTCAGTACAGAGACTATTATCGTGCGAGGAAACTAATCCCAAAGTCCTTTTCAGTATGAAAGTTATATCTACACATTCGTAATATATAATGTAACTAGTATATAACCCCGCCAAAAGTGACGGAATGTGAAATCAATTAAGGTAGTGAATCAACGAATGCTTTGCCAGCTTCGCTGGACACTATATTGAAAGGGAACTAATGTGCAAGTTGCACCTGATCGGACTAATGGGCAAGTTGTACCTGACGGGACTAATGTGCAAGTTGCACCGAACGAACAAACTATTTCTTTCGACGAAAATACCTACTAACCCTGGACGATAGGTCTAATATAACGTATCCTATTATATATCATATTTATCGTAATATAGCTCAGTACTTATTTCGCTTCCTTCTTTGACTCGTTTTAATAAGTGTTTTTTTATATGCATGAGCAAATTTACTATTTTATAATTTTTAATTTTTCGCGTGAAAACATTATTTCATCTTATGCCTCCCCCCCCCCCTCCTCAATATATATATATATATATATATATATATATATATATAACTGGTAAATTTTTTTTTGCAACAATCATAAATTTAAATGTCCAACTTTGAAATTATTTTCATATTTTAATTAATTCTAAAATAGCTAATCAAAACTTCGTTACAAATAAGGTACCAAATGAAAGGTACCTTATTTGTAACGAAGTAACCTTAGGTACCTTATTTATTTTAACTAATTTAATAAATATGACGTCACAATCAACTGTTTGTTTATATCAGATAAGTACATTATTATGATTGCAAGAACATGATGTAATAACAATTAGCCCATAATTTTTAGGATTGAATTTTATATTACATTTTAATTTTATCCTCCATGAGTATTTCAGAATTGCAATGGTAGTTACAAACTTTCGCTGAAATCTTTTTACATATTGAGATTAAGGGAAAGGTGTAAACACAAAAAATGTTCAGTTTTGAAAGATCTTTCTAATGATGTAACATTTACGCAGATTAATAAAAAAAAAAAAAAAGACTACCAAAGTCTCTGTTTTGAAGCGGTCTAACCGGAATTGTTCCTGACAGATGATGCTCATTAATAATAATAATAATATTAATAATAATAATAATAATAATTGTATATAATAATTCTAAAATGCCAACCTCAGAGTTTTAGCTGCTTATAATGAAACAGAATTGCAAAAGAAGAAAAAAACTGGAGTGACTCCACTCGACTTTACGAACATTGATTAACGGTTGTTTAGATAAATTAAAGTAAGAAAGCAAGTTATGAAAGGGTGCTTGAATATTTTCCACCTAATAGTACGTTTTTTAATTTACAGCTATTGAAGTTAAATAATTTCAGCTCATAGATCATAATGATGAAGAATTTTTTGTTGTGCACCTAAAAAAATCTAAAAGTACTCACTTTACCAAAATCTATACAGTTTGTGCGACGGTGACCTCTAAGATATATATAAATTTTCTTCTCAATCCAATAAGGCATTAAGACGCTGTTGCACTTTAAATAATTTGAGCTCATAGACCATAACAGTAACGAATTTTTCTCCCTGTTAAAAAAAAAAAAAAAAAAAAATGTGGAGTGACTCCACTCAACTTTCCGAACATTGAGTCATTAACAGTTTTGTAGATAAAGTAAAAAAAGAGGAGTTGTTAAACAAACAAAAGAGAGAAAACCATAATAGAGTGTATGAGTATTTTTCTCCCTATAGTACACGATGTTTTATTGAACGCTACTGAACTTTGAGTCCATAGATCATAATGATGAAGAATTTTTCGTTGTGTCCCTGTAAAAACCTATAAATGCTCGATTCACCAAAATGCTTATAGTTAGTGCAACAGTGATTTATAATATTCATATAAATTTTCAGCTCAATTGAACAAGGTGTTTAGATGCTATCGCAGTTTTAAAAACTGGGTCCCATAGGCCATAATGATAAAGAATTTTTCTTTGTGCCCCTGTAAAAAAACTGTAAGTGCTAAATTCACCAAAATCTATACAGTTCGTGCAACTGTGACCTATAATATGTGTATAAATGTTTTGCTCAATTGAATAAGGCATTCAGATGCTATCGCACTTTTAAGATTTTGGTCCCATAGGCCATAATGATAAAGAATTTTTCTTTGTGTCCCTGTAAAAAAACTATAAGTGCTAGATTCACCAAAATCAATAGGGTTCGTACTAGGGTGACTTACACTATACGTACCAACTTACAGCTTATTCGAACAAAGCATTTAGACGCTGGCGTGTTCACTCACATACATACACACATACACACACACACATACATCATCGTAAAAATAGTGAAAACGGACTCAGGGAACCTCGAAACGTATAGAAACATCAAAATCTCCAATTCGTATTTTTGACATGATTACAATACTTTCCTCACTATAGTGTTCGGAAAGTAAAAATTGTAAGTGACTGTACAGTAAAATATAAACTCACCACAATTTATACAGTTCATGCTGCGATGATCTATAAGATTCGTACCAACTTTTCGAACATCGTGTTCACTCCCCTCCCCACATTTACCCATAAAAATAAAAATGAACTCAAGTGACCTCGAAACGTATAAATACACAAGAATCTTAAAGTTAGATATTTGTCATGATTACAATACTTCCCCTTAATATGTAAATAAGATAATGAAAACCAAAGTAAATGATAAAAATTCCCCTTTGTTTATGAGTTCGAATTCACAGTTAAGTAGAATTTTATTCACTTTTTACTCTTTTACAAAAATTCCTCGAAAGTCGCTGATTACGAAAGCAATTACTGTGGCTGCGAAACAATTTCTCACTTTGTTTTTTAATAACAGATAATTAATTGATATATTTTTACTTCCATTACACGACTACCGTAGGTAATGGAAGTATTGTATTCGGCCCGAAAATTCGATATCGAGATTTCACCTGATTTACATGTTTTAAGGTCTCTTGAGTCCAAAAAAGTAGTTTTTGGCAATGGGTCAGTGTGTATGTGTGCGCGTATGTATGTGGGGAATCTTCTGGCTATTATATCTCGGAAACTAATAAAGATAGAACTACAAAACTTTAGAATTGAAAAAGGTCAGGTGTACAAATGCATTTTCCAAAATCTGGTGAAAATTGGAAAACCGGAAGGGGGACATCGGAAACCGGAAGTGGTACCGTAAGTCTGTATCTCAAAAACGGCTCTAACGATTTTCTTCTAAGTTGCTATATAAACGTTCTATTACATGTCCTTTCGAATGATATAGTTGGTTAGTTCAGGAAAATGGATAGACGTCCTGTATAAATAGCTCAATTTCAGGCCTCGCAAGTGCTTTGCTCTTTTTTTTTTCAAACTTGCCCTATTAACTAACTTTTAAATATCCTTTTGTATGTAATTATTGTTTTTCCGGTCAATAATTGAGTATGCCAAGTTTTAGCAAAAAGTCGGTAGCTCAAAAACGGCTCTAATGATTTTCTTGAAAATTGTTACATAAATCCATTTTAGATATTCTTTCTCATGTATTATTTGGTTATTAAAGGAAAATTATCAGTCGTCCTGTGAAGGTAGATCACTTTCAGATGTCGGAAATTAATGTTTCGAAAAATGGCTAAACCGATTTTTTTCTTCTTCCTATTTTTAAATTCGCTATGTAAATCTATTTTATATATCTTTACCTGTGTATAAGTTTTCTCTTACCAGAAAATTTTAGGCGTCAAATCTGTTAGGTCAATCTTATGTCTTCTGATCCTATTATCTCCAAAAAATGCGTACAATATATCTGTAGTGATAAGTATAAAGGATTTAAGTCCATATTCTTGATTTTTCAGGAGACGAAAAATAAAGTTAAACTACCCAAAATCTAATGAGAAGAATCAATTGGGAAAAAGGGATTTCTTTGACTTATACCCTTTATACCATTCAGTGATTGTCAATTTTCATTTAATAACGGGAAAAAATTAAATTAAATATTTTATACCATACCTGAATGGTAAATTTCTGACTTGAACCTTTTTTTACCAATGGATTCTCTCAAAGACTCAATGACATAGACTTAAATCCTTTATATCCATTGATTAAGAATTTTTTTCTGAGTCTCACTATGCACTTAACTCGAAATCGACATTTTTGGACTTAAATATCCTTTATACTTATCAGTACAGTAGTTTAATCTATATGAAATTAGTTCCCCACCTTACTGTAGGCATGAGGAATGGTGACATTTTATTACAAATATCGGAAATCGTAAATGTCTTCCACTTCATTAAAAATCACAAGATTTGTCGTTCGTCTCTATGACAATAGTCAGTCTGTTAGTTAGCTTGGTTATTGTGCATATTATGTGAAAAATGATCATTTTAACATATCATTTATGTTATTGGACAGAAATCCATTAAGTTACAGGTTGGTTATAATTAAACGTCCCCTCTAAACAGCATCCTACGGCGCAAATGGATGAACGGAATGCAACGAAATTTGGTATAGAGACTCTACACGAGATCTGGAGTGACTCCACTCGACTTTCCGAACATAGAGTCATTAACAATTTTGTAGATGAAGTAAAGAAAGAGGAGTTGGTAAACAAACAAAAGAGAGAAAAACCATAATAGAGTGTTCGAGTATTTTTCTCCATATATTACACGATGTTTTATTGAACGCTACTGAACCCATAGATCATAATGATAAAGAATTTTTCGTTGTGTCCCTGTAAAAAACCTATGAATGCTAGATTCACCAAAATGCTTATAGTGAGTGCAACAGTGATTTATAATATTCGTATAAATTTTCAGCTCAATGGAATAAGGCGTTTAGAGGCTATCGCACTTTTAAAAATTGGGTCCCATAGGCCATAATGATGAAGAATTTTTCTTGGTGTCTCTGTAAAAAAAATTTAAGTGCTAAATTCACCAAAATCTATACAGTTCATGCAACGGTGACCTATAACATGTGTACAAATTTTTTGCTCGGATTAATAAAGCGTTTAGACGCTATCGCACTTTTAAAAATTTGGCCCCATACGCCATAATGATAAAGAATTTTTCCTGGTGTCCCTGTAAAAACTATAAGTGCTAGATTCTCCAAAATCTATAGGGTTCGTACTAGGGTGACTTACAATATATGTACCAACTTTCAGCTTTTTCAAACAAAGCGTTTAGACGCTAGCGTGTTCACTCACAGACATACACACATACATACGCAGATACATACATCATCGTAAAAATAGTGGAAACGGACTCAGGGGACCTCGAACCGTATAGAAACATCAAAATCTCAAATTCGGATTTTTGACATGATTACAATACTTTCCTCACTATAGTGTTCGGAAAGTAACAGTCCCAAAATGTCCACTTTTTCCGGAAAAACATTACATTTACCACAACAAACGATCAAAACGGAATACAAAAATAATTATAAGATAAAAAGATCTTTTTATATACCATGTTTTTAAATTTTCTGTTCAATCATATAAACGCTACCGAAGGCAGCGGGAACCCAGAGCAATTGGATAAATTTTTTAAAAAATTCATTGCTCTCGTGTTTTGAGATATTATAAAAGTTTCAAATGTCTAGCTAGTCGGGAAGTTAGTGAAAAATCGATTACAAGCTTTGTACTGGTAACGCTTCCGAAGGCAGCAGGAACCCGAAACATTTGGTTAAAAATATTTTAAAAATGCATTTTCACCGTATTCTGAACTATTCTGAAAGTTTCAAATGTCTAGCTAGTCAGGAAGTTAGTTAAAAAAATTTTCTGTTGAATCATATAAACGCTGCTGAAGGCAGTAGGGACCTGAAACAGTTGACTAAAAGTATAAAAAATATGTATTGTCACTGTATTCTGAGCTATCCTGAAAGTTTCAAATGTCTAGCTAGTCGAGAAGTTAGGGAAAAATCGATTGCAATCTTTGTACTGATAACGCTGCCGAAGGCAGCAGGAACCCGAAACATTTGGCTAAAGGTATTTAAAAAATGCATTTTAACCGTATTCTGAGCTATCCTGAAAGTTTCAAATGTCTAGCTAGTCGAGAAGTTAGTGAAAATCGATTACAAGCTTTGTACTGGTAACGCTGCCGAAGGCAGCAGGAACCCGGAGTAGTTGGTTAAAAATATTTAAAAAATGCATTTTCACCGTGTTCTGAACTATTCTGAAAGTTTCCAATGTCTAGCTAGTCGGGAAGTTAGTTAAATAAATTTTCTGTTGAATCATATAAACGCTGCCGAAGGCAGTGGGGACCTGAAACAGTTGACTAAAAGTATTAAAAAAATGTATTGTCACCGTGTTTTGAGCTATCCTGAAAGTTTCAAATGTCTAGCTAGTCGAAAGTTAGGAAAAAATCGATTGCAATCTATGTACTGATAACGCTGCCGAAGGCAGCGGGAACCCAAAACAGTTGGCTAAAGGTATTAAAAATATGCATTTTAACCTTATTCTGAACTATTCTGAAAGTTTCAAATGTCTAGCTAGTCGGGAAGTTAGTTAAATAAATTTTCTGCCGAATCACATAAACGCTGCCGAAGGCAGCGGAACCTGAAGCAGTTGACTAAATTTATTAGAAAAATGTATTGTCACCGTGTTGTGAGCTGTCCTGAAAATTTCAAATATCTAGCTAGTCGGGAAGTTAGTTAAAAATCGATTGCAAGATTTGTCCCTGACAAACACACAAACACACAAGAATCGAAGTTAATAATAATAATAATAAAAACAACAATATTAACAATCCAGAACAAGAATTAGGAGTCATAAAATGTAAAACCGGGAAAAGCTGTCAATTCTAGGGGAAAAAATGTCGAGATTTGCATGCTTGCGAAAAAGAGGAAGCTTTGTGCAAAACACGTTAGGGTATAAAACGTTTGCAGACGCTGTCATGTTTCATGACAAGGTGATCAGAAACTAGTCCAATAAATGCTAATATTTGTTTCTGTATTCTGTTTTGATCGTTTATTGTGTTAAATTTAATATTTTTCCGGAAAAGGTGCCCTCTGGTGGACATTTTGGAACCAACCTTTTTTTCTCGAAATTCCGTGAGCGCATCTCGTGTATAGTCTATATACCGAATTTCGTTTCATTCCGTTCGTCCGTTTGCGCTGTAGGAGGCTGTTTATAGGGGAAGTTTTATTATAACATAACCACCCTGTATTTTGAGAATTTCGTAAATTATTCGAAATCTCAGATTTTGATTAATAGTAGCAGAATGAGGCAAATTTCATATAAAGAAGTTAAATTTCAAATTTAAAGTATACATGAAAGGATAAAGAGAGGTAAGATTTTTAATTATTATTTTATTATTTTAAATTAATTGTGAGCAATAAACTTAAAAAAAATCCCATGAAAAATTCTTAACTTGAAATTAATTCTAAAGTTTCCCCTGTAAAGTAAGTTTTATTACAATGCATGATTATAACGCGAAAGTCTTAAAAGTGAACGAATTTTAGGATAAAAAAGTGCTGAACAAACGCAACTTTCAGTTTTTTGTGGTTACGTGATGCATATTAATTAATCCCAGAAATCTCTAGCCTAGTAATATCACGTCAAAATAACGGCCCCGGGAGGTAACGCGATGTAATCGCGGCTGCCGTCGTTCGCGGCCGACGAACTCGGTTCCACATGCTCAGACCTAAATCCTGGACTATAACCTGCAAGATGTGCCAATAAACGACTGTCTATAATCCTTGGTTGGTTGGTTGGTTGAATGGCTTTTTCTGGCGCAAGGTCCAAAGTAGGACATTCTGCGCCAAACAAACAGGTAAAAGAAAAACTAGTTTCTGGATGGGTTTACCCATCCAGAACGTCATTAAAAAACTCAGTAGAAAAAACAAGAAAAACTACATACAACATAAAATCAAAGGTAATAAAAACAGTGTATACAATAAAAAACAGATGTAAAATGGGATGAACATTGTAAAGAATAAAATCAGATGTCGAAATAAAAACCAGCCTCCTTCAAAAAATTTGTCAAGTGATAATGAGGATTTGCACCTAAAAGGCTTGTCAGATTGGGTGAAGATGAATTAAAATAATGTCTATACAGATGACGAAGACAAGGACAGTCAGTGAGCAAATGGCGAATGGTAAGCACACAGAAATGACATTTCGGACAGTCAGGTTCCTGTTGTCCAAGTAGTAAATATTTATGCGTGATCCTTGAATGCCCAATTCTTAAACGAGTAATTATGACATCATGTTTTCTAGGACTAAGTGTAGGCCAGACTGCAATTTGAGGTTTTATTTCAAATAATTTATTATTTTGTTGATTATTCCACTCCATTTGCCAATTACTTCTGAAAGTGCTTTTTAGAATGTGCTTAATGTCATCATAAGGTATAGGACAGTTTAAAATAATAGAAGCCTGCCTTGCGGCTTTGTCTGCTGCTTCATTGCCTTTGATGCCAACATGACCAGGAACCCAGCAAAAAAAGATGTCAAATCCCTTTTTGAGAAGGTCGTGGTAAGTTTTTAAAATAGAGGTGAAAGATGGGTTACAAGAGGTAGATCAGAGTAGTAAAGAGAATCAAGAACACTCTTTGAGTCTGTATATATAATGAATTTACGATTTGGATGAGATGAAATAAAATTAAGGGCAACTTCAATAGCTAAAAACTCTGCAGAGAAAATAGAAAAAGCGTTAGGAAGTTCATAGCTTAGAGTAGTATTGTCAGAGATAATCGCACAACCAACCTTATTGCTTGTTTTAGAACCGTCAGTAAAAATTTCGGTATATTCTTTATAATTGCTTCGATGAGCTTTGTAGAGGGTCTGAAAGATAGAGGCATCAGTGTTACCTTTGTCAAAACCTTTGAAAGGATGAAGACAAGAAATACCCTGGAAGTTCCACGGAGTCATATTTAAAAAACCCCTAGGACGAATTTTGGTATGAAGATGAGGAATGCCGGCAAGAATATTCTTGATTCTGAGACCAAAATGTGGGATGCAAGATGGACGGTTTAAAAAGAGATTGTCGTTACTGTTATTGATATGAGGATGAATTGGATAATTAGGATGAGAAAGTATCCTATGGTACAGTTGTAAAGATAACTGCTGTCTAATATTAGTAAGGGAAGGCTTTACACAGTCAGCATATAAGCTGACGACTGGAGAAGATCGAAAGGCCCCTGAGCAGATCCTAAGTGCACTGTGATGAACTGTGTCAAGTTTTTTAAGGTAAGAATTAGGAGCAGACCCATAAATTTCACAGGCATAGTCTAATTTTGAACGAATTAAGGAGCGGTAGATTTTTAGTAGAGAAATGCGATCAGCACCCCAAGATGTGTTCGCAAGTACTTTTAAAATATTTAAAATTTTTTCACATTTCGTCCTTAAATAAGAAATATGATCTTTAAAATTGAGTTTTTTGTCAAAAATTACACCCAAAAAACGGGCAGAGTCAATTACCGAAATAGGTATGTCATTAATAAAAATTTGTGGATCAGGATGAAGACCACGTTTGCGGTAAAAATGCACACACTGTGTTTTGTCACTGGAAAAGGTAAAACCATTTTTATTAGTCCATTTAAGAATGTTTTTAACAGCAAGTTGCAACTGTCGTTCAATGAAGCGCATATCATTTCCCTGGCAAGAAATCTGCAGGTCGTCAACGTATAGACAGCCGTGAACGGTTTGTTTAAGTTGTTTTATTATATCATTGATTTTTAAAGAGAAGAGTGTAACACTCAAGACACTGCCTTGAGGTACACCTTCGTCCTGAAAGTAAAAGTCTGAATAAACTGAACCAATCCGAACTTGGAAGCGTCTGACTCTCAAAAAAATTTTAATAAAAATGGGAAGGTTACCACGAAAGTCCAAATTAAATAGATCCTTCAAAATGCCATGGCGCCATGTCCTGTCATATGCCTTTTCCATATCAAAAAAGATTGACACCAAATGATTACGTCTAACATTAGCTTTCCGAATATTGGTCTCTAGAAGTAAAACATTGTCAATAGCAGAGCGGCCATGCCTAAAACCACTTTGCCATGGGGAGATTAACCTTTTCTTTTCAAGAATATAAACCAGCCTATACTCGGGGAAAGGATAACTTGACAGTGTGTATTAGCCTGTAGAAATTACACATCCGCGAAAGAAAATAGTTCTTTACTATATTTAAGTGTAATAAACTTTTTCTCGATTTTTTTTTATTCTGGTAAACTGAAAAAAGATTAACTATTTAAACTAAACATATTTATGTTAACACATGGAATTTTTTGTAATAGATAAGCATAAAATTTATATCAATGTATTGTTTCGCGAAGAAAGTCTGTTGGCGAAATATTGGCGGAAGAGGGTTTGGTTGGTTGTAGGATTAAGGCCGATTGACTCCTTAAGTGTCCTAGGCCTATAGGGGGAATGCCCTCCGTGGGGGTCTTTCTAAGGGGTCCTAGCCCGTATTTACGCGAGTTTCGGAGGAAACCACGGAAAACTCCGAACGGCTAGGTCGATGAGCGCGACCTGGGATCGAACCCGGCACTTCCCATCTACCAGCTTTGAGCGCAGAACCGCTCGGCCGCTGGTGGGCCTGGCGGAAGAGGGAATACCGGAAGCAACCTTTTAACCCCTATTGTGAGTGCGAAACACTCACAATAATGTAATAATAATGTAATAATGTAAACAATGTAATAATAATAACTTTTACGTTATTATTATTACATTGATAATATAATTTCAATTCGTTTACGCATTGTTATATAAAATATTTTTATTTCCAATACAAACAACTAATAGTGTTTACATTAATTTATACTATGCATTATATACTAATGATTTTACTTTTTTTTTTTTTTCTGGAACAGAACAATAAAAGAAAAACATAATTATCTTTAATAATAATAATAATTATTATTATTATTATTATATATATATATATATATGTATATATATATATATATATATATATATCAGACTTATATATGTAAAATTTATATATAAATGGGAGACAGATCATTTATTTAAAGCCGAAATTACATAATTAGCAAGCATTACATTGTAAAACAAATTTTATTTTAATGGATATTTACTTAAAGAAAATCAATTGGAAAATAAATACTGTTTGAGACTTTATAACAAATTGATCGATACCTTGGAGAGGAATTACAAAATTTTAAAGATATGTTAAGCAATTATGTAGGATTTTCTATATTGCAGTTTAAAATATTTACTTTTAAAGATATCATTATAAAAAATTTTGATTAGAAAAAGCTTACATTGAATAGAATTATTACTTATAATTCTGTGGATTTAGTTGGTAAAATAATTTCATCAAGTGAATAAAAACTATATTATTTAACAAAAATAATAAATTAAATTAATTTAAATTAAATTAAAAATAAATAAATAAATAAAGGCTGATAGTGGTCAAGTGAATTGAAATGAAATTTAAATTCTGTCCTACACATAGTATAATTTTGTGAACGTGGCCTATTTATTTATTGTGTATGCATGAAAATGTACTCCTGACACTGCCTGCTTTAATCAAGGTAGTCTACCGCAAAATTTTAACGACACAATTATTATTATTATTATTGGCTCTTTGAAAGAAATAGTTCTCTCGTCCTTATAAATCTATCTTTTGAGATTTGAATTTAGAGCCAAGAGCCTCCTAAATTCATAAAAATGCCTCGAAGTTCTTCCAAAAGCTACACAAAAGTCAAAAACTTATTTTCAGATATCTGAAATAATTCCAAATGGCTACAAAATTGGTATTCATTCAATTGCTAAATTTTTCAGTATCAAGTATGACGGAATGTTGACTCATTTTCTGCAATTGCTCTACATAATTTACTACAATAGTTATTTTTCGATTTAAATATACAAATATCCTTAAAAAAATGGGAGAGGTTCTTAACTTTGTTTATAAATTGTAGCCCTTTGAAACGGTTACTATATAAATTTCTGAAAATTTCTGTCGAACATTATCTCTCAATTTTACCTTTAATATTTTTTTAACTATGCCAAAGGGAAAACAAAATCACAAAATAAAAAGATAAATCGTTTTTATTTAGTCTATGCTGTCGGAAAGAAATAGTCCTCAATAAAAGTGTGGAAACATTGTTTCTGAAAATTTTAAGATTGCTTTTAAATTTAATATCACACATTAATATCAAAGCATGCTTATCCATTCAATATATCAAAATAAATTGAAAAATGCGTGAAATGACATGCTTTCATTCCTATTCCAAAGAATCGAATAACGTAACATTTCCCTCTTTCTCATCTATAAAAATCTCATTCCAACCTCCTAAAAATGCTATGAAAATAAATGTTTCAACTCAGTTTTTAAAAATAGCAGTCGCAAAGGTGTGTGTTTATCAGTATTAAATAAATACATCAAGACAAATCATATTTACAAGTAAATTAAAATTCGCTTCCCTTTCATATAAATTGTGAGTTTCTTAATTTTATTCAGAAATAAATATATAAAAATTCTCATATTCACATTTAGCATAAAAAATCGGGATACAGACAAAATGAATGTATAAACAAATTGTAAACAGGGATTGCCTCTGCATATGAAAATTCACTATATTTATTTATTTATTTTAAATTAATATTTTTAAATATTTTCATAAAAGCTTTAAACTATTTCCACTTTCTCATTTTTTTACTGCTTTTAACATTTACTGATTAACCGGTAAATAATAATGCAAATTGAAAATCTATTACGTTTTGTTCATTTAGAACTTTTTGTTCATTTTCTCCACAGAAGATACTGCCATTTAAAAATCACAGTTTAAATCTTATGATAAAATAATTTTTCTGCCAAAATATATTCGAAATATTTTAAAAGTATATTTTTAAATTATAATATATATATATATATAATAATCAGTTTCTCTTTAAAGAAAACAAAGACAAAAAATTTACATACAGATAATATTTTATTTTATTTTTTCCTTTTTCAAAATATTTAAGTATTAACCTTTTTGTTTGTTTTTTTTTTCTCTCAAGGTAAAATGTAGTATATTACATAATTTGCAGTAATATGGATTTACAATAAATTGTAAGTAATGAATTTAGTGTAAATTCATTTCTAAAGAAACTAAAAAATATACTCTGAAAAAATATTTTTACTTTAATCGAAAAAAAGAAAAAGAAAAAACTTTCCGAAATCATCGCTAAATCGCCCGATATCGCAACCCAATTAACGCCAAGTGCGTAAACAGGTCTCTGTAGCCTTTGCAATGCTGACAAGTTATGCGTTCCCCGAGTATAGTATTAACCATTTTTTCGAGCAGTTTACATAAGCAGCTAGTCAAAGCAATTTGTCTGTAGTTTTTTGGATCGGTTGCATCTTTGCCGGGCTTAGGAAAAGGAATGATAATGGCATCATGCCAAGCAATAGGAAAAGTATTTTCGGTCCAGATTCTATTATAAAGATGAAGGAGATTTTTAAGAGACTGTATTGATAAGTGTTTGATCATGAGGTAAGTAATGCCATCAAGACCAGGGGCAGAGTTATGACTATGTTTCAAACTATTGTTTAATTCATTTTCAGTAAATGGGCTATCGTAATCTTGTGATGAGCAGGACCTAAAGTTTATTGCTGAACGTTCAGAATTATATTTATAAGATAGAAAAGGTCCACAGTAGGAGTTCGAGCTAGAGATATTAGATAAAGTTCTACCAATGGTATCTGCAATATTTTTCATTGAAGTAATCGTTTGGCCATTATCCTTCAAAAAAAAAATACTATGATTAGAGTAAATTCCCATTGCTTTTTTAACGCGATGCCAAAGCTGTTTGCTGCTTAAATTGGAGGTAATACTGGACACATATTTAATCCAGGAATCCTTTTGGGATTTTCTGCGAATTCTGCGTGCGGCTGCCCTTGCTTTTTTGAATGCGATAGAATTAGCAGTGGTTGGGTACCTCCTAAAAATTTCCCATGCTTTTTGCTGCTGTCTTTTTGCACTATTGCATTCATCATTCCACCATAAATCATCTGGGCGTCTCCATAAACATTCTATAATCCTTGGACTCGTTAATGAGTGAAAGCCTCTCTTCATTAAAGATATTAAGTGACATGGAGTAAAAGAATACGTCGCATACATATATCTGCAAAGAACTCTATTTTATTTCAACATTATGTTTTGATTTATTTATTTATTAAATATACGAAGTTAAACATTTTCGTAATATAATAGAATAGTACAACGTTTCGTATGTATTTGCGTAATGGGGATTTCTGCATGGAAAATACTATAAAATTGCATGACAACGTAAAATACTTAACAGGACTGATATAAAAAAATATGAAATGCAAAATGAAGTTAAAGTAAAGGCATTCAAGTCAGGGAAAGGATTGTCTAGTGGGTGGGGCATTTCAGTATCCAACTAGCCATGGTCATCTGCTGAATATGAACATATTCAGCAGATGGGGAAGTAAGCAAAATTCATTTATGCCGTCTAGTTTTAAATTGTAATTTACCTATGAACTAGTTTCCTTTTGTCACCACAAAACTTCCTTCCATATCATTCTATATATAATAGCACCAATTTTCAGTTAACATGCACAAAACTTTAATCGACACATCTTCTCACTATAAACATGCCAAATAGGTGCTTTTTTAATCAATAGATTTTGATTAAGTTATAATGAAATGTTAAGAAAACCTTAAACTTCCAGTAATATTTACAGTATTCATAGTCAACTATGGTCCTGTCAGTATTCTAAATGATATTTTAAAATTGTTCGAACATTTTTACGATGAAAACTATCCTCATAATGTACGTTACTGAGAAATTTAGCTCTGTTCTCCTATAAAACAGTAAATTTCGAACAACTTCTGTAATTTTGAAAATCGAATGTTGAAAATCAATAGGGTTCTTGCCAGTATTGTAAATAATATTTTTTAACATTGTCCGACATATTTAGGATGAAAATAAGCCTCATAATGCACGTTTATGAAAAATTTTATCCCCAGTTACGAAAATCGCAAATTTCTAATAATTTCAAATTAGAGTGTTGCGAACCAATAGGGTTCTTGCCAGTAATCCTGCGTGATATTTCAAAAAAAGGCCTCACCTCTTTAGTATTCTGGTAGTATAGAACCCTACTACCGAAGGTAATGGAAGTATTGTATTTGGTACAAATTTTGATATCGAGATTTCTTCTGATTTACACGTTTTAAGGTCCCCTGAGTCCAAAAAAACTGGTTTTTGGCAATGGGTCAGTGTGTGTGTATGTACGTGTGGAATCTTCTGACTATCCTATCTCCGAAATTAATAAAGATAGAACTATGAAACTTCAGAATTGAAACAGGTCTGGCGTACAGATGATTTTCCAAATTTTGGTGAAAATTGAAAAACTGGAAGTAGGACATCGGAGACCGGAAGTGGGACAGTAAGTCCGTATCTCAAAAACGGCTCTAACGATTTTCTTCAACTTTGCTATATAAACACTCTATTAGATGTCCTTTCGAATGATATAGTTGGTTAATTCAGGAAAATGGATAGGCGTCCTGTATAAATAGCTCAATTTCAGGTCTTGCCAGCGCGTTCCTTTAAAAACGGCTGTACGGATTTTTTTCGAATTTGTCCTATTAACTCACTTTTTAATATCCTTTTGTATGTAATTATTGTTTTCCGGTTAATAATTGATTTTTTGTAAAAGTTGGTATCTCAAAAACGGCTCTAACGATTTTCTCTTTAGGTCACTTTTATGTTTTCTGATCACATTATCTCTCAAAAATGCGTATAATACGTGTAATAGTGGGTAATGGAAGTCGTGTGGTTGTTTCAAACCAGATTTTTTAAAAAGATAATGTGTACACAGACTAATGAATTAACAAACTGACTGATGTATAGCTGGTCACCCTATCAATTTTGTGATTTTACCGATTCTCCCACACCTTAAAACTAGGGGGTGGGAATCGATTAGAGTTTTAACTGGGTTAATCGTAGTTCATTAATCGATTAATCGGATTTTTAATCGGTTTTCATTTTTCTTTTTACAATTTTATTTCAATGATGAATAAAACTCTCATATTGTGTATATATATATATTATTCATAAGTTTGACTGATTTTTTTTTTTTTTTTTGTCTAATCAATTATATCTGTTTCATAACTGAAATTTAAATCAATTTTCAGAGTAATAATTGGTGACTTTAAGTGTTAATTTTATATAAATATTTTCACTTATTCAATTTTATTTATTATTATTTTTTTTTAAACAAATTAATTTTTCAATTAATTTTGAAAGGAACATAAAATGAATTTACACTTATTTTAGTTTTATATTTGCAGGCATTGTCCATCTCGCTTGTTACTATTTTTAAATAAATTCTCAAAATTTCATATCATTATCATAAAAATCTCAAATTTTTATATTTTAGTTCTTTTTTATCACTTCGGACTAGAGCACAGAGTATTATTTTCTGTTTCTACTTCAATAGTTACTATCAGCAATTCTGAACAGACAATAAACGCTTGAAGATACTGTGAAATTCTGTTGACATTTGCCCCATCAGAGGGATAGTGGATATCTCAATCCCTTCTTCTTCTACTACTTTTTTTTTTTTTTTTTTTTTTTTTTTAGCATTTCCATTTTTTGAATGCTTTTTGTTTCTGAGAATACTATTACCCTAGCCAACACTTTCTGTAGAAGGCTACAGACAGGTGGTGTTGCTCCAGCATGCACATGAAACGGCATTTCGTTTAATAACTGTCCTCCCCCTTTTCTCTATCAACAAAACTGCAACAACTTCCTTTGAGAGGTTTTATTTATTTATTTTATTATTATTATTTTTTTTTTCTACTTTTTCATTATTTAATGGATGTTTCTTAGAATGTTTGTTAGCAAAATATGTGAAAAAATATTTTGTAGGCAGAACAACATTTTTACTTTAATTCGTAGTTTGAAAATTTTAATCGGATTTTGAAAAGTTTTAATCGAATTAATCGATCCGATTAACTCGATTAAAAAAAATTGATCGAAACTAAGCATTGATCGATTAACCGAACCGATTAATCGGCACAGCCCTATAAAACGTTACAAATGTCAAAAACCGATGTCTAAAACTTTTGCATAAGTTTCCCATGCATAAGTTTCCCATACTTGTACTAAAATTCAATAAATGCTAGCAAAAATCAATGATCTGGGCAATATAGGAAACGACCTATAAATCCTTTGAAAATTCGTAAAACATACTTAATTGTATGAAAAACCGTTTTTATTTCAGAACTATTATAGACAGCATTGGCAAGAAGAAAGTAAATTCCACTTCCACACTCGTAGTAAACAGGGAAAATCATAACGCGGTCGATAATCAGCCATTAGCGACGTTTCCAAGACTGGGCTTGCAAATGACTGGGAGGTTTAACCCTTCGAATGGATGGAAACACTGTGAAGGAGCATTTCTATGTACGCTAATAACAGCGGGTAGCTGCAAAATTATCGTTCAAAATGCAATATTATCTTTTTATTTTCTTCCCCAATTTATTTTATTTTTAATTACACTAATGGGGTGAAGTGGAAGAATGAAAAATAGCTCTGTATTCAATGAGAACTATCGAATTTTTCAAAACTCGACAACATTTCATGTGCTGCTCTGATTCGCTAAGTGATCTAACTCCGAATAACAGTTTTTAAGATAAAAAAAGAAAAAAGAAAAATGGCGATGATTGCACAGATTATAAAACACCGTCTTCTCTGTTCTTACTTTTCATGCTACATCGTTTAACCGTTTCTACTTTCCGAACATACATATGTAAGGAAAGTATTGTAATCATGTCAAAAATCCGACTTTCAGATTTTAGTGTTACAGTTTTTTTACAGGGATACAAAGAAAAATTCTTTATCATTGCCTATGGGCCCAAATTCTTTAAAGTGCAATAGCGTCTGAACGCCTCAGTCGATTGAGTTGAAAACTTATACACATGGTGTAGGCAGGGCCCGATTTAGCCTAAGCCTAATTGGGGCCCGGGGCAAAAACTTCTGTGGGGCCCCTATGCTTCACTACTTGGGCAAAAACTTCTTTGGGGGGCCCCCTCTGCTGAACCGAACCTTATGGAGGTATTTAAATTTTTCACCTCATTATAGATATATAACAAGGTTCTAGTCAATTTTCTTGTTATATAACTAACAAGAAAATTGACTAGAACCTAAAATAGCTAGAAATCCCCCCCCCCTCCAATAGTCAGACGAAATATCGTTCTATCTATTTCATTTCTGATTGTTAACTTTGCCATCTAGCTGCGAAAGCCTTGCTGACATTAGGGCGGAATTCAGTTAAATTTTCGCAATTACGATGGCTCAATTAAGCCGGATTTTACACTGTACTGATATTTTGCTTAAGAAAAGTTCATTGAAGAAGGAAACATAAAATAAACTTTCTATTCGATTTGGGGGCGCCCTCTGATGTGGGGGGCTCAGGGCAGCTGCCCCGTATGCCCCTGCCTTAGTCAGGCTCTAGGTGTAGGTCGCCGTGGCACAAATTGTTTAAATTTTGGTGAATCTAGCTCTTACTGTTCTTTTACAGGGATACAAAGAAAATTTCTTTATCATTGTATCTAGGGGCCCAAATTTTTTAAAGTGCGACAGCGTCTAAATGCCTTATTTGACAGAGTAAAAAAAGTTATACACCTCTTACAGGCCACAGTCGAAAGAACTCTATAGATTTTGGTGAATCTAACGCGTATAGTATTTTTACAAGGACACAAAGAAAAATTCTTTATCATTATGGGCTATGAGTCCAAAATTTTTAAATTGCGATAGCGTCTAAACTCCTTATTCGAATGAGTATGAAACTTACACACATGCTATAGGTCATAATCGCACGAGATGTATAGATTTTAGTGAACCTAGCACTTATAGAATTTTACAGGGACACAACGAAAAATTCTTTATCGTTAGGATCGATGGGCTCAACTTATTTTAAGCGTAATATCGTAAAATTAAACAATAAACTATATGGAGAATAAAATTATACTTTTAAAAAATTAAAGAACACGCTTTTATTGAAATATTTGAAATGTGAACTAAAAAGCACAAGATATCTATCTTTATAGTATTAAAATGCAGGGTAAGAAAAAATCGTGTGAGTGATACACTATAATACTTACATCTTTAACAACAACAAAATAATTTAGAATTAAACAAAACCATTTTTAAAAAATCTCCCCAGACAGGGCTGTAACGTTAGATCTTTAGGTTCGTAGCCCGGAGCTTTACCTCACAGTCACAGCGTTCACGTAGGGAAAGTCTTTTTTTACAATATAGATTTTTTGTTTGTTCCCAGAGCGGTTACAAACATACATACAGGTGAAGCTAATAAAAGTGTGTTAAAAATACTAAACACCCTATTATAATTTTCAGTTTTGTTTATTTAACGACTTCTCTTATTTTATTTATACAACCACTAACTACTTAATGTTCGAAAAGTCGAGTGCAGTCACTCCAGATTTTTATATTTTACTTCTGGGATGATATTTTAAGCCCCTTCAGGACGGTAGGATATATTTTATACCTTAATTTTAATTCCCAACTGCAAATATTCATCCCGGAAAATTTTAATAAAATTTTACTTTTTTAACTCGCCCCAAAAAATTCCTTTACCTCTTTTCTTCTAGTTTTGCCTTCAAATTCTGGTGGCACTCGATTTCAAATGAGCGTCAATATATTGCCCCTGAAAGGGTTAATATACATTCTGTTTTTAATTATACAGGAAGAAATTTCACAAAAACTAACTCGGTAGTTTTACTTTGCAAGAGAAAACACAAAAACAACCTACGGGTTCGAATCGTCAGGCCTACTGATTTAGAGAGCAGAATTTTTCGGCGCGAGTGCCCTTTTGCGTCGACAATATAACTTTCGATGAGTATATATTGTTGCGTACTTGGGGGTTCGTGAGTTGTCCGAGAATGAAAGGCAAAACTTATAAAAATTCAGTAATTAAGTCACAGAAAGTTCCAGAGAAATACAGGTCTATAAACCGAGTATCAGCTTCAATTCAACCAGTAAACACAGCTTAAACAACAGCTGTCAATAGCAAATCCACAGTACAAACTGTATAGCAATAACACACAAAGCAAGTCTCTTTCAAAGAGGCTCAAAGCAATGCAACATTGGCAGAAGCTGATCTCCGACTGAACTGAACCGACCTAGCCTTGGCGAAAATACCTCTCTTTTATACCCCTGTAGAAAAGAGTGGGAAACTCCAGAAATTTCCGTATCTCATCAGCCAAGATTAGAGCTTCCATATTTGGTATATCCCTAATTAGGATTTTCTCGGCAAGGTCGTAAAAAAAAAAAAAAAAATTACCAAGGTGGGAAAAAGTCGCCAAATCCATTACCTGCCTTATTGGAACTTTTTAATGGAAAATAAGGCTATTTTAACGCTAAAACGACTAGAAATGCACAAAATTAGCATTTTATCAACTTATTAGCCTCTTTGAAAGAATTTATACAAAAATAAACACAATTATTTACAATTTTGTAACAATATCAATCAAGAATTTGTTTGTTGTTCATCAGCTACTCTTAAGGATGTTCTTAAATTCTCACTGCTTATTTTCTAAAGAACTTTTAAATACTTTTTTAACGCTAGAAATTTCAAGACGGTTCACTGATGTAATTGGTATATTCGAGGAACCTAGACCTGGATGAAATGCCTCCATGGGGGAAGGGGTTCTCTAAGGAGCTTGTGTTTTCAAGTGAGTTTCGGGGGAAAAGTTGAACAATATACTCTCGGCTAGCTCAGGCCTGCCCAAGCAAAAATGCATGGTGGGCCGCATTGGGAACCTATTTTATTCAGGTGGGCCGCACCTTATGTATATATGTGTACATATGTTTGTGAGTGTATGAATCACGTTTGTATATGCGTTTTTGGGGAAGGGCAGGATGAAGATTCGGAACAGAATAAATTAATTTAAATTATTTACATGCAGTCATAAAATAACAATAGTGTACCATAAAAAAATTCTGACATATACATTAATAACTATAATAAAAAAAAGAATTAATGGATCGAATAATATTTCATAACAACAATTTGATTCTTCAGCTACCATAATCGTTGAAAGGTATTTATTTTCACTTTGAAAAGTCAGAACGCATTTATTCCTTTTTAATGTGTTAACCAACGTTGTCAAAAGTTAAATATCGTTAGTCTCCTCGCGGGCCGCAAAAAACTAGATGACGGGCCGCGGGTTGGCCACCCCTGGGCTAGCTAGACCAATGAATGCAAGCTGTGTTCGAACTCGGCATTCCTCATCTACCAACTTCTTTAACAGAACCTCTCACGCATTGGCTGAGCAAAATTCAAAAGAAATTTGAATCAAATACTTTGAAATCGAATTTTTTTCTATTTTTCTCTAAAATTAAAAAAATTATTAGAAAGACTAACAAAGCATTTGCTGCATTTGAGACATTTTTCAGCACATAGATGTCGTCATAAGAAAATTTCAGTTTGGGTTCTATGTTTTTTTATTTATTTATTCATATTAAGGCTCATTAGACCGGGAAATTTAAACATTTTTATGTGTCATCGTGATCGAGCTAAAAAATAACTTCACCCGATAGACACCGTCAACATATTTTTATATATTAAACTAGTACGTTGTGGCCACCACATGACTTTCTACTATATTTTCCTATACAAATCCACTTAGTAAAAATAATTTATTAAAATTATTATTTAAAAAAATTATCTTCCATGATAATGCAGACGATTTCCATATTAGAGAAGTAATATAACACTAACTATCCAAAAAAAAAGTCAGTTTTATTCTCAATATTACATTTAAAAAAAAAAAATGAAAAAACGATAACTTTATTTTAAAATTTCGCAGATCAGTGGTTCAGCTATTCGTTTTAAATGTATTGGCGAGCTCTTTTGAAAGATACCCATCATGAAAATTTACTCCCCTCGAGGGCGGACTTCCCCCGAGGCTCCTACATACACTTTTTTTTTTTTTTTTTTTTCCCCAGTTGACTATCTCTATTACAAATAATTCTTTTAAATTCCATAATGATTATTAAAAAGTAATTAACTTTATGCACATTTATACAAAATTTTGTCCTATACCACCATGTTAAAAATTTAGAAAATGCGGAGTGACAACGCAAGCTGTTGAACAATTTTTACCAAAAGTTGATAGGCCCTAATTTATGTCAATGTGTAACTACATACCAATTTGTATAAAATTCTGTACAGTAGTAGGGTAAGCGCACCAGTGATTGATACTTTTAGAGCAATCTCTGATGTTTTTAATGTTAAATATTTTTAGAAATCTTAAGTTAATACATATGGCATGAAAGACATTCAGAACCACCTATATGTTAAAATATATACGTTTGATAACAATTATTTTTTTAATGAATTTTTATTTGACACCCAATCAATGTTCCAGTCATTGACACTGCCAGTTTTTCCTTTTATCAGTAATTGGCACCCTGTGTTAAAATGTTTGACACTGCTAGTTATTCATTTTACCAGCTATTAGCACCCTATGCTCCAATGTTTGACATAAAATGTTAAAATTATTATATGTAAAATGTATGATTTTATGATTTTTCTTATTTGTTAATTATTTCGGGATATATAACAATTACTGGAGCACCTACCCTACCTGAGATACAGTTGCCACAAAATTCTGTCACACACACAGACAGACATTTTCTAAAAAGGGTCAAATCGTGTTCTACAGCTCTCAAAACGCGTAAATTCGTGAAAACTCCGAGGTCGAAAATTTTTACGAATCCAATACTTTCTTCTATTGAATATAGAAGAAAGTAAAAAATATAAGGGCTAACTAGCAACACTAAATATTTCTATAAATGCATGTATAACAGGTGATTCATTCTCGATCCAATGGACCATATTCCCACTTTGGGTTCGAGGCTACAAGAATATCAGCTGGTTAGGCAAACACTCCTCAACTCTACCATAACAAAGCATTGTGGCTTGCAAATTTTTATCTTGCAATATTATTTATAAGAGTTACAGATTATATGAAATTGATGTAAGAGTGATAGAGTGATACCTTTGTTTTGTTTTTAATCCAGTTTTAGTAATATTCTTTAATATTAATCAACATACGTAATATTAAAAGTTGCCGTGTGAACTATGGCGATGTTGACAAATTTAAATGGATGTTCCATTTAACAAACTCCTTTATTAAAGTGATTGAAATTGTAATTATTTAAGCTTTGATGTCTATATATGTATATATAATATATATATGTTTGTATAAAATGTTCTTATTAATCTTTTATTAATTATATATATATATATATATATATATATATGTGTGTGTGTGTGTGTGTGTGTACATAAAATGTTCTGCATTTACGATATGGAATAGTCTTAACTTTATCATTCGATTCAGTTGTTTACATTTCTCTTTTGTTCTTGTTTGAACAGATATCTGATTATTAAGTTTCACTGGAGAAATATTTAGGAAAATGTTATGCGTAACAATAAAATGGCATCTTGAATCTAATTTGTTCACAAAATATCGGCCACGTGTTCGGCGATTTTACCTACTATGACGTCACAGGAATATTGTCCATTCTAAAGTCTACCAAAGGTCAAAAGTCTTCCCACCTTATCTGTTCTTATTGTTCTCACACGATTTATTCGTTTGGTGTACAGAACAACAGGCAAACTACTCATCATTCTTTAACAGGAGATGATTTTTAATTGGACAAGGCGGAGAAATTCTCTGTCGGCTGCATTTTGTTGGGAGAAAAGTCTGCCGATGCAGTGATGCCAGATTGGGGATTTTGTCCCCATTTTGGGGGATTTTTGAGGCTTCTGGGGACAATTTTGGGGACCCAATGTTTGTGGGGACTTTTTTGGGAAATTCTAAAATTTTTGGGGACAAATCTGGTGAGTTCTTCAATTTCTGTCAGTGTTAGCAACGTAAAGATTTATCCCTACGACTAGGGACTTTCAATACCTTTATTGTTATTTGGGGATTTTTTTCAAAAATTGCCTTTATTTGGGGAAAATTCTGAGCTGAAATCATAGAAAAATATGCTTGATATTTTTTTTTTTTTTTGGAAAAAATTTTTATTTTCCCTTTTTAGTAGAAATCAAGTTGGGGATTTTCCCCCCTGATTTGGGGGAAATTTGAAGACCTGTTTGGGGAAATAATTTTCGACCATCTGGCATCACTGGTCTGCCGATGTCAATAATCGATTGGAGGATTAGTGTCGTCTCAATTGGAGTCACTCAAATTATTTCTAACCGAAAATAAAACTAGTATTCTGTAGCCATCCCAAAACTTTCTTCTACATTATTCTAAATAAAACGCTCTTTATCAGTTAACACGTTGAGCGCCGTGTCAGCCATTCTAGATTCTAGACATTTTGTCGTATATCTCTAAGTACTGAAGGAATCAACTTGAAACTTTAGGAGTGTGCAGAACATGTCATACTTCAAACATTTCAGTGAAAGTTTTACCCCGAAAGTAAAAGCAATACCAATAAAAATTTAAAATGTTGAGTGCCCTGTCAGCCATCGGTGGCTGACAGTGTCAAAAAGCCGCGTGAACCATCGGTGGCGGATATAAAATAGGATATAAAACTAAAAATATTACATTTAATGATTGAAAAATTATTAAAAATTTGCTTAAGTTTTATTTATTACAGGAGGAATCATTATGGAATTTTAATGGATTTTAAGAATTTGTGTGGCGCTCAACGTGTTAACATGCACAAAAATTGAATCAATTTAGTTTTTTAAAATCGGGAAATAATTTTCCTCGATTTTTAATAATTTTTTACAAAAAATTCAATGGGCGATTAACATAGGAAATCTTTTTCTTGCATCCACGGATGGTCAGTGACGTCACACATCGCTTGCGTTATCTTAGAAGAATAGAAAGTAAGAAAGTTTTTAGCGTTTTGACGTGGACCTATTAACTCGTAATATAAGATCCTTTTAGACTCCGAAGCGAAGTCTATTATATATTATTGATAACACGCTTGAAGAAGTCGAGAAATAGATAAAAATCAATCCATCATCCTATTTCTTTTCTGCTCTTTTCTAAGAGCAGTTCTAAGCAGAGGCCTTGCTAGTCCACGGAGACAATTGTAGTATTAAAAAATGCCACCCTCCTCCTACTAAACAATAAATAAAATAAAAATTTTCCTTTCCTTTAATATTTTATTCATAACACAGTAGTATTGCTTTCTAACTATACAATCTATGCTTTTCGAGAATTCCTTCCCGTCTCACTGCTCTTTGGATCTACAAGTAATACTTTCAAACTGAAAATTGTTTTAACCTCATCCATTTCTCTTTAGTTGAAGAAAAAAAAATGTATTTTTTAAAAAAAACCTCTTCAGTGAAATTTGGACTCGATTTCTATTCCTTTAAAAAAAAACTCACTTAGACAACTTATTCGGGATCAAGGCTGTTTTCATTTCCCCAAAATAAAGAAATAAACTAAATAAAAAGTGTAATCTAACTTTATATAACTAACAGTCTAATAATCTAACTAACTAACAATCTAACTTTATAAAAATTAATTCGATCTAGAATTTCCTTCAATATTATTACTTTCTTCTATATGTAATAGAGAGAAAGTATTGGATTCGTGAAAATTTTCGACCTCCGTTTTTTGACGGATCTACACGTTTTGGGGTGACCTGAACACGAATTGATAGTTTTTAAAAAATGTCTGTCTGTGGTTTCTTGTTTTCACCGTATCTCACGAACCAATGAATGAAATTCAACCAAACTTGGTTTATAGTTGGACCCTGACATGGAATGGTGCTGATTAGATTTTGGGATCAATCGCCCAGCAGATGGCGCTGTGATCGCATTTTATGCAAACTTTTAACATGACAGTATAGGACAAAATTTCGTATAAATGTACATAATGAGAGTTATTTTTAACTTGTGATTGTAAAATTAATATGAGTTATTGATAATAATAATAGTTAACTAGGAAAAAATTTCTTTGCATGTTGGGACATCGCTTCCCCCCCTGGGGGGGAAGGTAAATTTTCAAGATGGGTATCTTTCGAAAGATCTCGTCAATACCTTTAAAAGGAATGGTTGAAGCATAAATCTGTGATAATTTAAAACAAAGTTATCGATTTTTTTTACTTTTAACAAAAAAAAAAAAAAAAAAAAAAAAAATCGTATTTTTTTTTTTTTTTTTTATTTATTGTTACTGTTTGAATATGTATTACTTTTAACAAAAAAAAAAAAAAAAAAAAACTTAGAAAAAAAATCGTATTTTTTTTTTTTTTTTTTTTTTGTTATTGATTGAATATGTATATAGGAAAATATAGAAGAAAGTCTTGTGGTGGCCACAGCATACTAGTTTTTCTATAAAATATGCAGTTTTCATTTGGAAGAACAAAAAACTCATTGCTCTTGAGAGACTTTCTTTAAAGTATCTCATTTTCAACTAAATTTAGAGATTTTTTGACTGGGCACTCATAATCACTAGTTTCAGCCAATTTTTAATTTTTGTAAAAAATTATTTAAAATTTGATTTTTTTTTTTAGGATTGGGCTATTAGTTTCAATTTGGGTAAAAACGTCGTCGCCAGTTTTTGTTGACCAGTTTTGTGGAACACCAAAATAAAATAGAAAAATATCAGTCCTATCGTTACAAATTTGGTACCCAATGAAAGGAGCCACTTTTCTGAATCCATGGGTGCAAACAGTTTTTCGTCACGACCATTAGATTTTTTAAAATTAACTAAAGTAGGAAATTTAGGTGGCAACACTTCATTTTAATTCAATTCAGTCATTTTAAAAAGTTCGTGACCCAGTTTTACGGTCATAAAATGAGATAAAAAATAAACTAAAAATTAAATTTTATAGATTGAAATTAATAGTCCTCCGTACTAAACTAAATTCTGTCTTTGACAGGATTTTTACTTTTTAAAAGCGATTTTTATGCTTCAATTAAAAGCGAGAAAATACGTGATTTAACACGATTTAAAAGTTGAAAGATTGTCATCTCGCTCATTTTAAAATATCAGTGCAAAATGGCTTAAAAGATAGAATTTCAATTAAATTTAAAAATACATGTATTAAACATACACTGGTCAAAAAAATTTAAGGATCAGCCCGTTTTCTCTTTCTCTTCTTTTGCCCATAATTTTTAAACAAATAAACATATGAACATAAAATTTGGTTGGCCTGTTCATTATCATATTATTAGCCGAATCTTATGTAATTTTAGCATAAGAATATTTTTTAAGCTAATAAATATTCATTTTTCTCGCAAAAGTAAGCTTTGGAAAAAATGAAAAATTTCAACAAATTTAGGAAAGAACACTTAATGAAAAATGGTCATAAGGATGCCTTACAGATAGGTAAAGACGCACACGCGTTCCTATGTTAGATTACAACCAAATCTTTCTACCTGCATTCATTTTCTGTTTCTTCTTTTTTCTTCTTCTTTTCGCATGTGAATAACTTTTTAAAAAATATGCATACAAACATGAAAATTGGATAAGATGTTCATTATACAATTATTTTTCGACATCATTATTATTCTAGTGCTGAGTATAGTTTACAAATTAGTAATTATATATTTTTAAAAAGTTCATTATAAAAGTAAAAGAAAAGTTAATACAAAAAGAAAAATCGAGATTTAGTTTAACATTTCAAGGTATGAGCGTCTTTACCTATCTCTAATGCATCCTTAACACCACTTTTCATTATGTGTTCTTTCCTAAATTTGTTGAAATTTTTCATTTTTTCCAAAGCTTACTTTTGCGAGAAAAATGAATATTTATTGGCTTAAAAATTATTCTTATGCTAAAATTACATAAGATTCGGTTAATAATATGATAATGAACAGGCCATCTAAATTTTATGTTCATATGTTTATTTGTTTAAAAATTATGTGCAAAAGAAGAGAAAGAGAAAACGGGCTGATCCTTAAATTTTTTTTACCAGTGTATATTATTGATAACACGCTTTAAGAAGTTAGGAAATAGATAAAAATCAATCCATCATCCTATTTCTTTTCTGAGAGCAGATCTAAGCAGAGGCCTTGCTAGTCCACGGAGACAGTTGTAGTATTAAAAAATGCCACCCTCCTCCTACTAAACAATAAATAAAATAAAAATTTTCCTTTCCTTTAATATTTTATTCATAACACAGTAGTATTGCTTTCTAACTATACAATCTGCTTTTCGAGAATTCCTTCCCGTCTCACTGCTCTTTGGATCTACAAGTAATACTTTCAAACTGAAAATTGTTTTAACCTCATCCATTTCTCTTTAGTTGAAGAAATAAGTGTATTTTTTTTTTTTAAATCTCTTCAGTGAAATTAGGACTCGATTTCTTTTCCTTAAAAAAAAAAAAAAAAAAAAAAAAAACACTTAGACAACTTATTTGAGATCAAGGCTGTTTTAATTCCCCCAAAATAACGAAATAAACTAAATAACAAGTATAATCTAACTTTATCTAACTAACAATCTAACTTTATAAAAATTAATTCAATCTTGAATTTAATTCAGTATTATTTTTCTATAAAATATATACAGTTTTCATTTGGAAGAACAGAAAACTCATTGCTCTTGAGAGACTTTCTTTAAAGTATATATTTTCAACTAAATTTATAGATTTTTTGACTGTGCACTCATAATCACTAGTTTCAGCCAATTTTTTAATTTTTGTAAAAATTTATTTAAAATTTGATTTTTTTTTTTTTTTTTTTTTTTCTGATTAGGAGGACTATTCTATTAGTTTCAATTTGGGTAAAAACTTCGTCGCCAGTTTTTGTAGACCAGTTTTGTGTAACACCAAAATAAATTAGAAAAATCATTCCTGTCGTTTCAAATTTGGTACCCAATGAAAGGGGATATTTTTCTGAATCCAGGGGTGCAAACAGTTTTTCGTCACGACCATTAGATTTTTTAAAATTAACTAAAGTAGGAAATTTAGGTGGAAACACTTCATTTTAATTCAATTCAGTCATTTTTAAAAGTACGTGACCCAGTTTTACGGTCATAAAATGAGATAAAAAATAAATTAAAAATTAATAGTCCTCCGTACTAAACTAAATTCTGTCTTTGACAGGATTTTTACTTTTTAAAAGCGATTTTTATACTTCAATTAAAAGCGAGAAAATACGTGATTTATAATCTAACATGATTTAAAAGTTGAAAGATTGTCATATCGCTCATTTTAAAATATCAGTGCAAAATGGCTTAAAAGATAGAATTTCAATTAAATTTAAAAATACATATATTAAACATATTTCCATTCAACGCAGCAAAGAATAAACCAGATTAAATCAAATGATTTTTAGCTGCGATTTTTTCTTTTTCTTTCTTCCTTTTTTTTTTTTCCTTTTTTTTTTTTTTTTTTTTTTTTTTCATTCAAAAAAGAAAGAGAGAAAGACAACTCGCATTTGGGTTTATTCGTTTAGAAGCTACTACACTGCCAAAGACGGACAGACAAATGTTTCAAATTTGTAATACTCTTCTTTCTACTTTCCGAACACTATAGTAAGGAAAGTATTGTAATCATGTCAAAAATCCGAATTTGAGATTTTGATGTTTCTATACGTTTCGAGGTCCCCTGAGTCCGTTTTCAATATTTTTACGATGATGTATGTATTATGTGTGTGTGTATGTCTGTGAGTGAACACGCTAGCGTCTAAACGCTTTATTCGAATAAGCTGAAATTTGGTACCTATATTGTAAGTCACCCTAGTACGAACCCTATTGATTTTGGTGAATCTAGCACTTATAGTTTTTTTACAGGGACAACAGGAAAAATTCTTTATCATTATGGCCTATAGGGCCAAATTTTTAAAAGTGCGATAGCGTCTAAACGCCTTATTCATCTGAGCAAAAAATTTGTACACATGTTATAGATCACAGTTGCACAAACTGTATAGATTTTGGGGAATTTAGTACTTACAGTTTTTTTACAGGGACACAAAGAAAAATTCTTTATCATTATGGCATAAGGGACCCAATTTTTAAAAGTGCGATAGCATCTAAACGCCTTATTCAATGGAGCTGAAAATTTATATGAACATTAAAAATCACTGATGCACTGACTATAAGCATTTTGGTGAATCTAGCATTAATAGTTTTTTACAGGGACACAACGAAAAATTCTTTATCATTATGATCTATGGGCTCAAAGTTCAGTAGCGTTCAATAAAACATCGTGTAATATAGGGAGAAAAATACTCAAACACTCTATGATGGTCTTCTCTCCTTTGTTTGTTTAACAACTCCACTTTCTTTACTTTATCTACAAAACTGTTAATGACTCAATGTTCGGAAAGTCGAGTGGAGTCACTCCAGATTTTTTTTTAATTGAGGTTTAAAAAATTATAAGAAAAATAATCAACTCCAGAAAAAAAAGAATGATTGCAACGGACATTTTTTAAATTATTTATTCACAATGGTTGAATGCTGAGTTGTTTAATCACAGGACTGTCTTAAAAAATAAAATAAACTGAGTTCTGAAAAGACATAAATTAACTCCGTGACATCTTGCTTCAGAATGAATCTCTTAAAAGTGAAACCTCCAGCTGAAGAACTTTTGATTAAAGTACTGAAATCGATGTGTAAGGTTTTCCAATTTAATTTCATTTTCTCGGCCTCCTTCATTACCTATTTATGCGAACTTGTAAGCTGGATGGAATATATTATTAAGCGAACAGTTGAGAATAATGCTTGTTTGTTTCTCGATTCAATACAAAACATGCATTAAATAAAGAATAATGTTTTCTGTTTTGATTTTCGGAATATATATATTTTAATTCGCTTGGATGTTGTTTTTGCGGTCGTTACTGGTTTTATTGTCTTATCCTTTTCGCTTCCACACACTCGCATTATTTTTATAATCAATGTTTCTCAATGTTTACGTCAAAAATTTCTCTGAATCGCACACGTCGTCAGTCGTCACATTATTGATGCGGTTAGATAGATTTTTGTTTTCGGAATTGTTAGAAAAAAGAAGAAAAAATCTGGAGTGACTCCACTCGACTTTCCGAACATTGAGTCATTAACAGTTTTGTAGATAAAGTAAAGAAAGAGGAGTTGTTAAACAAACAAAAGAGAGAAAACCATAGTAGAGTGTTTGAGTATTTTTCTCCCTATATTACACGATGTTTTATTGAACGCTACTGAACTTTGAGTCCATAGATCATAATGATAAAGGATTTTTCGTCGTGTCCCTGTAAAAACCTATAAATGCTAGATTCACCAAAATGCGTATAATTAGTGGAACAACAGTGATTTATAATATTCATACAAATTTTCAGCTCAATCGAATAAGGCGTTTAAATGCTATCGCACTTTTAAAAATTGGGTCCCATAGGCCATAATGATAAAGAATTTTTCTTTGTGCCCCCGTAAAAAAACCGTAAGTGCTAGATTCACAGAAATCTATAGGGTTTGTACTAGGGTGACTTAAAATATACGTACCAACTTTCATCTTATTCAAACAAGTGTTTAGACGCTAGCGTGTTCAATCACAGACATACACACATACATACAAACATACATACATACATCATCGTAAAAATAGTGGAAACGAACTCAGGGGACCTCGAAACGTACAGAAACATCACAATCTCCAATTCGGATTTTTGACATGATGACAATACTTTCCTCACTATAGTGTTCGGAAAGTAAAATTTATAGACATGCGTATAAATTTTCGACCTTGGTTTCTTGACGTTTTTTAAGGGTTACGAATTCGAAAATCACAAAATGGATGTGGGGTAGTCACTTTTCACTTTGTTATTGAATTAGTCCGTTTCTAAGCTTGTTTGTGTGTGAAGACTCTATCTCAAGAACTCATAATTGGATTGGAAGTAGTATGGAAATGAATGAAAGGAAATACATACAGCTCAGCTCGGCCCGAACATACACAAAAAAATTGAGTCCAAGCCATGCTCGGCCCGTGCAATCCTCTAGTCTGACTGTCTGTCTATCTACCCAAATATTTTCAGAATTTCTTTAAAATGATATATGTCATTATAGTAAACTCTAGTAAACTCAAGTAAGTCCTATTTAAAATGGCATTAATAGGTCTTGTACAACTTGTTTGTATACAGGGACACCCAAGAAGAAAAGAAAAAAAAAAGCTAATGCATTGCCTTATAGGAGAGACCTATTTGTAAATCACACTTATTTAATTTTCTGCTGCGAAAATCATAATAAAATACGCATTTACTGTTAATATGCTAAAATAATATTTTGCATAGAACACGATGCATTTAGCCTTCAGATTTACAGGGCTATAGATACGTTAAAAGGACATGGGATTAGAGACAAAAGAAAATTAGAAGGGAATTTTGACATTTATTAATTTGTTTTGGAGAAAAAAAAAAAAGTGTTTTCGAAGCATTTAACATTAACTAATAAAAAATGATTAATTATCTGTGGAAGTTTAATCATTTTAAAGAACATGAATTCATGAAAAATACAAACTGAGAAAACATAATTTTAAGATTTCAAATCTGTAAAAAATCTATCAAAAGCCATAGAAACTGTTGCCTGAAATAAATATTCTATTGAACAAAACTAATCTAGTTCAATTTATAAATATTAAATGGAAATACAAGCTTTTATATGAAACCTAATTCGGTGCTGCCCGCAATGTTGCCAAGTCCTTTTAAATAAAAACTTCATTTAAAATTCAAAATTAGTATTTAAAAAAAAAAAAACTCATGCCAAAGATAAAAACATTAAAAATTCTGTCAAAGACAGAATTTAGCTTAGTACGGAAGACTATTAATTTCAATCTGTAAAAATTTTATTTTTTAATTAATTTGTATCTCATTTTTTCACGGTAAAACTGGACCTCGTACTTTTGAAATGAATCAAAATAAAGTGTTGTCACTTAAATTTCGTACTTTAGTTAATTTTAAAAAACCTAATTGGGATATAGACTTCCCTTAAATTTCGGAAATCGCTGTATAGCAGCGCCATCTATTGGCCGATAAGCATCCAAATTAAATCGGCGTAATATCTCACAATTACAATGATCTTCTCACATATCAATTTTTGTTTGATTATACGCAATAGAACTTAAGATACAGTCTCCCTCTAAATTGCAGTAATCGCTGTATAGCAGCGCCACCTGTTGAGCGGTTGACACCAAAAGTTGATAGGCACTCATTTAGGTCAAGGGGCATCTACATATAAATTTATATACAATTCTGAGCAGTAGTTACGGAGATACAATCGCCACAAAATTTTTGTCACACACACACACACAGACATTTTCTAAAAATGGTCAAATCGTGTTCTAGTCTAGACAAAACGTGTAAATCCGTCAAAAACCGGAAGTCGAAAATTTTTTACATATCCAATACTTTCTTCTATTGAATACAGAAGAAAGAAAAATTTAACTTGCTTATAAAAAGGTTTTAATTAATTCATTTATTTCTTTATATTAATTCGTAATATTGATCGTTCGGCTAAACTATTTGTTTTGACCAGGAGGACGGATAGACGACAAAGAGCATAAAAAATACTGATCACTTGAATATGGGTTCATCTCTTGGTTCATCATGTTCATGGATATAAAATTTGACCCTACTTTTATGATTTCTAATAAGCCAGTCCCAACTAAGGCTCCTATATATACGAGCTGGCGCATCAGGCATTTTGTTGCCTTAGGGTTGCCACGTGTACCCAGCGTGTTTCTCTGATAAACAAACGACAAACACTTTTTTTATCGTCTTACGTTACTTTAAAGTAACTTGTTTTATTATATTTCATAGTTTTAGCTAAGTAAACTATGATAGGGAAGTTTGTTTAGCGATCAACTGCTATAATCATTCAAGAAGTGAATATAAAGTGTTCGCAGACTGTGTATTTGAGTTTGGGCGACATTTTGTGAAAGAAACAGAAACCGCCCTAACAACGCATCTTACCCCAGTTCATCCATAGCATAGGATATCCTCAGAATATAATGACATTCCGAGAATGTACTGTGAAAAAAAATGTGTTTTTAGGAATATTATTGTTGCTGATTGCTCTTATCTTGACCGGATTAGCTTCAGATCAAGATTTCTTAAAACCATTAGGGAAGCGATAAGGATGCCAAGCGGGAATGCTGTCCTCTTCGGAGGCAAAAAAATGGCGGTAATGCGCCGGCCTATAATTTTATTTAGGGGCTCTAGTCCCAACTAACGAGGGGAAATACACTTCGGCTATGTCATTTCTCCGATGTCCTCTCTCCTCCCTCATCATCTTCATCAGGTGCATCATCTTTACTCACCGCCGTGAAGCTAGAGCCCCTTCTAGTTTCATGCCCCCCACCACTGCCTCGTCGAGGAAATAGTTTTAGGAGGGGGTATCCCTGGAAACTGTTCGTTCGCCCAAGAAACTATTCTGGGATTTTTATGTTTCCTCGTGATCTTCGGCTTCCCTTGTCAACAGGAAGAGGGGAGGACAGAAAGAAACATTGACAAATAAAAGGAACACGCACAGCGGACAATACCTAATCTCGCCGGCATCCTTCGCCCATGTTATTCTATGGGAAAATTTGTTTACATAATTACTCATTACCTAATGAATATTTTTCAATTCTGTTTTAACATTTAGAAAATTCATAAGCGTTCAATGAGTACTTGTTTTCCAAAAATTGATTTTTTTAAATTTTAGTATTTCATTTTGCGATTAGAAAATGAGAAAAATGCATTTTGTGAAAAATCGCATTTTTGAACTCAAAATTAAAATGTAAAAATTAAAAAAAAATGAATTTTTCAAAAACGAGTACTCATTGAACGGTTATGAATTTTCTGACTGCGAAAACAGAATTTAAAAATATTCATTAGGTAATGTGTAATTGTAGCAACAAATTTTCCCATAGAATAACATGGGCGAAGGCTGCCGGCGAGATTAGGTATTGTCCCCTCTTAATAAACATGACCTTTATATCAAGTGGAAAGTGACGTCATACTGACTCTTTGCTTGGAATATGGAGAAAGCTCGCGCATCGCAAGACAAAACTTAAAAATGCAATATTGAAGAAAAATCATTTTAAAGAAAACAATAAATTTTCTAGCTTACAGTAAAACGGACACAACTGCCTCTCAGATGGATAAATTGCGATATACAGATGTGGCGCATTTCAGGCACGTCGGGGCACTTCGTACACATTTTACAATAACATAAACTCAAGTTTAACATTTTTTTTTATTTGTGTCACTTTTCTTTAGAGTGCGATATATTTGGATTATTTAAAATTTACATATTAAAAAAAAAAAAAAAAAAAAAAAGAAAATCACCCAAAACCTAATACATAAAACATGCCATATATAAGCGGCGTCCGAATTATTTAATTCCCTATGAAGTAAATCGCTAATAAAAATTGTTGGTCGTAAAAAAAAAAAAAAATTGAAATCGCAAAATACCAATCTGTTGTATTCAAGGGACGTAATTCTAATCTTTAATTTTAATTTAAAAACAAGGCTAATTACGTAACCTTAAAAAAAAAAAAAAAAAAAAAAGACAAAAATTTGTTTAAGTATTTAATAATTTGTTTATGTCCATTTTAGAGATTACGAAAGATATATTTATAGTTTGTAAATAAAAATCGAATTTAAATAATATTAATAAATGTATCAAGCTTTAATTTCTATGAAAGTAATCAAATTATAACTAGAATAGTTAAAAACTAGTATATTGGACCCACCACAAAACTTTTTACTAAATCATTCTATGTAACAACGCCACCTACCAGTTAACATGCACAAAAATTTAACCAAAGCTTCCCGCATTAAAGATTTTGCCTATGAAAATCGTCTGTGACCACCATGGAAAATAATTTTAATTAATGATAATTTCAAGTAAAATAATTTGCACTGAGTGAAATTACGTAAAAGAATTTTAAGATGGCTTTAACAAACTATTTTACATTCTTCTATATTCAATAGAAGAAAGTATTGGATTCGTAAAAATTTTCGACCTCGGGTTTTCGATGGATTTACGCGTTTTGAGAGTTGTAGAACACGATTTGACCATTTTTAGAAAATGTCTGTGTGTGTGTGAGAGAGGGAGACAAAATTTTGTGGCAACTGTATCTCAGGAACTACTGCACAGAATTTCATGCAAATTGTTATGTAGTTACACATTGACATAAATCAGTGACTATCAACTTTTGGTAAAAATTGTCCATCTGCTTGCGTTGCCATCCCACATTTTCTAAATTTTTAACATGGTAGTATGGGACAAAATTTTGTATAAATGTGCATAAATAGAATTATTTTTTAATAATCATTATGAAATTCACAAGAATTATTTATAATAGAGATAGTCAACTGTAAAAAAAAAATTTGTGTACGTAGGAGCATCGCTCCCCCCCCCCCTCCCTGGGAGGGAAGTCCCCCCTTGAGGGGAGTAAATTTTCATGATGGGTATCTTTCAAAAGAGCTCGCCAATACATTTAAAACGAATGGTTGAACCACGATCTCTTATAATTTAAAATAAAGTTATCTTTTTTTTTTTTTTTTTTTTTTACAATATATATATATATATAAAATTATTTTCACTTTCTTCTATATGTAATATAAAGAAAGTATTGGATTCGTAAAAATTTTCGACCTCGGGTTTTTGATGAATTTACACGTTTTGAAAGCTGTAGAACACGATTTGACCATTTTTAGAAAATGTCTGTCTGTCTGTGTGTGTGTGACAAAATTTTGTGGCAACTGTATCTCAGGAACTACTGCACAGAATTTCATACAAATTGGTATGTAATTGCACCTTGACATAAATGAGTGCCTATCAACTTTTGGTGAAAATTGTCTTACAGGTTGCGTTGCCATCCCGCTTTTTCTAAATTTTTAACATGGTGATAGAGGACAAAATTTTGTATAAATATGCATAAAGAGAATTTTTTTTAGTAATCATTATGAAATTTACAAGAATTATTTATAATAGAGATAGTCAACTGAGAAAAAAATTTTTGTATGCGTAGGAGCCTCGCCCCCCCCCCGGGGGGAAGTCCTCCCTCGAGGGGAGTAAATTTTCAAGATTGGTATCTTTCGAAAGGTCTCGTCAATACCTTTAAAACGAATGGTTGAACTCTAAATCTGTGATAATTTAAAACAGAGTTATCGAATTTTTTTTTTTAAAACGAAATTTAACCAGACTTGGTATTTAGTTGGCCCCTGACATAAACTGGGGCTGATTAGATTTGGAGATCAATCACTCAACAGGTGGCGCTGTGATCGTATATTTTCTAAATTTTTAACATGGCAGTATAGGAGAAAATTTCGTATAAATGTGCATAATTGGAGTTATTCTTAACCTGTAATTGTGAAATTAATATGAATTATTGATAATAATAGTAGTTAATTAGGAAAAAAATCAGGGGCATCGCTTCCCCCCTAGGGGGAAGTACCCCCCGTGAAGGGGGGTGGGTAAATTTTCAAGATGGGTATCTTTCGAAAGGTCTCGTCAATACCTTTAAAACGAATGGTTGAACTATAAATATGTGATAATTTAAAACAAAGTTATCGATTTTTTTTTAACTTTTAACAAAAAAAAAACTTTGAAAAAAAAATCGTTTTTTTTTTTTTTTTTTTTTTTTTTTTTTTAATATTGTTACTGCGTGAATTTGTATAGGAAAATATAGAAGAAAGTCTTGTGGTGGCTACAACATACTAGTTTTAATTTAATTTATTTTATTATTATTTTTTTTTTTTTTTATGTAATATTGAGAATAAAATGGACTTTTTTTTTTTTTTTTTTTGGGGGGGGGGATATTTAATGTTATACTACTTGTCTAATATGGAAACCGTCTGCATTATCATGGAAGACAATGTTTTTTAAATAATAATTTTAGTAAATTATTTTTACTGAGTGACTTTGTATAGGAAAATGTAGAAGAAAGTCATGTGGTGGCCACAACATACTAGTTTTAATTTAATTTATTTTATTATTATTATTATTTTTTTATGTAATATTGAGAATAAAATGGACTTTTTTTTTTTTTTGGGGGGGGGGGGATATTTAATGTTATACTACTTGTCTAATATGGAAACCGTCTGCATTATCATGGAAGACAATGTTTTTTAAATAATAATTTTAGTAAATTATTTTTACTGAGTGACTTTGTATAGGAAAATATAGAAGAAAGTCATGTGGTGGCCACAACATACTAGTTTTAATTTAATTTATTTTATTATTATTATTATTATTTTATGTAATATTGAGAATAAAATGGACTTTTTTGGGGGGGGGGATATTTAATGTTATACTACTTGTCTAATATGGAAACCGTCTGCATTATCATGGAAGACAATGTTTTTTAAATAATAATTTTAGTAAATTATTTTTACTGAGTGACTTTGTATAGGAAAATATAGAAGAAAGTCATGTGGTGGCCACAACATACTAGTTTTCCCTCCTAATGCTACAGTTAAATAATTCATGGGAAAAATTTTTTGCCTTTTTCATAAAAATGTAAAAAAAGAAATATCTCTCAAATTTTTTTTATTGTAAAAGGTAAAACGAGCAGGTGTCAAAAGAAGATATTTCCTCACAATTGTCTTGTAGTGAGGAAATATATAAACAGTACAACTTTTACTCGGTGTACGCACGACATCGTACAGGGAAACTTATTTCCTCAAAGCTTCGTTTTTAAAGATGAACACCTGAGACACTTCTGATCTCGACAAGCAATACAACTCGAGCTCTATTGTTTAGTAGGGGGCATACACAAACTATTGTTTTAGCTAAACGGTGGGAGTATGTTACGGCAATAAAAATACGCCCGAGAGAATAGTTCATTTTATACGACATTTAATTTAGATAAAATAAACAGGTAAATAGAAAGTTTATAGCTACTATTGAACATATACGAAGAAAAAAAAAAAAAAAAAAAAAAAAAAAGGATTTGATTTATGAAAGTTCTATTTTTTTTCTCTAATTCATTTAAGACATAATTTCTTTTCTTTTTTTATGATCTACGTCAGATCTAATTTGAAGACATATTTTTAAACTAAAACATAATGCATTTCAATTAATTGAAATTGACTACTTATTTATTTATTTTTTTAAATGGACTTATCACTACATCTTCTGCACATATAAGAAGAAAGTTTAAGATTTGGAAAAACTTTCGATTTCTGGTTTTCGATTAATTTATAAGTTTTGAGATTTCCTTGCATTTCAATTAACTGAAACTGACTTCTTATTTTTTAAGAGCTGTATTTTTTGAGAGCTGTAGAACACGAATTGACCCTTTTTAGAAAATATCTGTCTGTCTGTGTGTGTGTGCGTGCGTGTGAGACAAAATTTTGTGGCAACTGTATCTCAGGAACTACTGCCCTGAATTTCATACAAATTGGTATGTAGTTACACCTCAACATAAGTTAGTGCTTATCCACTTTTGGTAAAAATTGTCTTTCAGGTTGCGTTGCCATCCCACTTTTTCTAATCCCGCTTTTTCATGGTGGTATAGGGACAAAATTTTGTATAAATGTGCATAAAGAGAATTATTTTTTAAGAACACCGCTCTGCCAAAAAAATTTTTGTTTCGAGATCTGATACCATTTATGCAGATTCTTATGTAAAATGACCTCCTGAATCCGAATAGGACCACCATTTTGCCTAATCACCCACCGTTTTCTAGATACACCCCCTCCCTCATTTTTATCATTGTTTGGTAATTTTATGCCCATCAGTTAGATTTGGAGAGGAACGATGATTATTTTAACCGCTAAATGTCTTCTGACCTGAGGAGCTACAGAGGTAGAAAGTTCTAAAACACGAACATTTGTAGTAGGGAGGATATTTGAGGGGATTTGTGCCCAGAAAACAAAAGAAAATCAATAAAAACAATCAGTTTCTTTTTTTCGTAATATTTCTCTTATTTTTTACATATTTCAGCTTCCAGATTGCCATTTTCTTCCCCAAATAATAAAAATTATACAGTGTGGTTTTATGCGTGGGTTGCTTATGCGTTCCCAACACGCACAATAAAGCGATTTTACGAAGTTCCTCTCTCTTTTAAGGACGTGGGGGGGGGGGGGGGATACGCTTATAAGAGTAACTGTGCTCCAAATTATCTCAGGATAGCGATTTTTTGATAGGTCGATTGGTTATGCGTGCTCAAGATACATACTACAAAGGGATTTTTGTAAAATTCCACCATATCCCCCTTGGGGTTGTGGAGAGGGGGATCATTTTTCCATGCGCAACTCTGCTCTGAACTGTCTTAGGCGATTTTTTATGTGTGGGCTGGTTATGCGTTCCCAACACGCACTAGAAAGGGATTTTGTGAAATTTACTTTACTCCCTTTAACACTTTGACTGCCATGGCTATCCTATGGGATAGCCAGTGATGTTTTCTCGTTGGGACACTGGCTATCAGATAGGATAGCCATGGTGTTTCAACACTTCAGGCCTTGGCCATCAAAAACGTGAAAATCGTATCGAAGTTTGATTGTTGGGTTCTCTACGATGTGTTAGGTTTTGGCTTCTGGGAAATTAAAAATTAAGTGGTGTAATATTTTTGAGTTTCAAATTTTAAAGGTAAATAAGAAAAAAAAAATAAAAGTGCCAAAATTTCGCACGGGTTTGCTATATGAAATATTGCCCTATTCTGCATGTTATGGATATCATTTATAACTTGAAAAAGCTTTTAAAGTAGAATATTGTTATTCAATAATTTTCATAACTACATCATGAAAGATATTTTAAAATTAATCTGGCTTATTTAGGATGAAAATAATTATCGCAATGCAAATTTCTGTAGAGACTTACTGTATTCTTCCTTATCCAAAAAATTGTAAATTTCAAATAATTCACAAAATTTTCAAATTATAATGGTAAAATTAATTAAGGTTCCTGCCAGTATCGTAAGTGATATATAAAATCGTATTCGAGCACTTTATGATCATTAGTTATGAGTTGCTATTTGCACAGGCTAACAAACTAAAGAACTAAATTAACAGACTAATCCATACAGATGGAAATGACTTTTGGATTTCGTAAACTTCAAAACGTGTAAAAACGTCAATAATAATAATAATAATAATTAAAGAAAAATAAAGAAAACGACGTCCAAGAATTTGATAAATATCTAAGTTTCTTATGCCTATAGCCGTGGTAGCCCAGTCAGTAGAGCGCCGGCCTCGTAATTGGAAGATTGCGGGTTCGGTACTCGAGCCGGCCAAAGACCGTCGTGTACACTAATGGTGGCTGGTGCACGCAAAATCTGTCGTGGCCGCAATGTCCTCCATGTTCCCATCAAAAATTATACGTCTGGGGGTCACCGAAATGGGAGAGCCATCCCTTCCGTGGAGGATCAAAATTGCGATGGCATGTCTCCGGACCATCTCTAGGGGTGAGTCCCAGACCGTCGCCAATTGCCCATCTGCGCAGCACTAGTTCGACGTAAAACCCAACCAACCAACCAACCCATGCTATAGTATGAAAGAAAACTGAAACTCAAGGAACATTTTGTAATTGAAGAAATAAGTGCTTAATGATTTTCTGGATGTTTCCATCAGATAAGAGTGGTAAGAACGTTCAGAAAAATAACACACATAGCAAAAAGAAAATTGTTTTAAAATATATGCGGAAATTACAGATCATTTATCTCTGTATATAAATTCGTTCGTCCTGAGTGAGTGAGTGAGTGAGTGAGTGAGTAAGTAAGTAAAGGGGTGATTCATCATCTCCAGACCCCTGGACCTAGAAGCATGAAATTTTGTGACAATGTTTCCTCCATGACGTAGGCATCCACTAAGAAGCGATTTTACAAAATTCGCCCGGCGAGGGGGGCAAAACGTGATTTCACAAAATCCTTCATATCTCAAACAAAAAAAACAGATATCCGTAAAATTTTTGCTTTAAAATATAGCTAACACAAATGTCTAAAAACCAATTTCTGGAATTTTAGAAATTCGGTCCCCAAGGGGGGGGGGAGGGCAAAACGTGATTTCACATACGTAAAACGTGATTTCACATCATCCTATATATCTCAAACAAAAAAAACAGATATACGGGAAATTTTTTCTCTAAAATATAGCTAATACAAATATCTAAAAAACAGTTTCTGGAATTTTAGAAATTCAGCCCCCAGGTGGGGCAGTAAGGGGGGAGCTATGGGGCAAAAACAAATAGAAATACTGTTAGGCTGTTCAAAATTGGTATCGATAGATTTTACAGGCCTGCATGTCGAATGGGGATATTTTCAAATGTGTAAAGTTACTAGGAGGGGCGAAAAAATAAAAATAGAGTTAGATCGTTCAAAATTGATATATCGATAACTACAAATCGATTGCGGATAGACCAGTAAGGCATTTCAGTTTATTTTATTTATATACAGTAACCACCGCTTAATAAAATCACTGGTTAATAAAATCAGCCGCTTAATCTGATCAAATTGCTGGGATCAGAATCAAATCAATACACATTACTTTTAAAGCCGCCTGCTTAATAAAATTAGCATCGCCGGTTAATAAACTCAAAAATATCACCTCAGCAGCCAAAAATATCAATTATGCACACTAAAAAATTTTTTTTATTTACATTGTGATTTTTTTTTTTTCTTGAACTAAGAAAAGAAATTAAAGCACAACAATCCCTCCGTTGTCGTTCATTGTCGAAGATTTTACACTCGCTGCACAGTTACAAATTAAAGACGCCGCATCATTTATCTCCGTAACAATTTCAAGGAACGTATTCTTCAAAGCGCAGTAATCAGTTACAAATTTGATTTGAAATGATTTTTTTTTCTAATTATTAGAAGGCAGTTTCTATTTCTTATTTTGAAATTTGGAATTACTATAATTCTTGAGGCTTAAACGAAAATATTTTAAATTTATAAGAACAGCGTGAACTTTTAGTAAAGTAATGATGGTTTTCCTCTAAAGAAAGTGCATGGGAAATTGGAATGCGTTTAATTTCTTTATATCGAAGAAACAATTAGTTAATTATCTATCAAAAATTAATTAATATTGTTTACTAATTTTATTATTCGTTAACTTGTGAAGTTTATTTCCAAATTCAGGGAAATTCAGAGAAGAATTCAGGGAACCTTTTCCTTAAGTTCGTCGGATATAAAAATCAGCCGCTTAACCCTTTGCGGCGCAAGTCAATTCGTATCATTTAAATTATACTGCCACCGGAATCCATGAACTAAATTAAACTAAAAGAAAGTTTAAATTTTAAGGTTTAAAAAACCGGCCTTTTCTGCTATGTTATAAGCGTAAATTTTTGCTAAAAAATTTCCGGGATGATTTTTTGCAGCTGGATCTTAAATTTTGCGTCCTCGCAGCGAGGACAGCGCGCGTTAAGGGGTTAATAAATCACTTTGGCTCAGAACAAATGTGATTTTAATAAGCGGCGGGAACTGTATATATTTCCAAAATTTTCATGTGCGTTTTTAATTAAAACTCGCACTTGGAATAATTTTAAGATGAATGAACACAGCGCATATAGCAAATGTTTAATGGACGAATAAGTCCCGAGGGTTAGCGTTTAATTCCCTCCTCTTTATTCTACGAAAAGGAGGATAGAGATAAATTTGAAATTTATGACTGCATAGCACAGACATGCATATTTAAGGGAACATATGCTTGCAAATATCCAACAGATCGAGAAGTGTTATGAATTGTTTCCGTTCGATTATCAACTAATATTTGCTCTCGGTTTATGCTGAAAACAAACACGCACACAGATACACAGACCTAGAGCCCCTAAATAAAATAATAGGCCGGCGCATCACCGCCATTTTTTTGCCTCCGAAGAGGACAGCATGCCCGCTTGGCGTCCTTGTCGCTTCCCTATGATTTCAAGAAATCTTAATCTGAAGCTAATCCGGTCAAGAGAAGAGCAATAAGCAACAATAATATTCCTAAAAACACATTTTTTTCACAGTACATTCTCAGGATGTCATTTTATTCTAAGGATAACCTATGGATGTACGATGTGTTGTTAGGGCGGTTTCTGTTTCTTTTACAAAATGTCCCCAAAACTCAAATAAACAGTAATAGAATGTCTGTGAACAGTTTATGTTCACTTCTTGAACGATTATAGCAGTTTATCGCTAAACAAACTTCCATATCATAGTTTACTTAGCTGAAATTATGAAATATAATAAAATAAGTTACTCTAAAGTAACTAAGACGATAAAAAAATATATATATATCTGTATATATATATAAATTACGTGTCACGATGTTTGTCCGGGGTAAACTCCTAAACTAAGGAACCGATTTTAATGAAATTTTGCACACTGTGTGCAGTTTGGTCCAACTTGAGAGACAGGATAGTTTTTATCTCAATTTATTGTCACAATATTGTTTTATTGCAATTATTTGTTAATTATAGACCTTTATTAAAGTTGCTCCAAAATATCTGTGAGTTCCATTAATTTAATTGTTGCCAAAAAAAATAAATAAATAAATACGAGTTCATTTTCTTTCGACATAAAAATAAATACATTTAATATTTAATCAAACGTGAACGTTAAAAAATTATAAAAAGTTAAATTATGCATCTCACGAAAATTGACGTCATAATCAATTTAAAGATTTTATACACATTGATAAAGTGCTAATGTAGTTCTATCATAGATATAGTAATATATATAGATCGCTCATCCCCATGTTATCTTACAAAGATTTTTGATGCCGAAAAAAAAAAATAAATAAAAGCTTTGGAAACAGCCATTAAGTGGTATTGAAAAAAAAAAAAAAAAAGAAAAGAAAAAGAAAAGAAAGAAAGAAATATGAATTTGAAACTGTATCTGGAGTCTTCCATTCCCCTTTAGCAAATAAATTATTCATAAATTTTATTTGCTAAAATATTAGTATGTATTCCCGTGTGTATTCACTCGGGGAAAGACGGCCATATTTTGGTAAAAACGTCGTCTTTTCCCAAATGAAAAGGAATAACTTTTTTCTCCCCAATGATCACTCTATTCTATATATGCTATACTATATCTATGAGTTCTATACGCAAGCGAAGTGTGACTCACTGACCGTCTGTGCAGCCAAGAAAAAGATTTCCTATGTTAATTGCCCACTGGATTTTTTGTAAGAAATTATTAAAAATCGAGGAAATTTATTTCCCGATTTTAATCCTTATATTTGGGTATAGATATGTATTAGTTATCGCGGGTGTTAGATTGAATTATTTTGCTGTCAAATTGACAAAATTTTAATTTTAAATTTCAAAACTCTGTCGCCCTTGGCTTTTATTATTATTATTATTATTATTTGGTGATCAAAAGCGTAACACGAAAATATACATGCCAGATGTATGCATTGTACGAAATGTAATATGTATTATTCATTGTACGTATGTATGACATGTAATATGTATTGTACGAAATATTGTTTCATATTATTCATTACTCTTTTAATATAAGTTGTTAAAATAACGATGATTTTTGAAAGGAATTAAATATTTTCGCCTGATAATTTGGCGATATTCTTTTTTTTTCGCCAAGGATGACAGAAATGAAATCTATTCCGCTGCAAAATATTAGTATCTTACATCAGATATTTTATTTAGACATTTGAAAACAAATTTGACTTCAAACTATGATAGAATATTTATCATTTTCCTTTTAATTAGTATATTATTAGTATATTAAAATTTAAAAGCATGGTATCTAAAAAGTTTTTTTTTTTTTTTTTTTTTTAATCTTATAATTATTCTTATCTTAATCCTCAATGTTTCCCATCTTTATTAACTTGAATTTACTATTAAAATTTTAACATACTCAAAAACTTCTCATCACTTCGTTAAAATACACTAAACTTTTCCAAAATCTTTTTCTATTTAAAATGATACATGTATTTACTTTAAATGTCCAATATTTCATAAGATTTCCAATTTTAAAGTTTTAAAATATTTATCAAATTTACTTATTTTTCTGGTTTAGCCTTATTGTTTTCCTTTTTATAACTACAGCTGTTGCCCTCTTTAAAATATTTAAAATGATGAGGTCATTTTATAGTAAAATTATCCATTATAGCATATATTATATTTCACTCCTCCATAAAAATTGATTTTAAAATCGTCTGTTTCTTTTATACTTTTATTTTAATAGAATTTTAGTAGAATTTAATTTATATATTAGTCATTTTAGCAATTTTATCCAAAGTAGCATTAGAAATAATATATATCACTTCTCCATTAAAATTTATAGGACCCTACAATAAAATTAATTTGTGCTTAATATCAACACTACGAAAATTTTTATCAATCGCTTCCAAATTTTGACCTAAGTTTCAAATCTCAACCGGGTTTTTACATCGGCTACAACGTTTTCGTCTTTGTTCGTAAATAATAATTTGACTGTACTAAATAGTTTACAGCCGTATAATTTAACGTATAACTTAGTCACAGCAACGCGTGGCCGGGTCTGCTAGTACATATATATATTTGTGGTTTGTTTATCAAAGAAACGCGCTGGGTACATGTGGCAACCCTAAGGCAACAAAATGCCTGATGCGCCAGCTCGTATATACAGGAGCCTTACACAGACCAACCGCTAAAAACCTGTTTTTCAGATTAATGTCACTTCTAAACATGTGAATATAGCAAAAACTCAATTTCGAAAATTTTTTGAAAGTATATTTTTTCTAGAATATAGGCAATAAAAAGTTAAAAAAAAAAAAAAAAAAAAAAAAAGACATGACAAGATATATTTAAAGTTTGCTGTCCAAGAAGTACTTTAGTCTTTCTCTTTTTTAACACGTTCCGTTAATGACTTCAGTTTGTCTTTCTGTCCGTCAGTCTGTCTGTCCGAGTTCTAACTCTCGTAAATGCTAGTGGAATATTTTGAAACTGATATATGTTATTCAAATTCATCATCGGATGTTCCCTATTGAATATGAAGTGAATACCTCTACTGGTTTGTGTACAGGGACACCCGAAAATATTCCAAAGCGTTGCTTTCTATAAAAGGTATTTCTATAAACCAAATTTTAATAACTTTACTTCAAACAAATCTTAATGAAGTTGAAATATGTTATTCATATGCACAAAAGAATGCTTTCTACAGAATGTAATATGATTAGCATTAGATTTACAGGGCCACACAAAAATATTCAGTTACATTGAGGACTTTTATTGGAAATTTGCTGCACTGCAAATAGATCTGTCTTAAATTCAGACAGAAATGTGTCTGAAATACCAATTTAGATACAAAAATGTCTGAAACACGCAAGGATACAAATTGTCAGACACCACATATACGTCTGAATTTAAGACACATAAATGTCTTCATAAAAATAGATTAAGATCCGTGTCTGAATAATATTGGTATGTCTGAAATTCAGACGCATTACTGTTTTGGCACTTGAAAATTAAGACATTTTACAATTCAGACACCTAGAAATTGAGACATGTTGCAGTTCAGACACTTGGAATTTCAAACACTTGTATTAACTTAGCAAATTTTTTCCACGGATTCTGTGTTATGTATATGGTCTTTAAGTTTCTTTTCATATCCGCTTCATTTATTAATATTTTATATATATAATAAGTGCTTAAGCTATTGAGACCTTTTTAGCTTTATGAAATTGAATTTTCAAAGAAAAAGAAATCGAATTTGTAAACCAGAAATCTTGAACGATTTGTACGCGGTTGCTGCTCAATTTTTATTTATTTATTTATTTATTTATTTATTTTAATTCCGCATGAGTTCCTACATCCGATCAGTGTAAAACAACCAATTTTCTGGTTTTCATGTAAATAGTTTGTTTTCCTTTAAATATAAGTTTAAAAAAAGATAGAGTTTTCGAAATATCATAGGCTACTCTTATGGAATTGCATATTCGTTTACATTAAGCGATTTAACAAATTTTAATAAATTTTAAGTGGGAATATGATTACAATTTGTGTATCTATTTGTCCGACTGTCCATCCGTCTGCCCGCTTCCAGCGTCCGCAAATATTTTCAGAATTTTTAAAAACTTATATAGGGTATTCATATTCACTATGGAATGTTCCCTATTTAAAATGGCATTAATAAGTCCTATGCAACTGGTTTGTAGAACGGATACCCAAAAAACTGCCTATGCATTGCATTTTAGGACAGACATTTTTATAAATTACATTTAAAGAACTTTCTACTGTAAAAATCGTAAAGAAATTGGCGTTTATCGTTAATAGGCTAAAATAACGTTTTATACAGAATATGATTTTGTTAACCTTCAGATTTACAGGCTACACTAAATACATCAAAGGCTGCAATTAGAATCTAAGGGCTACTTTTTTTTTTTGTGTTAAGTATTTTTAACACTTTCTAAGAATGACCAGGAATTCAATTAGTCTATCTGTATGCCTAGAGCTCCTCCAATACAAGCTGGCTCATCAGGCATTTTGTTTCCCACTCAGCGACAGGGCCCGACTTAGACTACCTCAAACCTCGGGGCAAGGTTATTCTGGGGGGCCCCCTTGCAGTGGCATAAGAGGTCTTTAGGTTGCAAAATTTCAGCTTATGCTTGTTGGGGGTCCCTTCCAGAAGGGGGGCCCAGGGCAACTGCCCCGCATGCCCTGGCGTTAATCATGACCTGCTCAGCGATTGTTGCCCACACGGTCCGAATTTCAAGTATTATCAAATCCCATCAAATGAAGGATTTGCAGCCGAAAATTGCTCAAATCCATACCAGAACTGCTTTTAGAACGTTTAGATTTCCAACAGATGAAGAAAGGCGAAAGAAATGGGCTATTAATTGTCAAAAAAAAAAAAAAAAAAAAAAAAAGTACGCTTAGCTTTCAATCACAAATATGAAGTGTAATTATGATATGTTTTCTTGCATTTTTTGTATCAATTATTTGTTTTTTTTGCTGTTGATTATCTAAATGTTGTATTTCACAATCTACACTACTCTTCAACGTGTATAAATATTTAAAATTAACTAATTTAACAGCAAAAGTGATGGCTACTTTTTACAAGGGCTATAAGAAAATTTCGCCAAATATTACCGCCAAACTTATCAAGTACAAACAATAATTCGCTCTTCTGTTTAGGCAAACTCGCCATTTTAGGCGATAAAGACGCCGAGTAATACGTCTGCAACTAAACGTCGCCAAGCTATATTTACGCTGGGCAACAATGATCAGCTGTGTGTCAGCTCGTATTATATGAGTCTTATGTATGCCTTCCAGAACTACTGTCTCTCCGTTGTGTGATAACGTAAGTTATCACATATATACGAACCATCCATATATACGAACACTGAAAGTTATACGATGCAACAGTTATGTACAGTTGGAAAGTGTTAATAATCAACGCGTACCACAGGATTTTTCGTTATTGTTTAAAGATGATATAGTGTGGCACTCACAAAACATTCTCTTATCCTGCATTTCAATACTATAAAGCCGGATTATAGATTAAGGGGTAAGATATGCGGTACTGTATATGAAATTTTCCTCCAGACACTTTGAGGAGGGTGCTGCGCCCTGCCTGTTCATTGGTTGAAAAACCCTTCTTGCCCTTCATCTAAATAAATTCTACCCTAACTGCCCCGAGTGGAAAATAACCTTCAAGCTGAAGATAAATGATGTAAATAAAACTATTATGATTAACATTTGTTTGTACATTGAAAACAAGCAAAAGTAAAAAAAAAAAAAAAAAAAAAAAAAAGTTAAATATTTCGATTTATATATCTATATGTATGTATGTGTGTGTGTGTACACTCCTAATTAGATTTTCAAATTCAGTGTCCGGATTTTAAATATTAAATGTGTCATTAAGAATTCAAAAATGTCTTCAAGAATCTAAAAAGGCCCTTTTTTAAATCTGGAGGAAACCCTGCCTCCGAGCTACCGGACCTCTCAACCAGTGATGCCAGATGGTCGAAAATTATTTCCCCAAACAAGTCTTCAAATTTCCCCAAATCAGGGGGTTTTTTTTTCGAAAAAATCCCCAACTTGATTTCTACTAAAAAGGGGGGAAAAAAAAATCTTTATTTATCAGCAGATTTAAGCTCAGATTTTTCCCCAAATGAAGGCAATTTTTGAAAAAAATCTCCAAATAACAATAAAGCTATTGAAAGTCCCTAGTCGTAGGGATAAATCATTATGTTGCCAAAATTGACAGAAAGTTGAACTCCCCAGATTTGTCCCCCAAAATTTTAGAATTCCCCAGAAAAGTCCCCACAAACATTTGGTCCCTAAAATTGTCCCCAGAAGCCTCAAAAATCCCCAAAATGGGGGCAAAATCCCCAATCTGGCATCACTGCTCTCAACCCAAATTTAAATATCATATACTACCTACATTCATAAAAATTTTAGGGTTGTTATTCAATTTCAAAGTTCGTTCCAAATTATTCAGACAACTCCCACAAATAGGATTCGAATCTTGGTCATACTTTAGAAGAATTTTGAACATCAAATTCTCCAAAAATAAGATCAATATTAGAGAATTCACCCAACACAATGCCACATTTCAATTTCCTGTAATTATTTGTTTTTAAGTTATGCTGATAATACGGTCGTTATATACAAATATCAACCGTATGAAACTGGATATCCGTATTCAAGGGGCCTCAAAACTCGTAATCGTAGTAAAAAATCCGTTTTGAAAATTGGACTTCAAACAATACATATGTAATGCGAGAAAATAATCATTATTCCTAAGTAGTTTTCCAGAACTCAGTAAAATTAAGTAAAAGACATAATAATAACAGGAGGATTGGCGTTGGAATATTAAAATCCGAATAAACTACTACGTCAGTAACGCTCAAGAAAATTATTTGAGATGCATACAGCTGTTTCGGTAGCCTTAAGCGTACCGTCTTCAGTGCAAAAAGAATTCTGAATCTGAATAAGTGCTCGTATAATTTGCAGACCAAAATCCATTCATTAACTCGATTTCTTTGAAGCTTTTCATATTTACAAAAAATTTTAAAAACCTTGTAAATTGTGATTTCGCTGTTCCCTATTTGTCTGACTGTTGGAAATTTTACATTCAGTCCACATTTTTTTAATTTTTCTACTGCTTACACAGCTAACATTCCTAATTTCCTATTGGCCCCATTCCCCACCTTTCCCGTAATCCTATTGGTTGAACTAAAATCGGCCCCTCTCCTTTATATACGAGCACTTCTCCAGATTCAGAATTCTTTTTGCACTGAAGACAGTACGCTTAAGGCTACCGAAGCAGCTGTATGCATCTCAAATAATTTTCTTTGGCGTTACTGACGTGGTAGTTTATTCGGGTTTTAAGTAAAAGACACTTTTATCCATTACATTCAAAATAAAAGAATGCTTTCGCTTAAATTCGGATAGCCCTGTCTGTTATCTATAAATTATGCACATAACCCATAGTGTACTTAAATTTAGCATCACAGTGTGAAAAATACACTAAGCAATTTGAAATGAACAATTTTCAAGTATAATCCTAATGTATCCAGATTCTTTTGTTTGCCCCTCTAAACGAATGCCAAATGATTTTTTACACTCTATTCTATACGAAACGTGTTTTTCAGCATATAAAAATATATATCATCATTATAATTTATATATGCATATAAAAATGTAGATTTTTATAGAAATAAAATGATCCTGTATAATATTAAGCAAAAAAAAAACATGTTTTGGACCTTGATTTCATTTTGATAAAATGGATATAATGTTATATCAGGTTTTAATTCGCTATACAAAGTGAACCGCAAAACCGATCGCTAGGAATCTTGGTACAATTATTAATCAGGATGAAATCGTATCTAGTGCAGATTTTTCAGGTTAATTGGATAATTGGTTCAAAAGATATTAAATAAAAACCCCATTTTAACTTTAAAATTTTTAAAAAGTAAAAGTAACTCGAAAACTGCAGGTCGAAAATGTTCTCTCCCATACATTAATCCAATTACTTTCTTCTCTTATGCATAAAGAGAATCGTACAAAACTAAAATTAACATTTTTGCCTCATGGCTTTGCATCATTGGATAAAGAAAGGCGATGAAAATCAAAATGAATTTCCGTTTTTGGAAACGAGTACAAAAGAATTCCCCTCTTTAAAATGTGGGGCAAGCATAGACATAAAATTTTACTTCTCGTTCATTTCTGAATATTTCAGTGTTTATGTCGTAATATATGTAAAGTTTTCTTAGAACTTAAACTACTTAAAATTGATTTGTTTTTATTTCCTTGTTTATACGAAGCAAAGTTTTATTATGTTTTCTTATAAAATTATCAGAAAATATAAATATTTTTTTATGCAGATAATATATCCATTTTCTTACTATTTCTTTTGCTGTAAAAAAATGGATCAGTTCGTCACTGGCGTCCGTGGAGCCAGGTAAAAGATTCCCTATGTTAAGTCCGTTGGGGTATTTTTTATAAAAAAATATTATAAATTAAGAAAAATTATCTCCCGATTTTAATCCCCATGTTCGGGTATCTTCTTTATATATATAAAAGGCAATGTTTGTCTGTGTGTGGACAACGTAGCGCAAAGACGCTCGGACAGTCACGTGTTTCGACACGAAGGTGCCCCCCCCCAGGGGTCCTTGTGCACCTCGAAGCTTAATTTTCGAATTTTTGATTAGTTTTCTTTTAAATAATTAAAATGTGAATATAACCAATTCACAACAGCTTTTAAAAAATCCATTAAAATATAAACTATAATTTAATTGTTGAAAAAAAAAAAAAAAAAAAAATGCGAGTTCATTTTCTTTTGATATAAAAATACCTTTAATTAAATATGAAGAATAATATATATATATATATATTAAATTATGCATCTCACAAAAATTGACGTCATTATAACTTTAAAAATTTATACATATTGATAAAATGTTAATATAGTTCATGATGCTGATATATGTTGTTCTAAAAGGATTATTATTTTTTTTTTTTACTTTCTCTTACTCATAAGGTAGAGAAAGTATTGTTTTTGGGTCAAATTTTCGAACGCGAGTTTTTGTTATATTTACACGTTTTGAGGACCCCTGAATCTAAAAATCATGTTTTTAGCGGTTGGTCTGTGTGTCTGGCTTTTATCAGCATATCTCAAAAACAAATAATAGCAGAAAGTCCAAACTTGGTATTCTAAATGTGTATCCTATACGGATGCTACACTAAGCTTTTCGTTGAACTGAAGCAAATGGTTCGTGTACAGGGCCACCCAAGAGAATTCATATACATTACGTCTATGGGGGATATTGCAGGTAAGTAGAGTTTACCGTCTATTGACTGCACTAAACCAAATGAAATTAATATATTTTTTTTATATGCGTAAAAACATGTCTCATGCAGAATATGGTAAGGATATCATCCACTGTTCGTTTACAGGGCTACACAAAAGAACTACTTTATAGTGCGACAATAGCTAAAAATTGGTGGAAGTGTATTTCAGGTTGTGCCGTGTATCTTTACTATAGGATTATGTTTAGGTGCACTATGCAGTTTGTACATAATCTTAAAAAGATATACAGGGTTGCAAATATTTAAGCGATAACATTCTTTTTTATTGTTAGTGGAAGTGCTTTACTATAATATATTACCATGTCCAGGAAAGCTGCTCAAGAATTGAAACGAATTCCTCATAGACATATGATAAATAATGTACGTTTTTAACCCTTACAGGACCATAAGATGTCCAAGACTAAATATGCCAATACAACACAATATTTTAGCTATTGTGGGTGTAAAGTAAGAGAATATCACCAGAAAAACATAGCAGGGTGTATAGGTTTCCTATAATTTCATGGGAAATATTTTTCCCTATGGACCACAAAAGTAAATAAACGAAGAGTTAGGTTGATTATATCGGTATTTTATTTATTTCTTTGTAATATAAAAATTATCAGAAAAGTAAAATAAATAGCTAGTTATGTTATTCTACGAAACAATTTCGTTTACTTGTGAAGCACAAGTGGACATTGCACATAACACATTTATTATGTGTACTATTTTCTATACTTTTTTTTTTATTATTATTATTCGTTCAGAAACACATTTGCCGCCTTGGACATACGTTTTATTTTGACATTCAGTAAAAAAAAATATCGATTCAATAATAAATGAACAATCGATAACGATTTTTGTAGAAGGGAAAAATATTTCCCTTGGTCGTGAAAGGGTTAAGATAAATATTCGTCTCTTGTTTTTTGCATACGAATCGTCACCATGGCAAATTGGGTGGCGATCCGTTCGCCCATTTTAATTGTAGGGTGCTTGTTTATAGTGGAAGTTTAATAGTTTAATTATAACTGATTTGTATGTGTTCTGAGATGTCACGCCATCCTAATTTTTTGTTCGTTCTGTTACTAGTATTTAGAGATTTTTTTGAAAACTGTTGTTATCGTGTTCTGTTCTCTTCCTCCAGATCCTTGAAGTGCAGCGAGCGAGATGTGGTCCCTGATGGCGTTCTGCCTCGCCTATTCCATGTTGACTACAAACGGACGCAATCCACAAGAAGGTACTCACCAACTAATAACGATTTGTAAGGTTCCATTTGCAGAGAAGCTTAGATCTCAGATATATATATATATATATATATATTAATAATTTTTTCCAGGCCATCGCAAAAAAAAGAAAAAAAAAAAAAAAAAAACTTGACTTGGTTGTGTCCAACGAGATATATAAAGTAGAGTGATAAATGGTAACCCTTGAGAAGGTCCAAGATGAGTCATGTGACATGCTCTCCTTGCACCTGCGTATTCGGTGGTTCCCTTGGTAACAGCTTATTTTCAGTAAATTTCTATGGCAACGGTTTGGATATTGTTTTTCGCATAAGTCATAACCACCAATGTTTTTGTTTAATTATGTAGTTTAATATTCTTTTGTTCTAAATCATTTTGATTTTGATTTTACTTCTTTTTTATTTCGTGTAGTTGAACTTTAACCGATAAAATGCTTAAAAATAGTTGTAAATTATTATTTGTTGTTAAATTTAGCTCTTTAGAAGTTTAAATTTTCTTTTATAAACACTTTTAAACTTTGTTGGGAAACGTTGAAAAAAAAACGTATTTTATAATTTATTAAAATGTGAAATAGGTGTAGAATTATTTTAAAAACAATTTATTTCGGTCACAAGACTGTCATGTTACCTAATAATAATGATAATTTGTCGAACTGATATTTTAAATGCCAAAATAGCGATAAAGAGCCAAACACAGCAACCTACTGGAGCATGTCACGTGATTCATCTTGAACCACGGAAAGCTAATCCTTCATCCATTGAATCAGCACTCTAATTTATATATCTCGTTGGTTGTGTCGCATAATTTGAAACCTATAATTACTAAGAAGTCTGTAATGATATGAGCGTATTTTTCAAATTTTGCTAGGTACAATTTCAAAACCATCTGGTTTCCACAGGACAGATATCTCGGTACGGTGTTGCACCACGAAGAGTTAAGCGAGCTACATACTTTTGTAAGTATCCGAATACTAGCAAAAATTCCTATATAAAAAAAGTAGAGTTAATACTATTTATTAAATAAATCCTTGTCGAATCATGTTCTCAGACTGACTAAGAACATGATTCGACAAGGATTTATTTAACAAAACAGTATTAACTCTACTTTTTCTATATAGGAATTCTTGCTAGTGTTCGGAGACTTTTGTTACCGACTGTACATAGTGGCCGTTCCGTTCCGCTGGACATCGGAAGCACTTACTCCAGCTGTTATTCAAGCTCTGTGGTTTTACATTGCAGTTGAGATATCTCCAGTGCGACGTTAAACCATTGAACTAGAATAATAACTGGAGTAAATTCTTCAAATGTCCTGCGGACAGCGGAACGGAACGGTCACTATGTACCCAGGAGCCTATCAACCAGGGTTCCACATTGACATTAGAATCTTCGGAAATCGAGCCTTCAATTGCCACATCGGGAGAAGCGCCCCATCCATTAATTTATCAATCTATATAATATTTTATATAGTGGACTAGTTACTATTAAATTTTGTCGAAACAATAATAATAACGCAATTAATAAAATATGCGAGGATAAAAAGTAATATTTACACATGGGCAATATTTAAGCATGCGGACTTACTTCAATGATTTTATCAGACATTTGTCTGATAAGAACATTTCATAGAAAAATGTGTTTTAAAAGTTGCATTTTTACAATCTTCGCAAGTGACATTTTAAAGCTAGCAATATTTTAAAGATATAAATAAAATATGAATTATTGTTATAAAATGACTAAACAACGTAATAATAAATAATAATAATAATTATTATTATTATTATTAAAAATTCTGTCAAAGATTGAATTTAGTTTAGTACAGACTACTAATTTCAATCTGTAAAATTTTAATTTATTTATTTATTTTTTATCTCATTTTTTGATCGTAAAACTGGGTCACGTGCTTTTTAAAATGACTGAAATGAATTGAAACGAATTGTTGCCACCTATATTTCATACTTTAGTTAATTTTAAACAATCTAATTGTCGTGTGGAAAAACTGTTTACACCCCTGTATTCAGAAAAATCGTCCCTTTCATTGGGTACCGGATTTGTGACGATAGCACTGATATTTCTCATTTATTTTGGCGTTACACAAAACTGGTCTACAAAAACTCCAGATTGAAACTAATAGTCCTCTATCCTAAAAATATAAGCAAAACATTTTTTTTTTTTTTTTTTAAACAAAATTTAAAATTAAGTAAATAAATAAGGAAAAAAGCATCTTGTTAACATGGCGACAAAAATTTAAAAGTCGCTATGGGAATACTAAGCTATACCGCCTGGGGAAGTGTGAAAATTGGGTTGTCAAACATGAATTTTATTTTGAAATCTTTCTTTGAATAATTTTAGTTTCACTGTCGCAGAGTATTAATTTGTTTCTTATAATAATTTAGCTTCTGATAAATTAGAATTCAAATTGAGTGGGAAAATAGGTATAATATTTATGAGAATCAAGTTTTAAATGTAAAGAAGAAAAGAATTAACGTTCGAAAATTTTGCACGGGTCTTAAATTGATTAATTATCAATCTTCACATGCCATTACTCATAAGCTAACCTATAAAAGAGCTCTATTCTGTAAACTTTTTGCTTAAATATTGATTAGGTGTTTAAAAATAAATACTTGTACTTATTAACAATTAATGACTACTGAGAAATTCAGAAGATTCACAACCTTGTATAATCTGTACTCGTTTTCTAAAAATTGGGTTTTTAAATTCAGAATCAAGAACAAATTTAATCGTTGTGAATTTTCTGAATGTGAACACTGAATAAAAAAAAAAAAAAAAAAAAAAAAAAAAAAAACTGGAGTGACTCCACTCGACTTTCCGAACATTGAGTCATTAACAGTTTTGTAGATAAAGTAAAGAAAGAGGAGTTGTTAAACAAACAAAAGAGATAAAACCATAATAGAGTGTTTGAGTATTTTTCTCCATACATTACACGATGTTTTATTGAACGCTACTGAACTTTGAGCCCATAGATCATAATGATAAAGAATTTTTCGTCGTGTCCCTGTAAAAACCTATAAATGCTAGATTCTCGAAAATGCTTATAGTGACTGCAACAGTGATTTATAATATTCATATAAATTTTCAGCTCAATTGAATAAGGCGTTTAGATGCTTTCGCACTTTTAAAAGTTAGGTCCCGTAGGCCATAACGATAAAGAATTTTTCTTTGTGTCCCTGTAAAAAAACTGTAAGTGCTAAATTCACCAAAGTCTATACAGTTCGTGCAACTGTGACCTATAACATGTGTACAAATTTTTCGCTCAGATTAATAAGGCGTTTACATGCTATCGCACTTTTAAAAATTTGGCCCCATAGGCCATAATGATAAAGAATTTTTCCCGGTGTCCCTGTAAAAAAACTATAAGTGGAAGATTCACCAAAATCAATAGGGTTCGTACTAGGGTGACTTACAACATACGTACCAACTTTCAGCTTATTCGAACAAAGCGTTTAGACGCTAGCGTGTTCACGCACATACATACACACACACATACATACATACATCATTGCAAAAATAGTAAAAACGGACTCAGGGGACCTCGAAACGTGTAGAAATATCAAAATCTCAAATTCGGATTTTTGACATGATTACAATACTTCCCTCACTATAGTGTTCGGAAAGTAAAAATACTAGGTAATGAGTCATTCTATAAACAAATTTCCCCATACAATCACATGGGTTTTGACTGGCTGCAAAGACAGGTATTGTATACGCTCTTCAATGTCGTCCGGAGGCATGCAGTTAAAATGCAATCCTCCACAGAACATGTAGTGCTTCCGTTCTCATCGACCGACGACATGCACACGGAGTACAACACTTGATGGTAGACTACAGATTAGCGAGGACCAGGCATTGTCACACCATCGGTCCCTTTCCAAACTAATCGAGAGGGACATACCCTTCAACGTAATGGACGCAATCAACGCTGATTGTCTTTCGGTTTTCTAATGGGAACCAACTAATGTACTATAAAATTTTTACTTTCTTCTATATTCAATAGAAGAAAGTATTGGATTCGTAAAAATTTTCCACCTCGGGTTTTGATGGATTTACACGTTTTGAGAGCTGCAGAACACGTTTTGACCATTTTTAGGAAATGCCTGTCTGTGTGTGTGTGTGTGTGACAAAATTTCGTGGCAACTGTATCTCAGGAACTACAGCACAGAATTTCATACAAATTGGTATGTAGTTGCACCTTGACATAAATGAGTGCCTATCCACTTTTGGTAAAAATTGTCTTACAGGTTGTGTTGCCATCCCGCTTTTTCTAAATTTTTAACAAAATTTTGTATAAATGTGCATAAAGAGAATTATTTTTTAGTAATCATTGTGAAATTTACAAGAAATATTTATAATAGAGATAGTCGACTGGGAAAAAATTATTGTATGTGTTGGAGCCTCGCCACCCTTACCCCCATGGGGGGGGGGAGTTCCCCCTCGAGGGGAGTAAATTTTCATGATGGGTATCTTTCAAAAGAGCTCGCCAATACCTTTAAAACGAAGGGTTGAACCATCGATCTGCGATAATTTAGAATAAATTTATCGATTTTTTTTAATGTGATTTGAGAATAAAATTGACTTTTCTTTGGATATTTAGTGTTATACTACTTCTCTAATATGGAAATCGTCTGCATTATCATGGAAGATAACTTTTTAAAATAATAATTTTAATGAATTATTTTTACTGAGTGAATTTGTATAGGAAAATATAGAAGAAAGTCATGTGGTGGCCATAACATACTGGTTTATTACGAATTTAATTCTCGCAAAACAGGGTGCAAATATCTTCCAGGTAGGGGCATTATCAATCGTTCATCGTGTTAAAAAAAATCTGGGCTGGAGATTCAAATCTTTATTACCAAGAAATGTTTTGAATTTATACGACAATGGCAGGACAGTTCTTTCGATGTGAACGTTATACTTAAAAAAAAAAAAAAAAAAAAAAACTGGATATCATTTGTGTATTTTATGTGTAATGTATTATTGGAAAACAGTCTATCCGTCCACAAATACGAGTTCCCATCCAATCTCAAGAGTCCATTCTTCCTCTAATTTACTATTTCGGGTCTCATGAAAGTTTTATTTCTCCCGATGAATAAAAACTTTGTCAGCAAACACTTACAAACAGAAAAATAACGTAGCCATTTACTGTAAAAAAGCAGCTGTTAGAAAAGCAGCTGTTAGCTTTCAGCTGTTAGAAAAAAGTGATTTACAGTAGAAAACACTGTAAAAGAGTCTCTCTTTACAGATATTTACGCTGTCAATTGCCTTCTTTAACCCATTTGCATCACACGGAAAAATGGAAAATTTGTTCTTATCACCAAAAATTTTTCTTTTATTGTATTTAAATGAAAACGTTTCCAAATATATAAAAGATAAAAACAATATTGCATAAATAAAGAATTTTACAGGATTTTTATTTCATTATACGAGGGGCAGTACTTAAGTTTTTAGAAAGTAATACAAAAAATAATTTCTTACCAAAAGTTTATGATTTATTGCTTTTCAAAGTATTCTCCTGAAGCATCGATACATTTCTGCATTCGAATAAACCAATTTTCAAAACATTTGTGCCACTCTGAAAGTGACAAAGCAGAAACATGATATTTGTAAGCTTCAATTGCCTCTTCCGGGTTGTTAAAACGTTGACCACGCATTTTATTTTTGATTAACGGAAACAAAAAGAAGTCATTTGGTGCTAAGTCCGGTGAATACGGACAATGAGTCATCAACTCAATTTTTTCGCGCTTCAGATAATCCATAGTGAGTGAAGCTTTGTGTGAGCTTGCGTTGTCTTGGTACAAAATGATGCGACGTTTTGAATTATTTTTTCTTACTTCTGCAATTACCTTCGGCAAGCAAATTGTGGTATACCAAAGAGCAGTGACTGTTCTACTATCCTCCAAAGGAACGGTTGCAATATGGCCAGATTTACCGAAAAAAGAAGCAATCATCTTTTTGGAAGCACTCCTTGAACGAACAACTTTTGTCGGCCTAATGTCATCTGGAAACACCCAAACACAGGATTGTTGCTTTGTTTCCGGTTCATAGGAATAAATCCAGGTTTCGTCACATGTTATGATATCGTACACATGTTTTGAGGCACCTGAGTTGAATTTTTTTAAATTTTCCTGGCACCATTTCACACGAGCGTCCTTTTCAGCTTGAGATAAATTGTGGGGGATCCACCGGGAACACACCTTTTTCACCTTTAAATGGTCATGTAAAATTGAATGTACGCGGGTCCTCGAAATGTTCAAAGACGTTTCTATTTCATCATATGTCACGTGACGATCAGTAGCAATTAGTTTTCTCACCGCATCAATGTTTTCGGGAGTCACAGCAATTTTTGGTCGACCCTCTCGAACATCGTCACTGAGATTCTTACGACCTCGGGAGAATTCTTTAAACCAGTTGTAAATCGTTGCCTTGGATGGTGCTTCACTACCAAACGTTGATTTCATTCTATCGCAACACTGTTTCTGTGTCAAACCTTGTCGAAAGTCATAAAAAATCATGGCTCTGAAATCCCTTCGACATAACTCCATAATTACTTAGTACTTATGATTTTTGGAAGATCTCAGTAAATAGAATTTCACAGCTTTTGATGTTCTATAAATGCAGACGATCACATAAATATTTGAATTTTGACAAAAATCGTCTGCGCTGAAAGTAGCTGTGTTTTCGTTGCCAGATTCTAAAAACTTAAGTACTTACCCTCGTAGATTAATAATAATAAAAGAAATGAAATTATTAAAGATATAGTAAAATTATAAAGAAATAATAAAAGAAAAGAATTATTTTGCACAACATAAGACTTGAAATGCATAATGCTACATGGCAGTTATCACATTGATAAAATGTATCTTTTCATTTTTACTTTCTACCCATAGGGTGAGAAAGTAATGTTTTAGGGTCAAATTTTCGAACGAGAGTTTTTGTTATGTTTACGTGTTCTGAGGTCCCCTGAACACGAAAATCCTGTTTTTAGCGAATCGTCTGTGTGTCTGTCTGTTATCAGCATATCCCAAGAACAAACAGTAGCAGAAATTCCAAACTCGGTATTCTAAATGTGTATCCTATAGGGATGCTACAGTTAGCTTTTCGTTGACATGAAGCAAATGGTTCGTGTACAGGGACACTCAAAAGTATTCAAATACATTACGTCTATGGGGAAAATTTCAGGTAAGTAGAGTTTAACATCTATAGACTGCCACTGCACTAAACCAAATGAAACGAATATATATATTTTGTAATAGAGATAGCCAACTGGGAAAATTTTTTTGTGTATGTAGGAGCCTCGCCTCCCTCCCCTGGGGGGGGGGGAAGTCCCCCCTCGAGGGGAATAAATTTTCATGATCGGTATCCTTCAAAAGAGCTCGCCAATGCCTTTAAAACAAATGATTGAACCATCGATCTGCGATAATTTAAAACAACGTTATCGATTTTTTTCATTTTTAACCCCCCCCCCAAAAAAAAAAAAGTGAGAATAAATTCAACCTTTTTTTGGATATTTAGCGCTATGTACTACTTCTCTAATATGGAAATAGTCTGCATTATCATAAAAGGTAATTTGTTTTTTAAATTATAATTTCAGTAAATTATTTTTAATAACCGAATTAAATTCTATATAAATGTAGGTGCATTAATGAAACGGAGAGTAGAGGGGGGGGGGGGCAGTAGCCCCCCCCCCCTCACACAGAACTAATTATCATGTAAAACTCTTCCGAAGCCTAATTTGAATTGTTTAACATAGGTTTGCACAACAGTACTCGTTATTTTACCTCTTAATCTCCAACCTGTATTTATAGTATTAAATTTCAGGGTAAGAGAAAGTCGTGTGAGTGACACACCAGATTATTTTTTCTAATAAGCAACAACGTTTGGGACTTTTCTTCGATAAAGTCGTTTCGATAAGGGAAAATGTTGACTGATAAATCTTCGTGGGCGCAAATATTTCTTTGAATATTTTCTTGACCATGTCTATTATTGGTCTAATTTTACGTAAGGGATCATCACGCTGCAAACGTGTATTATTAGCAAAGTACAATTTTCTTGAAATTGCCATGAACCTATTTCGGAACATCAATGTTTTGAAGTACGACGTTTCAATGCTCTTGTCCGTACTCCAATAACTTTGCAGTGTAAATTTTTGCACCATAGTCATCAATATAATGGGTGCAAAATAAACTCGCAATTCCTCTACAGAAACTTCTTTGAAACTAGGATCTTTTTCACCAAACCGATTAGTTTCAGTTACAATATGTTCAAGAATTTCCTTCGTTATAAACAGCTCGTAAACGCAGGCATGAGAGTGCAAAAAATTAAAAAAAGAGGAAACACGCGTGTTCCAACGAGTTATATAAATTAGAGTGCTGATCCAATGGATGAAGGATTGATTAGCTTTCCGTGGTTCAAGATGAATCACGTGACATGCTCAAATAGGTCGCTGTGTTTGGTCCTTCATCGCTATTATGGCATTTAAAATATCAATTCGACAAATTATCATTATTATTAGGTAACATGACACTCCTATGACCGAAATAAATTGTTTTTAAAATAATTTTACACATATTTCACATTTTAATAAATTATAAAATACCCTTTTTTTCATCGTTTTCCAACAAAGTTTAAAAGTAGTTATAAAAGAAAATTTAATCTTTTAAAGAGCTAAATTTAACAACAAATAATCATTTTTCAACTATTTTTAAGCATTTTCTCGGTTAAAGTTCAACTACACGAAATAAGAAAGAAGTAAAATCAAAATCAAAATGATTTAGAACAAAAGAATATTAAACTACGTAAGTAAACAAAAACATTAGCGGTTATGACTTAGGCGAAGAACAGTCTCCAAACCGTTGCCATAGAAATTTACTGAAAATAAGCTGTTACCAAGGGAACCACCGAATACGCAGGTGCAAGGAGAGCATGTCACATGACTCATCTTGGACCTTCTCAAGGGTTACCATTTATCACTCTACTTTATATATCTCGTTGGCGTGTTCATAAAATTAATTTCAAATGAAAAACAACACGTGCGGGGAAAATTATACAAATATGTTCATAAAATTTATTTCAAATGAAAAATAATACGCACAGGGAAAAACTATACAAAATATTTTAAAAATGACAAATTAAACTAAAAGAATAATGCCCATCAACACAATAAAACATGTGTTAAAAAAAAGAAAAAAAAATTAAATAGCAATCAACATTTAATCATTGATTGGTGGTGGAAATGGAAGAGCGGGTTCATGAGTGAGAAATATTAAACACAATTCTACTTCTTTATGGGTTCTAGAATATCATAAAGTAAGTTTAAAATTAATAATTGACATTTTTGTTGTGGATGGATAAATATTCAAAAATAAACGGTTTCCACAGAATGTTTGATCGGCAATTGTTGGAGATGGAAAAAAAAAAAAAAAAAAAAGAGGGGGGGGGGGGGAGCAGGATAAAAAAAAAATTACATGAGTGAGAAATATTGAATAATTCTGTTTTTTTTATATGTTATAGAATCTGATAAAGCACGTTTAAAATGAATATTGACATTTATATTTTGGATGGAGAAAGATTGAGAAAGAGTGTTTGAACACTGATCCTTATAGGAGTTTGATTTAAACAAAAACAAAAAAAAAAAAAACCCGCTGAATTAGCGGAAATAACATAAAAGTGGAAAATCGCGGATCCGCGGAAGATTTTCATGCCTGTAAACGTCAATGTGCTGGCAATATGGGTGCCAGCCTATTTTGCTGTAAACACTACCGTTATTTTTTTACAGTATTGGGCACAATCTTTCACTATTCGAAAGAAAGTGGGCACGAGTGCAGAGAGGAATAATGCAATCATGCTTCCATTTCTTTCTTTCTTTTTTTTTTTTTTCTTTTTTTTTTGCCCAAAAACTTGTGCTTTATTATTACTTCAGCTCAAAACAATGGTTACGTATTTTCGAGATTTGGGACGTTTGCATAGGAAATTTTCATTCGATACAGTATTTCGGTGCATTATAATGGTATTTATTTTGCTCGGTCATGTATTGGATGGGAAACAAGCAGCTCTAAAAACAGACGGTCAGTTTTTAACGAAATGAAATTTGCGCACTGCTCCGAAGGTAAACATATGTTCTGCTTCGGGGGACAAGTTAATCGAATCGTGCTACTCAAATTTTAAACGAGCTGGTTTTCTCTCTTTCGAAGACTGTTTGCTGTCCATAATAATCATTCGAGTTTAATTGCAAATATTGACTGAGTGTTTCCCGGCTAATGTATCGATTTCAAGCACAGCGCTTATTGATGTTTATACAATTAATAGGCGCGGACAGTTCTCATTTTTCAATTCATTCATATTATTGAAACATGTTAGTATAAAAGGGAAAATCCATTTTCAGTCTTGTAAACAGCGTTGAAATCGAATTCCAAATTAATTTGAATAATCTTGTTCAAAAATTTTTTTGATCTCCCCCCCCCCCACTTCCCTTTAAAAAAAAAAAAATAATAATAATAATAAATAATTTTTAGGACTGAGGGTCTATTAGTCTCAATCTGGGATTTCTGCGTTGTCGATTTCGATAGTTGAACATTCGTCGAAATCTAAAATTTATCTAAAATATAACCGAATAATTTGAAAGCGATGTTATAATTTGAAAAAAGAAAAAAATAATAATAATAGTCCTCCGTCCTAAACTAAATTCTGCTTTTGCCAGAATTTCATCAAAATCTTTTTATTATTATTATTATTATTATTAATGAAAGAAAAAAAAAAAAAGAAAATTAATAATAACCGGTATCGAAAAAGTATAGCGATATCGAAAAAGTTTTTTTAATAATTTTAAATTAGGAAATAAAAAGTGCGCGTGAAATAATATGAAATAAAAATAAGTAAAAAAATGAATTTAATGTTTTTGTTTTTCGGGGGCTGCTCATGCCTATAAAAAATGCGTATTAAAACGAGTCGAAGAAGGAAGCGAAATAAGTATTGAGTTATAGTACGATCAATACGATATAGAATAGGATACGATATATTAGACCAGGGTTAGTGGGCATTTTCGTTGAAAGAAATAGTTTGTTCGTTCGGTGCAACTTGCACATGAGTCCCGTGAGGTACAACTTTCACATGAGTCCCTTGAGGTACAACTTTCACTTTAGTCCCGTCAGGTACAACTTGCACATTACTCCCCTTTAAATATATTTTATTTATTTTTTTATAATCATGATAATTATAGCGAAAATATGCTTTATCTAAATTTCATACATTAAAAAATTTGATTATTTATGATTAATCGCATTAAAAAATATCATTAAGACAGAAGATAGTAAGTCAATAGATTCATCTATCGTCATCACCAGCCGAATTCCGTTAACCCAAGGGTGGAAAACGGCACAAAAAGTTACTCACTACTTAATATATATATTTTTTTTAAATTCAGTTTTCATATTCAGAAAATTCACACATACAATGGTTAAATTTATTCCCGCTTTCCAAGTTTATATATACATATATACTTATATCGTTTTGAAGTTATAAGTGCGAAGAATGCACTTGGCTCATTTTAATAAAAATAATCTGGTGTGTCACTCACACGACTTTCTCTTACCCTGAAGTTTAATACAATAAATACAGGTTGCAGTTGTAAGATAACGAGTACTGTTATGTAAACCTATGTTAAACAATTCATATTAGGCTTCTGAAGAGTTTTATATGATAATGAGTTCTGTGTGAGGGGGGCTACCGCCCCCCTCAACCCCCCATTTCATTAATGCACCTACATTTATATAGAATTTAATTCGGTTATTAAAAAATAATTCTGCTTTTAAAAAATAATTTATTAAAATTATTATTTAAAAAAATTATCTTTTATGATAATGCAGACAATTTCCATATTACAGAAGTAGTATAACACCAAATATCCAAAAAATGTCCATTTTATTCTCAATATATATATATATATATATATATATATATATATATATATATATAGATTTTTTTTTTTTTCGTTAAAAGTGAAAAAAAATCGATAACTTTGTTTTAAATTATCGCAGATCGATGGTTCAACCATTCGTTTTAAAGGTATTGGCGAGCTCATTTGAAAAATACCCATCATGAAAATTTACTCCCCTCGAGGGGGGACTTCCCCCCCCAGGGGGGAGGCGAGGCTCCTGCATACACAAAAAAAATTTTCACAGTTAACTATCTCTATTACACAAAATATATATTCGTTTCATTCGGTTTAGTGCAGTCTATAGTCGTTAAACTCAACTTACCTGAAATTTCCCCCATAGACGTAATGTATTAGAATTCTCTTGATTGTCCCTGTACACGAACCATTTGCTTGATCTTAACGAAAAGCTTACTGTAGCATCCCTATAGGATACACATTTAGAATACCAAGTTTGAACTTTCTGCCATAATTTGTTTTTGAGATAGGCTGATAACAGACAGACACACACACAGACCATTTGCTAAAAACATGATCTTCGTATTCAGGGGACCTCAAAACGTGTAAATATAACAAAATCTCGCGTTCGAAAATTTGACCCAAAAACAATACTTTCTCTACCTTATGAGTAAGAGAAAGTAATAAATAAATAAATAAATAAATAAACAGACTTCTATCATATCAATATCACCAAATAGGAATTCATTTTTGTAATACAGCATTGTCATTTGTTTATTTATTTTTATCATTTGTTTATTTGTCATTTGTTTATTTATTTTATGTATTCTGAGTCTAAAGCAGTAGTAAAGTTTATGTTCATTTTCTTCCTTTTGTACATAAGTAATCTGGTGTGTCACTCACACGACTTTCTCTTACCCTGAAATTTAATACTATAAATGCAGGTTGGAGATTAAGGGGTAAGATAACGAGTACTGCTATGTAAACCTATGTTAAACAATTCAAATTAGGCTTTGGAAGAGTTTTATATGATAATTAGCTCTGTGTGAGGGGGGCTACCGCCCCCTCAACCCCCCGTTTCATTGTTGTACAAAAAACAACCGATAAATATTTAGCTTAACACATACATTATTTACCATATCTCTATGAGGAATTTATTTTAATTCCCGAACAGCTTTCCTGGAAATGGTAAAATATTATTAGTAAAGCATATCCACTAATAACAAATAAATAGTGTGTTGTGGCCACCACACGACTTTCTTCTATATTTTCCTATACAAATTCACTCAGTAAAAAAAAAAAAAAAAAATATTAATAATAATTTATTAAAATTATTATTTAAAAAAATTATCTTCCATGATAATGCACACGGTTTCCATATTAGAGAAATAGTATAACACTAAATATATATACAAAAAAAGTTGAATTTATTCTCAATTTTTTTTTTTTTTTTTTTTTTTTTTTTTTTTTTAGTGAAAAAAATCGATAACTTTATTTTAAATTATTGTAGATCGATGGTTCAACCATTCGTTTTAAAGGTATTGGCGAGCTCTTTTGAAACATACCCATCATGAAAATTTACTCCCCTCGAGGGGGGACTTCCCCCCCAGGGGGGCAGGCGAAGCTCCTACATACACAAAAAAATTTTCCCAGTTGACTATCTCTATTAGAAAAAATATGTATTCGTTTCATTTTGTTTAGTGCAGTCTATAGATGTTAAACTCTACTTACCTGCAATTTCCCCCATAGACGTAATGAATACTTTTGAGTGTCCCTGTACACGAACCATCTGCTTCCTCTTAACGAAAAGCTTACTGTAGCATCCCTACACCCATTTAGCATACCGAGTTTGGAATTTCTGCTACAATTTGTTCTTGTGATATGCTGATAACAGACAGACAGACCATTCGCTAAAAACATGATTTTCGTATTCAGGGAACCTCAGAACATGTCAGTATAACAAAAACTCACGTTCGAAAATTTGACCCTAAAACAATGCTTTCTCGACCCTATGGGTAAGAGAAAGTAAAAATTAAGTGATCTATTGTAGAATAGAATTAACTTTTTCTAAAAACTTGCACGAAATCGATTACAATGGAGAAAGTATTTCCCTCTCATCTCGGTTAATCAAGAATGTACACTACAGTGTGTGATCAAATTATCAGATATCCCCCCCCCTATTTTGATATATAACTATATATATTTATTTATTTAAATACTGGACAAAAGGGCCCGGGACTTCAGACATGCAAATAACATTTAAAAACTCACATTTTCACGACCGATTTAGTTCAGAGTGCAATTAGGGACCCATCACAAATTGAAGAAGGGCACAAAAACTTTGGATCACCGTGCATCATAAAAATATAAATGACTATAATAAAAATGACCTGTAACTTTAACACATGGTTGCAAATATTATGTATAATATTTACATATTTTGATGTCGAAATTGCGCAATTATTTAAGAAGATATATACTATATATATATATTTTTTTTTTTTTTCAAAAATTAATTTTTTTTTTTTTTTTTTTTTTTTTTTGAAAAGTTTTTTGCTTATGATTAGAACGAATTTCCGTTAAAATTTCACAAATTTTACAAAACATTAGAGAAACATTATTCTGAAACATAAAATTCTCACGTGTAATAGTCGCTGAGATATGAGTATTTATATTAATAAATATTGTTTTACTGCGCACGCGCGAATGAAGCATTTTCATTACATAGATTGAAAGCTAGATATATTGGGCAACATCTGTCAAAAGTTCATTTCAATAGACTAAAAATTAAGCAAATTGTCGGCAAAAGAACGAGATAGATTTTAGGTATTTTCCAGAGTTGATATTTCATAAAGAGTTTTTCACCACGTATTTTATTTGAAGATCCATTTTTTTTTTTCAACCACGTTGCAAAAGTTCTTTTTTGTGAAAAACTCCTTATAGGCTTGTACCTATAACATATACATATATATTTTTTATTATTATTTATATATTTACTAAAATTTCTGAGTTCATAACAGGTTTACCAAAAAAGAAATTTTGCAACGTGGTTGATAAAAATTGGATCTCCAAATTAAATACGTAGCGTGTGAAAAACCCTTATGAAATTTCAACACTGGAAAATAATTCATCATCATCACGGGAGCTTAGGGAGTACCTGCAGTGATCGAGACCACCGCTTACCTCCACCTGAAGGTGTAGAAGCCTGAAGTTGGGTTGCAGCATCAAGTAAATCGGGATTCTTGAACTAAGGTGAGCTCATTACATGGGCTCGGCGTGATGATACGATGAGAAAAAAAAAAAAAAAAAAAAAAAAAAAAAAACATTCTGATGTCAAGCCAGTCTGAGGAGTGACAGTAAACTGAAGGGGGTGGGAGAGATCTGACAGCTATAAATTACATGATGGAATTCCGGAAATCCGCTCTGTCCAAAAAAAAAATCTATACATTTTTTTTTTTTTTCTTTTTCCATTAAGGAAAAATTTTACTTAAGTGGATTGCACACAGTCCTGCCCCATAGCCCCCTCGGCCTGTCTGAGACAGATTTGCCTTGAAAAAGGCACCTTTAGAGGTCCTGGATAGGGATCTGCATGTTCTCCTAAAATTTTGCCTAACAGTTTAATACTAAGAATGACTATATACAAAATTTACAATTATAATAACAATTTAAAATTAAAGTTTAAAAGAACAATAAAATTTGCAAAAAAGAAGTGGTTTAAGTTAAGGTTTAAATGCATAAAATACAGTAAACTATATACAATTGGAAGTAGAGTCCCTAAGAGTAAGGTAACAGGTAGGAAGGTTGACAGAACGCGACTGTGAGTATGCACAGAGTGTTGCAGACGTTGGGTGGGGGGCGCCAGAAGTAGAAGAATCGAAATTCTATCTACGGATAAACTAATTTGGAGCTGGAATTCTGTGTTATGTGACCCCAGTGGGGTCACGCCTCCGACGCTTAGAAATGGGTACAAACCCATCTTCTCTAAGCAAAATAACAAGCGGACGTTTTCGTCCCCTGCCTACACGAGGATCGTATCTCCTGATGGCGTTTAACACAGAATTCTGAGCTTTAGGGATTGACCTGTGAAACTTCAACGTAAGTTTCTTTATGACGGAATAGATGGATTTAATTTTCAGGTCTTTGTGAATAACGTCATTGCGAACATAGCGAAAGGCCTTAACATACCTGCGCAATTGCTGATTTTGGAAGACTTGAAGTCTCTCAAGAGCTGACTTAGAAGCTGAACCGTACACAACGGACCCATAGGTCAAGATAGGACGGATCATGGATTTGTATAGTAACAATTTGTTCTTGATGGACAGGCTGCTATTCCAAGCAAGTAGATAAGAAAGTGGGGCCATGGCACATTTAGCTTTATTCAGAACTTCCGAAATATGCTTGTGCCATAATAATTTGGAATCTAGGTGAAGTCCTAGGTATTTATAAGAAGTTTCCCAGGGAATAGGTTCATTATTGAGTCTAAAATTAAAATTATCGTTGGGGTCATACGATTTTTTGGTAAAAAAGATGGCAGCACTTTTGGAACTGTTCACTTTGATTTTCCATTTCTTGAGCCAAATCTCATACAAATTAAGGTAGTCCTGGAGTGTTTCAAACACAGTGAGTGGTTGTGTGTGTCTGAACATGATGGCTGTATCGTCCGCAAATAATGCTAAGTGGACATTGGGCTTTCGTGGAATATCATTGATGTAAATGTTGAATAGGCGAGGCCCGGCAAGAGATCCTTGAGGAACTGAGCTGAGAACAGGTTTCGGGCTAGAGATGGAGTTACCCACTTTCACCACGAAAGACCTGTTGGAAAGATAATCTGCAAAAATTTTGATAAGTTGTTCCGGAACACCTAATTCAGAGAGTTTATAGAGAAGGCCGGCGTGCCAGACCTTGTCAAAGGCCTTTTGCACGTCGAGAAATATAATTCCCGCCACACCGCTGGTTTGGTATCCATCGTGAATGAATTCCGACACTCTCCACAACTGCTGTTGTGTGGAATGACTTGTTCTGAAACCGAATTGTTCGGGTATGATTATGTCATTAGAGTCCAGGAATTCATTCAATCGGCGGACGAGGACATATTCGTACACCTTCGAAAGACATGATAGGAGAGAAATAGGACGATAGCTAGAAGGAGAGTGTTTGTCTTGTCCCCCTCCCTTCGGTAGGGGAACAACGACAGCTCTCTTCCAGCGATCGGGAAAGATATTAAGTTTAAGCATGCAGTTGATAACTATGGAGATATAGAAAATAAAATGAAGAGGTAAGTTAATTAGCATATTGGTAGTAATTTGATCCTCACCGGGTGCCTTATTTTTCTTGAGCCCTTTGATGTACTCCTGGACCTCAGAAGGGGTCGTAGGTTGGAGAGTGTTAGGTGTTTCACTAAGAAGTAGGTTTTGTACCCTATAGTCGACCATGAAGTCAACCATCGGGTTAGAGATATCTGCATGTGGTGAGAACTGACTTCTAAGACTTTCAGCAATAGCTTCAGCCTTATCCTTGTTATTATAAGCCATCCCATTTGGGCCATTAATGGCCGGAATGTGTGTGCGTGTCCTACGAATACGGGAGGTAGCCCTCCAAATTGTGTTGTCTTCGGTCGATAGAGATTCGACAAAATTATTGAATCGTGTTTTACTGTACTCCGAAATTGCAGCTTTGACATTACGAATAAGCCTGTTAAGCTTATTCCTAAAATAAGGGGACCTATGAACCTGCCATTGCCTGCGAGCATGATTTCGATCACGGATCATTTCCCTGATGTTGTCAGGTAATCTGCAGTAATCACTAGATCTCGTGCGCGGTTCGGAGCTCCGCGAGTACGCATCTCGAAGTGTGTCTTCGAGTTCAGCCACTGCCAACTCCGCTTCCTCCTTAGAACTTGGAATGATGGAAGGAACATTGCGTTCCGAAAGGATTTCATGGAACTCAATCCATCTGGTGGAAAGAGCTGTTCGAAGATCGAGATCATAGGACCCAACTTCATACCTTAAGACAACAGGTAGGTGATCGGAATCTAGATCATTCAGCGTTTGAATGCTGTAGGCAAAAGGAAAATTGCGGGTGATGGCAAAATCCAAAATATTATGAGAGTAGGTAAAAGTGGGTTCGAGGGGCGCATGAATTTGCGCGAAATTTTGATCCACCCACTTCCTTAATTTAATGCCGGGTTGGTTATTCCGGGGACAGTTCCAGGATGTATGCCAAGCATTAAAATCACCCGCAAGAATGAAATTTGGAAAATTTTTAGTGAGACGGGATAAGTCTTGCTCGAGCAGGTTGCTCCTTTCCCTACTACTCTGAACATACACAGCTGCAATAAGCAAATTTGGAATATTGGGAAAGTCCAAAACAATTGGAGTAGCTTCAATACAATTTAGAGTGGGAAGTTTAACAAGAGAAGCATTGAAACCATTTTTAACATAGATAGCAGTGCCGCCAAATGAATAGGAATGAGTAGGTCTGCGTAGATTACGAGGCCTGTCAACATTGAAAATCTCGTAATTTGCTACGCGGACAGTACGTCCCTGGGAAAAGTGGGTCTCTGTGACCAAAATTAAGTCGAAATTGTTACTAGTAACAAAATCCCTGAAGTCGTTGGCTTTATCGTACAAGCCATTGGCATTAAAAATACCAATGGTGAAAGAGTTCAAGTTCCGAGAAGACGGGAACATGATGGCCAAAAGAGAGAATTTACATGGTGATGGGAGGGAGTAAACTTAGGCCATACTGCGGATTTGACTCCACAGTATGTGAATTCGGTCGACGTCCGTGGATGCTCTACGGAGCGCCGGAAGTGCATTCGTGAATGCATTAAAAACAAGATCCGCGTCGTAAGTGGTTTGAAATGCCATTAGCATTTGAATGAAATCGGTTGCCGAACCAGCATCCTTGCTAGGGACCGAAGAATTTGGAAGAGGTGTATTTTTCTGGGTTTGGTGGTCAGCGGCCTCGCTATGTCCTTGCGCAACGCCCGAAAAAGATTGGGCTTCATCAACCTTCCTAGAGGTGAAGGTACGTTTAGGACCCCTATCGGTCGGTTTTTTCTTATTTTTGGAAGAAGATTTCTTGGGTGGGTTGGACCGTGGGAATTTCGGGCAACTGCTGAAGTTGGCAGTATGTTCCCCCCCCGCAGCGCACACACTTGCAGGGTTCCTTGAAGTCCTTGCGACATTCCTGAGACCTGTGATCCCCGGCACACTTGACGCATTTCGGGGGCAGGGCGCAGGCTGTGGCAGAGTGAAAGAACCCCTGACAATTGTAACACTGTGTAGGTCCCTTCCTGCCTTTATATTCCTCAACAGTCACCGTGGTTTCCATGAGTTCATTGATTAGGAAAATACTGTCCGATGTTGAGGACTTAGGGATGGAAATTTGGAATAGGGGCATATAATACTTTTTAGTAACAGGCCCCCTGTAAAGTTGAGTTACACCGACTTCTTCAAAGTCATATTCAACTTCGAGGGCGCTGCGTATGCTTTCGGTTTTGGTGTGAAGAGGAAGTCCTCTAATCACAGCCTTAACCGGCTTTTCACTGTCCAAGATAAAGGTCCTAAATTGTACCTTTTCCTGCTGTAAATATCGCTGAATATTCCTAAAGCAATCATCGTCAGTAACCGTAACTTTTAGGAATTTTCCTGACAATTTAGATTTTAGGTTAAGATCGAGCTGGCGCAGTTGGCATAGTAACATTTGCCAATCGTTTGGGGGATTAATAAAAAAGGGGGGAGGAACAATTTTCCTTACCGCGGGTTTTGTTTGAATAGAATTTGGTTCAACCTCCATTTGAATATGGGAATTTTCCTTAATTTTTGTCTGTGATGACAAATTTTTTCTCTTATTATGGGAAACAATCTTAAATCCGGTGGAATCTGCAGAGTCAACCTCGCTCTCCCGGGGGCGCTTGCCCTGTGAAGAGGATTGACTACCCTCCGCTGTAACAGAGGGCGCCACCTCATCAGTCGGGCCGACGGTCCCAGAAGACTGGGCTGGCTCATGGATCAAGATTGGGGCGGATGGAGGTGAACAGTCAAATATAGGTAGATTTGTTACCTTACTCAAGGTTTCCAAGTCTTTATAGATGATTTGTCGCTCATTTGGAATTCCAGACCGGAGAGCAGTCAATTCCTCCTCAGACGCATCAGTTTTCCTACTTAGTTTAAGCTTACGGCATTCCAAACTACAATAGTCTGCCCGTAGCTTGATCATAAGAAATTGCAATTCATCTTCACTTAATTGGCTTGTATCAACGTTCTTACTATAAAGTAAGGCGTTGCCGCTGGTAGCGGAAGCAGAAGTGTGCATGATTACACCAAAAAGTGGAAGGAAAAAACCGAACAAGCTATAATATTAGCTGTTCGGTTAAAAAAACGCTTAAAGAAGCGAAAAAAGCTTTATTTCTATATTTTGCCGCTAGATGGCAGCACTAAAAATCAGGAGCGCTCAGAATACACGTCTACACTCAACGAGATCCAACGTGAAACTCTGTGAAAGTGTCCTGGAAAATAAATAAAATTTAGATCGTTCTTTTGCCGGCAATTTGCTTAATGGACCATATTCTCACTTTGGGTTCGAGGCTACAAGAATATCAGCTGGTTAGGCAAACAATCCTCAACTCTACCATAGCAAAGCATTGTGGCTTGCAAATATCTTGCAATATTATTTATAAGAGTTACAGATTATATGAAATTGAAGTAAGAGTGATAGAGTGATACCTTTGTTTAGTTTTTAATCCAGTTTTAGTAATATACTTCAATGTATTAATAATATTAATACATTAATAATATTAATCAACATATGTAATACTAAAAGTTGCCACGTGAACTGTGGCGATGTGAACAAATTTAAATGGATGTTCCATTTATTCCTTTGATTGAAATTCTAATTATTTAAGCTTTGATGTCTATATATATATGTGTGTGTGTATAAAATGCTCTTATTAATCTTTTATTCATTATATATATATATATATATACTAGCAGGCTTTGCCCGCTTCGCTGGTCACCATATTTAAAGGAAACTCTTTTCTATATAGTTTTATGAAAAAAAGAGAAAATAATAATACTGAAATCGCTCAAAAGTTCACTTTGGGTTCCCGCTACCTTCGGCAGCGCCTTGTTCGTCCTCGCATCCTGCGATACCTGTCCCTATTGCCTGCGACAATGACTTACCCGTGGGCTTCCATTTAGGTGCTTATCATATATGACAATTTCGATACGGACAGTATCGACAATTTTGAAGTAGCCCTTTATATTTGAATCCTAGTTATATATGAGCAACATTATACGTGATGTACATAATATTTGCTTTCAAGTTATTCTCTATATTTATTTGATTTAATCGATCAACCATAGAATGACAGCAATTTCAAGCCAAATATAATATTACAATATGCTATGATCGGCTACTTCTATCGCATGAGACAATTATTATTATTTTGTGGTTATATATACTTCATGCTTAGTTAATAGTAGTTGGTATATAGAAAAATAAATAAATTAATATGTAAACTTGATCATGGCACAGCCTTAATGCCCTTGGCGACTTTTAAATTTTTGTTGCCGTTTTAGACCAAAATATAATTTATGCGATTATTGTTCCTACGCAAGCGAAGTGTGACGTCACTGACCGTCCGTGGATGCAAGAAATGATTTCCTATGTTAATCGCCCATTGGATGTTTTGTAAAAAATTATTAAAAATCGAAGAAAATTATTTCCCGAGTTTAATTCCCATATTTGGGTACATATATGTTTTAGTTATCATGTGCATGTGTTAGATTGAGTTATTTTGCTGTCAAATTGACGAAATTTTAATTTTTAATTTCAAAACTCTGTCGTTCTTGGCGCTTATTGTATTTGGTGATCAAAAACGTAATACGAAAATATACATGCCAGATGTATATTTTCGTAACATGCATTGTACGAAATATTGTTTCATATTATTCATGGAACAACTATAGTATTTCCCCTCAGCTAGATTTGGCGATTTTTCGTTGGCGATTATGGCTAAATCATAAATCTAAAAATCATAAATCATATAGCATAAATGATAAAATCGTAAGCTAAATTATAAATGATAAATCATAAAATCATAAATCATATAGCATAAATGATAAAATCGTAAGCTAAATTATAAATGATAAATCATAAAATCATAAATCCAAAATAAATAGCATGCAGGCTGCCATATTATATCGTAAACAATCCAGAACGACATCGTTATCGTTCAAATCGGCGCCAAAGAAAAATCGCCAAATTCAGCTGAGGGGAAATACTATAGTTGTACCTTATTCATTACTGTCTTAAAATAAGTTGTTAAAATAACCATGATTTTTGAAAGGAATTAAATTATGTTCGATAAATAATTTGGCGATATTTTATTTTTCTACCAAGGATGACCGATATCAAATCTATTCCGCTACAACATATTAGTATCTTATATTAGATACTTAATTTAGACATTTGAAAACAAATTTGACTTCAAATTATGATAGAATATTTATCATTTCCCTTTCAATCAGTATATTTGTTGGATATTGTGTAAATATCATTCTTTGAAATGAAATGTTTGTGTTTTCAATCGAATATGGAAGTTTGGCATTTTTTTTTTCTAGAGTTTTGAAATTAAAAATTCAAATTTTGTCAATTTTACTACAAAAATAACTTAATCTAATGCATGGACATGATAACTAATACATATCTATACCTAAATACGGGGATTAAAATCGGGAACTACTTTTCCTCGACTTTTAATAATTTTTTACAAAAAATCCAATGGGCGTTTAACATAGGAAATATTTTTCTTGCATCCACGAACGGCCAGTGACGTCATCACTTCGCTTGTGTATTTCTTTCTATCTTTTCCTTGGCGAAAAATGTCCGATCTACTTCAGCATCAAAATTATAAAAAATTGTCAAGAATTATCAATAAGAAAATACCTTTAATATATTGCTGAATTAGCGTTGACCCATTCTTGCCGTCAGGAGGCGGGCTGTTCTTCCACTGGAGATCGTCTGCCTATTTTTATGTTTTATTGATTGGCAACATGGTTTTTTCTGATGATAAAAAGTTTTGTTTTTCTGTTGTAAAAAGAAGGAATGTGAATCCGTAAGGATATGAAAGAGCGTTCTGACGCTCGACAGCTAATATTAAATATTGTGATAGCTGCAGATATTAATGAAACAATTATGTATTATAAATGTAAATAGTGCGTCTAATTAAACGTTTGTGTCGTGAAACTTGAGCTGTGTTTATTTCGACTACTTTGTGATTACTTAGAATAAGCCGGCGAAAAAGAACAAGACCTGTCAGGTAAGAAATATTTTATCCTCTTTCTTATGAAATTTATAAAACCTGACGGGACATTTAATGGCGCCCGTTCACAGGGACGCCGGTAGAAAAATTTGTTCTAAGTAATAAATTCTAATTTGTTCTAATGAATAAAGTATAGAAATAGAATATAATTTATTCTAATTGAAATATGATCTCATTTTTATGAGAAGATAACATTAAAAATTTGAAATACTTTTTGTAAGTATTATTGAGAATAATTTTGAAAACATAAAATGTATGTTTATTTTTGAACTGCTCATTTGATATTTGGAACAATATGAAGAATTTGTTTATGTTGAAGAAAATGTTAATACATATTCTATGAATGCATATTTTGATTTTACATTGATTTTGCATATTTTGATTTAATAAAGAAGATTATTATTTTATATGAAAATTGTTATTTTGAATCAAAGTGTTTCGAAAATTGAATGTTTTTGTTCTCAAAACATTATTTAGAATTCTAAAATTTCTTCCCAGAATTACTTTCGATTTCGGAATATTTTTTGTTCTCGTTTTATGAAGCTTTGATTTGAAGTGTTTGTTTATTATTTTATCAGTCTTTATTTGAATTATGGAAGCCGCAACTAAATTACGCGGTTCTTATCGAGGTACCTTTACAAAATTTACTGAAAAGGTAAAAAACCTTTTAGAAACTGAAACTTGTGACATCGATTCTTGTGCTGGGTTCTTAGCACAGTTACAAGAAAAATATTCCAGAGTTGAAACGCTTTCGGAGGTAGATAAATTTCAGTATCTACTTCAATCTACTCAAAAGGGGTCTAGAGCCAGAGAAGTCGTAGAATTTTTTCCCGTAACAGCTGAGAACTATTCACAAGCGGTTGATTGTTTACATACAAGATTTGGCAGGGAAGATGTACTAATTGAAGTTTATGTTAGGGAATTATTAAGCCTTGTGCTAAGTAATACTGTAAATCAGGAACATAAATTACCAATTGTGAAGCTTTATGATAAATTAGAAACACAGTTACGATCTTTAAAAATGCTTGGTGTAACAAGCAATAAATATGCCTCAATGTTATACCCGTTAGTTGAATCTTGTTTACCAATAGATCTTTTGCGTATTTGGGAAAGACACTTGAATTCTGTTTCTCTTAGTTCGGAAGATAAATCTTTTAATAAATTAGAAACTTTAATGCAGTTTTTACGTAATGAAATTCAAGGTGAAGAAAAAATTAATTTAGCGACAAGTGGATTTGGTTTTTAAAACAAACCCAAGAAATTTAACACAATGAAATCTAAAAATTTTCTAACACACAATAAAATTATTCCAACAGGTATGGAACTTTTAACCTCGTCCCAAAGTAAACAAAACCGAGAGCAAGAGTGCGTGTTCTGCGATAAGCCACATCTAAGTGCGGAATGTAGAAAAGTAGCAAACTTGACTTATGATCAAAGAAAACAAAATGTTATGAAACGGGGAGGCTGCTTTAAATGTTTAAAATTGAACCAAATTTCTAGTTCGTGTAGAAGTAGATGTAACTGTGCGATTTGTGGGAAAACCCACCATACTCTTCTCTGTAAGAATGATCCGAAATCAGCTGCGCACGCACAAAGGGTTAAAAATGACAAGAATACTTCCGATCAAGATACAACATTATCAAATGTTTCATCAACTCCCAGTGTTTTGCTACAGACACTCGTGATTAATTTAAGAGGTGAAAACAGAATTTTAAAAATTCGGGCGATTATTGATTCCGCTTCCCAAAGGTCTTACATCTTAGAAAACACTGCAAAAAAGATTGGATACAAGCCAATAAGAAAAAAAAAAAACTGAAGCATTCCTTATTTGGTGGTTCGAACACGAATACTTTGACACACAATGTTTACAAAGCTTACCTTTCTGATGTCAGCGAAACTTATCGTTGCAATTTTGAAGTTTTGAGTCAGCCTACAATTTGTTTTACTATGCCACCGGTCACTCAAGAACTGTGTGAAGATGATTTATCAGGTACGGGGATATATTTAGAAGATTGCCTTAACCCCATAGAGCTCCTTATAGGTGCAGATGTAGCTGGCAAATTAATGACAGGAAAGCTGAAGAATCTGAAATCCGGCCTGACCGCTATTGAAACAAGGCTAGGTTGGACTGTTATGGGACGCACTAAGAAGTTTACTGAAGATACTGAAAACCTTGTAGTCACTTCGATGTTAGCTAGAGAAGTAAAAATTTCTGATCTGTGGGAACTAGATGTCCTAGGAATTAAGGATCCTGCAGAGAAACAGTCAAAGGAAGAACTTGAAGAAGCATCCAAAAATCATTTTGAGAAAACTCTAAGTAGAGATGATGACGGACGCTATGTTGTAAAATTACCATGGATAGAAGGACACCAAGAACTCCCAGATAACAAAACAATTGCTGAACGAAGGCTAAAATCAACTGTGAGGACTCTGAAGAATAAGGGTCTTATTGAAGATTATGAAGAAGTTTTTTGTCAGTGGCTTGGTGAAGAAATAATTGAAGAAGTAAATACTGATGAATTCGAGAAGATAGATTGCCATCATCTGCCTCATAGAGCAGTTATAAAAGAGCATTCAACGACAACAATTCGTCCTGTTTTCGATGCTTCTGCAAAAGAAAAGAACAGTTACTCTTTGAACGATTGCCTAGCTAAAGGTCCAAACTACATGGAGTTGATTCCTAACATTTTGAATAAATTTCGTTTGAACAAGTATGGGGTAGTATCAGACATTCGCAAAGCATTTCTACAAATAAGAATAAATGAAGAAGATTGTGATTTTCTAAGATTTCTGTGGTGGGAGGGCGGTGATCCTAATAAAGTGAAGATTTACAGACATCGTCGAGTAGTATTTGGGGTAAACTGCAGCCCATTTCTTTTAGGAGCTACTCTAAATTTCCACCTAAGTAATGTTCCAGATTATTTGCAAGAGACTGCTTCTAAACTTAAAAACTCTATGTATGTCGACAACTGTGTTACAAGTTGCAGTTCCGAAGAAGAAGTAGTTAATTTTATGGCACAATCTAAAGAAATCATGTCAGCGGGATGTTTTGATCTTAGAGGATGGATAGGTAATGGTCTACCACCAAGTGTGTACGGAATTCCTGAAGAAGATTTTCCAGAGACTGTCTCAGTTTTGGGCTTCAATTGGAATATTTTGGAAGATACTCTATACTGTAGTTTAAAGTTTGATGAGTGCGAAAATGCAAATCTAAGTAAGCGATTTATCCTGTCCTTAGCAAGTAAGCTTTTTGACCCCATTGGGTTTCTCTGTCCTGTCACTTTAATTGCAAAGATCATAATGCAAGAATGTTGGCGTAGGAAACTGCCCTGGGATGCCAAGCTACCAGATGACATCGAGAAAAAATTTCTGAAATGGGAAAATGCATTAAAATGCTTGGAAGGCATTAGAATCCCTAGAAGGATATTAGAAAATCATGCTCTAAATACAAATGTGTCATTCCATGTGTTTTGTGATGCATCAAGCCACGCTTATGCAACTTGTATATATATCAGAGAAGAAAATAATTTTCATGTGAGATGTCAATTGGTTCAAGCTCGTGCTCGAGTAGCACCCTTGAAATCAGTCTCCATACCGAGACTAGAATTATTAGCATGTTGTTTAGGTGTTAGATTAATGAATTCTATAAAAGGAGACTTCTGTGACAGCCAAGTTCAAACTTTCTATTGGTCTGACTCCATGAACGCATTGTTCTGGATAAAAAATCAAGAACCATGGGGAGTATTTGTGCTGAATCGTACCAGAGAAATAAGATCTTTGAGTCATCCCAACGACTGGAGATACGTCCCGGGTAACTTAAATCCAGCTGACCTTCCATCAAGAGGTTGCAATGCTGATGCTTTACTCAAATCCCTTTGGTGGGAGGGTCCGGAATTTTTGAAGACACCAACGAGTCAATGGCCGAGACAAGAAATCTCACCCGAAATACAGATTGTCAATTCAGAAAAAAAAAGGTCGATCATTTCTGCTCTAAGTACTGAAACTACTGAGAAGTTTTATGAGAGATACTCGTCTTACGTGAAATTATTAAGAGTTACGGCATGGATATACAGATTCATCTCGAATCTTCGAAATCATTCTAAACGAAATTCTGGGGATCTTACAAATAAAGAACTTAAACATGCTGAATTAATCCTGTTAAAGATGGTTCAAAGGGAAGACTTTCCTAAAGGAATAGATGATCGTTTACGAAAACTTCATCCCACCGTTGACAAAGATGGCCTTCTAAGGGTAAAGTCTCTTATACTTAGAAGTAAAGATAATACAGACTTTCGTTTGCCTATCATTTTACCAGGAAATCATTACATCGTGCAGAAATTGATAGAATGGAAACATAACGAATTAAACCACGCAGGAGTACAAATATTAATGAACCATCTCCGAGAAAAATATTGGATTCTCAGGTGCAGAAAGTCCATACGGCAAGTTACCTTACGTTGTATAAGATGCAAACGCTTCACCGTAAATTCTGTTCAGCCTGAAATTACCGCCTTGCCGGAAGACAGGATCAGAGATGCTGCTATCTTTGAAATTACCGGGGTTGATTTAGCCGGACCTTTGTACTTGAAAAATGGTAAAAAATGTTGGATTGTGCTGTACACCTGCGCTGTTTACAGAGCGGTACATCTTGAATTATTAAAATCATTATCCTCTGAAGCATTTTTGCAAACCCTGCGAAGATTTGTTGCGAGAAGGGGTCGACCTTCTGTAATATACAGCGATCGAGGCACAAATTTTTCAAGAGCTTCGAAGCTATTTACTGATCCTATACTTGCAAAAATACGGAAGGAAGCCCTAGTACAGAACATAATATGGAAGTTTATCCCCCCAGCTTCACCATGGTGGGGTGGCTGGTGGGAACGCTTAATAGGCTGTACAAAGCAAATTTTGAGAAGAGTATTAGGACGAGCAGCTCTAGATTTTGAAGAACTTTACACAATTATATGTGATATCGAATGTTTGATGAATTCCAGACCATTAACTACTATTTCTGAGGATCCCGATGATTTAATTCCATTGACTCCGAGCATGTGTTTGCAAGGAATTAAAGAAACTGGTCTTCCTGACCTAGATAACTTCGAAAATGTGAATTTAAAAAGAAGACTTCGATATTTGCTAAAATTGAAGAAAGATTTACGGAAAAGATTCAGAATTGAATATCTAGGACAATTAAAAAATTCAAAGGGTATCGCTAAGACTGACAAAAAAATTGCTGTAGGAGACATAGTTCTCGTCGTTCATGATAATCAAAAAAGAATCAACTGGCCATTAGCCAGAGTTGTGGAAACTTATCCTGGTAAAGACGGAATAGTTCGAGTGGCAAAAATCAAGACAGAAAATGGATTTTTGATACGCCCAGTTCAAAGACTTTATCCGTTAGAGATCTCTTCTGATGAATCTAGTGATTTTCGTGCAAAGTATGCTGCAAATGGAACTTTGATACCTACTCGTTCTACACCGAAAAGATGCCCTGATCCCTCTGAACTGTCTAGAACTGTTTCAAAGAATGTCAAGAAATCTGTTGAGATACCTGACGAAAAACAACGATTTACCAGGAGGGGTGGATCCATTAGAGCTCCAGATAGACTGAATTTATAATTGACTGATAGAACTTTTATTTACCTTTTTTTTTTTTTTTTCTCTCTGTTCCTTTTCATTTTTGCATGATGTAATGTTTATTAATATGTCTTTTTTCTCTTTTTTAGTTTGATTTTGTTTGATTTGAGGATGACCCATTCTTGCTGTCAGGAGGCGGGCTGTTCTTCCACTGGAGATCGTCTGCCTATTTTTATGTTTTATTGATTGGCAACATGGTTTTTTCTGATGATAAAAAGTTTTGTTTTTCTGTTGTAAAAAGAAGGAATGTGAATCCGTAAGGATATGAAAGAGCGTTCTGACGCTCGACAGCTAATATTAAATATTGTGATAGCTGCAGATATTAATGAAACAATTATGTATTATAAATGTAAATAGTGCGTCTAATTAAACGTTTGTGTCGTGAAACTTGAGCTGTGTTTATTTCGACTACTTTGTGATTACTTAGAATAAGCCGGCGAAAAAGAACAAGACCTGTCAGGTAAGAAATATTTTATCCTCTTTCTTATGAAATTTATAAAACCTGACGGGACAAGCGTTTATGCCAAGCGTGTTTCATCCGCCATACTACAAAAAAAAAAAAAAAAAAAAAAAAATCTGAAGTTGAGGTATATAAAAAAATGCTGTGAAATAAAATTCAGAAGAAATATGTTAGATTTGTAATATTACTATTTTATTTTAAAATTATAAAGTGTCATTTTCTCATCGACCAATTTAACATTTATTAATTTCTTATTTTTCGCGTGAAAGCATATTTCATTTTATGCTGAAAACAATAAATAAATACATCTCGTAAACTTTTTTTGGCAACAATTAAAAATTTAAATGGCTTATATTAAGTCAATATAAGTCAATAAGTTTATTATTTTCATATTTTAATTAATTTTAAAGATTTTTTCATTTTTTTTTTCATAAACCATCCCTGACCTATAAGGAAAAAAACAAAAAAAGAATGATCGAAATCGGTCAAGCCGTTTACGATTTTATAAATAACACACAGACAAACATTCATTTTTATATATATAGATATGAGTGTGTATACATAAAATGTTCTGCAGTTTTACGATATGGAATAGTCTTAACTTTATCATTCGATTCAGTTGTTTACATTTCTCTTTTGTTCTTGTTTAAACAGATATCTGATTATTAAGTAAAGAAATATTTAGGAAAATGGAGATATAATTTTTAATGGAAAATATTTAGGAGAAATATTTAGGAAAATGTTATGCGTAACAATAAAATGGCATCTTGAATCTAATTTGTTTACAAAATATCGGCCACGTGTTCGGCGATTTTACCTACTGTGACGTCACAGGAATATTGTCCATATTGACTTTTGACAAAAGTTGCTGAATATATTTAGCTTTCAACCTATGTAATAATAATAAACCTTTCGCGCATGCTCAGTAAAATAATATTTGCTAATGTAAAATATAAATGCTCTTATCTCAGAGAATATTAGACAAGAGTTTTATGTTTCAGAATAATTTTTCTCTAATGTTTTGTCAATTTTTCTGTAAAGTTTTATGGAAATCCGTTATAGCTATAAATAAAAGATAAAAATAATAGTAATAATAATAATAATAATAATAATAAATTACATTTGTCCAAATAATTGCGCAATTTTCACAACAAACATACAAATATTATACATAGTATGTGCAACAATGTGTTGAAGTTATAAGATTTTTATAGCTTTTTATGATACAGGGTGATCCAAAGTATTTGCACTCTTCTTCAATTTGTGGTTGGTCTGCACTCTGAACTCAAACGATAGAAGAAAAAGTGAGTTTTTAAATGTTCTTTGCAAATCTGAAATCCCGGATCTTTTTTTTTTTTTTTTTTTTTTTTGTCCAGTATTTTTTTTAGAAAATTTAAAAAATGTAAAAGTAAAAAAAAAAAAAAAGTTGCACTTCGGGAGTGCCGACAGAAGTGAAAACGTGAACAATTACGTGTGTATTTCTTGAATCGTCAGGAAATATTTTATTGTGTAGGAAATACTTTTAAATGAAGTGTTTTTTTATTCATCAATATAAACTACTACTACAAAAATTATATTACAATTTTATTTAATGCGCTAACTGCAATAGAGACAGTGTCCGGAGATGAGAGAAGTCGTGTAGAGCCACACCAGATTGTAAAAACGTGAGAAAAATGGCGGCTTTGGCCTTTCTCACGGTTCTGTGAAGTCCAACTGCAACGTTTCCGACTGCAATCTTTAAGAGACAGTGTCCGGAGATGAGAGAAGTCGTGTAAAGCCGCACCAGATTGTAAAAACGTGAGAAAAATGGCGGCTTTGGCCTTTCTCACGGTTTTGTGAGGTCTAACTGCAATAGAGACAATGTCCGGAGATGAGAGAAGTCGTGTAGAGCCGCACCAGATTGTAAAACAATGTACAGTATATAATTATCTACAAAAAAGACACTTAAAATGTACAAAAAAGCCAAGCTCAAAGAAAGAGAATGGATTAAAGTTGTGTCTAAAAAGGGTGTGATATCAAATTCCCAAGCTTACATTCAAATACTTATTTAATATTCCCTTTTAACTAAATTTTCACATGTGAATCAAGTGCCTTATGATATGTTGATAGAAATCCTTCTTTCCTGTACTAAATACATCATAGCGTGTTTCTGAAAAATATTATTATTTTTCTTTATGTATGATGGGCTTGGCGGCCATCTTTCAAAGTTTTACGTTAGTTTGAATTCTATAAATCTCATCAATTACAGGATGAGTTGGTTGATTGGTTGGTTAATTGAGTTTTATATCGCACTAGTGATGCGCAATGGGAAATAATTATAGGATGGGAGGATGGGAGTGCGCCAAAATTAACACTGTTAAAACTTAAATTGATTCAACTTGTGTGCTTAGCGGGGCTTTTGCGATGTTTTTAATGCATTTTTTTTTCTTTTTTAATCTGAATATTTCAACCCTTGTTCAATGGAATAACCATATTATTTTTACGAGATATTTATTCCAAGAAGCTAAATTCAAATTGGGTAAATATAACGGGGGGTGGAAGCTTCTATGCTCCCCCCCCTCTCCTTCATGTTTTTACGTTAATTTAAATTTTTATATTCTTTATTCCCGGCATTTATAGGATGGAAGTGCACTTAATACTAAATAATTATAAGAAATCATGTTATCGAAATATTTCCGTCTCTGCTGAATGGAATAGCAAAATTAATTTTATATGAGATATATTTTAAGAAACTTCTTTCAAATTGTGTGAATGTTTATTCATTACTTGAAAGATGGCCGCCAAGCCCATCATACATAAATAAAAATAATAATATTTTTCAGAAACACGCTATGATGTATTTAGTACAGGAAAGAAGGATTTCTATCAACATATCATAAGGCACTTGATTCACATGTGAAAATTTAGTTAAAAGGGAATATTAAATAAGTATTTGAATGTAAGCTTGGGAATTTGATATCACACCCTTTTTAGACACAACTTTAATCCATTCTCTTTCTTTGAGCTTGGCTTTTTTGTACATTTTAAGTGTCTTTTTTGTAGATATCATTTATTTTTTTTTTAAATAGTTTTTATATTTACTGGAATTAACCTGATACTTTACATCAGATATGCCCTGGATTTCAACTCAGCTTTCGTGCGATGTTGTTCTTTGCGTTAAACTGTATTACAAAGTTTTCTTTGCGTTAAACTTTCCATAATTCTAGTTGCTAGACATTATCCATAGGTTTTCTATGCAGACTAGTATGTCGTGTCCATCACAAAACTTTCTTCTACATTTTCCTATACATATTAACGCAGCACAAATTATTTATTATTTTTTTCATTATGAATGCTGAATATTATCAACTCAGAGAGGTATTGTTGCACAAAATGTCCAACGGAAGTAAATTTTCACCATGCAGATGGCATCCTTTCAGTTCTAAAAAAAAAATTGTAGTATATGAGCTCCACTTATCGGCCGATAGGCATCGAGATTCAATCAGCATAATGTCTCATAATGGCCTTTTCACATATTAAGTTTTGTTTCATTATATGCAACAGAACCTTTCCTTAAATTGCGATAATCGCTGTATAGCAGCGCCACATGTTGAGATATTGGTACAAAAGTTGATAAGCACTATAATTTGTAACAATGTAAATTTATTTGTAAATTTATGCAATTCCATGTATTAGTTACTCAGATATAGCCTTCTCTGAAATTGCGGCAATCACTGTATAGCAGCACCATGTTGAGCAATTGACACCAAATATTGATAAACGCTATTATACATCAAGGTTCAGTTGCATATAAATTTATATGTAATTATGAGCAGTAGCTCCTGATATCTAGTTGGAACAAAACTTTCGCCACACACATAGAACACACACACGCAAATAGAAATTTTCTAAAAATAGTCAAATTGTTTTCAGGAGCTCTTACAACGTGTAAATCCATTAAAGACAGAAAGTCGAAATTCATTTCAATAAAATGACAAGCGAAGCGGGCAAAGCCTGCTAGTATACTATATAGAAGGAAGTAGAAATCTTTATGCATCATAATTATCATTGCCAGATTGAATTGAAGGATATTAAAATTGGATACTATCCGCGATTGTAATGAAATGCTCACCCTCTGGTGGGCTAAGGTGAAATTATCATACCACTGATAGCTTTCACGTTGAAACAATGATAGAACAACAAGAAAGAACAATAATAAATACACGTGGCTATTATATTTACTAACAACTGCAGTTGAGAAAGAGCCATCTATCGATCATTACAAACGCGGATATCGTGTACTGACTTTCTTATTCTAAGGTATGAAAAATATTAAAAAATCAGCAATTCAAGCTATAGATTTGAAACAAATGTTATTCAAAAATGTATTCATTTCTGTTTTCAGGGATATAAAATTTAAAATTGTACAAAATAATAAAAGCAAAGATTCTTTGGTTAAAAATTAACTTATAAAAAGAAAAAGCAGCTAAATTTGAAATTAATATTTTTCGGGTTAACTAAGATGAAGCAATTTCATATTTGGCGATTTATGTCTCTTTGGCGATATTTAACAGTTTTTCAGCAATTAAGATAGGAAATTTTGATTTTTAAAAGCTAAATTTTATAAAAGTTCCTAGATTAAGTAATTGTCTATCTGAAAAACCAGTTTTCAAAGAATTCTGCACATTTATGAATTCTCTAGCTTGTTTTAAAAAAAATTTCTTGAAGAAGAAATTTTTTCAAAAAGTTGTCAAAACATCTAATTTTACGCTAAATTGAAAATGTTCCCATTTTTTTACTTATTAACTTAGAAAGTTCGTTTTTATCTCAAATTAAAGATCTCGTTGATACGAATATTTTACTTTTTGTTTCATTTTACTGCGATATTTGGTTCGTCCAATATTTAAAACTTTACGGAAAAAAAATTTGCCGATTTAACATGGGAAAGTTGGTTTCTGTATAATAAGCATTTAACGATCTTGGGTTATTTCTGTCGATTTTATTATTGGCGCGTTCTGCTTTGTGTTAGTGGTAGTTTGTTTGTTTTGCTTTTCTCTGAGCTTGGCTTGGCAAAACGACCGTTTCTGCTTGATTAACACTTCACATTAGCAAGTATCATACAAGGATGGAAAACGTTTGCTGACGATGACGCGAATTCAATGATTTTTGTTCACCCAAATGTGCTCAGCGCGCCTAAGAAGTTTTCACTTAAAAAAAAAATCTAATAATTTCATCACCCACGATATATTGTTCAAACCGAAGTATGTACAAAGTAACCTTCATAGTACAATTTTCCATAGACATGGTGCTGTAGAGTTGTGTAGATGCAAACCATAATGAAGAGATCTTCTTTCTATTTTATTCTCGTATGCAAATAAGACGTACACTATACCGACACAGCAAATCCATTTACAAAAAAGAAAAAAAAGAGGAATTTATTAAACATAATTATAGATGGACATAATTCTCCGGTCCATAAGCAAACTGCTTTTCATGAGAGCGTCTCAAGCTCGCCGTTCACCATCCGTGCAGCAACATTTTTATTTCCAATGGCTAGGCAAAAGATACAGAGAACTATAAATTTACAAAACAAATAATAGACACTATAACATAGAACAAAAGACCGAAGTCATTGCCTAAGGAGCGATCTTGCCTCCCAATATCTCGACTCTTCTGTAGAACCTCGGAGAGCCCTACAACGGGACAGATGGTCCCGGTCCATTACTTCTCCAGAATCACAAAGTGGGCAAGTAGGGTCGTTTAAGATACCTATGCGCTTCAAATGAGCGGCAAGGCAGTCATGTCCTGTAGATAGGCGGAAAGTCGCAACTGCCTCACGTCTTGGTTTATCAGGAATTAGAGAAGGACTTAAATTCTTCCATTTCTTTAGAGCTGTACGATTCTCAAGATCTCGTAAGGCATTAGATGCAGATAAATTCTTTAAATACAGTTTAATCCTCCAGTAAGAAATGGCTGTATTGGGATGTTGTAGTAAGGTGGCACCTCTTTTTGCAAGGAAGTCCGCTTATTTATTGCCCCAAAGGCCACAACGGCCGGGCACTCACTAGAGAACAATTTGTTTCCCTTTTAAAGTGAGAGTTCTTATTCATTGAGATATATCAGGTGTTAATGGATGATCAACAGCGCTTATTAACTGGATGGCTGATTGAGAATCAGAAAGAATGACTGCCCTTTCAAACTTGCAATGGACAGCTAATAGTTGTTTTAAGGCTAAACGTATCGCCACAACTTCACCATCAAAGGAGGTACCAATATAGCCCGCAGGGGCATAGAATGAAAAGAGATCTGAGAACACACCAGCCCCTACATTGAGATGACAATCAAACTGGGAACCATCAGTAAAAATCGTGCAGCCACTGAGATGGTGGATATCTGGCCGCAATGGTCTCTAAGGCAAGACATTTCAACACACTTGGTGCAACATCTCTCTTTCTATGGATAGATTCAACTAGATAGTTTCAACTAGATCCAGCCTCATATCGACATTTATCACTTCCAAGGGATTTCTGGGTGTCAAAAGTGGTTGTATATCACCTGGAATTACAAGATCTTTCTCAATATCCAGGACTATTTGAATAAATCCCTTTTGGGTTTTTAAATTCCTTGGCTTGGTCAAATAGTCCCTCCAGTAGGGATCCTCTAAACGCAGTAGCTTTTCAAAGAGACATAAGGCCTTCAATTTCATAATATCTTTGAAGTGAATATTCCCTGTCAATAATAACATCGCATCGATAGGAGTGGACTTCGCAGCTCCTGTGACCAAGCGTAAAACCTGGTTTTCCGTGCAGCAACATCACACTTTCAGAACTAAAGTTCTCTCTTAAAAACGAAAGTTCTTTATTTCAAAGCCAGTAGCACACACTCTTATCAGTTTGGAAAGTTATTAATAAAGTCTGGCAGTGTGTGCGGGTGATAAAAAGTCTTTACTTTTTATATGTGTTTTAAAAATCCTTAAAAACTATACTTACTTTTGTGTTTATAATTTTTAAACTCACTATTTATATTTTATTTTGTAGTTTTATTAATTTTTAAAGCTGAGAAACTTAGTCTAAGAATACTACATTAATTCAAAACATGTACTTTCTTAAAACAATTCACTATCCCGCATTTCTTCACAGGTTTTGGTAAAGTCAAAAGCTATAACAAAAGAGTGAGAAATATAACAAAACTAAACAATATTTATTGAAATTTATTTTTCCGACTGAGTGAAAATAATGCCTGGACCGGGAGTCGAACTCCAGATCTTTGACTTACAAGGTCAAGGCTCTACCAATTGAGCTATCCAGGCCGACAATCGGTAGACATTACTTACTCAGACAACCTTCAATAAATATGATTTTCTTCCCAATCAGTTGATTGTGTGATTTTAATATACTGTATTTCTTTCTCCCATTGTTTAATGGTGTTTTCCTTTACCTGCGGCTTATTCCTGTCGAGCTATCTACATGATAGACCAGATGTTTCTGCCTAAAGGTCGTCTGAGTGAGTAATGTCCACCGGTTGTCGGCCTGGATAGCTCAATTGGTAGAGCCTTGACCTTGTAAGTCAAAGATCTGGGGTTCGACTCCCGGTCCAGGTATTATTTTCACTCAGTCGGAAAAATAAATTTCAATAAATATGATTTTCTTCCCAATCAGTTGATTGTGTGATTTTAATATATTAAAACTAAACAAGCCCACAGAATAATCCCCTGCTTGATCCATGCTTTAAACATACTTTAAATAAAAATAATGAACAAATGTAATTATAGGGCAACATCTGTGCACAAGAGAAGGGACACATGTCGGATGGAAAGAAGTTAGTATGAAGGGGAAAAAGAGTATCACATTGCACATGGTGACGACAGGGTCACTTATTTTCAATCGTTTTTACACTGCTCTGTGTATATTAGAGGTTTGCACGTTCCAGAATGTTCTATTAGAACATCCGCAGGATGTCTCACAAATATTCGATATTGTACAAGGCATCCTCAAGATGTACTGAAGAGAAGCCGTACTGTACGGGAAGTAGTGCAATGGCTATAGGGAACGTGTCCGCATCGCAGTGTTGCCAAATGGTCGAAACTCAATTTATCCAAATCAAGAAGCTTTTTTTTTTTTTTCCTAAAAAAATCCCCAACTCAATTTATATATAAAAATTATCATTATTATTTTTTAATTAAAAAATATTTAATAAATTTAAGCTGACATTTCCCCCCCAAAATGAACTTCTTTATAGAAAAAAAAAAAAAAAAAAATCCCCATTTACAAAAACAACTTTTAACACACTAGTTTTTGGAAAATGTTAAATTTTCATAACCTTCTCAGTTTCCTCGCCTCTAGTTACAGTCGGTAACAAAAGTCTCCGAACACCAGCGAAAATTCCTATATAAAAAAAAATACACTTAATACAGTTTTGTTAAATAAATCCTTGTCGAATCCTGCTCTTAGTCAAAAAACAGGATTCGACAAGGATTTATTTAACAAAACAGTATTAAGAGTACTTTTTTTACATAGGAAATTTTGCTAGTGTTCGGACACTTTTGTTACCGACTGTACACTGCTCTGAAAAAAAAAATATATATATATAATAATAATAATAATAATAATAATAATCGAGGTCTGATACCATTCTTCCTGAATCTTATTTAAAATGACCTCCTGAATCCGAATAGAACTCCCATTTCGTCCAGTCACCCACCGTTTTCTAGAAACACCAACCCCTCCCTCAATTTCTTTCCCTAGGGTTACTAGAGTCTATAGAGGCTCTATCTTTCCCGATAATTTTATGACCATGAATTTGATTTGAAGAATGAAAAAAAATTAAATTTAACACCTAAAAAACAAAAAATATATAGTTTAAAAAATAACATTAATAACAGATTAAAAAAAATATAAGATATGTTATGTATAATTTCAGCCCCCCCCCCCTTTACACACACACACACACAAAAAAAAATAATAATAATAATAATACCTTGTCGCAAATGTCCATGTTTTAGAATTTTCCAACTCTGTAGCCCCTCAGAAGATATTTAACGGTTAAAATAACCCTCTTCCTCCTGAAAATCAAATGTATAGCCATAAAATCACCGAAAAATGATAAAAAATAGGGGGCCATTCCTAAAACACGGTGGGTGATAGGGCAAAATGGGCATCCTATTCGGATTCAGGAGGTCATTTTACGTAAGAATATGCGGAAGAGTCAGAGGCAATTTTCATGCCGAGCAGTGTTATTTGTACTTACCCCATATGTACAGTCGGCAGCAAAATTATTGAAGCGCTAGCATTAATTTGTATTTAAAAGATGAGCAACTAACACTATTTTGTACTATATTTCTCGAATCATGATCTTAGTCTTTATGCTGTTTATAAAAATCTGGAGTGACTCCACTCGACTTTCTGAACATTGAGTCATTAACAGTTTTATAGATAAAGTAAAGAAAGAGGAGTTGTTAAACAAACAAAAGAGAGAAGAAACATAATAGAGTGTTTGAGTATTTTTCTCCCTATATTACACGATGTTTTATTGAACGCTACTGAACTTTGAGCCCATAGATCATAATGATAAAGAATTTTTCGTCGTGTCCCTGTAAAAAATACTGTAAGTGCTAGATTCACCAAAATCTATAGGGTTCGTACTAGGGTGACTTACAATATACGTACCAACTTTCAGCTCATTCGAACAAAGCGTTTAGACGCTAACGTGTTCACTCACATACATACATCATCGTAAAAATAGTGGAAACGGACTCAGTGGACCTCGAAACGTATCGAAACATCAAAATCTCGAATTCGGATTTTTGACATGATTACAATACTTTTCTCACTATAGTGTTCGGAAAGTAAAAAAGTAAACTGATGATAAAAACTAGCGATCAAACTAAATATATATACATAATGTATGAAGAATGGGGATGTGTGCTTCAATAATTTTGAAGTCGACTGTATATAAAACGGTTTTCGTGGACTACAAAATGTATGAAAAACAAGGTACCCTGACAGCCTAAAGAACTTACATCAAACTCTGTATTTCCTGCCTGGAAATTTAATTCAAGCATCTAAATTTACACTAGTCCAGCTTATTTAAAGCATGTTTACAGAAGCTTAGAAATTACAATCGTCGTTCGGCTCTAGTAATCAACCAAACATTTAACCGTTGGCAGTGACTGGAGGTAGTGTAAGCACACTACCTCCATTTAGCAATACTCCATTAGTAAATAGAAAACAAACTAACACGCAGATAAAAAAAAAAAAAAAAAAGAATAAATTAAATGTATCAAAGTGCTAGAAAGGTAATGAAAAGGGGCCTGGCTACTTAAGCAGTTGACAGTATGGGGCACAACTATAGTATTTCCCCATTTGGCGATTATGGCTAAATCATAAATCTAAAAATCATATAGCATAAATGATAAAATCATAAATCATATAGCATAAATGATAAAATCATAAGCTAAATTATAAGTCATAAAATCATAAATCCAAAATAAACAACATATAGGCTGCCATATTATATCGCAAACAGTCCAGAACGACATCGTTATCGTTCAAATCGACGCCAAAGAAAGATCGCCAAATTCAGCTGTGGGGAAATACTATAGTTGTACCCAGTATTCTTTTAAATAAATATTATGCGAATGCTAATTTGTTCTTTCCCTTCCAGACAGCTGGCTGTGGTGGCTACCCCAAGACACAGATTCTTCGAACACGATCTATAAGCGGACCGGTCCTTCTTTGTCCATCGTCAATCCCTTGGACGTCCTCAGGCAGCGGCTTCAGCTGGACAATGCAAGACGTCGACAGTACGAGAACGAGCAGCGGATTCGGGAAAACGAACTTCTTCTCAGGAACCTTGGCAAAAGGAGGACCTGACATCCTCGCAGATGAGGACCTATTGAGGACTGCAAGCGTTATGCTTTACTGAGAGGGGAAGAAGAGATATCCAATTCTTTGGATGCACCTTTTTTATATCAATCCAAATTGCCCGACATACAAATTGGCTAATAAATGAAAAAGGAACAGCCTAAAACGAATAAAATATTCTGACAAAAGGAAATACCATTTGTTTATTTGACGACACTAGTGAAAACACCTGTTAATATATTATCGATTCTATATATATATATACTTTTTTTTTCAGCCTGCATGTTGTGTATACCTCTTACTGTCCATTTATGATTATGAGTAGTTTGAAATAGCTTTATCTGATATGAATTATTTATTGAATAAATTTCTTTAAGTGTTAACACCATTTCATTTACGTAGTCTCATACACCAAAAAGAACGAAACATAATTAAGATCACGACTACTCTCGAGTAGAGCCCCTAAATAAAATAATAGGCCGGCGCATCACCGCCATTTTTTTGCCTCCGAAGAGGACAGCTTTCCTCTTCGGAGGCTTCTTTCCTTTTCTCTTTCGAAGAAGCTAAGCTTCTTCGAAAAGCCCAAATTGTAAAGTCAAAATTACGACCAATAATTAGAGGTCTGCACGGGACGAAATTTTCAGGCCCGGCCCGGCCCAGTACGAAATCGAAAAACTCGGCCCGGCCCTACTCAAAAATATGTAAAATTACAAAAAAAAAAAATTACATGCCCTTTTCATGAAAAAGATTTTTAGTATGTGTTTTGCAGAGGTTTTATATAGCTAAGCAACAGAAGGTTCTTTAATAAAACTGCTGAACTTTTACAAGATATTTTTATATAAACAGAAGTTCATTATTACAGGCGTACAGAAGGCACAAAGACAGACAGAAAATCAAGTTGAAAATAGAATTTATCAAATAATATAGGAAGGTGTTTAAAATGATTAATAGTACTAAAAATGCACTTTCAGCCATTTCGTGTTATATACCGTAATATATCCGAATCTTTCATGTGATCCGGTAAACAAAACTTTAATGCTAATCCAACCATATTCAACAGAAAAGATGCTTTTGAACATGCTAAAAATGATGCTACTTTCATCCAGTGCCCTGGAGAAAATAAAGATTTATAGCCTTCATACCACCTAAACTCTACAGACCATAGGACACAAAGCCTTATACACAGTAACGTATCTAATTTCTTTTGTTTGTACATGTGCGCAAACTAGTAGTAACAAATATACTATTTTGAATAGGAAACCATCTAATATTACTTTAAATAAAATATGTTAATTTCGAGACATGTTAAAAATATTTGCAGAAAATCAGATCGCGAACAGACAAACTAAAAGACAAATAGAAGCTACAGACAATTTTTAACAAAATAAAAAAAATTTGTGACATACCAGCCTGTAAAATTATGCAAAATAAAAGACTGAAAAAGTATTTTTATCATTTTCGTTTTTCTTTGATTAACGACGAATCAAGAAAAAGATTCGGGCCGACACGGCCCAGAAAGAAATTCCTCCAGGCCCGGCCCGGCCCGAGAACACGCAAAAAAACTGCGCCCGAGTCCGGCCCGAGAGTAAATTGAAAAATTCGGCCCGAGGGCCGGGCCGGGTGCAGACCTCTAAGAAGCTTTACCATCATCAAAATTTTCACAAGTCTTGTTCAAAATCTTTCTTCAACCTCTTTCGTGTCTGGAAATCATACTCGCATAACATTTTCTAAATCGCTGAAGATTTGATTCCACACTGTTATTTATTCGTAGTTATTGTTTAATATTTTTTCTAAACCATCTGCTTTCTTTTTATTTATTTTACACCTTTTATTGAAATCCATATTGAAATCAAATTTTGCTTAAGAAAGTAAAAAAATTAGTTCCAAATTTTGCTCCAAATTTGTGCAGCACCTTCAAAACAATAATGAAAATCATCACAAATGCAAGCCAAACATTTATGCAGCATTTAATTTGTGAAATTCACTATGATATTTCAATATTTGTGCCCTTAAGGGCCCGCTTCACTCACCGACGCCAGAAGCCGAAGCCAATGTTATTCTATGGGAAATTTTTCTTTGCAAATTACTTATTAACTAATACATATTTTTAAATTCTGTTTTCACATTCTGAAAATTCCCAGCTGTTCAATGGACGGACCTTTTATAAAAAATTATTTTTTTCATTTTTTATATTTTATTTTGAAGCTGCAAAATACGAATTTTCAATATGTGAAATTTTTTCATTTTTCATTTTGCAATTTTAAAATAAAATATTAAAAAATAAAAATATATATTTTTGAAAACGGTCAATTTAACAGTTGGGAATTTTCTGAATGTGAAAACAGAATTTAAAAATATGTATTAGTTAATAAGTTATTTGTAAAGAAAATTTCCCCATGGAATAACATTGGCTCGGGCTTCCGGCGACGGTAAGTGAAGAGGGCCGTTAATAGTCGAATCACACTCAAACGATAATCCAATCCAATTCAAGCCACGCGTTCGCTAGCATTGATTATGGAAGTGACAGTGGGGAGTGTTCGAAAGATTTCGAACAAGACTTCTGGAGATTTTGAAGATGGTAAAGTTTCTTCTACATGCTTTACTTCAGGGACAGCATACATTTTGTCCTTCACATAGTTCTTCTCCGTTGAGGATCAAAACTGTAATTGCCCATAGCGTGGTACTACTGTGACGGAAAAACCACTCAACCGACCCACTTCAAGTAGTTATACAAGAAACTAGTATGTTGACCTTTCGAAAGATCCATCTTGAAAATTTACCCCTCCCGGGGGGGGGGCGATGCCCCCACATGCACAAACATTTTTTCCTAGTTAACTACTACTATTATCAATAATTCATATTCATTTTACAATCACAAGTTTACAATAACTCTCATTATGCACATTTATACGAAATTTTGTCCTATACTGCCATGTTAAAAGTTTACAAAAAATGCGATCACAGCGCCACCTGTTGAACGATTGATCTCCAAATCAATTCAGCACCAGTTTATGTCACGATGCAACTACATACCAAGTTTGTTTAAATTTCATTCATTGGTTCGTGAAATACAGCGTCCACAAAAAAGTGATACAGACAGACATTTTCTAAAAACTGTCAATTCGTGTTCAGGACATCCCAAAATGTGTAAATCCATCAAAAAACGGAGGTCGAAAATTTTCCCGAATCCAATACTTTCTCTATATTACATATAGAAGAAAGTAAAAATTATGGGGTATTATATCTGGTAATTAAGGTGGCCATAATAGAACTACGAGAAACGAGATTCGACTGTAATCCCAAAAAATAATTATGTTGGTGCTTAAGTCGTTAAAATAAATATTCTGAATTATCTGATTTAATGCGGACTTCACGTCTTTAAAGTTAGAAATAAATGGTTGACAATATAAAATTTTTGAACATAAGTGCTCTGCGTCAAGATCTCTTTTATTCTCGTGAGTTCCTTTTTGTTATAACTTTTATGATAAAATAATAAACATTCTTTAATTTATGAAATGCTGCAGCTAGCATGTTGAGACGATTGCGAAATATTCTTCGGTATTTTCCCTATACAAATTACACAGGTCGACATGTAAAATTTTGATTTTATAATTTTGACTAACCTTTATGTTTTTGGTGTGTTGAAACCGAAAATGAAGTCAGTTTTTCTCTATCACGTATAGATTTTGGTCAATACAGGGTGCCTACCTATACAATTTCTTCCATTAGTCTTCCATCAAGATAATTATATGGTAAGTTTATAGTATGTTTTCATGATTAATTAACAATGGATACCTATTGTTGTAATAGCGCAGCACTAGTGCGACATACAACCATATCAACCCATCAACCAACCTACTGTTATGATTGTATAGATAAGAAATTGTGTCGGTAAGCACCCTGTATTGATAAAAATCTATACGTGATAGAGAAAAATGAGCTGCGTTTACGGTCTCAGCACATCAAAAAACATAAAGTTCAACTAAAATCATTAAATCAAATTTTGTCAACTTCAATTTTGTAGTCCTGTGTTATTTAATAGAATTATTATTGATTAAAACTATTTTCCATGATGAATGCAGGCAGTTTTCATCTCAGAGAAGTATAGTACTAACTGTCGAAAGAAAATCAGTTTTGTGCCCCGCAGATGGCATCTTAAAAAATCTGGAGTGACTCCACTCGACTTTCCGAAGATTAATTTATTTGTACAACCGTTAATTACTTAAACTAAGAGAAGTCATTAAACAAAAGAAAAATTACAATACGGAATTTGAGCATTTTTCTCTATATAGCATGTTGTTTAAATTAACGCTATTGCCCTTAAATTTATTTGAGTCCATAGATCATAATAATAAAGAAATTTTCGTTGTGTCCTTCTAAAGATCTATAAGTGCTAGACTCACCATACTCTATACATTTTGTGTGACGGTGACCTATAACAAGTATATAAGTTTTAAGCTCAATTGGATGGGACGTTTAGACGCTAGCGCACTTTAAATAATTTGAACCCATAAGCCACAATGATAAAGAATTATTCTTTGTGTCCCTGAAAAAAAAAAAAAAAAAAAAAAATAATAATAATAATAATAATATATATATATATATATATATATATATATCCGTATGTATCGTTTAACATGTGGATTGCTTAAATTACTTATTCCTTGTTTAAATTTTGGTTTGTGTTATTGATTCATTTAATTTCCTTTTTTATTTTGTTTTGTTGCAAGATAGAGACTTGAGCTGTATATTTGCTGGAATTAGCTATACAGTTTTCCGAAATCTTGCATATGCTCATAGAAATGCAAGTTTCCTGGTGAGTGAACATTTCTATTTTTCAGCATTTAAAATTCCAATTTTCAATTCATGAATTCCCCCCCCCCCCTTTTTTTTTTTTTTTTTTTTTTTTTTTTCCTTTTAACGGAACTCTTTGGTAATTTTATCCTTTCTCTAAAATGTCGACTGTTACTAATAATTCATAGTTTTTGCAAATTATCTAATCGTTAGGCTTATGTGTTATGTTAGTGTCATTTCTCTTCTACGTAAGTACTTTAACATGTCTTTACTAATCATTGGTACTCAAATTAATTTAACACCGTGCCAATTTTTAATCGAAATAAATCTGAATTAAAATTTAATTTTATGTTGGTAACTTCATCTATCTTTTGTCTGCTGAGTGTTACAATGGTACTAAATAATTCATATTATATATATATATATATATAAGTGCTAGTTTCTCCAAGATTCATACAGTTGGTGTGACGGTGATCTATAACATGTATATAAATTTTCAGCTCAATCGCACATGGAGTTTAGACGCTATCGCACTTTAAAGAATTTGAGTCCATAGGACATAATGATAAAGAATTTTTGGTTGTGTTCCTGTAAAAAAAACTGTACATGCTAGATTCACCAAAATGTATGCGGTTCGTGCAAATGCGTATATATATAATTTTTTTTTCGTCAATTGAATAAGGCTTTTAGACACTATCACACTTTTAAAAATTTGGTCCCATAGGCTATCCCATTTTTACTTTCCGAACATACATATGTAACGAAAGTATTGTAATCATGTCAAAAATCCGAATTAGAGATTTTGATGTTTCTATACGTTTTCAAACCCCCCTGAGTCCGTTTTCACTATTTTTACGATGATATATGTATGTGAGTGTGAGTGAACACGCTAGCGTCTAAACGCTTTGCTCGAATGAGCTGAAAGTTGGTACGCATGTTGTAAGCCATCGTAGCACGAACCCTATTGATTTTGGTGAATCTAGCACTTATAGTTTTTTCACAGGGACACCAAGAAAAATTCTTTATCACTATGGTCTATGGGGCCAAATTTTTAAAAGTGTGATAGCGTCTAAACGCCTTATTACACTGAGCAAAAAATTTATACACATGTTATAGGTCACAGTTGCACGAACTGTATAGATTTTGGTGAATTTAGCACTTACAGTTTTTTTACAGGGACGCAAAAAATAATTCTTTATCATTATGGCCTGTGGGAGCAAATTTTTAAAAGTGCGATAGTGTCTAAACGCCCTATTCAGTTGAGCTAAAAATTTATATGAATATTATATGTCATTGATGCACTAACTATAAGCATTTTGGTGAATCTAGCATTCATAGGTTTTTACAGGAACACAACGAAAAAAATGTTTATCGTTCAGTAGCTTTAAATTAAATATCGTGTACTATATGGAGAAAAATACTCAAACACCCTATTGTAATTTTCTCACTTTTGTTTATTTGACAACTCCTCTTATTTCACTTTATCTACAAAACCGTTAATTACTCAATGTTCGGAAAGTCGGGTGGAGTCACTCCAGATTTTTTCTAAATTTTTAACATTGCATAATGAGAGTTATTACTTTCTTCTGTATTCAATAGAAGAAAGTATTGGATTCGTAAAAATTTCCAACTTCTGATTTTCGACGGATTTGCCCGTTTTGAGAGGTCTAGAACACGATCTGACTATTTTTAGAAAATGTCTGTCTGTCCGTCCGTGTGTGACAAAAATTTTGTGGCAACTGTATCTCCGGAACTACTACTCAGAATTGCATATAAATTTACATGTTGATGCACCCTGAGCTAAATGAGTGCCTATCAACTTTTGGTGCCAACCGCTCAACAGGTGGCGCTGCTATACAGCGATTTCCACAATTTAAGTGGAAGCTATATCTCAGGTTCTATTGCGTATAATCAATCAAAATTTGATATAAGACAAAGCCATTATGAAACATTATGCTGATTTAATTTGGATGCTTATCGGCCAATTGGTGGTGCTGCTATACTGCAAATTTTCTAGATAACGATTTTCTATATTTCAACTTTTATGGCATATAACTGTACGAAACTTGATATGTGAGATAACTATTATAAAAATGCATTTTTTAAGATGTCAGTTATAGACAATAAAACTGTCTTTCTTTGGATATTTAGTGTTAGTTTTCTCTCAGATGAAAATTAATTATTTGCACTTAGTGAATTTGTTTAGGAAAATATAGAAGAAAGTCTTGTGGTGGCTACAACATACTAGTTTTTAACGTGTGATTGTAAAATTAATATGAATTATCGTGAATAGTCGTAGTAAACTAGGAAAAAAAGTTTGTGCAAGAGGGAGCATCGCTCCTCCCTCCCCCCCCCCTTCCTATGTAGGAAATATTCTCAAGGGATGTAAATTTTTAATATGGGTATCTTTGGAAGGTTATCGTAAATAATTTTAAAACGAATGGTTGAACCATAGATTTGCGATAATTTAAAAGAAAGTTATCTCTTTTTTTTTTTTTTTTTTTTTTTTTTTAACGAAAAAAGAAAATTCTATTTCTTCTGATATTGGCACAATTTTGACTTTATTTCAACATTTAGTTTTATAATTCTGTCAGATATTATCATTGCATGTTATCGTGGGAAAAAATTTAATAAATAATTTTTACTGCATGAAATTATATACACCCCGCGACAAAAAGATAGGTACAAAGGATTTTTTCTTTAATTTTTCATAAAATAACATTATCTAAATTGTGCTTATCATTTATTATTATCATAAAGTAAACACTCTTCCCCGACTCATTTTTGTTTTAAGACTCATTTAGAAAAAATTTAAGACTAAATTTTTTCTAATTTAAGACTACACAGCGCGACAAAAAGATAGGAACAAAGGGATTTATTTATTTATTTTTTAATATGATTATTTTTAATATGAATATTTTGAATATGATTCAAATATTTAATATGTTTTTGATAGGATAATATTTTGTTATGATAATAAATGATTAGCACAATTTAGATAATGTTATTTTATGAAAAAATAAAAAAAATGTCCCTTTTGTTCTTATCTTTTTGTCGCAGAGTGTGGTCTTAAATTATAAAAATTTCAGTCTTAAAATTTTTCTGAATGAGTCTTAAAACAAAAATGAGTCCGGGAATAGTGTTATTTTATGATAATAATAAATGGTAAGCACAATTTAGATAACGTTATTTTATGAAAAATCGAAGAAAAAACCCTTTGTTCCTATCTTTTTGTCGCGGGGGGTTGTAGAAGAAAGTCTTGTGGCGAAAAATAAATAATAAATAATTTTGTTTTAAATTACCACAGATCTACAATTTAACCATACATTTTAAATGGTATTGACGAGTTTTTATGAAACATGCTGAAAATTTATTTCCCTCGTGGAAGGAGGGCGGCACTATGCTCCTACACAAACAAAAGATTTTCCATAAATGAGTGGATACTTTTGTCAAATATCTCATAAAGTACTGAATTATCTTGAAACTTCTGGATTGTAAAAGGACATGTCATACATTTCAGTGAAAGTTTAGCCCCAAAAGCAAAAATTAAATAAAAATGAAAATGTTTGGGTAAAAAGTAAAATGTAATGCTTCAAATGAGATTATAAATCTTTATGAAGCTCATTGAAACACGAATCTTCTAGAAGTTTAGATTTTGTATAAAGTCCATCACGTGTCCATCATTGTAATTAAAAACACGTTATAAAAATTTTATTAAAATCATATTACATATACATTTACTAAGCTTTTCGCCATTAGATCACGGCATCGTCAAGTAAACATTTTTTACAAAAAAAGAGTAGAAGAGACAGCATTATTACCAACGAGATATATAAATTAAGAGTGCTGATTCAATGGATGAAGGATTAGCTTTCAATGGTTCAAGATGAATCACGTGACATGCTCCAGTAGGTTGCTGGGTTTGGCCCTTTATCGCTATTTTGGCATTTAAAATATCAGTTCGACAAATTATCATTATTATTAAGTAACATGACAGTCCTATGACCGAAATACATTGTTTTAAAATAATTTTACACATATTTCACATTTTAATAAATTTTAAAATACCTTTTTTTTTCATCATTTACCAACAAAGTTTAAAAGTGTTTATAAAAGAGAATTTAAACTTTTAAAGAGTTAAATTTTAACAACAAATAATAAATTTTCAACTATTTTTAAGCATTTTGTCGGTTAAAGTTCAACTACACGAAATAAAAAAGAAGTAAAATCAAAATGAAAATGATTTAGAACAAAAGAATATTAAACTAGGTAAGTAAACAAAAACATTGGCTTATGACTTATGCGAAGAACAATCTGCAAACCGTTGCCATAGAAATTTACTGAAAATAAGCTGTTACCCAGGGAACCACCGAATACGCAGGTGCAAGGAGAGCATGTCACATGACTCATCTTGGACCTTCTCAAGGGTTACCATTTATCACTCTACTTTATATATCGTTGATTTTATCTCGTTGATTATTACATATCTGAGGATATTGAAACGGTTACAGCAAAAGACAACTAGAACTGAACAGGAAGGGTCAATTTGTTGCTTGAATTCATAGGTTTAAGTTGAGGTCGATCAAGGTAGCACCGGGACCGCTTTCCGCAAAATTCCAGTAGGAGAAACTTTGTCTCGGCTAGGGACGACATCTTAAACAGAACAGGAATTGTCCCTAGCCGAGACAAAGTTTCTCCTACTGGAATTTGCGGAAAGTGGTCCTGGTCTGGTGCTACCTTACTCGATCTCAACTAAAGCAGGCCCTGATTACCCAATAGGCACAAGAAGCCTGTGCTTCCCCTAGAAAATTTTGAAAAGGCCCCAAATTAATCAAAAAATGGGCCCCGGATTGTAAGCTTGTGGTCTAAAAGCATTGTCTCGTTATAAAAAGTCACAGTACACCTGACTGCACAACTATCATTTCTAGATTATGTAGGAAATATGCTAATGAAGCATTTACACATTCATTTATAATGGAATAATTTCATATAGTGTGGTGAATATAGGCTTTCACCAGTTTATATTTTGGTACAAAAATCAAATGAATTTACTTGTCTACATTTTTAAGCGAATTTACTTGTTTCCAATTCCAGGTAACTACAAAATTTAATGAAAAATTTATAAATTTTTCGAGATGTTTGTATGAGTCTCTAGACCAAGCCAGTCAGAGGGGGCCCCCAAGCCCCAAATGGATTTGTGCTTCCCCTCAGTTGTAAGGTTAATCGGGACCTGAACTAAAGCCTATGAATTCAAGCAACAAATTGACCCTTCCTGTTCAGTTTAAGTTGTCTTTTGCTGTAACCGTTCCAAGATCCTTGGATATATAAATGCTGTCTCTTCTATTCTTTTTGTAAAAAATTTTTACCTGATGATGCCGTGATATAATGGCGAAAACCTTAGTAAATATTTATATAATATGATTTTAATAAAATTTTTATAACGCGCTTTTAATTACTTTATGAAGCTACTACATATATTCATAAAGATATAACGCTTTCTTTAAAAAATTGCAAAAGAAAAAAAAAAGAAAAGAAAAAGTCGCTTTTTTAACTATAACATGCAAGGCATTTAGGTCCCTCTTCACTCACCGCCGCCGGAAGCCGAAGCTAATGTTATTCCATGGGAAATTTTTCTTTACAAATAACTTATTAACTAATACCTATTTTTAAATTCTGCTTTCACATTCTGAAAATTCCCAGCTGTTCAATGGACGCACCTTTTCTAAAAAAAATGCTTTTTTAATTCTTAATATTTAATTTTGAAGCTGCAAAATACGAATTTCAATACGTGAAATTTTTTCATTTTGCAATTTCAAAATAAAATATTAAAAATTAAAAAAAATACATTTTTGAAAAACGTCCGTCCATTGAACAGTTGGGAATTATCTGAATGTGAAAACAGAATTTAAAAATAGGAATTAGTTAAATATATAAGTTATTTGTAAAGAAAATTTCCCCATGGAATAACATTGGCTCGGGCTTCCGGCGACGGTGAGTGAAGAGGGCCTTTAAATCCAGTGCAAAGCCACTTTTAGGAAACTTGACAGAGTACATTAAACACAGCAATCAGGATACAAAAATATTAAACATATAATGAAATAGGAGCATTTTCAGTAAATGATTTTTAACTGCGCATGCGCAAGATTTCTTTTGCATCATTTAAGAGTCAATGCTATTGAGCTACTTAGATGAAAAACCCCAAACAAATATCGTGTAAGTTAAAAAAGTTGTACGCGGTAGAACGAACTGAATTTCGGCTCCTCTCAAAAATAAACTAGTAAGTTGTGGCAACCACAAAACTTTCTTCTATATTTTCCTATATTAATTCACTAACTGCAAATAATTTATTAAAACTATTATTTATTAAAATGATCTAACAGGATAAATGCAGACGATTTTTATCTTAGAGAAAATAACACTAAATATCCGAAGAAAGACAGTTTTATTATCTATAAATAGCATCTTAAAAAATGCGTTTTTATAATGGTTATCTCACATCAGTTATATGCCATAGAAGTTGACATATAGCCTTCCCATTATCGAGGAAAATCACTGTAGAGCAGCGCCACCTGTTGGCCGATAAGCGTTCAAATTGAATCAGCCTAATGACTCATAGTGGCCTTCTCACATATCAAGTTTTGTTGGATTATACACAATAGAACCTGAGATATAGCCTCTCAGTAAATTGTAGAAATCGCTGTGCAGCAGCGCCACCTGTTGAGCGGTTGACACCAAAAGTTGACAGGTATGTCAAGGTGCATCTACATATAAATTTATATGCAATTCTGTGCAGTAGTTCCTGAGATATAGCCTTCCCTTAAATTACGGAAATCGCTGTATAGCAGCACCACCTATTGTCCGATAAGCATTCAAATTGAATCAGCATAATGTCTCATAATGACCTTCTTACATATCAAGTTTTGTTTGATGATACGCAATAGCTCTTAAATTGCTGAAATCGCTGCATAGCAGCGCCACCTGTTGAGCAGTTGATAGGCACTCATTTAGGTCAAGGTGTATCTACATATAAATTTATATACAATTCTAAGCAGTAGTTCCGGAGATACAGTTGCCACAAAATTTCTGTCACACACACACACACAGACAGATATTTTCTAAAAATGGTAAAATCCTGTTCTGGATCTCTCAAAACGTGTAAATCCATCAGAAACCGGAAGTCGAAATTTTTACGAATACAGTACTTTCTTCTGTTGAATATAGAAGAAAGTAAAAAAATGAGAAGAGGTTTTATCAATATTTGTTTCCAATCAATGAAAACTTCCAATCAACTAAAACCATTGAATGAATTAAAATAAAATGCGAGTAAAATCCTTTATAGCTTCCCCCCCCTCCCCCTTTTTTTTTTCCTGAGAAGAACTAAATAGTAGTTTATTCTATCGCGTATAACTTTTTGAATTTATACGATACATGTGTGAGGTTTCAATATAAGTAGCCCAATACATTTGGCTGTTAATTTATGCAAATGAATTTTTTCTAAAGCATGCGCATGCGCAGTTTAAAATTATTTGGTAAAAATGCTCCATTCATTAGATATTTAATATTTTTGCATTATGACTGCAATAGGCTGTGTCTGATGTCGTAAGTCAATTCTCCTGTAAATGGCTTTGCACTGCGTTTAATACCTTGTGTGTTATAGCTAAAAAAGCAACTTTTTTTATTGGATTGTTTAAAAAAATACCGTTATATCTCAATGAATATATGGGGTGGATTTATAAAAATTTAATAATATACACCCCGCGACAAAAAGATAGGTACAAAGGGTTTTTTCTTTGATTTTTCATAAAATAACATTATCTAAATTGTGCTTAGCAGTTATTATTATTATAAAATAACACTATTCCCGGACTCATTTTTGTTTTAAGACTCATTTAGAAAAGTTTCAAGACTAAAATTTGTCTAATTTAAGACTACACATACCGCGAAAAAAAGATAGGAACAAAGGGATTTTTTTTTTTTTTTTTAATTTTTCATGAAATTACATAATCTAAATTGTGCTGATGATTAATTATCATAATAAAATGTTATCCTATCAAAAACATATTAAATATTTGAATCCTATTCAAAATATTCATATTTAAAATAATCATATTCAAAAATGAAAAAAAAATAAACTCTTTGTTCCTATCTTTTTGTCGCGGCGCGTAATCTTAAATTAGAAAAATGTTAGTCTTAAAATTTTTCTAAATGAGTCTTAAAACAAAAATGAGTCCGGGAATAGTGTTATTTTATGATAATAATAAAGGATAAGCACAATTTAGATAAAGTTATTTTATCAAAAATCAAAGAAAAAACCCTTTGTACCTATCTTTTTGTCGTGGGGTATATATAATAAGAAAGAGCGTTACAATCAGATGCTACAGCGACAGCCAGATTGCATTTCAAGTATTACTTTTTACAGGGTGATCCAAAACATTTTCATATTTAATTTTTTAAGGGTCCCCCTTTTACTCTCGGAGCAAAACTTTCACTGAAATATATGAGTTATGATAATATATATTATAATATGATAATATATATTTATCATGAGTTATATTATTTATGAGTTATGATAATATATATTATGATAATATATATATATGCTTCATACTCCTGCAGTTTCAAGATGATTCAACTAGTTACTACTTTTTGATATATTTGAAAAAAAAAAGTCTTAAATTGAAAGTGTCAGTTTCAGACGATCAAGAGATTTACGGAAAGGTGGTATATTATTAAAAACTATAGCAAACCCATGCGATCTATTTGCACTTTATTTATTTTCTTATTTACCTTTAAAATTTGAGGCTCATAAATGTAATACCCATTTCACCACCTAATTAAAATTCTAGTTTACCAGAAGCCAAATTATTATTAAAACCAAATTAATATTGCACAGTAGTAAAACCAAAATCATTCAAAGAAAGGTTTCCAAATAAAATTCATGGTTCACGACCCAATTTTCATACTTCAACAGGCAGTACAATTTTAATACAGGGCTCCCACGGCGCCTTTTAAATGTTTGTCGTCATGTTGGCGATGACTTTTTATTTATTTTGGTATATATATATTGTTTAAAAATAAATAAAATAATTCCTATTTTGATTATATTTTTTATGATTGTGTTTTTTAATCAATTTATGACACAAAAGTTCGTATTCTGTATATATCTTTAAAATACTGCTAGGTTTAAAAGGACTCTTGCAAAGATTCTGAAGAAAGAACTGTTAAAAATATATTTTTTCGTAAAATAATCTCATCAGACAAATGTCGTCATTTTTTCTTATTAGTCCATTGGCATATCATATCGTTTCGACAAAAAATAATTGAAACTGGTCCACGTTAGAGAAATATTATATAAACTCTCTTTAGTTCAATTATTTATAAATAATTCTCATTTATACAAATTTTTGTCCCATTTTGACATCATAGATATAGTAGTAAGATACAGATTGGTAAGCGAGTGGGAAAAAATGATTCCCTTTTTCTCGGGAAAAGTCCCTCTAATGGCTGTCTTTCACCGAGTAAATTACACACAGGAATACACACGGATAATTTAGTAAATAAAATTTATGAATAATTTATTTACTAAAGGTGAATGAAAAACTCCAGATACAGTTTCAAATTCATTTTTCTTTTTTTCAATACTTTCTAATGACTGGTTTTAAAACTTTTTTTCGGCATTAAAAATTTTTGCTCGATAACATGGGGATGATAGATCTATAGATACTATATCTAAGGTTGCCATACCGAAAATTATGAAAAAACGGATGGCAATGCTCTCTGATAAATGATTTTTTCCCACCAAAAGTTGATAGGCATTAATTTATTCATGGTGCAACTACATATAAACTTGTATGAAATAGTATACATTTGCTTCTGAGCTACAGCTGCCACAAATTTTTTTTTCACACACACAGACATTTTCTAAAAAAGGACAAATCGTGTTCTGACCCGCAAAATGTATAAATCCATCGGCAACCAGAATTAGAGAATTTTTATAAATCGAATACTTTCTTCTATTTAACATAGAAGAAAGTAAAATCTGGAATCGTATACTCTTATAAGAAAGCAAATCTTTCCTAAATAGAACCTAATGTTTCATCGAAAATGAAAAGGGAAAAAATGACTCCTAAGGAAATCTCGGATTCTAAACAAAAACTCCGATATCTTCATTTTTGCAGTCGAACTACGTTATCTTTTTACGTCGCCTCAATGTTCTTTTACTAGCAGGAGAGATCAAGGCACACTGTTAAATTTGAAAAGAATGCTTTGATAAGTTAAATAATCTGGTGTGTCACTCACACGACTTTCTTTTAGCCTGAAATACTTTTAATACAGGTTGAAGATTAAGGGGTAAGATAACGAATACTGTTATGTAAACCTATGTTAAAATAATTCAAATTAAGTTTAGGAAGAGTTTGATATGATAATTAGTTCTGTGTGAGGGGGGGCTACCGCCCCCCTCAACCCCCCGTTTCATTACATTTATATAGAATTTATATCTGTTTTTAAAATTAAAAGTTCACTTAAAATTATAGACAATTTTCAAATGCAACATTCCTTAAAACTTATCAGTCTTCATCAAACTTTTCCAGCAACAAACTTATATTAACTTTAAAATACAACATTTGGATCTCCTAAAATTATTCGTTTTTAAGTCACTCTAAGAGACACAGACAAGATCAAACGTTAAAAAACTTGACTACGGTAATCAGGTAGCCTCAAAACTTGAAAATATACAAAAAATAAGCGATGAATATTTATCTTAAAAACAAACATTTATCTTAAAAACTTATATGATAATTAGTTCTGTGTGAGGGGGGCAACCGCCCCTCAACCCCCCGTTTCATTAATGTACAAAAAACAAGCGATGAAACACATAAATTATTTACCATATCTCTATGAGGAATTTATTTCAATTCCCGGACAGCTTCCTGGAAATGGTAAAATATTATTCAGGCATGGGAGTGCAGAAAATTAAAAAAAGAGGAAACACGCGTGTTCATAAAATTAATTTTAAAAGAAAAATATTTTAAAAGTGAAATTAAACTAAAAGAATAATGCACATCAACACAATAAAACATGTGTTAAAAAAAAAAAAAAAAAAAAAAAAAAATTAGCTAGCAATCAACATTTAATCATTGGCTGGTGGTGGAAAATGGGAAAGAAAGGGAGGGGGGGGGGGGTAAAAAGTAGTTCATGAGAGAAATATTAAACACAATTCTACTTTTTTATTAAAATCACACAATCAACTGTGGAAGAAAATCATATTTATTGAAATTTTATTTTTCCGACTGAGTGAAAATAATGCCTGGACCGGGAGTCGAACACCAGATCTTTGACTTACAAGGTCAAGGCTCTACCAATTGAGTTATCCAGGCTGACAACCGATCCACATTACTCACTCAGACAACCTTTTAGGCAGAAACAATATGGTCTATCATTTAGATAGCTCAACAGAAATAAGCCGCAGGTAATGGAAAACACCATTAAACAATGGGAGAAAGAAATACAATTTTTATTTAAAATCACACAATCAACTGTGGAAGAAAATCATATTTATTGAAATTTTATTTTTCCGACTGAGTGAAAAAAATGCCTGGACCGGGAGTCGAATCCCGGATCTTTGACTTACAAGGTCAAGGCTCTACCAATTGAGTTATCCAGGCTGACAACCGATCCACATTACTCACTCAGACAACCTTTTAGGCAGAAACAATCTGGTCTATCATTTAGATAGCTCAACAGAAACCCGGTCGACTCCCGGTCCAGGCATTATTTTCACTCAGTCGGAAAAATAAAATTTCAATAAATACAATTCTACTTCTTTATGGGTTCTAGAATATCATAGAGTAAGTTTAAAATTAATATTGTGGATGGATAAATATTCAAAAATAAAAGGCTTTCCGCAGAATGTTTGATCGGCAATGCTTAGAGATGAAAAAAAGGGGGGGGGGGATGGACAAAAAAAATTACATGAGTGAGAAATATTGAATAATTCTGTTCTTTTATATATTATAGAATCTGATAAAGCATGTTTAAAATGAATATTGACATTTATATTTTGGATGGAAAAAGATTGAAAATCTGAAGTTTTTCGTGGAGCGTTTGTACACTGATCGTTATTGGAGTTTGATTTTAACAAAATAAAAACCGCGGAATTAACGAATATAAAAAAAAGCGGAAAATCGCGGATCCGAGGAAAATTCTCATGCCTGATTAATAGTAAAGCACATCCACCAACAACAAAAAAGAATGTCATCGCTTGAATATTTGCAACCCTGTATATCTTTACTTCCATCAATTTCCGACGATTGTCGCACTATAATCTAGTTCTTTTGTGTAGCCCTGTAAATGAACAGAGAATGATTTCCCTACCCTATTCTACAATGAGACATGTTTTTACACATATAAAAAAATATATATTCGTTTCATTTGGTTTAGTTCAGTCTATAGATGTTAAACTTTACTTACCAGCACTTTCCCCCATAGACGTAAGGGTATTTGAATTCTATTGGGCGTCCCTATATACATGAACCATTGGCTTCGTCTCAACGAAAACCTTAGTGTAGCATCCTCATATCATACACATTTAGAATACCGAGTTTGGAATTTCTGCTACAATTTGTTCTTGAGATATGCTGGTAACAGACACACACACAGAGACCATTCACTAAAAACATAATTTTAGTATTCAGGGCATCTCAGAACATGTAAATATAACAAAAACTCACTTTCAAAAATTTGACCTTAAAACAATACTTTCTCTACCTTATGGGTAAGAGAAAGTAAAAAGACAGGGACACAACTTGCTGGACGTGGGCGAAACTTTACTAAGTTTTTCCACTTTGAACACGCCTATCTATATTAATAAAAATCAGACTTTTGTCTGTAAATTTGTCAGAATAAAAAAATTTTGTGATATATTCATGTTTCACACACCATGAAAGCCGAAAATGACTTCAGAAAAATTTGCCTGTGTGTGTGTCATCGTGTCTGTATGTCGCTATTTTTGTCCGGGCATCACTTTTGAGAACGTCTGGACTGAATTCAACAGCGCTTGGCAGAAACTTAGATCTTTACCCAACTTAAAATTATATCTATCAACTTTTCAGAAATTCCCCCACGTTCCCCCCTGGGGGGGGGGGGGGGGCAAAAGACAAAAACATGTTTGTCCGGGTATTACTTGAGAACGACTGGACGGAATTCAACGGGGTTGGCAGGAATTTAGGTCTTTACCCAACTTAAAATTATATCTATCAACTTTTCCGAAATTTCCTCCTCCCGTTCCCCCCTGCGGGGCCAAAACACAAAAACACGTTTGTAAGCATAACTTGGCTCCTAATTACTTCACAATAAAGAAATTCCACATGGGGAGACTAGACATGAGTACAAATAAAATATCATCTGCGATTTAGGAATTTTCGATTTTTAAGGGAAAGAAGGGGGAAAATCGATTTTTGGCGGGAAATTTCGAAAATTTCTGATTTGGGTAGAACTCTACCAAAAATGGAACAAAGATGTTGAAAAAGGGCTATGCGATTTTCTTAGGATATTTCCTAAAACACATTTTTGATTTTTTGTGATCTTCCCCCCTTTTTTTTCTTTGGGGAGGGGGGGGGGGTATGTGTTACAAAGGGCAAATTTGAGACACCCTTTTTAGCGCTAAATTTGTCCTGGGGAATTTATGAGAGGTGCGGTCACGAAGTTTGGTGCTTGGATTGTTTATATGCATAAGGCACCTAAAGAAACAGGATTTATCGAAATACCCCCTTCCCCCCAGGGGGACAGGAAGCAAAAAAACAAAAAAACGTTTGTAAGCTCGGCCCCAAATTACTTCACGGTGAAAAAATTGCACATGATGAGACTAGACTTGAGGGTAAATAAAACACTATGTAGAATTTTAGAATTCTTGTTTCTTAAAGAGAGAGGAGAAAAATCGTTTTTCGAGGGGGAAATTTCAGAAATTCCGGATTTTTTAGTAGAGCTCTACTAAAGATGTTACAAAGATATTGAAAACAGCCATGTGTCTTCTTTAGAATATTATCAAAAACACATTTTCGTTTTTTTTTTTTTTTTTGTGATTTTCGATATATATATATATATATACATATTTCGGGGGGGGGGGGGGGGAAGGTGCAAATTCCCTTTCAGTGCTAAATTTGTCTTGGAAAATCTATGGGATCTGCGGTCACGAAATTTGGTGTCCAAATTGTCTATATGTATCCGATACTTACTGTAACGAGATTTTACTAAATTCACCCACTTACCCGCTTGGGGTCGGGGGGCAATAAACACGCGTAAAAACACGTTATTCTGTTTGAATTCGCTTTACATTATCTTAGAATGATGAGTTTTGATGTGTGGATGTTGATTAGGTGTACGCCTTATGTACAGTCACCCCCCAAAAAAAATGCCACCCCCCCACATAATTTTGCCGTAAATTATCGTAGAAACATGCGACTGGTACCAATCAGTTTGTAATAACGTCTAGTTTATAATGTTATAGTTAGATTTTACTTAGGGGGTCGTCTACATATTAAAACTGACATCAACTTCATTTTTTTCAATGGTAACCCCAATTTTTTATAATTTATTTGAATTCTTTCGATCAAATCATCACGGAAAATGGTATAGTTTATATATTTTGCTCAATTTTTCATAGAGTTATAAGCTGTCAAAGTTTGGGGGTGCTAATGTTAAATGAATGTGACAAACATTAAATCATATCTTCCGAAATAATTATGATATTTAAATTCTGTTTTTTTTATTCGTTAGAATGAAGTAACCCAAACATATTCCATCCAAATTTTTGCTAAAAAAACATTTTTTGAATTATGAAAATTATTAATAAATTCATATTTGAAAAAATTATGAATTATGACCTATGTTAATTTTTGCACGAATAGAACGGGCATCATCAAAAACATAGGTTTCCAAATTTACAGCTCGTTCCTAACATTATTTTTTGAGTTACAGTGATATTTCACTTTTTATTCCTGTTAGGGGGCCGTCACTTGTTATAATCTGTATCCTCTATAAGTAAATGTTTGTATTAATTTGACGGAAAACTATTTTAATTTACCTTTATGTTATTTTTATTGTTTCCTAAGCAATATTTCGATGTTTATTATACAAATTTGCATATTTTTGTAAAGTTATCACAATGTAGGCGAGGGATTGTGAAAGAATTTCAAAAGAAAAGAAGCGCCCCGCCTCTGATTCGCTGAAACACTATTTAAAAAAAAGACAAATTTGCATATTCCTATTTGACTCTATATGTGACGCTGGTATGCATAAATCACAATGGTATTTACTACATCGATTATTGAAGACAAAACTTAAATGATTTAATTACAAATATGCAAAATTATTTTGCTTTATATTATAAAGTTTTAGAAAATTTGTGAAAAGGCGTGGCTATTTACATTAAGCCTTGATATGGAAGCTATGTTGCTGTTTTTCGATGCTGCGAAATTTACAAAATATATTTGTGTTAATATACTATACAGATAGAAGAATAATTATATAATATCAACAAATCTTCTTTAATCAATATGTTTATATACATTACTGTATGGAAATGTTTATATATGAATATTGTATTTATTTTTAATGGGAGATATAAACACAAAGTACTAAAAAAAAAAGAAGAAAATGTGTTATAAATTTTTATAAATCAAGCAAAATATATATGCATACTTGCCAACCTAACCCGTAACATTGTTAGTTCCCGCCCCTGTGTGTACACAATTTAATTTTTAGAGTAAATAACTTCACATACGTTTACGATTAACTCATTGAGCGCCACGTGAATCCTCATGGAAATCCCATTCAGGCCACACGTGCTGCTTAGAAGCGTGTTATGTTTATCGAGTTTCAATAAACCCCATTAGGCCTTAACGATATAATCCTATAAAAATCCTATTAAAAAAAAAAAAAAAAACATGAAGTAAATTTTAAATAAATTGTTAGTAATTACTTAAAACTATGTAAGTTCTGTAGTTTTATATCATATTTTACACTGCCGACTGACTTAGCCTAAATGGAAAGATCAGTGTCAGCCACCGATGGCTGACACGGCTCTAAAAAGACTGATGTGAAAAAAATGTACGGAAAGGGGCAGGACCAGTAATCTTCCGGAATTGGTTGACAAGAATGTATATACATAGAGCAATGCCAGAAAATGTTCTTTACTTTTCATGAACCAGATGAATGGTATTTTTTTTCTGAATAGTCTATGTATTAAATATAATGCTGCTTTAAATACCCTTTAAATGAAAAGTTTTATTACATAAAGTAATTTTCTGGCACTCTACAGCTCCCAAATGACACACAGTAGAAAACCCCGCCTTTTTCCAGTGTTTAAAGGGTATTAACGTTTAATATGCTTTATATTCGTTTTGATCTTTCTTTCTCCTCCTTATCTTCTTCTTTTTTCCTTAAAAAAAAAAAAGAGTTATGTAACATTTTGACCTTTTCAAGTGAAGATTTAGATTAAGGGTAGTCAGCCTTTCTACACCCACCGTCCACTTCGGTATCTGTGTCAAAGTGTAGAATTTTAGAACATCCCATTAAGTAGTAGGATTTATTATTTTACATATTAATTTGTTACACATTATTAAATATAAAAGCAAAAGAATATCGTGGAGATTTATGTAAAAGTTTTTAATAATGTCATGAAAAAAAAAAATAGTAATAACTAATTAAAAAATAAATAAATAAAAATAAAAAAATCTGTTTTAATATTTTAAAAAAGTCAATTAAAGAAAATGAAAGTACTGCAGTATCAGAACAAACTCCCATTGTCACTGTGAAACGGCCGTGGGAACCAGGTTGAGTGCCGCCGTTTCAGCTTGAGTTAAAATAATGTTGAATTTTCAAACAAATTTAAAACCATTCATCTTTTTTTTTTTTTTATCTTTTGATAGATATTTTAATATCTATTCAAGCTATTTAATTTTTTCGTATGAAGTGAACTATCTGATGTTTAATCAATAGAAACCAATAAAAATCTTTTAATTCATAAACTAACTCAGAAAGTTCTGTGAATTAGTCATTTTTTTTATTTTATAATTAACATTTCTGAAATTTTTTTCCGGTGTGAAATTTAATATATAATGTATACTGGGTGGAAGATCGTGATTTATATTTTCTAAATGTATAGACGGACCCCTAATACATTTTCACGTGTAACTCTATTTAAAATTGATTTAAGGTATATAAATAGGTATGTTTTTCGAACCGCCTTGATCTCAGAAATCTGAATATGAAGTCAAAAATAGGGGTTGCCATTGAAGAAAATGAAGTTAATGCCAGTTTTAATATGTAGACGACCCCTTAGGCAAAATTTAACTATACCGTTATAAACTAGACGTTATTACAAATCGATCGGTACCAGTCAAATGTTTCTACGATAATTTACGGCGAAATTAGGTGGGGGGGTGGCGTTTTTTTTTTGGGTGACTGTACTTTGGTGAGATTTCGCAAAACTTCTAACTTAGCCGCTGGGAAAGGGGAAGTGAGAAGCGGGTAAGTTGCTGCCGAAAGCAGCGTGGACACGGAATCCTCACGTTGCGAGCGGGAAAAACCTCTACGGAATACAAAGGAAACTTTAATTTAGGTTATTAATAATGATATGGAATTTTGATAACCCATTTAAGTACAGTGCTCAGCGAAGCGGGCAAAGCCTGCTAGTTTGTAATAAACTTATTACAATTAAACTAACGTCTGTAAACATACGTTTTGCCAGTACATTTTTCATGGCGCGTCATGTAGCAACATTGGTCACAGGGGCTTCGGAGCAGCATTATAAAATTTATTTTAATAAGCAATTTTTTTTTTTTTTAAATCTCTTCGGCTGGCACCTGCGTGTGCCGCAAAAATCGCACACCAGGTCGGCACGCCCAATGGCACAGTAATACTGTGCCATGGGATGGGCGAAAATGGAGCAAAAATTTCTGTTAGAAGACCAGCGTAGGAAAAGTGTTTTTACAGGGGAAAGGCAGTTAATGGCTAAAAATGACAGTTAAACTAATAATAAAATCTCACTCAGCATAGTCATAGACTGAAATGCTCTACCCATTCAGGGCAACCCTACTTGTTTTAAATTGTTGTTAATTTTTTAGGATTGAGTTTCAAATTACGATTTCCAAGTACAGGGTGGTTATAAACTTCCCCTATAAACAGCATCCAACAGCGCAAATGGATGAACGGAATGCAACGAAATTTGGTATATAAGACTATACACGAGATGCGCTCACGGAATTTCGAAAAAAAAAAAAAAAAATTCCAAAATGTCCACCAGAGGGCATTTTTTTCCGGAAAAACATTAAATTGAACACAATAAACGACCAAAATGGAATACAGAAACAATATTAACATTTATTGACTAGTTTCTGATCACCTTGTCATCGAACCACATTAAGGTTAAAACCTTCTGTAGACATTGGTCCATGCCGTAGGTTCTTTATACGATGAAATTCATGAACTGTAGCAGAAGCATTCCCCATGTTTTCGTAAACCAGCTTCACCCATAACGCACGTTCAACTCAAGATACCTTCATCATTACAGCCGTATTAAATAAAACATGACAATGGCTGCAAACGTTTTATACACTAACCTGTTTTGCTTCCTCTTCTTCGCAAGCATGCAAATCTCGACACCTTTTTTCCCTAGAACCGACAGCTCATGCCGGTTTTAGATTTTATGACTCATAATTCTTGTTCTGGATTGTTAATATTGTTTCTGTATTCCGTTTCGGTCGTTTATTGTGTTAAATTTAATGTTTTTTCGAAAACAACGCCCTCTGGTGGACATTTTGGAATTTTGTTTTCCGAAATTCCTTGAGCGCATCTCGTGTAGAGTCTAGATACCAAATTTCGTTGCATTCCGTTCACCCATTGCGCTGTAGGATGCTGCTTATAGGGGAAGTTTAACTATAACCACCCTGTATATATCCTATTCTAGAATAAACATGTTTTTGTGCACCTGAATAATATATTACTTTCCGAACACTATAGTGAGGAAAGTATTGTAATCATGTCAAAAATCCAAATTTGAGATTTTGATGTTTCTATACCTCTTGAGGTGTCCTCAGTCCATTTTCACTATTTTTACGATGATATGTGTGCGTGTGAGTGAACACGCTAGCATCTAAATGCTTTGTTCGAATGAGCTGAAAGTTCGTACTTGTGTTGTAAGTCACCGTAGCACGAACCCAATTCATTTTGGTGAATCTAGCACTTATAGTTTTTTTTACAGGGAAACCAAGAGAAATTCATCATTATGGCCTATGAGGCCAAATTTTTTAAGTGTAATACCATCCAAACGCCTTATTAAACTGAGCAAAAAATTTATACACATGTTATAGGTCACAGTTGCACAAACTGTATAGATTTTGGTGAATTTAGCACTAACAGTTTTTTTACAGGGACACAAAGAAACATTCTTTATCATTTCGGCCTATGGGACCCAATTTTAAAAAGTGCGATAGCATTTAAACACCTTATTCAATTGAGCTGAAAATTTATATGAATATCATAAATCACTGTTGCACTAACTATAAGCATTTTGGTAACTTTATCATTATGATCTACGGGCTCAAAGTTCAGTAGCGTTTAATTAAACATTGCATACTATATGGAGAAAAGTACTCAAACACCCTATTATAATTTTCTCAATTTTGTTTATGATAACTTCTCTTATTTTACTTTATCTACAAAAATTTTAATTACTCAATGTTCTAAAAGTCCAGTGGAGTTACTCCAGATTTTTTTTTCAATAGATTTGAGCCAAGCTTGGACTTCATCAGAACTGAGAATAAACAATCAGCAATAGCTCAAATTAATTGGCTTTGCTTTCAGTTTTTCTTCTTTTAAATTTTTTTTGTTCCCATGTGCTCAAATGAAACAAATTACATAAATTTGAACTTAGAAAAACTCACAATTTTATTTAAATTATAATAAATAAATGGCCGTACTTGGAAATATGCTTGCATAATATTTTCGGCACGGGCCAATGCCCTCCTGAGTGCAAACTCTGCTGTTGGTGTGTGCTTGCTTGACTTGCCAACACTAAAGATTCTCTCTCTTCTCTTTCTTCAATAGGTGTCTCCACTTGTCTTTGTGTGGTATTTTGTTTTTGTTGCAACTGTGCTCATTGCTCATAATTTCCACGGCTTCACGATTCATGGCATAGTGATGATTTTCGTAATTCGCTAATTTTTTAATATCATTAAAATCAATTTTTACAATATCGTTTTGAAAAATTTTTGTTAATGCGGTTGCAAAAAAAAAAAAAAAATCTGGAGTGACTCCACTCGACTTTCCGAACATTGAGTCATTAACAGTTTTGTAGATAAAGTAAAGAAAGAGGAGTTGTTAAATAAACAAAAGGGAGAAAACCATAATAGAGTGTTTGAGTATTTTTCTCCATATATTACACGATGTTTTATTGAACGCTACTGAACTTTGAGCCCATAGATCATAATGATAAAGAATTTTTCGTTGTGTCCCTGTAAAAACCTATAAATGCTATATTCACCAAAATGCTTATAGTGAGTGCAACAGTGATTTATAATATTCATATAAATTTTCAGCTCAATTGAATAAGGCGTTTAGACGCTATCACACTTTTAAAAATTTGGCCCCATAGGCCATAATGATAAAGAATTTTTCTTTGTGTCCCTGTAAAAAAACGGTAAGTGTTAGATTAACCAAAATCTATACAGTTGGTGCAATTGTGACCTATAACATGTGTATAATTTTTTTGCTCAATTGAATAAGGCGTTTAGATGCTATCGCACTTTTAAGATTTTGGTCCCATAGGCCATAATGATGAAGAATATTTCTTTGTGTCCCTGTAAAAAAACTATAAGTGCTAGATTCACCAAAATCTATAGGGTTCGTACTAGGGTGACTTACAATATACGTACCAACTATCAGCTTATTAGAACAAAGCGTTTAGACGCTAGTGTGTTCACTCACAGACATACACACATACATACACACACACATACATATATCATCGTAAAAATAGTGGAAACGGACTCAGGGGACCTCGAAATGTATAGAAACATCAAAATCTCAAATTCGGATTTTTGACATGATTACAATACTTTCCTCACTATAGTGTTCGGAAAGTAAAAATCAAAACGATAATGTTAAAATTGATTTTAATGATATTAAAAAAATTAGCGAATTACGAAAATAATCACTATGCCATGAATCGCGAAGCCGTGGAAATTATGAGCAATGAGCACAGTTGCAACAAAAACAAAATACCACACAAAGACAAGTGGAGACACCTATTGAAGAAAGAGAAGAGAGAGAATCTTTAGTGTTGGCAAGTCAAGCAAGCACACACCGACAGCAGAGTTTGCACTCAGGAGGGCACGGGCCCGTCCCGAAAATATTATGCAAGCATATTTCCAAGTACGGCCATTTATTTATTATAATTTAATTAGTATAGTAAATATTTAACTTATATTTTTAAGTCATAATTTTATTCTTAATGTTGGTGTTCATAATATAATTTGGATACAGAGCTGCCAACCTCATGACTAAAAATTTAGGAGCAAGACACTTAAATTACCGGAGCAACTATTAAGATATGAAAATTTTAAATAAGATTTCCATACATAATCTACATTTCTCTAAATCAATGAGGGGGGAGGGGTAAATACATGATTCAGAAATAATTTTACTTCTGTATAAGTTTTTAAATTTAATAAAGAAAGTTTAAAATGAACATGACATTTATTTTATGACGGGAGAAAGATTAGGCAAGAAATGGCTTCTGCAAAGCATTTAATTGTTAATCACTAGTTGGAAATAAGAAAAGATGGAGAAGGGGGGGGGGATAAAAAATAATTATATGAGTGAGTAATATTGAATAATTATATTTCTTTATACGTTCCAGAATCTCACAAAGTAAGTTTAAAATTAATATTAACATCGATGGAAAAAGATTGGGAATCAGAAGGCTTTGGTGGAGCAATTGATTTCCAATAGTTAATGGTTATTATTATTATTATTATTATTTTTTAAGTAACGAATGATATTCACGACTTTTTAAAAATGGAAAGAATCAATTTAATATCGGAAACCGGAAGATTAACTTAAAAATCGGAAAACTTATGCCAAAAACAGAAAAGTTGGCAGCTATGAATAAAAGGGGAAATAGCAAATAAAGAAATTTCAAATTTGAAAAATTGGAGTTTTCCGATAATTTTCGGATGAACGGAGCATGCTGATAAAAATCAGAGAAACTCCGATTAATTTGGAGTAATTGGCAGCTATGTGGATATTCTGAGTCCAGGGTTGGGTTTTAGCCGTCAAAAACTAGTTTTTGACGTGACATAGGTTTAAACCAGGTTTTAACCGGTTTAAACCGTCAAAAACCCCCAATACATTTTAAATACGCTAAAAGTAAAAAAAGAAGGCTGTTAATAATAGCAAGCTCCAGCATTGTTTTTGTTTAATTATAATGTTCCTTAATTTTAGTATACATTGAATTATATTAAATTCAATTCTATTAATTTATATACTTTTCTTTGTTTATGACTTAATTTTCAATTTTTTACGCGTAATTTCTTTCTGGTGTGGATTTTTTGCATATTTGGTTAACAAGCTTATTTATTTATTTTTAATAAACAAATATGCAGCATTAATTTATTTTTATATTTGGAGCAAATTCAGAACAATATAATGTAAAATAAGAATAAAATTTATTTTATAAATGGGAAAAGAATGAAGTACTGGTATAAAAAGATTAAAATATAAATAATTTAATCTTTTTATACAAATTTTTGTCTTGACTAATAATCATTTCTTACTGGTATAAATTTATCTTACTTAAGGAGTATCTCTTGAAATTAAGGACAAATATATATTCACCATATCACTAAAAAAGAAATAATTGCTTACCTTTCCAAATGATGAAATGAGTCTTGTTTTGTGTTTAATTCAAATTATGGAAACTTCAAAACATACAAATTTTGAAATTTGTACTTTTAATAATTACAGCATACATTTACTTATTTATTTATATTATTAATATTCTGGTTCAAAAGAACCACGTAACATACGGTAACACATCACTAATTTTGAGCATTTTTCCAAACCTAATCTATTTCTTATTTTGGAATGTATATGTCCAAAGTTTGAAAACATTCTTTCAATGGAGGCGGAACTGGCTGGACAAGAATGAAGAACAATCACCATTTTTACAAATTCAAAAAATGGACTATCCTTTTCTGTAATTCCATTAAGAATTCCTTTCCACCAAGTCACTGGATTAGTTAGTCTACCACTTTCACTAAAATACGATGCAGGAAATGGTAAATCACATGCTTCAAATGCAATTAAGAAAGGAAGACAATTAGGAAATTTTTCTGTTGCTCATAAACGAGCAGACTCAATTTGTACACTGTTTAATCCATCTCCTTGATATTTGGGATGAAGAAGATATGCTAAGAAATGAAAAGGTTCTAAAGATTGCAACATTCTTTTTTCCACAGTTTCAATGTGTGGCTGCAGAGATCCTTCCTTCATGAGACCAAGCCAAGCTGAACACGCATCAGCTAAAGTTGCACTATCCCGTTGAAGAACGTCTAGACAAACACTAATCGGTTTAAGTTGCATCAAGATATCTTTACATTGCTTATAAAGATTATAATTGTTGATCAGATTAGCAATATCTTTTTCAATTTTATCTTCGTGATCTTCAACTATTTTTTGATAAAATGGTCCGTTTCTCAAAAACGTATTGATGCATACAAGCTGGCTGTTCCATCTTGTATCGCATTGTAATTGAGGCTTTATAGATTCTGGATACTCCTGAAGCCATCCTGCAGGTAATTGATGATTCCGAAAGTACTTTTGAACTTTTATTACAGGTTTTATAATGGCATCTGGTGTAAGATCTTGGCCTAATAAATTTAGCCAGTGAGATGAAGCAACCATAAAAAAAAGGATCTTTGGTACTCTCTTCCAATTGAAGTAATTTTCTTGTTTTTTCCATCACTTTTGCATTATCGGTCACAAGAGCTTTTACATCACAACCAAATTTGATTTTGGCTTTATTGATTGCATTTTCAATGATTTCCTTATGATATTCAGCATTTTTTACATTTGTGCTACTGTCAACAGCATCAAGAAAGACAGTTTTACCTGAGACATGCAAACTGGATGCAATGACTGGGTCATTATGGATGTTACTCCATCCATCTTCAATTAATGTAGCATTTTTTTCCTTCAAGACTTTTCTTTGTTTCTTCTTCTACTTCAGCAACAACCTCATCAAGAAGTGTACCAGCTAAAGCTTTTCTACTAGGAACACGATAGCCTGGTCGCAATGCAGAGACTAAGTCTTGGAAAGTTGTATGTTCCACAACACTGAATGGAATATTGTTGGCATAAAAAAATTTTGCCACTAACAAATCCAATTTTTGAGCTGAAGAACCACTTGTTTTTACAACGAAAGAATCCAATTTGAATTTTTTGGCTTGGGTTTCAGGTACTACTAGGTCTGATTCTGATCCAGACACATAATTAATGTCAGGATCTGAGTCTCTGTTTTTCAAACACTGAGATAAATGGTTTTTCATCCTTTCAATATGATTGGAACGTACATTTCCACAGTATTTGCATTTTGCACATACCTTTTGATCTCTTTCAACTTCATGGAAATGCTGCCAAACAGGATCAATTGGCCTTCCACCACGATTCATTTTTAAATTTGGAAATCAGGTGCTCCTAAAACACACACTATTTACAGCAGACTTAAATTTCAACTGTCCTGTCCTAAAATCATTCAGCTCATCAATTAATAAGCTATCTGTTATCTAAGTATATCTAAGCTATCTAAACTTAATAAATAATACTGAGGGGAAACAAATCTTCTTACAAGGAATCTTGAATGGACCAATCAACTTAAAGCAGGTGTTGTAAAACAACCAATCACTGAAAGTAGGTGGGAGAAATGGGAGATTGGAGTGGAAAGGAAACATTGTGACACAAAAACTTTAAAATGAAATAACTTTTGATCTAATATTCAGATTGTAAAAATAAAAACAGATTTGGAATCCTTGCAGCAAAATGCATAAATAGACACCAAATATTAAAGCATTTCGCTAAGAAATAAAAAAGATATTAAAAATACATCAAATTAAGCAAGGTAATTAGTTAAAATTTGAACTAAAACTTAATAAATTTGATGAATTTTTATGAAATTGCAAAAATGGAAGTTAATTAAAAGGAAAATAAATAAAAATTTTAATAATTAAATAAAAATTAAATAAATTAGAAAAATACCAGTTTTTAAGAACAACTTGAGAAAATGAGAACAGAAACTTAATAAATTTAATTAATTCTTATGAATCACAAAACAGAAGTTAATTTAAGGGAAAATAAAATATAATTTTAATAATTACTCAAAATTTGATCAATTAAGAAAATGTTAAAGTTTGAGAATACATAAAACAAAACCATTTTCTACCATTCCAAAACCAAAATTGAGAACAACTGATCTAACAAAAATGTCATAACAGTTGTGATTAAATAAACTTATACCTGTACACTTCTCTACACCTGACACCTTTTTCTTGGAACAGATAAAGAGTAGAAGAGATAAACCAGTTCTATTTCTTTTCCCTTCCCTTTCTTAAGCCACCCTATTAACAAGAATACAGGGACGAAATTAAGAAAAGCTGTTTTAGTGTCAATATTTCTTGGTACCGGTAGGAAAGCATCTTTGAATATGCCCTATTCTGGGGAAAGTACATACCTTCATTAGATTTCAATTGTGATGGATTACTTTCTGCATCTATCCATAAAAAAGTTTAAAAATCTAAATTTATTTCTGCAAAATATTAGATTAAACCTACACAATTTTAATTACTACAAATATAATTAAGGATTTATTAACTGTACATCATTGCTGAAACTAATGAAAAGTATGCATTCACAATAAAATGATTAAATAAGTGTTTGACAATTTCTATTAAAAAAATTGTCACATTATAGTCTAATATCAGTTCACGTTCGCAATTCTTGAGATACATTCTACAAATAGAATGTATCTCAAGAACGCACTGGTAGGGCAAAGGAAATGATGGGTTTTATGTTTTATGACTTAATAAAACCCCTCCTACAGCATCAGAAAACAGAAACCCATGTTTGTACGCTTAAAAAACAATTCTTATGAATTAAATCACTCTCAGGCATAGATTCTGGCTGTGCTACAGCAAGAATATATTTTATTGTTGTAGTTTATACTCAGTAGTTTTAATGCATTTATGCTGCTTTATTTAAGATTTATTAATTAAAGTCTATCCAATTCTGCTAAATCATTTCTTTGATAATTTTTTATTACAAATTAGGTTTTTGACACTTTTTGACGTTTTTGACAGAGAGGTTTTTTACAAGCCGGTTTAAACCATGGTTAAAACCGGTTAAAACCGTCGCATGTCAAAAACCTGCCAACCCTGTCTGAGTCTGGTAATTTTCTTAACTGTTTAAGTCCCAAGCAGCGCGATCGCATTGTTGAGATTTTATGTTGAGAAAACCCAGTACATTTCAAACATTGCTCAGATTTACTGAAGCAAGTACATCACACAGCTCCTTTTAATGTACATAGTACATTTTACAATAGGCTTTTAATGCTCTGATTGGAATACATCAATGTAAAATAAACATGCGCTATTGCGCTGCTTGGGTCTTTTCGTACGCATTTAGAGAAAGCGCGGTTGTGCTGTTTGGGATTCTTCGACACAGGGTTCCTCCTCAATTTGAAAAATAAAATTCCCTGAATTTTCCAGGTTTTCCAGTTTTTTTTTTTTTTTTTTTTTTAGAAAATTCCAGTCACAAAACTTAGTTTGGGACATAAAAAATAGCTCACGGTACAAAACAGAACATAGCTCGCGATATAAAAGACAACATAGTAACGTGACTTGCGATATAAACTGAATGCTCAAAAAGCATTTTCCAGATTTATATCACCATTTTTCCAGGTTTTTGAGCAATATTTAAAATTTTCCACGACATTTCCCTGACTTTTTTCAGTAATTTCAAATTCCCTGACTATTCCAGGTGTTCCCTGTTCTCCCTGACCCGCGGAAACCCTGTGACATTGTTTTTTCAATACTCTCTGGGATTCAAACGGTTAATAAACATCACAAGTAATCATGTTCTTTTTTTTTTTTTTTTGACAACTCTGTCAAAAAATTCCTGCAGTTTCATTGACTGCAAAAAATAAAACATCTAACATATATATTTATATATATGTATATATACATTTCTCATAGATAACTTTATTAAAAAATATGAAATTAAAAATTTGAAAATTTACACAGTTCTTTTCAAGATGAAAATGTACAATGCATGATGATGTACGTTATTTACAACCAGGGGTGCCAGGCAGGATCCATACGACACAAGTTATCGTGACTGTTAGCGGCTGCCACTAATAAGCTCACTTTGCTTTCAGTCCCATCAAAAATTGTGAGATCTGTGAAAAAAAAAAAAGAGTTGGAAGAAAATGTGTTATAATTTACGAAGCAATAATCGGATGATCTATTGAGAATTCCTACGACTGGAAAATAACCACTTATGCATACACAGAAGGGATTACAGGGTGCAAAATGTTATAAGTTATCATTAGATGGCCCTTAATTTTGCAACCATTCATCAAAAGTAGACCTGAATAAACTTCATTTGCCACATGGCAAGTAAATAAAATATAAAGTGACAAATAATAAAATAAAATAACCTTTACAAAACAGACAAAAAACTTGTAATCAAAACACATATTTTTAGTTACATAAGAGTATTACTTAAGGAATAAGCAATAAATATTATGCATATGGGTTAACAGAATAATTAAATTATGCATGATGATTTTGCTACTTTGGTACTTTTGTGTACCATTAGTACACAGAGGTCAAAAAAGATATTTCAACCTATGTTTCTTATATATTTTCTTAAGGATTGTTGGAAGATTCTAGGAATTAATATAACATATGCGAATATCTGGAAAAATGCCAAGCAAAAACAGCGAGAGCACTGCTATAAAATCCATTCTGGAACAATCCATGTATCGTCTAATGCCTTATAGAAAAATTAAAATTAGGTATATATGTTCTAGTCTTATATCTTTGATATTTCTTCCATAAACTAAATTTTATAAGCTTTTTAAATGAACAGTGCTTTGAAGTATCATTGGTAGATAAAGGATTAAGCAACTTGAGTTCCTCTACAAAGGATATAAACTATGTACATTACTTCACTAAACCAGTACCAGTATCATTTCAGGTTCAAATAATCCAAGTAGCCAGTTTTTAACCCTACAAGGCACCCAGTTCCATAAGTGGAACACTGACTTTAATCGTTCCTATAGCTATAAAACTATTAGTAGCGACCTCTCTTGACATCTCGATAGAAGCTACTGACATTGAGCAATGTAGTCATACATTTCTTTACCTAAAGAGGTCATTCGTGTTTTTGTTAGAGTGTGAAATTTGAATGAAAGTGATATGTTAGTCGTTTGTCTGAATTCAAAAATAAAAAAAGAATAGTTATTGAACAGTTTTGACTCGAAAAAAAAAAAGATACTGTGTGTTATAACGAAGTGTCTATTTTGCAGAGGTAAGTTGTTTTTTTTATATTACAATAGTAAACGTATTAGTAAATCCTATTTTTATGTGTGTTCCACATACGGTACGTTGAGCTAAAAAGTTGATTTTTCCGTAAAATAGGGTTTTATTTTTATAAGTTTTCCCTATCTTCTGATCACTCATTACAACCTATATATTTTTGTCGCACACTAAAAAAAATTGAGCCTTGTAGGGTTAAGGTATATAGAATAATCTTTGGAAAACAAATTTATGAGTCAAATAATGCAAATTTAATTTTAAGTAAAGCTTTATGAGCTTAGGAGGTATTTACAAAGCATCAGTATTAAAATTGAATGAATAATATATGTTTCTTGCAGTAAAACAAACTATCAAAAGAAAAAAAAAAAAAAAAACCCTCAGGCATACAGTTGTTTAAAATTTAAGTCAAAATAGAGAGATTTGATCATTCTGCTCCTGCTCCTAATATAAAGCAATAAGGATCTTAATTATTTTTGAAAAAGAAAAGGTAATAAAGAAATGAAAATATCAGCTATATTCTAATGAAATTTGAATTCTTTAAGTTTTCCATAGTTATGGTATTTAAAAAAAAAAAATCTTTTGATAATAAGACATTTTTCATTATGCAAAAATGGAAGTTAAAAATCTATTCTTAGCAGAAATTAGTTTCAAAGCATTGTATAGTAATTCACATTCAAACTGAACTTGATGAATTGCAGGGCAAGATAAACTTCAAATTTTTTTACCCAATCCCACAAATTTTAAATAGAAATTATGCTAAGAGGGATTGATAAAAATTACATCAGAAAAGCAGGAGAAATGAGTGGAAAATTAGGAGCATAGAAAAAGAAGCAAAAAGCAGGAGACTCCTGCCAAAAGCAGAAGACTTGGCATGTCCGTACTAGATTTTATCCCATAATTCAAATCTTACAAATGAGTGTTGACTTGGATTTCTTCTATTTTCCTGGAATATATACGCATATCAGCTAGGGTGTACACAAAATAAGGCCACAAAATTGAATGAATTGATAAATCAGCAATAACTTACACTGCAGTCTATGGTTGATAGCAGCCACAGCTTTTCTTACTGTCTCGATAATAATGGCTCCGTCAGCATCTTTGCTTTCTGCTGAGTGATTATCATCTTGTTTCTATAAAATAAATTTTCTACAATTAGAAATTGATATTAAGAAATGCAAATTTTAGTTTTGCAATCAATATAGGAAAATTTTATAGGAGAAAAATTATAGAATTAATGGGATCTGGACATGATATCGCAGGACAAAATCTCGCGTAAAAAAATAGTATGATCTATTTGAAAATCTCATTTTGTGTCAAGCGTGATCTCTGGCGGGGGCCACATGGCCTTATAAATATTAATTAATTAAAATAAATAAACAATTAATTATAGCATAGAGTTGAATTTCATTATTTTATCTATGTTTATTTTTAAATTATTTTACCTTTTGCTTATCACTATTCAGAATACATTTTAAAAATTGTGTACATCACTGCTGATGGTAAAGATGAACACTGTTCACAAACTTGAAATAAATTTTTTTAAATTGATAAGCACGATTGAATTCATTATGAATCATCTTGACTAAAGTTAATAAATATAGTCTTTAAACTATTTTAAGTAAAATTTATAAAAACTTTTGTTGTACGTTTGTCAGGATGTCAGTGCTCTGACTAAGGTATGTGTTGTCATGAAATTTTATACAACATTACTAATAATAACCAACTCATTTTAGCTTTGTATTCATTTACTTCGGCGATATTTTGTCCTCGCAATATTTTGTCCCACGAGATTTTGTCCCCAACCCAGAATTAATAATTAAAAAAAGCAATATATACAAGTGTAGTACTAATTGGTATAAATTTTTTGAAGTTATCAACAATAGATAGGATTAAATAAAAGAAACATTGGCATGATATTTATGTTGGTATAAAAATTCAACCTTACACACTCCACCTCTCAATAAATATTCATGGTTGATGAACATCATTTCTAAGTACTTTATGTGGTTTATAGGAGTTGCCATGATTAACATACTTTCCTGTTATATCTGCATTTGCAGACAAAGTGACTTTACCAGTGGACATTATACAGTATAGGATCCGTCATCCAGAAAGCTTGGGACCTGGGATATTCTGAATAAGGGGTTTTTCCGTAATTCGGAACACTTTATTATATGTATAAAAATTATACAAAATAATTTCATAAATAGCAGTGTAAACATGAATAATATATATAAACACTTTACCTATATATTTGTTCATTTAATAAATTATTTCCACAAAATAAAAAAAATATTCTTAATTAGAATTTTAAACTATAAATAATAATAGTAATAATAAATTAAAAAAAAAAAAAAAATATATATATATATATATAGATAAAATTTCATTTTGGACCTGAGAGTAAAATCCTTTCATTTGGATTTTGTAAACATTTCTATGACATTTTTTGCTTATAATGTCTCTCTGATACTGATTGTTCATAAATATTTCAAATATTTTTAGCACATAATGCTAAATATTTTATGACATGAATTCTAAAAATAATGGAAATTAATAAAAACTATTTAAAAATTTTATGAACAATTGGGACTTCATGCATACGACCTGAGTTCAGGGATAAAATTCATCTGCTATTGGGCAAGTATGCGTTATTAATGCTTATCTATTAAAAAATACCATAAAAATTAATTTTGTAGCATAAATTTGCAAAAGTTTCAGTAATTATTTGGACAATTTTGTGCTCACCCTATTTCCCCAGAAGGACACCGTTGCATTAAAGAAAGTAGGTTGTAAAACTATAATTCTGACCGCTGCTATTGTGTAACTTTATTTCTTAAATTTTATGAGAATTTAAAATTTTTATAGTTGGCATTTTGCATTCTGGTTTTCGGAGCATTCTGCATAACGCCTTTCCGGATAACGGATCCTATACTGTATGAGAAATGCTGAGTGGGTAATCAACCAGGGTGGCTCAGTGGTAGCATATCCGCAAGATTAGCAGAGTGCCAGGGTTCGATTCCTAGCTCTGGCATTTTTCACATATTAAAATTCAACGAAATTTCATTCCACCTCGAAATACATAAAAATAATAATTTTCAATCTATAAAAGAATGTTAATAATTAATAAATAAAACACTTTAAAACACGTACAAAAGTTTTAAAAACATATATTTAATTAAAAACTACATATTTCTAAGCTTTTCGCCCTGAAAAGCAGGGCATCATCAGGAAGTGTACATGGTTTTGCACAGTGTGCAGCTGTGTTGCAAATATATATACCATAAATCAGGTTAAAGCTACAGTTACATTGCTACTTTAATACAAAAAATTTTTTAGTTCATCGGTTGGAGCCATTCTACATTGACACTGAGGCAACACTTGATTACTGCAACTTGCGTTGGAAAAAGTCAGTTTTGGATGGTGTGGTGGTAACACCAAGGTGAAGAAGTTGACACTCGAAGGTGAACTTACCACCACGCCAGCCTTTCCAATAGCCATCCAAAACTGACTTTTTCCAACACAAGTTGCAGTAATCAAGTGTTGCCTCAGTGTCAATGTAAAATGGCTCCAACCAATGAACTAAAAAAAATTTTGTATTAAAGTAGTGATGTAACTGTAGCTTTAACCTGATTTATAGTATATATATTTGTAATAAAGCTGCACACTATGCAAAACCATGTAGTTTTCCTGATGATGCCCTGCTTTTCAGGGCGAAAAGCTTAGAAATATGTAGTTTTTAATTAAATATATGTTTTTTAAACTTTTATACGTGTTTTATTTATTAATTTAAAATGTTACACGTGTTTTTTAAAAGTGTCTCTAAATGGGATATAATTTTTCTATAAAAGAATGTACCTATGTCAATTATTTGCCTGTCGGCCTGATGTTTAGAAGTTCTAATGATTTGAGAACTACAAAATTTTGCACAGGAATTCGTTTTAACACTACTGATGCACTTTGAAACTTTATTCTTGAAATTTTTTATTAGAATTTCTTAAAACTAATTTAAATAAGATTCTTTCAAGATAACTTTTGTTGCCATTAGCAATTTTGTGTTTTGCCAAAATAGTGAATTCAAACATTACACCAATTAAATAAGCATAAAATATTCTATAGCTACACTGCAAGTAATTTAATTTTTTAATTAAGCTAACAATTAACACAAAACTTTCAAACCTATTCGGTTATCACCCTGCAGAGATTTGGCCTTTTACTTATCACTAGTATCGCCCAGTGGTCGAAACTCGACCATTTTTTAGGCAAAGCAAGGCAAAGCAACGTTATTTCCTTGTCTTAACAGAATTAAGTTGCAACACAGCTGCCCCAATTGTTTGCCGATATGCACTCTAACTGAATCAGCAGAGTTTTACTTAATATATTTCTCTCTGTAGATGTTGAGCCTTTCCTGAAATGAGAGAAAAATCGCAACGAGAAAACCCCCTTGTTGAGTGATACATCCCAAAAGCTAATCGGTATCATGTCAAACCAAGGTCCAACCAAATATCAAATTCTGTGGAATTAATTCCATTGGTTCATAAAGTACAGTGTTTGAACTCAAAAAGAAAGATATTTTGCAAAAATGGTCGAATTGAGTTTGGGAAATTTCAAAACGTGTAACTTTATCGAAAACCGAAAATCTAAAATTTTTCTGAATCTTATACTTTCTTCTTATATATGCAGAGGAAAGAATAATAAATTCACTTTTAAAAAAATAAGTAGTCAATTTCAGTTAATTGAAATGGAAGGAAATCTCAAAACGTGTAAATTCATCGAAAACCGGAAATCAAAAGTTTTTCCGTATCTTCTACTTGCTTCTTATGCACGCAAAAGCTAGCAATAAATCCACTTTTTTAAAAATAAGTAGTCAATTTCAGTTAATTGAAACGTAAGGAAAGCTCAAAACATGTAAATTCAGCGAAAAACGGAAATCAAAATTTTTTCTGTATCGTCTACTTTCTTCTTATACATGCAGCAGTTAGTAATAAATCAACTTTTTTAAAAATAAGTAGTCAATTTAAGTTGATTGAAATGCAAGAAAATTTCAAAATGTGTAAATTTATCGAAAACCGGAAATCAAAAGTCTTTACGTGTCTTCTACTTTTTTCTTACTGATGCAAAAGATATACGCAAGCGAAGTGTGACATCACTGACCGTTGTTGGGGCTAAGTAAAAGATTTTTTATGTTAACTGTCCATTGGATTTTTTGTAAAAAAAAATTAAAAATTGAGGAAAATTATTTCCCGAATTTAATCCCCATATTTGGATATAATTATAAATTAATTATCGTGCACAAATGCTAGATTAAGTTATCTTGCTGTCAAATTGACAAAATTTAATTTTAAATTTCAAAACTATGTCGTCCTAGGCGATCAAAAACGTAATACAAAAATATACATACCAGATGTATATTTTTGTAATATCTGTTGTATGAAATATTATTTCATATAATTGATTGCTCTCTTAATATACATTGTTAAAATAACCATGAATTTTGAAAGGAATAAATATGTTCGCCAGATAATTTGGCAATTTTTTTTCCGCACCAAGAACGACAGATGTCAAATATCTTCCACTGCAACATATTAGTATCTTATATCATATACTTTATTTAGACATTTGAAAACAAATTTAACTTCAAATTATGATAGAATATTTACCATTTTCCTTTTATTTAGTATATTAGTTGGATATTTAATGTGTAAATATCACCTTTTGAAAATAAATGTTTATGTTTACCATCAAAACTGGAAGTTTGCCATTTTTTTTTCTACAGTTTTTAAATTTTAAATTAAAATTTTATCAATTTTATAGCAAAAATAACTCAGTCTACATTAGACAGTAACTTATATATAACTATACCCAAATATGGGAATTAAAATCGGGAGATAATTTCCGTTAATTTTTAATAATTTTTTACAAAAAAATCCAATGGACGATTAACATAGGAAATCTTTTTTGTGGCTCCAACGGATGGCCAGTGACGTCATCACTTCGCTTGCGTATAGTGATGCTACATTACACAAATTACTGTGTCTATGGTTTTATTTGAGTTTTATGAAATTGCCAGATTTAACAACTTTCCACTTTTAGGTATTTTTTAATGTAAAGAAATACATGAATGAAAGGGTAAAATGGGGGAAAATACATAAAAAATAAATGTATTTTTAAATACCTTCTTGACATCGTAAGAAAATAATATTTGTATTCGCACCTTCCGGCTAACCATACCTTTCGAATGATACCATTTTCAACCGTCTACTCCCATAATTAATATGTTAAATAGGGACTACAAATTTTATGCTTGCCTATTAATATATAGATAATAACAAACTAGATTTCTTAACATTAAAATTTAAACACAATTAGATAAGTTTACCTTGATACAACACAATAAAATCTTAATGAAATGGCATTCTTTCAAATGAAGATCACTAAAGTTATTTTTCATAATTTTTCATTTTTTATTAAAATTAATATCAAATGAACATAATTCATGTATCAGGAGTAGTATATGGCATAAATTATTTTACTTAAAGTTCATTATATATATAGATAAGCAAATAATTAAGAAAAAAAAATAACTAACTGCAGCTGATCAAAACTCAAGTATTATATAAATGATCAATACATACTTTTTTGTACCAAGCAATCATTTCGTCTCTTAAAATAGCTTTTAGCAATGCTTCAACTTTAAAATTGGGTGATGCAAAACAACGTGCTGCAGCCACCATCGAAGCTGTCATAGGCCCATTTACACCAATACATGTAATAAATTCAGATATATTAGGAGTCAGACGAAACGGAACAGGTCGATTGGCGTCCAATACACCTTTAGTAGGAAGGGGAAATTAAAAGAAAAACTTTTTTAAAAATGACATAATTCAAAGAAAAAAAAAAAAAAAAAAAAAACAATAAGAATTTCATTATTAATTTCTGAACATATAATAAAAATAAAAAGTATACTATTTGTAAAAAAAAAAAAAAAAAAAAAATCAGAGCAATAATAAATCTAGACTCTCTCTCACTATTTACACAGGGACCAGTAATTAAGGAGACAATCTACCTATCGTTTCCGAAAGCCGAAGCCAATGTTATTCTATGGGAAATTTTGCCCCATAATAATTCAGTAACTAAATACATATTTTTAAATTCCGTTTTCACTTTCCGAAAATTTACAACTATTAAACAATTTATCACTTTCTAAAAACTTATTTATTTTTTTTTTTTTTAAGATTTCGTTTTTAAGCTCAAAAATGAAAAATTTCACATTGTGAAAATTCGCATTTTACACAACCTCAAAATAAAATATTAAAAAATAATTTTTAGAAAGCGATAAATTGTTTAATAGTTGTGAATTTTCTGAATGTGAAAACAGAATTTAAAAATATGTATTAGTTAATAAGTTATAATGGGGCGAAATTCTCCATAGAATAACATTGACTCTGGCTTCTGGGGATGATGAGTGGCGAGGCCTCTTAACCAAAAATGAAAAGTTTATCTTTGACTGTGCAATAAAATGCAACCACAAATTCAAGTTGCATGTATTAAAATAAAATATCAGAAGCAAACAAGTAAACAATATTTCTATTCTATTAAAAGAAAACAATCAGTTTAACAATAAATTAAAAAAAATCAACAGGAAACAAGATATTAACAGGAATAAATAAATATATGATATATATGCATTTTCAGGTATCTTGAAATTCTATTTGCTGTGTTTTAAGTGACATATGTTAGAGGTGAGTTCGGGCTCTTTTTTGGCAATCCAAGCCCGCCCAGGTCCGAAACATTTTTGAAATGTCCAAGCCTGAAAAATTTTGCATGATCAGAGCCCGAGCCCGATATTGAAAGTGGTACACTATGCAATGCATACACAATAGTAAAATTAAATACCGTTTTCATTTTCAAATTAATTTTCTTATTACCAATCCTCAATTTAAATGACTATAAATGTTATTATAACAATTTATAATGTCTGTGTCTCTGTATACATGTATATATTTACATAATATATATTTATAGTACAGCCCATTATTTATAACGTGCCTATCGGGGGACAAAAAATTTATCCGAATGAGTGACATAATGAGGCCTAATATAACGAAGGAGGAAGGATTACTGTATAACACTATGACCTAATATGCATCCCGTTGAAAAAAAAATTCTATTTAGGAAAAGGAAAGTCAAAGCTACTAAGGTTTGCAAGATTATTTTGTGATTTATAACCTATTATGGCATTACTACAGGTGCTCTCAAAATAAATAAAATTTCTTTTTTTTACACTTTCCAGTTAGTCATGAATAAAATAAACGGAAGTTTTAGCTTCAATCCGAGTCTGCCTGGAGCCCGAAGACTTGCGTAAGATTTGAGCCCAATCGGGCTCAGGCTGAGCCTGTCTCATCTCTAACATATGTGTGTATATATTCAAATGCCTGTAGCATCTAAATACTGCATTCAATTCAGATCAAATTGAATAAGTATTTTATTCATTGCTCAAGAGTTGTTTTGGGGGTTCATCAGATGGGCAGGCACAGAAGTAGAAGAGGGCACAGGGAATCACAGACACAACTGAAGACATCCCATACAAGGACAAGGAAGCAGACAGGTCAAGCAAGGTAAGGGCATGAAAGTAGAATCAGCCCTCAGACTTTCATGCTGCAACCTTTAGTAACTATCTGAGGGCAGGTCTATCCAGCAGGATGGAAAAAAAAATTCATCTCTTCTTAATTTTCTTAGGTTTTTTTAGTATCTCGTTTCCCCATTCAAATTCTTCCTTTTTTTTTTTTTTTTTTTTTTTCTTTTTTAATTGGACATTTTTATTGTCATCTTCCAATGGGCTCTTCCCACCGTCGTCTGCTCAATTATGTGATAGAGGAAAATGGATAATCGAATTCTGAGAATCGAATTCAATTAAATATTGTTCTTAAGAACAAAAATGTTAATATTTACTATAAAATAAAAAAAAAGTAATATTGTGCATTTGTAAACAGTAGAATAGTTGTATTTGTAAATTTAATAATTTTTATAAAACATTTTATGTGTTTATTTATTTTTACCGATAAGAATCGATTTTTGTATATTGTAGTGTAACTGTAACATTAACTGATCTAGTAATAAATAATAGCTTTGTGGAATGTTTATGGATAATAATTTGAAAGTTTAAAATGTTTTCATTTAATTTAATTGCATAAAGGTGTTACAACAAGTTAATGAACTTAGTTACTGGTCTAAATGGATTTACGCAGTACGATATTGCACTGTCACTGATTTAAGTACCAAAAATCAGAGTATTTAACATGCTCTTCATGAACATCAATAACAAACATAAACTAAATGATGATTGTAAATGTATACGGCAAACAAAAGAGGATGAATAATGATATAAAATGGATTAAAAATGATGATTTATAAAAAAAAAACACAGATTAAATACGATTGATCAAAAATAAGAATAGAAAATATGTTATTTCAGCAACCGCTCTAGATAAACAAGACTTTGTCTGCTATTTGTTTTTCCTCTATCATGTGACCTCTGACGTTAGGTGGGAAGAGCCCATTCGTGGATCATCCACAAACAATATAACATCTTACTCTTCCATACCTTGTCAGTTCTTGTATAGAAGTTGTAAATTTCCGTTATCTTTCCATAAATTTCTTTCACATTTTCATTCTATTTTTACATGAACCTGGCTGTCTTCTTCTCTTGATTTTTATCTCCCCATCTAATCTTACAAGCCGGCTGTACATCAGTCAGATAACTCAATTTCTCCCTTCCCATGTTATCCAACGGAATTTTCATTGCTTCGTTTCATAAAAATATTTCATAAAAATATAGTTTTAAAATATTACTTTCGACACTGGCAAGAACCCTATTCATTTGCAACATTCGAATTTAAAAATTTCGTAAGTTATTAGAAATTTACGATTTTCTTAACATGGGAGAATAGGACAAAAATTCACTTAAACGTGCATTAAATGGAAACTTTTTACTGTAAAAAGATCAGACCAGTTTTAAAATATCCGTTTTGATGCCGGAATGAACATCAGTAACTATAAATATGCTACTTTGAAAATTTCACAAGTTATTGGAAATTTACGAATTTCTTAACATGGCAGTATAGGGCAAAATTTCACATAAACGTCAATTTTTAGAGATATTTTCATCGTAAAGATGTCAGACTTCTTTTGAAATATTATTTAGGACACGAGCATGAATATTAATGACTATGAATTTTCCAATATAAAGATTTCGTAAGTTATTGGAAATTTACGAATTTCTTAACATGGCAGAATAGAGAAAATTTCACATAAACGTCAATCTTGAGGGATATTTTCATTGTAAAGATGTCAGACCACTTTCGAAATATTATTTAGGATACTGGCATGAATATCATAGACTATGATTTTTCCAATTAAAAAATTCGTAAGTTATTTGGAATTTACGATTTACTTAACATGTCAGAATAAGGCAAAATTGAGCACAAACTTCCATTTTGAGGATCCTAAACACATTAGACAACTTCAAAATTACGTTTATGCTATTTGTTTGAACATAATTGAATACAAATATTCTACTAGGAAAATTTCGTAAAATATTCGTAATTTACGATTTTATCAACATAGCTTAATTTTAAATTTTTCATATAAATATGAATTTTGAGGATTATTGCATTGGAAATAGTAGCATGAAAACTAAACAACGGAATTGACCCTGATAAAATAAATTAATAGATTAGAATAAGATAAATATATCAAAGTAAACGGTGGATAGCCTATTAGCCGGGAATTTCATTCTGTCACTGTATCAAGCTTTGGTCATATTAATTTCTTTTAACATGATTATATCTCTCAAACTAGAAATTTCTGAGAACATAAATATGATGGGGAACTGAGCAGAGTCCACCTATGCCAACTAGTTTAGCTTAGTGAGCAGTTTTTCGAAAAAATAAATTTAAATATTTTACTTTGAGATCCAAACTCAGAGTCCATTATTTACTTATTGAAATAAAATATTTAAATTAATTTTTTCGAAAAACTGCTCACTAAGCTAAAAGGCGACCTGTTTAAAGAGAAGAATACTATTCAAAAAACAGAATTTGAATTCAACGGAACTTAATTTTTGAATGAGATATTTTTATAAAACAAAGCAACGAAAATTCCACCGGATAACATGGAAAGGGAGAAAAGGAGCTATCTGACTGATGTACAGCCTTAATGCTTTTGTAACATATGAATTAAAGGACAAAATTAACGGTCACCCCTGACCACGTGGTCTAGCCACAGCATGAATGTCAATGTTCATTTTAAACTTGCTTTATTATATTCTACAACCTATAAAGAAGTAGAATTGTTTAATATTTCTCACTCATATAATGTTTTGCACCCCCTTTCCCTCCCCTTAACGATCAGTGATCACACGGCCTACAGAAAATTTATGATTTTCAATATTTCTCCATCTGCAGTATAAATGTAAATTTTCATTTTAAACTTGTTTGACTGTATTCTAGAACCTGTAAAGCGGTAGACTTGTTCATTAACTCTCATTCATGTAATTTTTTTACCCTCTTCAACCGTTCCATTTTCAATTAGTGGTCAATGATTAAATATCCTCTGAAGCATAATCTTTTTTCATTATTATTAATATTTTTTTCATAGTATTCAGTGTATATTTAACCCATTTAAGCTATTTGGCAAATATGTGCATCAAAATTTGACTTTTACTATTATTATTACAGTTCTAAACAGATTTTAATTTAAGAAGTGCAATTTAGGATTTTTATAAAGGATGCAATTACAATTACATTTTCAATTTTCTTATTATATGTATTTTTTATTTCAATTATTTTTCTTGTGGTGGTATACCACAAAATGGTGACAACGCTTTTTGTTGTCTGAAAGAAATTGTCTCATCATGTAAAAAGTGGCCACTAACGAAACTGATAGTACTGGCCATTGGCCATTAATGAATTTTCTCAGTTTTGCCCTTTAAAATGAATCATATTTATAAATCATTTAGTTTATCCAAATATACATATTTTCATTTACAATTTTAATTTTTACTTTCCGAACATTATAGTGAAGAAAGTATTGAAATCATGTGAAAAATCCAAATTTGAGATTTTGATGTGGCCTGAGTCCGTTTTCATTACTTTTACGATGATATATGTATGTGTGTGAGTGAACACGCTAGCGTCTAAACGCTTTGCTCGAATGAGCTGAAAGTTGGTACGTATGTTGTAAGTCACCGTAGCACAAACACTATTGATTTTGGTGAATCTAGCACTTATAGTTTCTTTGCAGGGACACCATGAAAAGTTCTTTATCATTATGGCCTATGGGGCCAAATTTTTAAAAGTGTGATAGCGTCTAAATGCCTTATTCAATTGAGCAGAAAATTTATATGAATATCATAAGTCCCTGTTGCACTAACTATAAGCATTTTAATGAATCTAGCATTTATAGGTTTTTACAGGGACACAACGAAAAATTCTTTATCATTATGATTTATGGGCTCAAAGTTCAGTAGCGTTTAATTAAACATTGTGTACTATATGGAGAAAAATACTCAAACATCCTATTATAATTTTCAGGCATGAGAGTGCAGAAAATTGAAAAAAGAGGAAACACGCGTGTTCATAAAATTATTTTCAAATGAAAAATAACGCACGCGGGGAAAACTATACAAATGTGTTCATAAAATTTATTTCAAATGATAAATAATGCTCACAGGAAAAAACTATACAAAATATTTTAAAAGTGACAAATTAAACTAAAAGAATAACACATCAACACAATAAAACATGTGTTTAAAAAAAAAAAAAAAACATTAGCTAGCAATCAACATTTAATAACATTGACTGGTGGCGAAAGATGGAAAAAAGGGGGGGGGGTAAAAGGTAGTTCATGAGTGAGAAATATTAAACACAATTCTACTTCTTTATGGGTGCTAGAATATCATAAAGTAAGTTTAAAATTAATATTGTGGATATATTCAAAAATAAAAGGCTTCCCGCAGAATGTTTGATTGGCAATGGTTAGAGATGAAAAAGGAGGGGGGGGGGGGGATAAAAAAAAATTACATGAGTGAGAAATATTGAATAATTTTGTTCTTTTATATGTTATAGAATATGATAAAGCACGTTTAAAATGAATATTGACATTTATATTTTGGATTGAAAAAGATTGAGAATCTAAAGTTTTTCGTTGAGCGTTTGAACACTGATCATTATTGGAGTTTGATTTTAACAAAACAAAAAACCGCAAAATAAACGAAAATCACAAAAAAGCGGAAAATCGCAGATCCGCGGAAAATTCTCATGCCTGAATTTTCTCGCTTTTGTTTACTTAACAACTCTTCTTACTTTAATTTAACTACGAAACCGTTAATTACTCAATGTTCGGAAAGTCGAGTGGAGTCACTCCAGATTTTTTCTACTGTTTTGTTTGTTTTAGTATTTTTTAATTATTTAAATCAGAAGAAAACTAACAGATTATTATAACACTTTGATTGTCATAAGAAATGCACACATATCACTTAAAATTATTTTTTTAAAGGTATTTGTTAAAATATTGGGGAAGAATATATGAAAGTTTCTAAGAACTAAAGGATAGATCTTGTTTAAACCAGAACATTTGCTGATCAGGGAATTAAACATTATCTTTTCTTCACTTTAATTAAACCTTGAAAAAAAAATGTGTGGACAAAACAAAAGCAGGTGCACATCAACTTTTCCCTTTTGTCATGTGTCACTTAATATTTATGAAAGAACAAGCTATGTGAAGGATTTCTTTGAAATGATAGATGTCTCTCTTCTTTTAATGCCCTTAGTTAAACTATATCTTATACTATTAAGTGAGCAATATTTGTATATATATATATATATATATATTTCACTGTTCTCGAAAACGGTAGCTCGGACAGTCACGTGATTTAACATAAAGGTGCCCTCCGTAGGGTCATTGTGCATATCAAAGTCAGATTTTCGAATTTTGATTAGTTTTCTTTTAATTAATAAAAATATGAAAATAAAACTTCCCATTTCTATAATGACGCAAAATGGAGAATCTTAGGAGAGATTGGATTGGTTTATTTGATTGTCATTGATTTGAGTGTATTTTACGTTGAACTACAGCTACGTTATGAGGAATTACAAGAGATTTGAATGGTTTATTTGATTTTCATTGATTCGAGTGTATTTTATGTTGAACTAGAGCTACGTTAAGAGGAATTACGAGAGATTTGATTGGTTTATTTGATTGTCATTGGTTTGAGCATATTTTACGTTGAACTAGAGCTACATTATGAGGAATTACGAGAGATTGGATTGGTTTATTTGATTTTCATTGATTTGAGCGTATTTTACATTGAACTAGAGCTATGTTATGAGGAATTACGACAGATTTGATTGGTTTATTTGATTTTCATTGATTTGAGTGTATTTTACGTTGAACTAGAGCTACGTTATGAGGAATTACAAGAGATTTGATTGGTTTATTTGATTTTCATTGGTTTGAGTGCATTTTACGTTGAACTAGAGCTACGTTTAGATTTTATTTAAAAATATTTGAATTTTTAATATTATGTGACTTTTACAGAGAACAAATTACGAATGGCGTTGCAGGTGCCCAAGAGCATGTTTTTTGGTAAAAATTTTCATGGGTCTCTGGCCAGTTAGCTGGTGAAGCCAGATAGTATACATTTTAAACATTAACCGACTAAACCTCTACTGAAAGGGTAAAATTTAATGCTGTTTTCACTGCATGCAGGGCCCGACTTAGCCTACCTGCAGCTCCGGGGCAAGCCTATTCTGGGGGGCCCCCTTGCAGTGGCATAAGAGCTCTTTAGGTTGCAGAATTTCTGCATATGCCTGTAGGGGGCCTCTTCCGGAAGGGGGGGCCCAGGGCATTTGCCCCGTATGCCCTGATGTTAGTCAGGGCCTGACTGCATGGTTTTTAAAATGTCCTAAAACCATAGTTATTTCAGTTTGAAATTAAAAAATTGACTTTGGATGCCATGACTATTATACTTGACTTTCATACTTTAAAAACAAGCAAAGAATTTTTAATATGTATTTTTTAATTATAAAAGTGTATTAAGGGAAAAACTACAGCTCAGTGTACGGAAAAATATGTATCAGCTGCTTGGAGAGGAGTTAATATATACAGAGCAGGGTTCCCAGCATGAAAGACACTCAAAAATAGTTGCTTTAGTTGCCTTCAATGTATAAAATAGTAGCCAAAATAGTACTCACAAAGTCTGATCCAAACAGTAGTCTTTGACTAAAAATAATCAATATAAATATAATATAATTATTAAATTTAATTATACCTTATAATTTGTCCTTTTAATTTTCATATGCATTTCGGATGCATTCGCATCCTTCCTCAGATGAGTTGTGACTTCCATCGCTGCCGGTGTTTTTGTTGTTTTCATCATGGCTTCCACCCTTCATTTCACTTCGTTTCTTCCGGTTTTTAAAGATCAAATGGTTCCAATTCCTGGGGATAGTTGCGTGTTCACGCTCATTAATTGCTGTAGGGTTAGTAACAACATCTAATATCGAAATTATAAATAACCGCTGTAATACCTCCCTTCCATATAAATATGCCGCCATCCGTTCCTACATTAATCGCACAATTCTAATATGCTCCAACAAAAAACTCCTAAACGAAGAACTCAAATTTATCAAAAATATAGTACATAAAGCAAACTACCCAAAAAATCTGGTAAATAAACTGTATAAAAAACGTATCAAAACACTAAATAAAATAGATAACGCCCAAAAAGAAAGAATAAAATTCACAACATCCATCCCCTTCTGTAACGGCAATAGTATAAAAATCCAAAACGAAGCCAAAAAACACAATATCAATATTCCGATCAAACCAAACCGCAATATATTCCAACACATCCGGAATGAAAAAGACATTATTGATAGCCAATCAACCGCAGGAATTTATAAAATAGACTTTAATCACATTGATAATTCCCACGCATGTTATATCGGGGTTACTAAACGGAAAATTTACGACAGAGAAAAAGAACACAAAGCCGACTTAAAACATAACCACCAATCTACAGCACTTGCTTCTACCCACTCCTCTAACCCAATTGATATTAACACCATAACAACTAAAAAAAAATCGCTCACTATAACAATCACAGTTACGCACTAAAAAGAGAAGCTATTGAAATTATTACTAACCCTACAGCAATTAATGAGCGTGAACACGCAACTATCCCCAGGAATTGGAACCATTTGATCTTTAAAAACCGGAAGAAACAAAGTGAAATGAAGGGAGGAAGCCATGATGAAAACAACAAAAGCACCGGCAGCGATGGAAGTCACAACTCATCTGAGGAAGGATGCGAATGCATCCGAAATGCATATGAAAATTAAAAGGACAAATTATAAGGTATAATTAAATTTAATAATTAAGTTATCGTCCTAAAATAAAACTTAAAAGAATTATAAATATAATATTTAAGCAGTTTTTTGGTGATAATGTTTCATCGTTCTATATTTATTAGTTTTGGATACATAGTAGTCAGAAGGTTTGTCTGCTGGAACTGCTTCTGATGACGATGGCCTGGCATTCTCTGCTGTTACATGCATCCTCTGAGACAAGAACAAAATTTCTATGATGATGTCCCTAGCAGAAATAATGGCACGAAAATTGAACATTCTGCAGGTTCTTTCCCGTATATCTTATTCAATGTGCGCTGGAGAGCTGCACTTTTGTCAATTTTGTCCTTTTGTTTCTTCTGGTGTTAGCCTTTTTTTTTTTTTTTTTTTTCTTCACACTTAACCATTGTGAGTTTTTATTCGTTTTCCTCCCATGCTTTTCCTATGGATTTTTAGCTTTTCTTTTTCTCTCGATTTTTGCATTCTGTGGTATTTGTGTAATGCGGTGAGGTGCGTCTACCCAGCAGAAATTTGCATAATTTTCTGGTCACTCTTTGGTGTTGCATTTTCAGTGTCGCATAGTGCATAATATTGCATAAAATAAAATGTGGCTACAAGCATAATATGTGTAGTAAATGAATTCTTAAGGGCCCTCTTCACTCACCGCCGCCGAAAGCCAAAGCTAATGTTATTCTATGGGAAATTTTTCTTTACAAATAACTTATTAACTAATCCATATTTTTAAATTCTGTTTTCACATTCTGAAAATTCCCAGCTGTTAAAATGACGAACCTTTTAAAAAAAAATATTTTTTTTAAATTTGTTATATTTTATTTTGAAGCTGCAAAATACGAATTTTCAATATGTGAATTTTTTTCATTTTGCAATTTCAAAATAAAATATTAAACATTAAAAAAATACATTTTTTAAAAAGGTGTGTCCATTGAACAGTTGGGAATTATCTGAATGTGAAAACAGAATTTAAAAATGTGTATTAGTTAATAAGTTATATGTAAAGAAAATTTCCCCATAGAATAACATTGGCTCGGGCTTCCGGCGACGGTGAGTGAAGAGGGCCGTTAATTGCTATTTAGAACACTAATGAACAATTTCTTTGTTCAGAGTAACCAATGCTATGGTTGCTTACAAATTTGGCTACTTACTACTATCATTCTGATGTTTCAATAAACGCATAATAACATAAGTAAAATATGACAAAAAACTTTTTTTTGTAAACCACAAAAAAAAAAAAAAAAAAAAAAACTAGAAAATATCACATGACTCTACACAAATGAGCTTTAAATTCATCCTTTTAATCTTACCATTTGCATCTTCAACACTAAACCTAAAATAAGAAACGTTCATCAAGCCACTGTCCTGGTGTATATACATCATGTCTGGATTAAGTCTCGTAAGATGAAGAACGTATTCTATAAAGCCAGCAAGAGCCAATTGTAATGTGAACTATTGAAAAAAGTAAATAAAAAGACATTTGTCCCTATTATTATTTCAAAAAATATAAAACAAAGCATAAAAATGAAAGAAAATGTTATTTCTGTTATTATTTTAAAGTATTATGCATGCATATAAATGTTTAGATATTAATTTATACACAATTTTAAAGATCATTTAAAAATTTTAAATTCAGCTACAAGAATCAAACTGCATAAATTACAGCAATAATTTGAAGAGATAAAAAGCAACTGGTGAAGTTCTGTATGTGTGCATGAAAGGGATAAAAATAAATAAATTTAAATTATTAAAAACCCAATTTCAAAGTGTAAAAATAGCTAGTCGAAATTATAATCGTGAATAATTCGTAATTGATCCTTTAAAGATTGTTTTCCAGTAGAAGATTTTATAACTCAGAAATCAGAAAAGGAACGAAATTATAAGTCAAAATTCACTGACATTAACGCAATTTGCAACTTCCGTGGCATCGAACATGCATATTAATGAATCCCAGAAATTCTTTTGAGAGCCCAGACGATCTAAAGAACCAATCAGCAGCTCAGAAATTCCGGTATATAAGCCCAAACATTAAACAAACGGACAATTCTTGACATGGTTTTAACTTGTTAAACACTTTCCCGCTAAACCCTTATCTAAAATTACGAAGGAGTGATAGTTTTCCTAACAGAGTACGCCGGGAGGCATAAAATCCCAGTGCAGTGCCCAGCGAAGTTTCCTGAGATAATCCTTGCTGTGCCATGTCGTCCCATTGCCCTGCCATGTCGCCACAACTTTGCCATATTGAAGAAATAAAGCTGTTTTGGTAAAGACTTCCTAGTAGTTATTGTGTACCATGATGGACATCTTGCAATCATGACACTCCCGTTGTTACATGCATATATACAGACAATTGATGTAAATTACACAGTTTTTAAGTACTAAATAATTATGAGATAAAAAACTTTTTATATACCATGCTTTTAAAATTTCTGTTGAATCATAGCTATACTACATAGCATAACTACATTAGCACTTTATCAATGCATATAAAATTTTTAAAGTGATAATGACGTCCATTTTTGTGAGATGCATCATTTAACTTTTTACAATTTTTTAACGCTCACGTTTAATTAAATGTATTTATTTTTATGTCGAAAGAAAATGAACTCGTAAATTTTTTTTTTTTGGCAACAATTAAATTATAGCTAATATTTTAATGACTATTTTTAAAGCTATTAGAAGGTTATTATTTTCATATTTTAATTAATTAAAAGAAAACTAATTGAAAATTCAAAAATCAGGCTTTGAAGTATTGTGTTGTCATCGGGTTCTGAGCTATTCTGAAAGATTCAAATGTCTAACTAGTAGGGAAGTTAGTTAAAAATCGATTGCAAGATTTGAGCCGGATAAACAAACAAACAAACAAACAAACAAGAATCAAAGTTAATAAAAACATGGTAAAATAGGATGATTGTGGACATGTAGAAATCAGACAGACCCAACCAACTTTTAACTTTTTGACGTGGGCTGCACTAAAAATTTTACAGTTCTTCTGAGATGATTCCTCAGCTTTTTTTTTTTTTTGGGGGGGGGAGGTGTGTAGAAATAGAAAGACAATTAGGAAGACAAACTTCTTTCTCCCCTTACTTATCGAGCAACTAGCCTCTTTTACCTTACAGCAGTTGGGATGATATTACACCACAGATGAAAATTCATTTTTGAGAAATAGAGAAAGAGACCTCAAATGACTAACTTTAATTGCCCCCTTCTGAAACAGCCTTTTTAAATATAAATACTATTCTAAGTATTAATTTTCTCAATATATCTGTTTTCCATTTTTGTTGAACTTAATACTTAAAAACAGAAAAAGAAAAAAAGAAAAGAATTACTGCATTTCAGTTATATACAATTAATTTTTGATCCTATGTATTTCATGACAGAAAACTACAAACTCAAAAGACTCCTTTATTCCAAAATATGTTCTGTGAAAAATGAACATTACAATAAAAACAAAAGTGTATCTGTTCCATCCTCCCCAATTTTTCATTGCTTCCCATTTGAAGGGGTGATTATAGAACTGTCACGTGATTTTACATCTGCCTGTTTTTTCATCAGGATAGATACTGATTCAGTTTATGTTTTAACTGTGTAAAGTGAGAGACTATATCTCGCTACTTTTATTTTCTTTTTCATTAAATGTACAAATTAAACTACCGTAATTTCGCGCGTATAGTCTGCGGACTATGTGTGTTTACGGTGGTGCGGATTATCTGCTAGTTATTCACAGTTCAAAACCTCAAAATCAGAATTTAACATGCGAATACTACGAAATGCCGATTCTGACGATCAAATATAAACATAAACAAAAGAATAAGACACAAAGAAAACATCGTATCGTATAACGTATTGGCAGCGAACCATGGAGCATAAAGCAAAAGATTACTATTAGGATAGCACGTTGCTGAATATTCCTGTACTGTTATTTTTTAAATTATGTTCGCAAAATATCGTCAGAAGATTTACTGCTGACCAATACCAATGACAAACTTTGAGATAATCTTCCAAAAAATATATCTCCTAGTGCTGAATCAATGAGCCATAGTGCATTTCTAGTAGGAGAGTAAAACTCACTCAATGACTCAACCATTCAACCGGGAATTCCGATAGAAAATATAAACATCAACTTTAAAAGCTTCTTTTAATGTATAATTTTTAAAATATGGTTTATTCATGACAAGTACTTCTTTTCTTTATACTATTTATTTTAATAGTGGGAATGCTTTAATATTTTCATATAAAACTACATAATAGTGTTTTACTTGCTGTTTTCTTGGGGTTATATTTTCTCATGCGGACTATACGGTAGTGCGGACAATCTGGTGGTTTTTAAAATAATTTTTACATAAAACTTCACCTGCGGACTATACGATGGTGCGGACTATGTGCGCGAAATTACGGTACAACAAAAGTGTCGACATGATTTTTTGCATCATACTAACAAAATAACTTTTACAGAGAGAAAATAATAATTAATATATAAAATAAAAATATTAAGAAGATAGCCCCAATGGGACAGCAGAGTCTTCAGAAAAGAAAAGGTAAGCTCATAATTTTTCAATACTTTTGTTTTGAAAATAAATAATTGCTTTTCAATTTTTGTTTAATGAGCTTACATTGCACTACCGATTTAAAAAAAATATTTCCAGTATTTCATACAGCAAATTTACTTGAAGCATAATAATTTTAATATTAAATATTAACATTACTATGTAAATTTTATAAATTTAATAAGTTATTTAAGTTTAAAAATAGGGGTTATAAGTGTAACTGATAGAAATAGATTAAATTAGATAGATAGATTCAGATAGATAAATTAATTAAAATCTAATAAATGCCGTCTATAAGGCACCAAACTGACTTTCGTTTGAAATTTGGTGTTATACTTCTCCGAGATAAAAATCGTCTGCACTTATCATGAAAAATAATTTTAATAAATAATTGTACTGCGTGAATTTGTAAAAGAAATAATACAAGAAAGTTTTGTGATGGTCACAACATACTAGATTTTCTGTGATAAATTTAAACACATTGTTTGGTAGATAATACATATACAGTGCTCCCTCACACAGAATTTTTTGTCAAATCTGTTGTTTAAAGAAGTCAAATAGAAATGCTCGAACACAACATCTTCAACTGTCTAAACTGATTAATGTACTATTGTAATATTTTAACTAAATAGACATTTTAAGCTATATATAATTATACAGGGTTAGTCAAAATGAATAGGACAATAAGAAAACTATTTTTAGACGAATGTATGTTTATTGTAACCAAACTACAGCTACGTATGGACAGATAAACTATCAAAGTTTTTTTGGCAACACACATGTACGTTAATGCCGCTAGGAGACGCTGTTTTCAAAATGGCGCAATCAGGCAAGGAGAAGGCGTTTTGTGTGATGACATTTGCTAAAACAATGTCCAGCGACAATTTCGAGCCAAGTATGACAAGGAACCACCTCATCGACATTCCATTGCGAGGTGGGTAAAGCAATTTGAGGAGACGGGCTGCTTATGCAAGGGTAAAAGCACAGGACGACCACGTGTCTCCGAAGGAACTGTGGAATCCATTCGTGCATCCTTTCAACGAAGTCCCCAGAAGTCGACAAATCGTGCAGCCATGGAATTGGAAGTTCCATGAGAAAAAACTTTGATAGTTTATCTGTCCATACGTAGCTGTAGTTTGGTTACAATAAACATACATTCGTCTAAAAATAGTTTTCCTATTGTCCTATTCATTTTGACTAACCCTGTATTCTATTTTCCTCTTTTCTAATTATTCACCAACCATCTGGTACCCTGGTTAGCAGGGCTCTGGTAGTCAGTTTCCAGGAGCAGGGTTCGAATCCCAGTTTAAGCATGGGCATCTGTAGTGGACAAATTAACCTATGAGATAACCAAAACCTTTCTACTTAAATTAATATTTATTTATTAATTTACATTTATTTTGAATTTTTAATTCTAATAACACCTTAACCCTCTGACTGCCTTTAAAAAGGGCAATATTTAATGTTTTCAATGCACAGTTTTGTCTATGTAATAAAATAATGCTTTCTTTATTCAACTTGCAATTAAAAATGTAACTATGCACATGATTATACACTTTATAGCTATTGTTTAAAATTTTCAAATTTGCAAAATGATCTAAAAATTCATAATTAGATAATTTTGAATTATTAGTGTATTGTGGGAAAAAAAAAATATTTATATATCAGTAATTGGATATATCTGTCAGCGGTGGTCAGATGGTTAATATTTAACTAGTTTTCTGAAATACTGAAATTTTGATGGTCAAAGTTTGTGCTCAAAGAATTAAATGATTTATAATGTAATATAGAATGACAATGTGAATATAAAATACATAATTAGTTAAATAATTATAGTTAACTCAAAACTGAAATGAAAATCGGATAGTTCCTCCCGTCTCGCAACAATATCTTTCATTTAATTAATTAATTTATTTTGAGATAAAAAATTTTGTCATTTTTACATTTTAACTTCAATTAAAATGTAAATCAATCTCGCATTAAAAGAAGAAAAAATAGTAAACAGAAGAGAACTTTTACTATTTGCATAAGAAGGAAAGGTTACCGCAACTTAAGGCTGAACAGCAGTGAGATTCCCTCTTCCTTTCTAAGAATGTTATGGCTTAAATATTGGCAGCCCTGTATATCTCCTAAAAGTTATGTACACAACACGTGGAGGACGTAGATATTATCTTATATTAATAACACACGGCACAACGCTTCCATCAATTTTCATGTATTATTGCACTATAATCTAGTTCTTTTGTGCAGCCCTGTAAACAAACAGTGAATGATTTCTATATGATATTGTACATGAAACATGTTTCTACGTATATAATATATATATATTCATTTCGTTTGGTTTAGTGCAGTCTATAGATGTTAAACTCAACTTACCTGCAATTTCTCCCATAGACGTAATGTACTTGAATTCTCTTGGGTGTCCCTGTACACGAACCATTTGCTTGATATCAACAAAAAGTTTAGTGCAGCATCCCTATATCATACACATTAAGAATACCTTTCTGCAATAATTTGTTTTTGAGATATGTTGATAACAGACACACACACAGACCAACCACTAAAAATGTGATTTTTGGATTCAAGAAACCTCAAAACGTGTAAATATAACAAAAACTCAATTGCCACAATTCGACCCAAAAACAATACTTTCTTTACCTTATGGGGTAAGAGAAAGTAAAAAGCACGTTGGGCCCCACCTACCTACCTGCAGAAGTCCTTTATTTACACACGACTTCTTTGACCTTCCATTTGTAATCTTCCAGTTTTATAAGTAAGTGCAATCAATTCCCACCCCTTGAAAACTTATAAACATATTTTTACTTTCCGAACACTATAGTGAGGAAAGTATTGTAATCATGTCAAAAATCCGAATTGGAGATTTTGGTGTTTCTATACGTTTCGAGGTCCTCTGAGTCCGTTTCCACTATTTTTGAGATGATGTATGTGTGTATGTGTGTATGTATGTGTGTATGTCTGTGAGTGAACACACTAGCGTCTAAACGCTTTGTTCGAATAAGCTGAAAGTTGGTACGTATATTGTAAGTCACCCTAGTATGAACCCTATAGATTTTGGTGAATCTAGCACTTATAGTTTTTTTACAGGGACACAAAGAAAAATTCTTTATCATTATGGCCTATGGGAGCAAAATCTTAAAAGTGCGATAGCATCTAAACGCCTTATTCAATTGAGCAAAAACTTTATACACATATTATAGGTCACAGATACTCAATCTGTATAGATTTTGGTGAATCTAGCACTTATAGTTTTTTTACAGGGACACAAAGAAAAATTCTTTATCATTATGGCCTATGGGACCCAATTTTTAAAAGTGCGATAGCCTCTAAACGCCTTATTGAATTGAGCTGAAAATTTATATGAGTATTATAAATCACTGTTGCACTCACTATAAGCATTTTGGTGAATCTAGCCTTTATAGGTTTTTACATGGACACGACGAAAAATTCTTTATCATTATGATGTATGGGCTCAAAGTTCCGTAGCGTTCAATAAAACATCGTGTAATATATGGAGAAAAATACTCCAACACTCTATTATGGTTTTCTCCCTTTTGTTTGTTTAGCAACTCCTCTTTCTTTATTTTATCTACAAAACTGTTAGTTACTCAATGTTCGGAAAGTCGAGTGGAGTCACTCCAGATTTTGTCTAGCTCCTTGCTCCATTTTAAAATACTTGCCCCTATTAGATTTACAGCTCCTTTGAATCTTTTGCCACCCAAAAATTTATTAACACGCCTTTTTAAACTTCCAGCTCTACATAAAAAAATTAAATAGCTGTCCCTTATCACCCCTCTAATAATTTTACAGCTTCAAAACTATTCATAATCATTTCCTTATCTCCTCCCCCCCTCCTAACACCTTCTACTAAATCCCAGTGCTAAATACTGTAAAAAATATTAAAAAACTTTATCACTTGATTCCAATAGAAACAATAAATTAAATCATAAAAACATTTCCCTTTCAAGGAAATTTCTATCTCTCACTCCAAATAAACATTTGTTTTCAAGTGGCAACAATAAATGAAGATATTCATTAAAAACTAGTATGTTGTGGCCACCACAAGACTTTCTTCTATATTTTCCCATACAAATTCATTCAATAACAATATTTAAAAAAAAAAAAAAAAAAAAAAAAGAAAAAAGACTTTTTTCCCAAGTTTTTTTTGGTTAAAAGTAAAAGAAAAAAAATAGATAACTTTGTTTTAAATTATCACATATTTATAGTTCAACCATTCGTTTAAAAGGTATTGACGAGACCTTTCGAAAGATACCCATCTTGAAAATTTACTCCCCCCCCCCCCTTGGGGGTTGACGAGGCTCCTACACATACAAAAAATTTTTCCCAGTTGACTATCTCTTTTATAAATAATTCTTGTAAATTTCATAATGATTACTCTAAAATAATTCTCTTTATGCACATTTATACAAAATTTTGTCCTATATCACCCTGTTAAAAATTTAGAAAAAGCAGGATGGCAATGTAACCTGTAAGACAATTTTTACCAAAAGTGGATAGGCACTCATTTATGTCAAGGTGCAACCACATACCAATTTGTATGAAATTCTGTGCAGTAGTTCCTGAGATACAGTTGCCACAATATTTTGTCACACACAGACACAGAGACAGACAGACAGACATTTTCTAAGAATGGTCAAATCGTGTTCTACATCTCTCAAGACATGTCAATCCATCAAAAACCCGAGGTGGAAAATTTTTACGAATCCAATACTTTCTTCTATTGAATATAGAAGAAAGTAATAAGAACTATACCTGCTTTCGGAATGTCCAATAATCTGTTGCTGATGGGTACGTCTGTTCTGCCCATTCTCTCAGCAGTGTTTTTGACACCATTATGCTTTGAACATCTTTGAGGATATCTCTTAGAACTTGGTGGCTGCCTTGAGACCCACGAGCTTGGACTGTGGCTAAGCGTTCATAGAATCGAGAGAGTGGAGCTTCATAATCTATTCCTCGTTTGGCACAACGCTACAAAGATATTAATTAAATATTTCAAACAAAGAAATAGCTTTAAAATAAAGAGAATTATCAATGAAAGAATAACACAAGTTAACATTACAGTTTTAAGATTATATGTAACAGCTCTAGTTAATAATTATAGATATAGCTTAAATTAGTTTTGCAACAAATAAGTTATATAAAAAATAACCTATACTCTTTATTTTGGTTCATAAAAAAAAAAAAAAAAAAAAAAAAAAAAAACATTTCAGACAATGTTTAGATAAACAGCAGGAAGACCAGAAGGATTTTATACATAAAAGATTTTAGGGATTATATATATATATTTACATACGTACATACATACATAATTCTTTAAATCTATACTTAAATTTGGTGATTTTTATTTTATTTTTTACATCCTTTCCCTGATAATACAAAAATTTTAATTTTTGTCATTAATTTTTTTCTTATTAATAACTAGCAGGCTTTGCCCCCTTCCCTGGTCACTAAATTTAAAGGAAACTCTTTTCTATATAGCTTTACAAAAATAAAATAAAACAAAACACTGAAATTGCTTAAAAGCTCGCTTCAGGTCCCTGCTGCCTTCGGCAGCGATTTGGTCATCTGCTAAAACTCGGGCACCCATTACCTGCGACATTGGTTTACCAATCGGCTTCAATTTAGGTTCTTATTAGATAACAGTTTCGAAATAGATAGTATAAAAAAATTTGAAGTATCCTTTTATATTTGAATCCGAGTTACACATGAACAACACTAAATGTGGTGCACATAATATTTGCTTTTATGTTATTTACTATGTTTATTTTGTTTATCTGATCAACCATAAAATGACAGCAATTTTACGACAAGTATTACTACAATACGCTATGACCGGTTATGTCTGTCGCGTGAGACAATTTTTGTGGTTATATATAATTCATGGTTTGTAAACCTGATCATAGTACAGCCTTAATATAGTTCTCTTTGGCGACTTTTAAATTTTTGTCACCATTTTAGACACAATCCGTTGTAAACAATAAGACTTAATTCCTTGTAACAATATGCTATGAGCGCTATTTCTGTTGTATTTTAGAGAACTAATCTTTTTATGGTTATATATATTTCCCATTAAACATATTTTTATTTATTTATTTAAATATTAATCTGAATTAATCAAATATTTCTGTTAGACAGCGTGCAAGTGCAATCACACACAGAGGTTCATTTATTTGTATGATAAATTAGCATAGTGATTAGTACATAAAAAAAAAAAAAAAAAAAAAAAGTAGGTAAACATTATCATGCTACACAACTTTATTATGTTGCTCCATTGGCAGCTTTTGAATTTTTGTCGCCATATTAGCGATGGATTTTTTTTTTTTTGTATGAAAAGGGGAAGACTATTTTGCTAATAATTTTATCAGACACCTTTTTGTTTATATATAAGGATCCTTCCTATTCTGTTTATATTTTTAATGGTTTTTAGGTTTAAAATAGTGCTTGCTGAAATAAATTTGCTATTTTTAAAACTGCATTTTTACTTCCATTACCCTACTACCGTAGGTAATGGAAGTATTGTATTCGGTCTGAAAATTCGATATCGGGTTTTCACCTGATTTACACGTTTCAAGGTCCCCTGAATCCAAAAAAGTGGTTTTTTAAAATTGGTCAGTGTGTATGTATGTGTGTGTGTGTGTGTGTGTGTGTATGTATGTGGAGAATCTTCTGGCTATTATAGCTCAGAAACTAATAAAGATAGAGCTACGAAACTTTAGAATTGAAATACGTCTGGTGTACAGATGAAATTTCCAAATTTTGGTTTAAATTGAAAAACCGGAAGTGGGACATCGGAAACCGGAAATGAGACCGTAAGTCCGTATCTCAAAAACGGCTCTAACGATTTTCTTCAAATTTGCTATAGAAACACTCTATTAGATGTCCTTTCGAATGATATAGTTGGTTAGTTCAGGAAAATTGATAGGCGTCCTGTATAAATAGCTCAATTTCAGGCCTCGCAAAGGCGTTCCTTTAAAAACGGTTGTACGGATTTTTTTCAAACTCGCCATTTTAACTCACTTTTAAATATGCTTTTGTATGTAATTATTGTTTTCCGGTCAATAATTGATTTTTTGTGAAAGTTTGTATCTCAAAAACGGCTCTAACGATTTTCTCTTTAGGTCACTTTTATGTTTTCTGATCACATTATCTCTCAAAAAGTGCATATAATACGTGTAATAGGGGGTAATGGAAGTCATGTGGTTGTTTCACACCAGATTTTTTCTATAAACTTTCTATAAAAATAAATCATTTATGTGATTACTATTTAGGTTTAATATATATATATATTTTCTCTTTGAAATACTTTATAATTTTTTTTATATTTTTGTTGCGCTACTTGAGATTAAAATGGCTGTTGCTATATTAAACTTCTTGTAGAGAAACATTCTGTGTACTTCAACACTAAAATTTAAAATAAAAAATTTAATTTGCCAAAAATAATGTAACTTTTTTGTTTATTACCCAAAACTGATAGGAGTTCTTCACCCGATGCTAGAGTCATTAAATCGCACACACTTGCAGTCTAGTCATAATAATAAATAAATAAATAAAAAATTAAAATAGGTAAACATTATGATGCTACACAACTTTATTATGTTGCTCCATTGGCAGCTTTTGAATTTTTGTCGCCATATTAGCAAAGGATTTTTTTTTTTTTTTTTTTGTATGAAAAGGGGAAGACTATTTTGCTAATAATTTGCTAATCTCATAATGGCTTTCTCACATATTAAGTGTTTGATTGTATGTATTAGAACATGAAATATAATGTTGTTCCCTTAAACTCAGGAAATCGCTGTATAGTAGCGCCACCTAATGAGCAATTAGTACCAAATGCTGAATAGCACTAACTTATGTTAAAGTGTATCTACTTATTAATTTATATGCATTTTTATACAGCAGTTCCTGGGGTATAGCTCTCCCTTAAATTGTGAAAATCGCTGCATAGCAATGTCACCTGTTGAGAAATTGTCACCAAAAATTGATAGCTCACTCAGCAGTTAGCTTTAATTGACTTTAATTCCAAGACATGGCTGAAGATAGCTGAAGGCAATGGAGTTCGGGGTTTCACTGGACATTCTTACCGAAAATTGCCATAGTCTTTCCAGACCTCGGGGCCGGGCCCCGAGGCCGGCATGCTCAGTTGTTAAAATCTTTCTAGCCGATGATAGTCCAAATATCTCTAATCTCTCTCTTAATTTTTGTGAGTTTTGTATTTTACACCTGTAAAGCAACGGAATAAGCACCGCAAATTCCTAGCTTTTCTCTTACTAAATTAAACTGTATAAAAGCAGATGCCAATACTTCTTATTTACACTTTAAAATTATTAAAGTAGCATCTCTTGTGCTCGTATAATAATTCCCTATAACATTAAACATAAGAAAATTATTCCTATGGTAAAAAATAGTTCACTAAAATTAAAAATTCAAAACTATGAAAAAATGCAACTAACATCGTTGCTCTCTTTTATTCTATTCTATTTCTTGAATAAAAAAACAAACTATGGATGCCACATGCACCACATAAACTTTACATTTTAACAAATTTTTGAAGATAGCACGCGATCATATTTTACATAAAAATTAAAGCATTAAATTCATTTAACTCTTTTTTTTTTCTTTGACATATTGTTCAGCACGTGAACTTACAAAAAATAGAGGATAAATAATAAGCAAATTTACACTGAAATTGAAAATGGCTCAGTTATAACAATACCCATAATTTTTGGTGTAATTTGGCGTATTTCTAATTCCCTCCCTATTTCCTTTTATTGGCTACCCATTTAATAACGCCTCTTTACTCCTCAAGTTATTAATACAATTATTTATTGCTTTATTTTGACATAAGTAATCATACCTTAATTTAGAATAATAAATCTTCTATTTCTTTTAACATCGCTAATTCTTGTATTAAATCTTTCTGACGCCAGATACTTTTGTATCGCTCATTAAACTTAATTTATAGACTATTTCCAGATATCAAAATGCCTTAATGATTAATTTGTTTATTTCTTTTCAAATGATGATGACTGTAAATTCCCATTCGTTATTTTTTATACTTTTAGTCTTACAGCTTAATATGAAATCTCCTTTAATTTATTTTGAAATATTACTTTGAAATATAAACAGAATACCCAGAAAATATGAAAATAATAATTTAAAATATAAAAATATTAATTTTTACTTCTTTTTATGCCTTATATTTCATATATATATATAAAATTAATGGAATTTTGCACAAAATGAACAAAATTTAGGACCACACTCCCTCCTTTTAAACATGACTATGAATTTTGAGATAAAAATCATTAGGCAGCCTATAAATTTTCTTTGTAACCATTTGATGTTTTGCATCACTTCAAAATACACAGAAAGAAGAAGAAGGAAAAAAAAAAAAAAAAACAGATTTCTATGAAAAAGTATGAAACTTTTACTCTTGATAATAATACTAATTTCAAAAGTATTTTAACGTAAAATTTAATTCACAGAGCTGATAAAATTATAAACATTAAGGACCCTCTTCACTCACCGCTGCCGGAAGCCGAAGCTAATGTTATTCTATGGGAAAATTTTTCTTTACAAATAACTTATTAACTAGTACATATTTTTAAATTCTGTTTTCACATTCTGAAAATTCCCAGCTGTTCAATGGACGGACCTTTTTTAAAAAATTATTTTTTAATATTTTATTTTGAAGCTGCAAAATACGAATTTTCAATATATGAAATTTTTTTATTTTGCAATTTCAAAATAAAATATTAAAAATTAAAAACATACATTTTTAAAAAAGGTCCGTCCATTGAACAGTTGGGAATTTTCTGAATGTGAAAACAGAATTTAAAAATATGTATTAGCTAATAAATTATTTGTAAAGAAAATTTCCCCATAGAATAACATTGGCTCGGGCTTCCAGCAACGGTGAGTGAAGAGGGCCGTTAAGAAAAAATAAATAAATAAAATTTTATAATGATTATCTAAAACCGATTTGAGCTTACTTGTTTATAGATATCCAGGAGCGATATAGAAGATTCATTGTCTTCAACCAATCTTAATTGTGGGCTGACAGGAACCACTCTGGGAACGGTGAAATTAAGAAATCGCTTGGAAGTCTCTTTTTGTTTACCCAAATAATGATTCAGCATGCGCAGAAGCTGTAAAACACGCTCTTCCTTCCTAGCATCGCTCAAACAGGAATCATTCAGCACTAAATATGGATAAATCTTGGGAAAAGAGAAAAAAAGAAAAATAAATCATATAGTTTGTGCTGAATATTTAAACATTTTCTAACTCCAATTACTTAATATACATTTATTTGTTATTAACCCTTTCAGGACCATAAGATTTCCAAGACTAAATATCCCAATACAACACAATATTTTAGCTATTGTGGGTGTAAAGTAAGAGAATATCACCAGAAAAACACAGCAGGGTGTATAGGTTTCCTATAATTTCATGGGAAATATTTTTCCCTGTGGACCATAAAAGTAAATAAACAAAGAGTTAGGTTTATTATATCAGTATTTTATTTATTGCTTTGTAATACAAATTTATTGCTTTGTAATATAAAAATTATCAGAAAAGTGAAATAAATAGTTAGTTATGTTATTCTACGAAACAATTTCGTTTACTTGTGAAGCACAAGTGGGCATTGCACATAACACATTTATTATGTGTCCTATTTTCTATACGTTTTTTTTTTATTCGTTCAGAAACACATTTGCTGCCTTGGACGAACGTTTTATTTTGACATTCAGTAAAAAAAATATCGATTCAATAATAATTGAACAATCGATAACGATTTTTGTAGAAGGGGAAAATATTTCCCTTAGGCGTGAAAGGGTTAAAAAAGAAGAAAACTTCAAAAAAAATATCTTCATGATTTTATTTTTAATGAAAAAGGTATACAATAGATTAATTTTGTGGAGTCCTATATATTGACCCCCCCCCCCCCCCAAAAAAAAAAAAAAAAGCAAGGCTATAACATCAGGGGTTGATCCAGGTTTTAATTTTTGGGACCCTTTTTCGTGAAAAACAAAATATTTTAGTAAAATATAAAATATTTTTGTGAAAAAGTAAAATATTGTGTAAAATCTTCTGTTTTTACAATCACTTTATGCAATGTTTAATATCAAGTTAATAGAGTTTCATTGAGTCAAATTAAGGCATTAATTAAAAATAATACTGAAAATATGAAAACATTTAATAAAAGGATATTTTTATAAAACAAAATCTTGTGAAGGGACTCATTTTATAAATTTGAATTTCGTAAAGGGTCCCTTTTTACTATGTGGAATTTTGTGCAGGGGCCGCAAAAGGGACCAAATTTTGCCTGGATCGACCTCTGAACATATACACATTTTTTAACTATGGAAAACAAACTCTCACAGAAAAATCTTTATAGTTTTAGTGCTGAAGAAAAAGAATTAAAAATACTGCATCTGTGTACCTCTCTATATCGTCTAAAACTTGTTTACCACACTATACAACACACTTAAAAAAAAAAAAAAAAAAATCTGCATACAAAAAAAAATTTACATTTACGATATCACATACTATATATGAACAACATTGTGGAATCCTCCAAAGCAATAAATTATGCTAATGTTACTTTGTTCAACAAGAAAATAAGGTTCCATGTAGAATAATGTATATTAATTTTGTTATGATTTGAGCAAGATGAAGATATTAAAATATGCTTTAAACAAATAATTCTTTTAGATTATAATGTATGAGAAATCTTTTGCAAATCCCTCTACCCAAACCAGTTGAGTATTTATATAATTTTTAGTAGAGAGCCACAGTGCACTTAAGTAATGAGTATGCCATGAGTATATAACATGAGTATGCCATAGTGACCTTAAATAAGAATAAGATGCATTAATTTCAAAGCATTCTATAAATACGAACTGAGATTACACCATAGGCAGACATTGCTAATGGTAATCATCATCACTTCCCAACGTTATTGAAATGTGTCAAAAATGTTAAACATAACTTAAAATTCCAGTCACAAAAAATTTTGTAGCTGTCTGCGACAGGTTTTTAAAATTTCATAATCTGTCTGTGAAATTTGCATGTAATCAGGGGTGAAAATGGCCTACACTCAAAAAGCCTGAAAGCTGATAGCGGCAATCTTGGAAGGGGGGGGGGGGGAAAGGAGCTTAACAACAGTGGTGAGCTCATGAACAATACACAATTCAATTTTACTACAGAACAATCTGTATAAATTTCTCTAATGTGGACCAGTTTCAATTATTTTTTGTCCAAACGATACGATACGTGAGGATAAAAAAATAATATTTATATATGGACAATATTTAAGAACGCGGACTTAGCTCAATGGACTAACAAAAAAAAAAAAAAAAAAAAAAAAAAAGACGACGACATTTGTCTTATGAGATTATTTCAGTTGTTTCTTCAGAATCTTTGCAAGCGTCATTTTAAACCTAGCAGTATTTTAAAGATATACACTGAATATGAACTTTTGTGTCATAAGTTGACTAAAAAACACAATAATGAAAAATATAATCAAAACAGGAAATAGTTTAGTTTATTTATTTATTTTTAAACAAAAAAAAAAAAAAATTAATAAAAAGTCATCGCCAACATGATGATAAAAATTTAAAAGGCGTCATGAGAGTCCTATATTAAAACTGTACTGCCTACAAAAACTGTCTTCAAGCCGTTTTCCTGTGTCCGCGACTATGTCACTGTGTCGCGGCGTTTCTACCACTGGGCTTAAAAAGTAATTCAAACTTTTCAATTCTAGCATTTAATGGATCTGAATATTTTTGTTTGGCCCTGTAAAACTTAATGCTAATCATATCACATTCTATAATTCATAAAAAACTTTTTTTTTTCTTTTGTGCAATAATAAATGTCTATTTAATAATGCATTGTGAAGTAGAAAAGTTTTATAGAAATACCCACACAGAACACAATGCAATGACATTTTTTTGGGTGTCCCTATACACAAACCAAGGAATATTTACAGCAGTTAGAGTGCAGACAGAATCGATATACGACAGACATGCACACTGAGTCATAAACATGTTCCAACTTTGTTGGGAAGTATTAAAAATAATTATAAGATAAAAAAAAAAACTTTTTACATACCATGTTTTAAAATTTTCTGATGAATCATAAATAAAATATGCGAGGATAAAAAAATAATATTTAAGCAATATTTAAGCACGCGGACTCAATTCAGTGAAATAATAATAATAGTGAAAAAAAAAAAAAAAAGTTGGTTTTAAAAATGATGATAATGACGTGGTGAAATGGTGATAACAATGTCAAATTTTCTGAGATGCATAATTTAACTTTTTATAATTTTTTAACGTTCACGTTGAATTAAATGTATTTATTTTTATGTCGAAAGAAAATGAACTCATAATTTTTTTTTTTTGGCAACAATTAAATTATAGATAACATTTTAATGGCTATTTTATTGCTATTAAGAGCTTATTATTTTCATATTTTAATTAATCAAAAGAAAACTAGTTGTAAAATCAGAAGTATTATGTTGTCACCGGGTTCTGAGCTACTGTGAAAGTTGCAAATGTCTAGCTAGTAAGGAAGTTAGTTAAAAATAGATTGCAAGATTTGTACCATACAAACAAACAAACAAGAATTAAAGTTAATAAAAACATGGTAATAAAATAAATGCATAATTATAAACAAAAATAATAGAATAATGATTTTTCTAATAACTTTGATCCAATATTATATAACATACCGTAATTTCATGTATATAACCTGCGGGTAATCTATAAAAAAAAATCCTGACTTTGTATGTCCTGTGGGTTATCATCCGGTGCAGGGTATCTATCGTGAACAACGAGAAAATCAACACCAATTTCATTTTTATTTCGGAAGTCTCGATTATTAATGTATAATGATGATGAAATTGAGGACAGTGAAAAGGCACTTGTTGAGGAGGATAATACGGATGATGAAGACGAACTGTCCCAAACAATATTGCGACATTTTAATTCTGATACGGAAAAATCTGATTTCGATGGATTTGAATGAATTTTGCAAATAAATTTATTATTAATCTATAATTTTCTTATAAACTGAATAAAAGTGTTAATCATTAGAAGTTACTCCAATTTATATTAATTTATATAGAGAGAAAGATTAATACTATGTTATGATTATTTGCTTTTTTATTATAGGTAAGTAAATTTATTTGTTTATTATTTGTATCTTTTCCTACTTATTATTAAAACAATAGCAATTAGTATTGAAATGATAAACGGCGATTGCCGACCATGGGATTTTAGAAGTGCGGAGTATCTTTCGGTTATAATTATTTTTAAATAAATTTTTTATGCTGCGGGTTACCTTCCGCCGTGGGTTATATATGCGAAATTATGGTATTTCAGTTGAAACAGCTGAGTAATTTTTAAAAACAGCAAAAAATGACTAATCAAACCAGGGTCATTTGGCATAATGCCGAAATGCCAACCAAACGCGGCTAATCCAGTTGATGCCAGATTAACATTATTCATTCACTGGAAAATCGGAAATATTCATCTGCTGTATTAATAATGACAGTCGTACGAGAAGGTTTAGAAGCAAATAAAAAAGAAAACAAAAAATTCCCTATGTTTTCCAGAAATATGAGAAACACATTATGTAATTAGATAAACCCTACTCGCTATTCTCAGCAGCATAGAGTATAGCTTATTGTGATACGAATTCTAGTTTTTGCTTCTTATCAAATAAGACAATTTCCTGGAAAATCATTAAGGAATTATTAAAGACACATTAGGTCTTATTTCCCAATAATCATGTTTTAAATATGGAAACAATGAAAATGCCAGGACGATATTACGAAAAAGACACTCTATATACAAAAACTGTAATATCTAATCAGATTTATTTCTCTAATATGCTAATTACAAATATCAAATGCTACAATTTTTACTTTTATATTGATATTTTAAAGTAGTAAACCTCATCATGATGTCATGTTATTGCCAATCACAATAGAAATTATTGAATAACTCAATAATAGCCCGCCCGGTTCCCGCTGTTCAATGTCTTTTTCTAGTCAATTTTGTCCCCTTATTACTTCCGGTGTGATTTTTTTTTTTTTTTTTTTTTTTTTTTTAAACACACTTGACATTGTGAGTTTTTTTGCTTTTCTTCCCACCATGCTATTTCTATGGGGTTTTTAGCCTTTTTCCCCCTCTTTTTCTACATTCTAAAGTAGCGGTGGTTATACTAGGCGAGTCGTATTAATCCTGGACGATAGGACCCATGCCCCAGCCCGCCCGGTTCCCGCTGTTCAATGTATTTTTCTAGTCACCTTTGTCCTCTTATTACTTCCGGTGTGAATTTTTTTTTATTTATTTTTTTTTTTTTAACACACTTGACATTGTGAGTTTTTCGCTTTTCTTCCCATGCTATTTCTATTAGGTTTTTAGCCTTTTTTCCCCTCTTTTTCTACATTCTAAAGTGGCGGTGGAAAGGAGAGAAAATTTAAGCTTTCCAGATTTTACTATCAATGTTTCCAGAAGTTTAATGAAAATTTTTATTTTCCATGAGATTTGGAGAGAAAATTTTGATTCACAAAGTATCTCAGGTTTTCATGTTTTTCCCTGATGTGAAAAACCCTGTGTTCAAAAACAAATAAATATTTTTAAAAGTACTGCATTTTCCTGTATATAATCCATGGATTATTTGTTAAAAAACCTTAAAATTTTTAAATGCAGTTTGTCTTCTGTCACGGATTATCAGTCAAAACAATGTTTTATAGAGACTGTCTAATGACAGACCATCAGAAGTTTATGTTAACAAGATGTAAACAAATACCTTCAGACTGGTATTTACTGGGCCGATTGCAAAGTTGATAGTGATTGGTTTTTATGCATGACGCATTTGTGCTAGTAGGAGTGGTCTCTGTTTTCAGAACATACTTTCCTAGCCTAATGGCATCATTCTTCGGTTTATGTTTATTTGTTATTAAAACTTTATTGTTTTTGCATGGAGGGTTGTTTTTAACTGAAAAATAACAATTAATAAGATGTAATTTTTTGAAATTTATAATTACATTTACATTACAGTTATATTTAAAATAAATAGCTGTGCTGAATAACAGGGATGAGATTAGCAAAAATAGAAAAAAGCTGAAACTGTATGCAAAGGCAAGACGTTGAAATGAAATACCAGAATTTTGATGACAAAATCTATTAGAGTATTAAATATTTATTTCAATCTTCAATGTATAAAAAAAGAACAAATTCACATCAGAAACATAAAAAAAAGTTGAAAAAATAGTTAAAAAGCTAAATGTACAAAAAAGCTGAAATCAGCTGAAAAATCTCATCCCTGGAATAAAAAGCATGGCAGTTTATCACTATTTTACATGTTGTTTACAATGTAATTGTGGATTATATGGCGGTGTGTATAATCTGATGAAAATTTTTTGTCAGGACTAAAAATAGCACTGTGCGTATTATATGCAGCTGTGGACTATATGCAGGAAAATATGGTATATACAGTCGAATCTCATTAACATGAATCTCAAAGTTATCAGTAGTTTATGCTAACAGCAACTCAGAAACTAATCTTCCTTTTGACGGGGATTGCGGAAACTGTTCATGTTAAAAGTAATTCCTATGAAACGTGTTCCCGTTAATGAGGTTCAACTGTATTAATTAAAAAAATTTTATTTATTTATTTATTTGCAAAACTGTATATATTGTTATTTGTAGAATACATATTTTTACCTTTTAAATGAGTACACACGCTAAGCAGATATTTAATTCAATTAGTTTACTAGCATGTTATGCCAAAAATCCATGCTCACTTTTTATACCTTAAAGCTAATTCACCTCTTCTATCTGAAATAGGTTAGATACAGTAACAATTATAATATATGCTATAATTAAGATATAATTTATTAAAAACTCACCTTTCCATTATGTCCTTTTATATACAATCGGCGAGCTGCAGTGTTATGTTTTTGTACAATGTCCACTCTTGGCATAAAACGAGATATTCGGACAAAATAATGATTATGCTAAAAAGAAAAAAAAAAACGAAAGAATTAGTATAAAAATGATGAAAAAACTGAAAAGTAATGACTAGATATATAATATTCGAACAATTTCTATAATTGAGGTAATTAATCAAAATTTTTATGCTATTCAATAATTTTCATTGCAAAACACATAAGTGAAAATTTTGTTTTTTAAGCATGGTTATTAATTTCAAATTAAACTGAATTCTATTTAGAATATTTTTAAACATTCTTGAATTATTTTTTAAATAAGGTACTTACTCTTTAAAATCCATACATATATATCACTACATTAGAGCTAAAAATAAGATAAATTCAATTTTTATGTGTTTTTTGTGAAATTTATCACTTTTCAAATTTCATACAATGCTTAAAGCTATCTTCTTTATTAAAACCAGAATAAACTACTACATCAGAAACGCCAAAGAAAAATACTGGAAATGCATACAGCTGTTTCGGCAGCCTTAAGCATACCGTCTTCAGTGCAAAAAGGATTCTGAATTTAAATTATTAATCCTTTTTGCACTGAATTAATCCTTTTTGCACTGAAGACGGTACGCTTTAGGCTACCGAAACAGCTGTATGCATTTCCAATATTTTTCTTTGGCATTTCTGATGTAGTAGTTTATTCAGGTTTTAATATTCCAACGCCAAGTCTCCAGTTATTATCTTCTTTATTGTTGTATCAGTGCAATGTATGTCGTTAATAAAATATGTTGTCTGAATGTCAAGGTGGAAGATCTCCGAGTGGTTATGAATCTTGGTATGATTAGCCAAAGGGATCCCAGGAACTCATTTAGGTTCTAGATATTGTTTTGCTCAGAATTTCAAATTTCCTATTGATAAAGTTTTGCAATGGTAAACAGTCAAGAACAGCAAAGTATTTTCAAAAGAGTAACCTAATACAAATGTGAAATGTAGTATATTTATATTAAAAAATATATCTATACTTTTAGGAAGAATGATACATTAATCAATCAAAAATAGGCTTTCACATAAAAAAAAAAAACCTAACATTTTCTTTCTTTCTTTTTATTTTTTTTTTTTTTTTTCCCTTCCTCTAAATGGATCATCATAATATGTTCTATGACTGTGATTCAATTTTTGTTTAACTATACACAGAGTGATCCTTATGTATTTAAATACAAGATGTAAGTAGTCAATAACACCATCACTAGGCCCAGGGCCTGTTTAATTTCTGGAGCTAAGGAAAGCTCAGTATCATTTAACCGGTCCCCCTTTCCTCTGGGGAAAGTTTTCTAATCTGTAGACATATACAAAGAAACTTATTAATGCAGAAAATTTTAATTCTCACACATGTCTTAGCCTAATTACGATTAAAGTTCCTAACCCCTCTATATACTGTCACATAAAAATATTACAGATCAAAAATCAATGGCCGTATTTATAATTATTTTATATACATATGTCTAGGTAGTTTCTACCCACATCAAGATCACATGTGATTGGTTAACAGATTATTTATTCAGATCTTTCAGATTTTTGTCATTAAATAATAGAATAAATCAATGTGTACTTCCTCTTGCTTTAGACAAACTTTCTCAGAAAAAAATTGTCTGCGTGAAAATTTGAAACTGAAAATTTGAGACCCTTTTTTGCAAAGATTTTGAGGGCCCTCTTAAATTTTAGAAAGGAAGCTTGTGCCTTTTTGGTAATCCGCGATTGTAATGAAATGCTCGCCCTCTGGTGGGCTAAGGTGAAATTACAATTAACATGCTTTAATTCGGCTTTCAACAAGCCGCCATTGCTTGCCGATGTTTAGTTTCACATATATTTATTGAATAAAAATGAATAAATACGGTAAAAAAGGTAACACATACTGTCGTGTGCTACAGTGTAACTCCAAAGGATCAAGAAATCCAGAATTAAGCTTCCATTTATTTCCAAATGACAAATTAAAAATTTCAGCTGCTTCGGCTAATGGAAGTAAAGAATTAATCAGATGATTTGAAACTAATATTTGTTCAACTTCAGTTAAAAATCCACTTCCGATCGAACTTTGAATAAACTGAAATATTTTTTTCCAAAAGCAATCCATTTTCCATAATGCAATGGCGGAGAAATTATAGTACGAATATTAAGTAGAATAACAAAAAGAACAATAATAAGTACACGTGGCTATTATATTTACTAACAACAAAAGCGGAAAAAGCGCCACCTATCGATCATTACAAACGCGGATCAGGCCGTGACTAGGCCAGCATTATTATGGTTACTAAGCACCCATTATACAAAAATAGAATAAGAAAACTATTGTCTATGAATAACTGAAAAACTAGTATAAACTTACAGCCTGAAACTCATGTTTAAAAGGGTTAGATAATCTGTCCAAATTTTGGAAACCGTCCATACCCAGGACAGAGGAATGTCGTACCTGATAGAGGGATGAAATTATTAAAAATTTTCATTTTAAACATATATCAGACAGATTGAAAATGCAAATAAATAACAAAAAAAAAAAAAAAAAGAACTGAATTTCACAGACACATTTATTGCACTAGCACTGAAAAGCATCATCATATGCATAATAAAACAATTAACTACATAAAAATCATCGAAATGTTTAGGAAAGGTACTTAAATTTATAAAACAACAATTAATAATCAATAATTATAGTTATGGCAATAAAAGTCCACACAGCACCAACAACCAAACAAATACTGTGCCAGTGATTAAAAAAAACAAAAATAAACAAATAAATAATAGCAAATAATGGGAACAGAATATTGCTGAATTCTGAAATAAATGAAGATTTCTTAACCACATGCTTTCCAGTATTACTAAAAACATTCAAAAAATGAACACTGTATTGAATATCATAGCAATATGCCAATTCAATGCAATAATAAAACAAACAAACACAAGAAAATACCTCCCCTACAAAAAAACAAAACAAAAAAAATATTAATATGTTCTATTAATTTTCATGCACCCAGTGGATGATCATGCATTTCCTTTAATAAATTTTGTGCAAGTTGTAAGCCAGGACAGCTTTAGAGTAGATAAAAAACTAAATAGAAAGTATGAATATTCTAAATTTTGTTTGCTCATTCAATAGTCACATTTGTAAAATTAAAAATGTTTATAGAAAGTGTCAAATTTCCAGATACAGAATTTTGATTTTTCCAATCTATTGATTTTGTTTATAGAGTAAACAATAGCTTTCTTTGTCAGGAAGTAAAGGAAAGCAGAGAGAGAAAGAAATAAATTAGATAAAACTGAAAGTTAAATAATGAAAAACTGATATCCACTATTCATCCCATTTGAAAGCAGTAAGGAAGGGGGCAGGAGTGATAATGCTATTTGTGTGTAAATGTGTTATATACACATTTGTACCTGTTGTATATATTTTGTAATACAATATAAATAATCATATAAGACTACAAATAATTGTATCATAGTTGAATAAAATAACATAATGTACTACAAAAAATATATATTTACTTACATTACTCATTAACCCTCTCCCCCCTCAAATTATTTCAAGTTTTGAAAAAAAGGGCATTTTATGCTTATTTTAATGCTTATCTTCATAAAAATATACATATATTTGAATATAGTAATACCATTTGCATTAACATAAAAAAAAAAAAAAAAAAAAATGTTTAGCTTGGGATAAGCCAGTAAGGAGTTAAAAGCTATAAAATAACAGTAGTATAAAAACATATAATAATAAAAGTAAAATGAAATTGGTAAAAAGAAAAAGTTTAGTACTAAGTTAACCCTTTGAAGCAGATTTCTCATCAAACATATGTTTTAACACTTTTTTGATAGTTTTAGGTTATTTTAGATCTAAATAAGTAGAAAATGTTATATTTAAAATTGTAATTAATTTTGGTTTTAAAATATAGAGTGGGGCACCGGTGTCCCTTTCTCCGTTAAAGGTAAATCCATCATGGGACACAGGCGTCCCATGAATAAATATTTTTACAAATTGCACTTATTTACAATTACTTAGATATAGGAGTAGCAATAATTCATTACTGATCTTTTTTAAATAATCAAATTTAATTAGAAATAAATTTTTGAAATGGGTTGATAAAATTTTTTCAAACTACTTTTATTTAACATTTTTATTTTAGTAAAAAATTTACTCTGATAATTTAATAGATTTTTTATAGTAACTATTAGACTCTCTTTTATAATAAAAAATATCATATAATAATAATATTTGTAATAAGAGTGACGAAAAATAAATAAGCAAAAGGGACACCGGTGTCCCATCTGTGTCAAAGAGTTAAGGGGGGGGGGGAGAGACTCTAGGGAGAAGAAAAAAAAGGAAATTTATGCAATTAAAGTTTAATGTTTGAAAATAAAGACTATATGTATCACATTCAAGGTTCACTTAATCTGGAAAACTTTAAATGACTAAAACTAAGCCATCAAAACACAGACTTACATAAAGAAGAAAATAAGACAAGGGGAAAGAAAAAAAAAAAAAACCAAGTGTTGAAAGAAGAAAAAATAAAAACACCACCAGAAAAACTAATGAAGAAATTAACCCATACTGGACCGCCGTCCTATTTATAGGACAGTTGAATTAAATGTCAATAATGTAAAAGAAACATTTAAATTCTGCAAAAAACTTGACATAAATTTTTAGAAATAGACTAAATTAATTAAATTACTGTGAAAAATGGAATTTGAAAAAAATATTAATGCTGCAGAATAATAAAGAACTTCTTCTGCTAAAGGGTGAGCATGTGCTAGTGAAAAATCCAAATGGTCGTCAAAGACGATGTCAACTGAAATCATGCAATGAAAAACCTGTTACAATTTGCAACATGTGTAATGTTGGATGTAGAGATTGTTTTTCGGACTTCCATTCGTAAAAATCTTTACAATTTGCAAAATGCTCACTTTTGGACTGTGTAGAGACTGTTTTTTGGACTAACAAACAAAATAAAATTTTTTGTAAAATTGTTATAATTTTTTAATTTTTTCTTTTTTATATGTGTAAGTATCTTATACTGACCATGTTTTTAAAAAATTACATTTTTCTAATGATTCGTTTAATGAGCGGTCCAATATGGGTTAAAGAAAGTGAAATGTACTAAAGTACGAGATAGGTAGTGAGCAGGTGAGGAATTTGAATCATCATTTTAACCTGGTGCTTTGAACCTTAAAGTTCTTTCTTGTAATCAGTGTTGCCAACACAAAAATTTTTTCCCCGCTAAAAGAACACATAAAAATCTGCTAAAAATTCAATTGCCCATAGTGTAGCAACAGTGCAATGTAATATCAAATCCGCTAAACCTTTATTTTTCTACCTAAATCGTGTCAAAAATCCACTAAATTGGCAACACTGCTTGCGATACATTTTTATGTTATTCTACATTAGAATTCCTTACTGCATCTAAATCATCATCCCACTTCACTCAACCCTTCTCTTTTGAAGGATATAATCTGAGTTTACTTTAGATTAACTGGACATTCCTTTTATGACAATCAGTGTCCCTTATTGATGCTTAGTTCGCCTTCAAATACAAGCCAATGGACTCTTCCCAGTTTCGTTTGCTCAAACACGTGATAGAGGAAAACGAATAATCAAATTCTCAGAATCGAATTCAATTAAATATTGTTCTTAAGAACAAATATGTTGATATTTAATATAAAATAAAATAAAAGTAATATTGTGCATTTGTAAACAGTAGAATAATTGCATTTGTAAATTTAATAATTTTTAAAAAACACTTTATGCGTTTGTTTATTTTCACCTGTAGGAATCGATTTTTGTAACTGTAACAATAACTGATCTAGCAATAAATAATAGCCTGTTCTTGTGGAATGTTTATGGATTATAATTTGAAATTTTAAAATGTTTTCATTTAATTTAATTGCATAAAGATGTTACAACAAGTTAATTAACTCAGTTATTGGTCTAAATGGATTTATGCAGTACGATACTGCACTGTCACTGATTTAAGTACCAAAAATCAGAGTATTTAACATGTTCTTCATGAACATCAATAACAAATATAAACTAAATGATGATTGTAAATGTATATAGCGAACAAAAGAGGATGAATAATGATATAAAATGGATTAAAAATGATGATGTATAAAACAATAACACAGATTAAAAATGATTGATCAAAAATAAGATTAGAAAATATGTTATTTCAGCAATCGCTATAGATACAGAACACTTTGTCTGCTATTTGTTTTTCCTCTATCATGTGACCTCTGACGTCAGGTGGAAAGAGCCTATTGTTTAAGTTTAGTTAAAAGTCATAATCTCTCATTTCGCACATATGAGATTAAATATTTCTGTTGGGCAAGTTAGGTAAGTTTTTTTAATTGTTTTGTACATTCGTTCTGTGTTACTAACTGACTGTTATGATGGGCCTCGTGGTTATGTAGGCACCTTTTTACACTGCAAGGTATTGCAACAAGGGGGAAAAAAATGGTTGCAGGTACTATGTGAATGGATGTGTGGCAAGTAATGCCCTTTTAACAACAAATTGCTGTTTTATTTAATTCGCTCTGATAGCCTTTTTTGTTTTGGAGTCAGCATACTCATTTGGCAGTCTAGGAGATTCTGGAGCTAAGTCATCAGGTAATGTGAAGAAACAAAATAGACAAAAGAGAAAGAAGGTAAAACAAAGACACTTAACTTTAAGATGTAAATCTGTAAACAATGGAAAATGATGAAAGCTTGCCTTTCTAGACGTTTCTTTAATTAGAGCAAAAGACTAATTTGTACCTTAAACAATTCAAACAAGCAGCTCTAGACGACAATAGAACATGAGTTCAAATTATGAGAGCAGAATGCTTTGCAAACTATACAGTATAGGTAACAAATTAGTTCAGCAGCAGTTAGCAGTTGAACATATGTTCTATGAATATAACGTGTTACTGGAACATTTCATAAAAATATGGACATACAATGGATTATATGAATAATATTCTGAAAGAATTTTAAGTTAAAAAAAAAAAAAAAAAAATTCCTTTAAAAAAATATTTTTTAAAGAGGAAATGTAAGATGAAATGTGATATGAAAAAAAAAAAAAAAAAAAATGCAACATATGCTTTAAGAAAAAAAAAAAAAAAATAATAATAATAATAATAATAATCAGAAATAATGATTCAAGATACATAGCTTTAAATATATCTCCAAAATGTGTAGATCATACAACATTGTTGCATCACCATAAAATTACCTTAAACAAATAGAAATAAAATTAAACAAAGCATAAAAAAATATAAATATTTAACATAAAATACCCTTGGAAGTAAAAATTCGCCAGGAATTTCAATATCTGCTGTCTGCTGGGAGAAATTATTCAGGAATCTACATTTCTCTTCAATTAAAAATGACCTAAAAGAAATTAAGAAAACAGTGTAGCACATTTATTATTATTATGTAATACATAAACTAGAAGAATGTTTTTAAATCAATATTTTTTCAACTTATAATAGGTAAATATTACAAAATATTAAAGACTTACTTTTGTATAGAAATTATGTGCTTTCCTAATTAGTAATTTAAGAATATATTAATTATTGATCTTTCTGAAAACCAAAAGAGATTTATTACATCTAAATTATTTTGATAGGCTGCAAAAACTTTTATTAAATTATTTTTTAGGGAGAAAAAACTACACATTAATGAATTTTTAAGAAAGATTTATCAACAGATGTTGTGGCAACAAAAATAAAACTAGTTAGATGCTCTAAAAGGTTTTCCTGAAATGCACACGGCTTGTGCGCACATGCACATTCAGGGCCCGATTAAGCTTTGAAGCTAGGGGAAGCTCAGTATCATTTCTGGGGCCCCCTTTCATTTCGGATTTTTTTTTTTTCATTCATATACCTGGGTGGTTTCTACACACAACACTAAAATTGTACAACTTATTAATTAAGAACATTCAGATTTTTGAGGCTAAATAACAGATTTTTCCCAAAATAGTGAGTATTTTACCTTGCTTTAGGCGACCTTTCTCAGAAAAAAATTCAATCTGAGGGTGAAAATATGAAACAGAAAATCCAAGAACCTATTTTTAGTCATTTTGGGGCCCCCTCTTAAATTTCAGAGGGGAAGCTTGTGCTTCCTGAGCCTTTCGGGTAATCAGGCCCTGCGCACATTGCAATGTTCATTTTTAAAATGGCGAAATTTAATATCATGTAATTTCCTAATTCTGTATATAGTATGCTCTTGTCCTATTAAACTTTTGTGTTATTAAGTATCGAGGAATTTCTTTATAGTTGAATTCTGCCTTATTCTATGATTTGATGCGTGATAGTTTGAAAACTCAAACTGAATGTTGTGTTCTATTTCAATTATGTCCAACAAAGCTAGCTGAAAATTTACAGTGTACATTTCAGACATGGTACAAGCTTACAGAAAAAAAGACTGAACTTTTCACACACACCCTGCCCCCGCAAATGTGGTACCAAGCAACTGACACAATATAAATTTTTCAGTAATAAAAACAATGTTAAATCTGATTGCATACGTGTACACACAATAAACAAAATCAGAACAATAAATCTTACATTAAATATCATATTAATTATAATTAAAATAGTTGTAAGTTCTTTTTCAGTTTAAAAAGTAGCCAAAAGTCACACATAGGCTAGATCAGGTGAATAGGGTGGATGTCCAGAACTTTGATGCGTTTTTGTTGAAGAAATCCAACTGTTAATCCTGCTGAATGAGAAGATGCATTATCATGGTTGAGAATGAGTTCTCTAAAATTCACTTCTTTAAAAATTTCTGGAAGATATTTGCTAGTGTACCAGTTAGCTGTGGCTGTCTTCTGTCCTTCCAGCTTGATAGCTTTGACCAATCCTGTACTTCCAAAGAAAACGGCATACATTACTTTTTCATGGTACGTAGTCTTTTCACCATTGTGAGTTTGGGATATCTTCAAAGACCCACACTTTGCTTTCTTGGCGTGTTGAAACATCAAAAAATGGTATGTACGCTTCATCACCAGTTATTATTTTAGAAATAATGCAGTGGCCACCATCATTAAGTAATTTAGGGGTTTCTTTGTTAATTCTGACACACTCTTGTTTTTGATGCTCTGTAAAAATTTTGTGGAACCCAACGGCAAACTAATTTTTCATATGCAATTTTTCATGAATAATTTTATATATTGCAGTGGATCCAATGTTAAGTTCCTTCTGTATCATATGGTAGGTACAGCGATTGTCAACATTTTCCGAATGGCAGGACACATTATCCGGGATTACTGCTGACAAGGGCCTTCCTGTGTCTTTTTCATCCTGGAGAGAATGAAGACCTCTGTGAAATTCTGTAAACCATCTGAATACAGTTGCAAGAGATGGACTTTTATTTCCAAAAGCTAATTGTAGGTGTTGAATGCATTCTTCTTGATTTAATCCCACTTTGAAATCATAGAAAATCATAGCACGATAATGTTCTCGCATCAACTCCATTTTTTTTTCTGTCCAAAATTTATTCTACGCTAAACTACTTGCAAATGGTTAGTAAAAATTGTCTACCAGGCTAAAATAGTTCATATTTTCAAATCTAATCGATAAGGTTTTTCTACCTTTTATCGTCTATGTGTATCTCAAAAATTTCAGAGTAACCCTCGTATTATATATATATATATATATAATAATGATGATCTATTAAGCATAGTAGAAGCCAAGCAACAGATACAAGATCACTGAAACACCAATGACCAATAAGATTAAAAAAAAAAAAAAATCATCAGTGGATGAAATACACTAATGTAAAGAAACCAGATCTATTAATTAACAGCCTGCAAAACAAACGAATCTATAAAGTAAAACAACAAATCTTAAAAATCATTTCATACATAATGCGAAAACACAATATCGTAAAAAAAAAAAAAAAAAAAAAAAAACTTACTTATGAAGGAGTTTCGTTTTCCCTTCAAGGATCTTAATCCATTTCTTTAGTTTTGTTATCAGATTATGTAATTTCATAGCAGATGGAGCACTAGAAAATAATATTGTTGAGATTGTTTGAAAAATTAACTCAAATACATTAAAGAAAAACATCGTCATTTGCAAATTTACTTGGTGAATATCTTTCAAATTTTATTTAAAAATTAAAATAATTTCATTCTGAAATTTCTAATAATTAAAATTTTTCAAAATTAAACACATAGAAAATACAAAATACATTAATGATTTAATTTTGTATATGGAATAAATTACATTTTAAATTGGGACTACATGTAATGAGAGTTCTGAACCACCTTCTTTTCTAAAGCAAATTAAATTTCAACAAAATTGTTAGGATATTAAAATAATGGATAATTTAATACCCTATTCAGTTTTAAATCAGCTTTAGTTTGATTTATTTTGCCCTATGTGTTTTTTTTTTTTTTTTCAAAATCCTTATTTAAAATTCTACCTTCATCTAACTAGCAATAATTTCATAAATTTAAAGCAAACACAATCTACATATTACACTATGAATTAAGAATTTTCAAAATTTTGGAGGTACACAAAATGTTCTATAGAACAAAAGTTAAAAAAAAAAAAAAAAAAAAAAAAAAAACTAGTGAAAAACAATTATATAAAAAATAAAACTGTTTGCCAATATCAAGAAAACTGAGATATTTAAGCCAATGTAAAAAGAAATATTTAACAAAGCAAAATTAATAAATGATTACATTTTAAATAATCAAAATACCTTATAAACATTCCTTTGTTGTGAGCATATGTATTTCAAACCATGTCTGGAAATGTATATGCTCACAACAAAGGAATGTTTATAAGGTATTTTGATTATTTAAAATGTAATTTACTCTTTTTTTGATGAATAATTGTAATAATAAATGATTATTTAAATCTAGTTCTTTATTGTAATGGATAGATAAACAGGCTTTTAAAATAATTAAAGCACAAGTAGACAGCCCCCTTCCCCCCTAAACTTCCTTCCAACTTAAACATAAAATATATCATTTTTTAAATCACTATGCATATACTTCTTGCTCCAAATAAAGAAATAAAATATTCCACAAAACTCAGAAAAAAAAAAAAAAAAAAAATCCTGAAAAACCCCCTGGAATGAATTTTTTCCAGGTGTTTTTAATAGAAATTTTGCATCATTTATTTTATTATTCTTGAAGTATTTGATTTTTTATTATCAGTGCATTTAAATTTACCAATAGTTTAAAAAATATTAACTGAATTTCATAAAATCTTTTGTTGTACCTGTGGTGATACTTTTTCTACTAGCTCTTGAATAGAGACTTATCTTAAAAATATTTAATAAAGATAGCTAGAGGCTGCATTATGATAAACAAAAAGGAGTTAAAAAATAAATAGTGATCGTTGGAACCCTACGTCTCGGCCTGGTCATGCATGGGTAAAAGCATTAAGACTCACATTTGCTTTTTTTTAATTTTTATATTTTAAGATATTTCCAAATTCAGAATAAAGATTTAAAGAAAAGCATACCCAGTCTTGAAAAGAAGAGGCATTATTCGATTTCACTTATTTAGAAATATTTTATTAGGATCATTCATTTTTTAAAAACATAGCATCCGTAAGACATTTTAAATTCGTGAAGCAAAGCCATTTTTTTTTTTTTAAACATTTCAAGATAATTTCAGAAAAATATTTAAATATACCATCTCTGGCAATTTTCACAATTGAATTCCAAACCATCGTAACTTCTAATAATAAAATATGTTTCGATTCAAAAAGACTTTTAAAAAAGGTATCAGGGTGTGTAACCACAGATTAAAAAAAAAACGGCAAAAGTAATGTGCGGACGTAAGGACCTGGCCATTCCTATTAAAACAGAGGTGGAACATGAACTGAACTGATTTTTAAATTTTTAAATATCGCTCCTAAAGAAAAAACGGGTCGTCACACCTAAAATCACGGATATGCGATTTTGATTCGTTAATTGGACCGCAAAGGTAACCAGCAATGAATAGTTTGTGCATGCAAGAGAAAGAATCGCGGATTCTCCCGTTGACAAGTGTCGAGGGAAGCAAACCTTACAGGGTGCGTTGAGCCAGGAACGAACGGCTGCCAGGGTTTAACCTGGCAAAAAAATTACTTTAGCATTTTAACGAAAATAGGCAAGCACTATTTTAGCTTTTTCGAAAGTTAATTCTTTGGATACCATTGATTTCTTTTACTTAGCTTTGTTATCCTCAGTTTTGTTTTCTATTCCTTTTGTTAATGGATGATTTTAACCAAGCATCCGTATTTGTGACTTTAAAAATAGGAATCAGGGAAACTATGTTTTGATTTTATCAATAGAAAAAGAGGTACTCATATCATATGTGTGAAATGAAAAAGCAATTTAAAAATCAAGTAAAGTGTAGTGGTAGATAATCGTGAAATACTAGTGCTAAAACTGCTTCTATGAAGCAAACTCTGAATTCTAACATACTTTTCAATATTTTTGCATTTAAATTCAATCATTGAAAATTAAAAATAAATCAAAATTACTATATAAATAATCATTCCCAAAAATTTCAGTCCTTTGGTAGTTTTTGCCTGCAAATATTACAAAAAAAAAAAATCTGAATTATTATATAGAGATATTTTATACAGTTATCCAGTTTTAGCTTTTTAGCGAAATTCTGACCGACTTGTTTTAGCAAAATATGATACCTTTTAGCAAAATGCTAAAAAAACTAATGGCAGTAAACACTGACGGCTGCAATTAGATGCCTGCAAAAGGAAGTATTTTGGCATAGGAATTAAAAGAGAGGGGATGTATTTACATCACAGTACCTAAAATCAAAGTCAGCTGTAAATTGACCTTTCATTTTCTGGAAAACAGGATCTTGAGCGGTAGCCAGGGCCCGGCGAGCAAGAGACTCAGAAACAGAGCTGGAAATAGTCGTTGATACTGTCGATACGTTTTCAACTCCAATACCAAATGTGGAAACAACTTTCTTGATAAAATTTAAAGTGTGCGGTGTAACAGTTGCTTCAGAAACAGCAGTTGCATTTTCATAGGCCACAGCATAACATTTAGCTAAACCTTGTCTCAACTGCCGCAATACCTCTTCATACACATTCTCTCGAAACCATACCATCTAAAAATTAAAGCAAAAGTTTTATATTAATATTACATCTTACATATTGTAAAAATATTATATTTTATGTTTACATAAAAAATAAACAAATAACTGGTGTGAGGAAAAAAAAAGAGAGAAAACAAGGGCATTACACATGCATATCATTAATATAACAAGTATAGAAATTATTTAGAATCAATTATTTGAATAATATAAGGTAGGAAAAAGTTATGTAACTATTTCACGCAAAATACATATAGGGAAGGATGTATTCTAGACCTAAAGAAAAGGCCCAGTGGTGCAAAATGAAAAGTCATTTCAGCCACAAAAGAAGGCATCAGAAAGCTTTTTCGGTAGGGGATCCCCTCCGTCGACGTGCCAACTGCTCTTTGTGGTTGGTGGCCATCCAAAGCTTGATCTTCTCCTTTATACTCATACATAAATAAATTAACGGCAGATGCAGGATACCCCAAAAACTAGTAAATCAACTATATAAAAAACGGATGAAGCAGTTAAATAAAATACCTAATACACAAAATATACTTCTTCCATACCCTATAACCAAGGTACTTCAAATAAAATAAAAAACGCTGCTAGTAAACTAAATTTAAATATCCCAATCAAACCCAACCCCAATATTTTCCAATTAATAAGAAGCGATAAAGATCAAATTTCCCCCCACCGAAACTGCAGGTATATATAAAATTCCCCTCAAAAATCAAGAAAATAAGGAATACAACTATATAGGAGTCACTAAAATAAAAATAAAAACCAGAATTAAAGAACATCAAAACGACATAAAATTGAACCGGAACACCACCGCTTTAGCTAGAAATTACCTCAAAAATAATATAAAAATAGATTTTGATAGTGCCACAAAAATCGCCAATTATAATAACCAAAGTTACGCATTTTTTAGAGAAAGTATAGAAATCGCACACAATAGTCACGTCATCAACGACCACGAATCAGCAGAAATAGACAAAGTGTGCCGTCACATGTACGAGTATAAAGGAGAAGATCAAGCTTTGGATGTCCGCCAACCACAAAGAGCAGTCGGCACAGTCGATGGAGGAGATCCCCTAACGAAAAAGCTTTCTGTCAGCACGAAGTTTAAATAAAGGTATTTAATTTCATTTTAAATATGAATTATAACTTTGCTAAAAGTAATTTTTATAAAGTTTTATGAAGGCATCAGTTTTTTAAAATAGGTATTGTACAAAAAAAAAAAAAAAATGTATAATATTTAACAGTGAAAGCATTTGATGTATTGATTAAACAGATCCATAAGTTTTTCCTCCTCCTCTTTATTTATTTATTAATTGTTAGTTATTTACCTGATCCACTATTCCTTCTAAGCAGGATAGAATTGTTGGATGAAGATCCCGTTGCATGTGCATAATACGGCTACAACGCCACATGGGTTGGGTGGCTCGAATGGGAGCTGACTCAGAAGGCTGAGATGATGATGAATATTCTAAAAGAACAAACTATTCATTAAATGCCTTACATTATTAATTAGAAGTAAAATAAATATGTAAGAAGAACTACATGTAAAATTTCATATCGTTTAAAATAACATATGAAACATGCAGTATTAGACAAAATATGGAATTAAGTGAAAAAAAAAACTATCTACATGCTTGCCAACCAATTTTAATAAAAAAAGGGAAGATTTTTGTTGAAAAACCAGAAGATTTCATAAAAAAAAGGGAAGATTTTTTTTTCTTTGACGTATTAAAACAATACAGTTTTACAATTTTAATATTTTGAAGCAATCTGTAAAAATGTTTTACTATAGATTGATTATACTTAGGGGTGGCGCCAGCTAGGGGGTCAGGGGAGGGGGGGGGAGGCACAAAATTTTCCTATCTGAAAAAAATTATTCTTCATTTTTTTCCCCATGTTTACACATTTGGTATAAATATGACAAACAAATATTTAATTGAGGAAAAATAAACACATTCATTAAATTCAACAATAAAGGTTTAAAAATAATTACATACATCAGAAATATTGAGCACTTCCATTGCTTTATTGTTTCTAGAATTGATCACAATCCGGGGGAAGGGGGGGGGAATACAAAAATAATTAGAGTAAGAAATATTAAACTCTTTCAACTCCATTTCTAGAATCTAATTAAAGAAGTTAAAAATTAATATTTATTAACATTTATGTTGCAGATAGATAAAGATTAGGAACAAAAGACTTTTGCAAAACATTTGATTGCTGATCACTAGTTGCAGATAAATAAAGGCGGGGGGGGGGGGGCAAAAAATAATTACATCAGCAAGAAATACTTAACAATTCTATTTCTTTACATGTTCTAGAATCTCATAAAGCAAGTTTGAAATGGATATTGACATTCATGTTATGGATGGAGAAAGATTGGGAATCCGGAGTTTTCATACAACATTTGGGGTTTCTTTTTAAAACGAACGATATCCGCGACTTTTTTAAAAACGGAAGATTTCATCATCTGTCCGGAAAAAACCGGAAGTCTTCCGGGAAAACCAGAAAAGTTATATTCATAAATAGGGTTAATTGTGGCTCTCCCATGATGAAAAATGAACACTGAGCTTAATTCACTCAATTCAAGCTCGGGTATCAACTGAAATCCTAAGTACTAATTCCTGAAACTCCTGGTGGTGATTCATGGCAACTGTAAATTTAAACCTAGTGAAACAGGGTGGTCTGAAAAACATGATAGAAAGTAAGCGATTGTTGTGGAAAAAATAAAATATGCAAGAACATGAAACCTATGTTATTGAATAAAGATATGAATGACATTTAATATACAAGGTGCTCGAAATGTCTACCGTCCCCGACTATAGTGTTATAAAGCCAGTTCCGAAACTCTGTCATAAAGCGCTGGAGTGGATCAGAATCAAGTGCATCAATCTCGATTCTGATGGTCGATTTCAGGTTCTCAAGTGAATCAGGGGGATTGCTATAGATTCTGTCCTTGGTGTAAACCCATAAGAAGAAGTCGCACGGATTTAGGTCCGGACTGTATGGGGACCCCTCTATCCCGTGCCCCGTGAATTTTTCTTCATCCAAAGCAATCAAACGTTCACTGGACAAGCCCCATCTTGCATGAACCAGTACTGGCGTATCATGTTGAGACAGCCCACTTCAGAACCAAAGTGACGCTCAAGAAACTCTCGATACTTCACTTTCGTGACCATACCATCAATGAATATCAGACCACTCATCCACTTCGACGATATGGCACACCACACCGTGACCCTTTGTGGATACAGTCGTGAGACGACACTGAGATGAGGATTTTCCGCACCTCAATGGCGCCTCAAAAAATATTCTTACAATAAATAATCGTTTTTCCAAGGTCAGTGATTCCATATTGGTTATTCACTATTTCCGGTAATCAAGCATTCACCTTAAATGTCAATATGTGTGCTATTACAATATGGAAGAATTATACTTATATAAATAAATTTGAAATCAGGAACTTAAAATACTTTCTATCATGTTTTTCGGACCACCCTGTACCACTTGTATACAAGATTTATACAAAATTTTAGCTGCTATACAAATTTACACCCTACAAGATTCAGACTTTTAGGATTTAACTGGTTGAGACTCATGCTCTGAACCCTAAGATGAATAAAACACTGATTGAAATCCCAATGTTAATTTATTGTAATTAATTCAGTTTACCAGCCTTGACAGCTGTTAATAAATGTAAGACAATAAACTTACTATATATGCCATAACATTAAATAACACTGTATGAACAAAAGTAACTTTTGAATTTAAATATGCTGTCAAATAACCAATGATGGACTTTATGGGCTCTCTTGAAACTTCACAGATGAATAGAACATATTTCACTGTTAATATTTGCAGTTAATCATACTTCTACTGTGCATGTGTATCAACAAAATCCCTTTTACAAAATTTATTAGCCAAATATATAGAATTGCTCTTCTAAAAAACTCAAGCAAACATTGTGAAAAATCAGAAAGATACTGTTGACAGAATTAAATGAATTTCAAGTACCGTAATTTTTGGGAGGTAAGCCGCACCAACAAAAAATATACAATACAGAGCTGAAAAACCAGACATTTTCGGTCATATTAATCATCAGCAGCAGGGTTTTTATTATTATTTTTAATTAGGTGAATTTAGTTAAAATATTAGATAAAGCTTATAAAAAATAAATATCTAACATTTTAACTGCATTTTCAGCTGATTTTTTTTCCCTGTTTTAATTCATTCCTATTTTTGATTGGTCTAGATTTAACTACTTTTGTGATGAAAGTTGGCTCTTTTTTTTTAGTAAAAACTGATGAATTTTTAAAAAAGATATTGCATAGATCTTATACTTTTTAAAAAGAGCTATGAAAACTGTTAATTTTTTTGTGAGGACACTATATACATCAAGTTATTATGTTGTAAAGTTTCACAACGCGATATCATTCAATTGCTTTTTTCTTAAAATAAGAGTCTAATATTAAACAAAAAACAGACTAAAATTAAAGAATAATGAATAAATTTTTAAAAATTATCAGTTTTGAAGTTCTAAGCGTTGCAGTTTTTAAATGACAACGTACTTATTTCCCATACATAATCCATTAAACTTGTTAAACAATTGTTGATTCATTCTTGAGAATAATTCACATAAGACCATGAAGTATTGTTGCAAAACGGAAGAAATATTTATTTTATTTGTAATATGCTATTTTGACTTTTTGACCTTAAAATTTTTTTTTTTAAATTATGTTACAAAGCCCAAAATGTGATTTAAAAAATAAATAGCGATTCAAATTTTTGAAAATTCATTTAAATTTAGTGACCAGCGAAGCGGGCGTAGCCTGCCAGTATAAAATAAAATAAGTATTTGATATTGTGAGATTATCATTTGTAATTCTTTTACAGAGACAATCAAAAGAATTTGAATACACTATGTTTTTTTATACTACGTACAATGTATATGGAAATGCTGAAACACCCTATTATGATTTCACCTTTTGTTTATTTATAGTTCTCTCTGATTTAAATTTATTTAAACAACACTTAATAATGAAATGTTCAGAAAGTTGAGTGGGTTCACTCATTTTTTAAACAATGATACATTACAATTTTTATTAAAAACACACAATTAACTGTGGAAGAAAATAATGCCTGGACCAGGAGTCGAACCCAGGATCTTTGACTTACACGGTCAAGGCTCTACCAATTGAGCTATCCAGGCCGACAACCGGTCGACATTACTCACTCAGGCAACCTTTTAGGCAGAAACATCTGGTCTATCATATAGATAGCTCAACAGAAATAAGCCGCAGGTAATGGAAAACGCCATTAAACAATGGGAAAGAAATACAATTTTTATTAAAATCACACAATCAACTGATTGGAAGAAAACCATATTCTTATTTCTATTGAGCTATCTACATGATAGACCAGATATTTCTGCCTAAAAGGTTGTCTGAGTGAGTAATGCTGACCAGTTGTCGACCTGGATAGCTCATTTGGTAGAGCCTTGACCTTGTAAGTCAAAGATCCGGGGTTCGACTCCCGGTCCAGGCATTATTTTCACTCAGTCGGAAAAATAAAATTTCAATAAAAATGATACATTAGTTTCAGTGTAAGAAAGCCCTTATTGATGACTCTTCTTTATTTTTTTTTTTTCATTTTCACAGATAGGGAATTTCAAGAATCAACTTAAGACCAGGGGCGGACTGGCTCAATTTGGCCCACCCGACTACAAGATATTTTAGCCCATTCGCTCCATAAGGGGATATAAGGAAGCCTTTCCCTTCCGGTTAGAGTCCTGCATCGGGTCGGGTAACCCGATTTTACCCGAACCCGACCCGACCCGCGGGTCGGGTTCGGGTCGGGTTGACAGAATTTTTCCCCTTGCGGGTCGGGTTCGGGTCGGGTTGACTGATCTTTTTTTCGTGCGGGTCGGGTTGACTGAATTTTTTTTCTTGCGGGTCGGGTTCGGGTTCGGGTCGGGTTTGGTTTTCAACAAGTCGGGTCGACTTGAGAACACCTTTCAAAATATTTTTTACAATTATAAACATAAATTTATAGGCATGTTTACAACTATGTAACTAATTTAAACATTCTGCACATACTAGACATGTATCGGTTTGTTGTTTGGTTGGAGGATTTAAGGCCGATTGACTCCAGATGTGTCCTAGGCCTACAGGGGGAATGCCCTCCATTTGAGTCTTTCTAGTGGGTCCTAGCCCGTATTTACGCGTGTTTCGGAGAAAAACACGGAAAACTCCGAACGGCTAGGTCGATGAGCGCGACCTGGGATCGAACCCGACACCTCCCATCTACCAGCTTCGAGCGCAGAACCACTCGGCTGCTGGTGGGCAGACATGTACCGGAGCTTCCTATTCGTATCCGCGGATATCCGCCAGAAAAATAGATCCGTATCTGCATCTGGATCTGTTTTCTTTTCTTCAACGGAACTAATATGTATCTTTTGTAGAAATTGTATGAAAATTAGAAAAGTATTATAAATCTTTCTCGACTGTTGTTAATATATAAATTAAAGAAATACAAATACAGTATAACCTCGCATTTACATTATGGAAATTGAAAAGATTTCGCAGTTTACAAGGTTTTTTTTTACTTTCTTCTATATTCAGTAGAAGAAAGTATTAGATTCTATCAACTTTTGGTGTCAACCGCTCGACGGGTGGCACTGCTATACAGCGATTTTTGCAAGCTCAGGGGAGGCTATATCTCAGGTTCTGTTGCGTATAATCCAACAAAACTTGATATGTGAGAATACCAATATGAGATATTATGCTGATTCAATTTGAATGTCTATCAGCCAACAGGTGGCGCTGCTACACAGCGATTTCCGCACTTTAAGGAAAGGCTATATCTCAAGAACTACTGCACAGAATTTCATATAAATTTGTATGTAGGTGCCATTTAATATATATATTAGCGCCTGTCATCTTTTGGTGTAAACCGCTCAACAGGTGACGCTGCTACTCAGCGATTTCCACAATTAGAAGGAAAGCTATATCTCATGTTCTATTGTGTATCATCAAACAAAACTTAATATGTGAGAAGAAGAGATTATGAGACATTATGCTGACTCAGTTTAAATGCTTGTCGGCCAATAGGTGGCGTTGTTATACTGCAAATTTCATCGATAACAGGATGTCTATATGCTATATCTCAACTTCTATGCCATATAACTGTACGAACCATGATATAAGAGATAACCATTATAAAAACGCATTGTTTAAGAAGTTATTTATAGACGATAAAACTGTCTCTCTTTGGATATTTAGTGTTAGATTTCCCTAAGATGAAAATTATTTGCATTCATCACGTTAAACTTTTTAATAATAGTTTTAATAAATTATTCGTACTTAGTGAATTTGACAGAAAAATATAGAAGAATGTCTTGTGGGGGCCACAACATACTAGTTTTTTTTTATAATTTACCAACTGTGTGACAATGAAAATTTACTTTATTTTATGTCATGTTATATCATTTTACCTTGTTTTGCATGTTTTTTAGACGAATAAGTAATGTTGATTTATTTTTCGGATTTCGGGTCGGGTTCGGGTTAGATAAGTCGGGTTTCGGGTCGGGTTCGGGTCACAAAAAATTCTCTGTTGCGGGTTCGGGTCGGTTTTCGGGTTGATGAAAATTTTTTTGTCGGGTTCGGGTCGGGTTTCGGGTTAATGAAAATTTCTTTGTCGGGTTCGGGTCGGGTTTCGGGTTGATTTAAAATTCATCTGTCGGGTTCGGGTCGGGTAAAACCCGACCCGCGCAGGACTCTACTTCCGGTCACAAAGTAGTCACAGAAACCCAGTTAATAAAATCATAATTTTACAGCATTTTACTTAACCTTCCATATTAATATAAGTTTTATAAATACAAACATATTTTTAATAAATGTTTGAAATGATTTCTTCTCTAATTAAAATCTAAATCTTCTAAAAGTTTAGAATTTGTACTAATTAAGCACACGCGTTAACATAGTAAATTATAATATATTAAAAAACACTTTAAACACGTATTAAAATTTATTAAAATCATTTACAAAGCTTTTCGCCACAACGTTATGGCATCATTAGGTAATTTTTTACACAAAAATAGATGAGACATCTTATATACCACAGGAATTTTTATGGTTATAGTATAAGAACAACTTGAATAAAATATGATGAGTCCATTTGTTATTTGAGTACGTAATAATTAGTTGAGAACAAATAAGAAAGCAGCAGGACTACATTCTGTAGGCTTCAGTAGGAGCAACTTCGTCAGGAACAATGTCTTATATTGAACATAAAAAATTACGTAGTTACATGAATTCAGGAAAAAAGGTTGAGTTCTAGTATGGTCACACCAGGGCTACATGTCACAAATGCTGGTAGAAGAAACTTAATCTTAAAAAGAAGACAGGAGATTTCCAATAACAACATGCAGCATAGAAGTTGAAAAATTGAGGTTAACCGAAAAGATATAAATATCATTAAATTTATTTACATAATATATGCCAAATTTTATAGAGAATTTCTGAATCTTTAAATTTAATAGCTTTATTGCATTTAAGTATATTAATGGCTTCAGTCAGGAGAAGATCTTGATAATTGCGTGGAGCAGATATTATTTCGGCTTTGGATCGTAAAGGAATAGCAAAAATTATTTACAACAATCTTGGTGCTATTCCTTTATGGTCCAAAGCCGAAATAATATCTGTTCCACGCAATTATCAAGATCTCCTGATCTCAAGATTTGTAAAGGTCTTTAAATTTGGTTTAGAGAAATGCCTCTCATAGAAGGCAATGCTTAGGAATACTTTCGGGTGTCCCTGTATACATACCAGTGGTGGTATGTACTCCATTTTCAGTGAGGAACTTCCGATAGTTGATTTGAATAACATATTTCAATTTCATTAAGATTTCTGCAATGTAACGGTATTAAAATATAGTTTATAGAAATACCTCTCATAAGACACAATGCTTTGGAATACTTTCGGGTGTCCCTATACACAAATCAGTAAAGGTGTTCACTTTTCAAAGGGGAACTTCCAACAGTGAACTTGAATAACATATATCAGTGTCAAGAAATTTCAGGAATATTTACGGGAGTTATAGAACGCGGACAGACAGACGGACAGATGGAAAGATAAAATGAAGTCATTAACAATTTTCAACCTTGTTGGAAAGTATTAAAAAGGACTTGGGGGGGGGGGGGGGAGGTGCTATTCTTGAGATATTTTCTGAATTGCATAAAATTGATTTTTTTTTTTTTTTTTTTTTTGGTGCTTTTAGTGTATACTTTGGGTTCTTGCCCAAATTAAGAACGCAACCGACTTTTAATTATTTCCATATCTGAAAAAAAATTTTCACAAGGCACTTGCGTACATGAAAGGATTTATGCATACTTGTAAGCTATATATAATGGGATATACATTGGCCCATAAGAGTTAAGTTCGTGCAGTAACTCTAGAGCACAACTCATACATGTTGCACATTTTCTTTTAGCTTTGTTCTTCAAAAATGTTGGTAACATATACAAACATACACAGAACAACCACTATAAACCTGATTTTTGAATTCAGAAGACCTCAAAACGTTCAAATATATTAAAAATACCGTTTAAAAAATTCGATCAAAAAACATAATTTTTTCTGCCATACACGGGTAAGAGAAAAGAAAAAAGAAAAAGAAAGAAAGAAGAAAAAAATATTACAATATTTTAAATCTTAAAGATCACCAGTGGCCGAGCGGTTCTGCGCTCAAAGCTGATAGACGTAAGGCGCCGGACTCAAACGCAGGTCACGCTCGTTGGCTTAGCTTTCGGATTTTTCCATGGTTTTCTCTGAAACGTGCGTAAATACTGGCTAGGACCCCTTAGAAAGACCACAGAGGGCACTCCCCGCTCGGGCTTGGGACCCTAGTGCGGTCAATTGGCCTTTAATCCCCACAATCCAACCCAACCCTACCCATTAGAAAAAGAGGGTTTGTTAATAAACGTTTCGCTGTTTACTTCCTGTTGTTAACTAGAATAGGCATGCCCTTTACACATAGCATTCAGGGTACATGTACCGCACCCTACTCTTGTTCCACTTTTGTAAAGATTATTTTTAATTACTTGCAAAAAATTTTTTTCGAAGAATTGAGAGAATAAAACATTCTGATATAAGTATTTTTAATGCATGCTTTAATGCAGACATTTTCCCGTATTTATAGAAAATCACTATTTGGGAAAAATTGAGAGCTCACAGATTTCAAATGCAAAGCACCCGACGTGAAAACTGCGATGTTCAACTAGGTGCAAATTCTTGATCTATGCTTCCGCAATTCGGAAGTGTAGCCTCCATTGAAACACAAAATAATTATAGTTGAAAAGTTAAGCAATATTTTGAGATTTTTCTGGGCCAAATTGTGGACTGTATATTTTTTTGTACTAGTCTATCATTTGTTTAGACGAATATTCATTGTCATCATATGTACCTTGTCACTATTTTTTCTTGAAAAATTAAAATTTAGTACTAATAACGCAATGTTTTCTCCTGTTCATCTGGCCCACAGCCTACATAATTTGGTAGTTGGCCCACCCGGCGATCGCCGGGTGGACGGATGGACCAGTCCGCCCCTGCTTAAGACTATTAAAGAAAATATATCTCACCGGAACTAGAAGCATTATCTGAAAGTGAGACTGCAGGTGTTGCTGTAGACGTGCTTGAACCTGTAGCTGAAGTTAAAGGAGTCTGCGAAGGTGCTGGTTGCATTGTTTGATTGTTACTGTTTTTATCTAAATAAATGAATAGCTCTTCAGAAAAGCATTTTACAAACATAGAAATCTTTTAATATATTAAAACAATCAATGAGATGAATCACAATACTGAGAAATTACAATCATACTGATAATTTTGTCAAACATTAACATAGCTGACAAATAAATAAAAAATGTAAACAGAAAAGATTTGGCATTTTGTTTCCAATAAGTGCTCTTTAAAACTGTAATCCTTGCGATGCAATATTTCATGATTTAAATGGTATATGAGATAAATGAGGTACAAATTATTCGCAGTTAAACAGGCATTTATGTAACAAATAATAATAAATTGATTTTTTGACCAATTTTGAGGTAAGTTGTCTCTTAACCACTTGACCACCTTGGAAAAGGACAAAACAGTAATGCTGTTTTTACTGTTTAGATTTTATAATACAGTGATACCCCCGATCTATCGTTCCTGCATCCATTGTTTTCCCGCATTGATCGTTTTATTTCTATGGTCTCTGCACCAATTGTATTTAAATAATGTTAACAAAATCCGCATGTATTGTGCTTCAAAAGTCGACTTCCTGCATTCATTGTTGTAAAATTTTTGTCCTGACCTTGTAAAAAAATTTTCCTGAAGGTCAAACGGTTCTATGTGGCCATAGAGAGTGGAATTACTGCTTTCATCCTAAAATAAATCTTTTACCCATGTCTCCGTACCACCTATTCATTTAATAATTTCAGATTGGCAGGCAGTAACCTCTTCAGTAATCCAGAAAATTGTTTTGTGATTGAATTGCAGAAATCGCTCTGTAGCAGCGCCACCTGTTGGCTGATAAGCATTCAAATTGAATCAGCATAATCTCTCATAATGACCTTCTTACAAATCAAGTTTTGTTTGATTATATGCAATAGAACCTGAGATACTGCCTCCTCTTAAATTGCAGAAATCGTTCTATAGCAGTGCCACATGTTGAACAGTTGACACCAAAAGTTGATATGCACTAATTTAGGTCAAGGTGCATCTACATATAAATTTATATACAATTCTGAGCGGTAGTTCCGGAGATACAGTTGCCAAAAAATTTTTGTCACACACACAGACAGGCATTTTCTAAAAATGATAAAATAGTGTTCTAGAGCTCTCAAAACGTGTAAATCCATTGAAAACTGAAAATTGAAATTTTTTACGAATCCAATACTTTCTTCTACTGAATATAGAAGAAAGTACAAATAATCTGAGGATTTCGCTTCATTTAGCAATAAAAGTGTTTTTCTAATAATGATTTCCTTTAATTTTTAATTCTTTAATGGAACTTAGTTTCTGGACTGTCCTAGTATAATTTTGAACTTTAAGGTTTTTCTAACCCTTTGCTGGTCGTATTTTGCCACACAACTCCTTCAGGCGTTGCTATAGGCAGACATTTTTTTAGTAGTACATTGTATACTACTTTGGATTCTGTAGATGATTGATTTTTGTCTTGTATTTGCTTTGGATTTTTAGTTGATATATTTTAAACTGAATGGAATAGTTTAAAAGTTCAACTCTGAATCCTTGGGTTATTGTGCCTCTTTTGGTACCTTCCACATCTTCCTGCATTCAGCAGTTTGTGAAGATCCCCCAAACTGGCATCGGCAGAAAATTTTTCAGTAGGGCCAAACTGAAAACTGTAAAAGTTTTGGTATATTTTAGAAATTCAGTTCAGACTAAATGATTGATTGATTTTTTGATTCAAATGATTAACCCCTTGGGTACGGATTTATTTGAGAAAATATTTGCATGTGGAACGGATATAATTTTTTGTTGCTTGGAGTAGTATGTAAAAGCAGTACATTTGACGTAAGAATTTATTTATTTCTAAAATATTGGTGACATATGTAGTATTAAGGTGTCTTCAAGTAATTAGAATTGCAAAACAAAAAATGTGAATGACGTGTCTCAGACGTCAAATGTACCCAAGGGGTTAATCAAGTCTGTGTATAAGCACTAAAATTTTTTTTTTTTTCATGTAATTTAAGCTAAGATATTTTATTTACAAAAATTATGCATCTTGTTTCAAACCAACCGAAATCCGAAAAATTTTTGCTTGTTACTAAATGTTATGTTAATAATGAAATATTAACATGAATAAATGTTGATCATTATATTCATTTATATTCATAGTATATATCTGGTTTGAAAGTTATTTTCAATAAAAGGCAGTAAGAGTACAGTAGAGAGTCAAAAATCCGCACAGTTTGGGCCCAGAGGTTGTGCGGATTTTAGGATTTGGCGGATTTCAAGGCTCTTACAAAAATGATTATCACTTTTAATAATAAAAGCAGAATATTATTCAAACTAAACACACACTAGTGAATAATACCACAATTTCACTTGAATATTAAATTATTAGGTACATAGGAATAACACTGAACATTAAAATAATGTATATAACAGAAATAAAAAATAAAAATGAAATTTATTTGTCAAATTTTGATGAAATCTGTTCACATGTAGTTTGTTTTTAAAACATGCATACATACATCATGCATACATACATCATTGTACATGCATACATACATCATTGAGATTTGTTTTCTGTATATTGTAAATAGTCATTTATTATTTTGTAACACAAATTTATTGTTTTAAGAATTTAAGTTAGTTCTTTAGTTCTTTCCTATGGTTATGTCTTCATTAGATAACATTAAAAAAAAAAATTATTATTGTATACCTCATTGATGAATTTAATATATTGTCAATAATTTCATTATCAGTAACTTGGTTCTGATAGTCTTTTATGTTACTAATATTTTTTTTTTTTTTTTTTTTTATAATCATAAAATGCAAGTACAGAATATACATTCAAGATTATTTTTAAAAATGATTTGTAGTTTGTAATTTATTAATAGTAAATTTTATTGTTTATATCTGACAAGTTGTGCGGATTTCAGTGGATTTTATGTCGGCGGATTTCTGGCTCTCTACTGTACAACTTTTTTTGATGAGGGGGCAAGAAGGTGCTCTTTTTCAACCATACGGCACCCACCTGAAACTGTCTGGGGTAAACTCTGATTAAATTACTATAATGAGACACTTACATTTTTCTCTCTGTTCAATTTTTAAAAGAAGATACAATGTTCTGATTGGAAAATACACTGCCTGAGGATAAATTTTCCCTATTACTGAAATCACATTCATCATGAGCCGACCTTCGTTACGCACAAGGCAAGTCAACAGTTGAGGAACCCATGGAAGCCACTGTAAAGCAGGCACACCCTGGTTATATTTATCAACTGCTTCAGCCAATTGAGAACTTTCATCATCATATGTCAGAAGCCACAAAACCTATTAAAAGGATAATGACATACAGGCATGAGATTGCAATAAGTTAGGAAAAAAAAAAAAAAAGAGGAAATATGTGTGCTTATAAAATAAATTTTGCCAAAGTACATATATAAATAAAATTATTATTTTAAATACACACAGTTATATACATATATCAATGTATAACAATGCTAATTAATGATCAATAAAACCTAAACTAGACATAGACGTAACTAAGGAATTTTGTGGGGAGGGCCATGGTCCCCTTCATCTTATGATTTTTCAAACTTATAGATAATGTTTACACAGCTGCTGATACTCAGGACAAACTTCTTTTTAATTTACGAACATACATTATGTAAGGAAAGTATTATAATCATGAAAAACTTTACTATGAAATTTTGGTTATCTATACGATTTAAGGACTCCTGAGTTTATTTTGCTATTTTAGTTCCCCATCATACTATAGGTATGGGGAACTTAGGTAATCGTGAAAATTTTCGACCTCGGTTTTTTTACTTTTTTACACGTTTTCAGGTGTGAGGAATCCAAAAATGACAAAATTTCTATGGTGTCTGTCTGTAGGGTGTCTGTTAGTGTGCAAGTCCGTTAGTTTGTTAGTCTGTGTACACGATATCTCAAGAACAAATTGTCGCAGAGAGATCAGATCAGTTTTAAAATATTACTTTCGACACTGGCAAGAACCCTATTTATTTGCAACATTCGAATTTAAAAACTTCGTAAGTTATTAGAAATTTACGATTTTCTTAACATGGGAGAATAGGACAAAAATTCACTTAAACGTGCATTAAATGGAAACTTTTTACTGTAAAAATGTCAGACCAGTTTTAAAATATCAGTTTTGATGCCGGAAGGAACATCAGTAACTGTAAATATGCTACTTTGAAAATTTCGCAAGTTATTGGAAATTTACGAATTTCTTAACATGGCAGTATAGGGCAAAATTTCACATAAACGTCAATTTTGAGAGATATTTTCATCGTAAAGATGTCAGACTACTTTTGAAATATTATTTAGGACACTGGCATGAATATTAATGACTATGAATTTTCCAATATAAAAATTTCGTAAGTTATTGGAAATTTACAAATTTCTTAACATGGCAGCATAGAGCAAAATTTCACATAAACGTCAATCTTGAGGGATATTTTCATCGTAAAGATGTCGAACCACTTTCGAAATATTATTTAGGATACTGGCATGAATATCATAGACTATGATTTTTCCAATTTAAAAAAATTCGTAAGTTATTTTGAATTTACGATTTACTTAACATGCCAGAATAAGGTAAAATTGAGCATAAACTTTCATTTTGAGGCTCATAAATACATTAGACAACTTCAAAATTACATTTATGATATTTGTTTGAACATGATTGAATACAAATATTCTAATAGGAAAATTTCGTAAATTATTCGTAATTTACGATTTTACCAACATAACGAAATTGTAAATTTTTCATATAAATATGAATTTTGTGGATTATTGCATTGTAAATAGTAGCATGAAAACTAAACAACGGAATTGACTCTGATAAAATAAATTAATAGATTAGAGTAAGATAAATATATCGAAGTGAACGGTGGATAGCCTATTAGGCGGGGTTTTCATTCTGTCACTGTATCAAGCTTTTGTCAAATTCATTTCTTTTAACATGATTATATCTCTCAAACTAGAAAATTATGAGAACATAAATATGACGGGGAACTGAGCAGAGTCCACCTATGCCAACTAGTTTACGGTTATGTACGCATTATTTGATTAAGCTAACGATTTATAAACATGTTATAAGTTACCATCCCACAAACTGTATAGATTTTGATGAGTCTAGCAATTAACAGTTTCTTACAGGAACACAATGAAAAATTCTTTATCATTTTGGCCAATGGCCTCAAATTATTTAAAATGTACTAATGACTAAACATCGTATTCGATTGATATAAAAGTTGGTAGGAATGTTACAAGTCACTGTTTCACTAACTGTATAGATTTTAAAGAGCTAGCACTGATAGTCCTTTTACAGGGACCCACAAAAAATATTCTTTATTATTATAGTCAATGAAATCCAGTAGCGCACCAACGGAGGGGGCTTGGGGTGCTCAAGCCCCCTCCAGAACTAGCTGACATGGTAAAAGATTTTAGACATGCATGAAAAAAAACATTATTCAAACTTTTCATTCGGGCGAATTTTATGTTCACCAGCTTGTCATATTGTACACATTTTTTTATCCTAGATGAACCTACAACTTTATATTTGCAAGCTTTATGTCAGCCGCAACTAACAGAACTATTATAACTTAGCATGTTTATATACTGATATAAATTCCTCAGTTGCGCTATTCAACTTAAATTCAGCTTCATTCATTTGTTTATTTATTTCAAAAGAAATATTTAAAGCGGATTCTTAACTATATGTACAGTCGGCAGCAAAAGTATCCGAGCACTAGCCAATAATTCCGATATCAAAACACACGACGCTTTTGGTCTCATAATGGATTGAAATAGTCTGCTCAATGTATGTCTCCTATAACGCGATTTCCTATTACGCGGAATGTATCCCCCGCGTTATATGAGAGTCTACTGTATTAAGTAAAGTAAAATGTAAATTATTTATTTTAACACATTGGATTGAGTATTTAACCCATTTTCAGCCAAAGGTGCGTAAACGCACCATTTCAATAAATATTTTTTTATTAACACTGTGACGTATATTTTTCACTAATTTTATATTTCTGCTATTTTTAAGGGTTCTGAAGACATCTATAAAATATGAGTAATTCAATTGGAGTAAATACTTTCTGTTGAGAAATTTTCAAAATACGCTAGTTTTGTAACTTGAAACGATTATTAACAAATTTGACTTTTTGAAAATATATAATTATTCCACTTGACATTAATTACATGCTTTTATAATGAATTAAAGTTACAAGTTTTGTAAATAAAGTAAAAATAATACAAATTTCATAAAAAACTTAGAAATTTTTATTTAAATATGCACCATTTTATTTCTTAAATAAAATATTCTTTTTCATGCTCGAAACTTTTCTTGTGTTTTAATGAATGTAATTTAAGTATATTTCAATGAAAATAATACCCCATTTTATAAAATTTCTATGCTTGGCCTAAAATGGGTTAAGTTTGTGAGAGTTTCCACAATCAGATTTTTCACAGGATACAAATAAGATAGTGATGTTTCCTACATGGGAGGGTGCTGTAAGTGCTTGTGGGTGGTAGTTTATTGCGGCCAGAATTTTCACGGATTCTGAAAGTTTTTACCACAGTCAGAAATCCCCCCCCCCCCCAAAAAAAAAAAGAGCTTTTTAGCAGTTATTTTTCATCACTGTAAATAGGAGGTATTTTTTCATGTGCAGAAATTTTTTAGGTTCACGTGATGTATCATTTGCATGTAATCCATTACAACAGCTGCAATAAATAGATATATTTTTCAAGTTATTGTAAATAAATTAAGGTTTTTTTCTTTGCGGGTAGAGTTCCACCCTTCAAAGGTACCTGACCCTTTAAAAGTATTGATGAGTTCTTTCAAAAGATGCCCATATTGAAAATTTACACTCCACCAAGGGGAACACTTCACTACTACACTGTAAAAAATGTTACAGCAGAATGTGTTGGCACAATTTCTAAAGCATATTCTGCTGTTAAATAGAATAATTTACAGCAGAAACACCTGTAAAGAGATTTCTTTTACAGATGTTTCTTCTGTAAATTATTCTATTTAACAGCAGAATAAGCTGGCACAGGAAGGTAGGAAAGGGAGGGGCTCAAAAGCCCCCCCCCCTATTCAATATTATGAAATTTCCTTTTAATGCTGAAAGAACGAATCACCTATTTATTATAAATGTTCATAGTGATATTTTATAATTAATACTAATTAACATCTAGTTATTAATTGAATTTCTTATTATTCATTTTGAATCATTTTTAAAATGAAATTTTTTGAGCCACTTCTATGATTTTTGAATTGCTATGCCCCTGTGCTGGCACTATTTTTTATGTCAGCACATTATGCTGTAAAAAAACACAATTTTTTTTTTTTAAAGAGCATTATCAAAAATTCATATTAATTTTACAATCTTGCATTAAAAATAACTATAATTACATACATGTTTACAAAAATTTGTCCTATGCTGCCATGTTAAAAATTTAGGAAAAAAATGGAATCAAAGTGCAACCTGTTGATGATCCTCAAATGTGAACAGTACAAGTTTAGGTCAGTGGTCCAATTAAATAACAAATTTGGTTAAATTTCAATCATTGTTTCGTGGTATACAGCATCTGCAAAATTTCTGATACAGACACAGATAGAGAGACGGACAGACAGTTTCTGAACACAGTCAAATCTTAACCCTCTGTACCATACTGTAGACTGTAGGCAACATACCGTTCGATCGTGGTTCAAATTCAAAGAATCGGTTCTACAACGTAATCACGCACTGTAGCCTGTCGTATACACTCACAGTTAGAGAATCTAGTATCTAGAAACACAACTGGATGGCGCCGTATGTCGTAAGTTGAAGTTCATTACTCGACAGTGTGTATCTAACGACAAGTGCGGACCGGCTCTGATTCAAAAAATAATAAAAAATAGTTTTTCGTGTGTTTTGTGTTTTATATTGAAACAGTGAAGAGGTAAGTGTTTCAAATTCATTGTATAATATTGATTTTGACCCAATTTCACGTATTTTATAGGATTTTATGCTAAAAAGTGTTTGTTGCCTGTAGGTGTTTTTGTTTGTTTTTTCGAAATTTATGAGAAATAAAAAAAAAACCTGAAACACGTGTATTTTATTTTTTTCCAATTATTACGAAACAAATAAACACAAAAATATTAAAGGTCATGAGTTACAGAGGGTTAATAACAGGAGACTTGGAGTTGGAATATTAAAAACCCGGATAAACTACTACGTCAGAAACGAAAAAGAAAATATTTTTCTTTGGTGCTTCTGATGTAGTAGTTTATCCGGGTTTTTAACAGTCAAATGTTGTTCAGGGCATCTCAAAAAGTGTAAATCCATCTAAAATTTGAGCAAAAAAAATTTCATGAGTACAATACTTCCTTCTGATATATATATAGAAGAAAGTAAAAAAGAAAGAAGACAGAAATGGTAATTTTGAATCTTAAAAATTCTGGGGGTAGCCAGCTGAAACTCTAGGTGTGTGTGTGTGGGGGGGGGGGAGGGCATGCACCCTTGGGCCCTACCTAGTTATGACAATGAAAATAGATATGGTTAGCACTTGGTTAGTTGAAATAATGTTTAATTGATGTTTTAAATTTGCATATAACGGCTTGCTTCTAACATTAGGGTAAAAAATTATATAATTTTATTACACACTAAATAATGTTCAGGACACTATGTTTATGGGTGAAAGTACAGAGTGTCCTAAAAGTTCCAGTACTCACGCTGATGTATTTTTTATTTACAAAACAACAAACCTTAAAACGATTATTTTTATGCTAATGATAAAAGGCACATTTAAAATAACGGAGGAAAAAATACAGAACTTACATTTATATTAAATGTTTAAAATGTCCACCCTTTTCTAGGAGGCAAAGCTGAACTCGTTTGCGCACGTGTTTAGAAACGCGTTTTAACATGCCGGGAGTGACTTCTTGTAGAGAAACCTGTACACACCTGCACAGAACCTGTATTACGAAATTGTCGAACGAGCTGATATAGTATATTTTTACTCGGTATTGCATCATCTGAATATTTATATTGCCAAACATCTCTGCATCTTTCATACGATTTACATTCAAAATAAGCTTCATACAGCGCAATTCTCTGAATGTGTGATAAACTCATTTCACTATGAAGAACAGAATAACATAAAACCTTATTCTCACACAACTTGAGGGAGAAAAGAAACAAACGATAGAAATTAAAGAATGGATGCAATAATAAGCAGATGATAAAATTTAATATTTAAAAAAAATCATGGACACAATGAGTTCTTTAAGTTGGAGTACTGGAACTTTTAGGACACACTGTATAAAACTAGCCAATAATAAATATCAAAATATAATTGCCAATATAAAATACTGCACATAGACTAATGGTTTGCCAACAGTTGGGCCATCCATCTAACCAATGATCACTTACATCTATTGACCAACAGAGAGCTTGACTGTTGAAAAGATAGTAAAAAACTAACATTTATATATCTTATTAACAGATTAAGCTATTACCTTGGCTAAATATTTTCTGGATTTGCTTTCATTCTGGTGTCGACAACAATGCAAGAAACATGTTATGGCAGCAACCCCAGTATTCATGACACGACTAAAACAATAAAAAATTAGTATGTGAATATTATTCTATTCATAAGTTTAAAAAATCACAGAAAGAGGATACTATTAAGTTTGGACTTCAAGTATCAATCAAGTAATACAGCATGTCTTAAATATATTTATACTTTTTGATAATAATTACAAATAAGCAAAGATTTATAGATTTTTTTTCATGTTTTATAAAGAAAGTATGAAAGTTTATTTTAAATGAAGTATATGGGTCATTCTCTGAAAAGTGGGCTTTTTAAAAAAAAAAAAAAAAGTTACCTCAAATAAAATTGCTCCAGTTTCTTTTTTTAATTTTGTGCATATACACGTTAATAAAAATAATAAAAATACATACACAGTTAATAAAAAATAATATTAACCAAGCTGTATCTGATAATTTTTGAAATAGTAATTAATTTTATTAATTAGAAAAATGAGGGAATGATTGTGAGGGAATGACAAATTTCTTCTAGAAACTACTTTATAAAGATATTATTAAGTTTAGCTATATTTTCAAACACTAAATATTTATTAAGACATATTTTTATTAATATAATAGCATAAAAAAGCAAATTTGATTTCTTTTAGTTAACTTTATAATGAGTGAGGGAATGACATATAATAAAAATACTGTATTTCAATCTAACATTTGAGAGCCATATGCTATTCATTGTAAAATGTTTCCAACAGAACACAAAATGTTTTCTTTACTCTGCTTCTATATAAATTAAGTTCCACTTATATAAAGTACGTGCTGCCATTAATGGAGTAAGTAGGGGTATAATTACAGTTTGATGAGGGAATGATATCTATTACCAGGGACAACAATAATAAGTGTTCTAATTTCTTTCATTGCATAATATATAAATGTAGTATAATGGATAAATATTTAATAAAGTATGTTTAATAAATTTTCACTTCAAATAATCTAAACATAGATGCTTTAATACCATAGAAACCATTTTATTTACTTACATGTGGGAATGGGGACACAGTGAGGGAATGATATTTTGCATTTTAAAATTATATTTGAATTCCAATAACCAAAGAATAACAGTTTATATGCAAAACCAGTTAATATTGATAGTTTGGACTGCTTTTTGTTTTTGTGCTTTTAAAAATATGCCCTCAAGACTACTGGGACATGAGATGACCACTTTTCAGAGAATTACTCATATACTAAATGACACAATGTCAATGTTTAATGACACCGATGAACTGAAAATCAAATTACAATGGCTATCAAAATATAGTAAAGCACCATTTTTACGTTTCTTGTTTATATGTCTTTTTAGTTAAGTCCCGATTCATTCCTATACATTTTAATATAATTTTTTTTTATTTATATGCTGCTCATTATTGGTTATATACGACTTTTCTACTTTTCTAAAATTTGCAAAATTTATGGATCAGTCCTTATTTTTTTCGTTCTAATAAGGGAAGCTTTTCCTAGAAAACATCTTACATGGAGGAACACAGGAAGAGTCGAAAATCCTTATCATAACTAGAACTGAGTGTTGTTCTGTTCTGGTTGTTATTTTAAAACTTAAAATGTTGTGGAAGCATAGAACACGTTCATTGAAAGATAAAAATCCGAAGTTTAAAAGAAATCGACAAGAGGTTTAATGAAAACAGGAAAAAAAAAAAAAAAAAATATATATATATATATATATATATATATATATACAGTATAGGACCCATTATCCGGAATTCCGAAATCCAGAATCATTTCAGATTTTTTTTTTTTTTTTTTTAATGATTAAAATACATTTTATAACTAAAATCAGAAAAAAGAAATGAAAAGAAAGAAAGAAAATCGCCCTAAAATGAATTATTGTGTGTTTTATTAGGTAGTATTATGAAAATTTAGAAATTAAAACAGAATTTCTTCCTTTCATATGGTCAGGGATGTTTGTGGTCCAGGAAAAACCTCGGAATTCACAGCAAGCCACATGAAAAAAAAAAATTCTAATTTATTTTATGATAGATTTGTGGTGATTTTTAACTTCTCATTAAGATCTTAGAAAAAAAAAAAAAAAAAGGAAGAAAAAATAAATGGAAATTTTTGAAGAAAAATCATTTTTTAAATTTTTGTTTACTATTATTATTTTTGTTTAGCGTTCTGTTCTTATTATTGAGATAGTATTCATGTTTAGCAGCATTGATAAAGAAGCAACCATGCCACTCATGGCAAGCGGCAGTAATGTACATGTTTGTATATATATGTATGCATATTTATTTTTTTCTTCCTGCTAAATTTAATAGAAAAAAGTATCAGATTTGCAAAAAATCTTGACTTCCAGTTTTTGATTTATTTGCATGTTTTAAGAGCTCTAGAATATAATTTGAATAATTTTTTTAAATGTCTGTCTGTATGTGAAGTAGTTGCTCCTAGAAGTAAATTAGTACCTGGCAATTATTGAGTTATGTTTCATAATTAAGGGCCCCAAAATCCAGAAAATTCCAAAATCCGGAATTCTTCTGGTCCCGTGGGTTCCGGATAATGGGTCCTATACTGTATATGATCTTTGCGAAAATAATTTTAATTTTATAACAACTGTTCCAAATTTGAAAAAGCATTTTAAAAGACGCCTGTACATTTGTTAACACTCAAGATGTATTCATATAATATTCAAGATATGAAAAATGTAATTAGTACTCAAGTCATGAATTAATGGCATGATTTTTATCACACATTATAATAAATCATTTTTAATTTAAATATTTTTAAATTTATTTATTTGGCTATTACCTTCAAATATAAATTCTACTATAGAGTAATTTATTAATTACTATTTAAAAAAAAACTTTATTAGTTAGTATTTAGACATAATTTATTTATTTATTTTTTTTTTTCGATTATATGTTTTTTTCTGCCAGTCCCTTGAAAAATGTATAAATGGTGCTTTACTGCAGTTGATTTTGAAATGACATTGACATAAGGAACACAGAAGAGTGCCAGGAGCAGGAAATGTGGATTCTTTTTTCAGATATAAATTTTAATGGGCTCTTCTCACCTGACGTCAGAGGTCACATGATAGAGGAAAAACAAATAGCAGATGAAGTCTTGTTTATCTAGAGCGGTTGCTGAAATAACCTATTTTCTATTCTTATTTTTGATCCATCGTATTTAATCTGTGTTATTTTTTATACATCATCTTTAATCCATTTTATATCATTATTCATCCTCTTTTGTTTGCTGTATACATTTGCAATCATCATTTAGTTGATATTTGTTATTGATGTTCATAGAGAACATGATAAATACTCTGATTTTTAGTACTTAAATCAGTGACAGTGCAATATCGTACGGCGTAAATCCATTTAGACCAGTAACTAAGTTAATTAACTTGTTGTAACACCTTTATGCAATTCAATTATAGGAAAACATTTTAAAATTTCAATTTATAATCCATAAACATTCCACAAGAACAAGCTATTATTTATTGCTAGATAAGTTAATGTAACAGTTACACTAGAAAATACAAAAATCAATTCTTACAGGTGAAAATAAACAAAGTAAAATTAATTAAATTTTTAAAAATTATTAAATTTACAAAATTTAATTATTCTACTGTTTACAAATACACAATATTACTTTATATTAAATATTAACACTTTTGTTCTTAAGAACAATATTTAATTGAATTCGATTCTCAGAATTCGATTACCTCTATCACATGATTGAGCAGACGAAGGTGGGAAGAGCCCATTAAACAAACCATAATTAAAATAATAATAATAATTAATTTGAATTAGGAAAGCCTAATTGTAAAGTAAAAAGGGGGAATTAATTCTGAAATACTTTCTAGAACATGGTTAAAAATTCCATATAGATTGGATGGGTTGTGCCCGACCATTTGTATGCCTATTGAAATTGCACATAACACACTGAAACATTCTTTACGAAACATACAACACTGTATGTGCATATCCCTGTTTGTTTATTTTTAAATGAAATTTAAAAAGTGTAAAGATACATTTTGGACATTGTAAAATAAAATTTGATATTTACTTTATGGAACATAAAAAAAAAAGTATGTACATAGTACATATACTCATTTAATTATTTTTTTAAAAGTATAAAGATACATTTCAAACACTGTGTTTATGTAAAGACTATAATCCACACATGAAATGAAACAAAGCTAAAACATAATACGGCACATTAAGGAAGTTTCAAAATGTATATAAATTTATTCTTATAATACTTAATTCTAGAAAAATATAACACTTAAATGATATATATATATATTCATGGCTCCTCCAAATGACTATTATTTGGCATCGATGCTGTTGTTCACTATCAAATTATAGGCAACAGATGTCTTATTTTGATTAATTGCTGCTAAATGGTAATACAGGTGCACACCTTTGGAACAACTTTTCTCTATTTCCCAATTAAAGAGCTAAAAATAATTGACAACTGTTTAAAAGAACAGTTTTATTTGGCAAGCATTACTGTGTGAAGAATGTGGTTATTAAATTTTAAAACTTATTTTAAATCATTCAAAGACATTTTTTTCAATGACACCACTATTTGAAACTTATTCAACAAATTTTGGATAGTCCTGGATATTGACTATAAATTGTACACACATCACATATTTAGTAAACCTGGTGGCCAGCATGACTCTATTTAAAATAATATAAATATATATACGCAATCTTTCTTTTTCCATTAAAAGTTCAGTTTCTTTTTTATTGAGTTGTCAACTATTCTTAAAATTCTAATCATACTATTAAACTCATTGTAACTAATCAATAAATTTCATTGTTACTTTGTAGTTTCATTATTATTCATCTGCTTTGAAATATTGCTTTTTTAAATCCATATGACTCCTATTCTGGTCGTGGCAGGCTAGGTGAGTGTTGCCGGCATGAAACTAGTTTAACCTCACAGGCAAGTCACAAGTCTTGCCGCCTGCCTCCTTCCTTTCTTGGGTTTTTAAAATTATTTTTTCATGAATTTCGATATAGTTTATGTTTTTAAGTTAAGAATTGTTGCATTGGTTTATTCATTCGTTTGTTTTGTGGGCTGTTAATTAATAAATCTGGTTTCTTTGAATATGTGTATTTCATCCCCTGATGAAAATTTTTTTTATTTTTCTGAACTTCTCAAAGAAATTTTTAATCTTATTGGTGTTTCAGTTATTTTGTATCTATTGTTTGGCTTCTACTATGCTTAATAGATCATCATTACTATATATATATACATTTGTTAATTACATCTGATTTATATGTACAAATACTGGTTTGAAAAAAATATATATACATACAATGGGAAAAATAGAAAAGTTGAGGCAATAAATGACTATGGAGCAGTACATTTTATGAATACATTTTATGTCTGGGATGAGTAATAGTGGTAATAACATGGAAAACAAAGGAGGCAAACTGCTCATTCATTCAACAGTTGCATTAAATATTTTGAATGAATTGAAGCAAATAGTGATTTAGATTGCACTGATGTTATGTTTTGGCTGATATGTCTTCTATTTTCCCAAATTAAGGAGAGAGAAGAAAATTTAACCCAAGTTGACAAGATCTGCTTTATGTTTTTTTACATAAATCATACACTTGGTGATTTTTACAATGAAAAATGATTGACCTAATATGAATTTTATTAAACTATACATAGGAAGCCTACTAGGTTTTTTGATATGGAAGGTGGATATGGTAAGTGGATGGAATCCTTAATGCTCACCTATACAGAGAAGGAAAAGAGTTTTATTAATGGGTTCTTCCCACCAGACGTCAGAGGTCACATGATAGAGGAAAAACAAATAGAAGACAAAGTCTTGTTTATCTATGGCGATTGCTGAAATAACATATTTTCTATTCTTATTTTTGATCCATCGTATTTAATCTGTGTTATTTTTTATACATCATCATTTTTAATCCATTTTGTATCATTATTCATCCTCTTTTGTTTGCTGCATACATTTGCAATCATCATTTAGTTTATATTTGTTATTGATGTTCATGAAGAACATGTTAAATACTCTGATTTTCGGTACTTAAATCAGTGACAGTGCAATATTGTACGGTATAAATCCATTTAGACCAGTAACTGAGTTAATTAACTTGTTGTAACACCTTTATGCAATTAAATTAAATGAAAACATTTTAAAATTTCAAATTATAATCCATAAACATTCCACAAGAACAAGCTATTATTTATTGCTAGATCAGTTAATGTAACAGTTAGAAAAATCGATTTTTACAGTTGAAAATAAATAAACACATAAAGTGTTTCTAAAAAATTATTAAATTTACAAATACAACTATTCTACTGTTTACAAATGCACAATATTACTTTTATTTTATTTTATATTAAATATTAACATTTTTGTTCTTAAGAACCATATTTAAATGAATTCGATTCTCAGAATTCGATTATTCATTTTCTTCTATCACTTGATTGAGCAGACGACAGTGGGAAGAGCCCATTTTGTACATGTCAAGCAATTTTTAACTATAATCCGTATACACCTGGTATTGTTTTGTATGGACTTGTAGACATTTCATATGAAATATGCTTTTGTGCATATAAGTTTATGTTAACTTAACTATGTTTGGCACAGTCTAAAATATTAAAATATACCATTAAAAAATTCTATCAGTAGACTTAATACATTTAAATTCTTTTGCATATGTCCCTGCACACAAACAATTTGATTCTCAATAAAAAAAAATTTCAAGCAATATTGCTGTGAGATACAGATTTAGAATAAGTAAAAGAAAAGAAAGTATTTATTTATATTTTACCATCTTTATATTTTCTTTAGGAATGATGGTAAAATCTTGAAGCGATATATAAATTAATTATAACACAGCTAAAGATCACGAAAAAATGTGATAACACTGTAAGAAATCCTTTCTTGAACAAAAACAGATTTATGTGGTGTCTAGTACCATAAAACGAGATTAAAGTAAAGTAAATACATTCAGTTCTTATAAGTATCTTTGCCATTCTTACCATACTTTTAAACTAAAGGGACATCAAAGGATAAAAAAGAGTTATTCAATCAACTGGGTGCCTAGGCTTTGTACAACATTTTAAATTTAAATTTGAAACCATCAGGTTCACATTTAGGAATACACTTTGCAGATGACAATGAAGTATAACATAAAAATATTTCCTGAAATGAAAATACTTAGTACTGAAATGCTTTTAACTAGTGTCATTCATAGTAAAGTTTAAAATTAGTGAATTTGGGGGGGGGGGTATTCATTCACCATTGTTCTCTTCGCTCTACCACATCATTCCCGTTAAAACAGCGATAAGTAGCTGTACTTGCCCTGTATACTGTGCAAAGCAGTTTTTCGAACAATGTTTGTCGGATTTTGGCTTTCAAAAATTGGAGTAAAAATTGGCTCAAATGAAATTGTCTAAAAGATCATCGTACGTAATAGGAGCATAACATGAACTATTTCCCCAATCCCCGTCAAAATAAAGATTAATTTAGTTATATGAAGATTAGTTACTGATAGCATGAACTACTGATAACATGAACAAATTTTTTATTTCCCTTGAGATTCACGTTAACAAGGTTCGACTGTATTTTGTAAATCACAATATGTTTATACATCGATCAAGTGCTATATTATATAAGCTAAATATTATATTTATTTCTATATTAGGTTTGTCATGTCAGTTTACAATACCCGAATCCATTAAAGTATCCAATTAAATCCTTTAAGTATTGGTCAATTTTTAAGTTACTGCACCCCCCCCCCCTCTTAAAAAAAAAATCTTTAAAAAGAAAGAGTAAAAGAACATTTCATTCATTCAAAAAAGTGCATATTTCTTTAACACTCTGTTTACTTGATAAAATTTTTTTGCTTTTATAAATGATTATTTCAATATATTTATTTACTAAAAGCTCCACAAAATTAATATAATATGTTGTATGAATAATAGCAGTTTAAAGTATGAATAACTTCAAAAGTATCGCAAAAGAGAAAACATTTGAACCTTTAATGAAATACATACTTTTCCAGTTTCTCCTTTGTGAACATGCTCTCCATATGGTCACCCCAAAGTGCCCACGCTTTTACGAGAATGTCATGCAGCTGGCAACCAGAACTGAACGCTTTGTGAGCTTCCTCATTGCGCCCCAACATCGCAAGGAAGACTCCCCGCAAAGCATAGAACTCGGCAGTCATCTCTTTGGTGAAATACTTTAGATTAGTCGAATCAATCACATTCAGACCTTCATGGAGTGCATTGTTGCTCTAGACAAAAGAATTCATCATTTCTCAATTACTAGCAACACAAGACGGAAAAATATTATTATTATTATTATTTTTTTTTAATGCCTCAAAAATGTATTCAAAGTACAGGGTTAGTCAAAAAGAATAGGACAATAAGAAAACTATTTTTAGACGAATGTATATTTATTGTAACCAAACTACAGCTACGTATGGACAGATAAACTATCAAAGTTTTTTCTCACCTTCACAGATGTTCGATGGCTGCACGATTTGTCGAATTCTGGGGACTTCGTTGAAAGGATGCACAAATGGATTCCACAGTTTCTTCGGAGACACGTGGTCGTCCTGTGCTTTTACCCTTGCATAAGCAGCCCGTCTCTTAAATTGCTTTACCCACCTCGCAATGGGATGTCGATGAGGTGGTTCCTTGTCATACTTGGCTCGAAATTGTCGCTGGACATTGTTTTAGCAAATGTCATCACACAAAACGCCTTCTCCTTGCCTGATTGCGCCATTTTGAAAACAGCGTCTCCTAGCGGCATTAACGTACATGTGTGTTGCCAAATAAAACTTTGATAGTTTATCTGTCCATACGTAGCTGTAGTTTGGTTACAATAAACATACATTCGTCTAAAAATAGTTTTCTTACTAGCGGGCTTCGCCCGCTAGCGGGTCAGTATTTTCAAATGAATCACTATAATTAATGAATCAGTAACAGTAACTTTTAGTGTTAAGAAAATAAATTAAATAAAAATCATTTGTGATTGGGTAAAAAGTCGGCCCGGGTCCCCACTGCCTTCGGCAGCGCGGTCCTGTGCGCGCTGCGCGCGAGTATTCCTTCCCTGACCCTTTGTGCCCCCTAAAAAAAATCATTTCTGATCGGGTAAAAACTCGCACCGGGTCCCCACTGCCTTCGGCAGCGCAGTCCCGTAAAAATAGTTTTCTTATTGTCCTATTCATTTTGACTAACCCTGTATTATTATTATTATTTTAAAAAAGAAAAAAAAAAGAGAGATGATACTTTATTCAATTACCGTAATTTCGCGTATATAACCCGCGGCAGAAGGTAACCCGCAGCGTAAAAAAATTATTTCAAAATAATTAAAACCGAAAGATACCCCGCACTAGAAGATACCCTGCATTTCTAAAATCACCTGGTCGGCAATCGCTGTTTATAATTTCAATATTAATTGCTATTATTTTAATAATAAGTAGCATAAGATACAAATAATAAAGAAATATACAACTAGATATAAATAATAAACAAATAAATTTACTTACCTATAACGAAAAAGTCAATAATCATAACTTAGTATTAATCTTTCTCTACATATAAATTACTGTAAACTGGAGTAACTTCTAACAATTAACACCTTTATTCGATTTATAAGAAAATTACAGATTAATAATAAATTTATTTACAAAATTCTTTCAAATCCATCGAAATCGGATTCTTCCGTATCAGAATTAAAATGTTTGGGACAGTTCGTCTTCGTTATCCTTATTATACTCTGTTCGGACATCTGCGCATGTCGAACGAGCACCGCGGGCTTTCGTGGTCATGTGACCATATCAAGAATTCAGTTGTTGTTTGGCTTTCGGCTGTAATAGAAGTCGAATTGCCTAGCGGGTATATCCCCATTTTGTAACCGCAGGTTTTATCCCCAAAAGTATGTATAAGCGGGTTTATCCCCACATTATAACTGCGGGCTTTGTCCCCTTCTATCTTTTACGTCAAATATGTGTAGTGTGTGTTGTTTTGTACTGTGTCGTCGATTAAAAAATATGAAAAATAACTGAAGGTTATCATCTATTAAATAACACACACCAATCTCCTACATACTCCTCATCAAGTTTCTTTTCACTGCCCTCAATTTCATTGTCATTATACGTTAATAATCCAGACTTCTGAAACAAAAATGAGACTGGTGTTGATTTTCTCCTTCTTTGCGATAGATAACCCGCACCGGATGATAGCCCGCAGGACATACAAACACAGGTTTTATTTATAGATTACCCGTGGGTTATATACAGGAAATTACGGTACTAGACAAAGTGGAAAAAAAGGATATAAATAATATGCATATTAAAGAGTATATTTATACAGGATGATCAATTTAAAAAGATACCTGTTTGTTTCGTGTGTTACTCAAACCTCCAATGTATACGACAATATTTTGAACATCATACCTTATTTCTATACTGATAAGTGTAAAGGATTTAAGTCCAAAAATGTCGATTTTGAGTTAAGTACATAGTCAGACTCAGAAAAAAATTCTCTATCAATTGGTATAAAGGATTTGAATTCGTGTCATTGAGTCTTTGAGAAAATCCATTGTTAAAAAAGATTCAAGTCATAAATTTAGCATTAATCTTTGGTATAAAATGTTTAATTCAACGTTTTCCCTTTATTACATGAAGATTGACAATCACTGAATGGTATAAATCAACCTAATCCCTTTTTCCTAATCGATTCTTCTGATTAGTTTTTAGTTAGTTTAACTTTATTTTTCGTCTCCTGAAAAATCAAGAATATGGACTTAAATTCTTTATATTTATCAGTACAGATTTAATGTCTCTATTTAAAGTACAGATATTGAATGTTTCACTTGTACATGCAAGATATCTCATTCTTTAAACATTATTCCACAAGGAACATTGGTATTAATTTTTAAACCAATTCTGTTGATATGATCAAGAAATCATCTGCATTTTTTTTTTTTTTTCACCTTTTTGATATTTTTACATTTGAAATTGGAGAAATGGATTGAAAATAAATAAGAAGTAGCAGAAAATTAGCACCACAATTAAAAATGTTAACCAGAATGTAACAAGTTGAAGGAAACACTTTATGTAGTGCAATATCTAATATTTTATATACACCCTTTCCACAGAGGAAGTTAGTGGGAAAATATATTATAATGTGTTAAAAATAAAAGAGACAATAGGCCAAACTTTGTCAGTTGCCCAGGAGCAGAATTATATCCGATGTTCTGCAACAAGACATTAAAATTTGCAAATGTTCTGCAGGTATTTTGTCCAAATTTGTCAAAGCACAGTAAAATGCAAAATAAGCATAAAAATAATACTTATTAGAAAAATATTTATTACACATTTATAATAAAACATGGTTTAAATTTTTTATAATCTAAAACTGAGGCATACACCCAGAATTTGCAATTTTTTCAATGGCTTTTGGCATTAATATTGTCACATTAATGTGGATATACTACTTACAAAATGTTTATAAATTTTGTCTATGCATTGAAACAATGACTGTTTCCAGCAATTTTCTAGTATGCTAACAGATTTACAGGTCAGTTGAGCATATCTAGGTTTTATTAATTTTAAAATGTTAGCTGGTATCAATCAACATCATCCAGTTAGGGGATAGATGAAATGTTCTGCAAAAGCCTCAATTGTGTTAGGTTACATTTATTTTCCATTACCAATGCCACTTGTATTTACCCTCCTTCACTGTATAATAGATCTTTCCAATAACGACTGGCGCGCCACCACTTGGACTGTTTTCGTACGGCGCATCTTTTTACCTGTACCTTGTTGAATTTTTGTTTCTCTGTATGTACCATGTGATGTGAGTGTTCGTCTAATTAAAAGTGTTTCGTGTTAATATGGACTCATTATTATGCATTATAATTTGCGTGCTCTGCCTTCTAAGCCCAATAGGTTATGGGCCCAGAGCAAATTAATTTTTTATTTACGATAAATAGACTTTTATCTGTTAGATAGACGACCACGTTTAAAAATGGCGTCTTATGGAACACTACGTATTGAAACTTTAAACAAAGATAATTACGAGACATGGAAGATACAAATGAAGGCACTCTTAATAAAAAATGAATCCTGGATTTATGTATCTGGCTCTAAACCAAAACCAGAGCTCGTGGCAGGTGATGCGACATCACAAGAAACGTTCGATAAATGGACTGATATGGATGAAAAGGCCAAAGCCGACATAATTTTGTGTATATCGCCTTCTGAACTGAAACAAATAAAAAACTGTGAAAGGTCCTTGGATATATGGAAAAAATTAGAAGAAATATATCAATCTAAAGGCCCCGCTAGAAAAGCGTCACTGTTAAAATCGCTTATTCAACATAAAATAGCAGATTCCTCTTCTGTGAGCATTCGAGATCATCTTCGAAAGTTTTTTGACATAGTCGATAAACTATCTGAAATGGACATTAGAATAGATGATGACTTGTTAACTGTGATGTTGTTATACAGCCTACCATCCAGTTATGAAAATTTCAGGTGCGCAATAGAATCCAGGGATGAGCTACCAAAACCAGAAGTACTACGAATAAAAATAGTAGAAGAAAACGACGCCAGACGCCATGATGACAGACCGAACGATGGAGCGTTCATGACTGGGAATTTCCGAAAGAAACCTGCTCCGTGGAATAAAAATAAAAGGAATCCTAAGATTACTGAACAGTACACTCAGAATGAAAGAGATAATTCAAAAATTACTTGCTGGAAATGTAAACGTATCGGTCACCGTGCAAATCAGTGTGAAAAAGATAAATCATTTAAATATCGACAAAACAGTTTAGGACTACTGGCCAGCACAAATTCAACGAATACGAACATATTATTCAAAGAACAATCCGAGAATCTTTATTGTGTTGACAGCGGCTGTACTCGACACATGGGGAAGGATGACTCCAATTTTCACGATTTAAAGGATACGGATATAAAATCTGTAAATTTAGCGAATAATGAAACAACTGATGTGTCCGGTGTTGGTAAAATATTAATTAAAACAAAAGTCAATTCAAAACTTCAAAATGTAGAGATCAACGACGCTCTATTGGTTCCAGGATTGAAAACGAACTTATTGTCCGTGTCACAAATGTGCGACAAAGGTTTCACTGTAACTTTTAAAGACAAATGTGCTATTATAAATAACAGACAAAAAAATGTGACTCTAATTGCGGACAGAAAAAATTAACTTTATTATCTGCGGGATAATAATGCAAATATAAATAATGCAGTTAATTTTTCGAGTGAATCAATCGATAATTCTAAAAATATTTTCGCCGATGTGGAAAGATGGCATTGTAGAATGGGTCATCTAAATGTAAAAGATTTGATTGACTCTAATTTAAAGGGTCATATTAGGGGGTTAAATATTAAAAAGGTATCCGACTTCAATTGTGAAGTTTGCGCGTTAAATAAAATGACCCGTGCTCCTTTTCCTAAGCACTCAGATCGTGTTACAAAAATGTTAGAAATAGTGCATTCGGATCTTTGTGGGCCTATTAGGGTTCCCTCAATAGGTAAGTCCCTTTATTTTATTACTTTTATTGATGATTATTCTCGTTATTGTGCAGTAAAATTCTTAAAAACTAAAGATGAAGCATTAAATGCTTTTAAAGAAATCAAACTTCTTTGGGAAAATGAAAAATCTATAAAAATAAAAAAAATTCATGAGTGATAATGGGGGCGAATTTATTGGGACTGAATTTGAAAATTTCTTAAAAGAAAATGGTATTCAGCATAGATTAACAACCCCTTATTGTCCGGAACAATCAGGTGTTTGTGAAAGGAAGAATAGAACTCTCGTTGAAATGGCCCGTTGTCTATTATCACAATCAAAATTACCCTTAAATTTATGGGCAGAAGCTATTAATACTTCTAATTATATAAGAAATAGATGCCCAACAAAAGCTTTAAATGGAAAAACCCCATATGAATTATGGAATAATATAACACCTAACGTTAGCTATTTTAAATCTTTTGGCTGCACTTCTTATTTTTTCGATAACCATCCTAAACATAAATTTTCCCCAAGGTCTAAAAAAGGGATATTTGTGGGTTATTCAGAAAATTCTAAAGCATTTCGTATTTATCTTCCTGAATCAAAAACAATAATTTTATCCCGTAGCGTAAAATTTTTTGAAGAGAAATCTAATGATGTTTCAAAAATAGGTCAATTGTATCCAGATATTTCTGAGAGAGAAATACAATTAAGCGAATTGCAAAATGACTCACACATGCAGCCGGCAGAAGAGAAAATTTCTCCTCCTGAAATAAAAAATAAAAAAGATGAGCTGTCACGTGACTCAGATTCGGCGCTCGAAGAGAAAAACATATTGTCATTGCGTAATCGCGAAATAATTAGGGAGCCGGAATCATTTGCGAATGCTGTTTATAGTTTTAATTCGGAAATAGAAATAAATAATGCCTTGAAAAGTCCGGAAGCTTCGAATTGGTATAAATCAATGACTGACGAAATAAAAGTAATATTAAAAAATGATACATTCGAAGTAGTAGATAGGCCCCAGAAAAAAATGCATAAAAGGTAGATTTGTCCTTACAAATAAATATGATCAACATGGATCTCTTTTGAAATATAAAGCGAGATTAGTAGCTCGCGGATTTAGTCAAAAATTTGGTATAGATTTTCGTGAAACTTTTTCTCCGGTAGCAAAAATTGGATCTATTAGAATCTTAGCAGGTTATGCTGCTAAATTAGGAATAAAAATACATCAATTTGACATAACGTCAGCATATTTGAATGGAAAATTAGATGAGGAAATTTTTATGGAAGTTCCCGATTACTTTAAAGAAATACTTCAAATAATTATAAATGAAAATTGCGATAGGGACATATCTAATAAAGCAGCCGAGATTCTTAAATATCTAAATGTAGGGAATAAAGTTCTTTTGTTAAAAAGATCTCTCTATGGCCTCAGGCAGGCCGGGAGGTGTTGGAACACTAAATTAAATAAAATTTTGAATGATTTCGGAGCAAAACAAACAAATGCAGATCCATGTTTATATTATATTAAAAGTGATAAAGGGTTGACTCTTATAATGATTTACGTTGATGACATATTGTTTATGTCACAGGACCCTGATATGTTAGAAAACTTCAAAATTCATCTTAATGAAAAACTAGATGTTAAATATTCAGGCATAGTTAAATATTGTCTAGGGATAAATTTTCAGTTAGAAAATGGCCTTATAACAATGAGTCAACATAGTTATATTAGAGAGCTCTTAGAGCGTTTTGGCATGACAGAAGCCAAGCCCGTAGCTTGTCCTATGGATACAAGCATTCGATTAAAAAAGGCCAAAAAATGTTGTGAAAACGAATATCCCTACCGTGAATTAGTTGGAAGTTTGATGTATCTTGCAACTTCCACCAGGCCGGACATTGCAAATTCCGTCAGTCAATTAAGTCAATTTCTAACTTGTTTTGATAAAACTCATTGGACTGCCGCTAAACGAGTTTTACGATACTTAAAGAAAACAATAAATTTTGGACTTGTATTTAGAAAAAGTAATGAGCCTTTGTTCGGTTACACTGACGCGGATTGGGGGAATTGCCTCGATGACCGTAGGTCATATACAGGTTACTGTTTCATTTTTTGCGGGAGTGCAATTACATGGGAAAGCCGTAAACAGTGTACCGTAGCTCTCTCATCAACGGAAGCCGAATATATGGCTTTATCCGATGCCACTAAGGAAGGGATATATTTATGTAAATTACTAAATGAGTTATCTGAAGGCAAAATTGAAAAAGTGAGTATTTTTACAGATAACTTAGGATCTATTAAATTAGCTGAAAATCCGATCTTTCATAAGCGCACCAAGCATATAGACATTAGGCATCATTTCATAAGGGATGCACTGAAAGATGGAATCATTGATTTAAATTTTGTGTCTACTGAAAATATGGGGGCTGATATTCTTACAAAAGCATTAACATCATCAAAACATTACAACTGTTGTAAAATTATGGGATTGGAAGATGTAACATTGTTATTTAGGTAAATACGTCGACATTGTGGGGGGGTGTTAGGTTACATTTATTTTCCATTACCAATGCCACTTGTATTTACCCTCCTTCACTGTATAATAGATCTTTCCAATAACGACTGGCGCGCCACCACTTGGACTGTTTTCGTACGGCGCATCTTTTTACCTGTACCTTGTTGAATTTTTGTTTCTCTGTATGTACCATGTGATGTGAGTGTTCGTCTAATTAAAAGTGTTTCGTGTTAATATGGACTCATTATTATGCATTATAATTTGCGTGCTCTGCCTTCTAAGCCCAATAAATTGTTCTGCGACGTGCATCGCAGTTTTAAGCACATTCTGCTCCTGGGGTCAGTTGTTTGTGAAAACACATCTTCACAGTTACGGGTTAAATTTTTAAAACTTTTTATGATCATCAATATCATAAAATAGAATTTATTTTCTCACTGAAAAAATAAAATAACATAGAAATAATTATAGAATGCTTACCTCCTGTGTACTGTCTTTAGAACTTACATGGGACATTTGCAAGTAACATTTTATCTGTTGTCGTATTTTCTGGAAACAATCTACAATTGGAACACTCGGGATTGAATGTATTCTAAAGAAAGAGGAAAAGAAAAGAAAAATAATGACGAAATCCTGTATTAAAAATATATTTCATTCAAATTATTTACAAACTTTTAAAAAAGCTATGTTTCTACAGCATACAAAATATAGTACATTTCCCCAAAATAAATATAAAAAATTGATATATAAATGTGACTATCTCTTTGTTTGATTTACAAATCTACACATTTTGAGACATTTACAAAAAAAAAAAAAAACAGGTGCACTTCGGGAGTGCCGACAGAAGTGAAAACGTGAACAATTAAGTGTGTACTTCTTGAATCATCAGGAAATATTTTATTGTGTAGGAAATACTTTTAAATGAAGTGTTTTTTTATTCATTAATATAAACTACTACTACAAAAATTATATTACAATTTTATTTAATGCGCTAACTGCAATAGAGACAGTGTCTGGAGATGAGAGATGATAACTATCAATGTCTGCACATATAAAAATTGTTAATTTCATATATATAAATATGTTTATTTTTCTAGGAAAAACTTTAAATTACCTTTTCTTTCCAAACTATTTGGATTTTTACTTATTTTTCTATAGCTAAAATTCTTTTCGCCGGCTCAAAATACACCACGTGTCAATTATCGATGTTTGTTTACATTTCTATCGTTGCCACTTTTGGTCTGCATAACTTTTCTATTTTTACTGTTGCCACTGCTGTAGAAATAATTATTATAAATTATGTTTTGGCTTTTACCGTTGAGTGGCGCTATCGATGTTTGTTGATATGCAGATTTATTGACTTTGGATAGTATAAAAGATCGCGGCGAATTGAATAACGTTGCAGTTAAGCATTTGAGCTCTTGGCATTTGAACATTTGTGCTTTTGGCACTTGACAGCTGTATCAGCTCCAGTATGGCTGTATAGTTTGAGCTTTGATAGCTGCCATTGTTTATGTTATATCTTTACAAATGTTAAGTTTTATAATTGAAATGAGTTTAATCTCGTTGATCGTTTTCTTCATGTATCTTCATATATCTTCATCTCGGGATGTTGAGACTATAAAGTAATTTAGATAATCGATGTTAATTTTTATGTTGTTAAGTTTTCTTTTCACTAATGCTATTAATTGTTTTCAGCTTTTAGCGCTGGCATATGTTAAGTTTGTCTAAATGAATTAAATTAAAATCTTTCAAGTTAAAAAATCTTCATAAAGTTAATAGTTTAAGTGATGGCAGGTTCATACCAATAATAGTGCATTTTTCTATGATGGACTTTAAGATCCTGTGATATATTTCTTCAATTCTTCAATTGATTTTTCTCGCTGGTCAACGCGGCGACCGCGGGATTTAGAGTTTACGATTTCCCTTTTCCTCGTTGGTCAACGTGGCAACCGCGAGACATCATATCTACATTAACATGTGTTTGATTGTGTCAACGATAATATTTAATGTTACTACTACAAGTGTTGTGTACTTCAAGATCTATGTCTACAGTTTTACTAGATTATTTGTTAAAGCTCCATCAAATGTGTTTGTTTGTTCTGCAACTAAAGAGGTAATTTGAATCTTGTCATTATTTTTACAATGTTTACTGTTATCTATATATATATTTTTTTCTATAAATAAAATCTGTTTGTTAAGGTTAAACTTTTGTATTCAATGAGTTATAACATTTTTACTTACACTGGTCAAGTCATCTATACTGAAACCCTTAAACTTAAATTTAAATACAGTTTTCACTGTTGCTTTTTCTGCTTAGATAAAATTTTTGATAGATTGACCTTTTGGTCTTTATTAATGGTTATGGGCGAAAGTTTATAAGGGTACCGTATTTTTTAGATTTGACTAGTTGTTTTTTTCTCTTGTTTGTTAACTTAGTAATTGTTTAAAAAAGGCTTATAATATTGTCTCTCAAATAGCTAAATTAAATTCCACCAACTATGCTGGTTGGAAGTGTGACATTAAATTTTTACTTATGGAAAAAAACGCTTATGACATCGTTACTGGTGTTGAAGTAAAACCTAAAGTTAGTGAAACCGTGACTGAGGAGGCAGTATTTAACTTTAAAAGAAGGCAGAATGCTGCCATGTCAATTTTGTACTTGAATATTGAAATAGAGTTTAGAAGTCTTATAAGTGAATGTACTGAACCCTCAGAAGCGTGGGAAATTCTTAAAGTTAACTTCCAACCAGATAGTAGAAGCCATCACATGAAACTTTTTTCTGAGTTAATAACTTGTTTTTTAGAACCTGGTGAATCTATTGGGGTTTTTGTAGCTAGAATTTCTAAAATTACTGATCAATTAAAATCTATTGGTAAACCAATTAATGATGAGTATCTTTGTTTCCAAGTTTTAAGATACTTACCCGATAAATTTGATCATGTTGTTCAACAGATTCTTCGTTGGCCTGATAAGGATTTTGATTTCAAAAAGATCATTATAGAACTTTGTGCTGAGGAGACACGTCTCCAACTTAGAAGTTTAGATAAAAGTAAAATTGAATGTTCTATTGAGGCCCAAAATGTTAAATTTAAAAGGAGGCCTGTTTTTACTTGTTGGAGATGTGGCAAGAAAGGCCATGTAATTAAAGATTGTCGGGTTAAATTGGGAAAGATCTAGCTGCAAAAGAAAAACCATTCAAAAGTAACTTCTCTAAGAGGGGTGGCTCCGGTCAACAGTCAAAATGTGATAGAACTCCTACCCGTAAAGCTCAAAATTTCATAGCTGAAGCTAATTTAAGTGGTTTTGATAGAGAGGGAAGCTGGGCTTTCGATACAGCGGCCTCTCACCACTTCGCAAAGATAAATCTCTTTTTTGTAACTTTACTGAAATTTTTGGTGACGAGTTACACGTGGCTGTTGACGGAGTTACTTTTCCCATTACTGGTAAAGGTGAGGTTTAGTTCAGTTTTAATGGAACTGATATTAAACTTTGGAATGTTTTATATTCTCCAAATTTAAGAAAAAATCTTTTGAGTGGTTCTAGATTCGACCAGGGTGGTGCTAAATTTATTGGTGAGGCTGGTAAACTAAACGTGGACAAGTATGGTGACTTTCTTTTCTCGGCTAAGCTCCATGACGGGATATATTATACTTTTCCAAGAGCAATTAAGGGCAAGCATAGTGTTAAATTGAATGGGGGGCAGAATTCTAATAAAAATGTAAATGTTAATGCTGAAATTTCAGCTTTGCCTGTAATAAAGTCTGCTAATATAAATAACTTTGATACCTGGCACTTACGTTTTGATAATATTAGCCCTGATTTCATTTTTAACACTATTTGTAATTCTGCTGTTAAAAGCTTGCCTAACTTAAAATCTGTTGATAATTTCTTTTGTGATCCTTGTCATGTGAGTAAGCAAAACCATGTTTCTTTTAAGCCCTTGAGTCATTCTTCTTCGAAAAAACCTTTAGACAGACTTTTTCTTGATATTTGGAGTCCAATTAAAATTCCTGGTAAAAAAGGTGAATGTTTCTTTTTATCTATAATAGATGATTTTTCTGGAAGATCATCAGTTTACCCTATCCAGGAAAAATCTATGTGTTTTGAGGTCTTTAAGAGACATGTTTTAAGGGCTGAAAGATTTTTAGGAACCAAGTTAAAGTCATTACGTACTGATAATAGTAAGGAGTTTGATAATGATTCTTTTAATGTTTTTTGTAGAGAAAATGGTATAAATCATGAATTGACTAATAAATATCTTAATAAATATCTTAAAAACACTTTAACACCTATAAAAATTATAAAATCAAATATTTCTCTAATATTAACTTTAAAATCAAGTTTTGGATATTATATCCAATATATATGTGAAAAAAAAAAAAAAAAAAAAAAAAAAAAAAAGAAACAAACAATAGATTGTAATGGAAATTTTACACTTAAATGGCAGTCACTCTCACACTGTATAACTAACATTTAGAAAATGTTAATTTTTCTCCTATATTTAGTTTATAGAGATTAAAAGAAAGGACATTAATGTTATGTTTATTTCAGTTCATTTGGAAGAAACAAGAAATACGGTAAAGGAATAAAAACATATTAAAGTTTTTGGCACATTTTACCATTGCCTAAAATTTCACATGCCACAACAAAAAATCTACTCGCCAGTACACTGTTAAAATTCCCCACCCATGACCCATACATATAGTTTAATTACTTTCAAGTGAATAAATAGTGCAAGTCAGATGTTGACCAGTGGTAAAACATAAGTACCATGAAACCAGGTTTGATTCATGGTATGCACTTGTTAAAACTAGCTGAACATGGCCATTAAAAATATGTAGTATACACAGTTTCTCCCAAGTTAAAAAAAAAAAAAAAAAAAAAAACAGGACGTTACTATTATGAAAAAGGCACTTTTTAGATTTTTGAGGATTTAAGATTTTTGAGATTCTTAAGGAAACATTTAAAATCTGGGCACTCATTTAAGACTCAGTAATAAGTAAGCATAAAATAAATATTTTTTAGCCTTAACTTTTTTTCTTTTGCATGCTATAAATGCATAAACCAATGTTGATGTTCATACACCATACTTTTGTTTATATATATATATATATATATATATTATTTATTTTTACTATATCCTTATTCTTCAGTTTGTAGGTTTTTACAATTAATGTGAGAATAAGAAAGTAACTACCAGGCATGCACATTCAGTACAAAATTCTGTAATAGAAAAGGTGATAAGGATCCCAGTGGCAGAAATGCCTCTACACGGCGACATAGTTGTGGACACAGAAAAATAGCTTGCAGACAGTTTTTGTCTGCACTAATAAAAGAATTAGTCCGCAACTTTCAGACACTCTTTGTCTGTACTAATAAAACAAAATTGCCCACAACTTTCAGACAGTTTTTGTCTGCAGTCATAAAAAATTGTCTGCAATTTATGGACATTTTTTGCCTGCGACAATGTGCCATCGATATATGACGTCTTAGATGCTCTCTGGTAAGAACTCTAGAGCCCCCTATAGGTGCCTTGGTAGGAACACACAAAACACTGCTTAACAAGGGCGATCTAGGAGCCTAGATCTCCCTTGATAGGCGGTGCTTATGCGTGCATTCTTTTCTCCTGTTACCGGTTACTGAGATTCTATGGGAATGTAGAAAAGTGCTAATTTCATTTAAAACTGCTCCAAAACTTCTCCACTTCAAAATTCACTTATAAAAATGTTCTGTATCAAAACTAAAACTAATACTTTTATTATTTGTAATTATTTTTATTGTGTTGTGTCAAACATTGCTATAAAATATTTAACTGAATGAGTTAAACTTATTATTCTATAATTGTTTATACTATATTATTCTGTAGTAAAATTGTATAGTGTATTGTTGCACGAGATCACTGCTGTTGTTAAGCTCCTCCCCCCCCCCCCCCCCCCAAATTGCTGCTATCAACTTTCAGGCTTTTTGAGTGTAAGCCATTTTTACCCCTGACTACATGCAAATTTTGCAGACAGATTATGAAATTTTAAAAACCTGTCGCAGACAGCTACAAAATTTTCTGTCACTGGGATAAGGATGAGTTTCTTTGGATGAGAGGCAAAAAGGATGTTATTTTAATTAACCAAAGAGCACAGGACCCTCCTAAAACTACTGGAATGAAATTCTAGAATGCATATGTATGATTAAAGCTTCTATCCTAATTACCCACAATTAGATGCAGCAACAGGTAGATACAAAATAACAGATAATTTGATTTTGTTATGGTACTTACCGACTCAGAGCATCGAGACAAACATTAGTCAGTCCATGTTTACGAGCAATCTTGCCGTAATGAATGATGGATTGTGCAGAAGCATGTACTCCTAACATAGCATGGTTGGCTTGTGTTTCAATTTGTTGACCATTTGCTCCAGATTCGTAACACGTCACTATAGTTTTATAATGTTCTTGTCGCCAATAGAAAATTTCACTCCAGTGGGATAAGTCGTCACTAATAACAGGAAGTCGATTTCGCCAGGTTTTCACAATCGCTTTCATATCATGTAAACTGGGACCTCTACCGATATTAACAGGCAAAAGACCCTGATGTATTTGGATAGCATCTTGTAATTCCATCACTTGTTGGGCGGCCTAAAATAAACACATACATACATATATATTTACTGAAAGAAAAGAATATAGCACATTGCACAATCTGCAAGCTTTTTTTTTTTATTCATTTATTTATTTTTTGGACAGTAATTTTTATTTTATTTTACACTGATTTTCATGATTAAAAAATTATTTGAAAGCTTTTTTTTCGTTTAGAAACTGCAGTAAAGTATCTTATTTATTTTTTACTTATTTTTTATTTTGTTGAATTTATAATGACTCGGGGTTCATACTCAAATATGGGGAAAAAATTCCCCGAGTTCCTAGACAATTTTCAAGAAAATATTAGCGACCTATTACAAGAAACGCTTCTCTAGACAGGACAAAATACAACTACTTCTGCTGTATCATGTCATATTACTGCCGATCATGCTAGAAATTCAGGTAGAAATCATTATTTATATGCGTATTTACACAATACTCAATCATTTAAATTTTGATACGAAGCTAAAAAAGAAAAACATACCTTGAGAGAGAGAGAAAAAAAAAAACGTTTTTTCAGGTTTTATAACTGATTTTCCCTGACTTTTAATAAAATTTTTTATTTTCCCTGACTTTTTTTTAACAAATTCCAAATTCCCTGAGTATTCCCTGTTTTCCCTGATGAGTATGAACCATGTGACTTTCTATTTATTTTAAGTATTGTTAAATGTTGTCAACAAAAAAAGAAAATATTTTATGAAGATTATTAAATTAAAATTTTATAATTTTATTTTTATAAAGTCATATGGGAATATATGTTTCAACTTCAAGTGAAAATAAATTGTTTAAAAATACTGTGTTTGGACATTAATATGTTTTAAAAACACATGTTTCTCTTTAATTTTTTTATTATTGAAACTTGTAAGATAAAGCTGATAAGGCTCAATAAAATAAAATTTTTCAATGCAATTAAATGTATTTTTTTTTTCCAATTTATTTAATTATCACTATCACAATTTTGTTTTGTTTCAGTTTATCCAATCCTAACATGATTATTAAAATTAAACCAAATGGAATTTTCAGTTCAAAGGGTTAATAATTTATAATTTTAATAATTATGTATTTTATCAATTTGGTAACTTCAATTCCATCCATTCCTTCACTCTGTCCTGGATAGGTCGAAATGACAGTACCTGCAAATTTTTTCTTTGTTTGTTTCTTTTTTTTTTTTTTTTTTATGATGCAAACATGTTTATGTGGTTTCCTTTACAAATGGAGCATTTCTTGACAACAACATGCAATTAATGTGTGTGCATAGTGTTTCTATATAATTTATTTCACTCATTAAATCCAAGCAAAGTAAAAAAAAAAAAAAAAAAAAAAAAGAGTTTGCTCACTAAAAGAGTAAACTTCAATGTATTAAATTATGCCATACAAAACATTCATTCCATTATCCTTATTAAATCTGAAATTTTGTTAAATGCATAGCTTATTACAAAAATATTTTGTAATATTTAAGCTAATTTTTAATTATTTTATTCCAATTAAATAACATTAAACAGTTTTTTTAAAACACTTTTAATTTTCTTAAAAAGCATTTGCATATATATATGTGTGGTGGCAAGGCCGTATCCAGAAAAAAATTTTGGAGGGGGCCCAACTTTCACTCAGATGTTGGTTGTGCACCCGCACATATGTACACCAAGAGCGTGTGCATTAAAGTTTGTCCTCCCCCCCCCCCCACAAATCACCTGAACTTTAAAACAAATATAAGTTATTGCCTTAAAATTCTTATCTAGGCATAGTAAAATGGTTATGCGCTATAAATAACATCGGTTACAACGCCACATGGCGGCAAACAATGGAATTAATATTCTTAAAATCTAAAATGGCAAGAAAAGATTTAATAATAATAATAATTCTAAAATGTGCCTTGGGCCTAAAACTGATGGAACTAGTCCTTTAAAATGCACAAGTCTCTGCTAGAGAATTCTTTAATTCGTGATGTTATAAAGATAAACCGCTGACCACGGATTCCGTGCCGCTGACAAACGGAGAAAATAAAATCCTCAAAAACTGGACTCGCGGTAGTCCGGTTAATAAGGAGTCGAGCTCATAATTGAAGGATTGAGCGATCAATGCTGGAGCCCTCCAAAGACTGTCATGTAGATTAATGGTATCTGGTGCACGTAAAATCCGTTGTGTCCTCCATGTTTTGTAAATGTAATAGCTCAGGCATACTGAAGTTGGGGAAACATCTCCTCGGTGGAGGTTTTAAATTATGATGGTATGATTATCCTAGAAAGGAATTCTAGACCGTTGATATGCTGTCTGTCTAGCTTTAGTGCGATGTTAAGTCCATTCAAATTCAACATACCAAAAACTGGCTGACGTCCAAATTCAATGGTATGGCGCATGATTTTTGTTCGAAACAACCATGTTTCAAATACTTTTCGTTTTTTTTTTAGATATAGCTTCTTTTTTTATACAGCCGAGATATATCTTTCCCATAAAAGGGAAAATTTAGTGCAGCTACGCTACCTGCTGGGCGATATACCCAAAAATCTAATCAACAAAAAATTTATATCTAAGTTTCCAAAAATAATCTAATGGTGTTCAATGCATCTAAAAACATGTAAATACATTGAAAACTGGAAGTCTAAAAGTTTCCGAATCCAATACTTCTTTCTTTTGTTATGTGTGTAGAAGAAAAAATTATATATATATATATATATATATATATATATATATGTGTGTGTGTGTGTGTGTGTGTGGTTTTCTAATTAGATAATAATGCTTGCTTTAGATCATATTACCGGAAACATGAGGACCTGTGTGCTGGCGTCCACTAAACCTAGACATATTACATGTCTAGGTTTAGTGAACACATTGAGGTTTTCTCATACGGCTTACTGTTTAGAGTGGGTAGATGCGTCTTCTACAGACCCTGGGGCCATGCTTATACGCATTGTACTTGCTGAAAACCTTCTGGCATGGCATACGTACCGAACTATCTAGCGTTTCTGTATGTAACCAGGGTGTGTATCAACCAGGTGTCTCATGTGACACAGCGTATCTTCAACTGCGGATGCACATCATTAGCGATTAACGTTTGGAAATTTAACAGTGAAGCGATGGCCCATCATCCCGTTCTACATCAGACTCAGATATGTCTGCTTGTGACGATCGTAACAAAGGTATTTTCATAACAAGTTGGTTTTTTAAGGCCTGTTAGGGCAGTAGATAGCAGAGCCACTTATTTTACTTGCATCGCAGCTCACACCCACTTTCGTTTTAGGACCGTCTTAGATCTCTTTAGAGGTTTGTCGAACTCAGGGAGACTTAACTCTAACATTATGTATATATATATATATATTTAAGTTTTCCCTCTTCCCTTTCACTTGGCCTATGGTGCAAGCTGTGGTTCATACCAGTGTAAGTACAATACCTTACTTCTTCTTTCGAGCACAGGGATCTACAAATACTTTTATGACTGTGTTGACCAATAATTGTTGTAATGCTTGGGGCTATACGATCACATGCGACTGATTTTTCTCCCTGAGAGATTCATTGTGGTAATCCTTCTGATTCCTTATCCGAATGTTATTTAGCTATAGGCGCATGGCGACGGATGACGGTAGTAGTGTAATAGTTTGAACGAGGCTGATAACGTATGGCCAAATATGGTGGCTTTTTCCGCGAGTAGGTTTAACAATTTGGTTTCCTTTTGGAAGACAAAGAAAATTGATACGGAATTTGACAGAACCTGTGGACTGCATGTACCCACTAGAGTCGGTCCAACCAAAGCTTAGTCTGGTTTGGGAATCTGGGCATTCGTTTGAAAATCTGCCTCGCTGCAAATATGAATACCGAATGTTATACTCTATGATGTGATTTCTGGAATTTTTGCTTTAAGTAGGATTAGATAGTACCATCTTTCATCACATGTCTTTCTGTAAAGTAGACTTTATATTGGCTGTTTTTTTTTTTTTTTTGCTAGAATTTATACTCTACGGAAGGTATACTACGTGCATAACTAACAAAACTAGAAGTCCCACATGCAACTGTGATCTTTGTTAATGACGAATCTTTTGCCTCTTATGGAATTAAAACGCTATTTCTGGCAAGAGAAGTGTTTAAAAGAAAGGAGACACATTACAGTGTTCAACAATAAGTACCATAAATATCTCTTTTTAGTGTTTTTTTTACAAAGAGCTAATATGCATTTCGGTAATTTGGACTTTACAAGACAGAAAATTGGTAATAAATAAGGTTTCACAAGCAAACAAACTAACAAAAAAAAGATATTGTGGAGAAAAAAAAAAAATATTTTTTTTACAATTTTTTTTTCTGGTCAGTAGAACATGAAAAAAATTGTCTCAGACAATTTCGGGGGAGGGGGGGGGGGGGGGGGGGGCTCGAGCCCCCAGAGCCCTCCCTCTGGATACGTCCCTGTATGGTGGAAGCACCTTGCCTCTTCGGACATTTGATTCTGAAACCAGCTTTGCACAGATCTATTTATCTCACTGCAGCCATGAGAGTAGAATCTTGACGGAGTGACGTAGCTGTGATGTCAGAAGGTCGCAATTTTCATCCGCTGCGCACGCATCCCCATAGACGGAGTCTTGGAGCACTTTCGAGAAACAGTTCAGTTGACGACAGGACTTCAACGAGACGGTGTCCTGTATCATGTCGCATGCTCTTCTAAAAATGATTAAAGACGAAGCCGAAGTGCTTAGTGTTGACGAGAAGTATTTTATAGAATATAAACTGTGTATTATTTTCTTTTAACGAAAGTTGTGCTGAATAGTATATCATCTAGTGCTGATAAGTGAACTGTTTAATTCATCTAGTTGGACGGTAAACATCGGACAAGTGTTTTATCATATGCATAAGTATAAACTTCTGTTTTGACTACGATAAGTTATGAGTATAACTCAGCTGCTTAATATTGATTCTTTATACCATCCTGTACATAAAATGTAATATAGTTATTTTTATTTAAATATTAAATAGTTAATAATAATTGAGTATTAATTAATTATTAACGCCCACTTTAGTTCCCCACTATATATGTATATATAAACTAGTTTATCCCTACAGGCAAATCACAAGTCTTGCCGCCTGCCTCCTTCCTCCCTTTCTTAAGTTTCTTAAATTATTTTTTCATAAATTTCGATATAGTTTATGGTTTTAAGTTAAGATTTGTTGTGTTGGTTTATTGATTTGTTTGTTTTGCAGACAGTTAATTAATAAATCTGGTTTCTTTAAAATTGTGTATTTCATCCCCTGATGAAAATTTTTTCATTTTTCTGAACTTCTCAAATAAATTTTTAATCTTATTGGTGATTGGTGTTTCAGTGATCTTGTATCTGTTGCTTGGCTTCTACTATGCTTAATAGATCATCATTATTATATATATACTATATATACATACAGTGAAACCCCAATCTATTGTTTTCCCCACACTGATCGTTTTATTTTTATGGTCCCTGCACAAATTGCATTTAAGTAATGTTAACGAAACCCGCATGTATCATGCTTCAAAAAGTCATTTTCCCACATTCATCATCATACAGTGAAACTTGAATAATAATCGAAATTCTGGATAATTCGAATTTTCTACTCGGTCCCTTGAATTTTGTATTAAAATAATGTTAAAAAATCATGGATAATTTGAATTCTATTTTGGATAATTCGAATTTTAACACAATTACCTTTAAAATATTACAATAAAATTTCTTCCCAAGATTTTTCTCAGCTGAAGTTGCATTTTTTTTTTTTTTTTTTTTTTTTTTTAACAATCTTTCAAAAAAAGGATAAGGAAATACAAGAGTATTTCCTACCTAGTGCATCAGAAGATAGGGCCCATTCCATATACATGAAATTTGAGGGTTTTTTCATTAAAAGTCATGTCTAATGTACAAGATTCTATTTTTGTATCAATTGATAGGTTGAAGTCATATGCTATGACACAAAGATTGTACTTGAAGAAGCAATCAAAAATATCTGACTATTTTTTAAAAAGTGTTGAATAATTAAGCTCGTAGAAGAATATGGATTTAATTTTGGAGGGAGGGGGGTAAATGTAAGTATTCTTAGATATAAAGTTTATGTGTTAAATCTTTGATCGTAGAGTTTCATTTCATTTCATTTTTTTTATTTATCTCTTCTTTTTGACAAAATAGTATATGTAATTCGAATTTTTGGATATTTCGAATTTTTCTCTGGTCCCTTCAACTTTGAATTATCCAAGTTCTACTGTACCAGTTTTCTTCTGACCTTAATTTTTTTTTTTTTTTTTTCTTAAAGTCAAGTGTTTCCATATGGCATACAAACTGGAATTATTTCTTTTGTCGTAAAATAACTCCTTTCCCCATTTCGATGGAGGATTAAAATTTTGATGCCATGTCTCCGGACCATCTGCAGGCTGTTCTTTTTGTAATTTCAGCACAGCAACAAGTAACCTCTTCAGTAATCCAGAAAATGTGGTTATGCGCGAAAAAAATGAAAAATGCCAAACAGAAGGGCAAGAAAATGATAAAAAAAAAAGCTGTTAATGCACATGAAGAGTGGTTGCGTGTAGCAGATGATGTGTCTGGTGCGACATTTAGTGATAATATTTGCATTCAAGACATTGTGGCATGCAGTATTCTAAAGCATAGAAAAAATATGTAATTTCAAAAAATGAAAATAATGGTAAAGAAAAAAAGGGTAATAATATTCACGTCAATGAGGTTGAGCTTACACCAGTGCCAAGCGTATTTTACATAATTGTGGCATTTGAAAATGCACAAACTTTTATATGCGCAAATGAAATTACAGAAAAGGAAAAAAAAAATTATGGAAAAATGAAAAACTTCCTGTTTAACTTATAAATTGAATATAAAACCCAACATAAAATTACTGATTTTTACTTCCTTATACAAAGTATAAGGAAGTATAGTAATCCCGATTTGCGAAATGGATTTTGTATTTCACATTGCTCGAAAACGAATCATCGCTGAATGTTGCCAATTTATACGTGTGACAGTCATGATGTCTAGTTGCACACCTGCAAGTTTCGTCTTAACATGAGCTCTTGTTTTAGAGATATAAGTGACTTTACACGATTTTTCGTGACGTCTGTATGTATGTGTGTCTGTGTGTGTGTGGGTGGGTGTATGTCGCATAACTCAAAAACGGTTGGATGTAGAAAGTTGCGAATTGGTACATAGGTTTGTTATAACATCTAGTTGTGCACCTCCCTTTTTGGACTTTATATGATTATCCGTTTTGGAGATATTTAGAAAAATTAGGTTTATAATGGGCAAAATGTATCAAAAAACGGTAATAGCTCAAAAACGGTTTGGACAAATCTTGCAATTTAACTGACTTCTCGACTAGCTAGACATTTGAAACTTTCAGAAAAGTTCAGAACACGTTGACATGAGTCCCCCCAAGGCACAATTTTGACATGAGTCCCCTCCCCAAGGTACAACTTTGACATGAGTCCCCCCCCCCAAGGTACAACTTTGACATGAGTCCCCCCCCAAGGTACAACTTTGACATGAGTCCCCCCCAAGGCACAACTTTGACATGAGTCCCCCCCAAGGCAAAACTTTGACATGAGTCCCCCCCAAGGCACAACTTTGACATGAGTCCTCCCCAAGGCACAACTTTGACATGAGTCCCCCAATGCACAACTTTGACATGAGTCCCCCCCAAGGCACAACTTTGACATGAGTCCCCTCCCCAAGGCACGACTTTGACATGAGTCCCCCCAAGGCACAACTTTGCCATGAATCCCCCCAAGGCACAGCTTTGCCATGAGTCCCCCCAAGGCACAACTTTGACATGAGTCCCCTCCCCAAGGTACAACTTTGACATGAGTCCCCCCCCAAGGCACAGCTTTGACATGAGTCCCCCCGAAGGTACAACTTTGACATGAGTCCCCCCAAGGCACATGAGTCCCCCCCAAGGCACAACTTTGACATGAGTCCCCCCCCAAGGCACAACTTTGACATGAGTCCCCCCCAAGGTACAACTTTGACATGAGTCACTCCCCCAAGGTACAACTTTGACATGAGTCCCCCCAAGGCACAACTTTGACATGAGTCCCCCCCCCCCAAGGCACAACTTTTACATGAGTCCCCCCCAAGGCACAATTTTATTTTTTATTTTATTTTTTACGTATGCATGCATTTTTTAAAAATATTTTTAGCCAAATGTTTCGGCTCCAGTGACAATGTTTTTTAACATTATGTATATTTCTAAAAGTGTATAAGGAAGTCATGTGGTGCCCACATCAGATTTTTTAAAATAAATATCACTGAACGTTCTAAAACTTTCATTTATTTCTTTGACAGTTTGGAAAGTAACAAATTAGTTTTTATTAGTAATACATTGCATACACTGCGTGTAATAATTTATAAACATTGCTTTCTTCGTGTTTTGACTTTAAACCGCATTCATCGTTTTCCCGCTTTCATAACTTTTTCCCCGCAACCCATGAAAAACAATGGATTGAGGCTCTATTGTATATATATATATATATACTAGCAGGCTTTGCCCGCTTCGCTGGACATTAAACTTAAATGAGTTGTCAAAATGCCATATTTTTATTAATAACCTAAGTTCTCGCTGTGATTGGTAGAGGTTTTCTCGCTCCCAATGTGAGGAGTCTAGGTCCCCACTGTCTTCGGCACAACTTACGCACTTCTTACTTCCCACCCTCAGTGGATGAGTTCGAAGTTTTGCAAAATCCCACTAATGTACATAATGCGTACACTTAATCAATATCCACACACCAAAATTCGCCATTCTAAGATAATTCAAAGCGAATTGAAACGGAAAACATGTTTTTACACATGTTTATTGCCCTCCGACTGCGAGAAGGGGGGGGGGGGGGGATTTCGAATTTCGTGAAATCCAGTTACAATAAGTGCCGGATGCATACAAACAATTTACGCACCAAATTTTGTGACCAAAGAAGTCTTTAAAATTATTATAAATAAATAAATACAAAAAGCACAGCTTAAGTATGGGCACCCTTTGATGACTTTAAATATTTTAAGCCATTTTTACGATGAACTGAATTTGCTATCTCAATTGTGCAAATAAAGATCTTGGCGAGAAACGCCCGAGGTACGTCGGTGCCGAATTTCAAATTTTGCCAAAGGGATCCAATACTAAAGCTGTTCCATACCGAATCTGGGTTGAAAACGGAAAAAGGGTAAAATAAATTAGAAATATTAGACCTATATTTATAAATTTGATACCTAATGAAAGGGGAGATTTTGCTGAATCCAGGGGTGCAAACAGTTTTTCGATGCGACAATTAGATTTTTAAAAAATAACTAAAGTATGAAATTTAAGTGGCAATGGAAAAACGGAAAAAGAGAAAAATAAATTAGAAATATCAGACCCATCGTTACAAATTCAGTACCAAATGAAAGAAGTGATTTTTCTGAATCCTGGGGTGTAAACAGTTTTTCGATACGACAATTAGATTTTTTAAAATTAACTAAAGTGTGAAACTTAGGTGGCAACACTTCATTTCAATCTTTTCATAATTTGCAGTGCGAATCACGCGAATACAAAAGTCTTTAACTTAAAAATTTATTTGTATATTTTATTTTTCCATTCAAAGCAATTTAGTGAAAAAATATTTATGGCGCATGCGCAGGCGTTTTTTACCCACAATTTAAACACTAATCATAATTTTGAAAATTTCTATAGATATAATTTCAAGTTGGGTGAAAACCTAAGTTTCTGCCAAGCGCCGTTGAATTCCGTCCAGCCGTTCTCGAGTGATGCCCGGACAAACGTGTTTTAGTCTTTTACCCCCTAAGGGGGAACGGGGGGGAACGGGGGGGGGGGAATTTCTGAAAAGTTGATAGATATAATTTTAAGTTGGGTGAAGGCCTAAATTCCTGCCAAGCGCTGTTGAATTCCGCCGAGCCGTTCTCGAGTGATGCCCGGACAAAAAAAGCGACATTCGGACACGATGACACACACACACACACACACAGGCAAAATTTTCTGAAGCCATTTTCGGCTTTCATGGGGTGTGAAACGTGAAGATATCGCAAAATTTTTTGATTCCGACAAATTTACAGACAAAAGTCTGATTTTATTAATATAGATATATATACATATTACAAACCCATTCATGGTCACGCCATTTTTAATTTTTTCGTTTCGAAGCCATTTTAGTGGGATGTGTTTTATATATTTTTAAGTCATTAAGTACTAATAATATTACAAATTTATCAGGAATATTGAGAAACTGATTGTTTTCTATTTCGCAAATTCGTAGCAATGAATAAATGATTTAGAAGTAAAAAACTCTGACCGTGTATACACGTTCATGACCATGAAAGGGTTAAATAGGTTTATTTGATATGTATAAAATGGGTATTCTTTCACCTTTTTTTTTTTTTTTTTTTACTAATATATTTGTGTTTCTTAAAAAATCCTATTACTGGTCCATGATGATGTAAAAATTGGTGATCTCTAATTTGGAGAGAAATACATATAGATTACCTTGAATGTATTTTTCATTGGATATAAATTTTAGCTAAGCAGAATAAAAAATAAAGAAAATTCAGCAAAGTAAAGTGACACCATTTCACATACTTGTAAAAGTGGAAGATGAATATGCGACACAATATGTGGCAATCTTCTCCATTCCCGGATGCACAAATTTGAGCAAAGTTCTACAAGTTTTTCAACAACATTTAAGTGTCTGTCTTCTGGGTGACAAATGCACAAATACCCTTTGTATAAATTGACTTTCCAGCAGTATTCCCGGGGACAACACTGTTCAACCTTAAAGAGAAAACAAAAAAGAAATTATAGCAAACATACTATACTTACGATATGATAAAGAAAAACTTTTCTAAGGCAATGTACACTCTCTTTGAAAAAATCATGTTGTCTGAATAAAACGTTTAGCATATATTTTAATGCATACATGCACATGCAAAATAAACAAAATGAATGAATAACAATTACATAGAAGGGGGGGGGGAATCAAACATTGCTTCAGTTTAATCAGTTTTATTTGCAAAAAACAAGAATTAGTAAAATTTCTTCTTCTCAAAAATGTCGTGTAGTGGTGGATTAAGGCTAAATGTCCATAGGCCTGGGTGGTTTTCCAGTAGAAGCTTTTCAAAGAGATCCAGCCTCCATTCAAGTAAGTTTTGGAAAAAAAATCACAGAAAACTCTAGGCTGATGAGCATAAATTGAGCTTAAATCCAGTATCTCACACTTACTGTCTTTGAGAAGAGAAAGTTTTGGAAATTAGCGAGTCCACACGTCCACAACCATTAACAATAACTGAATTAACATAATTTGGTGAAAAGGCTGAATAAACAAACTTTTAAAAAAAGGGGATGGGGGGGAGGAGCAATTCAAAAATCAAACCTGAAATATTAGCATAATGCCACAGTTCTGTACTACTGAGCTAACACAGTCAAGGTTGGAAATACTTTTTTTTTTTTTTGTAAATAACAATGCAGCCTTATTATTAACCCATTGTTGTACACTTTTAGTTTCAAAATTGTGCCCAGAAATGCAGTGCTTAAAAAAAAAAAAAAAAAATTTATTAAATTTTTCCTGCATTCAGAACAAATGACAGCTGTGAAGGCTATAGCTGGCATTTGCTTTAGAAATTCAAAAATTGTTCCTATAAAGAAACAACAATTACAATGTGTTACAGTGACAGTTTTAATGGGAACTAGTTTCCACAGACACAAATGGTTATGGGATTTTTATATAGTTATTTTTTAATGTCTTTAAGTTTAATATAAGTAAATTAATAATACAGTGGAGCACCTTTTATACGTTTCTCGTTTATACGTTTTTCGACTTCGGTCCCAAATCATTCCACTGAATTCTAATGTTAAAATATTTCGTTTATACGACACAAGTAAATTCTTAATTTCACTTATACGTTTTTTTTTTCCCTCCTTGTAGAATCCCAAGTTTAGTTTCATTCCAGGATTTATAAAAAAAAAAAAAAAAAAGATGAATGCTCTTATGTTTTATTCTTATTTTCTTTTTTCGATTATTTTTTCTTAGAACTATGGTAACAAAGTGCGGCTATAGAACAAAGTGCAAATTGCATCGATAGCCTGGAGGGAAGGGGGGTTAAAGAAATTTTTAGAGATAAGCCAAGTAGCCAGTGACCACGTGAAGACCTCCCACTTTATCTTTTAATTGATTCCAGGAATGGGGTATGAAAGGAAAAAAAACCCCACAATTTTATAGGCATTATGTAAACTTGAAGATTTATTACTCACTTCAGTTGGGCAACTTTGAAGATTTCTTATCGTGTTTATTTGACATTACAGTTGGAGAAACATTTGTTTTTTCTTTCCTTCCTTTTAATCGTTTGCAAAAATGTCATCTTCGTTGAGAACAAAAGGCTAAAATCGAAATCTTGAAAAAAATTTCTGAATTTCTATATTTTTAATTATTATTTAATTTTTATTTAACCTTTTAAAAATATTTTAAATATGATTAAAATATATCTTATTCGAATAAATGTAAAGGAAATCAGGAAAATTGAGTAGACTTTTATTATTAATATGATTACTTTATTGTGTATTATTGTTAAAACGAATTTTCAGTTGTACGTTTTTTTCAGTTATACGTTTTTTTAGGAACGGTCCCTTGAAAAACGTATAAACGGTGCTCCACTGTAATATCATTAAGCCACATCAAACACATTGCTGAAATTTATTTCAAAAATACAATGTATTTAAAAATTAACATATTTAAAACATGTACAATTTGCATTTAATTTTTAAGGAAATATTTATAAAGGTATTTGGATGAGAATGTATTGGTAAAATAGCAATGTGTTGGATGCAAATAGGGAACAATTATAGTATTTCCCCACCGCTGAATTTGGCGATTATGGCTAAATCATAAATCTAAAAATCATATATCATATATCATAAATGATAAAATTATAAGTCATAAATCCTAAACAATTAGCATGCAGGCTGCCATATTATATCGCAAACAGTCCAGAATGACATCGTTATCGTTCAAATCGGCACCAAAGAAAAATCGCCAAATTCAGCCGTGGTAAAATACTATAGTTGTACCGCAAATAGTGAGAGAGTCAACTCCTTCTAATCCGCAAAAGTTTTGCCCAGAGGTTGTGCAAATTATAGGTCATTCTCTTTGTTTGCAGTAAAAGCTCTGTTATCTGGCATTCAACTAATCGAAAATCTCAGGTATCTGGAAAAATCTGGAAGCAGTTTTTTTTTTTTTCTCCCATTAAATGGTGAGTAATTGATAAAAGTTTTTTTCCTTTCTTTTCTAAAACAACAACAAGCAGGCCATCAGACCCCCCCCCCTTTTTTTTTTTTTCTTTGTTTATTTATTTTCAATGTGCGCATTTTCAATCTACCTCTGAGAAATGCAATCTGCTCTTTAGAGCTCATTTAATTATCGCAGCTGTGGAACAGTGCTGAATCGGACTGAGGCAAAGAGAATTTCTCCTTCGTGGCATTATGCAGGTGTGGTTGAGCAGAACAACGGAGAGGGGAGGGAGGAATTAAAAAAACAAAAAATAATACAATCTCTTCACTTCCTCCCCCACGGCTGTTTTGTGGTTTTGACCAGGGGTGCAGAAAATATTCAAACCTCGGAAATTTTCCCCAAACACAGTAAAAATTTCCCTCAATAATGCAAAAATCTACTTTGCTATACAAAGTCATTTGTTCTATGTAATAAATCTTTAAGAGAATAAGTATACAGTGTAACATAAAAATATCACTGTTAGTGTATAAGCACTTCAAAGTAGCAAATTGTTATTTTTGATTTACATTTTTATTTTCTCTTAAAAAAATATTCAAAATTTCCCCAGTCAGTTTAAATTTCCCCCGAACCTCGTTCGGGTGTTCGGACATATTCTGCACCCCTGGTTTTGACATAACTCTTCTTTCTTTAGAGTAATGGACGTTTAGAAGGATAACTGGATAAATTACAGATGGAAAGTTACAGATAAAAAATGAATGCTCTTTTTATTTGTTTATTTTCTCTCTCCTTACATCCCCTCCTCCTCAATGAAACAAGATTTAACCCTTTCAGGGGCGGTGGCTAGAGGGTCTATCCACCTACTTTAGAAATTTTTCTCTAAGTGTGCAGTGGCTACTTTTTTTATCCACTTTTATGAAAAGTTAATGTGTACTTCTAAAATTGAAATAGAGATGGCAGAACTACAGTAACTTTAAGCAGGATGTGCCTGTGACTTTTTTAAATGGACAAGTTGCGGGAAAATTTTTTGAAGTTTCTTTTACATATTTTTATGAAAAATAATTTTTTATTCAAAAGTATTTGGTAGTGTAAATATACTGTAATGCACCTTCTTAATACAACAGATTTACATATTATCTTAGATCATTAATTTTAGTTTGATTTTTAGGAGCATCTTTTAGGTGGATAGACACAGTGGCTAGAACGACTAGCCACCACCCACAAAAAAATCCCCACATGCTGAATTTTCTTCTTCATCAAATATGACTTGTAGGGGATGTTTACTTTATGATATATATATATTTAAAAGGAAATTCAATCACTTTTACTTAGTGCCCCTGAAAGGGTTAAAGAGTGGATAAAGAATCAGTTCTGAATTACAATGTGCATTTAAAGCTTCTTTTTTTTTCTAACCGGGAGACTTCCAAAAGGAGCGATCTATACTTATCTGCAGGGCCAGATTATGTGCAGTGATGATCTGCAGTGCTCCCTGGGCAAACGGGGCACTGGCCCAGGGTCTCCAAATTTAGGGGGCCTCATTTCCAAAAACCGAGAAGTAATAGTACAAATTTTTTCATTATATGTCTATTAAAAACAAAAATTGATTACATTTTTATATTTTATTAGAGAGCTTAAACAATTAATAAATTTGTGACTAATTTCCTAAACATTGGCTGATCAATGTACTTCAGTTTTTCATTTGTCTTGAACATAAAACTAATGATTTTCTTATAGGTTGCTAAAAAAATGAGGAAATAGAAGGTATAATTGAAGGAAATTTTTTTAAAATGCACTATTTTTATTTATTTATTTTTGTTTTTGAGAACTGGCCCTTTTGGTGAAATCTTTAGGGTAGAGTAAGAGGCCTCCAAATAGCATCAGTGCCCCGGGTCTTCAAAAAGCATAGTCGGGACCTGCTTATCTATTACTATAAACAAATAAAGTGTGTCTGCGACTGATCAATGATTGTGACTGAATAATTTTCTGATGTACGATACTGAAAAATGATTCTTTCGCTTTAGATATGACCTTATTTGAACTTTAACTCAATATTTATCTTACTTTTGACTTGCGACAATTTATTTTCCATTGTGTTTTGAAAGTAGATTCCGTAAATGTTAATTAGTTAACTATGAGCTATTTTAAAAGTGTTTATTAATGAAATAAGAAATTGTGGGTTGTATTTATTTTTTTTTTTTTCCTTTTAGTTTCTACTCAAATTTTAAAGCACCTGGCCCTCGTGCCACACAGAGACAACATTGGCGATATAAAATTAAAACTGCAAGGAGATGCTGAATTATCTGATAACAATATTCAAAGATTAAGAAAAATACAAAACCATTTAAATATAGACACTGAATTTTCTATTTTTTTTTCCCTTACCAAATCAATAATTATATACTGCATACTACTTATATATTAAATTGGAGTAAAAACTTTACTTAAGATTATAATTAAATGCCTATTTTGTTTACTTATGTATACTTACATGTAATCTTAATGGCTCTCTTCACTTACCGTCGCCGGAAGCCCGAGCCAATGTTATTCTATAAGGAAATTTTCTTTACAAATAACTTATTAACTAATACATATTTTTAAATTCTGTTTTCACATTCTGAAAATTCCTAACTGTTCAATGGACGGACCTTTTTTAAAAATGTATTCTTTTAATTTTTAATATTTTATTTTGAAATTGCAAAATGAAAAAAATTTCACATATTGAAAATTCGTATTTTGCAGCTTCAAAATAAAATATTAAAAAATTTAAAAAATAATCTTTTAAAAAAGGTCCGTCCATTGAACAGCTGGGAATTTTCAGAATGTGAAAACAGAATTTAAAAATATATATTAGTTAATAAGTTATTTGTAAAGAAAAATTTCCCATAGAATAACATTAGCTTTGGCTTCCGGCGGCGGTGAGTGAAGTGGGCCCTTAAGTATATACTGCATGTTACAAAGTAGAACATACAAAATTATTCAATAAACTTTATGATTAAAACAGAATAATAATGAATAATTAAATAAGCAGAAAAAACGATTTATAACTTCAGTATTACTACTTTTTCGAAATCTCAGCTGTACATTTCTTTGTTTACATTAAAAAATCATTTGCGAATTAGAGGAATCTGCAGATTATAGGTCTGCAGATTAATCAGAGTTGACTATAATAAGTGCAAAACTTTGAATAAATATCATAAAAATGCAATACCTCGCAACAAGTGTTTTGGAGCAAAAGAAAATATGACCCTTCATCAGTCGAACAAAGTAGGTACTTGTGCTGCAAAATAAAGCAGCAACACTAATGCAAGTTCTTGCATATATTATAGTCTTTATTCAAAGCTTTGTACTAATTACTTTTAAAGGGTTGGGGACAAAATATCACTTACATAAATGAATGGAAAGCAAAAAGGAGTTGGTAATTATTAATAATGTTGTATAAAATTTCATAACAACACATACCTTAGTCAGAGCACTGGCATACACACAAACCCTCAAAAATTGTTATAAACTTTGCTTAAAAGAGTTTAAAGTTTATGTTTATTAACTTTTTTTAAAGATTAGTCATAAAGAATTCAATCGTACCTATCTATTTTAAAATTTTTAATTAAGGTTTGTGAACAGTGTTCTGCTTTGATGTCAGCAGTGATGTACAATATTTTTAAAATGTATTTTGAATGATGTAAAGCAAATGATAAAATAACTTAAAATTAAATATAGATAAAATATAAAATTATATTCTATAATGTATTTACTTATTTATTTTAATTAATTTATAATAATTTATAAGGCCCCGTGGCCTTCACCAGAGATCACACGGGACAGAAATACAAATTTTGAAATAGATCATATTTTTTTATGTGATATTTTGTCCTGCAATATTATGTCCGGATCCCACTTTTACATGGTAGTTCTGTGGTGCTTTTTTATTATATGAGAGTTGACTATATATATATACAGGGATTAATCCAGCTTTTTAAAAATGGTACCCCATTTGTGAATTTATAAAATAATTTGTGAAAACATCAAGTAAGTTTGTGAAAATTAATGATACTTCAGAACAATTAACTAAAATACGTAAAGCAGTTTATTTTTAAAATTTTAAAATACATTTAAAAAATAAAATGAAACAGTTGTAAAAATAAATATATATATGGGCGAGTTAAGTTGTTTCTTATATGTAAGATAAATAGGTGTTTACTTAGATATTTATCATTGTCTCCAGTAAATATTCAAATTGAGGGTATTTTTCTGTGTTCGATGCAGTGAAGCTTATAAAATATTTTAGTGTGCAGTTATATTGCTGAGAATTGACTTTGTGAAGGTACCTCTTTGCTGAAAGTTAACTTTGTGAAGGTACCTAACCACACCTCTTTGCTGAAAGTTGAATTTGTGAAGGTATCTCATAGCTAAAAATTGACTTTGTGAAAGTGCCTCAAAGCAGCACTAAATTTGTTCTGGATTAACTTCTGTATATATATGTATATGTTCATCACATTATAAAAACATTAAATATAATTTATTTACCTTATAAAAATAATTTATTAATGAAACAAAATGCACATAAGAAAATCATAAACAAAATCAACTTACATATTATCTAGACTGTTATGTCATGATTGTTCAATGTATTATTGGAGAATAAGTAAATTAGTACAGTTTCTACAAATAATGTTTCTTTTTTAATTAATGAAAGTATGCAGGACAACTATGAACATACTCCAAAAAAACGGATGGCAATAGCTGTCACTTGCAGCAATGGGTTAATAATGCTTTTTAATTTCCAATATTCCTGGATAACAATAAATAATAAGGATTTATAATTTTAACTAAGCAAATAACAAGTTTTAGGAAAAGAATAGATTCAGATTTAGAAATTTTTTATTCATGAATTCATCAACCGTGAAAGTACATTGGAGAGTAAAGGTTGATACATTTTTATTTACCAACTATGTAATATTGTTACTATGTATTATTATATCTGTGTATCCAAACTATGTTGGACTATGTCCAACTATGTATTATTATATCTGTGTTTGCAGACTCGGTGACTTCGCCAACGAATATTATGTGAAAAGTGCCTAGCTGGTTGTCAGCCAGGGTAGCTCAGTGGTAGAGCATCCGTGCGTTAAGCGGAGGTGCCCGGGTTCGATTCCCGGCTCTGGTATTTTTCACATAGTTGGTAAATAAAAATATATCAACCTTTACACTCCAATGTACTTAAAATGAATAGATTCAGATTTTCCACCATTACTTATGAATGGAATGATCCAATATCCACCTTGAACAATTAATTACCTGGTCCACTGCTTCTTTCATTGCATTCCAATTAGGCTGTCTCCAAGCATATTCCAACACTAAAAATGGATCTGGATTATCAGACTGTAGTCCAATACTAAGCAAATCCTCCCATTTATTCAATTCCCTTAAACACCTGTAGGGGAATGCAGACAAATAAACATGTTTTTATAGTACATAAAATAAATTATAATACACCATTAACTACATACAAAAAAGACCAATTTTCAGGCATGAGAATGCAGAAAATTGTAAAAAGAGGAAACACGCGTGTTCGCAAAATTATTTTCAAATGAAAAAAAATGTGCGCGGGGGAAAACTATACAAATGTGTGTTTTTTATACTGTGTTCATAAAATTTATTTCAAATGAAAAATAATGCTCACAAGAAAAAACTATACAAAATATTTTAAAAGTGATATATTAAACTAAAAGAATAACACATCAACACAATAAAACATGTGTTTAGAAAAAAAAAAAAAAAAAAAAAAAAAAAAAACTAGCAATCAACATTTAATAACATTGACTTGTGGTGGAAAATGGGGAAAAAAAGGGGGGGGGGGGTAAAAAGTAGTTCATGAGTGAGAAATATTAAACAAAATTCTACTTCTTTATGGGTTCCAGAATATCATAAAGTAAGTTTAAAATTAATATTGACATTTTTGTTGTGGATGGATAAATATTCAAAAATAAAAGGCTTCCCGCAGAATGTTTGATTGGCGATGGTTAGAGATGAAAAAGGGGAGGGGGGAGGACAAAAAAAAAATTACATGAGTGAGAAATATTGAATAATTCTGTTCTTTTATATGTTATAGAATATGATGAAGCATGCTTAAAATGAATATTGACAATAATATTTTGGATGGAAAAAGATTGAGAATCTAAAGATTTTCGTGGAGCATTTGAACACTGATCATTATTGGAGTTTGATTTTAACAAAACAAAAAACCGCAAAATAAACAAAAATCGCGAAAAAGCAGAAAATCGCGGATCCGCGGAAAATTCTCATGCCTGAATTTTAATAGGAATAAAAATGATCTGCTTTTACAACAATGAAACTATTTAAAAATAAACTGTAAAGGGGTTGGCACAGGTTTTAAATTTTGCAGCCCACTTTTTGAGAAGGAAGGGGGGGGGGGGGTTGCACCACTTAAATATTGCAGTAATTAAATTTTATGTTTAATATGAATCTAATAATGTTTTATCGTACCAAGTATGCAAAATAATTTGAAATAATACTGAAAATGGGTTTCAAGTGTGACACAACCGGGTGGCTATAGAGATTCAGAAAAAAATTTCCCTGAATTCCATGACTAATTCTGACAAATTTCCATGATTCCGTTATCTATTATATACATTCCATAATTTCGTGTATATCACACACTTGTGTAATAGGCTCGCTAAACCACTGCAATTCAAAATCTATACTGATGGGCAAAAATATCTGTCTTTTTATTTTTTTTCTTTGTTCACTTAAAAAGAAAAACAAAATTCAAAATTTTGGAGAAATCAGCAAAATTATAAAAATATGACGAATATAAAAATATGACCCGTTAGTAGTCGCTAGTTGGTCGATTTGCCACCCATCCTTCAGTAGTGCCAGTTATTTTTATTCAATAGCCACCAAAAATTTTTAGAAGTAGCATTTGACATACATAAAACGCAAATAAAATTGAAGGAACGTCAATCACATCACTTCTTAAAATTATTGCTGAGAGTTAAATAAAAAGTGCACAACCTGTAATAGGTGGCGCTGTCTATAGCGACTACTAACGGGTTAATCAACATATTAACATCAGGTCATAAAATTATTCCTCATGTTGCACTAATTTTTCTTTTTAATGTTAACTTGGTGAAATTCAAAAAGAAAGCAGCTAATCCTGTTGTGAAGTCGTTACTTCACATATATGAGTTTTAATTATGGTTTTAAATAAATGTAATAATTAATTACTATATTTTCAATAAATTAAATGACTAATAAAATATCTAACGAAATTCTAAATTACTTTTTATATTTATTCACATTTGTCTCTATAAATAAATATCTTAATTCTAATAATATTTTATCCGTTAAGCTATTAAATAAATCTTCTGAGAACAAAAACATATTCTTTAAAATTAATAATTTATTTCTGCGAGTCATCTGTTTAAATGACATCTCTCAGAATTCTAATCTCTCCTAAATCATTTAATAAATCAAAATATAAAAAATATTATTTTCATCTATTAACTGTTGTGTATGCATAATTATATTTTCATTCTTTTAAATTGCGCAAGTCCACTTTGTTATAACTAAATTAAGCAATAATTTTCCGTTGTAATATCATTAAAGGGTAATTTATATTTCTAAATGACAGGATGTGATAATAAATCGTAGTCTTTATGTCTCCCTTGCGCATCGATTTTTCTGGCGATAAAATTTGGCATAATCATTGGCATAAACTGTTATAACGGACTTTCTAAATTCAAAATATTAATATTAATTTATTCGAGAGACAATGGATACTGTTTGGCTGTAAAATTTGGCACTATTTCGAAAAACTTGGCATGATTCAGCAGTTAGATCTTGATTGCTGTAATGAAAACTTCAGATTTTGCTCTGAAACTACTGTTGGAATAACACGTAATCGCAAAGCCCTCTCTCTCTCTCACCTAACCCTCTGAATGTCTTTTAGACTTAACAATATGCATTTTAAGATACTTAAAAAAAAACTTTTTATTTCCATGATGCTGAAATAAAGATATTTGCTTCTAAATAGTGTTATTATTCACTCACGGCCTGTTTTTTATTGTTCCTGGAGTTTTTGAGGACCTTTGCCTAACTAGTTCAAGTTAACCATTCCTCCTTTATACCTGTGCAATCATGGTCAAGATAACATCTGTTTGGCGATCTTATACTTGCTGGGCAAAAATGAAAATTTCCATGATTTTTGAGTGTTTTTACAAAATTCCCTGATTTTTCCCTGATTGTCGCCACCCTGCACAACTTTATAAAGGGATCAATCATATTTATAAAAACAAACTTTCGTGAAAAGGTCATTTTATTGAACTAGTATTTTGGGAAAAGTTAACTTCACGCCTCTAATTTTTGCTAGGATAAATATCTGTGAAGAGAGTTAATCTGATTAAGTGACATTTTTAGTTTGTAAGCAAAATAAATTGGGTTATGAAAACACTGGAATTTATCAAAATAGCAATCTGAGATTTGTCATATCATACATCTAGTTTTGACCAAGTATTTTGATACAGGGATGAGATTAGCAAGAACACAAAAAAGCTGAAACTGTATGTAAAGGCAAGACTTTGAAATCAAATACCAGAATTTTGATGACAAAATCTATTATATTAGAGAAATAAATATTTATTTTATCCTTAAATGTATAAAAAAAGAACAAATGCACATCATAAACATAAAAAAAGCTGAAAAACGAAATGTACAAAAAAGCTGAAATCAGCTGAAAACAGATATGAGAGTGGGAAACAGACAAAAAGTCTGAAAGTATCAGCAAAACTCAAAAAAAAATTTAATTTTAGTAATAAATGAAGAAACATACACAAAATCATATTTTCTATAAGCAAAATTGGAGAATATATGAAAATAAATTGTTTAGAAATAGTCAAAAGAAAGAAAATTGAACAAAAATAAGAATATTTAGAAGCAAAAACCTGAAAATTGTTTTTAAAAAATTAAGAAAAGTCTGAAATTTCTACAAAAGTCTGAAAATTCTCATCCCTGTGAAAAAAAATCTACAAACAGATACTTTGAAAAGCAAGCCTAGTTTGTCTATGGAAATGGATACAATTCTCTGTCCGTGAACATATTTAAATGAATATAATGACTGACAAATATAGCATATTGAAATAAAGATGTCTGATCGCTTTATATTATTAAGTAGAACTCACCTGCCATCTAATCATAAATATCTAAAGGTACATGTAAAATCGGTGTACTTTAAAAGTACATGTTAATATCTGTGAGATAATAATATGAATTACCACAACAGGCAACGCAATGCCCAGTTATACCGCACTTTGTATTTTAACCCGTTAGTAGTCGCTATAGACAGCGCCATCTATTACAGATTGCGCACTTTTTATTTAACTGTCACCAATAATTTTAAGAAATGATGTGATCGACGTTTCTTCGATTTTATTCGCGTTTTATGTATATCAAGTGCCACTTCTAAAAATTTTTGGTGGCTATTGAATAAAAAAATCTGGCAACATTCAAGGATGGGCGGCAAATCGACCAACCAGCAACTACTAACAGGTTAATGAAAAAGGAATAAAGAAAATTACACATATTATGAAATAATTTTTATCAATAAACATAATTACTGGATATGTATATGAATAAGTGTAAATTAAACTGAATTATAAATGCATACATCAATATTTCTATTTTATAAACTCAACATTTGATATTTATAAATATTTTTGATTGTCTGATCTATTTTTTATGACAGATAATAATTGTTAGGATAGAAAATTTAAGGGTTTGGATTTTAGAATTTTGAAGTAAATAAGATAATGAGAAATGGCCGAACGTATTAAGTTAGGTATAGTGGATTAATTATTTATACATTGTGTTGTAAGGTGCCGCGAGTCTCCAAAAAAAATTCCTCATCCAATTTCTCGCGCCCCCGGAGTTAGCCAATAAGCTCTCAAGAAAGAGACGCGACAGACATCAGCTATGACGTTCTCTGCGTCACATGGAAAGTTCGACGATGTTCTAGAACATCTCTAGCGCGGGAAAGTACTGAATCTTTTTAGCAATAATGGCTGACTCCCGATTTTACGAATGTATCTAATAAAAAATAGTTAATTTGGATAAATGATTTTTTGAAAAGAAAATGCTTAAATTTTGGGCTATAATTATGAGTGATGGCTCAAAATAAAGGGAATTAAATAAGGAATCTCCCTAAATTAGAGTTACAAGGAAATTAATTTTATAAAATCATTTTAAAATGTAAAATCGGAAATTCGGAAAATATTTAAGAAATGCAAAATTGGACTGACATGAATTTTGAAAGAACGGACTTTTAAAATTTTAAATAGAGAAAATAAATGAAATAAATAATAATTAAAGTATTATCCGGAGGATTTTAATAAAAATAATAAAAATTTAAAAGTGTTAAAATTAAGGATTTAATAAAATTAATAAAATTTAAAAGTGTTAGAATTATCATTCTAACAATAATAATAATAAATAATTACAAGATAAAAAGATCTTTTGATATACCATGTTTTTAAATTTTCTGTTCAATCATATGAACGCTACCGAAGTCAGCGGGAACCCGGAGCAATTGGATAAATTTTAAAAAAAATTCATTGCTCTCGTGTTTTGAGCTATTATAAAAGTTTCAAATGTCTAGCTAGTTGGGAAGTTAGTGAAAAATCGATTGCAAGCTTTGTACTGGTAACGCTGCCGAAGGCAGCAGGAACCCGAAACATTTGGTTACAAATATTTAAAAAATGCATTTTCACCGTATTCTGAACTATTCTGAAAGTTTCACTAAATAATTAAAAACCACGTGCGAAATAACTATTTAAAAGAGTAAAATCCGCTGTAAAATGCACGTTAAAAATATTTAAAAGAATTTTAAAAGGTTAAAAAACAGTTAGACAACATGTTTCGTGCTTATTTACTAGCACATCATCAGGTCTCGTCAGTTAATGAAAGCCGCTTTCATTAACTGACGAGACCTGATGATGTGCTAGTAAATAAGCACGAAACATGTTGTCTAACTGTTTTTTAACCTTTTAAAATTCTTTTAAATATTTTTAACGTGCATTTTACAGCGGATTTTACTCTTTTAAATATTCTGAAAGTTTCAAATGTCTAGCTAGTCAGGAAATTAGTTAAATAAATTTTCTGTTGAATCATATAAACGCTGCTGAAGGCAGTAGGGACCTGAAACAGTTGACTAAAACTATAAAAAAAATGTATTGTCACTGTATTCTGAGCTATCCTGAAAGTTTCAAATGTCTAGCTAGTCGAGAAGTTAGGGAAAAATCGATTGCAATCTTCGTACTGATAACGCTGCCAAAGGCAACAGGAACCCGAAGCATTTGGCTAAAGGTATTAAAAAAATGCATTTTAACCGTATTCTGAACTATTCTGAAAGTTTCAAATGTCTAGCTAGTCGGGAAGTTTGTTAAATAAATTTTCGTTCAAATCATATAAACGCTGCCGAAGGCAGTAGGGACCTGAATCAGTTGACTAAAAGTATAAAAAAAATGTATTGTCACTGTATTCTGGGCTATCCTGAAGTTTTCAAATGTCTAGCTAGTCGAGAAGTTAGTGAAAAATCGATTACAAGTTTTGTACTGGTAACGCTGCCGAAGGCAGCAGGAACCCGGAGTAGTTGGTTAAAAATATTTAAAAAATGCATTTTCACCGTGTTCTGAACTATTCTGAAAGTTTCCAATGTCTAGCTAGTCGGGAAGTTAGTTAAATAAATCTTCTGTTGAATCATATAAACGCTGCCGAAGGCAGTGGGGACCTGAAACAGTTGACTAAAAGTATTAAAAAAATGTATTGTCACCGTGTTTTGAGCTATCCTGAAAGTTTCAAATGTCTAGCTAGTCGGAAAGTTAGGAAAAAATCGATTGCAATCTTTGTACTGATAACGCTGCCGAAGGCAGCGGGAACCCGAAACAGTTGGCTAAAGGTATTAAAAATATGCATTTTAACCTTATTCTGAAAGTTTCAAATGTCTAGCTAGTCGGGAAGTTAGTTAAATAAATAGTTAAATAAATTTTCTGCCAAATCATATAAACGCTGCCGAAGGCAGCGGAACTTGAAGCAATTGACTAAAATTATTAGAAAAATGTATTGTCACCGTGTTGTGAGCTGTCCTGAAAATTTCAAATATCTAGCTAGTCGGGAAGTTAGTTAAAAATCGATTGCAAGATTTGTCCCTGACAAACACACAAACACACAAGAATCGAAGTTAATAAAAACATGGTAATAAATATGTGGGGTATCTTTAAGAAGTGTTCATAAGTTAGTACACAACCCAAGGTTTATAAGTTTGCCACCACTGGTACACAGATTTTAAAAAAGGATTTAATTATTAATTATCTTTCATATCTTTTCATCTTGCTATAAAAAAAATCTGGAGTGACTCCACTCGACTTTCCGAACATTGAGTAATTAACAGTTTTGGAGGTAAAGTAAAGAAAGAAGAGTTGTTAAACAAACAAAAGAGAGAAAACCATAATAGAGTGTTTCAGTATTTTTCTCCCTATATTACACGATGTTTTATTGAACGCTACTGAACTCTGAGTCCATAAGATCATGATAAAGAATTTTTCGTTGTATCCCTGTAAAAACCTATAAATGCTAGATACACCAGAATGCTTATAGTTAGTGCAACAGTGATTTATAATATTCATATAAATTTTCAGCTCAATTGAATAAGGCGTTTAGATGCTATCGCACTTTTAAAAATTGGGTCCCATAGGCCATAATGATAAAGAATTTTTCTTGGTGTCCCTGTAAAAAAACTGTAAGTGCTAAATTCACCAAAATCTATACAGTTGGTGCAACTGTGACCTATAACACGTGTACAAATTTTTTGCTCATATAAATAAGGCGTTTAGATGCTATCGCACTTTTAAAAATTGGGTCCCATAGGCCATAATGATAAAGAATTTTTCTTGGTGTCCCTGTAAAAAAACAATAAGTGCTAGATTCATCAAAATCAATAGGGTTCTTGCTACGGTGACTTGCAACATGCGTACCAACTTACAGCTCATTCGAGCAAAGCGTTTAGACGCTAGTGTGTTCACACACATACATGTATCATCGTAAAAATAGTGAAAACGGACTCAGGGAACCTCGAAATGTATAGAAAGATCAAAATCTCAAATTCGGATTTTTGCCATGATTAAATACTTTCCTCCCTATAGTGTTCGGAAAGTAAAAAGAAATATTACCATTTAAAATATAGTCCAATACCTTAAGTAGTGATTCCACATGAGATCATTTTCAACATTCATACTCTGAGGAGATGTCCCCACACCAATTTCTTGAGCATGAACTTTAAAAGCATTTTCGTAACATACAAGTGCTTGATTAAATAAGCCCTGTTGTTCAAGGGCAACAGCCTGAGCCGTTTCTACGTATCTGGCTCTTTTTTGCCACAGACCACCCCAAAGATCTTCTTCTTTCAGCTGTTCATATAAAATAGAAATACTATCAAAGGCTTCCATCTGAAGAAGTCCAGCTTCAGTGTCGATGTTTTCAGAGCGGGATTTCGACTGAAGAGCTCCAGGAATATAATTGATTTGTTCTAATAGTAAGCAGATACGATGCCAAAGGTTATGAGATTTTCCGATGTACTGAAACAAAGAAGTAACAATATAACATATTTTAGAATTTTCTATAATTTGAGCTACCTTATTAAATTGCATACAAATCGAGCAAATCAGCTGACAACAGGAAAAGAAAATGTCAAAATTACTTTGCAAATAAATTACTACGATAAGGATTAAATTACATAAAAACCTTTTAAACTTGCCTCATTATTGGGCCGTAAATTTTTCACCTGGGCACCCAGGCCTCTTCAGCGGCTTCATCTGTTGTGAAGTTTACTTGAGATTGAAATCCGTATGTGGTTCTCTCCATGAGGTGTAGCCACGCTCCATCTGGGGCCATTGCGCAGCTGTCATTGCACACATTAAAATTTGTAGCTATCTCGATGGATTTGCAGAACAATTGCGTAGCTACAAATCAAGATAGCTACAAATTCTAATGCGTGCAATGACAGTGCCGCAATGGCCCCAGATGGAGCGTGGCTACACCTCATGGAGAGAACCACCCACGAATTTCAATCTCAAGTAAACTTCACAACAGATGAAGCCGCCGAAGAGGCCTGGGCGCCCAGGTGAAAAATTTACGGCCCAATAATGAGGCAAGTTTAAAAGGTTTTTATGTAATTTAATTACAGTAATGTCTCGTTTAATTTATATAATTTCTAAGATAATGGATATTTGATTGAACTTATTGATACAGCAAAATTTTACAATAGATCTAAAAAATTTATTCAATTTTTTTATAAAGTATCTACATACATTTTAATAACCTTAAAAAACTTTTAAAAGTTAAATACAGCAAGAGTTAAAAATAAAAGTTTAAATCTAGCTAATGATGAAGGGGAAAGGGGGTTGGGGGTGGAAGATATATATATATATGTGTACAGAGAGAGAGAGAGAGAAATGAAAGATTTACCCTTAGAATAAGTGGTCTGACAATAATTGGAGGCTGGCAGAGAGCCATTCCTTCAAAAAATGTTCCTAAAGCACTTGGATGACAATCTCTCTGGTTAACATGACAGCCACTACAGATGAAAGGCACTAATTCTGAACTTAGGGCCTAAAGTGAGGAATTAATCTATCAGTGAATTTGTAAATAAATAAATATACATATACAAAATAAATAAATAAAATCTACACAAAATTTGGAAGATTTATAAATTTAAAAAAAGAGAAGATTCAAAGATAAAATTCATACATCTAAATTAATAAAAATATATTGACAATAGCTGTTTTAAAAATAATAAATTTACTGGTACTTTTCCATTTTGCCAGCACAATCTTAAAAGGACAATGGATAAAATGCACTCAATTCTCTATAAGAGTTTTAGGTGATGAATTTTTTTCGTGCTATAAATGAAAATATGAAATCTATCATAAAAATGTTTAATTCTGTAATGTTAAAAAAATATCAATGCGAAATTGGAAGATGCTGTCATTTATAAATGAGTTTAAAATTGACTATAAAATATTTTTTTATGTAAAAATATATCCAAAGTATTATGTTTGTATATAAAAAGGATAAATACACTTTTAAGACAAAAAGAGATGCACTCAATTATACAGATCATGACCCTAATCTGTTTAGTTGTACCATTTTTGGCAACTTTACCACCTGCACCAGCAAAATGGAAAAGTACAAATTTATATTACAGTATGGAACCGTTTACCAGGAATCCAGTTATCCGGAAAACCAGTTATCCGGAATTATATTTTCAAACAACTAACTTCCAATGCATTAAAAAAAAAAAAAAAAAAAAAAAAAGATTTTTTATTTATTTATTTATATTAATGATAATAATGGTTTAACATTGTAATCTGAATCAATTAAAAGTAAAAGAAATATTTAATAAATAATAATTCCATTTAATTTTGTTATATTTATTTAAAAGTAGTATTTATATATTTAACAATGGGTACTATAAGTTGAAGGAAAAAAATAAAGTAAACTGAAAAAATAGCTTTTAGTTCTGAAAAATGTCGATAAATGGCTCCACTACACAATATCATAAAGGTGACAATGAGTGAACTGGGGATAATTGGTCCTGTACTGAATTTATTTATTTTATTATTATTTTATTTTATTCATTTACTTACTTGGGGGGGGGTGATAATTAAAATCAAATAACCTTTAAAAATTTATGAATATTTTGCACTTTCATGGACATAAAAAAAAGGAATTTTCATAAGAAATAAAAAGGAAAGCCTGTAAAATCAGGTCATAATTTTTTAATCTTTAGTAATATTCAATGTTTTAAAAGCATTGGCTAATCATATTTAAAAACACTTGGATTTGGGCAGATATTTTGATTTTTATGGAAAGTTAAATTTCAAAGATTTTTTTTTTTTTTTTTTTTTTTTTTCACATTTTAAACTTTGATTAATAATGTATCTTCATTAAAAATTATTTTAATACCTTTATTATAAAAAGATTGAGGTTAAATTAAGTATTTAAATTTGATTAATTGATAAAAAATGTCAATTTTTGATTTAAAATATTTATTTTAAATGAGAACCATATGCAATAATTCTGATTAATGAGGCTTGCTTTAATGAGCAACCAGTTATCCAGAATAGTTTTGTAAAAACCAACGAGATATATAAAGTAGAGTGATAAATGGTAACCCTTGAGAAGGTCCAAGATGAGTCATGTGACATGCTTTCCTTGCACATGCATATTCGGTGGTTTCCTTGGTAACAGCTCATTTTCAGTACATTTCTATGGCAACGGTTTCAATGTTTTTGTTTACTTTACGTAGTTGAATATTCTTTTGTTCTAAACCATTTTGATTTTGATTTTACTTCTTTTTTATTTCGTGTAGTTGAACTTTAACCAATAAAATGCTTAAAAATAGTTGAAAAATTATTATTTGTTGTTAAATTTAGCACTTTAAAAGTTTAAATTTTGTTTTATAAACACTTTTAAAGTTTGTTGAGAAACGATGAAAAGAAAGGTATTTTATTATTTATTAAAATGTGAAATAGGTGTAAAATTATTTTAAAAGCAATTTATTTCGGTCATAGGACTTTATTACCTAATATAGGACTTTATGGACTTTATGTTACCTAATAATAATGATAATTTGTCGAACTGATATTTTAAATGCCAAAATAGCGATAAAGGGCCAAACACAGCAACCTATTCGAGCATATCACGTGATTCATCTTGAACCACGGAAAGTTAATCCTTCATCCATTGAATCAGCACTCTAATTTATATATCTCGTTGGTAAAAACCATTCTGGATAATTGGTTCCCTACTGTATTAGTTTTAGTTCCTTTTCTTACCACTCTATCTGGGAATAAAGTGTGTTAATAAATATTATACATTGTAATAATGCAAGTTTGTGATTTGATCGCTGAATTTGGGCAGTTTAAATATCAATATGTTATAATAACTTAGAATTTCAGGAAAATTAGGACAACTGGTCATATTTAAAGACATTTCAGGATGTTTTTCAAGTTTTCAGGAACTGCAGGACATGGACTACTTCTGATTTTGGTTCCAATTCTGGCTTTCTAAGTTTTCAATGTTCATCAAATCTTCGAAAATTCATCTGTAACCAGACCTCCCTCAATTATAAAATTTGCTTATTCTATCTCTTTTCGTTTTGAAGATGCACATGCATTGACCAATTAAAAAAAAAAAAAAAAAACTTTTTTTGGACTCAGGAGACCTTAAAAACAGGAAAATTAGGTAAAAACTCAATAATGAAAAATTTTGACCAAATATAAGAGAAAAGTCAGGTAGTAGAAGTAATATGTATATTACATTTGATCAAAATCATTAATTCATAATATCTGAAGGAAAGTGCGTGTTGCTATAGGTTGTATTTGAACCAGGGACATTTGGGTAGTAATCCAGAGACATACCTTTGGACAAAAGGTTAACCCATTGTCCATCGGTAAGTTAGGATTATCTACATTTGAATGGTGTTGATGGCGTCGCTACAGTACTCCCCTCCTAGAGAGTACACCGTCGTACGAGCGATATTACTGTTGTAGATGGTAGCGATGACCAGAGTATGCTGTCAGTTGCCCTGCCCAGTTTTGCCAAGTTGAAGGAGCAGTTGTGTTCGTTGATGCGGCGAGTTGAAGGCGAGGGGCATGGCAGACTTTGTGCTGTGAGAACAGTAATTCACATGCTTTGATGCTCGGAGGGTTTTATGGTGCTGCCATCTATTACCATAGAGCGGAGTTGATAGCTTGAAAGGTTAGCTTGTTGCTTCGTCTGCGGTCAACAATTAAGGAAAGTGCGTGTTGCGGTAGGTTGTATTTGAACCAGGGACGTTTGGGTAGTAATCCAGAGACATACCTTTGGACAAAAGGTTAACCTATTGTCCATTGGTAAGTTAGGATTATCTACATTTGAATGGCGTTGATGGCGTCGCTACATATCATTGAAATCCAGCAATACTGGAGTTACAAATAAATATTAATTCCTCTGTAGATCTGAGTCATTTATCAAAAACAAATGAATATTTACATCTTTCAAGTAAGGTAATAAGTTACAGGTAAAATAAATGCTGATCGGGTTGTTCAGTTCATGCTGAGTTTGATTCCTGATCTATTAATTATTTTTATTTATTTATTTTTCTGCCTTAAAGTAAATGCAGAATATGGTTGATAAATTTTTATTTTTATTTACTTATTGCTGTTTGTTTAGGCAATAATGTAGTCAAAAGAACCAACTAATCCAGACTCCCATCAATTTTCCTGTATTAATACATATGAAAGGACATCTAATAAAGAGTTCATATAGCTAGTTTGAAGAGATACCCATTTCTGAGGCCTAAGTGTTAAAATTGAAAATTTTAACACTTTTGAAATTTATTATTTTTTATCAAATCCTCCGGAAAATATTTCAGTTTCTTTTATTTAATTATTTTCTCTATTTAAAATGTTTAAAAGTCCGTTTTGTCAAAATTCATTTCATTCCGTTTTGGCATTGTCAGATATTTTTCTAAATTTCCGATTTTTTAATTTTAAATACTTTTCTAAATTTTATTTCCTTGCAACTTTAATTTCATAAGATAGCTTATTTTATTTCCTTTAATTTGAGCCATCACTCATAGAAATAGCTTAAAATTTAATTGTTTTCCCTTCAAAAAATCATAAGTCCAAAATACCTTTTTTATTTGACTGTATTCTTAAATTCAGCGGTCAGCCATGTTTGCTAAATTATTTCGTACCTTCCCGCGCTTTCAGAAGGGGAGGAAATGTTCTAGAACACTCCGGAAGGTTCACGGCGTCCATTCTTGACGTCACAGCGTCCCTTTCGTGCAAGCTGATTGGGTACTCGGGGCGAGCGCGAAATTGGATGATGTTTTCTTTACCCCTGACTCACTCTCTTAAATGTAAGCAGTGGTGGAGGGAAGTCGCAGGGCGGCTTAGCCGCGGCTGTGATCGCCGAAACGGCATTTGCCGTGAAAATATTCTTGTTTCTATTTTTAGCATGTGTATTCTTCAAATTAATGATTAATATATATAAAAATATCTTGTGTATCTAACTTTAAGCGTATCAACCAGCGGCAGTCAAGAGTGAGCATCCTATCTAAAAAAGATTGATGTTACAATGTGGTCTGATTAGGCCAAAGGGTCAGCTCCGTAAATATCAATTCGAGTGAACTGACAGTTCCTCAATATTCCGTACAATGGATTTGTGAGGATTTGGTTATCTACTAACGATGAATAAAATCCAACAGATGGATACATCATGTGACAGCCTTCAGACTGGTGAAAAAGATGTTATGGCAGGGTCTCATTAGGCCTAAGTAATTCAGTCCAGGAATATATCACGTGGAATGTGAATAAATTTACGTACTAGGAACATGGTGTTGCTTGAAAAGTAAAATAAAATCCATCTGAGCAATGGGTCATTTGATAGCACGTCAGCACTCACTAAGAGCATTTTATAGGTTGATAATAGTTACAGAAATAATCAGCATAGCTACAAGAATGATAGGTGTGCCTAGAGTTTGTTCTAAACAGCGTGAATCTGCCCTGATTACTTCAAATATGCGTAATCGCCAGTAGCATGATGGCATCTGCCCTCATTACTTCAAATATGCGTAATCGCCAGTAGCATGATGGCCTGAATTTAAAAATGTTTATTTTTATGAACAATTAACAGGACATTTCTCACTGAAAATAACTGAAGACTTATTTTTTTAGAATGTCATCATGTGGTGTAACGTAATATAATGGAAAAATCCAATATCTGTTAAAAGAAAAAAAGATATGTTAGTGATAATAATAATCATAGATTGCTTAAAGTGGTTGATTTGTACCGGTACAATTACGCTAGGATATAGTGTGTAATACTTGCAAAATATTAGATATGCAGAGAATAAATAAATGTGTCCTTTAAAGGAAAATTCTGTTTTTTTTTTTCAGTGCATTCTCACAGATTACTTAATTTATTTTATTTTAGATATATGAGTGTGCTACATTGGGGTAAGTTAATTATAATTTATAATATTTCTATTATTGTTTTATTTATTTAATTTAAATGATTATTATTGGTCTTGATTTAAAAGTTTTAATTAGCCGCGGCACCTTATAACACAATGTACCCACTATTATACTCTTCTCCGGCCATTTATTAACGTAGTTAATTCTGATTATTATTAACGATCAATTTATTTATATACTTTATTTATTTTATCTATTCATAATTCAAAAAATTAACACTTAAGTTTTCCATCATAACACTAAGATAGCCCTATCTATTACCTAATCAAGACAAATATGAATTCCTGTATTAGCCAACTAACACAAAAGGCCATCTAAAAGGAAATTTATATATATATAGCCTATTTTAAGATACCAATTTTTGCCTTCAGCTTTCCATGCCCCACTTCTATTTCCCTGATTTTTCAAAAAAACTTGCCAAACTCATCTGTACAACAGACCTGCTGTCAGAAAATATCTTCTCTTTCTCAACATATAATCGATAGAAAACAGCGACAGTATGACGTAAGCACTGATGAAGATGATGAGGAAACCGATGAAGAGACGGTTGGCAGAGCAGCCAAGTAAACATCTGAAGATGACCGCGAATTTTGCGTGTCGAAATATATCAAGTTATGCTGCCCAAATAAAGGATTTTTGAGGTATTTAAAATATTTTTAAAGTTTATCTTCTCTTTTTTGCCAATACACAGAAAAATATCCAAAAAAAAAAACCTCCTTTATTCTTATTCAAGAGATCTTAAAACATATAAATCAGGATAAAATTTGACATGAAACTTTTGACTAAATACAATACTTACCATTACCTATGGCAGTGAGGTAATGGAAGAAAAAACATTTTTAAACAAAATTTTATATTCATTCCATTAGAAATGAAACAGACAACAGATAAATACTTTTCCTAAAAAGTCAAATCATGAAAATACTTAGTAACTAACCCAATAAATACATTTATTAATATCACACAATCAACAGATTGGGAAGAAAATCATATTTACTGAAAATTTATTTTTCCAACTGAGTGAAAATAATGCCTGGACCGGGAGTCGAACCCTGGACCTTTGACTTACTTGTAAGTCAAAGATCCGGGGTTCGACTCCCGGTCCAAGCATTATTTTCACTCAGTTGGAAAAATAAATTCACCCAATAAAGGAAAAAATATATATAGAGAGAGATAAAAATCAAAGTTGTCAGATAAAAGTTATTAAGATTCATTTTTTATTAATCAAGCGTTAACAAAACTTTTATAAGCAAATAATTTAAACACTTACAGTTTGCTGCTTATCACTGAGAATTTTCCAAAGTCTTGGAAACAACTGAATCCATAAATGCTGAGCCAATGAGGTATCCATGTGACATAACTGGGCAGTTGCTTTCAAGAAAGTTATTGTTTTCATATGTCTCAGAGATTCCTGAAATTTCGTCAATTTTGTGAGAAGTCCTGGGCGGCCTGCTGTAGACCCAAGGTTTTGATTTTGTCCCAGGGATTCCATCGTATTTTTGATATTTTCATCTGTAGATGACATCTCAATGTCTAATTCATCCTAATTTAAAGAGATATAAGATAAAGCAGCATTTAAAAAAACAGCATCATTATTATTAATTAAAAACTTTAATAAAACATACAACCTTTTATTACTTCATGTTTTCAAATTGCCGAACTAGTTTCCTCTGGGGCGCCCCACCTTGATCACCGGCATCTTGGTGTGTGAAGTCGCTCGAAACTGATGTTTCTGGTTTCGTCCCTCTTATATAGACTCTTCGCCATTGGCGGTTGAGTAATGCCCCATCGTTGCCATTGCAGCAATTTGAACTTGTTAAAATTTCTACGGATTCTCTTACTGTAGCGTAACTGTGGTTATGGTAGTTGGCCAACTTTTTTACTTGATCAAATTTTATGTCTATCTCTTTGTTTTTATTTACCTGGGTTAAAGCGGTTGTTATTTTTTCTGTAGTTATGTCATGGCTATGTTCTTTAATTCGTGTTTTTATTTTTCTTTTTGAAAATAAATAAAATACCATATACCAATAAATAAAATAACGAAATGTGCTATATAGGAAAAAGAAAAAGAAAAACACGAATTAAAGAACATAGCCATGATATAACTACAGGAAAAATAACAACCGCTTTAACCCAGGTAAATAAAAACGAAGAGATAGACATAAAATTTGATCAAGTAAAAAAGTTGGCCAACTACCATAACCACAGTTACGCTACAGTAAGAGAATCCATAGAAATTTTAACAAGTTCAAATTGCTGCAATGGCAACGATGGGGCATTACTCAACCGCCAATGGCGAAGAGTCTATATAAGAGGGAAGAAACCAGAAACATCAGTTTCGAGCGACTTCACACACCAAGATGCCGGTGATCAAGCTGGGGCGCCCCAGAGGAAACTAGTTCGGCAATTTGAAAACATGAAGTAATAAAAGGTTGTATGTTTTATTAAAGTTTTTAATTAAATCAACTTCATGGTTATAAATTATTTTAATGTATCATTATTATTATTTATTATTTTAAGATTTTATTTTACCATGTTTTTATTAGCTTCTATTCTTGTTTGTTTGTCCGGTACAAATCTTGCAATCTATTTTTAATTCACTTCCCTACTAGCTAGACATTTGAAACTTTCACAATAGCTCACAACCCAATGAGAACACAATACTTCGAAGTCCAATTTTCGAATTTTCAATTAGTTTTCTTATAATTAATTGAAATATGAAAATAATAACCTCCTAATACCTTATAAATAGCTATTAAAATATTAGCTATAATTTCACTGCTGCCAAAAAAAATTTACAAGTTCCTTTTCTTTCGACATAAAAATAAATAAACGTGATTAAATAAATAATTTAATTAAATGTGAGCATTAAAAAATTGTAAAAAGTTAAATTATGTATCTCACAAAAATTCACGTCACTATCGGTTTAAAGATATCATACGCATTGATAAAGTGCTAATGTAGTTCATGATGCAAATATATGTTGTTCTGAAAGGATTAATATTTTATTTTTAAAACCAACTTTTTTTTTTAATTCAAATTTCCCGTAACTCTTTAACCAATCCCATTAGAACGTCCATCTTTGGAATATCGATAATAAGGATTTTCTCGCCAAAAGTCGCCAAATTTGGTACCAAATCTATTTCCTGCCTATTGGAGCTTTTAAATGCGTTTTAAAGGGAAAATTAAGCTATTTTAACGCGAAAAAGAGCTGGAAATGCAGAAAATTGACATTTTATCAACTTACTATGCCCCTTTCAAAGAATTTCTACAAAAATAAATACAATTATTTACAATTTCGTAACAATACATATTGATAAAGTGCTAATGTAGTTAGTTCTATAGCCATGATTCAACAGAAAATTTAAAAACATGGTTTATAAAAAGTTTTTTATCTTATAATTATTTCAAAGCTAAATCAAGATTCACTGTCTATTCTGTCAGTGACTACACAAATTAGATACATATATATATATATATAAAAGTATATTTATGCATAGAAGTTACAGCTTAAAAAAGTTTCTACAAAATTGTACAAATTAATTGGCACAAATTACACTTAAGATTTTGAAATTTAAGCAGTCCAAACCCATGATAAAAAAAAAAAAAAAAAAAAAAAAAAACATATCAGATAACCTCAATGCATGAATATAAATTTTTCTTCTTGCTTTCAAAATAATTAAATGAGAATAAATTTAAATTATAATAATTTGAGATAATCTGTTTAAAAGATTTTTTAAAATAAATATAGAATTTTTTTCCAGGCCACTTTGCATCAATAGTTTAAAATTTGCGAGTTGTCAATCTTCTAATTTCAAACTTATATTAAATGGTAAGACATGTAGTTTTTGTATTAGAGTTAAAAAAAAAAAAAAAAAAAAAAAAAAAAAAGACAATAAGTAGTGATTAAGCAATCACAGTCTAAAAACCTCTAAATTCAGTTGAAAATTAGAGATTTTATACAAAAATAATTTTTTATTAAACTGATATTTTATAGAAAATTAGCAGATTTTGCCTGTTTCGCTGATCATTATATTTAAATGAATTAAAAAAAAAAAAAAAAAAAAAAAATCACTACTTTTTATATCACTTTATAAATAATTATACTAAAATTACTCAAATCTCATTTTAAACGAATACATATAATTTTGGTCTTTAAGGTTTCTTTAACCAAGCCTGCTGTAGCTAGATGTATTCTGTTGCCAAAATACTTTAGAAGTTGCCACTGCTATTTTTATTGGCAGCACGTTGTGTTACTTATCGAGAACTTGCTTTAGGTTTTACATTGATATCTTTTTAACTAGTTAGAGTAATATAATTTAAATAGTTAACTAGGAATCTTTTAGTCATACATACATTTGGGTTTTAATAATAATATAACATTTAATTAAATTCAAAGTTAGAAGGTTTATAAAGCTAGTATCACACTTCTTAATGGGCTCTTCCCACCGTCGTCTGCTCAATCACGTGATAGAGGAAAACGAATAATCAAATTCTGCGAATCGAATTCAATTAAATATTGTTCTTAAAAACAAAAACTTTAATATGTAATATAAAATAAAATAAAAGTAATATTGTGCATTTGTAAACAGTAGAATAATTGTATTTGTAAATTTAATAATTTTTAAAAAACACTTTATGTGTTTATTCATTTTTACCTATAAGAATCTATTTTTGTATATTGTAGTGTAACTGTAACATTAACTGATCTAGCAATAAATAATAGCTTCTTGTAGAATGTTTATGGATTATAATTTGTAATTTTAAAATGTTTTCATTTAATTTAATTGCACAAAGGTGTTACAACAAGTTAATTCACTTAGTTACTGGTCTAAATGGATTTACGCAGTACGATATTGCCCTGTCACTGATTTAAGTACCAAAAATCAAAGTACTGAACGTGTTCTTCATGAACATCAATAACAAATATAAACTTAAATGATGATTGTAAATGTATACGGCAAACAAAAGAGGATGAATAATGATATAAAATGGATTAAAAATGATGATGTATGAAAAAAAAAAAACACAGATTAAATAGGATTGATCAAAAATAAGAATAGAAAATAGGTTATTTCAGCAATCGCTCTAGATAAACAAAACTTTGTCTGCTATTTATTTTTCCTCTATCATGTGACCTCTGACATCAGGTGGAAAGAGCCCATTGAACAAGATACGAACTTCTTTAGTTTCGACAGACTCCACATCCATTGGTTCTTCTTTAATGGATGTTGCCACAACAAAATTAGCCCTTTCTTGTGAATCTGCTTGTTCGATCACAGAACATATGGAAGGTAGCATAACATTAGGAGATGCACTTTGAATCGACGTGCCATCCACTGCTGTAACCAGTAACAGTTCAATACATTGCTTAATCCAAAAATGGGGTCCTATGGTTTCCCAGTTTTGAGAACACGCAATGTACATTAGGCGCTCATTCAATCTGCAACGTATGCTGTGGTCAAATACTTCAAAGAACTTCTGTCTCAGTTTTGGTTGAACACAACGCAGACCTGCCATGAAGGCTGGTTCCAATTTCGATTGCAGTTCAGTGCCTTTAAGTGACTCATCTCTGAAAGAAAATCAATAAAATTAAATTAGTAAATTTTAAGTTAGGACAAATTTACGAATTTTTAATTTATGAATAAAAGAGGAGTTAAAGATGGATTATTTATTTATTAGTTTAGAGAAAAAAATATATTTTGTTCTGGTAATCAAAAACTTTCTTTTACATAACCACAACACACACTTGTTAAGGAGGACAAAAATTTAATCCTAGATTCTCATAATAAAAATTTTATATATGTGGAAAACTCTGTGGAAAGTAATTCCTTGCACAGTCAACAGATGGCGCTGTCTCGGATTTATCCAGGGAACGATCTGACAAGCGGAAGAGTCAGTTACCATCCAGCTACAATGGAGAGCTGTTGAGACAGTCAGCGTGAAGGCTGATGTGGTCATTTTCTTCTAATTAGAACTTGAAACGCTCTGAGTAGTTGGGTAGAGCCATGGAGGGCTCATTACTTCCTTTTCACTATTTGATAGCACGTGTAGGTGTTTTTGTGTATTAGTACGAGTAGGTGCTTAAATGTTGCTTTGTGATATTCTGATGAAGAGAGCTTGTTCTGTGTATCAAGCCTAAGAACCAGCAGTTGGTTAATAGTGATTCTGCTGTTACATTAATATTTATGTGTTATTTGTGTTTTGTGTATCTTCAAATAAATGTGACGTTGTTTAATCTGCATCTCATCATTGACCCCACCTCTAGACACCCAGCCAAGACCTTACATATATGCAGTTTGGTTCAATTTTAACCAATAGATGCTGAGATGCAGCCATGTGGAAAAAATCACAGTAGGTGAGTAATAGCAGTGCCAGGTAAGGGCTGATTAAGTCATACCCATATTAAGTCACAATTCATTTTCATAGTAGTTATCTCACTATATAGCCTTCCTATTAATGGAAGAATTATAGCAGTGCCAACACCTATGAGCTGATATGCTTCCAAATGAAATCAGCGGAGTGTTTCACAATGGGACTCTCACAGTTTATAACAGTGTTATTGAATTCTTTATAAAAATAATGTTTAATTTATAACAACAGTCGCTGTTAATTAATAAATCTGGTTTCTTTACATTAGTGTATTTCATCCACTGATAAATTTTTTTTTTAAATCTTATTGGTCATTGGTGTTTCAGTGATCTTGTATCTGTTGCTTGGCTTCTACTATGCTTAATAGATCATCTTTATTACAGATATATATATATATTTTCTAAAATTTAACAAACTGGGGTAGAAAGGCACACAATTTTTCAATCACCTATAATAATAAAAGTTTGTTAATTTTTGACTAAAATAAACAATTTATAACTTAACAAAAAAAAAAAAAAAAAAAAAGAACTTATATAACAGGGTCATTAATTAGTGTTTACTTTTCTAAAATAATTTGGTAATTTTTATTTTACTTATTTATTTGTAACTAGTTTAAACTAGAAGTAGAGTCTTACAAATAAAACAATAAGTTGGTAAAAATCTTACTTATAAACGTAATGAACGAGCTCGAGAAATTGAGCATTTAAATCTAAGTCGTTCGGGAATCTCTTTTCAATAAATTGCATCATCTTCACGAGGAGGATGGATTTTTCTCTAATGCTCGGACTCTGATTGACTGCTATAGTTGATTTGCTTTTCACCCAATCCTCCACCATTTTCGTCAAAGCTTTCAACACCTTGACATCCGGTGATTTCTCGATGAGACCAACCAGAATAGTACCAATGAATGTTTTTCGCATATCTTGTCCCATCACACCGACACGATTTTTTACCAGGTCTAAGCTGAGTATTAGTAGATCAGTTGCCACTGCAAAGCAAAAATGAAATCGCATTATATGAAAATTTCAAAATGTGTCATTATTTTCATGAGCATTTTACTATATATATTAGAGGTTGATCCAGATTTTAAGTTCTGTGAGCCATTTTTGCAAAAAATAAATATTTTTGTGAAATTTTTTATAGATTAATCTGAAAAAAAAAAAAAAAAAAAAAAAAAAAAAAAGACATAAATACGACAGACATGGTACAAGCTTACAGAAAAAAAGGCTGAACTTTTTACGACCCCCCCCCCCCTCTCAAAAGTGGTATCAGGCAACTGACACAATATAAATTTTTCAATAATAAAAATAATGTCAAATCTGATTACATATATGTACACACAATAAACAAAATCGGAACAATAAATCTCATATTGAATATCATATTAATTATAATTAAAATAGTTGTAAGTGCTTAAAAAACAGACAAACTCATTACATATACTTGAAAATAAGTTTATTCTATAGAAGCATTGTTTGCTGGGGCAATTGATTAGCAAAATAATGTAGTTCAAGTTCATTAGGAAAATGCAGGCCAAGTGCTATTTCTTTTACATTTTTTCCAAGTTTGAATTTGACATTTCTTGAAAGCCAATCACATAGAAATTGCTAATAATATATTGTACAAATTCAGGCTGACCCCACCCCCTCCCCCCGTACACATGTCCAAAAAGTTTTAATGTGAATTTGCATTGATCCCAAGAATAATAATTTTCAAGCTTAAAAAGGGTGAATTCAGCCTTAAGGCTGAAAAGTAACATGTCTGATACTATATACAGGGTAGCTAACATTAGAACTTTTCCAAATTCCCTGATTTTTCCATGACTTACAGTGTTTATTTCCCACAAAAATTCACAAAATTAGAGCACATTTTAGCAATTTTCAATAACGAGCTTTAAAATAAGGCCTATTTTTAAAAAAAAAAAAAAAAAAAAAAATGGCAGAATTCCCTGACTTTACATGAAATTCCCAGATTATTCCATGACTTTTCCAGACTCACTTAAATCCCTGACCTTTCCATGATTCCCTGACCAGTGGCCATCCTGATATAATTTCTATTTTCACAGTTAATCAATTTTATGTTAAATACCAAATTAATAATGTTTTACTGAGCGAAGTATAGACAGTAAACTTTTATAGAAATAATCATTTTTATAAAAACAATTTTTTTTTTTTTTTTGTTACATTTTAATTTATTTTAAGAATTTGAATTTTATGAAGGGACCCACTTTATGAAATGGAATTTGGGGCAGTTAAAGGAATACATTTTTGTCTAGATTGGCACATACACATGAAAGTTTAATTTCATTTATAATTAAATTTAAAAATACAACTAGTGCACTGTTACTGAAAATGGATGAATTATTTAGAAATAATTTCAAAAAAGTAATTTTCTGCAATTAAATAGGTATTACACTAATTACTATTGCTGTATTATGGTTCATGCGTATATAATTTCCTTCTAAAAATAGTGGAAATTATTTCATAACTTTTTAATAAATTAAAAAGAATTTAGAATAGCAACAGTTGAATGGTTGCTGCTTATGTTAATTAGACAAAGAATGTCTTTAACATTGTTGTTTCTTTAAAAATGGAAACACTTACACACAAAAAAAGAAAAATGAATTATGCACAAATTCTCTTAACATACTTGGATTGGCTTCCGCTGTAGGTGGCGCAAGATGTTCTTTAGCCATTTTCTGAAGTACCCGCATGAAAGTGGCTATAATTCGATCAATATAACAAGGATTGCTGGCACAGGCAGATTTCAAAATCATGAGAGTAGCAAATAAAGCTTGAGGGTTAGCTTGTGTCATCCTAAATGCAAAAAAATAACACGCCTATTAAAATTTATTAAGAAAGGATTAAGTTTTACATTCCATAAATAAAATACCTCAAATAACATCCTTTTTAGAGAACTTAGCATATTAATTTCGGGCCCGCCGTACTCATCTTCAGTGCCAAGTACGAAAAAACGTCGTTCTTCTGTAGATCTTCATATTCGTGGTGTCGTGGTTTATGTTGGATTAAAGTTTAAATATACTAAACCAGCAGAGATACTTTAATAAAAAAAATTAAGAGGAAAAATTACATGGCAGTTATACCTTTGATGTGGAAGACTCAATGAAGAAAACTTTTATATATTAACAGACATAATTTATTTGAGCATGAATACTTACAGATGAAACAGAAAAATATTAAATAAACCAGCATACCCTGCTGGTAACTGAAAGTCAAAACTACATCTTATAACGTTGAAAAAATAAGAACGAGAAACAGATGCAAACGTCTTTTATACAATACAAACAAAACCTATTTGCATCTTGTCGTTGCCACTTGGCAATCACTAAACTAGTCTTCATCACTGGCTTATTATCTTACAACCATGGACATTGTTTTGATGAGAGTGAACAGAAACAAGAGCAATAACTGTGATTCACCGCCATTACTCACATGTTTACTATTTCAGCTATTCACATCTGTGGAATAAACTAGAGCAAGAAGATAAACAAAAAATGCGGCAACGAGAGCGATAAAAAAAATGTAAGTCATATCAAACTAAATTTAATTTAAATAATTTACTTTATAGTATATATAAATACCTTAACAAATTAACTTTAATTTCACTTTATAAAAATATAGATATGATTAAATATTTATGATATGACTTATAACAGTTTACATGTCATCGCTGCACTTCACTTTCAAGTTCGGTTCAGTTTCTTGTAGGAAATGATGCCATACAGCTGGAATGATGTAGTGCTCTCGGTCGTTGACGGCTTGAGGGTTAGTTATTATTTCGATGGCCTCCCGTTTTAGTGCGTAGTTGTGATTGTTATGACATGTAAACCACGACACCACAAATATGAAGATCTACAGAAGAACGATGTTTTCTCGTACTTGGCACTGAAGATGGGTACGGTGTGCCCGAAATAAATATGCTAAGTTCTTTAACTCTTTCGGTCCCATGAATATGAAATTTTCATCTACCTCAGGATCCCGGACAAACGGTCGAGATTTCACCCCCATGGAAGCACAGAGCGACTCCTTTTTCTATTCATGTGCGTGTCATTTCAACACGCCTTAAGATTAGGGGAAGAATGGATTATTGTCTGGTCCAGTTTCACTTCAGAGTGCAAACCTTTAGGACAAGAAAACTCCCTCCCCTATCCCTTCTTGTCACCATAAAGATAACCCGCCCACTTGTCATCTGCACTGGCAACTAACTGCGGAAAAATGACCATCGCGCAGATAAAAGAGCGAAAAGGGGGGATGAACAATCTCAGGCGTTTTAGAGCCGGAATGGGACTGAGAGCTTTCGGGCGGTATCGGCCGTAACGGGAACGAAACAGTTTAAAAGGATGTTATTTGAAGCATTTTATTTATGGAATATAACATGCCTATTTTAAAAGTTCAAGTAACAAAAAAAATGTCAAATCACTACACAAGTTTACAAAAAACAAAACATGTTTATGAATTGACCTACTTTTCATAGCTCCCTAAACCATCAAGAATGACAGCATTAACATTTCCATATAAGCATTCAAGTTCTTCATATTTTGATGCAACATTAGAAGTTGTCGGTTCTGTGGGGAACAAGCTCATCAGACGGGATAAAAGATTGTGGACGGACCTTATCACCTAAAGGAAATTATTATACATGCAATAAAATTAATCCTAATTAAAGAGCAAGTAAAATAGAAATAAAACTCACATGTTAGACTTGTATTTCCAATACAAAGTTAAAACCAACAAAGAAATTGCTAAATACTGGGAAAAGAAAAGCATTAAAACAATACATTTAAAAGATAAAACATGCACACATTAGAATTTGTTAAAATACTTTTTAGATTGTTATACAGTTGAATATCTTTAATCTGCACACCTTGGTTCTAGAACTTGTGCGGATTATAGATCAATGATGCCATTTCTTCTCTATATGAATTAGTGTAAGTTACATTAAACAATAAACTTTATTTAATGAAGCTAGAATTAGAATTGTTTGTTTTTATATAATGTAAGGAAGTAGAAGCAACCCTTAAATGAGTAATTTATTAAAAAACTGTACTCCTACTTCTGGACTGTGATTAACAGTATGTCTATGTCTCAGATCTCTCTATGCAGACAGATACTTGCAATGTGATTAGTTTGATGCAGTTTTTAATGATTGCATTGTAGATCTTATCTTCAAAACAAATGCTGGTACAAATTTTTCCTTAAATAGTTTTGTGTATTTTTGAAGTACCACCCTAAAAAGAACATTTACACTAATAGTCCTTAAATATCTGTGAAAATACACAATCCCATCAATGCATAGGATGCCATTTTTTTTTTTTTTTTTTTTTAACTAATGAGCAATGCTGTTACTGGCAGGAGTTAGAAAACTGCACTTGCATGTGTTTTGTTTGATCACTTATTGAATATTATTCAAATGATGTTCAGATTCTCTAAAAAAGTATAAAGGCAATAAAAGTATAATTTTTTTTTTTTTCCTTTTAAATTAATTATGTACACCTAAATTAAATTTTACACTCATATATATATATATATATATTTTCATTTTAGCATGTGAATTAACATCATATTTTCTCATATACATCCAAAACATTGGATTTTCATTACAACAAAATCTTTTGTTTACATTTGTAAAGTGAGTGTGGATTACAGACAATTGCGAATTATGGGTATGCGGATTATAGATCCTCAACTGTACTTCTATCAAATGTCAAATACCAGCCATTTATTGATAAATTGAATACATTATTTCATGCTGTATGATAATATTAAAAATAAATATATATGTAATAAAAATGGGTGTTGGTACTCCGTTTCTGTAGTCATTACTTAGCGGTCAGGCTCACAAATTACAAATAATCTTGTGACAAAGATCTTTATTATATCCAAATAAAGGTTGAAGGTGATATAAGACAATGGAAAGTTCCTCTTATGCGAAGCATGGAGTTCTATTGGGGTTTCGTTGAACGCGGTTACCGAAATCGGCGTGGAATCTTTCAGGACTCGGGGCAGCCCAATGGCCTGCAGGCCAGCACAAACTCTTTCGTTCTTTCAGCAGACAATAGTTAAAGAAGTCACTGGAGTCTTTCGAGTCTGTTTAATTTTTGGTGAGTTTCATCTTTTCTAATCCTGTTTTTGGTGTACTTTTGGCATATTTCTAATCTCACCCCTTATTTCTTTAGTGGTTACATTAATTAATGGCACACCACTTCTTTTTGTCCATATTTCCTTTGTGTCCTATACTTCTTTGAGTCCTTCGTACTTGTTGGACAGAGTGATGCCAATTGGCGCCCCAAATCGTCAACTCTCCAGTTCATAAAAACAATATTTATAGCTTTATATTTGACATAAGTAATCAAAACCCTAATAATCATCAATTATTATCCATTTCTCTCTATGAATCTTAAATCACATCCCTAAACATCATTAAACTTATTTATGGAATATTTCAAAATGCCCATACAATTTAGATTATTAACTTGTTTATTTTTGAACGATTGCGATTACGAATTTCTGTTTTTTTATTTTTTATACATTTAAAATAACTTTATGAGATTTCGTTTAATTCCTTTTGCAATATTAATTAAAAATATGAAAATAATACCTTAAAATATGAAAATGATAATTTAAAATATAAAATTACAAATTTAATTCTTACCTCTTTTTATCCTAATATATATATATGTAACGTAGCCCTTTCTTGTAGGCTGATGTATTCCAGTCACTCCATATTAAGAAAGTTCACTCAAAGAAATACTCCACAATTGATGATGCAGTCGTTTATTTGAAGACAGTCATATTACACTTTATTAAGTCACTTCATTTTGAGCACGCTGTACAGATCCGTAGCCGAGATCGTTCCATTAACGGCGGAACCACGAATCAATTCCCCTCCTGGGACCGTCAACTTAAACTTGTTTTTGTCGTCGACTATTTAATCAAAAGCTTTCATGGAAAGAGACCCTGATTTTCGTGTGCTCCCGTTTTTATATGGATATTTCGGCGGGAACCGAAACTATTCTTATTGGATAACCAGGTCAGCCAAAATCCAACCCACATCCTTTCATTGGCTGACCCGGATATCCAGGATTTCGTATTTCGCAATGCATTGCCGCTAATTTCAACTATTGCATAATTTTGATTATGAAACTTCTTTTAATCGCGATTCCCGCGCTACGATGTGTTTTGCTGAAAAACTAACTTAACAGGGGCGCTAATTAGAATTCTCACAAAGTTGTTCTTAAAATTAAGATTTATTCTGAGCTAATAATATTAAGATATCATTTAATATTAATTTAAATATTAATTTAGAATCTTGCTTATTTTATCCTTTCATATCCCCCCCTCCAAGCCGACGCTCCCCCATACTTGCCTGCAAGTATGTGGGAAGTCCCTCAGAAGTAGAAGATACTCCAGGAAAAAGTTAAACTTAAAATGAAAATTTGACAAATTCTAAAACTTAAGTTTTTGAAAAATTTATTTAAAATGGACAATTTATTTAAAAATGGAAAATTTTATTTTTTAGAAAATTTCGTCTGAAATATTTGGTTATGGAATCATTTTTAAGTAAGAGTTATGGCCTTTCCCATTATTTATAAAAATTTATTTTTTCTTTTTTAATTTATTTACTTGTATGTTGGACTGGTCAACGTGCTCGCCTGATACATATAATGGTATTTACAGCATTTGTTTACAAACATAAGAAAAGTTTAATAAAATAATGTATGAAAACGTATGACATACTGGGCAAAATAAAATTATAACATAATATGTTTAACGGCATAACATTTTTGACAAGATATCTTTTTTATGTACAAACTAGTTTGTTGAGGGAAGTCTTTAAAATATAAAGTTCCTTTTGGCCAATAAAGTTTTTAAATGTCTTGAATAATAACATTGATCGCGGACAATAAATAATTGTTGTAAAAAGTCTGATCTTGGTTATTGAGTCCATATTATATAGAATATGTATAACAATAATTATAACACTGTAATTTTAACAGTACATTGTAAACAAATGTTTTGTAAATTGTAAACAAACTTTTCTTTTCACAAAATCTGTGTTTTTCTTTGTGTATCTTTTTAATAATGCAAAGGTATTTTAATAAAACAAAAACATAAAGTATGTGAAAAACACTTATATCATAGTACATTTTTAACAATTTCTAGAAACTTTATTTACATACTAACACAAATAATTTTTTCATAAATATAACATTTAACAGTCACATAAAATTATTTAATAAATACAATAGTGTTTAATACACTCTAATAATACTACTACTAATATTAAGAATACCAGTACTACTAGGTTTTTTCTTTTTACAACTTATTTACATAAAACCAACTTAATCACTTTATTTAGTAATTAATTGTTTTAAAATACCACATTGGTACCAGAGCTTGGTCAGCCATTGGCAAGCCAAAAAAAAAAAATTTGTTTTGTGGGTAACTTGACCCACAAAGTATTATTCTCAGTTAATACTGTTAATATTTGACTCAGTTCAGGGGTCAAGTCTTTCCAAAAAGGTGAGTTGGGTTAAAGGTGGTAATTGGTGAATTTTTACAGAGGGCAAAAAACAAATCATTTTTCCCGCACTCTCTGATCACTTTATAGTGGTGAAGATCAGAAGATCACGAGAATGATAAATAAATAAAAAAAAAATACTTGGGGCATGGAGTTGATCCCTAACTAAAATTATTCATGACTTAATTTGAATTTTTGAGGGTTATTATAGTATCTTAACTTAGATGAATGAACAATTTCTGAATTTCTTTTAAAATGGGGACTGGGTTTGTCTATTTCAAAATTAACTTCGGATATTTGTTTTAAGATTGTGTAAGGGCCTGAATAAGGTGGACTTAACTTACGTGTGTTGGGATATTGGAATTCTTCATAAATAATTTCATCACCAACTTTAAATTTAACAGGGAGAAATCGAGCATCAAATCGGATTTTGTTTTTTTTATGACATTGTATTGTTTTTTCTTTTGCTATTTTTCTAGCTTCATCAACTGAAGGATAGTAACTAGTGTTTACTAATAATGGATCATATGGTAATTCTCCTAATAATAAATAACTAGGTGGGAATTGAGTTACAGAGTGAGGTGTTAAGTTATATTGATGTAAAACTTCATCAATTAATTTAGTCCAGGGAATTTTATTTGAAGAAGAGTTAACCTTACATTTTAGACGCGTAACAATAGTCTGATTGAGGCGCTCGACCTTCCCGTTGCATTCGGGATGATGGCTACTTGTTAACAAATATTTTGTATCATAATTTCGAAGGAATTTTTTGAAACGGGATGCCGTGAATGCTGCATTCCTATCTGTTAACAATTTTTTAGGTACTTGAATTTGAAAAAGTTGTTTTAAAAAGTTTGTATAAGTTTCAGTGGTAACGCTTTTTGATGGAAATCCCCACACATAACGGGTTGCATGGTCCACGACCAAATGCAAATATTTTTTTGTAGAATTATAGTAGTTAAACCCACCAACAGTGTCCAAAGACAAACATTCAAAAGGTTTATCTGTTGGCGGTACTTCCTGTAATGACCCAAACCGTTTTTGTCTGCATTTTTTATTTATTTGACAGGTATGACAATGTTTTACAAAATTTTCAATATCTTTATTAATATTAGGCCAATAATACTGTGGTGTAATTAAATTTATCATTTTATAAATTCCTGGGTGTCCAAATTGAGTGTGGGTTTTCTGTAGGAGGCGTAATCTTAATGACATCGGGACTATTACCTTATACAAACCTTTCTTTTTAATTACAATTACATCTTCAATTTCAAGAGTTTTCTTAATGTTAATACCTGTGTTTTCTTTTTTCTGGTTTTCTTTGATTTCATTTAAGTCTAGGAGGTGTACATGGTGTGACACACTTTCCAAAACAGGCAATCTAGATAGCATATCAGCTTCAATATTTGTTGATCCTTTTTGATATTTAATTTCATAGTCAAACATACTAAGTTTAAGGGACCAGCGGAATAATCTTCCTCTTAAATTTTTAACATTTTTTAACCAAGTGAGAGACGCATGATCCGTATGTATGACAAACTTTTGACCGTGTAAATAGTGATAAAAGGTATCTAAGGCATCAATAATTGCTAAACATTCTAATTCCGTAATTGCATAATTTTTTTCATAATCTCGTAAATTTCTTGAACGGTATGCCACTGGGTGTAAAGTACCATTCACATCTGCCTGTTTAACAACACATCCCACACCATGACTCGAGGCGTCAACAAATAACTGACAGGGAGTTCTGGGATCATAAAGTCTTAAAATAGGTTTACTTATAAGAGCATTTTTTAATTTTTGGAAGGATTTTTCACATTTCTGGTTCCAAACATAGGGGACATTTTTCTTTAATAAATTATTTAAAGGAGCTCTTGTTTCGGCATATTTTGGAATAAATCTAGCATAAACGTTAACTGATCCCAAAACTCTCTGCAATTCCTTGACATTTTTTGGTGGTTTCAAATTTTTTATTACTTCAATGTTTGGATTATCAGGGGTAATTAGGCCATTAGTTATTTCGTATCCTAAAAAGTTAATTTTTGTTTTGGCAAAATTGCATTTTGATAGTTTTAATTTTAAGTTTTCTTTAACACATATATCAAAAAGTTGTTGTAGGTGTTGGAAGTGTTCATCCTCTGACTGTGAAAAAACAATTATATCATCGAAATAATTACAGGCAAAGTCTATTTTGTATTTATTTAGAATCCTTCTAATGGTTCGATTGAAGATAGCAGGGGCATTTTTAAGCCCAAAGGGAAGGTATTTCCACTCATATAATCCGAAAGTTGTAGCAAAAGCCAATTTTTCAGTATCTTTTGGGTGGATAGGAATGTGCCAATATCCACTTGCCAAATCAAGAGTGGAAAAAATTTTTGCTTTAGCTAGTTTATCTAACAAAGTATCTATTCTGGGAAGTGGTTCAGCATCTGTTTTAGTGATTGAATTGAGTTTACGGAAGTCAATACATAATCGCGTCTTTTTGCCTTCTTCCCGTTTATACACCAAAGTTACAGGTGCGGAATAAGGCGAACAACTTTCTTTTATAATACCGGCCTGTAATAAATTTTGAACTTGGGTTTTAATTTCTTCTTCTTCCTTAGGGGAAGTTCTATATGCTCTGAGAGAAATAGGTAAATCTGAAGTTAAACGAATCCTTTGTGGTTCCATATGAATTCTTCCAACATCATATTTAGATTTTGCAAAAATTTGGACATATTTTGATAATAAAGTAGGAAGTTTTCCTTTTCTAGCAGACTGAGGATTTACGTGGTTCTCAGTGGCTTGAGTGTACTTGAACTCCCTTACTCTATTGTTTGTTGGAATATTGAATTTTTCTTTTGACTATTGGTATTTTCACTTTCAGAAGTTATATGTAAAGTTTGTGTACATTTAGGTATATTTTTTAACAATGGGAGAATGGTATTATTTTGTTTTACCAGCTTTTTAGCACAATCAATAGTCAATTGAAACAGACAACAATGTGATAAGCTAAGGAGAGCATTAGGTAAGTTATTATCTAATATAAACATTTCTATATTTTTTGTAATATTACCAATTTGTAATTTAAAGTAACATTTTTCTCGAATTGTCAACCTCCCCTGTGTTTGAATGACGTGTAATGGTGAGACCTTTTTTGTTTGAAGCTTAAATTTATGAACAACATGTTGAGGAATAATGCTTAAGCTGCTGCCCGTATCGAAGATTAAAGGAATGGTAGAGTACGATTCTGGATTTTTAACACCTTGATTAGTTTGCTTGTTTTTTCTTTGGATATCCTTGTATATAATGCGACCGGTCGCGGCAAACTGTCAATAGGTGTTATTTGTTCCTTCTGTTGTATTATCTACCACTGTTGACTCTTCTGTGACATGAGTTGGATTTTCTTGTTTGAAAGGGCATTCACTATGCCAATGAAAAGAATTAGGAATGTTGCGTTTTGAACAATGTTTACATGGGAGAGGAGGCAAAGTGCCTTGAAAGTGAATGTGTGTATTTGGGTTTGGAAAATGGGGTCTAGGCCCTCTTAGATTGGTTCGAGTATTGTTTGTGAAATTTGGTCTGTTTTGATTAGGGTATCCCATATGTGGTCTCTGCACATTAAGAAACCGGTAACTCAAGGGTTGTGGTCGGGGAGCATATTGAACTGGGTTTCTATTTTCCCTGTCTTGTGGATAGGTGAACCTTTGAAATTGACCTGGCAACTTGTTTGGACGGGGATCAGCAGATTTTTCAGATATCTGCAGTTTATTTAATTTGTGGACAAGATCCCTCCATTCGTTTAGTGTTTTTGGCGCATTAGCCACAACAAGTTGTCTTAAAGTCAGTGGCAATCCGTCGGTTAATCCTTCCATGAGAAATTTGGGTTCTAAGCCTAGTGCTCGCCCTACTTGGAGTTTTTTCTGATAATACTCCATGACATTTTCACCTGCCTTAAAGCGAATGCTCGAGAAATCTGTTAACGATGTTTCACCTGGTGTCGTGAATTCCTCTGTAAAAATTTCAACCAATTCCTCCCAATGAAGCATGTTTAAACTGTTCTTTATATACACTGTGAGGGCTTTACCCTTCAAAAATCTTTGTATATTACGGACTCGCCAAACCTCATCTTTTCCATTCTCCTCACACCAGGCTTGAAAATACATTAGCCAGGGCGTCCACATCATGCCGTTTTCAGGGCAAAAAGCAATGAGGACATCGTCCTCTCTTACAGTGGGAGATTTATTTATATTTAAAGATTTCTTTACATCACTGGTACTACTCATTGCCTTTACTAGTGTGTTTGGGGAGGGCAGTTTACTCACATTAAGTAGGTTATTTTCTAAATTGGTATCCACAAGTAAATTTTCCTCTGTACCCTTAGAGGGTGTCAATAAACATGTTGAGGTGTCACTTTCGGACATATTTAACTTTATTTCACAATTCAAAATTTTGAAAAAACTAAGAACTTTTTTTTTTTTTTTTTTTTGAAACAGGTAATTTATTTAATTTTGCTAATTAAGTTTGGTATTTATTAATTATCACAGCTTTACCAAAGTATTCAATAAATTAAATATCACAATCAATATAAATAGTCTATTTTTTTTTTTTTTTTTTATCACAGTTATTATATCACCTAAATAAATCCAAATAATAAATAAACATAAAATAAACAAATAAATCACATTTATTGACGTGCAAAAATAAATACTTCTGGCTACTCTTTGTCTATAGTAATAAATAGCACACCACAAAATTCTTATTTCTGAAAACAAGGAATCCAATTTTTCAAAAAAAAAAAAAAAAATTTAATTTTCTATATAAATATTTATGAAAATTTTATTTTTAAATCTCTTAACATAAAATATAATAACCAATTAAGAATTTATTTTATTTCTGTATTTATTTAATTTTATTTTATTATTATTATTATTATTATTATTATTATTATTTTTTTTTTAATCAAATTTCAAAAATTTTAATTTTCTATATAAGTATTTATGAAAAGCTCTAAATTTAACATATGAAATATAATACTTTTGCAAACCTAGTAAAAATCTGGTATATTATTATTATTTTAAATCTGACAACAAGTAATTAACCTTAAAACATTTTCAATTCAAATCATAAAATATATCGCAAAAATAAACGATGTCAAACATTATCATAGTTCATTTTTATTAACAACTTAAGATAAATATAAAGTCACTAAAAAATCATCCTAAATATAAATAAAATGAAACTCACTCACCCCTTTTGTTGACCCACACTGAGATGAAAACACAATAATAAATTAAAAAAAATAAAATAAAAACCCTATTTTTATTTCCTGTGGAGAAAGGGAGTTTTATTCAAAACATCTGTTCTAACACATAAAAAAGATGTTTCTGGCAGGCTTGGGACTCATCCAGAAGAGGCCATCTGTTTGTTGTTTGTTATATCACAACACTTGAAAGCACGGCACTTAAGAAAGCAATCAAAAAAAAATCTTGGATCAAAACTGGCGTAAGTCACACATCTTGTTTTTCCTTTTTCCGGCATCTTTCACACAAAACTGGTGTAAGTCAATATTTTTCCTTTCTACTATCCTTTGAGTACAGATGATGTTACTAATGTTGCTTGCTTTTTAAGGGCACTATTTCTTTCTGACATCGTCCGGTTTGATTTAGGAAAGTCCGGTCCGTTTTTGGAAAAATTTCCGGTCCGGTTTTGGAAAGTTCCGGTCCGTTTTTGGAAAAATTTCCGGTTCGGTTTTGGAAAGTTCCGGTCCCAGGAGGTCATAAATATTGCAGTTCCATTCAAATAATTAAAACTAATATAAGGTGCTGACCACAACTTATTTCATGCTGACTTGTTGGTTTTCCCTTACAGGACTATCCTGATCGGCTTCGTTGTAACGTAGCCCTTTCTTGTAGGCTGATGTATTCCAGTCACTCCATATTAAGAATGTTCACTCAAAGAAATACTCCACAATTGATGATGCAGTCGTTTATTTGAAGACAGTCATATTACACTTTATTAAGTCACTTCATTTTGAGCACGCTGTACAGATCCGTAGCCGAGATCGTTCCATTAACGGCGGAACCGCGAATCAATTCCCCTCCTGGGACCGTCAACTTAAACTTGTTTTTGTCGTCGACTATTTAATCAAAAGCTTTCATGGAAAGAGACCCTGATTTTCGTGTGCTCCCGTTTTTATATGGATATTTCGGCGGGAACCGAAACTATTCTTATTGGATAACCAGGTCAGCCAAAATCCAACCCACATCCTTTCATTGGCTGACCCGGATATCCAGGATTTCGTATTTCGCAATGCATTGCCGCTAATTTCAACTATTGCATAATTTTGATTATGAAACTTCTTCTAATCGCGATTCCCCCGCTACGATGTGCTTTGCTAAAAAACTAACTTAACAGGGGCGCTAAAATAGAATTCTCACAAAGTTGTTCTTAAAATTAAGATTTATTCTGAGCTAATAATATTAAGATATCATTTAATATTAATTTAAATATTAATTTAGAATCTTGCTTATTTTATCCTTTCATATATATGATGTGGCCACCACATGAGCTTCATATACACTCATTGAAATTGACATATTGTTTCGATAATATTGACATTTTTATGTGTAATATAAATATTGTTTGTAAATAAAAAAACAGATTCCAGGACAGGAATTTTCCCGAAGCAAGCTGATAAAACTATCACTTGATCGACAAGCCACAGTAAAAAGATTATACACAGCAAAGAGTATGAATATCATTTGTTCAGAAACAGTATTCTACAGTTTATTCCAGTATCTCTCATTAACAAATGCAGAGAGTTCAGTGGAATTTGCTTGAATGTGGATGACCTCCTTTTATACACTTTGGTAAAAATTAATGGCAAGAAACAATACATTACAGTATAGGATCCATTATCCAGAAAGCTTGGGACCTGGGATATTCTGGATAAGGATTTTTCCATAATTCGGAACACTGTATTATATGTATAAAAATGGTACAAAATAATTTTATAAATAACAGTACCTATATATTTGTTCATTTAATAAATTATTTTCACACACACACACACACACAAAAAAAAAAAAAAAAAAAAAAAATTAGAACTTTAAACTATAAATAATAATTAATAGTAATAATAAATTAAAAATAAATAAACTTATATAAAATTTAATTTTGGACCTGAGAGTAAAATCCTTTCATTTGGATTTTGCAAACATTTCTATATTTTTTTGCTTATAGTGTGTCTCTGATACTAATAGTTCATAAATGTTTCAAATATTTTTAGCACATAATGCTAAATATTTTATGAAATGAATTCTAAAAATAATGGAAATTAGTAAAAACTATTTAAAATTTTTATAACAATTGGGACTTCATGCATGCAACCTGAATTCAAGGATAAAATTCATCTGCTATTGGACTGTTATTAATGTTTATCTATTAAGAAATACCTTAAAAATTCATTTTCTAACCTAAATTTGCAAAGTTTTCAGTAATTATTTATACAGTTTTGTACTCATCCTATTTCCCCAGATTAACACCATAGCATTAAAGAAAGTAGGTAGTAAAACTATAATTCTGACTGCTGCTATTGTATAACTTTAATTATTAAATTTTATGATAATTAAAAATTTTGGTAGTTGGAATTTTGCATTCTGGTTTTTGGAACATTCTAGATAACGGGTTTCCGGATAACAGATCCTATACTGTATATGAAAAAAGTTAACTCTGCTTCACATTAAAAAAAAGGGCTTAATACTTCTGGTAATTCTGAAATATTTTCCTCCAAATTTGGTTGCTAATCTTACTAACTTGCCAAGATTGACAACTTGGTGTCAATAGAGATGTAAAAGTAAAGAGACTTTCAGTGGTCCATCAGCTCAGTTGATTAAAGTGTAAAGCTAATAATGCGACGGTCATAGGTTTGGTCATACAAGGGCTAATGTTTTACTTTTTGCAGATAATTAATAGTAAAGATGCCAACTGATAAAAGAAAGTCTTTCAGTAACCTGCTTAATTTTAGATTTTTCGATTAGTTTTTTCTTTTAATTAATGGAAAATTTTTCAGCTGGCAAGATTTTGGTGCTGCTACCTGTTGTCATAGAGTGAAGACGATAATTTGTCTAAAAAACACAATTCTTGAATAACAGCAGCATCACTTGTCACGCAGTTAGTACCGAAATTGAAATATTTGATTAAGGTGCAAAAGTAATCAGTGAAGATCCAGAATCAAAAAAGTGCAGATGCTGCCGAAGCCAGGGTTGGGTTTCTTCCAGGACAGTGGAAGAAAGTGGAAAAAAACCAGAAGAAACTGGAAGAAATGGAAGAAACCAACAAAAAGACAAAACAGATGTTCAAAATTGAAACTCATTAACTGTATATTAACTCAAAGCATAATATAGTGTCAAATCAAAACTATAATTCAATTAATATTAAAAATATTATTTTTAGAAAAATAACTTTAAATATATACAGATGATGTGTTCTTACTACTTTATCGGTAGGGTATTTTTTAACAATTTCTACCATTTCTGAAAAAAAAGAAATCCCTACAAGTTTTTTAAGTATAAAAATGTGTAATTTTATATGTGGAGAAAAAAAAATGTAATTAATTAAAGATTAGCTATTTTTTATATGTACATACTAGCATTCATATTTCAATGCTAACTTTTAAAGACTGATATTTTTAGAATTTTTTGCATATATACTAACTCATATTATTATGTATTATATGTTCAAGTAGTACAAATGATAATACTTATGGAATTTAGACAAAATATTTGTTCACAAAAAAAAAAAAAAAATCTTTGTATGGCCTCTAAGCTGGTAACCAATGGATTGTATCAAAAAGTCCAAATAATTTTAAACTCCTCTGCAAGTTCTCCAGGATAAAAAAAAAAAGAAAAGAATTTCTATATTTTCTATTCATCTATTCTAAGTTGAGAAACAGATTGCAGTATTGAACTGCTAAAAAACTTTTCATTTGTTATACTGTATCTATGGCAATAAAGAAAATGAGTTTTTTGATGACATTTTGTGATGCAATTAATTTTTGCATACCCGTTCCCTTAATTAACTGAATGTTAATTAAAAGCTCTTTTATCAGAAAGTAAGCAAGTGATCCTTACTATTTAGTATCAGTTAAAGAAATAAAATTGTTTAAATTATAAAACTTTATTCTGATTAAATTGAAATTGATTTCTTTAATGGATTTTGAGTATTTTAGAGAGCGATCTGATCTTGGCTAAAAATCTCATGTAATTATTAATTTATTGTATATAATCAATAATTAGATTTTTATAGGCAAAATAAAGTTTGCTTTAAGTTATTTATATGAAAAATGCATCCATTGTATCTCACAAAGCTGCAACGTATTACTATATGATAATTTTTAAAGAAAAACAATTTCTTCCATTTCTTCCAGCCTGTTTTTTCCATGGTTTTTCCCGCGGTTTTTTCCACCTCGGAAGAAACTTGCCAATCCTGGCCGAAGCGAAGCAGGAAAAGAATAATGCTAGTAAATATAATAATAATAACAAGTAATAATAATAATAACAGCCCTTTCTTTTCTATAAACCTCTAAAAGCAGATTTTCCACCGCTTTCCCCTCCCAGTCAGCAAAAACTAACATTGTTTAAAAGAACCTTAAAAAGTTAATTATGATAATTTTATGCATATACTTTCTAGTACTGCTTTATTTAACCACTTTGATTCCCAAGGTGAGAAGGGGCTATGTTTAAGGCTCCAATACAAAATACAATAGAACTTGGATAATTCAAAGTTGAAGGGACCAGAAAAAAATTTGAAATATCCAAAAATTCGAATTACATATACTATTTTGTCAAAAAAAAAAAAAAAAAAAAAGAGATAAATTAAAAAATTAAAACTCTATGATCAAAGATTTAACACATAAACTTTATATCTAAGAATACTGCTACATTCCCCTCCCATTAAATCAATATTTTTTACGAGCTTAATTATTCCACACTTTTTTAAAAATAGTCAGATATTTTTTATTTCTTCTTTAAGTACAATCTTTGTGTCATAGCATGTGACTTGATACAAAAATAGAATCTTCTTCATTAGACATGACTTTCAATTAAAAAAAACCTCCAAGTTCACGTATATGCACCCTATCTTCTGATGCACAAGTTAGGGGCTTCTCTTGTATTTCCTTATCCTTCTTTTGAAAGACTGATAAAATATATTAGCTGAGAAAAATCTCTGTAACAAATTTTACAGTAATATTTTAAAGGTAATCGTATGAAAAATTCGAATTATCCAAAATAGAATTCGAATTATCCACGATTTTTTAACATTATTTTAATACAAAATTCAAGGGACCGAGTAAAAAGTTCGAATTATCCAAAATTTCAAATTAAATAAGTTCGAATTATTCAAGTTTCACTGTATCCACAAAATCAAGGGAAAGAGAGTGAGAATAAACATACCTTAGAATTGTTGCATGTAAGGCAGGAAGCTATACCTCTCTGAAGAGGTTTAAAGGTTGTCAACACAGTCTCCTTTCTTAAAATGGATAGCAAGAAGGCTAACAACTCAAGAGCAGTACATATATTACCATAATTAGGCTGTAGATTTTCCTAAAATGAGAAAGAAAATGCACCAATAACACTTTTAACGGCCCTCTTCACTTACCGTCGCCGGAAGCCTGAACCAATGTTATTCTATGGGGAAATTTTCTTTACAAATAACTTATTAACTAATACACATTTTTTTATTCTGTTTTCACATTCTGAAAATTCACAACTGTTCAATTGACGGACCTTTTCCAAAAATGTATTTTTTTAATATTTTATTTTGAAATTACAAAATGAAAACATTTCACATAGTGAAAATTCGTATTTTGCAGCTTCAAAATAAAATATAAAAAATTAAAAAAATAATTAAAAAAAAAAAAGTCCATCAATTCAACAGCTGGGAATGTTCAGAATGTGAAAACAGAATTTAAAAATATGTATTAGTTAATAAGTCATACTTGCCAACCAATTTTAATAAAAAAAGGGAAGATTATTGTTAAAAAACCAGAAGATTTCACAAAAAAAGGGAAGATTTTTTTTTCTTTGACGTATTAAACAATACAGTTTTACAATTTTAATATTTTGAAGGAATCTATAAAAATGTTTTACTATAGATTGATTATACTCAGGGGTAGTGCCAGCTAGGGGGCCAGGGGGCCAGGGGGCACGCCCCCCCCTCCCCCGTTGGGGAGTCTGTGCTCTTTCAATATTAAACTCTTTCAAGTCTACTTCTAGAATCTAAAGAACAAAGTTTAAATTAATATTTATTATCATTTATGTTTCAGATAGATAAAGATTAAGAAACAAAAGACTTCTGCAGAACATTTGATTGCTGATCACTAGTTGTAGATAAAAGAAGGGAGGGATGGACAAAAAATAATTACAAAAAATAATTACATCTGCAAGAAATATTTAACAATTCTATTTCTTTACATGTTCTAGAATCTCGTAAAGCAAGTTTGAAATGAATATTGACATTCATCTTATCGATGGAGAAAGATTGGGAATGGGGAGTTTTCGTAGGATATTTGGGATTTCTTTTTAAAACGAATGATATCTGCGACTTTTTTAAAAACGGAAGATTTCATCATCTGTCCGGAAGACCAGAAGATACGCTAAAAAACCGGAAGTCTTCCGGAAAAACCGGAAAGGTTGGCAAGTATGATAAGTTATTTGTAAAGAAAAATTTCCCATAGAATAACATTGGCTTTGGCTTCTGGCGGCGGTGAGTGAAGAGGGCCCTTAAGAACAGAAAGTAGCAAGATTTTTTTTCCTAAAAACTAACCTTCACAGTATGCAATAATTTATCAAACCAGGCTAATTTGAGCTCAGCATTCGGCCAAACATCTGGTTTCAAAGCAGTTTTCAATAAGGCTACACAGCGTCTTGACAGTACTTCCCCAGTGGAACCTGCTGCAGTAGATGTCTCATTCACCTAAACAAGATAAATAAAAGAAAAGAATTGAATCAGGATATAAAAATTCCCAGAGTTTTCCCCCTGTCTCTTTTAAAAGTAAAATGCATTCTCATGCAGCATTAGAATCTAAGTCAACTGAACAATCCAGGCCACAATATATTAACTCACTATAGTTGGAGAAAATCATATAATTGACAGGGTTCCCACTCAATTTCAAAAATAAAATTTCCTGACTTTTCCAGGTCTATTTTTAGGAAATTCCAGTCACAAAATTTGGTTCGAGGTATAAAAAATAGCTTGTGGTATGAAACAGAACATAGCTCGCGACATAAAAGACAACATAGTAACGTGACTTGTGATGTAAATTGAATGCTCAAAAAGCATTTTCCAGGTTTTTGAGTAATATTTACAATTTTCCCTGACTTTTTTTCGTAATTTCAAATTCCCTGACTTTTCCAGGTTTTCCCTGTTCTTCCTGACCTGTGGGAACCCTGAAATGATTCTCCCCCCCTCCCCCCTTGTTATAAAACATTCAAAAAAAAAAAAAAAAAAAAAAAAAAAAGACTTTCCTTCAGGCAATAAAAGTAGATAATTTAAAATTAAAAACTGAAATAAAAATTTAATTGCGAAAAAACTGTCCTTGTTCTATGTTCTTCCTAAAAAAATTTAAATTCCCTGAACTTCCCCTGTTTTAGCAATAAACCTTGAAATTCTCTGAGTTTCCCTTCTTTCTTAATAGACTTTTCAAATTCCATGGAGTTTTTCAGGCTTTTCATGAAATCCAGATACCATAGATACACTGTAAATGTGTTCATGAAAAAAAAAATAAATAAATACAATAGTAATAATAGGTTTTTCTTCAAGAACAATTGCTTTAATAACTTTTAAAAATATTTTTAGCCAACTTTTAAATCATGATAAAATGCACTAAAGAACTAGTGTTGAGTAATAAAGACTAAGAACTTTGTAATAAAACACCATAAAAAGCAAAATCAAGCAACAATTTTTTTAAGTCAAAACAATTACAGGGTGGCTACAGAGTTTCAGAAAATAAGTTCCCTGATTTTTTCATGATATTCATGACAGAATTTTGACAAATTTCCATGATTTCCGTTACCTATTACATACATTCTATAATTTTTTGTATATTGCACTCTTGTGTAACATGCTCGTTAAACCACTGCAATTAAAAAAAACTATACTGATCGGCAAAAAAATCTTTTTATCTTTTTTCTTTATTCACTTATAAAAGGCAAAATACAATTCAAAATTTTGGAGAAATTAACAAAACTCATTTTAATTGTACAACATATTAACATCAAGAGATAAAAAAATTTAATATAAATTCAAGAAAACAGCCTACCGGAAAATTCTTGCTAAAAAAGTGCCGACGCAACACCTGGGATTTTCGGAGTTCAAGCCTGATGATGGTGTGGATCCAGACCGAAAAATTTAGGAAGAATTTCCAAGTAGGCCATTTTCTTGAATTTATATATGTATAAACAGGAAATTTTATTTAAATATTTAAGTATATAAAAATATTATTTATACTTTTATTTTTTAAGGTTAACTTGGTAAGATTTAACTAGATAGAAGCCAATCCTGTGCAATCATGGTTAAAATAACACCTACAGTACACTCTCAAAAATCCGCACAGCTTAAAACGAAGTGTTTTGCAGATTTCTGAATTTTGCAGATTTTAGAATAATTTCTTTTATTTACATCTTAGAACCTTATTTGAGTAACAGATCTTTAAGAAACAATTTATATGTTATACATACAATGCTGAAGTAAAGTGTGCCTAATAAAAGTACAAATATTTTATGAAATTTTAATTCAAAGAACAAATTTTATACATCATATTATAGTTGCAAATTATCTAGAGTTTTGAAAAGTCTGATCAATAGTAGTTTAAATAAGAATATTTATACATATTTATTTCCCTATAACCTGCAAAAAAGTCAGCAATTCTTGGTCAATCACATAAATTTGTGCTATGAGAAAGTTTGAATATTTATCTTCATGAAAGAAAATCTTTCATGAAAACTGTCTTTCTCCTTCTTCCTCTAAATTAATATGATTTATTTTTTGATAATTATATATAATTACACTTATCATTTCCTCCTCTGTAACATGTTGAGTGATTGGAGATTCACCAGCACAAGTTCATAATTGATTTATCTTCTAATACAGTTGAATTTTTGCAATCCACTAATCAACAAATCAGTTGTGACAATGTTTGTTTACATTGCAAATGATATGTGGATTTTAGAGAATTGTGGATTTTAGGGTTGCGGATTTTTGAGAGTTGACTGTATTTGGCGATCTTTTAATCAAGCTTGCTGGGCAAAAATGAAAATTTCCCTGATTTTGGGATATTTTTTATAAAATTCCATGATATTTCCATGATTTCCCTGTTTTCCCTGATTGTCGCCACCCTGAATTAAGCAAAGCACTTCACGAAGCAGGCTCGAGCGTTGGTTCAGAGCATGAATGTACATCAGAATCCATGTTAAAAGTTGCACATCAAGTCAGATTTCCCCTTTCTCCCTTCTCATGTAATCCTACTGGATTTTCCCTACTTTGTATTTTAACCCTACAAGGCTCAATTTTTTTTTAGTGTGCGACAAAAATATATAGGTTTTAATGAGTGATCAGAAGGTAGAGAAAACTTATAAAAATAAAACCCTATTTTACGGAAAACTCAACTTTTTAACTCAACGTACCGTATGTGGAACATACATAAAAATATGATTTACTAATATGTCTACTATTGTAATAGAAAAAAAAAAACTTACCTCTGCAAAATAGACACTTCGTTACAACACACAGTATTTTTTTTCGAGTCAAAACTGTTCAATAACTATTCTTTTTTTTTTATTTTTGAATTCAGACAAACGACTAACGTATCCCTTTCATTCCAATTTCACACCGAGTGCACTCTAACAAAAACACGAACGACCTCTTTAGGTAAAGATTCGCATGACTACATTGCTAAATGTCAGTAGCTTCTATCGAGATGTCAAGAGAGGTTGCTTCTAATAGTTTTATAGCTATAGGAATGATTAAAGTCGGTGTTCCACATAGGGAACTGGGTGCCTTGTAGGGTTAAGACTATCTCATTGAAAAATGGCAATTCCAAAATTCTGTTTCATAAAGTCCATCATTTATATACAGATCTTTAAAAATTTTTCTCTAAGATAAAAGGCATGCTCAGAAAGTGGAACTTAAAAAGCACAATTTGAAAAACTTCATCGAATATTATCCATCTTGCCTTTTTTAATTAATTATATGTCTTCTCCTAATACTATTTTTGAAAACCCATCTACAAGTTGGCACAACTGCATTTAATGGCAATTGCATCATATACTATTTTATAGATGATTCTGATACTTCATTGCAATAGGCTGGAGCTTCAGTTAATCAGTCATCAGCCATCTAAAGTTAATTATTCACGTAGACTTTCAAAATGTATCTGCTTATGCAATTTTTTCCTTCTAGAATAACCCCTTCTTAGTGCATTGATTTTTACTTTCCGAACACTATAGTGAGGAAAGTATTGTAATCATGTTAGAAATCCGAATTTGAAATTTTGATGTTTCTATACGTTTCGAGGACCCCTGAGTCCGTTTTCACTATTATTATGATGATGTATGTATGTGTGTATGTATGTGTGTGTGTGTGTATGTCTGTGAGTGAACACGCTAGCATCTAAACACTTTGTTCGAATAAGCTGAAAGTGGGTATGTGTATTGTAAGCCACCCTAGTACGAACCCTATTGATTTTGGTGAATCTAGCACTTGTAATTTTTTTACACCAGGAAAAGGGGGGACACCAGGAAAAATTCTTTATCATTATGGCCTATGCGGCTAAATTTTTAAAAGTGCGATAGCGTCTAAATGCTTTATTAATCTGAGCAAAAAATTTGTACACATGTTATAGGTCACAGTTGCACAAACTGTACAGATTTTGGTGAATTTAACACTTACAGTTTTTTACAGGGACACAAAGAAAAATTCTTTATCATTATGGCCTATGGGACCCAATTTTTAAAAGTGCGATAGCATCTAAACGCCTTATTCAATTGAATTGAAAATTTATATGAATATTATAAATCACTGTTGCACTCACTATAAGTATTTTGGTGAATCTAGCCTTTATAAGTTTTTACAGGGACACAATGAAAAATTCTTTATCATTATGATCTATGGGCTCACAAGTTCAGTAGCGTTCAATAAAACATCGTGTAATACAGAGAGAAAAATACTCAAACACTCTATTATGGTTTTCTCTCTTTTGTTCGTTTAACAACTCCTCTTTCTTTACTTTATCGACAAAACTGTTAATGACTCGATGTTTGGAAAGTCGAGTGGAGTCACTCCAGATTTTTTATGCTATAGAAGAAGATATATCAATTTCCTGATACATATTAACAACTGAATTAAATTTCTCAATCTCTTTCAGCCATATACATTTAGGTAAAAGCGTTAAAAAAAAAAAAAAAGAAAAAGATATTGGTACCTGACAGGCCATTCTCAAAAGAAAATTCACAATTGAATCAGCATGGTCTTTATCAACAGGCTTGTAACGATCCATCTGCTTGGCAGCAGATCCCTGTAAACTTCGAATTCGCTTGATATCGACAGATTCAGGCAAGGCATTGCGCTTTGAAACATTGATTCCAGCACCTTGCAATGGATCTGCAGACTAGCATAAAAAATAAAGAAGAAGATAAGTTTAAAAAACTAATTAAAACTTCCTAAATCACACTATAAGTGTAAGTTAAAAGGACTCTTTGGAAAATCTTGCAAACTTTTTCAATGTGGATCCGTACCATCCTCAGGCATAAATTCCAGATGTTCTAAGGTGTCTTCTGTTAGCACTTTTGTCAGTCCCTTCTTTTTCTCTCAACCAGATGTTTCCACTTTTAGGTGTCCATAGATGGTTCGTTCTGGTTGCAACTGTGCACGTTCTGTATTATTTCAATTGCTTCACAATTCCCGGCATAACGGTAATTCTCGTAATTTGCTTTTTTTTTTTTTTTTAAACCATCAAAATCTATTTTTATGCTACTGTTTTGAAAAATTCTAGTTATTAAGAGCAGTGGTGGCTTTAATAAATTTTCTATTGTTTTTATGTTCTTTGATTTGGGTTTTTCTTTTTCTTTTTGTCATTCCTACATAAAATCTTTTTTTATTATCGTCTGTTTTGGAATTGAGAGAAAAAGGAGGGACTGACAGAAGTGAACTCAGAAGACACCTAGAACGCCTGGAATTTATGTCGATCCACACCGAAAAAGTTTGCAAGAATTTCCAAGCAGACCTTTTAACTTACATTTTATTTATCAGATAAGTATTTCAAAATCTATATACATGAATAAATAAGTAAGTAAATATTTATATTAAATCATTTTGTGAAGTGGTTACTACTTTAATTTATACATGCTTTAATTTCTATAAATTATGTATTACCTAACCTCAGATGAAGTATGATCATGTAAAATTTAAACTGTTAAAAAAAAAAAAAAAAAATTCTTAAAGTAGAAAAAGAGATTTTTTTTTTTTTTTTAAAGAATATTTTTTTAATTTAATGTTATATATATACACATATTAGTAAATCTGCATATCAGAGACCTAAGCAGCAGTCAGTGACAAAATAAAATTTTAACTTTTAACACAATGATATTTATTTAATGTCTCATTTAACTAAATCAGCAATTCTTGCCCAGACTGGTATTCATCAAAATGTTCCGTTGATTTTATTAACAATGATAAGAGAGGGATAGATTTTATGGGTTTAAAAATACATTTGTTAGTTCCAATCTCACCATTAAAAAAAAAATATTTTCAAGATTCTCAAAAACATTTTAATGAAATTAACATTTTGAAGATTTTTAAGGTCTAAAAATCAATCTCATTTATCGGTAGCTTTTTTTTTTTTTTCCCTTTCTTTCTTTTAAGGTTCAAACGATTTTCTTTCTCTCTCTCTCTCTCTTTTTTTTATTAATAAAGATATCTATAGAATCTCAGTCTAAAAAAAAAAAAAAAAAATTACTTTCCAACTTTTTATTTTTAGCTATTTTAAAAAATAGCTCTAACAATTTACATGAAAATTATAATTTAGGACTGTAAGAAGAATAATTTAATTAAAAAAAGAAAAGAAAATAATAATAAAAATTTCACAGTCATGGTTCTTTAAATAATTTGACACTAAAAGAATAATGTAAGTACAAATGATGACATCTTTAAACTGCTAAAACAATTTATTTAATATAAGAAAACAAATTCATTAAACAAAACCATTCATTTCAAGTTGTAATAATAGACGGAAACTCTTTTTTAGTTATATCATTAAGGCAAAGAAATGAACATAAGTGACCTGAAGCAAAATCAGATAAATCAAGATTTAGACCTAAAAATTAAAATGTTAAATTACTCACTAGTGCCTGAACATCCTTTTAGCTTACTTGTGAATTTTTAGCATTTATTTTTTTCTTTCTTACCTGATTACCAAAATTAATAATTTTCTAGTCTGAATTTTTTGAAGGAACATTTAAAAAATGTCCAATTTTTATGAAGGATTAGTTTTTAAAATGTTGATTTTTGTCAAGGGTTCATTTTAAGAATGTTGATTTCGGTAAAGGATCTTTTTTTAGAACCCAGGATTTTCGTACATAGATCTCGCAAGGAAACATTCAAAAGGTGTCATCTTCAAAAAGTATTGAAAAAAATATATGTGATTCTACTCTTCATGAAACACCAGAAAATGAAAAAAATATCGGCTGAAATTAATTACAGAGACTTTAAAAAGCTATCAAAATGAAGCATATTTGGCGATTTAGCGCTGTTAGGCGATACGTTTGCTAGCACCGAGATTGCCGTGTACGAACAGAACCGTATTTTACTTTTCCGTCAAGTACTCAAAATCAATCGCCTAGCAGTGTGAAATAGCCAAATATGCTTAATTTTGATAATTTTTTGTGGTTGCTGTAATTAATTTCAGCCAATAATTTTTTCATTTTCTGGTGTTTTATGAAGAGTAGAATCACATATATTTTTTTCTATACTTTTTGAAGATGACACCTTTTGAATGTTTCCTTGTCAGAAAAAAAATCATTTTACCATAATCACTTGATAAAATTTACTGTTTTTTTTTTTCATTATTGTTATTATCTATTTTCTGTGTGTGGCCGATTGTGACAGATGGAAAATGATAATTTTTACAGATGATTGTTAAAATTTGGAATTATTTTCGCTTTGTTTAAATGATAATAATACTTTTAACTGTATTTAAAAACGTGGCAAATCGTTTAATTTTTTTTAAGTCACCATGGGGTGAAAATTAAAACTGGATAGAAATTAAGAAAATAAATTTACTGGTCTAACTTCATTATTTTATGAATTATTACAACTAAAATGTGTCAATCTTTTATAGGCACACTGTATTTTAAAAGGAGAAATCTTTTCCCATAACCAAGGGTTGATCAAGGTTTTAATTTTTGGGTCCCTTTTTTTTGTGAAAATCAAAATATTTTTGTGAAAAAATAAAATATTGCATAAAACCTTCCATTTTTACAGTCATTGTATATAATGTTTAATATCAAATTAATGGAGTTTCGTCTAGCTAAATTAAGAAATTAATTAAAAGTAATAAAATATTGAAAACATGGAAACATTTTATAAAAGGATCATTTTTATAAAACAAAATCTTGTGAAGGGGCTCATTTTATAAATTTGAATTTTGTGAAGGGCCCCAAAAGAGACCTAAATTTTGCCTGGATCGATCCCTGGCTACATATCATTGATGTTAAACCACTCTATTGATGCCTATTCAAAAAGATAGCCAAAACCATATTATATCATAAACAGTACAAGAATGAAAAAACACAAAACTAAACAAAAATGTTAGGTTTGTTTAAAATAGTCTATTAATTGCTGTTTTAAAGTGTTTTTTTTTTTTTTAAGATATTCTCTTCAAGTATTTTTGGTAGCAAAATAAAATTCAATTAGAAAATATCCTTTACTTTAAAAATATATACCTAAATAATATCCTTTTACAAATGATCTTCAATTCTCTTCACTTCGAACGGTCTTTTTCTTTTAATTAGGTGTTAGAAAAAGACCATTCGAAGTGAAGAGAATTGAAGATCAAGAGGAGGAAATGAACCAAAACAGAAGGAGTATCACTACAATGCACTGATGATCAACACGATTGTTGTCTGAAATATATTTGTTTTAAATAAACCGTAAGTGCATATTTTGTAAAAGGATATTATTTAGGTATATATTTTTAAAGTAAATGTAATCTAATCCTTTTTTGAAAATAAGTTAATTTGTTTTAGAAAATATCCTGCTCAAAAAAAAAAAAAAAAAGACTAAAATTTACAACTAATACGACAAAAATAAATATTCTAATAAATTTAATATATAAGAAAATTACGCAGGTAACAGAATACAAATAGAAATTTCAGATAATTGAAAATGATTTTATTATTTTGAAGAATTAAAAAAAAAAAAGGGGGAACATTCTGTTATTTAAGACTTGATTACCTACACAGTAATATTTATAAAGAACACTGATGAACAAATTATATTAGAACATATCATTCATTTTTAATAGACTCTTCCCAGTTTCGTCTGCTCAATCATGTGATACAGGAAAACGAATAATCGAATTCAATTTAATATTGTTCTTAAGAACAAAAATATAAAATAAAAATTTAATATAAAATAAAATAATTTAATATAAAATAAAATAAAAGTAATATTGCGCATTTGTAAACAGTAGAATACTGTACTGTATTTGTAAATTTAATAATTTTTTAAAAACACTTTGTGTGTTTATTTATTTTCAACTGTAAGAATTGATTTTTGTATATTCTAGCGTAACTGTTACATTAACTGATCTAGCAATAAATAATAGCTTGTTTTTGTGGAGTGTTTATGGATTAAAATTTGAAATTTTAATAAGTTTTCATTTAATTTAATTGCATAAAGGTGTTACAACAAGTTCATTAACTTAGTTACTGGTCTGAATGTATTTACACAGCACGATATTGCACTGTCACTGATTTAAGTAACAAAAATCAGAGTATTTAACATGTTCTTCATGAACATCAATAACAAATATAAACTAAATGATGATTGCAAATGTATACAGCAAACAAAAGATGATGAATAATGACATAAAATGGACTAAAAATGATGATGTATAAAAAAAAAAAAAAACACAGATTAAATACGATTGATCAAAAATAAGAGTAGAAAATAGGTTATTTCAGCAATTGCTCTAGATAAACAATCTTCGTCTGCTTATTGTTTTTCCTCTATCATGTGACCTCTGACATCAGATGGGAAGAGCCCATTTAATTAAATGAAAATCTAAAGCAATGGTGTTTATTCAAAGTTTGTAAGTAATAACAAAATGATTACTTCATTCTTATCAATCCCTGTGAGAAGTTTTTCTTGTTCCTCTTTATGCCTTTGTATTTCCCACCTGATAATAACTTCAGCCAGATCAACAGCGAGTCTCTTGTGCTCTATGGTAGCATTCGGTGTAAAGACTAACCGCTGAACAGATGTTACCATGTGATGGATCAGATGGTGGCGAACTGGATAGTACACCTAAGCATTCAAAAATTAATGAAACATCTTAATCCTAAATTTAAAACATCAAACTCATATACATATTTTAATTGTTAATAAATCTAAAATAGGATAAGTGCACCAGTGATTGACACTTTTAGAGCAATCTCTGAAGTTTTTAATGTTCTAGTCATCAGAAAATATTTTTAGAAATCTTAAGTTAGTACATAGGGTATGAAAGACATTCAGAACCACATATATGTTAAAATAGATACACATTTGATAACAATTATTTTTTTTTATGAATTTTTATTTGACACCCACTCAATGTTCCAGTAATGGACACTGCCAGTTTTTCATTTTATCAGTCATTGGTACACTATGTTCCAGTGTTTGACACTGCTAGTTATTCATTTTACCAGTTATTAGCACCCTATGCTCCAGTGTTCGACATAAAATGTTAAAATTCTTATATGTAAAATAAATGATTTTCTTATTTTTCTTATTTATGAATTATTTCGGGATAGATGTCAATTACAGGAGCATGCCAATCACTGGAGCACCTACCCTATATTATTTATTTACATTTGGTACCCCAATGACACTATTTTATTTCTTTAGTATTGTTCCATTTACATATAAAAATTATTTAAAGATAAAAAAAAAAAATCTTTTAAGATGAGAACAGAAGACAGACAATAAAATTCTTCACTTAAGGGCCTGCTTCACTCACTGCTGCTGTAAGCCGAAGCTAATATTATTCTATGGGAAATTTTTCTTTACAAATAACTTATTAACTAATACATATTTTTAAATTCTGTTTTCACATTCTGAAAATTCCCAGCTGTTCAATGGACGGACCTTTTTTAAAAAATTATTTTTTAAATTTTTTATATTTTATTTTGAAGCTGCAAAATACGAATTTTCAATAGGTGAAATTTTTTCATTTTGCAATTTCAAAATAAAATATTAAAAATTAAAAAAAATACATTTTTAAAAAAGGACCATCCATTGAACAGTTGGAAATTTTCAGAATGTGAAAACAGAATTTAAAAATATGCATTAATTAATAAGTTATTTGTAAAGAAAATTTCCCCATAGAATAACATTGGCTCGGGCTTCCGGCGACGGTAAGTGAAGAGGGCCGTTAAGTGCCCTAAAGCAAGGATTGGTAAGTAATTTTAGGTGGGGTCTGTATAGTGATGCATAACATTATAACACGCAAATATAAAGGGGAAAAAAATTAAAGCACTGCATATGATATATAATTGTAGTCAGGAACACGAAATTAACCCTGGAACTTTATGGAATGTGGCTGTTTCAGTAGTAGTAGTAGGATAGGATAGTAGTAGTACAGGAAGGAATAATGATTGATGGATGTATGCCTCTATACGTTTTCAACAGCAGATCTGTGACTTTAAGGTCTTAGAGCCTTAAAGTTATTAACATGGAAATATATAAATGAATGACATTAGTGGTCGGCATTTAATTAATGTAGAGCTATTTTAAATTTTTAAACATAATCAGTTTATTCTCATAAGCGGCAAAGTAAAATAAGGAAAAGCAGTGGCAGCTCGTGCAAATTTTCACAGGTGGGGCCCAATCCATCGTATGATGTGTAATTTAACTTTAATACTATTCATTATTCAAACATGAAAACAAACATTAATAAAATGGGATGTAAAATGAAATTTAGGATTAATTATTATTTTCTTTTTTTTTGATGGCGAATCTTAAATTCAACACTATGGAAATCATTGCATAAAATTATCACAAAAATTAAAGTTTTATAAATACAATTGAAAATTTCTGCAATGTTCTGATGAAAGGAATATCAAAATTTAAATATCTGGAAGCTAGTAGACGGAAATTGCCAAGTTTGATACCAGATCGCTTTCGTCGACATATACATTTGGAGTTTACTATGGTTTTCTCCAAAACTCGAATAAAAAGGGCTATGTAGCACTTAGAAAGACTTTCTACAGAGAGTACACCACTCAGGTCTAGGACCCTCTTTTAGTCAACTGGCTTTAACCCTAACACTACACACCATTAAAATTTAAATTCAAATGTCTCAGAGTGTAATATTATTTAGCTTACGCTAATTATATCCCTAAATCTTTTAATTATAGAATTTCAAGTGTTATATTTATGTTTCTTATCTATTGGAATTTAGAAAGTCATGATTAATGTAATGTGGATACATATTTGTGGATGTGTGGATACAGGGCCATGCACGTTGGCCCTCAATGTAGAACCGCCACTGAGGAAAAGTAATTATAAAACTTTAAACTTCATTTAACAAAAACATAGTTACCAAAGAAAATTATCTATTTCCATGATCCATTTCACAAAACAATTATTTTAAGAAAACACCTAACAAGTAGCAGAAGTCCTTCAAAAAAAGGCACAAAAGAAAAATTCATCTATAGTCCTCAATAAACATCTGCTATTTATACTAGCCAGCTGCAGAGCTGACAAATAACACCGCCCACTTTCTGACTTTAATAGGAAGTTGTGTGGCAAGGTGTTATGTAATTCAGCTACAGCAGTGCTGCTAAATGAGAGGTGAAAAAAAAAAAAAAAAAAGCATCGTAATTTGTGCAAAATGAAGTGCAATGTAAAGTTTGATTTCAATGACAAAATATTTAAATTTAAAAGATGTTAAGTGAAAGAAAACAGATATAAAATTAATGATGATGATAAAAAAATATAATAGAAAATAAAGTTAGTTGAGCTTTTAAATAATTAAACTTGTTTAATGCTTTAATTGGAACTTTAAGTGGCTAAAGGGATTAATACCTAATAAAGTCTAATTACTAGAACCCAAGATGTTGAGACCGAATAAAAGGTTACATATACTAGTAGCCAGCAGGAACACAGGTTATGGTTCATGCATACAAGGTCAGGGGAGATCACTTTCCATATTGAATTTATAAGGCTTCAATGGGCTCTTCCCAGCGTCGTCTGCTCATTCACGTGATAGAGGAAAACGAATAATCGAATTCAATTAAATATTGTTCTTAAGAACAAAGATTTTAATATTTAATATAAAATAAAATAAAAGTAATATTGTGCATTTGTAAACAGTAGAATAATTGTATTTGTAAATTTAATAATTTTTAAAAAACATTTTATGTGTTTATTTATTTTTACTTATAAGAATCGATTTTTGTATATTGTAGTGTAACTGTAACATTAACTGATCTACCAATAAATACTAGCTTCTTGTGGAATGTTTACGGATTATAATTTGAAATTTTAAAATGTTTTCATTTAATTTAATTGCATAAAAAGGTGTTACAACAAGTCAATTAACTTAGTTACTGGTCTAAATGGATTTACGTAGTACGCTATTGCACTGTCACTGATTTAAGTACCAAAAATCAGAGTATTAAACATGCTCTTCATGAACATCAATAGCAAATATAAACTAAATGATGATTGTAAATGTATACAGCAAACAAAAGAGGATGAATAATGATATAAAATGGATTAAAAATGATGATGTGTAAAAAATAACACAGATTCAATACGATTGATCAAAAATAAGAATAGAAAATATTTCAGCAGTCGCTATAGATAAATAAGACTTCGTCTGCTATTTGTTTTTCCTCTATCATGTGACCTCTGACGTCAGGTGGGAAGAGTCCATTTCTTTTTTTTTTTTTTTCTTCTTCTGAGTTATACTTTTTTCTGAACTCTCTTTGTCACATTTTATTACTATCTTTAATGTTTCATGCTACAATTATATATCATATGCAATGCTCTTGAATTTTTTCCTTTGTATTAAACCTTTGCATTCGAGACCTTTTTCATTCCAGCAAATCAGCAACTAGAGGCGATTTTCCACATATTTGGTGAATTACTTACCATAAACCTAAAATGTTTCCATTCACTACTTAACGTTTAAAACTTTTTATTTCAACATTTTATGTAACTTTATACTTCGAAGAAGTGACATTTGTTAAACATATCAAACATTACTGTATCAAATCAAGCGGTGACTGAGAGTCACCTCTCGAGTGCAAAGGGTTAATGTGTCATAATGTTATGTATCATTCCAGAAAACTTCATAAAATTATAGTTCACAGTTTCTGAGAAATCTATTAATTAACCCTTTAACGTTCACTACTTAATTTATTTTAAAAATTACTAAGCTAATTTTAAAAATGGCTTTTAGACACACAGCTGATCACAAATATTAAAAAAATAAAAAATTAGCCTTGTTCTTTTTCGAGAAATTTTCGGTTTAAAACATCTGTAAGTAAACCTTATTAAATTCAAGTAATATTTAATTTAATAAATAAATCACTTTATAAGTAAACATTATCGACAACAAAAACTCGTAAAAGTTGCATAGATCCCAACATTTCAATTTATTCCGGAGTATTTTAACCCTTTGCGGTGCAAGGTAATTTGGATAATTTAAATTACACTGCCACCGGAATTTATGAACATAATTAAAATAGAAGAAATTTAAAATTTTCGCATTAAAAAAAGGGCCTTTTCTGCTATGTTATAAATGTAAATTTTAGCTGAAAGGGTTAATTTATTTTTTAATAAACATTACTAAGCAATTCACATAAGTATTTTTTAAGTACAAAATGTTTGTAAAAATTCTAATTTGGGTTTAGCATAGGATAGAGTATAATGAAGCCTTTTCCTGCATTTCAAATTCAGTCCTACTGTACTGGAATTTTTTCCCTTTTATTTCCTTACCTTAAAATGACGTACTAATAACTGCAACATGTGAACCAACTGAGCCAAAGTGTGCCCTTCTTCAACGATGATCTTCTTAGTCCAATGAGTCAGCATATTATTACCATCTTCCATGCGTACTGGCATAGCAGGAGTCAATATTTCCAGAGCTTGTTTCACAACAGTTCTGGCTTCTGCTGCATGCGCTTTTAACAAGGAATGGAATACCTGGGAAAGTGAAAAAATTAACTATTAGTGTTTATGTTATACATTTTTCAAAGGGCGCTGCACCCTGCCCTTTTTTGTTTTAGCGCCGATATGCCCTGCCCCTTCTTTTCAAGTGAAATTGCGCCCTTCACTTTTTTCAATTGAAATTGTGCCCTGTATTTTCCTATTTGCTATATCGCTATTTTTCAAAGATATTTTAGCGTTTTCGCTCAGAAATATACACTTATAATAGATTTTTATCTGATGCAAAATCGGACTTCACTTACCTTTATCCAAACAAGATCCAAAAATTCCACAAGAAGTTTCTCCATTAATTAGATAATGAGATGGATGGGTAGACTTTTTATTTGTTTTTATTTCATTTTGTTTGTTTATTTAGTGAACTGTACATTTTATAAACCATTTAGTGAGTGGGAAAGTAAGTGCCTTTTCGTCTACCAGTATGTGCCCTTTTACTCACAAAAAAGTGCCCTTTTTGATAAATCTGACCTGCCCCTTAAAAAAAAAAAAAATGTGAACACTATTAACCATTACTAATGAGAACTTTCTAAATAAATCAGTTATTCCTAAATCTTACTTTTACTTCCCTGTATGAAATAAAAGAACTAATGTGATGGTGAGGGGAATAGCATGTTACGGATTTTGCATAACTCAAAATCTATTAGATGTATTAAATAGAGTAGATAACAGAAATCTCTACCGCCAGATATCGCTTTAATATTTTAAAATTCTTATATCTCCACTTCTAATTATGATTAAATTACTTATAATATGTCATTCGAAAGATATTTTATATCATCAAATAACCTAAATTAAATTTATCCAATAGAGAACTTTATTCTCAATTAACACTAAAACTATAATTCTTTTAAGTAATTGTCCCATATTCATGATTCTTTCAATGTTCAACTCAATGTTCAACTCTGTTCAGTTTCCTTTTTAAATTTTTATCATTTAAAAAAAATTTTCAATAGATGGCGTTGCAGCTTAATGAATTTAACAAAAGAACAGTTTTTGTGGGTTTAACAAGTTAATTTTAATTCTATTTTTTTTTTTTTTTTTTTTTTTTTTCTATAGTATCTATATAATATTTCTCTATCGTGGACCAGTTACAATTTTTTTTTTTTTTTTGGAAACAATACGATAGTGGTGAAATTAATAAAATACGTGAGGATAAAAAATAATATTTAAAAATTAACAATATTTAAGCACGCAGGTCGCAGACTCAGCTCAATGAACTAATAAGAAAAATGATGACATTATTTTATGGGAAAATGTAATTTTGGTTGCTTCTTCAGAATCTTTGCAAGCGACATTTGAAACTTTGCAATATTTTAAAGATATATAAAGAATATGAATTATTATCATAAACTGACTAAAACGCAATCATAAAAATGCAAAAGTATAATCAAAATAGTTTTTTTTTTACCAAAAAATATTCCAAAATAAAATGTCCTAATTATGAATAAGCTTCGTTTTAAAGAGTTTTTGTAAATAATAAAATGTCATTGCACTCTTGGTGATAAAAATTTAGAAGGCATCATAGGGATGGGGGTTCAACTGTACTGCCTGCGGAAGTATGAAAACTGGGTCGTCAACCATGAATTTTACTTTGAAACTTTTCTTTGAATGATTCTGGTTTAACTGATGCACAATATTTATTTGGTTATAATATTTTGGCTTCCGGTAAATTAAAATTTTAATTAGGTGGTGAAATTGGCCTAATATTTATGAGTTTCAAATTTCAAATAAGAAAAAAAAATAAAGTGCGAAAATTTTGCATGTGTTTGCTAGTACATTAAATTACACTTAAATAAAACAAACTTCAAACTTTAAGTTTCAATCCAATGACTGGACGATCAGCTTGAGAGTCTCATAATTTAAGACTACAGAAGTAAGACCTAGCAAGTTGTAGCCCAACAAAGGTTTCTGCTGGCAATTAAGAAATATTGAAAATTCCAGAAAGTATTGCCAGAGCACTAAATTCTGCCAATCATTCCCTACACGTCAATGGATATCATTTCTGCACTTAACTGGACAGTCATCCAGATACCAGAAATGTCTAAATTTGAATTTCAATAAAATTCGATTTAAATGTGCTTCAATTTAGATTACAATGTATAACACTCCGAGTTTGCCTTCTAATAAATTTGGATTTCAATTAACATTTACTTGTAGTTTTTCTAACATTTATTTAAAAATCATTTACTAAACTATCATTAATTTTAATATTCTGTCATATGTATGTCATCATTAGTAATTTGATACATAGAATAGAGTATTATGTTAATATAAAATATAGTATGTAAGAAAAATTGGTATTCATTGGTACTCTTGGTATTTGTTGAATCAACATTAGACTCAGTGTCCGACTTAGTCAAATTGAGGCCTAGGCACACTTCTTCAGATGCCTCCTTACACTTATTTACTTAAGCTCATACCAAAAAAACAGAAATTGAAGTAAGTTGAACATTTGATTCGTGGGCCTATTTCAGCATGGGGCTCTGGGGCCATGTCCAACATGCCTTTGCCATAGACAAATACCATATACATTGGGAACAATATAATGAACAAAAATATTTTAATAGAAAGATATTAAAACTTCTTCACACACCATAAATTTTAAGACTGCACAACCGGTTTCGAAAGGACATAGCCTTTCTTGATCAGGTGCAAACATGTGCTACTGCCTTGGAGGCAAAAGCAAGACTGAAAGCAGGGCAAAATCCAGAGGGGGAGGAGCAACACAAACAACCAATAGGAAGCATCATGCAGGACCAATCAGAGAGGAACACACGTACACGTACACGCACACACACAAAAAAAAAAGGGAGGAAGGGAAGGAGTAATCAATTAAATTTATTTATTTATTTAATATTATATTTGTAAATTTAATAAAATTTATTTATTAACTTTTTTTTTTTTTATTATTATTGGAATTATTTTATTATAACAATTATTATGTTATAAACATAATGAAGGAAATTATTTAATTGAATTAAATAAATTTTTCCAGGCTGTAGACAGCAAAGTGGAATCAGATTTTTCATTGACAATTTTATCACGATTAAGGTAAATAGATAAATTTTCCAAAAAATCCAGTTCGGAAACGCGTTTGGCATGAAAGATAATTTTGGCACTCTTAAAATTAAAACTATGATCAAATTCCCAACTGTGCTTCGCAATAGAAGATTTAGAAATTTCTTGATTAACAACATACCGAGAATGTTCACGTAAACGACATTCAAGATTTCTTTTTGTTTGACCAATATAAGATAAATCACAATTATTTTTTGCACCTAATGAAGAAAGGCTATGTCCTTTCGAAACCGGTTGTGCTGACTTAAAATTTATGGTGTGTGAAGAAGTTTTAATATCTTTGTATTGATTGTACCCCAGTTTTTGAATTTAGTTTTGGGAAAAAATATTTTGTTAGAATTACAGACCAATTTCAACAGTATTAAATATATCATTATGAATCTCGTATATCTTACAAGCTAATCGAATGAAATTGGAGATGTTTCACCAATTTTTGCATAAAAGAAGACACTTCAGACAATTAAAAGTTTTAAAGTTTCCTCATTATGAAAATAAAATTTTATCTAATTTTCCCTTTTTTAGGTTTCACAGACTGGGTTAGTCAATAATAAAATAACAAAAAACATCGATAAGAAAAAAAGAGCATTAAAGCTTGGATCCCTTACAAATAGTTATTATATTAATTTATACATTTTTTTCAACAATTCTATGCAAATTACATGTAAATAGGACTGTTATGAAACACATTGCATTTTTAATACTGAACAATGCAAGCAAATCTTTTAAATTGCCATAGGAATGGTAAAATAGAAGCACATTTTTTCAATTAAATTATCTGCAAAAGTGCATTTTTACAGAGTAAATTACCCCTCTACTTATAAATTAGCGTAAAATTTAGGGGTGGGAATCGATTAAGAGTTTTAACTCAGTTAATCGTAGCTCATTAATTGATTAATCGGTCGATTAATCAGATTTTTAATCGGTTTTCATTTTTCTTTATTTAATTTTATTTCAATGATGAATAAAACTCTCATATTAATTGTGTATATATATATATATTATACATAAGTTTGACTGATTTCTTTTTTTTTAATTTTTATCTAATCAATTATATCTGTTTCATAGCTGAAATTTAAATCAATTTTCAGAATAATAATTGGTGACTTTAAGTGTTAATTTTATATAAATATTTTCACTTATTCAATTTTATTTTTTTATAAATTAATTTTTCTCGATTCATTTTGAAAGAAACATTGAATGAATTTACAAATATTTTAGTTTTATATTTGCAGGCTGTGATGTTAAAAACATCACTTCTTTTTAAATGTTAAATAAGATCGTTTTCTGCACTTAAATGCATTGTTTCTCTCAGCTGGCTCAACTCACCCTGTTGTGTTTGCTTTACTGCAACACACACACAGGAGAAAAATTGGTTCTTCTTTCCTAGTGGTGATGTCATATCACACCATGCTGAGAACCAATAGGGTGATGGTTCTGACTCCACCTTCTGTTATTCCGGCAGTTTTAAATTCAGTTGGGTTTCAGCAGCTCTCAAGAGAAGAACATGGGGTGAGAAAGATTTGTTTTGCTTCTGTTTTAAAATAATGACCATTTTATCATTTGGAGAGAGAGTGCCTACTTATTAATAATAAATATATATATATTAGTTTATATGAATACTTATTCAAATTTTAAAAACCATTAATTTTTATATCCTACTTAATTTGGAATTACTAGTGTGGTTTGGAAAATAAAATTGATTAATTTTGATGCAGCAGATTAGTTTTCTTACAAACATTATTTTTGTAAGCATTTTTCTTTTTACAGCATTCTAGCCAATAAGTAAATTGATTCCTCTTTTCTCTTATGTAAATAAAATTATTTGGATATATATATTTGACCTTTTGACCCAAAGAATAAAAAGGGTTAGTGGCCAGAACGCAATGTACGCCATGAGGTTCTTTGATCCTCACTAAGTAACTTCTGTTGCTATGAAAATTAAAAATATTAATAAAAATTAATTTGAAATATGGAAACATAAAAAGTAAATGAATTATTTACATCACATTTGGTGCCGGAAAGGAATACTTGATTATTGTTCTTAAGAATAAATGATACTGTAGAGATTGTTTATTTTGAATAAGTTATTTTATTAAGTCATACATAACCAATAACATTTTTTTTTTGTGATTGAATATATACCAAGTGACCTATAAGACAATTCCCTGTTTCAAAAATTGTGATATGCTGGAACTTTGTACAAATGAAAAATTTTTTTTTGGTTCAATATATTTTGAATAACTGATTAAATAAATAATAGTCAACAGAACTTTGTATTGTTGGCTTTAAAAAAAAAAAAAAAAAAAAAAAAATTGTAGGTATCTCTCTCTCTCCTCAACTACGTGAATTTATTATATGCAAATAGCCATCAACACATGTAAAAATCAAGAAATTTAAATAACAAGCTTCATACATCTGTGTTGTTTTTTTAAATCAATATAGTAGTTTCATATATATACAAAAAATAATGGCTTCTAACAAAGGATTGACAAGAGGTTTACCATTCAAAACTTTAGTAACGCCATTTTCTGGAGACCCTCATTTATTGGATTTTTTTATTGAACAAGTGAAATTTAAAATTGAGAACAGCAAATGGGAAGAATCCCATGCTTTGGCTTTTGTGAAATCAAAATTGGCAGATACTGCTCTTAAGTTTTATGTCTCCTCCCCAGCTTGCCAAAAAGCCAAAAATACAAAAGAGTTATTTAATATATTTAAGAAATATTTTAAGGTAGAGTCGGCAACTGCAATAGCACAACAATTTAACGAATTTAAGTTTGAGTCCGATGTCAATATTAATATTTTTGCTAATAAGCTTGAAAATTTAGTGAGAAAACGTTTTCCTGATATGGAAGAAAAAGCCCTTGAACAACTACTAATCGCAAAATTCAATGATCTCATTCCGCCCCACTTTAGAATTCATCTACTATCACAAAAAGCCACAACCTTTTATCAGATGGTGGAATGTCTCGAAAAATTCCAGGAAATTTATAACTTGCAAGTAAACCCTGTCTTACCAGGAACATCTTTTGCTACTATTCAGAACTTCAATCATAAAATAGATAGTGAAGTGATAGGTACAAACTCAGAAAACAATTTGACTAAGATTAACAATTCATCTTATAGCAAGCGGCCATACAATAAATTTCCACAAAATAAAGGTTCACACACGATTCAATGCCAATGGTGTGAAAGACCTGGACATTCTGCTCAGAGGTGCTTTGCACTCAGAAAATTACAAAATAATAAGTTTTCTCACAGATATCGTAATGGGCAATCTTTCTCTAGACCTTATAGAGACATGTCACGGAGAGCCAGGGCCCCTAAAACATTTAAATCCAACTCCCCTCAAACCAAAAGTAGTCATTCACAATGACTAGAAGTGGAGAATGGTAGAAGTGACACTAAACTCCTAAATACAAAGAGTTCCTCATATAGGTCAGGTTTGAATAAAGTCAATTACCATAACAACTTTTCACAGACTAACTCAACATATTCTAATCTACCTAATAATTTTTTTGTAAATAACAATGAAATCATTCTGAGATCTCCAGACACACAGGCAAAGTTCCCTTTGTCATTAGAACGCAAAGTCAAATCTGTTGCGATACAGACAACATCTCCTGTACTGGTAACGTCCCCGAGTGTGGAGGAAAATGGAGACTGCATATTAGTTAATTCACTGGAATTCTTGTTACACACAGACAATGATCTGCCCAATCTCCCCATCATACAATTACTGTTAAACAAAACATTAGAGAATTTTCTTCTCGACTCAGGAGCTTCTGTGTCATTACTCTCAAAGCATTACTTCTTACAAAATCAAAACAAATTATATTACAAAAGAATTGCTTCAAGAGTCAAGATATCTACAGTAAACTCTATAGTCCAATGTGACGGATGTGTTTGCATTTCCTTTAAAATAGGGAAAACTTTTTACAAACACACTTTTTTTCTTATTGAAATACCAACTGAATCTAAATTTATTGGTATACTTGGCTTTGATTTTTTAAAGTCCCATCACGTAGTTATCAATTTACACAATAACAAAATACAAATTAATGAAAATGCTTTAGATATTCTAGACACTGTACCCTCTTGCAGTCTTCTATCATCTGAATCTGATATGAATCGGGCATCACATAAGATAGCTACTCATATGGATTTTCCCCAAACTGGATATAAAAAATCTAAAATTGATGTTCATAAAGAGAACTTACCCTCTGATCAAAAATGTTGGCTTACCCAGAAGATTATGATTGATCCACAGGATACTATATATGTGCCTGTGCGGTCCACGCTTATTCCAGAAAATCAGTTAGTAATGTTTACATCGTCTAACAAGCATTGTCCACTTGTGTCCTATCCTTCTCTTATGGAGGTACAACATATCAAGGAAAATTCTACTAAACAAGAATTAATTCAATTTTTTATTCCTATGTATAATAATTCGAGCAAGAAACTGCATATAAATAAAAATACCGTTTGCGGATACATTTCAGAGATAGATAAAATAGAAGAAAATTCCTTGGATCTTGCAACAAATACACCTGATCACATGTGTAATCTAATTAAGGCTACACCAGAAGTTTTATCCTTAAGACAGAAAGAATTTAATGTAAATAATTTTTCTATTCAGCATTTAAAACCTACAGAAAGGGTAATAATGCAAGATATTCTTCAGAAATTTAACTCTGTATTTTCATGTTCACTAAAGTCGATTGGACACACCGATCATATCACTCCACATATAAAATTCATTTCAGATATTCCCTTAAAAACTTACCCTTTTCCTATTCCACAAGCTATTCAAGAAGAGGCAAAAGATCAACTTGACAAATTACTGGATGCAGGGATCATTGAGAGAAATATCTCTGAATGGGCATGCCCAATGCTCATGGTTAAAAAGAAAGCTGTGTCTAAGGAGGATAAACCTTCCTTTAGACTGGCCCTAGATTTAAGGTTAATCAACTCTATGATTCGATGCTCCACTTATCCTCTTCCAAGAATTGATACGATAATAAATAACATCTCAAAATTTAAATATTTTACAACATTAGACTTTCCCTCAGCGTATCATCAAATTTCATTACCTAAAGAATACAGACGACGTCTCTCATTTACTACACAATGGGGAACTTATTCATTTAAAAGATTAATGTTTGGGCTGAGATCAGCCGCATCAACATTCCAAATGCTTATTGACACAATTATACAAGAGTGCAATTGTTCAGGCATATATGCTTACCAGGATGACATTATTATAGGAAGTGACTCTTTCCAGGAAACAACAGAAAAATTACAAACACTTTTAGCTACTCTACAAAAGTACAATCTGACATTGTCTCCAAAGAAATGTAAATTCCATCAGTCATCTATTGAATATCTCGGTTTCAGCATCCAAAATCAGAAAATACATCCTATTTCTTCCAACATTACAAAAATTACTCAATTTCCTATCCCAGCAACCAGAAAACAACTAAAAAGATTTATAGGATTGTGTGGATTCTACAGAAAACTCATTCCCTGCTACTCGCGATTAATTGATCCTTTGATAAAATTAACATCTCCGAAAACTACATTTAAATGGACAGAGGAACATGCTGAAGTCTTTAAACAAATACAGAAAGTTTTTTTCTCTAAACCTTTTCTTTCTTTACCCGATTGGTCAAAACAATTTTTTCTTAATACAGATGCTAGCAAAATTGCTATTTCAGGGGTTCTTCTACAAGAAAAGGAAGGCATTCTGCTTCCGGTTAGTTACTTTAGTAAAACACTATCTAAATCAGAACAGCGATATTCAGCCATCAAGCTTGAGCTGATGGCCATAGCTAAGTCAGTCAGTGCATTTAAATTTTTCCTTTTCAACCGACCTTTCACCATTCTCAGCGATAGCAGACCACTCGAACACTATAAGAAAATTTCCTCTCCAGCTGATCTAACTACTAAATGGCTAATTGAATTATCAAACTATCAATACACATTCAGATATGTAAAAGGTAAAACAAATGTTTTGGCAGACTATTTTTCAAGAGAAGACTTTTCTGCATACACTCAAGATCTTAACTCAAACCCAGAATTAATTAAAGAGGCTAACAATTTACCCATTTCTTCAGCTTCTCCAACAATTGAACTCCATCATTTCAATGTCACACAAAAATCTGATAAGTCACTCACCTCATCAGAGCCTCATCGTTCTTCCTTACCTCAGTTGTTAAGCAACGATGCTGCTCCACTCAGTCGTTCCTTAAACAGCTCTGACGCAGATAATCTTATGATGGAAATCTCGGAAGAATGTTTTTTTAAAGAGCAAAGAGAAGATGACTTTCTGCTAAAAATTATTGTCGATATCACTTCGGAGAAACCTTCTCCTAAATATAAAAATTATTTTGTCCATCCGGACACAGGTCTGTTAATGATCAAACGAAAGTTTCACCAGCCTGAAAACTCTCCAAAAACAAAAATTGTAGTACCACAGAAGTTAAAACCTAAAGTATTAAAAATTTGTCACATGCCTCACTTTGGAATTAGAAATACATACAGAAGAATACTTAAACACTTTTATTGGACAGGATTATTTGAAGATGTAAAAAACTTTGTTCTGTCCTGTACATTATGTATTCAATATAAACCGCACAGAATTCCACCTGCTCCACTACAGGAAATGTTTGTTCCTTCTGCGCCGAGTATGTTAGTTTCCATGGATTTTTTGGGTCCTTTCTCCAATGGCTTCCATGTGTTAACATTCCTCGATCATTTTTCTAAACATATTGAATTGGTACCAGTAAAAAATGCAACAGCACAAGCTGTAGTTAAAGCCATTACGGGATACATTACTACCTTTGGTCGACCCTCTGCGATACTCTCAGACTTAGGCCCACAGTTCACAGCAAACATCTTTAACAACTTGGCACAGACATTGAAAATTACAATCTCCCATTCATCATCAGGACACCCGCAAACACAAGGCTCATCAGAAAGAATTAATACCAGCATTAAATCCTCAATTTCCACTCTTACCAAGGAAGGATTTGATTTTCATCAGGCTTTGATGATACACAAGAACCTGTATAACACCACCGTTCATTCTTCAACTGGATATTCTCCAGCCTTTCTGCATTTTGGCAGGTCAATAACAAGCATCTTTGACTTGTTTGAAGCTCCTCAGTTAGAAACACTGGAATTTCCATATGAATACCATGGATACATGGAATCAATGAAACAGATCTTTAGGCAAGTGCATCATAACATGAAGTTTTACCAAAACCAACGTAATACTAGACAACATAAAAAAGCAGTTCTCCGGAAATTCAAAGAAAATGATATGGTCTTTATAAAAACCAAAGATACATTTAAACCAAGATTCATAGGCCCATATTCAGTTCAAAAAGTAATATCTGACGTGTTACTCTCCGTCAGAGAATTCGAAAATGAAGGGGCTGAACCATTCACTATTAACATAGACCGTGTCATCCTGGCGCATAAAAGAAAGCAACATCTCATTCCACAAACAATTCTGACAGGTCAACCAGCTGGGATTGTTCAACCGCAGTCTCATTATGATCTCAGACCAAGATGCAAAACTTAATTTTTGTTTTTTGTTTTTTTGTTTCCATTTTCACAAATGTTCTTTTAACATGTTTTTTTTTTAAATTTTTTTTTTAGGGGACTTGATAAGCAATTCATTCACCAAAGTTGCCTGTTGTAAACAAGTATGAGTTGGTACAGGTATATTTGATAAGTTGTATTTTGTATATTGTCCTATTATATATTGTGTAGTTATATATATATATTTTTTTTCTCCTGTGGCAAATGTTGAATATCTACAAAAACTTAGTGCAGTGTGTATTGTAGTTAATATGAATATAAATCTTCTGTTATGCTGATTTATTTTATATATTGTCTTATTTGTTAAATTTGATAACTATACTATAATTATTTACTGCTCAAAATGTACAGTATGTGTGTGTTATATGTATCGGAAACTTGCATATTTATATGTGTATACATAATTTTTCTTCTTTCTTTTCATATATTAATTCCTACACATTGTCATGTTTATAAATATATTGGGTTATTAAATACAATTTCTGGAAGCTTCCACACCATTTTCACAGACACAGACATCACTTATACAACACAAGTATACACTACATCCACACTATTACACAATCAAATTAATACACAATCCACACATGATATGTATATAAATGTGTATAATGTTTGATAAAATTTTTTGTTTATTGTGATTATTGACATTGCAGTTTTGTTTTGGTTATATCTGATAGTATGTTTATTTGAGTATTATTTGACGTTTATATTAAGTGCATTTTTGATTTTGTTTAGTAATCTAACTTGGTGGCCTCGGTAGCCACTCACATTTATTATTTCCATTTATAATATGTATATTCTTTAAATAATAATAATAATAATGGTAATGATAAAATTAAAAAAAAAAAAAATCTTATTCGAATATTATACTCGAGTACTTGGAATGCCTTTTCCGTAATGTAATATTTATCTGTAAGATTATTTTGACATTTGTATTGATACTTATTTTGATTTTTTTTTCTCCTTCATAATAATGCTTCAAGAGGTCATCTGTAAATATTTTATACTGAAATATAACTGATTTTGTTTTATCAGTTGTTAACAAGATTTCTTTGACATTTATTTAGTATAGTTGTTCTTTCATGTGTATACTTATACATTGATTAATCGGTAGATGGTATTTAATATCAAGACAATTGGTTAAATATTTTTGTTGATATTGCACATCCACTGAAATTCTTTTGTCATGTCATACATTTTTTTATTCTCGTTAACTAATTATTTTTACAAATTTATAAGAAAGCAAATTTTACAGCAATTAACATGCTTTTCAATATTTCTGTTATAATACTATTTTCTTTAAAAGGTATCAATGTTTTTTTACTCATGTCACTTGTTGATAAAAGCTGTGTCTGTTTGCATTTATAGATATATTTTATTAGTTGTCAATATCCTAATAAATATTGTTAGATATGTCACTGACCACTTTTGTATCAATAAAATCTTTTATTTGAGAATGTCTGTAACCACAGTGCTGAAATAGTATTGTTTTTGATGAAATGGCGTATTCCTCGCCTATTTTGGTAGAATTGATCACCTACCAGGGTAGGCGTTGATATTAGGTTGTTTGTCGGAATTTTATTGTTTCAGCTTTACTTATCGATTTTGTATTGTGTTTGGTTCAGATTTTGTGTCACATGTACATGGTTCTCAAAATTTCCAAATTTTTTTTATCAAGTGCATGTTATTAAGAGTATTGTAAGACCTTTCAGTTGCTTAAAAATTTGCTTTGTTACATTCATGCCTTTAATGGCCGTTCCTACAATATTATGTGGTCAATATGGATATTTTTTTTTCACATGTAAGTAAAAAAAAAAAAAAAAAATTTGTAATCCTTCATGTAAATGTAGGTATGCACTCTCCATTCACATTTTTAGTCTTCCAAATTTTTTTTAATGGTCGTTAGGGGTAATGTGATGTTAAAAACATCACTTCTTTTTAAATGTTAAATAAGATCGTTTTCTGCACTTAAATGCATTGTTTCTCTCAGCTGGCTCAACTCACCCTGTTGTGTTTGCTTTACTGCAACACACACACAGGAGAAAAATTGGTTCTTCTTTCCTAGTGGTGATGTCATATCACACCATGCTGAGAACCAATAGGGTGATGGTTCTGACTCCACCTTCTGTTATTCCGGCAGTTTTAAATTCAGTTGGGTTTCAGCAGCTCTCAAGAGAAGAACATGGGGTGAGAAAGATTTGTTTTGCTTCTGTTTTAAAATAATGACCATTTTATCATTTGGAGAGAGAGTGCCTACTTATTAATAATAAATATATATATATTAGTTTATATGAATACTTATTCAAATTTTAAAAACCATTAATTTTTATATCCTACTTAATTTGGAATTACTAGTGTGGTTTGGAAAATAAAATTGATTAATTTTGATGCAGCAGATTAGTTTTCTTACAAACATTATTTTTGTAAGCATTTTTCTTTTTACAGCATTCTAGCCAATAAGTAAATTGATTCCTCTTTTCTCTTATGTAAATAAAATTATTTGGATATATATATTTGACCTTTTGACCCAAAGAATAAAAAGGGTTAGTGGCCAGAACGCAATGTACGCCATGAGGTTCTTTGATCCTCACTAAGTAACTTCTGTTGCTATGAAAATTAAAAATATTAATAAAAATTAATTTGAAATATGGAAACATAAAAAGTAAATGAATTATTTACATCACACAGGCCTTGTCCCCCTCACTTGTCACTATTTTTAAATGAATTCTCAAAATTCCATATCATTATCATAAAAATCTCAAATTCTTATATTTCAATTCTTCTTTGTCACTTCAGACTAAAACACAGAATGTTATTTTCTGTTTCTATTTCAATAGTCACTATCAGCAATTCTGAACAGACAATAAACACTTAAAGATATTGTGAAACTCTATTGACATTTTCCCTATTAAAGGAATAGTGGAAATCTCAATCCCTTCTTTTTTTTTTTATCTTTAGCATTTTTATTTTTTAAAAGCTTCTTGTTTCTGAGAATACTATTACCTTAGCCAACACTTTCTGTAGAAGGCTGCAGACAGGTGGTGTTGCTCCAGCATGCACATGAAGCGGCATTTTGTTTAATAACTGTCCTCCCCCTTTTCTCTATCAACAAAAGTGCAACATCTTCTTTTGAATTTTTTTTTTTTTTCCAGAAAATTTTGGAGTGGAAGGCTGATTTAAAAAAAAAATCTTTGTACCAACTATGTGAAAAATACCAGAGCCAGGAATCGAACCCAGGCCTTCCACTTTACGTGCGGATGCTCAAACCATTCAGCTACCCTGGCTGATTACCAGCTAGGCATTTCTCACATAACATTCGTTGGCAAAGTCACCAAGTCTGTAAACGCAGCTATATCAAGTGACATGGCACAACTCCAATAGACCACAATTTTTTTTTTTTTTTAAACTTAATTTAGAAATTTATTCATCAGCCATGAAAGTTAATTTCAGAAAATTTTGGAGTGGAAGGCTGATTTTTTATACCAACTATGTGAAAAACACCAGAGCTGGGAATTGAACCCAGCTCTTTTATTTTTATTTATTTATTTTATTTTATTTTTTGCTTTTTCATTATTTGATGGATGTTTCTTAGAATGTTTGTTAGCAAAATATGTGAAAAAATATTTTGTAGGCAGAACAACATTTTTACTTTAATTTGTAGTTTGAAAATTTTAATCGGATTTTGAAAATTTGTAATCGAATTAATCGATTCGATTAACTCAATTAAAAAAATTGATCGGGACTATACATTGATCGGTTAACCGAACAGATTAATTGATTCATTGGCACAGCCCTAGTAAAATTATATAATAATAATAATTATAAAAAGAAAGAAAGAACTAAATAAAAATTCAATTCTAAATAGAATATAATTTTGATGAGAGGCCTATTTATTTATTTTTTAACAGGATGTTGCTGGATATCCTGTTTTAATTAAAATGATCTACAGGAAAAAAATGTGACTTTTTTAATTTGTGTTTTTATTTATTATTGTTATTATTTTACTGCTCTGAAAGAAATAGTCCTCTCCTCTAAATAATTAAAATTTCTTAAAAATAACTATCTATCTGGAAATCGAAGTTTTTATTCAGTTTACTTTTTCCTCTCTATTTCCTTTCCTTTTCTTTTGAATCATTCTATAAAAAAAATAAATAATCATTTTAAGAGTTCTGATCCAAGCAAGTGAGTGCATTGTCATTGGAGAAAAAAATAATCATTTGTTTTATTTAATGGCCCTCTTCACTTAACGTCGCCGGAAGACCGAGCCAATGTTATTCTATGGGGAAATTTTATTTACAAATGACTTATTAACTAATACATATTTTTAAATTCTGTTTTCACATTCAGAAAATTCCCAACTGTTAAATTCAGGGATGATAAGTAGTACAAAAAGTACAAAAAAGCTGAAACTGTATGCAAAGGCAAGACGTTGAAATGAAATACCAGAATTTTGATGCCAAAATCTATTATATTAGAGTAATAAATATTTATTTTAATCTTCAATGTATAAAAAAAGAACAAATGCACATCAGAAACATAAAAAAAAGAACAAATGCACATCAGAAACATAAAAAAAGCTCAAAATTTTTTTAAAAAGCTGAAAAGCTAAATGCACAAAAAAGCTGAAATCAGCTGAAAAATCTCATCCCTGTAAATTGACAGACCTTTTTTAAAAATGTATTTTTTTAATTTTTAATGTTTTATTTTGAAATTGCAAAATGAAAAAATTTCACATATTGAAAAATCATATTTTGCAGCTTCAACATAAACTATAAAAATTTGAAAAAATATTTTTTTAAAAAAGGTCCGTCCATTGAACATCTGGGAAATTTCCGAATGTGAAAACAGAATTTAAAAATATGTATTAGTTCATAAGTTATTTGTAAAGAAAAATTTCCCATAGAATAACATTAGCTTCGGCTTCTGGAGGCGGTGAGTGAGGAGGGCCCTTAATCATTTAGTGAATAGATATTTTTGGATATTGAGAAGTAAGTCACAAAATAATTATATATTATGAAACAAAAACAGAAAGGAAAATGCTCATTTTAAGCCAGTCTGCATATTTTCATTACCTGTAAAACAATCCTCTTATGAATAGCAAATTTTGCTATTATATTGGCAAGTAGTAAATGTCCATGATATTTGGTTGCAGGATCCACACAATTTTTAGTGAGCAGACAGGGCCAAGCAAATGTCATCAATCTTCTTAATTTATTTCCTTGGCGCCTAAAAGACAAAAAAAAAAAAAAGAACTTTGTATTCATTCATATTTTTTAAATTACTAATTTTTTTTTTTTTTTTTTAAGAAATTGTTGAGAAAAGGGGGGGGGGAAAAATAAGTTTTTGCTTATTTATTTGCTCACCTTTTTTAGATCTCAAAAAAAAAAAAAAAAAATGCAATTTGCTTTGGATATTGCTTTGAACTGTTCTAAAATAGAATAAATAAATCATAAAAGACCAAACAATGAATCTTTTACCCTGAATCTTTTATCCCTACACATACCAGGGATGGCTAGCATTTAAACCTTTTCAAATTCCCTGATTTTTCCCTGACTATTTTTCGAGATTTTCCTCCATTTTTCCTTGACTCTCACATTTATTTTCGATGAAAATTTTATGATACTAGCAAAAAATTTAGTGATTTAAAATATCATTAATAATTTAATGATTGATATAGCTCATTTTCACAAAATTTGTTAAAATTTCCTGACTTTAAAGGAAATTCCCTGACTTTTCCAGATTTTCTAAATTCCCTGACTTTTCTCTGATTCTTGGATTTTCCCTGACTGCTAGCCACCCTACACATACCTCTCTCTTTATGAATGCCCCCATCAGCGGCCAAGCGGTTATGCGCTCAAAGCTGGTAGATGAAAGTGCCGGGTTCGATCGCAGGTTTCTCTCATAGACTTAGTAGTTCAGAATTTTCTGTATTTTTCTCTGAAGCACATGTAAATACAGGCTATGAATCCTAAGAAAGACCCCCATGTACAGCATTCTACCTATAGGCCTAGGTCACTAGTGCAGTCAATTAGCCTTAAGTCCATCAATCTAACTCAACTCAACCCTTATAAATCACAAAATCAAGGACCTGACTAACAAATTTTTGTTCCCAGGGCGCTTACAGATTTCATGTCAACCTAAGAAGGATGAAATTATAAAAACTATCAGGGATATAGTAAGCAAAGGAGTGCAAAGTTTCAAAGTTAAAGAGAAATATTTTAGTCGGTCCATTGACCAAAAAAAAAAAAAAGATAATGATATATACAGGGTGTTTATAAAGTCCCGGACCCATTTTGATGTTTAATAACTCATAAAATAATGAAAATATAAACAAACTTATGGCATTTATTGATGGAATAACTCATATATTTTCTTTTCAGGTTTGAATATCTTTACTTTTGTAAATATCGTCTGCACGTGTGGTTCATTTCAGATGCACGTGGTTAATTCAAACATGCTTGCCGCTACCTGGCGTGAAATTAACTATCGACTTGATATTCTCCGTGCGACGAAGGGGGCACACGTGGAAGTTCATTGACAAGGGTCATGAAACTTTTGAGTCTATCTAACCATTTATGTTATTAATTTTAATCTATCTTTATTATTTTATGAGTTATTAAACATCAAAATGGGTCTGGGACTTTATAAACACCCTGTATTTTTTTAATCATCTTCTATTGTAACACATTTTTCAATAAGCAAACAGGTCAATTAAAAAAATTATTTGAGTGAAAAATGAATATCTTTTTGCTTTTATGCCTAAAGATAAATAAAATTACCCCATACATTTTTTTAATTGGTTTTATTTTAATTTTTTTTTTTTTTTATTCCCCCATATAAATGAATTTTGTTCATAATAGTTGAGTTATAGGAAAAAAAAAATGACATTTCAGCCAGATATTTTTAATTATCAATCAAATTTTGCACTTCTTTGAATTTTCATGCCCAGGACACAGATACCGAGTACTCGTGTGATAGTCAGGTCTTGCACAAAATAAATCAGGGTTCCCATTCAATTTCAAAAATAAAATTCCCTGATTTTTCCAGGTCTATTTTTCGAAAATTCCAGTCACAAAATTTGGTTTGCGGCATAAAAAATAGCTCACAGTATAAAACAGAACATACTGTAAAATCCCGAAAGTAACCCCCCTATCGAATATAACCCCCCCCCCCCTCCCTTTTCTCGTTGAAAGTGAAATGTCTCCGTTATCCTGAAAGTAACCCCCACCCCTTTTTTTTTTCTCCATCCAACAAAGCTACATCCAATCTTCGGGCGCACTTAGGGTACGTCGGCATTGCAAGTTAAGTTTGGCATTGAATTAAGTTTTAATATTTATATATTATTTCTAATTTAACTAATTTTTCATAAAGTGTCGGATGCATGTTATCAATGGAATCATTACACAGTTTTTTTTAAACTTTAATGTAAGAAATTACCTTTAATATTTCCTTTTAAGTAAGTACCGTAAAATCCCGAAAGTGCCCCCTCCATCCAATATAACCTCCCCTCACTTTTCTTCATTTTTTTTTTTTAATCTTGATTATAACCCCCCCCCCCCCCCCACCTGAAATTTATCCATTTTGCTTTTCAAAAAGAGGAGGGTTACTTTCGGGATTTTACGGTAGCTCGCAACATAAAACACAACACAGTAACGTGACTTGCGACATAAATTGAATGCTCAAAATGCATTTTCCAGGTTTATATCACCATTTTTCCAGGTTTTTGAGCAATATTTACAATTTTCCCTGATATTTCCATGACTTTTTTCAGTAATTTCAAATTCCCTGACTTTTCCAGGTTTTCCCTGACCCGTGGGAACCCTGATTAAATGGCATTTGGAATGATGGAGTCTTCCAGGCTCCTCCAGACAAATTAGTAATTTACCTCTAAAATTCAAACAAAAAATTGAGCTGTTTTTCTTTAAATGAATAAAATTAAAAAGTCATTTTAAAGCTGTTTCTTTTTCATTTATACAATGAATTTAAATTTTTGATAGAGCCAGTTTTTGCAAGCACTTAAAAAAAAAAAAAAAAAATCTGTCATTGACAGAATTTAATTTAGTACAACAAGACTAATTTATATACTACAATCTTGTAACTAAAAAAAAAAAAATAAATAAAATATATAAAAAAATTCTTTTTTTATTTAATAGATGTATAGAAACATTCACCAATTATTCAGAAGACATCACTATTTAGAAGATGTAGCCATCTATCCGGAAGCCATTATCAAAACACATACAGAAGAAATAGCCAACAAATATTTAAAAGCCATAGTCTAAGTATATCCTAGAGGACTCGACAACAAATACTAAGAAACCATATTCTATACCTATCCTCAAGTTATTGCCAACAAATCTGTACTGATAAGTATAAAGGATTTAAGTCCATATTCTTGATTTTTCAGGAGATGAAAAATAAAGTTAAACTAACAAAAAACAAATTAGAAGAATCGATTAGGAAAAAGGGATTATGTTGATTTATACCCTTTATACCATTCAGTGATTGTCAATCTTCATTTAAAAACAGGAAAACACTGAATTAAATATTTTATACCATACATGAATGGTAAATTTCTGACTTGAACTATTTTTTACCAATGGATTTTCTCAAAGACTAAATAACATAGACTTAAATCCTTTAGACCAATCGATTGAGAATTTTTTTCTGAGTCTGACTGTGTACTTAACTCAAAATTGACATTTTTGGACTTAAATCCTTTATACTTATCAGTACAGAAATATTCAAAAGCTATAATCAATACAACACAGATTCAGAAAGATATTACCAACATTGAAGGATCAAAATAACGGAGATTTTATAAGCGGCATTTTTAGGCCTAGACAACATTGATGAGTTTGCGATATGACAATATTTAACCCTTTAAGCATTAGGCCCATCTCTTTTCGTCATGATTAGTCGAAACAAAAGGCTGGTGTGATTAAATTTTGAAATACAAGGTGTTTTTTCAAGAATAAGATTAATAAATATCCATAGTGTGCAGAACCAAATTCTCATATTTATACTGTGCATAGTATTAATTTTATCAATCATTAAACAGATACACTGAAAAATGGCTAACGCTGAAAGGGTTAATGGTTTAATCCATGGATTAAACTGTCAAAATCTATATACATAAGTTAAATTTAATTATTAAGCAAAAATTTAGTAATTATTAATTAAAAATAGTGCTATATATTGAGATTTGCGAGAATTTTTTTCAGAAAAAGCGAAAATCTTGCTTAAAAAATTGAACATTTATTGAAGTTTTGAATAAATTATATATATAACTTTAAAATGCTCAGAATAAGGGAGAAATGTATTAAAAAATAAGGGAGAGTGGAAGACTAAAATAAGGGAGTCTTCCTTGAAATAAGCGAAAGTTGGCAAGTATGCAAAAAAATATTCAAAAGCCATCATCAATATAAATCTAGCCAACAAACATGCAAAAGCCATTATCAATATATCTCCAGAAGATATAGCCAACAATATCCAGAAACCATCATTAATATATTAAAACAGGAATAAACTACTACGTCAGAAACGCCAAAGAAAAATTATTGAGGTGCATACAGCTGTTTCGGTAGCCTAAAGCGTACCGTCTTCAGTGCAAAAAGAATTCTGAATCTGGAGAAGTGCTCTTATATATAGGAGAGGGACCGGATTTAGTTCAACCAATAGGATTACGGAAGAGGTGGGGAGTGTGGCCAATAGGAATTAAGGAATGTGTAGCTGTGTAAACAGTAGAAAAATTAAGGAAATGTGGACTGAATGTAAAATTTCCAACAATCAGACAAATAGGGAACAGCAAAATCACAATTTACAAGGTTTTTAAAATTTTTATAAATATGAAAAGCTTCAAAGAAATCGAGTTCCTGAATGGATTTAGGTCTGCAAATTATTTTAGCTGAATTAAATTTAAAATTATGATTTTCCTCCCAGCAATGTTTAGAGCTATATATAAGAGCACTTCTCTAGATTCAGAATTTTTCTTGCACTGAAGACGGTATGCTTTAGGCTACCGAAACAGCTGTATGCACCTCAATAATTTTTCTTTGGCGTTTCTGACGCAGTAGTTTATTCCTGTTTTAATATTCCAACGCCAAGTCTCCTGCTATTATTCATCATCAATATATATTTGGAAGATAAATAGCCAACAAATATTCAGAAGCCATCCAATTTATGAATATTGATGGTCTCGGATACCGAGATCGGCAATTTGGTTTCTACATGCAATCGAGGAAGATTCTCTAACTTAAGAGTAGGTTTTCAAAAACATAAAAGTTTTCATGGATTTGACAAAATATCTTAAGATGTTTTAAGTACCGTAATTTCGCGTATATAACCCGCGGGTAATCTATAAAAAAACATGACTTTATATGTCTTGCGGGCTATCATCCGGTGCGGGGTATCTATTGCGAACAAGGAGAAAATCAAAGCATCTCTAGTGAAAGTAGCTGAATATGTATTAATGTTTGGGACTCTATTACTATCAAAACGGTAAAATCTGGATTAAAAAAATCTAGATTATTAATGTATAATGATGATGAAATTGAGGACAGTGAAAAGGAATTTGATGAGGAGGACAATAAGGATGATGAAGACGAACTGTTCCAAACAATATTGCAGCATTTTAATTCTGATACAGAAAAATCCGAATTTGATGGATTTGAATGAACTTTGCAAATAAATTTATTATTAATCTATAATTTTCTTATAAATTGAATAAAGGTGTTAATCATTAGAAGTTACTCCAGTTTATAGTAATTTATGTAGAGAGGAAGATTAATACTATGTTATGATTATTTGCTCTTTCATTGTAGGTAAGTAAATTTATTTGTTCATTATTTGTATCTTTTCCTACTTATTACTAAAATAATAGCAATTGGTATTGAAATTACAAACGGCGATTGTCGACCATGTGGTTTTAGAAGTGCAGACTATCTTCTAGTGCGGGCTATCTTTCGGTTATAATTATTTTTAGATAAATTTTTTATGCTGCGGGTTACCTTCAGCCGCAGGTTATATAAGCGAAATTACGGTAGTTTGGAGTATAAGGTTGATTTTTAATACCAAGTGATTTAATACTAAGTGAAAAATGGCAAAGCCAAAAATCGAACCTAGGCCCTCTGCTTAATGTACGGATGCTCTTCCACTGAGCCACCATGGCTGATAACCAATGCAACATTTCTCAAATAATAACCGTTGCCAAGGTCACCATATCTGCAAACGCAGATGTAATAGGTATTATGTGAGAAATGTCGAGCTGGTTATCAGCCAGCGTGGCCCAGTGGAAGAGCATCCACACGTTAAGCAGAGGACCCGGGTTTGATTCCTGGCTCTGGCATTCTTCACATAGTTGGTGTAAAAAAAAAAAAAATCAACCTTATACTCCAAACTACTTAAAATGAATTTTCACTCCCTCTAAGGCCTAAGACCCTGGAGTAGTCAATCAGCCTTACTCCCAAAACACCAATAGTTCAAGCTACAAAAATAGTCCAGGTACAAATATTTATACAATCAATAATAATAATAATAATAAATAGATAAAAATTTATTAATAAATGATAAGTATAATAAATATAGATAATAAATATAATTATTTTCACATTCATATTAATTTACTGCCCACATATATTGTGTTTTACTTAAAAAAAAAAAAAAAAAAAATCCAGTATTCCTGTGTTTTCATTGCTTATGTTAAAATTCATTAAGTAACTTTAGAATTTCATAAATATTCATATAAATAAATATAAACATACAAAATATGTCTATGCATATTTTGCATACATTTCTTATGTTATAAACCAGTATATTTACCTAAATTTTTTATAAATGATCGACAAATTGTTTTAAGATTTGTTAAATTATAAACAGTATAATATTTTAGATATTCACTTGTATATAGCAAATATTACTAAATCTTATTTCTAGCCAGATTCTAGCTCATTTATAGATTTTGAGTTTTGACAATACAGGTTTTTGACGGGTTTTTGACAGTTTAAACCCTTGTCATGTCAAAAACCACTTTTTGACGTCAAAAATCCAACCCTGATTTTCACTGTTAATCAGTTTATCAATAAAGTTTCTAAACATTTTAAGATAGTTTAAGAAATTAAATGGTAAAATTTACTGTAAGTGGAACACAATAAAATGGTAACAACGTAAAATCGCTGCCTGAAAGAAAGAGTCCTGTCATACTTGGAAAAAAAAAAAAAAAAAGAAGAAGAAGAAAAAGGGAACATTCTCTTCTTTTTTGTTATAAATAATTTTGACTGTACTACAAAATGCCTTAAAAATGTACTTAAAATGCAGAAAAATGATAATGAAATATTACTTATTAGCAGCATCGTGTATATGGGGAGAAGCTTGCTCCACTAACAAACAGGAAAACTGCAACAACAGTATCCTCACAGCATCAGAAGTAGAAAAAGGATTCTCTGTATCAATTACTTTATTGATAAAAACACTCATCACATTTTCATTCAAGTCTTGCTCGGGTGCTGGAGGGCCCCCTATGAGGCGTTCACCCTCTCCACGATCAAATGCTACTGAGAATGAAGGGATAAGAATATATTGCAGAATTTTGGCTTTCAGATCTTGAGGGAAATTGGCATCGCAAAACAATTCAACAAACTTGAAAAAAGCCATCCTTTTCCAATCAACTGTATAATTATTTGCCACGGTGTTTTCCAGGAATTCCCTTAAAAATTCAAAGTCAGGTATAAATCGGCCAGTAAATGCTCTGAGAAGCTGAAATAAAAGTTCTATTTCATTTGGATGATGTTTTACAAAACTCAACAAGCATTTAGCCAAGAGTTTAGGTTCTTTCCACTGACTGTAATCTACAGTGTCAGCTTTGAGATGCCTTTCTTGAAATTCTTTGGATATCCAGACTTTTCTTAAGCAAGCAACTAGCTGATGTTGTTCCGACAACCACTGATCATCATATTTCACGAGGAGATTCACAATACGTATGGCCAAAAACTGAACTTCGTGAACAGCAGAGGATGGAGACTGATTCATTACTAACGTCATGTTAACCAGCTTTGTAGGATTCTGCTGCAGCACTTCTCGGAAGGGTTTACCATTTTCTCCTTTTAACAAGAACTGAAATTAAAAGAAAAGACAAACAATAATTATGAAAACTGAACTAAAAACAAAATCAATTACATCATCAAAAAATTGCAGAATTTTCCAATACATTCTTTTTTTACTTTACTATTACAAATCCCAGTGGCAGAAAGTTTTGTAGCTGTCTGTGACAGGCTTTTAAAATTTCATAACCTGTCTGCAAAATTTGCATGTAATCAGCGGTGAAATTGGCTTACCCTCAAAAAGCCTGAAAGCTGGGGGAGAAGGGAGGGGGGCTTAACATCAGGGGTGATCTCATGCAACAATACACAAATACAATTTTACTACAGAAATATATAGTATAAACAATTGTACTCATTCAATTAAATGTTTTATAGCAATATTTGACACAACACAATATAAATAATCATAAATAATAAAAGTATTAGTTTTAGTTTTGATATAGAAATTTTTATAAGTGAATATTTTCTGAAAGTTGCAGACAAATTTTTTTATCAGTACAGACAAAAACTGTCCGCAAGTCGTTTTTCTGTGTCTGCAACTATGTCGCCGTGTTGCAGTGTTTCTGACACTGTATTACAAATCTTATAAAGAAAACAAAAAGTACCTCTAAAAATCTGTTTCTTTGCTCATCTTGAATGCTCTGGTCTAGCAGTAAGTGGTCAATCGTTTGCAGAGGATAACGTTCTAAAAATTTCACTAGAGGTTCTCGAAAGGGACTTCCAGCTTCCATTAAGAGATTCTTTTCCGTATTTAAAATAACAGTTAGAAGTGACTCAATAAATTTTGATGTTGCAGCAGGTATCTGCAATCAAAGAGAAGTAACCATACTTATTACACATATAGACAGATTTAATTATTTTGTTATAAAAAAGTTCAAACTAAAACAACCATTTTCAAAACTGATGAAATAGGCAAAGAAATTACATAATTGTTTCTGTATTCGGCAAGACAAAACACACTAAAAACAATAGAATTAAAGAGCATAAAAATATTAAAAATGGTAAAATTACAAATGCCCTAACAAAAATTAATCAATATTCAGACATTAACATCAATTTCAAAAACATTAAAAAATATTCTGGTGTGTCACTCACATGACTTTCTCTTACCCTGAAATTTAAATACTATAAATACAAGTTGGAGATTAAGAGGTAAGATAACGAGTACTGTTATGTAAACCTATGTTAAACAATTCAAATTCGGCTTCGGAAGAGTTTTATATGATAATTAGTTCTGTGTGTGTGGGGGGGGGGGGGGATTTCATTAATGCACCTACATTTATATAGAATTTAATTCTGTTATTAAAATTAAAAGTTCACTTAAAATTATTTAGACAAATTTCACACACAACATTCCTTGAAACTTATCAATCTTGATCAAACTTTCCCAGCAACAAACTTATATTAACTTCAAAATACAACATTTGGATCTTCTAAAATTATTCGTTTTTAAGTCACTCTAAGAGACACAAACAAAGATCAAACGTTAAAAAACTTGAGTACGGTAATCAGGAAGCCTCAAAATGTGTAAATATACAAAAAACAAGCGATGAATATTTAGCTTAAAAACATACATTATTTACCATATCTCTATGAGGAATACATTTCAATTCCCGAACATCTTTCCTGGAAATAGTAAAATATTATTGTAAAGCACATCCACTAACAGCAAAAAAGAATGTTATCGCTTAAATATTTGCAGCCCTGTATATCTTTCGAAGACTATATACAGACCACATGGTGCAACTAAATATAATCCTAAATAAGACATGGCCCAGCCTGAAATACACTTTCATCAATTTGCAACTATTGTCGCACTTTTATCTAGTTCTTTTGTGTAGCCCTGTAAACGAACAATGAATGATTTCCCTACCATATTCTACATGAGACATGTTTTTATATACATATAAAAAAATATATATTTGTTTTATTTGGTTTAGTGCTGTCTATAGATATTAAACTCTACTTACCAGCACTTTCCACCATAGACGTAATGCATTTTAATTCTCTTGGGTGTTGTACACGAACCATTTGCTTCATCCCAACGAAAAGCTTAGTGTAGCATCCCTATATCATATACATTTAGAAAACCAAGTTTGGACTTTCTGCTATTATTTGTTCTTGAGCTATGCTGATAACACACACACACATAGACAGTGGCACCGGAACCGGTATGGCAGGTATGGCCGTCGCCATACCAATTTATAATTTGATGTGGCAAATATGTATATATATATATTTTTTTTAAATGAAAAAGATTTCAACTTTCGTATTTTTTGGAGAAAATTTTACTTCCATAAATTTTAATGTGAACAAACTATAAATTCAACTTTTCTCTAAAACTTTCAGGGTGGCTTTTGTTTTACCCTTTTCTTTCTCTCATCGTTATACTTCAGAATTCTCTCTCTGTTTGCCCTTTTACTTATTTTTCAGCGAGCAAAATAGCATAAAAATTAATTTGGAATCATAACAACGAATTATCATACAGAAAAGTGAAATTACGTTTAAAAATGTAGGGGCTGAGTGATTATGTGTTTGCCATAGGTGCCGACTGCGGAGAAAGGGGGGATGTTTTTGGGGCTCGGAAAATTTCCAGGCGTCGTTGCCAAGTGACAGCCTCATACGAACTTTAAACAACCAATTTGAATTTTCTGCAATTATTTGTTCTTAACTTATGCTGTTAAAAGATATACATAGAGATGAACCACAAAAATTTGACTTTCGTATTCAGGTCACCACGAAACATGATATTATTCAAATAATCAAAGTTTCAAATCTAACTTCAGAAAATACTGTGTTTGTAGTACGAGTATGAGAAATTAATGTTTTTTCTGAGCAGTGTTTGTCGATTTAGTAAAATGTTGCAAAGCACTTAAATCAATTATATTCAATAGAAAAGAATGTTTAGCTAAATTTTGCCCTGTATATTGCCTGTAAACTATATACCCAGTACACTGTTTACTTAAATTTAGTTCTTTATGAAACACACATAAAACAAAATGAAATACATTTCCAACAAATTCCAAGTTATAAACCAAAATATATCCAAATACTTTGAGTAGTCATAATTTATTAGCCAAATTTGTAGTTTTAGGAGAAAAAAAGGAAAAACCTAGAAAATATCGTTAAAATTTAGAAAAAGATATCGTTGCTTGAATAATTTAATTTCAAGTGCTCTCGAAGGAAGCAAGCTGTGATAAGGGGCTATTTACAATTTATACACGTTTATTTGAAAGTAACGAATAGTAATGTAAGTTTGTTGATTCAAAATAGCTACTACCATTTTGCTTCTCTTTAGGCGTATTTTTTTATGCGATTTGTTACGAATTTGTAAATAATTTGTAGTTATTTTTATATAAATTAATTGAAAGAGGCTTAGTCAGGTGATAAAATGTTAATTTTCAGCATTTCTAGTTTGTTTTCAAATTAAAACAGCTTAAAAACCCATTAAAAAGTCTCATTAAAAATGGTAATGGATTTGGCAACAAATTTGGTGAGTTTTTTGCTCCTTCGCGATTTTTTGGCGACCTTAGCGAGAAAATAATTACCATCGATATACCAAATATGGAAGCTGTAACTTGATTAGCTGATGAGTTTCTGGACTTTTTACCCATTTTTCTGCACGGGTGTTTAAGAAGTTAAACTATATTAATTAAAAACGAAGTGTTAAAATTACTAAATTAAATACATGAAAAAACCTTTACTGACTTCGTTGTTTGCCGTAAACTTTTCAATCGGGATCCCGATGGAAAAGTTTATGGCAAGCAACAAAGTCAGTAAAGGTTTTTTCATGTATTTAATTTAAGAAGTTGTTTTACGCCAATAGTCAGTCTCAGTTTAATTTTCGACAATGCTTTCATTGCTACTGAAAGAGTTCTGAGCCTCTTTGAATTGCAGTCGATTGCTGTATGTTAATGCTCTGATACAGTTTGTACTGTGAATTTGCTGTTGTTATTTAAGCTGTGTTTACTGGTGAAAGTGAAGTTGATACTTCGTTTACAGACCTGTAACCTTCTCAAATTTTCTGTAAATAAAGTTTTCAGCCTCTGCAAGATTTGACTTTTATTCTCGGATAACTTACGAACACCCAAGTACACGCAAAAATATTTTTGGACATGCTAAATGAATCTGAGAACTTGTCATAGTATTTTATTATATGTGCACGTTAGGTCTAAATTCTAGACAGAGAGGGTCCCGTCAGTGGCGTGGAGATTCTAGTTTTGATCTCCAATCAAACAGACAGGAGGTGCTCACTTCGAACTCAGATTGCACACTTCGGTCTTAGCCGTTCGGAGTTTTCCATGGTTTTCTAAAACTCCCGTAAATATCAGCTAGGTTTTCTTAAAACGACACTCAGATCTAGGATCCATTCATAGTCAATCGTATCTAATCTCAAATATCATTGGGGCCACGGTAGTCCAGTCGGTAGAGCATCAGGCTCATAATTGGGAGATTGCAGGTTCGGTACTCGAACCGGCCAAAGACCGTCGTGTACACTAATGGTGGCTGGTGCAAGTAAAATCTGTCGTGGCCACAGCGTCCTCCATGTTCCCATCAAATTTATACCTATGGTGGGTCACATGAGAGCCATCCCTTCCGTGGAGGATAAAAACTGTGATGGCATGTCTTCGGACCACCTCTATGGTTGAGTCCCAGACCGTCGCCAGCTGCCCATTGCGCAGCACTAGTACAACGTAAAACCCAACCAACCCAAATACCATCGAAGCGGGAAAGCCATCCCTTCCGTGGAGGATTAAAATTGTGATGTCATGTCTCCGGACCACCTCTAGGGGGGAGTCGCATACCGTCGCCAGTTGTCCATTGCGTAGCACTTGTGCAACATAAAACCCAACCAACCAACCCAAATACCATCTAGGTAGAGAGTACTAATTTCCAACTGGTTTCTTCTGCTGATTTTTGTTTTTCTTGCTTTACTAAGTCTAATTGACTTCTGATGCCACTGCACACCGACCATTCGCTAAAAGCATGATTTTCGGATTCAGAGGACCTCAAAATATGTAAATATAACAAAAACTCACATTCAAAAATTTGCCCCTAAAACAATACTTTCTCTATCTTATGAGTAAGAGAAAGTAACTAGCAAACTATACTAATCATAACTATGCCTTAATGCACGAAACAATAGAAATACTAATCAGCCCACACAGCTGCAAAAATATGGAATGCAATCAGAACTTAGATCAGCAGTTGCACCCTATATTAATGAATAAAAGAAGAAACAGCTGTCAATGACTAAATTAACTCTTGATGATGATAGGGTGCCCAATCAAAAAGACTTTGAGAATAAGAACTAAAGGTATTTTAATTTATTAACCAGCAGAGTATTCAAAAAAGATATCATTGAGTTAACAATGTTTGATCAAAAATATACAGTACAAAGCCGAAAATCCGGACTCCAAAAATCCGGAATCGCCAAAAATCCAGACAATTTCGGCGGCGTTAATCATCATCATCAACAGCTTTTTTTTTTGGTTTAAGTATAAATATATCTAAATAAAAAACTGAAAAAGTACTTTATTTCTTGGTAATCTTCAAAACCGTCATTTGCAAATTCTGAAAGAGGAGGGGGATTATAATAGTAACAATTCTTAAACATTTATCTAATTGAGAACTAAATTCTATATTCTATTTCAATTATGCTCAAACTTTTAGTTGAAAACCTAAAGTACTTAAATAATAATAATAAAAAAAAAAACCACGAAATGTTTTTAAAATGGTATGTTTTTCTTATTTATTTTTTTCTATTGTAACTTGTACTAATTTTTGTATGCAAATATTTCAATAAATATGTTTTGTTTTTCAAGTTTAATTTTAATTTAATTTTTTTATTAAAGCTGATAAAAAAAAATATTACAGACTACATTTAAAAATCGTAATATGTTATTTTTTACTTGAATTTGCATTTTATCCAAATACTTGAACCAAAATATTATATTTTTTAGGCATGACCAAAAAGCCGGAAAAATTGAAAATCCGGAATCACCGCGGTCCCGACGATTCTGGATTTTCGGCTTTGTACTGTTTTACATTTATTATTAAAAATAAATAAAATGCTAAGAAGTTTTTAATTTACAAACTTACCTGATGATACAAATTGATAATTCCACAACAAATTTTGACTTCTGTAAAAGTTGCTGTGCGCTCATTTCCTTTGATTTTCTTTTCTGCTTCTTCAAGGCATTTTCTCAGATGAGGTAGCATCTGCTCACACAATCTCTCGTTGAATAGTTTCGGAAAGAGCAATGTCAAATAACTCAGATGCTGAACCAGTGGTAAAGTAATAAGACGATGGTCACCCAATTTCAGTAATGCTGGGCGAATAGTTGTATGGATCTAAAAACGATATAAAAGTGAAATTGCAACTTAAATAAATTAAAAAACCTTTTACTACCTCGTTGTTGGGCGTTAAATCTTTTGGTCGGGATCCCAACTCTCATCAGAGGGCTTCTCTGTGAGTGATTCTGATTCTTCTGTCGGTTTCTGCCTCTTCAAAATATGGCGCCACCTTCTATTTGGCGTTACTGCGCTACTGTCATTACAAACGTTTTTATTGGAGAAGCCGTCTGATGAGAGTCGGGATCCCGACCGAAAGATTTAACGGCCAACAACGAGGTAGTAAAAGGTTTTTTAATTTATTTAAGTAGTAATTTCACTTCATTTTTTAATTAATATAATTTAAGTGAAATTGCAAATACAATTAATCTGATTGTGTTATAACACCATTTTGTACAACTGCAAAATACAAAATAAATAAAAACACTACGACAGTAAGCTTTAAAAATTTATTTTATTGACTGGTAGATGGATTTCATTCTAAAATACAGTGGTTGTTATTGGCCCTCTTCACTTACCGTCGTCGGAAGCCCGAGCCAATGTTATTCTATGGAGAAATTTTCTTTACAAATAACTTGTTAACTAATACATATTTTCAGGGATAAGATTAGCAAAAATATAAAAAAGCTGAAACTGTACGCAAAGGCAAAACATTGATATGAAACACTACAAGTTTGATGACAAAATCTATTATATTAGAGTAATAAATATTTATTTTAATCTTCAATGTATAAAAAGAAAAGAACAAATACACATAAAAATCATTAAAAAAAGTTGAAAAAACTAAAAAATAACTGAAAAGCTAAATGTTCAAAAAAGCTGAAATCAGCTGAAAAGCTGAAAAATCTCAGCTGTTCAATTGACGGACCTTTTTAAAAAAAAATATTTTTTTAATTTTAATATTTTATTTTGAAATGGCAAAATGAAAAAATTTCACATATTGAAAATTCGTATTTTGCAGCTTCAAAATAAAATATAAAAAATTAAAAAAATATTTTTTTAAAAAAGGTCCGTCCATTGAACAGCTGGGATTTTTCAGAAAGTGAAAACAGAATTTTAAAATATGTATTAGTTAAGTTATTTGTAAAGAAAAATTTCCCATAGAATAACACTAGCTTCGACTTCTGGCGGCGGTGAGTGAAGCGGGCCCTTAAGAGAGGCAATCTCTTAGAAGTTTTATAATATTATAGTCTTGTTTCACTGATTGTATGTATTTTTAGATTTTAATAATATTTTTTATCAAATAAAGTGTACAAATATTCTTTATTTATCATAAAATAAGTAGACAACTTTTTCCTACTCTGTTTAAAGAGAAGAAAAAGAAAGAACAAGCTAGTGGTAATTTTGTATGTTATTACAGAAACGTCTAAAAACAATATACCTCAGTAACTGAGAAGTAAATTAATCAGAGATCACAGAAATATTTGTACATATGTGATGTAATTACGATACAGTGTATAACACACAATAACGAGTCTTTGGTAATCCAATCAAAGCATCTTTATTCATTTGTATGTATGTTCAAGCTAGGGAATGATACTTCCGATCAGGGTTTAAACTGCCATTAGTTTTTTTAGCATTTTGCTAAAAGGTATCCTATTTTGCTAAAACATGTCGGTTAGAATTTCGCTAAAAAGCTAAAGCTGGATAACTGTATAAAATATCTCTGCACAGGGGTCGATCCAGGTTTTAATTTTTGGGTCCCTTTTTTGTGAAAAACAAAATATTTTTGTGAAATTTTTGTTTATTTTTGTGAAATATAAAATATTTTTGTGAAAAAGTAAAATATTGTGTAAAATCTTCCGTTTTTACAATCACTTTATGTAATGTTTAATATCAAGTTAATAGAGTTTCGTTAAGCCAAATTAAGGCATTAATTAAAAATACTGAAAATATGAAAACATTTAATAAAAGGATCATTTTTATAAAACAAAATCTTGTGAAGGGACTTATTTTATAAATTTGAATTTTGTGAAGGGTCAGTTTTTATGATTTGAATTTTGTGAAGGGTCCTTTTTAATGGATTTGAATTTTGTGAAGGGTCCCTTTTTATGAATTTGAATTTTGTGAAGGGTCCCTTTTTACTATGTGGAATTTTGTGAAGGGACCGCAAAAGGGACCCAAATTTTGCCTGGATCGACCCCTGCTGCATAATAACTCAGATTTTTTTTTTTTTTTGTAATATTTGCAGGCAAAAAGTACGAAAGGACTGAAATTTTTGAGAATCATTATTTATAGAGTAATTTGGATTTATTTTTAATTTTTAATGATTGAATTTAAATGCAAAAATATTTAAAAGTATGTCAGAATTCAGAATTTGATTCATAGAAGCATTCTTAGCTCTAGTATTTCACGATTATCTACCACTACACTTTACTTAATTTTTCAACTGCTTTTGCATTTTACACATATGATATGAGTACCTCTTTTTCTATTGTTAAAATCAAAGCATAGTTTCCCTGATTCATATTTTTAAAGTCACAAATATGGATGCTTGGTTAAAATCATCCATGAACAAAAGAATAGAAAACAAAACTGTGGATAACAAAGCTAAGTAAAAGAATTCAATGGTATCCAAAGAATTAACTTTTGAAAAAGCTAAAATAGTGCTTGCCTATTTTCGCTAAAATGCTAAAGTAATTTTTTTGCCAGGTTAAACCCTGCTTCTGATCCATTCTCGATTTTGAATCAAGTCCGGCTGTTAGTTATTGGATTGTGTGCAGATAGTGCTTCTTTGTGTTTCACCTATTTGTTTCAAATTTTCTTAATTAGTATTTGAAGGGCTTACAAGAATATGTCTGGGATTTGATTTTACGAAACTGAAACCACAGACAAAGAACGCGTGTAAATGCGCTCACATGCAAAATTTATTCTTAAAGTTCCTTTTTTTTTCATTTTTTTTTTTTTTTTTTCACATTATAAAGTGTCGTGTAACAAAACTAGGTTTACAGAGCAACTTAAAAATGATAATTAACAATACACAAATTTTTAACAAAATTTTCCCTTTTAAATTAATTGAGAAAAACGAAGTTATACTAACACATAATAAAATATAAAATAAACCTATCTTTACTTCGTAGTCGTTGAACTACTAAACTATCTGATAACTACTAAATACATCCGATAACTATAAAACTACTAAACTATCCAATTACAATAGCTATCAATACGCCATGTATCGCAAATCCATCGAGATATCCACCAATGACGACACGTGTAACGAAAGCGGCACAGTGGCCCCAAATAGGGCATGGAACCACCTGTTGAAAAGTCAACAAGGATGCAGCCAGAAGCCTAAGTCTCCGTCACAGTGTTAACGTTCTCCGAAGAGGACCGGGTGCCCGGTGCAGAAAGATCTTAGAACGACTACGAAGTAAAGATAGGTTTATTTTATATTTTAAAAAATTTCCCTGTTTTTATATCAATTCTCTCAAATCCTTTCATACACTTTTTTTAATTTAGCAATTTTTAAAATAAAATAAGAGTGCATTGAAATAAAAATAAAATAAATACAGTGGAGCACCGTTTATACGTTTTTCAAGGGACCATCCCTAAAAAACGTATAACTGAAAAAAACATACAACTGAAAATTCGTTTTAACATTAATATACAATAAAATGCCATATTAATAATAAAAGTCTAATCAATTTTCATGATTTCCTTTACATTTATTCGAATAAGATATATTTTTAATTAAATTTAAAATGTTTTTAAAAAAGGAGAATAAAAATTAAATAATTAAAAATAAAGAAATTCAGAAAATGTTTTCAAGATTTCAATTTTAACATTTAAAGACAAAGCATTTCGTTCTCTAAACAAAGATGACATTTTTGAAAACGATTAAAAGGAATGAAAGAAAAAGTTTCTCCAACCGTAATGTCAAATAAACACGATAAGAAATAAGAAAATCTTCCAAATCGCTCAACGGAAGTGAGTAATAAATCTTCAAGTTTACAAAATGCCTGTTATTTATTTTTTTCCTTTCATACCCCATCCTTGGAATCAATTAAAAAAGATAGTGGGAGGGGCGAGGTCTTCAAGTGGCCACTGGCTTCTTGTATACCTACTATTCAACCCAGTTGCCAACTGCTTATCTCTGAGAATTTCTACACCCCCTTCCAACCAGGCTATCGATGCAGGTCGCACTTTGTCACCACAGTTCAAAGAAAAAAGAATCGAAAAAGATAAGAATAAAACATAAAGAGCATTCATCTTTTTTTTTTTTTTAAATCCTGGAAGGAAACTCAAACTTGGGATTCTACAAGGAGAAAAAAAAAACGTATAAGTGAAATTAAGAATTTACTCGTGTCGTATAAACAAAATATTTTAACATTAGAATTCAGTGGAATGATTTGGGACCGAAGTCGAAAAAGGCAGAGCCTCACTAAGGCAGGGGTATACGGGCCCCACATCAGAGGGGGCCCCAAATCGAATAGAAAGTTTATTTTATGTTTCCTTCTTTAATGAACTTTTTTAAAACAAAATATCAGTATAGTGTAAAATCCGGCTTAATTGAGCCATTGTAATTGCAAAAATTTAGTTGAATTCCACCCTAATGTCAGCAAGGATATAAATTTTTCGCAGCTAGATGACGAAGTTAACAATCAGAAATAAAATGGATAGAACGATATTTCATGTGAACATTAGAGGGGGGGGGGACTTAATTGCTATTTTAGGTTCTAGTCAATTTTCTTGTTATATATCTATAATGACGTGAAAAATTTAAACACCTCCATAAAGTTCGGTTCTTCGTTACTGAAGTAAGGAAGAAGGGGGCCCCCAAAGAAGTTTTTGCTCCAGGCTCCAGTTAAGCTAAGTCGGGCCCTGGAAAAACGTATGAATGAGTAAAGCGTATAAATGAGAAACGTATAAAAGGGTGCTCCACTGTATCTAGAATAAATTGGCAAGTAATATTAATTAAAAAAAAAAACACAATATAACTAAATTACCATATCATTGTCGATTTCATATTTTGTGCTGATTTCTTTGATGCACTGATACCCAACTTCTTGCATTTCCGCTGACGTTGAGTTCAGTGCATTGTATAAATGTAGAAAAATATCGCTCCTTCGATCTTGGATGTAGTAGCAGGCGGCTAATAACCGCAGCATGGCTTTGCGAATGGGAATCAGGTTGGTCAGAGTCTTATAACAAGGTATTTTCATTAAGGTAGAATCATCATAATCACACAACATAATGAGTTCGTCAAAGAACTGCTTATGTTCTTGGTTTGACAAATCTGTAATCAATAATATTCAGAGTAAACTGTTTTATAATACAAAAGTGTAACAATTATTAACAAAGGGCTCTTCCCACCGTCGTCTGCTCAATCACGTGATAGAGGAAAACGAATAATCGGATTCTGAGAATCGAATTCAATTAAATATTGTTCCTAAGAACAAAAATTTTAATATTTAATATAAAATAAAATAAAAGTAATATTGTGCATTTGTAAACAGTAGAATAATTGTATTTGTAAATTTAATAATTTTTAAAAAACATTTTATGTGTTTATTTATTTTCACCTGTAAGAATTGATTTTTGTATGTTCAAGTGTAACTGTTACATTAACTGATCTAGCAATAAATAATAGCTTGTTCTTGTGGAGTGTTTATGGATTATAATTTGAAATTTTAAAATGTTTTCATTTAATTTAATTGCATAAAGGTGTTACAACAAGTTAATTAACTTAGTGACTGGTCTGAATGGATTTACGCAGTACGATATTGCATTGTCACTGATTTAAGTACCAAAAATCAGAGTATTAAACATGTTCTTCATGCAACATCAATAACAAACATAAACTAAATGATGATTGTAAATGTATACGGCAAACAAAAGAGGATGAATAATGATATAAAATGGATTTAAAATGATGCTGTTTAAAAAAAATAACACTGATTAAATACGATTGATCAAAAATAAGAATAGAAAATATATTATTTCAGCAATCGCTCTAGATAAACAAGACTTCATCTGCTATTTGTTTTTCCTCTATCATGTGACCTCTGACGTCAGGTGGGAAGAGCCCATAAGATTCATGAAATTTTTTTTTCACAAAATTAAATGAAAAGAAAAAGTTGAAATTAAATCTATCTTCCTTACTGACAGTTGATCATCCTATCAAAGGTCAGTCATGTCACATCCTGTATGACCTCTACGGTGGGCAATACAGAGATAAGAAATAAAATTGGCATTCCAATAAATATCCAACTACTTTTTAAATGTAGGTGATAATAAAAGACTAAATGTTTCGTGCTTAATTTCTATAAGAAAAAACCTGGTGTGAAACAACCACAACACTTCCATTACCCACTATTACCCGTATTATATGCATTTTTTGGGTTTTTCCAGTAAAATAAACTTGATACATATGTAAAGACATATAAAACACGGTTTACATAAAGAGTTAAAAAATGGGGTTATTTTTTTTTAAACATCGATTTCCGAAATCTAAAACACTGAACTACCTAATCAAGATGACAGCTAATTTTGAGAAAAGGTATTTAAAATGGATTTATGTAACAATTTTCAAGAAAATTGTTAGAGCCGTTTTTGAGATACCAAATTTTACCAAAACTTGGCACACTCAATTACTGACAGGAAAACAATAATTACATACAAAAGAATATTTAAAAGGAAGATAAAAGGCGAGTTTGAAAAAAAAAATCCATACAGCCGTTTTTAAAGGAACACACTTGCGAGACCTGAAATTGAGGTATTTATACAGGACCAGGGGTCGATCCAGGTTTTAATTTTTGGGTCCCTTTTTTATGAAAAACAAAATATTTTTGTGAAATTTTCATTTATTTTTGTGAAATATAAAATATTTTTGTGAAAAAGTAAAATATTGTGTAAAATCTTCAGTTTTTACAATCACTTTATATAATGTTTAATATCAAGTTAATAGAGTTTCGTTGAGCCAAATTAAGGCATAAATTAAAAATAATACTGAAAATATGAAAACATTTAATAAAAGGATCATTTTTATAAAACAAAATCTTGTGAATGGACTCATTTTATAAATTTGAATTTTGTGAAGGGTCCCTCTGTATGGATTTGAATTTTGTGAAGGGTCCCTTTTTATGAATTTGAATTTTGTGAAGGGTCCCTTTTTATGAATTTGAATTTTGTGAAGGGTCCCTTTTTATTATGTGGAATTTTGTGAAGGGGCCGCAAAAGGGACCCAAATTTTGCCTGGATCGACCCCTGTACAGGACACTTATCAATCTTCCTGAACTAACCAACTATATCATTCGAAAGGACATCTAATAGAGTGTTTATATAGCAAATATGAAGAAAATCATTGCAGCCGTTTCTGAGATACGGACTTGCGGTCCCACTTCTGGTTTTCCAATTTTCACCAAAATTTGGAAATTTCATCTGTACACCATCTGTTTCAATTCTGAAGTTTCGTAGTTCTATCTTTATTAGTTTCAGATATATGACAGTCAGAAGATTCCACACATAAATATATTTACACACACATTAACACATTGCAGAAACCACTTTTTTTGGACTCGGGGGACCTTAAAACGTACAAATCAGGTGAAATCTTGATATCGAATTTTTGGACCAAATGCAATACTTCCATTACCTATGGTAGTACGGTAATGGAAGTAAAAATTCTACAAAATATACTTCCAAACAAACCTATGTAATTGATTATTTCAAATAAACTACTATAAAAAAGAAATATTATTGAATCCATTTTTATATTATTATTATTATTATTTTTTTTTTTTAAGAAAAAATATTTCTTTAATAAATTAAAATTTTTCATTATCTAACTAATGCATTTAAAAATATTTTTTTATTTATTTACACATCATTTTTAGTTGATTTTATCGCTAATTTTTATTTGATTAACGTAAGTACCTCTGAGAAAGGACCATCTCTATTTCAAAGGAGAAAATTTATAATCCCATGGATCTCTTTTATGAATTAAAAGCAAAAACTGTTTTATTTAAGAGACAAAAATTTAAGTTAAATTACATTTAAAAAACAAAAAATACATATAAAAACAATTAAAATGTAGATGTTTTGAAACCCGTCCGGGTTTCCTCATCAGTAATTACAACACAATATGCAAACATTACATGAACACTCAAGGAATTTAAAGGAGTACCGAATATTGAGGAGCCAGTGTGCATGCTTCATTGATAGTGTGGAGATGCTTGGCAGTGTGCCAGCTCTCAAGGAAAATACGCGATTTATAATTATGAAAACCAGAATTTAGAATTTTTACATTATCGAAGTCATGAATAGGATTGGTTTCTATTGAATGGATTACAATTTCAGAATTTTGGTTGCAATTTTTAAAAGATCGTCTGTGCTCTTGTTTTCAAAAATGCATAAATTTAGAAAGAGTAATAATAATAAACAGTAAGTATGCCCTTAACTACCTTCAAATTATTATTAAAGATATTACATTTCATTGACAGTTAATTTAATTTATAATTAACACATAAATACGATATAAACCACGTTCTTCAATGAAGATTATTATACCTTAATTTTAATTGTCTATATATACATCATGATGAATATGAATTGAGATTTTTGGCAGAGCTTATCACAATTAATAAATAAATTAAAATAAGAAAATGTTTAAATATGAAGAGAAGGTCAGAGATGATTTTAAAAAACTAATGACTTTTCAAACTGATAGAAAATTTAGGTTGCCATAAGTGATCTGGCATCATTCAAAAAAACAAATAATAATAATAATAATAATAAAAAAAGATTTACAAAAAGCAAAAACGTTTTATTTATGAGACAAAAAATTTTAAGTTAAAATACATTTAAAAAACAAAAATTACACATAAAAACAATTAAAATCAGACGTTTTGAAACCTGTCCAGGTTTCCTCATCAGTAATTACAACACAATATGCAAACATTACATGAACACTCAAGGAATTTAAAGGAGTACCGAATATTGAGGAACCAGTGCGCATGCTTCATTGATAGTGTGGAGATGCTTGGCAGTGTGCCAGCTCTCAAGGAAAATACGCTATTTATTATTATGAAAACCAGAATTTAGAATTTTTATATTTTCGAAGTCAGGAATAGGATTGGTTTCTATTGAATGGATTACAATTTCAGAATTTTGGTTGCAATTTTTAAAAGATCGTCTGTGCTCTTGTAGTCTAATTTTTGCTGTATGGCCAGTTTCACCTATATAAACATATCTGCAATTTTTACAAGGAATTAAATATATTACTCCAGTTAAATCCAGAGAAGGGGTTATGGGTTTAAAGTTAAAAAGGGCGTTTTTTAATTGTTTAATTGGCCGGAAAGCAGTATAAATATTAGGGGAGAAGGGGGTACATTGGGACAAAGGCTTTTATCCCTTTATAATTGCAAAATAAAATTTGTAAAAAATCACAATAGATGGCACTTAGTAGTACATCTTCATATTTGTGATTTCAACTCAATCATTCAAGTCTGCTGCCTGTGAACAAGGTTAGTTTATTTTATCATATGAAAAGTAATTTTTTTCAAGTAAACTAATGTTGATTTTTTAGGTAATAGGAAATAAATATTTTAATTTTAAAAGTACTATGTGTTTTTATAAACATTAAGCTTTCATTTCCACTATACATCATTAGCCCATGTGCTCTAGAAAATTAGACCTACACATTTGTTTTGAAAATGACCTGATGGGGTACATTGGGACACCAATGCATGGGGCACATTGGGACTGCTCCAATGGCCCATTCATTTCTAACACCAATATATTTTTATTTATTTACTTATTTTTTGCACATATAAGCTAATTGTATTAATTTTTTTTCTAGGTATTCTTTAAATAAATAGAAAATGATTAGAAATTATAAGCCAAAAACTGAAAGAACTAAAATTTCAGAAGAAAATATAGAAAAGGCAATAAATGAAATAATCAAAGATAAACTTTCTGTGAGGGAAGTTGCAATTAAATATTATATACCAAAATCTACATTATTTAATAGATTGAAAAAAATGAGAGAAAATAAGATTGAGTGTGTACTACAAATATAAATTATAAGTTTCAATCCAAATATACATCTCAACAAATATTCACAGCTGAACAAGAACTCTTGTTGAAAGATTATTTAATATCATGTTCTCAACTTAACTATGCCATCAACACGATCCTACATAACATTAAAGTTTTGTGTAGACTTGCAGGGTTTTGATGTGCGTTAAGATATGAATATGCAGTAATGCTTCATAACAATTTCATTTTTTCATAATTACCTACTTTATTATTATTTGTTATTGTATCAAATTCATTGTTTTGAAAGCCTTTCATTTACTTTAGCAAAATATTTTGCAATATTGTAATTAGATAAATAAAAAGATGGTTGTCCCAAAGTGCCCCATCATTAAATCAGTGTTGTCCCAATCTGCCCCTGCACGGGGAACATTGGGACACTTTTGCATAAGTTATGTTTTAATTATTTCTGTTTGCAAAACACATTTAACGACGCTCATTACACATTTAAAAGGTGACCAATAACACAAGTATTTAAATAAAAATGCACAAAAGCATCAAAACTTTTATAAATTGGAAAATAATATGCTTTTATAAAAAGTGTCCCAATGTCCCCCCTCTTCCCCTATGTGGTTTAAGTAATTTAGAAATAAATTCTGAAGGAAACCCAAAGTATGGCATAGAAATATTGTTCTTATTAATAAGTGAATTTTTCATTTGCACTGGAGTAGAGGGGGAATTTGCAGGAGGAAACGAAGGGGAGGGTAAATTCGTTTTAACCAATTAAGAGGGTAATCGTTATTTATTAAATCCTGAAAAATTCTTTTAATTTCCAACTTAAAATGTCTCGTTACTCTTTTATGAAGTTAACAATGTATTTCAATAAATCAATACAGAATAGATTTTACAACATATATTACAAAGACAGAAAGGTTTAAATTAAGCTAAATCTATTTACCATATGAAAATAAGCGAGGTTCTAATGTAATGCAAAATGTATTCCCATCTAATATACCAATCTGGCAAACAACAGGTTGGTGGCGTAGAACATGCTTCCTCAGAGGCACATAATCAACAAGCAGATCTTTGTGCGGTTCAATAATTTGTGTAACTGACTTGTTTCCAACTTTGGCAATAACTTTCAGTGAATGCATGGCCTGAAATAGTAAAAATTATGCATGAATATTACAATTTATATAGTCTAGATCTCTGATTAAAATACAATACATTATTACAAAATAAATTAAAAGACCTTACTTAGGCTTCATCATCTTCTACAAGAAGCTTTTCGTGGGAGGATCCTCCTCCTTTTTCAATTGCAAACTGTTCGTGTGGGCCATGGCTATTTATAGCTTTACTTTGTTCTTCTAATGGGTAGCACCACTGCGGATCTATTTTGGCAGACTCGTGGTCATTAATGGCGACATTATCACTAATTATCTCGATACTCTCTCTGTAAAACGCGTAAGTATGGTTATTGTAATTGGCCAATTTTTCAACGTCGTTAAATTTAATATCAATTTTATTTTCGTAATAGGTTCGAGCAAGAGTGGTAGTAAATCGGGCAAATTTAATATCATTTTCATGTTCTTTGAGGCGTGTTTTTATTTTTCTTTTTGTAATTCCTATGTAACTTCTGCTATTTTTATCGGGGTATTCTATAGGGATCTTATAAACTCCGGTGGTTTCAAGGGGGGAAATAATATCTTTGTCGTTTCTTATAATCTGGAAAATATTTGGGTTGGGCTTTATTGAGATGTTTAGATTACATTTATTAGCGATATTTTTAAAAAGCTATAAATAGCCAAGGCCCACACGAACAGTTTGCAATTGAAAAAGGGGAAGGATCCTCCCACGAAAAGCTTCTTGCAGAAGAGGATGAAGCCTGAGTAAGGTCTTTTAATTTATTTTGTAATTATGTTGTGCTTCATTTTAAAATTTAAATAAGTTACAATACATTATTTTCAGAAGTTGATCCAGGCAAAAATTTGAGGTTCGTTGTTTAACTGCTCCTTCCTAAAATTCAAATATACATAAAAAAATGGCCTTTTAATAAAATTCTATTTTAGAAACATACCTTTATATTTTTCTATGCCTGAACGCCCCTTCCATTTTTACAACAAATAAATGCCTACAGTTTGTTCAATGAAATACTAAAAATTCCCAGCTAAAATTGAAGCAGAACTGATTCACAAATGTTAGAAAAAAAAAAAAAAAAAAAAATTCCCTAATTCTCCAGATTACTACAGTGGAGCAGAGCACTTTTTATACGTTTCTCATTTATACGTTTTTCTCATTTATACGTTTTTCGACTTCAGTCCCAAATCATTCCATTGAATTCTAATGTTAAAATATTTCGTTTATACGACACAAGTAAATTCTTAATTTCACTTATGCGTTTTTTTTTTCTCCTTGTAGAATCCCAAGTTTAAGTTTCCTTCCAGGATCTAAAAAAAAAAAAAAAAAAGATGAATGAAGGGGGGGTAGATGAATTTTCAGAGATAAGCAGTTGCCGACTGGGTTGAATGGTAGGTATACAAGTAGCCAGTGACCATTTGAAGACCTCCCACTTTCTCTTTTAATTAATTTCAGGAATGGAGTATCAAAGGAAAAAAGCCCACAACTTTATAGGCATTTTGTAAACTTGAAGGTTTATTACTCACTTCCATTGGGGGACTTGGAAGATTTTCTTATCCTGATTTATTTGACATTACGGTTGGAGAAACAATATTTTTTTTCTTTCCTTCCTTTTAATCGTTTGCAAAAATGCCATCTTCGTTTAGAGAACAAAAAGCTTTGTCTTTAAAGGTTAAAATCGAAATCTTGAAAAATATTTCTGAATTTCTATACTTTTAATTATCATTTATTTTTTATTCAACCTTTTAAAAATATTTTAAATATAATTAAAAATATATCTTATTCGAATAAATGTAAAGGAAATCATGAAAATTGATTAGACTTTTATTATTAATATGATACTTTATTGTGTATTAATGTTAAAACGAATTTTCAGTTGTACGCTTTTTTCAGTTATACGTTTTTTAGGAACGGTCCCTTGAAAAACGTATAAACGGTGCTCCACTGTATAAAGCAAATATTATTAAAACTCTACATAACCAGACAAGCAGTATTTGCTGCATTCACAATATAAAATTTATTTAATGTTACAATAACTTTCTATCCATTGGCCCCTTTCAAATAACAGATGAGTTAACACATTTTTTGTTGTACTTCTTAGAGATTGCTTGACACTACATTGCTCTTGATCTTAACAGAATTCATTGAATACCTGCACATTTTCCAATACATACTTTATAATTTTAATCGACAAGAAATATGTAAGTATGAAAAATAGAAATTTCAACTTGTGTGGCATCCATCATACATATTACTCTAAAATCCCGATTATAAGCCCCCCCCCCATTTTTCAAATGCAAAACCAGCAAAAAGAAGGGAGGGGCTTATAATCTGGATTATTAGATATTTCTTTTTTAAAAAGTTGTGATGATGCCATTTACCACCAGAGAATAAAAAAACTAATATTTATTATCTAATCCAGAAATAAATCTTAAATTATTAATTTAAAATTATTTTATTATTAATTCAAATTGGTAATTTTAATTATTTTTTTCATATGGTTAATATGGAAGACTAATAAAAAATAAAAATTAGACTTATTTTGGCAAAGTAAAGGTAAGGAAAATCTTGAAAGGTTATCAAACATTAATTAATTTAATGTTTATAAATTAATAAGAGTATATATTTAGGTGAATATTAAATGCATAAAACTCATTTTATATATTATTGTTAAACATAACATTTCACAAAAATTTGACTTTTTAATTGAAATAATTAAATTAAAAGAAAAGCTAATAATTTTTTTTAAATGTAACCTTTATTAAATAAGTAAATAAAAGAACTCTATTTATTTAGTATATGAAAGGTAAATAAAGAAAAGTTCACTTATAGATTCAATTTTTTTTTTTTTTTTAATGAATATTGAGGAAGCCTGTAAGAACATTTTCCGGAATTAAGACTGGTGCTGCCATCTATCGGAAAATATGTTTACAATATAGATCTATACTTATTTCATAGTTCTCATTCCCACCTCAATGTTATTTTGTTAAAACAGAAGAAGGGAGTTAATAAATTTTGCGGTAAAAAAATATTTTAAAAGAATACATTTATTTATAAAATCATTAAATATACATAAGATTCCAGAAAATAATTTTTTACTGAAAATGAAAAAAATGGGGAGGGGGGGGGGGGGCTTATTTTTAGGATTATGTAAAAAATTAAAAATTGCCTAAAAGTGGGGAGGAGCTTATTTTCGAGGGGGGCTTATAATCGGGATTTTTACGGTAATTGACCCGAGAAATTCTTTTACAGCCCCAGATAACCTGAATGTCCAATGAGGAGCTCGGAAATTACGTATATAAGGCCAAACTTTAAACAACCAGAGAGCTTTTGAGGCAGTTTCCCATTGTTAAACACTTCACGTTATCCACCCTTCCGAAATTATGTAGGAGCTCTGTCATATAACAATCTAACGGAAAGCCACTGCAGCAACAGCCACAAGTGCCATTCAAACATCGGCGAACCTTAGAGCAGGATTCCATTGCCTTGCCATAAAATCCCAACTTGCGATCTTGATGAAATAAAAATGTTTTCCGGAAGAATCCATGGTAGTTCTTGTGTTCCAGCGACTGTCATCTCTATCATTCATATTGTTACATGCATATATGCAGTATATTCTCATACACATAGAAAAAAGGTTTCCATGCTCCTTAACTTTATACACTATTAATTTTAAATAGAAATTCTTATCATAAAATAAGTATGCATGTTTAAGAAGAAATTCATTAAAAAAAAATAGTGGTGGATATTTATACAAACACTATTATCAGGTACCTTTTTGAAAATATTTTGCTTTTCATTGAAGTAATTAGATTTGTAAAATTCATATTTGCCTAGATTTTGAATTTTTTGAGATGTAAACTGATTACAAATTGGTGAAAATTTGTTCTTGTGCACGCTCAATCTTAACACTAATTCCTCCAAGAACATGAAATTTGAAAGTTGTTTGATAAACTATTTTAAATAAAAGTTAAAGGAGACGTTGAATGGATCAGCAACAGCTGTTGTCCATTCAGAATTTTTCATCCAAAACATTGCATAAATAATAAATAACACAATTAAGAGCAGATGATTAACACTTCCTATTAGTGGCATTCATAAAATATACTAATTAAAGATTTACATAAAATACTAGCACAAATCATTAACAGAAATTTTATCTAAATATAATATAAGATTATTTCTCCTTAAGTTGTTTTCAATTTTTAAAATTTTTTTTTCAAATTTCGACAAACGTGGGGATTGAACTCAAGACCTTCCTTACTCAAGCGAAACACTCTACTGCAGCATGCTTTCTTGCTGTCTGCATTTGTTTCATTGGTTTTGATGAAAACAGCTAAAACTTCTAAGGTCATATACCCCCTGGGGGTTGTTGCACAAAATTTGCACTTTACCCTATGTTTTAGACCATACTCTCTAATTAGACCTTGGTTTGGTTTCAATAAAAATTTTACTGATTCATACTTCCCAGTATGCACTCACATTTCATTACACTACAGGGAAACAAAACAGATTAGAGGGTATCCTGCCAAACAGGCTTGAAATATGTATATCCTTTCATATAAAGACAGGATATTTCAAGGTCATTTGAAAAAAAAAAAAAAAAAAAAAACAATAGTCTTTTGAATTATCTAAAAAAAGGGTGAAAAATGCATTTAGTTAAGTTTTCACATTTTTAGCTCCAAAATAAAATATTAATTTTTTTTTTTTTTCAAATCAATTTTTAGAGAACAAGTAGTAATTTAATGATTCTGAATTTTCTAAATGTGAAAACAAATTTAAAAAAAAAAAAAAAAAAAAAAACATTAGGTATTGAGTCAATTTATGAACAAATTTCCCTATAAAAAAAAAAATTCTTGCTCCTTGGCTCAGTAATGGCACCAGAAATGGACACCACCTCCCCGAGAGGGGGGCACTATATAAAGAGAGTTTATTATATGAGAATTTATCAAAAACTGCAAAACTGTTAATAATATTACTGTTAATATTTGTACCATTCCATTTGTTAGTACTCCTCGTGGTTTTGGAGATCATCGTGTCACAGACAAACTTTTTCTAAAAATATCGTGGTTAAAACATATGCTGGACCTCTCAAAACGTATATATTCCTGGAAAACTGGAAGCTGAAAATTTTTACGAATCCAATACTTTCTACTATTGAATATAGAATGGAAAAACTGGAATGCTCCAAATTTGTAAAAGGAAAGAAAAATGCTGCTAAAAGTAGAAAAACTGAAAATTTTGTATTTGTTCCCCCGAGAGATTTTAGGAGCATGCCCCGATGGGGGGGCACAGACTCCCTGACAGGGGGGGGGCTGTGCCACCCCAGCCCCCTAGCTGGTGCCACCCCTGCCTTGGCTGTCAGCAAGAATAAGTAACCTTAATCACCTGAATAATGCACTAATCTGAAAGCATTTTAAAAATATTCATGAAAATGACAACACAGAAATAAAAAAATTAAACTTTATTTCAAAGTTCTAAAAAAGTACAGTCCTATTTATACTTGAAAAATAAAGAGTAATATTTAAAAAAAAAAAAAAAAAATTGTCATACCTGTTCCCGAACACAAGTGTTTGGCTGATAAAGTTGTCTGACTAATTCCTGGACAACATCATTAATAGCTTTGGACTGAGCTTCTAACAGACTCTCATCATTTGTTTCAAAAGGTTTGCAATATTTCATTAGCATTTCTTCTAAGTATAACCTAAAATTACATTGGGAATGTGTATTTTCTCATATTCACATATTAATACGATATATATTACACAGAATAAAATGATTAATTAAGATAATATCTATAACAATAAAAGAAGATGTCTGTCTGAGCATCTATACGTTCAGCCCCTACTGAACGCAGAAGTATAAAATTTGACATACGGGTGCTCAGAAGCCTTCCCGAGTTGATAGTGAAAACAGAATTTAAAAATTTTAATTAGTTGCGAAGATATTAATTAAAATGTCGACCAATGTCGATTGAATAATTGCTTAAAAAGAAACATTCTATTAGCAGACAATTTTCTAAGCTGTCCCAATCGGAAACAAAACACATGCGAGACAACTGTCTGCGATAAAAAAGGAAATAAATGTAACCAATTAAGATATCACGTGTTTCATACTGGGGATAAAAATTGCAATTTTCAAACTTTTTCAAAGTTTCATTCACGTTACATTTAAATTAATATTTGGCCTAGACAGCATATTATAAAGCTACTGTTCAATTTTCATGAAAATATCTAAATAAACAAAAAAAAAAAAACACATTTTTATTGGGAAAAGATTATATTTTGCAGCATTTTAAATTGAGATATGCCGTTGAAATTTCGTAGTATTTGGTTTTAATGCCTGATAATTCGATTGTGAATCTTTTTGAAAGAGCAGAATTATTAGTAAAGCTTGAAGCAGGGGAAAAAGGGGCCAAAAAAAAAAAAAAAAAAAAAAAGATATAAATGTACTTTTTATTTTACAATAATGATTAAATTCTTTTTAATACATCATTCGAAAGATATTTTAAAGTACTTTTATATTATCGAAAGTGGAATTCGAGATTTCACCTGATTTACACGTTTTAAGGTATCCTGATTAGGTTTTCTTTTGTATCTCAGCTACTAATTAAAATAATTTCATAAGTAATACATCATTTGAAAGCTTTGTTGATTTGGAATTGAACAGTAGATTACAGAAATTTCTACCGCCAGATGGCACTGTAATATTTTAAAATTTCAATGTTTAAAATTCTAATTATGATTAAATTACTTTTAATACAATCATTCAAAAAATATTTTAAAGTACTTTTATATTACCGAAAGTGGAATTTGAGATTTCACCTGATTTACATGTTTTAAGGTCTCCTGATTAGGTTTTCTTTTGTATCTCAGCTACTAATTAAAATAATTTCATAAGTAATACATCATTTGAAAGCTTTGTTGATTAGGAATTGAACAATACATTACAGAAATTTCTACTGCCAGATGGCGCTGTAATATTTTAAAATTTCAATATTTCAAATTCTAATGAGTGAAGAAGGTGTTGTAAGTTCTAAAACGGGGATAAGGCACAGCAGGCGCCACCGAGCGGGACTTTGCTAAAGTCAGAAATTTTAAAGATCATAACATGGTGAGCGAACAGGCTGTTTCAGATATTGAAAAGGGAAGATGCCGCCGAAGGCGCTACTTCACGGGAATTTACTGCGATTAAATTTTTCAATAAGCTATTTTCACTTTTTATCAATAAGCTGTTCTGAAACGAGAAAAAGGCGCCGCAGGCGCCACCGAGCGGGAGTTTCGTAAAGTCGGATTTTTCAGGGATCGCGAACCAGCTGGTCGCCGAAGGCGGCTAGTTATACAATACAGTATACAAAAACATATTATATATTAATCGAATGTATGAAGAAATTACAGGATGGCTACAGAAATTCAGAAAAAAATTTCCCAGAATTCCATGACTAATTCTGGCAAATTTCCATGATTCCGTTATCTATTACATATATTCCATAATTTCATGTTACATTCTTGTGTAACATGCTCGCTAAACCACTGCAATTCAAAAAATTATACTGATGGGCAAAAATATCTCAATCTTTTTTTTTTTTTTTCTTTGTTCACTTACAAAAAAGAAAATAAAATGAAAAATTCAAAATTTGTAGAAATTGACAAAGTTATAAAAATATGACTCATTTTAATTGCACAACATATTAACATCAAGACATATTATTCCTCAAAGTTGTTGCACTATTTTTATTTATTTATTTATTTAACTTGGTGAGATTCAACAAGAAAGCAGCCAGTCCTGTGCAATCATGTTTAAGATACACCTGCTTGGCGATCTTTCAACATACTTGCTAGACAAAAATGAAAATTTCCATGATTTTTGGATGTTTTTACAAAATTCCCTGATTTTTCCATGATATTTCCAGATTTATAAAATACCCTGCTTTTTCTATGATTTCCTTGATTGTCGCCACCCTGTGTTACTTTTGTTATTTTCAAAACTATGGGGGAAAAATGAATTTTTTGTGTTGGTTAAACACTGTTTTTTGATGAAAAATACTGTTTAAGCAAAGAATTAGCTTGATAAATGTCATGGGAATTCTGTTCCAAATTACAAGGGAAAACACATACAGGCATGAGAATTTTCCGCGGATCCGCGATTTTCTGCTTTTTTGTGATTTTCGTTAATTTTGCGATTTTTTATTTTGTTAAAATCAAACTCCAATAATGATCAGTGTTCAAACGCTCCACGAAAAACTTTAGATTCTCAATCTTTTTCTATCCAAAATATTAATGTCAATATTCATTTTAAACGTGCTTTGTCATATTCTATAACATATAAAAGAACAGAATTATTCAATATTTCTCACTCATGTAATTTTTTTTGTCCTCCTCCCCCCCCCCTCCCCTTTCTTTCATCTCTAACCATCGCCAATCGAACATTCTGTGGGATTTTTGAATATTTATCCATCCACAACAAAAATGTCAATATTAATTTTAAACTTACTTTATGATATTCTAGAACCCATAAAGAAGAAGAATTGTGTTCAATATTTCTCACTCATGAACTACTTTTTAACCCCCCCCCCCCCTTTCCCACCACCAGTCTTATTAAATGTTGATTGCTAGCTAATGTTTTTTTTTTTTTTTTTTTTTTTTTTAAACACATGTTTTATTGTGCTGATGTGTTATTTTTTTAGTTTAATTTGTCACTTTTAAAATATTTTGTATAGTTCTTTCCTGTGAGCATTATTTTTTCATTTGAAATAAATTTTATGAACACATTTGTATAGTTTTCCCCGCACGTGTCCTTTTTCATTTGAAATTAATTTTATGAACACGCATGTTTCCTCTTTTTTTAATTTTCTGCACTCTCATGCCTGCACATAAAAAGGTGAATAAATATGATATTAAAACCAAAGAAGTTAGATGAATTTTAGCTTGAATTAATGTTTTTAGAACAAGGATTAAAAATATGAATGAATATTTCTATACTGAAACATTTGGCAAGCATACGATAATAGCAGGGTTGCCAACTTTTCAAAAACAGTTTGAGGAGTATTCAGAGAAATTTTAAGGAGCAATTTCGGCTACTTTGAGGAGCAATTTTAAAAAGAAATTTAAAAAAAAAAGAAAGAAAAAGAAGGAAAGAAACTACTAACAAAAATAAATTAACAATAATCATATGAAATTAAGTTTAAAAAAAAAAAAAAAAAAAAAAAGGTAAAATGTAGGTAATAATCAAATTTTTAGTTACTATTCGGTATACTGAATATTCATTATTCAGTAATAATCAAACATTTAGTGCATGCCTATTCAAAAGAAACTTGTTTAATTACAAGAACAAGACAATTGATGCGAAAATAATTTCAATGCTATACTTCAAAAACAGATACAAAAATTGGATTTCTTTAAACAAAATCTTAAATTTTTGGAGTAACAAAAGTCAAAATAATGAACAATTTTAATAGTTTAGATATTAGAAAATGTAATAAAACTGAATCTACAATAAAATAATCATTGTTATTAAGGATGGAAAAGGATTGAAATTGTACAACATTAAATTCAATTTCAGTGCAAACTGACAGCCATCAACTTTTCTGAAACTTTTTTTCCCCCTTAAGATTATTGCTAAATATACCTAAAAAATCGAGAGTTTCTCATAGGGGGGGGGGGGAGAGAAGTAGAATTACGTTTTTACCATTAATTAAATAAATATGCTATTCTTCCCGTATTTGACAGAATTTGCGATATTTTTACGACCGATTGCCGAAATTCGTAATTATTCCACTACAAATTTACAAAATCTACGTTTAATAGCAAATAATTGCTAATATATACTATAGTTTTGCTCTAATTGATAAAATTCACTCTTCTTTAAAGGTAAATCCTAAAATATGCAATTATAAAGCGGCTGATTGCCGAAACACGCTATTATTTAGCTACTAATCTATGTAAAATGCGTTCTTCTGAAAGCTGAATCTTAAATACTCAACTATTTTGCCACTAATCAGTGAAATTTGGATTTTTTTTTTTTTTTCAAAGTGGAATCTCGGAAATCGGGAATAATTTTGAAGTAGATTTCGCAAATACGGGATCGCTTACCCACTAATAATAAAAAATTTACATCATTTGGCTGCTAGCCAATAAAGTTTTTTTTTTTTTTTTTTTTCCCAGTTGATTTCAGTAAATCGCGATATTTTTGTAGCCGCTGACGGAAATACGCAATCATTTTGCCGCTAATTAACAAAATTTATGTTTAATCGCTGAAAAAGGCTTTATTTTGATGCTAATCAATGAATTTCTTGCTTTTTTCAAACAGGATTTGCATTATAAGTATAATTTTGTGAATTTTTATAGAAATACGGAATTATTTTACAGCTAATTTTTAAAATTACATAATCGTAAACTAATTGCTAAAATAGATGTTATTTTTCTAAAAATGTGTAATTATTTAGTCATAAATCAGCTTTTTATTTTTTATTTTTTTAATTCGATTACTGAAATGTCAATTTTTGCGGCTGATTTATAAAATACGCAATTTTTTTGTGCTATTTTTGTGACAAATCCATTTTAAATCCGACGATTTTTGTGAAAGTCCCATTTTCAGATATGAAAATTTCTTAGAATCACCCACGCACTATAAAAACTAAGTTATCATGTATTCAGTTATTCTAAGAAAAAGCACAGAAAATATTCTTTTTCTTTCTCCAAAGGTAGATACTTGGTACGATAAAGTTTGAAATTTTCCATGATTTTCTCAGAAACTTGTATATTAAAACACTTAAGAAAGTTTCCTATTACAGAGGACAATTCCTTCGTTAAACTCTGACTTTATACTGTTTTCTCCAAAACTCGTGTGATTACAGCCTAAGACACTTTAGAAAGTCTCCCACGGAAGATAGCTCTTCCTGGTCTTAGTTTCCTTGCGTTGTCAATCGTACTTAAAGTTCAGTCGCTTTGAATCCATTATTTTTATTGATAAATAATTAAAATAAACAATTTTTTTCGTTAGAAAGTATTATTTTTTAGCGACTTATTAAGCATTAAGATAACTGAAACATTGATAGAGTTTAAATGAAAATCAAAATACGCATAATCATAGCCATGAAGATAATCATAGCATTCGGTTTCTTTCTTCCCCCCCTTTCAGCTTGTGGTTTTAATTAAGCACACTCTCAGATAATGTAAACAAATACTTGTTCCCGTTCTGAGTCAGCAATATTTGGATTACGCAATGCCTAGCACTAGAATGTTTTCTTTTTTTTTCTTTACTATTTATTTATGAGTATTTACGATGAAGCGTGTGGTTCAATTTTGCTATTTTTTTTTTTTTCAAGAGGCGTTGAAGCACTTTCATAGATAAAAAATAAAATTCAAATAATAATGTTTTATGCGGCAACTGTTGGAAATGCAAAATCAAAAGTTGATAAGGATTGGATGGTGATTTCTGTCTAGATGTGTGCAAAGAAAAAAAAAAAAAAAGAAAGAAAAAAGATAGTAGTTTTTTTTTTTTTCAGTGTCTGCCACTATTCAGTTTTATGTAGTTAATAAAAAATATTTAGCTAGGTGGTCAAGACTGAATTTGCGGAGCATAAAAAATAACTCGCGGAGTTGTTAAATTTTTTCGGAGAAACTCCGCAGAAATCGGAGCAGTTGGCAACCCTGTAATAGCATCAAAATTAAGCAAATTCATAGAATTAGAGATATAGAAATTATGAGACAATTTATAAAATTAAAATCATACTTTGCTTTATCGACAGCACCACTTGAGACTTCGCCAGTTAGGTCCATCATAACAAATAAAAAGGCTTTCAGGAAAGCATACATGTGGGCAAACACCCACTTAGGATGAGTTTTGTTATATAATTCTTTGATGGCTTCACACCTAATATCAAAACAATAGAAATTTAGCATACATAATGTAAACAATTTGACTATTTAACAATTTGACGCCACAGTTTCCCCCAGGTTTTAAAAAGGATAGGGTAGGGTGCTCTCAAGAATGCAGAATCAGGGGTTGAAATGGGCTCTTCCCACCTTACGTCAGAGGTCACATGATAGAGGAAAAACAAATAGCAGACAAAGTCTTGTTTATCTATAGTGATTGCGGAAATAACATATTTTCTATTCTTATTTTTGATCAACTGTATTTAATCTATGTTATTTTTTTTTATACAGCATTGTTTTAAATCCATTTTATATCATTATTCATCCTCTTTTGTTTGCTGTATACATTTGCAATCATCATTTAGTTTATGTTTGTTATTGATGTTCATGAAGAACATGTTTTACTCTGATTTTTGGTACTTAAATCAGTGGCAGTGCAATATCGTACTGCGTAAATCCATTTAGACCAGTCACTAAGTTAATTAACTTGTTGTAACACCTTTATGCAATTCAATTAAATGAAAACATTTTAAAATTTCAAATTATAATCCATACATTCCACAAGAAGCCATTATTTATTGCTAGATCAGTTAATGTTACAGTTACACTACAATATACAAAATTCGATTCTTATAGGTAAAAATAAATAAACACATAAAACGTTTTTTAAAAATTATTAAATTTACAAATACAATTATTCTACTGTTTACAAATGCACAATATTACTTTTATTTTATTTTATGTTAAATATTAAAATTTTTGTTCTTAAGAACAATATTTAATTGAATTCGATTCTCAGAATTCGATTATTCGTTTTCCTCTATCACGTGATTGAGCAGACGGCGGTGGGAAGAGCCCATTAGAATCAGCAAGTTGGGTGCCAAATGGCAACTAACATAGTTTTCTTAGTTGCCATTATGTTGTACTTAGGTGCCATTTTAAAACTGTTATTTACACATTGAAACATATGTGTAAACATTGTACATAAACTACAATTACTTAAAATACTGATACTTTATCTAGTTAGTTTTTTTCCATTTTAAAAATTTGCTAGGGATAATATATTTACAAGAAAGCTATGAATTTACTTCTACTACTTTGTTGCTAGTGACTTTATTTTCATCGCACATTAGAACTGCACATTAAAGGGGGAAAAGAATGCTAGGGATAAACGTGACGACTAATTATAAAATTGTGATTGTCAAAACGAAATATTTAGTTGCAAAATACAACTAACGACTGCTAATTTCAAGCCCTGTGCAGAATATGTCCAAATGTGTCAACAAGGTTTGGGAGAAATTTTTAATACTTATTCTATTAGAAGACAATAAAAATAAAAATGGAAATAAAAAAATCTACTTTAAAAACAAGCTTTCTAATATCAAATAACAAACGAACAACTGTATTATTCTGTTACAATGTGTACTTCTTTTAAACACATATAAGATAAACTCCCCCCCCCCTTCCCTCTCCAAAAAAAAAAGTTAAATATCTGAAATTTTATGATAATATTTCATAATTATTCAAGCTAGAGCAAATATCAAATCTCAAATTATTTTTGCAGTCTAACTAAGGTGTCACAAGAATCATTACCCAATCCACATAAATAAACTAGTTGGCATAGGTGGACTCTGCTCAGTTCCCCATCATATGTATGTTCTCATAAATTTCTTGTACAGGACTTATTATATACATGTTAAGAGAAATGAATTTGACCAAACGCTTGACACAGTGACAGAACTAAATCCTCGCCTAATAGGCTACCCACCATTCAGTTCGATATCTTATTCTAATCTATTAATTTATTTTGTTGGGATCAATTTCGTAGTTTATTTTCATGCTACTATTTCCAATGCAATTTCCCTAAAAATGCATATTTATATGAAATATCGCCCCATTTTGCTATGTTGATAAAATCGTAAATTACGAATAACTTACGAAATTTTCCTATTAGAATACTTGTAGTCAATCCTGTTCATACAAGTACCATAAATGTTATTTTGAAATTGATATATTTATAAAATCTGACATAAATCTGATATATTTATGATCCTCAAAATGGATGTTTATGCTTGATTTTGCCTTATTCTGCCATGTTAAGTAAATCGTAAATTCCAAATAACTTACGAATTTTTTAAATTGGAAAATTCATACTCTATGGTATTCATGCCAGCATCTTAAATAATGTTTCGAAAGTGGTTTGACATCTTTACGAGGAAAATATCCCTCAAGATTGAAGTTTATGTGAAATTTTGCTCTATTCTGCCATGTTAAGAAATTCATAAATTTCCAATAACTTACGAAATTTTTATATTGGAAAATTCATAGTCATTAATACTCATGCCAGTGTCCTAAATAATATTTCAAAAGTAGTCTGACATCTTTACGATGAAAATATCTCTCAAAATTGATGTTTATGTGAAATTTTGCCCCATACTGCCATGTTAAGAAATTCATAAATTTCCAATAACTTGCGAAATTTTCAAAGTAGCATATTTATAAATACATATGTACGTTCATGGCAGGAGGCATTATAAAATCAAAGTTTACAAACTCAATGGTGAAGTGATGTGTTTATTTATTTCAAGGTTCGAGAAAGGGAGGAAAGAAAGGAGAAAAAGACAGAGGGAAGCAACATTCTGCAGAGTTTTGATTTTCATATATATGAAAGGATAAAGAGAGGTAAGTTTTTAAATTATTATTTTATTATTTTAAATTAATAGTGAGTAATAACTTAAAGAAAATCCCATTAGAAAGTCTTAACTTAAAATTAATTCTAAAGTTTCCCCTGTAAAGTTAGTTTTAGTACAAGGCGCGAGCATAACACAAAAGTCATAAAAGTGATAGCGAATGAATTGTAGGATAATAACGTGCTGAACAAACGCAACTTGCAGTTTCTTGTGGTTAGATGATGCATAATGATTAATCCCGGCAATCTGGACCTCAGCTAAGTTGTCAATCATTAAGTTAGTAGCCAATAATGAGACGAAGGAGTGGTGTGATTTCCTGCCAAAAATGCCAGTATTTAAGAGAAAACATGCATAGAGGTACTCTCTCTTCTTATGCTCTCTTGCTTAGTAAAACCACGTCAAAATAAAGGTCCCGAGAGGTCACGACGATGTTTGATCGCAGGCTACCATCGGTCTCGGTTCCCTGCACTGCATTCCCCCTGCTCAGCCTTCAATCATGGACCGTACCCAGTGCCTGATTTAAGGCAGGGCATTCGGGGCATGTGCCCTGGGCCCTCATACTGAGGGGGCCTCCGAGAAATTCATCATACATTTAAAAGAAAAATAGTTAAAATGAAAAATTTCCAAATTTGTTATAATGACTCTTACTAAGGCTAACTAAATCCGAAGCACACATCACAGAGCAGATACACAGGCGCAGTGTATATGTATATTGATCCGACAGACAAGCATTGGATCTAGTTAAGCCTTACTGTTACCAATAAAATGAAAAGTGAAGTGAAATGAAGAGAATTTTTAGGTGCGTGAATGAAAAATATGTGGTTTGTTTTGTTTGTTCTAATATTAAAGTACGATGAAAAAGGGCCTATTGAACATGAGTGCCCTGGGCCTCCAAGTGTGTAAATCGGTCCCTGACCGTACCGTGTAAAATGTTCCAGATGGCTTAATAAATGCCTGTCTTTCATCTTTGGATTCATGAGTGATTAAAAGCTTCTCTTCTTTATAGCTATTAAGTGACCCAAAGTAAGAGGATACGTCACATATACATACTTGCCAACCAATTTTAATAAAAAAAAGGGAAGATTTTTGTTGAAAAACCAGAAGATTTCATACAAAAAAGGGAAGATTTTCTTTTATTTGACGTATTAAACAATACAGTTTTACAATTTTAATATTTTGAAACAATCTATAAAAATGTCTTGTGCCCCCCCCCCCCCCCCAATTAAATTCGGCAGTAAAGGTCTAAAAATAATTACATACATCAGAAATATTGAGTACTTCCATTACGTTATTGTTTCTAGAATTGATCATTGATCACAATCCTGGTGAAGGGGGAGGGGAATACAAAAATAATTACAGAGTAAGAAATATTAAACTTTTTGAACTCTACTTCTAGAATCTAATGAAAGAAGTTTAAAATTAATATTTATTATCATTTATGTTGCAGATAGGTAAAGATTAAGAAACAAAAGACTTCTGCAGAAAATGTCATTGCTGATCACTAGTTGGAGATAAATAAAGGGGGGGGGGAGGGGGGGGGCAAAAAATAATTACATCAGCAAGAAATATTTAACAATTCTATCCCTTTACATGTTCTAGAATCTCATAAAGCAAGTTTGAAATGAATACTGACATTCATGTTATGGATGGACAAAGATTGGGAATCGGGAGTTTTTGTAGAAGATTTGGGGTTTCTTTTTAAAACGAACGATATCTGTGACTTTTTTAAAAACGGAAGATTTCATCATCTGTCCGGAAGACCGGAAGATACTCTAAAAAACCGGAAGTCTTCTGGGAAAACCGGAAAAGTTGGCAAGTATGCATATATATATTTTATATGATATTAAGCAAGAGGCCTCTTGAACCATGTCCAGTTGATCACTCTCAAAAAATTTTCTAGATAATTTAAAAAAAAAAAAATTCTATTTTCATAAAATGGATGTCGTGTTATATTAGGTTTTAATCTCTTATATAAAGTACATCATTCCACCGATCGCTACAAAAGTTGGTACACTTATTAAACAGAACAAAATTTATCTAATGCTGTAATTTTTAGGTCAACAGGATGATTAGTTCAAAAGATATTAAATAAAAACTTCATTTAAATTTTAAAAATTTAAAAAAAAAAAAAACAATGTTTCAAAAAAAAAAAAAAAAAAAAATTTTTTTTTTTTTTTTTTTTTAAATTTAAAAGGAAATAAATTTATTTTTATGTAAGTCTGTATCATAAACAATTTCCGATAAAACTGATGTTATAATAGCTTTGTTTTTTAAGTTTGATTTATTTATTTTTAAAATATTGATTTCAATTAATCAAATAAACATTTTTTTTTTTTTTTTTCTTTTTCTTGTTTTTTTTATTCACAAAAATAACGTGAACACAGCTTTAACATAGGCCCTCTTTTGCAACTTTTATCCTTTTTGCGATTTTAGTAATGCTAAAGCCTACTTATGCAATTGCAATAACCATTTCAACTTATCTCAAAAATGGCAAAAAAAAAAAAAAAAAAATTGTAATTGCCAAGGGGGTCACTAAAGCTGCGTCAAAAATAGTCACCATAGAAATATATTTATTTAAACGTTTCAATTATTCAAGTTAAGAAAATCATTTAAAATAACGTCATAATAGCCACATTTTTGTAATTTTTGATTTATTTATTTTTAAAATAATAATTTCAATTACTGTAATTTAGTGTATATAAGTCGCACTGGTAGATAAGCTGCAGCTTATTAAAATGTTGCGAAAAAAACAATGCTCATAGATAAACCGCACCGGAAGGTAAGTCACTGCTTATGCAAGTATTGTTATGATGATGTGACAGATAAATAAGGAAAAAAGATATCAGTCTTCTGACATCTACGCAAGTTAATAAAAATAATAAATTATTAATTATAAATGAAAATAATAAATTATTTAAAAAATAATTCGGTATAAAGAAAATAAAATCAAACTATACCAGTATGCAGATGTAATGCAACCAATAATATGAGAAACACGGGAACAAGATAGGGGAATCCGGGCATATATACAAAGTCATAAAAATAATTAATTAAAAATAAAAGTAATCAATTATTTTAAAAGGCACTGTATAAAAAAAAATAAAAACCAGTATACAAATACGATGCAAAAAATCAAAAACAAGGGAACAAGATGGCGAACTCCAGATGTATATGCAAATTATCAAAATAATAGATTATTAGTTAATAAATAAGAGATTATAAGCATGAAAATAAGAGATTATAAGCGTGAATCAGTGCTCAAGAAACTCGAATACTAAACTTCTGTTTTTGGGGGAGATTGACTATTCCAAGAAGTATGGACGACGGAATTTGGCATGATCTAGATAACCTGCAGTCCCCCAAAAATCAATGTTTTTTTTAAAGTTAGCCCGCGACTTATCTTCACTAAAATACAGTAATCAAATGTGCTTATAGATTTTGTTTTGTTTTGTTTTCTTTTTCTGGTGAGGCAGGCAAAGCCAGCTTCTATACTAATAAAAGTAAGTATTTATTTGTCACTTTGCCTGTGTGCAACACAGAGAAAAAAAATCTGATGTAGACACCACATGACTACCTTATCCACCCATTGGAATATGCATACTGTTATAAAAGCATTGACATTTTTGTGTGAGGTAACCGATTCATAAATAATCATGCTAAGGTTCCTATATATACGAGCTGGTGCATCAGGCATTTTGTTGCCTTAGGGTTGCCACGTGTACCCAGCGCGTTTCTCTGATAAACAAACGACAAACATTTTTTTTTATCGCCTTACGTTACTTTAGAGTAACTTGTTTTATTATATTTCATAATTTTAGCTAAGTAAACTATGATAGGGAAGTTTGTTTAGCGATAAACTGCTATAATCATTCAACAAGTGAATATAAAGTGTTCACAGACCTTCTATCGCTGTGCATTTGAGTTTTGGCGACATTTTGTGAAAGAAACAGAAACCGCCCTAACAACACATCTTACCCCAGTTCATCCATAGGATATCCTCAGAATAAAATGACATCCTGAGAATGTACTGTGAAAAAAAATGTGTTTTTAGGAATGTTATTGTTGCTTATTGCTCTTATCTTGACCGGATTGGCTTCAGATCAAGATTTCTTAAAATCATTAGGGAAGCGATAAGGACGCCAAGCGGGCATGCTGTCCTCTTCGGAGGCAAAAAAAATGGCGGTGATGCGCCGGCCTATTATTTTAATTTAGGGGCTCTAAATCAGGCAAGTTTAAGTCTACAAACATTCCAAAAAAACATTCTATTAGTATGTTTTCCAATTATAACATGACACATGAACAAAAAATGCTTAAAATAGAATAATATATTAGAAAGATAAACTATTTCTTTAAAATAGGGTTACATTTGGTATGTATTAAAAATGGATTGAACAATTATTAACAAATATAGAACTGCTAAAAACAGAAAAAAAAACAAACTTCGAAATAAACGCTTAAAAGACAAAAATTAAAATAATAGTAAAAATGTATATATATATATATATATATTATAATGATGATCTATTAAGCATAGTCGAAGCCAAGCAACAGATACAAGATCACTGAAACACCAATGACCAATAAGATTTTAAAAAAAATCACTGGATGAAATGCACTAATGTAAAGAAACCAGATCTATTAATTAACAGCCTGCAAAACAAACGAATCAATAAAGTAAAACAACAAATCTAAACTTAAAACCATAAACTTATCAAAATTAATGAAAAAACAACCCAAGAAACACAAGATAGGAAGAAGGAGGCAGGCGGCAAATATATATATAATAATGATGATCTATTAAGCATAGTAGAAGCCAAGCAACAGATACAAGATCGCTGAAACACCAATGACCAATAATATTAAAATTTTCTTTGAGAAGTTCAGAAAAATGAAAAAAAAAAAAAAAAATTATCAGTGGATGAAATACACAAATTTCAAGAAACCAGATTTATTAATTAACAGCCTACAAATCAAACAAATCAATAAACTATCACAACAAATCTTTATATATACATATATATATATATATATAACATCAAAATGGGTAAAAGTTAGAGTGTTTAAATTCTGTTAGGTTTAAAAGGATGACAGTTTTAAAATGAGCAATGTTCCCCAGAGCATTTCAGATTGTGGACAACACAACTTCAAATCGATAATAAGTTCAGAAAACTAACTCTCAGGGGAAACGACTTGTAAGTTGGCAACAAAATACAATTTTTGGCATGAAACTTCTAAAAAATAACTTTGTTAATTAAAGTCTCAAACAAAATTCCAGATCAAGAAAACATGTCCCTTGAATTGTTCTGCAAGTTTCAGTATCTCTCGTGATCCTGAGAACTCTCTGATTTGGAAGGAGATAAGAGTCAAAAACATACATAATAAACAGCATTGGTAGTAACTTTTTTTTTTTAAACAATGTAATGTTAGTTAAGTTTCATAAGTTCCCAGAATTTAAAAATATCTAACATTTTCAAATGCATTTTTAAAGGTATACACAAAAATATACACTACAACCAATGTAACATTTAAGATGAGATAATGAATACAAAAATTTTTAAAACTTTAAAAATATATTTTAATTAAAAACATTAAAATACACGACAGACGTTTTGGCTAGAACACTAGCCCTCCTCAGTGTCAAACATACAAGCACAACATTTACAAAAAAATTCATAACACATCATAACACGATTATATATATTCAGGAAGAATAGCTTTAGCCTCGTTCAAGGCATTTCAGTAAAAGCGCCCTCTAGAAAAATACGGGATTCATATAAATTTTGACAACTTTAAAATTTTAGCCTCTAGATTTCGACAACTTTAATGTTCTAGCCTCTAATGTAAATTCATATGAATCCCGTATTTTTCTAGAGGGCGCTTTTACTAAAATGCAACATTCTGCCTTGAACGAGGCTAAAGTTATTCCTCCTGAATATTTAATCTTGCTATGATGTGTTATGAATTTTTTTGTAAATGTGCTTGTATGTTTGACACTGAGGAGGACTAGTGTTCTAGCCAAAACGTCTGTCGTGTATTTTAATGTTTTTAATTAAAATGCATTTTTAAAGTTTTAAATATTTTTGCATTCATTATCTCATTTTAAGTGTTACATTGGTTTTAATATATTTATGAGACGTATAAATTACATTTAATTTTATTAAATATACATTACATTGATTTCTAACTTACCCTCCAATTTTAGCATACCATGCCCTGTCATAACACAGTGCACACATTTTCTCAGCAACATATTCCATTAAAGGTAATGAAGCAGCCTTCAAGAAAAAAGAAAGGATAAGTTTTTCTTCTGATGGTGTTATATGAAATATCACAACATTTTTAGATGATAAAATTCATTCAATTTTTACCATTTTTATTTTACTTTGAGCATAAGACACTTTGAAAAATTAGACTGATACAAAAAGAAACACAATTACAAGGGGGGAGAGGGTGAGGGAAGGCACACAAATTTTACATAGCAGTTACGGAAGAGAGATTTTTAAAAGTAATAAATGATTTTTTTTTTTTTATTATTATTATTAAGTTTATTGCAATAAAATAACAAGATATTAATGATCTCAAATGATTTGTTCAATTGCTATCTAAAATACATTAACTGCTTCTTAGATAAATGAAATTTATTTGATTTCAGCCAAGATAAAAATGTTATTATTGAAAATAAGATGCACTACAAATCCCAGTAGCAGACTTTTCTATATCTATCAGCAGCAATATAAAATTTGTCTGTGATCCAGAAATGATGGACTAAGTCTGGTATCAGAAGAAATATAAGCAATTGATTTTGCATCTAAAAAGAAAATAAATTAAGAATATACAAATAAAGTCAGGGGTTGATACAGGTTTTAAATTTTGACAAAACTAACCAAACAAACTTTTCCAACAAAAATAAAATTTTAATAGCATATTCTAAGGCTCCTATATATACGAGCTGGCACATCAGGAGTAACTTTAGAGTAACTTGTTTTATTATATTTCATAATTTTAGCTAAGTAAACTTTGATATGGAAATTTGTTTAGTGATAAACTGCTATAATCATTCAAGAAGTATATATAAAGTGTTCACAGACCTTCTATTACTGTGTATTTGAGTTTTGGCGACATTTTGTAAAAGAAACAGAAACCGCCCTAACAACACCTCTTACCCCAGTACAGTGGCGTAACAAGGGTGGGGCGGAGGGGGCGGTCCGCCCCGGGCGGCACGATTTTGGGGGTGGCATTTTGGTAATTTACATTAAAAGTATACCTGAAAATTCAACGCTTTCTCAAACATATAACTTAAAATATTTTTCTATGAAATTATAAGGATTCTATAAAAATTTGATATATTTTTATAGAAAATTTTTTCTATAAAAAATATTTTTATTATCTTATTATTTCACAAAACTTTGATTTGAATTTTTTTTCTTTTTTTTTTCTCAAAGTCTATTGCAGAGTTTGCTAGAAAAAACTTATTAAAAGGTGTATTAAGCGATCGATGTCCGGTAAAGTAAATCCGATACAACTGAAACTCCACGGAGCCGACTTTCAGGAAGGCAGGGTTCCCAGTGGCAACTAAAAAGCAACTATTTGCTACTAAAATCACCTCCAAGCTACTATGGCAACTATTTTTGTGTAAAAGTGGCTTAAAAGCTACTACTTTCAGGTTAGTCAACACTATTTTCAGGAAAATAGAGACTATTTTAAACAAAACATTGTTTCTAGCTTTTTCTGTGCCTTCACTGCATTTTTACTTCCGTTACCCGACTATCGTAAGTAACAGAAATATTTATTGTATTCAGTCAAAAAATTCAATTTCAAATTTTAATCTGATTTACAGTTTTTAAGGTCTCTTTGTGCCTCAAAAAAGTGGTTTTCAGCAATTGGTGTGCGTGTACGGGAAGGGGGGTGGGAGTGAGAAAGACCTGACTACTATATATCCAAAACTAATAAGTATAGAACGATGAAACTTCAGAATTGAGGTAGATCTGGTGTACACAGATGATTTTTCCAACTTTTGTTGAAAATTGGAAAACCAGAAGTGTGCCACTGGAAACCTAAAGTGGGACCGTATGACTGTATATAAACACCCTCTTAGGTATTCTTTCATATGTATTAGTTGGTTAGTTCAGAAAAATTGATAGGCTTTCTGTATAAGTAGGTCAATTTGAGGTTCTTGCAAAACGGCTGTACGACTATTTTACAAACTCGCCATATTAACTTGTTTTTAGATATTCTTTTGTTTGTAATTATTGTTTTCCAGTCAACAGTTAAATTTGCCACGTTTTAGCAGAAGTATCTCAAAAATGGCGGTTTGATTTTCTTGAAAACTCAGAAATTGGTGTCTCAAAAAGAAAATCAATAAATAAATGAAAAAAAAAAAAAAAAAAATCTGCCGATTTTTTTTTTTTTAAATCTTGCTATGAAAATCTATTTTATATGCCTTTACACATGTATCAGTTTTCTTTTAGAAGAAAGATAGCTAATTCCTTAGGTCAATTTTATGTCTTCTGACCACATTATCACCAAAAACTGCTTAAATATTATATTTATATTCAATTTTTTTAATCAAAGACTACTATTTGGCTCAGTGGCTACTATTTTGACCACTATTTCATACATTAAAGGCAACTAAAACAACTATTTTTTATTGTCTTTCATGCTTTGAGCCCTGGGAGGGCGAGCAGGGGAGTAATTCAGACGTTTACCTACTCCTTGACTTGTTAATTATCAGTTAAAAAAGGATAAATCTACCAAAAAACAAGAATTTTTTTTTAACTTTATAATCACAAATATAAGGTCTGTAAGTGATAATAAATATTCTTCTCTCACGTAGCCTTATAAAAATAAACTTTTTGATTGGAATAACAAAGCGATCAGATATACGTATGCGATGCATATTCATCGAACGTTTGCAACGTGTTTGCTTCTGGTTTTGGCCGTTTTCTAATTGCACAGATCTGTATTTCAATAATACATGGAACATTTTTTTTATTTAAATTTAGTTTTTAAAGAATTGGTAATTTTTAGTAACATATAATTTTACAATCCTGGTTTATTAGATGCCTTTTCTTGATTGAGAATATTAATTTTTCCTCTGAGTAATAGACAATATGCTAGTTAGTAGTAAAAAAAATAGAGCGCTGAAGAATGTCTCGCTCGGGGAGAGGAATTTTTCATGATTATCGAATGATTAAAGAACATTCTTTATGATTTTCGAATAGGCAAACTGAGTTACTTTTCAGGGAGCACCTAAAGCTTAAAATATTTAACATTCACGTATATACCTTCTATATATGAATTGACATTGCAGATGAAAATATGCTATTAGAAGATGATTCAAAATGTAACTTTGTCTTGAAAATTGAGGCCTAAGCAGAAGTGTTCCTAGCTCCGAAAATGCGGTTCTATCGGCTTAATATATCAATAATAATGTACAAAAAACTTGAAGAAATAATAAAATATATTCGTTTGCTGGTGTACCATTAAGTGGATGAGGGGAATGTTCACGATCCCTGTCACCCTGAAATTACATTATCAATTGAAAGTAAAATTTTGAAGTTATTCTTATATTTGCAAGAGATTCTTCGCAAAGTAAAAATTTAGGATTTTTTTTTTTCCCCAGGTTGTCGACAATCGAAAATTTTTCGCCGTTTCTTCCACCAGTATATTTATATAATAATTTTTACATAGGTGATCGTGAAAACGTACTACTAAATTTTCCGACAGAAAAATCCTGGTGGAAGAATCAGAGGAAAAATTTCGATTGTCGACACCTGTTTAAAACTTTCCTAAATTTTAAATTTTATTATTAATTTAAAACTTTAGCATATTCAATATTTTTTGTTTAAAATTCGAATATCTAAACATGTTACGATTGCGGAAATAATAGATTTTATACATTTTGCTGTTAAAATCAAATTTAAGATGGAATGACAGAAATATTCTTAGTTCTCTCTCAATAAAAAATAAACAAATAAATAAATAAGTGCATGGTGCTCCCACAGAAGAAATTCAAATGCTATGAAGAATTGATAATTAAAAATTAGATGCAATCGGCCGGACATATTTATTCATTAAATTAAATCATCTTCGTGGATTTAAGCATATTACAAACAATGTATTTTACAAATATTATTTATTTTTTGCACTATACATATACCATTTCTATTTATATGACTAATGGAATGCCATGGTACAACAGTAACGTCAATTTTTGAAATGAGAAAATTCACAAAATCTTTATCATTCAGTCCTTCGCATTTTCCTTTGCCGTACACATAAATAAACAATATTAGTGAGATGATATTAACATCAGTTCTTAGAACATCCATGTGCTTAGGCAACAGTAAAAAGACAAAACAGCAGGTGATGCATAGATTTATTTAACCAAAATATGTTTTAATATAATAATCAATACAGAGCGTTATGTTTGCAAAAAGAAAAGGTATGAGCAATGATGAATTTGTTGATACCGCTTTATCTTAGGAGGTTGAACTAAGAAGATAAAAGGATTCAGTGACAGATACAGATAGACTGGTTGAAGAAATCGACCCTAGATTCTAATGACAGTAATATGATAACTCAAAAGAATACACTTTTCTAATTTCGTACAATTTGTCAGATAAAGACTATAATTGTTGATGTAGATGCTTTTGATGAAAATATTAAAAGCGAGCGATTCAAAATTATTTAATTGCTGATGATGCTGAAGGTATAAAAGGATCTTTTCAAGTTCTTCAGTTTATCCAGCACTTTCGTTTTAGTGATTCATTGTCGAATATTGTAATGCTTTTAAAAGTCTTCATAGCTCATGCAATTAGTGTTGATTGGTTCAACAATCCTTTTCAGAATTAAAGCTCGTCAAAATCTACCTACGGTCTAGATCTAGAATTAGCCAAAAAAGGTTGACTAATATATATTACCTAAAGAGCAATATTTTATACTTCATGGATAAAAATGATTTTGGTCTGTTGATTCAAGAGTTTACGAAGAGAAAGACAAGTAAATTCCAGTCGCAAATAGATAGTTTTTACATACATCTTTGTTATATAAATCTGGGCAAATGAATTGTTCACGCATTTTATTTTCTCTTGCACTAATCGCTTTTAGCAACGAACTAGTTCACAACGACTGAAAATTCTGACTGTAGCAAATCTCTATTCAGTTTAGACTGCTTCACTTTCAATTCAATGATTTTCTTTAAACTATTCCGACTGTAGTAAACATTATAATTTTGTTAGCGATCCTTTTAGCTGTCCTTTTAACGATCCTGTTAGCAAAATTTTGATAGCGGCAAATTCCCACTTGCAGTCGCCTGTGGTGCCTTCAATCTGAGCAAACATTTAGAAATTATTCATTCACCCACCATACAAACAAACACTTATTGGCGCCCGTAACTCATTACATTAAACACCTGCTAGAAAAAAAAGTTGTATCAGTAAAATTATTTACTATAGATAAAAGCAAAAGTCTAGCAAGAAAGCATCAAATGTGAAAATTTCAATGTTTGCATTAAACATTTAACAAAGTTATAATTTTTCTTTTTATGTTGCATTCCCCACTTTTCTCCGATATCCCCGATTGCCAAATTTTATTGATCTGCGATGTCTGGATGTTTACATACACTATAGTTGCACAGGCAGATGCACAAATGCAAAGACATATTCTTTTATTAGTATAAATACCTACATATATACCTGCATTATCCAGTTTTTGGCATTTTAAAGTATTTTTAGACTTTTTAAGGGGCGGCAAAATAAACATCCGCCCCGGGCGGCACTTTGGCTAGTTACGCCACTGCCCCAGTACATCCATAGGATATCCTCAGAATACAATGGCATCCTGAGAATGTAGGTACTGTGAAAAAAATATGTTTTTAGGAATATTATTGTTGCTTATTGCTCTTATCTTGACCGGATTAGCTTCAGATCAAGATTTCTTGAAATCATTAGGGAAGCAATAAGGACGCCAAGCAGAAATGCTGTCCTCTTCGGAGGCAAAAAAAATGGCGATGATACGCCGGCCTATTATTTTATTTAGAGGCTCTAGTATGTTCATGAAGTGTGTGTTGTTGAAATGCAAATGACCAAGCATCCAAACTTACTCTTGCTGTAGATCCCACGATGGTAATCGATGTATTTAGGATCAAATTAAGAGCATATGACCCAGGTTTCATGAGCTCTTTCTCTTCATGACCCATAATAGCAGCAGTGGCATCAATAATGACTAATGGATCCATACCTTGAGGCTTTACTTTTCTTGTACCCATAAAAGGCCCAGCCTGCTGACTTACTGCAACAGCTGTGTAATGCTTCACTATACTGAACATGAATGGCACAACCATATCTCGCAAGTCTTTGGTAGCAGCCGCAACTAAAAGTAAAAAAAGAAAAGAAAGATTCAAAGTAAAATCTGTTAATAAGATACTGTCACACTGTAGTGACAAGACTTATAATTCATGCAACATTTGATTTGTGAGATACAGTATCCACAAAATACTTAATACATACACACACACAGAGAGAGATAGACACACAGACACATATTTTCTAGAAAAGATCAAATTCTTAATTTAAATTTAAAATGAAGCACAACATAATTAATTAACATTTCTTGCAAGAAGCTTTTCGTGGGAGGATCCTCCCCCTTTGAATTGCAAACTTGTTGGAGTAGGCCTTGGCTATTTATAGCTTCTTCCTGTTCTTTCAGTAGGTAGCGCCACTGTGGATCTATCTTGGCGGATTCGTGGTCATTTATGGCAACACTTGATTTTTAATTATTTCAACGCTTTCTCTATAAAATGCGTACATAGGGTTGTTATAATTGGCTATTTTTGTGGCGTCATTAAATTTTATATCTATTTCGTTTTCGTGATAGGTTCTAGCAAGTGCAGTAGTATATCTGGCATATTTTATATTGAACGTAAAAACGAACGAACATAAAAACGATATAAAATATGCCAGATATACTACTGCCCCTGCTAGAACCTATCACGAAAACGAAATAGATATAAAATTAATTAATTTAATGAATAACTGAATAAATAATTAAAATAATTATTGAATAAATAATTTAATGACGTCACAAAAATAGCCAATTATAACAACCCTATGTGCGCGTTTGATAGAGAAAGCGTTGAAATAATTAAAAATCAAGTTGCCATAAATGACCACGAATCCACCAAGATAGATCCACAGTGGCACTACCAACTGAAAGAACAGGATGAAGCTATAAATAGCCAAGGCCCACTCCAACAAGTCTGCAATTGAAAAGGGGGAGGATCCTCCCACAAAAAGCTTCTTGCAAGAGATGATGAAGACTAAGTAAGGTGTTTATCAATATATATTTTTTAATTAAAGGTCAAATTCTGTTCAAGCGATCCCAAATGTCTAAATCTGTCAAAATTAAGAGACTGAAAATTTTAATTAATCCAATTCTTTCTTCTCGTATATATAAAGCGAAGAAAGTAAAGAATAAATAAAACAATCAGCAACAATAATTCACAGCTATGAATAAAACAACTCGAAAGAATTTCTTTTAGCATCTTTTTAATAGTATCCTTTGTACTCAACAGAAGAAAGTATTCAATTCATAAAAATTTTCAATTTCTGTTGTTTGACGGATTGACACATTTTGAGAAGTCCTGAACATGATCTGACATTTTAAAAAAAATGTCCATCTCTCTACATGTGTGTCACAAAAATTTTCTACCAATTCTAGTTAAAAAACTGAAACACAAAATTTCACAAAAAGTTATATTTAGTTGCACCTTTACATAAATTGGTTCTTGTCAATTTTTGGTGCTTATCGGTTGACAGGTGGCATTGTCATCCCATTTTATCCTAATCCTTAATATTGCAGCACGGGATAAAGTTTTGTTTAAATATGCACAACAATGATCCTTTATAACCAATAATTGTGAAATTGAAATTTATATATATATACACCAAAATAAAAATATATATCATATGTATAGGAAAATCACTTCTCCCCAATGTTTAATGATAGAGGAGTCACGTGAAACGGGAATAATGCTAAATAAATAAAATCAGATATATATGCCAAGGAAAAAAAGTGAATGGAAAATTTAATAAGAAAAAAGCTAAATAACTCTGAACACTGTGAAGAATTAAAAGTAATAGACGGAAAATTCTTTAAAATTTCCTCCAGGTAAAAAACAGGCTTAATATTAAGTTAAACTACAAACTTTATAAAAAAAAAATTAACTTTACAACACATACATATAAAATGATACATTTAATTAAAATTACAACTTGTCAAGGCCTTTCGCCCTGACAAAGGCCTCTCCATAATGAAAATGATCTAAAAACTTTTACAGTTGCTGCAAGTTTTCCTCTACAATTCTCCATAAAAGTGACTCAACCTTTGTGGTATTTAAAAGCTTTCTCCATATTTCCTATGAAGGTCTACAAGTTCCCTTTACTACAGAATATAAGCTGCTCCATAGAAGCATAATAAAGTTTCACCTTGATTTAAGTCCAAGAAAGATTCAACCGTCTCACAACAAGTATCTCCATGGTAACCAAGAGGAACTCGACTAAATTCAGCTTTTCAGACTGTTTCATGTATGGTTCATCTGTTTTCAACTGATTCATCTATAATAACTGTAACTGTACTATGAATCTTTTTGTATATATAATTCAAATGTTGCTGTACTTGTAACAAAACTAGTTGGCATAGGTGGACTCTGCTCAGTTCCCCATCGTATTTATGTTCTCATAAATTTCTAGCGGGAGACATATTATAATCATGTTCAAAGAAATGAATTTGACCAAAGCTTGATACAGTGACAGAATGGCCCCGCCTAATAGGCTATCCACCATTCACTTCAACATATTTATCTTCTTCTAATCTATTAATTTATTTTATCAGGGTCCATTCCGTTGTTTATGTTTCATGTTACTATTTCCAATGCAATAATCCTCAAAATTCAGATTTATATGAAAAATTTACAATTTCGCTATGTTGATAAAATTATAAATTATGAATAATTTACGAAATTTTCATGAGATATCGTGTTAACAGACTAACAAACTAACGGACTGACCCACTAACCGACACCCTACAAATTTTGTCATTTTCGGATTCCTCACACCTGAAAACGTATAAAAAAGTGAAAAAAACCGAGGTCAAAATTTTTCATGATTACCTAAGTTCCCCATACCTATAGTATGATGGGGAACTAAAAATGGCTTTGTCCTGATGGTCAGGGCGAAAGGCCTTGACAAGTTGTAATTTTAATTAAATGTATCATTTTATACGTGTTGTAAAGTGATTTTTTTATAAAGTTTGTGGTTTTTCTACAATGACAAGTGTGTTTATGATATCTCCAGGGCCCGATTAAGCTTTGAAGCTAGGTGAAGCTCAGCATCATTTCGGGGGCCCCTTTCATTTTGGAAAATCTTGTTTTCCTGTTACACATTGTAATATAAAAATGCTATACACCAAAAAATACTGTGTGTTTTTTATTTTTATTTATTTTTTCCTACATCTGGGTGGTTTCTACACAGACCATTAAAATCATACAACTTTTTAACTAAGAATATTCAGATTTTTGAGGTTAAATAATAGATTTTTCCCGAAATAGTGAGTGTTTTGTCTTGTTTTAGGTAACCTTCCTCAGAAAAAATTCAATCTCAGTGTGAAAATATGAAACAAAAAATTCAAGACCCTGTTCTTAATCCTTATGGGGCCCCCTCTTAAATTTTAGAGGGGAAGCTTGTGCTTCCTGAACCTTTTGGACAATCAGGCTCTAGATATCTCTATGTGAGATAAGATTTTATATTAATCTTAAGTTGCTCAAATTCATTCAATTCTAATCTCTGATTTTGGAGACCATTCTAAATTGAAAGCCTATGGCTATGATACAGTATGGAGCCGTTTATCCGGAATCCAGTTATCCGGAATTATATTTTCAAACAACTAACTTCCAATACATTAAAAAAAAAAAAAAAAAAAAAAAAAAAATTACAGATTTTTTTTTTTTTTTTAATATTAATGGTTTAGCATTGTAATCTCAAACAATTAAAAATAAAAGAAATATTTAATAAAATAATTCCATTTAATTTTTTTATATATATTTGAAAGCAGTATTTATTTGGTAGGGGGTAGTATAAGTTAAACGTCATAGTATAATGTAAATTGAAAAAATAGCTTGTAGTTCCAAAAAATGTCGATAGATGGCGCCACTACACAATATCATAAAGTTGTCAATTTTATTTATCTGCAAAGGATTGGGTGAAATGAAGATAATTGGTCCTGCACTGAATTTATTTTATTTATTTATTAGGGAGAGGGAGGTAATAATTAAAATCAAATAACCTTTAAAAAATTTTTGCACTTTCATGGACATAAAAATAAAAACATGAATTTTCATAAGAAATAAAAAGAAAAGCCTGTAAAAAACCAGATCTTAATTTTCTAATCTTTAATGCTTTAAAATCATTGGCTAATCATGTTTAAAAACACTTGGATTTGGGCTGATTAATTTTTAACCTTTACAGGCCTTTTAACCTTTTACAGTTAAGTTTCAAAGATATATTTTTTTTTTCTTTACATTTTAAATTTTGATTAATTTATCTTGATTAAAAGTTATTTTAATACTTAAAAAAAAAAAAAAAAAATCAGGTTAATTAAGTATTTAAATTTGATTAATTGATAAAAAATGTTAATTTTTGATTTAAAATATTTATTTTAAATGAGATCCATATGCATTCTAAAATTCTGATTAATAAGGCTTGCTTTGATGAGCAACCAGTTATCCGGAAAAACCAGTTATCCAGAATAGTCTTCTAAAAACCATTCTGGATAATTGGTTCCCTACTGTATTTGTTTGCTCCCACGAAATTTAATAGACTCACCAAACATTCCTGTAAGTGCCATCTCATGTATTTTTCTTGATTCTGAATCCGGGCAGAAATAATGAGGTAGCTGCGTAGGCGTTATTTCTCCAGTCATGTAACTGTAAAAGAAGTAAAACACCTGCTTTAAACATCAATATATAAAATTTAATTTTAAATAATAATAAATATGACAATTCAAATAGTTTGACAATGAAGTTTCTTTTTAAAATAATTTTAAGATCGTTTCAAGAGACAGAGATAATCATACATAATTATAATCTCCACTTCCCTGGAAACCTTGATTTCAATTCAATACGCAACAACTACTGAGAAAAAAAGGTCCATTATCGTAACTCAAAAAATATTATAGTTTTAAAAAATTAAAGAACACGCTTTTATAGAAATGTGAACTAAAAAGCACAAAATATCTATCTTAGTATTAAAATGCAGGGTAAGAGAAAATCGTGTGAGTGACACACCCTAATATTGACATACATTTAAATCTTTAATTAAATTAATTTAGAATTAAAGAAAAACCATTTTTTAAAAATCTCCCCTGACTGGGCTCGAACGCTAGACCTTTAGGTTCGTAGCGCGGCTCTTTACCTCACAGCCACGGCATTCACGTAGGGAAAGTCTTTTTTTACAATATAGATTTTTTGTTTGCTCCCAGAGTGGTTACAAACAAACATACATACATACAGGTGAAGCTAATAAAAGCGTGTTAAAAAGAGTTTTAATTTCCAAAAATCAAATTTGAACTTAAATTTTGGAAAATTCAGAAAAACTATTCTTAAAATAATAACTTAAGTCATTATTTTAATGTATTCAAAAAATCAGATCGAGATTTTATTCTTTTCCAACGGTAATTTTCGTATTTTCCATAATTATAATTATTTTGACTATTTTAAATTAATTCATTTTTAATTCTATTCAAATGAATTATCTAGCCATAGAAATAGTTTTATTAGAAAATTTATATATTTTTTTGAAGCACTTAGATTTTTGGAATATTAGTGAAATTTCCTAAGTACCATTATTTTAAGAATAGGTTTTTTGAATTTTCCAAAATTTAAGTTCAAATTCGATTTTTGGAAAATAAAACTTTTTTTAATTTTTAGAAAGAGAAGTGTAATGGTTTCGAGCATAATACATACATAATTATAATCCCAAACTTTCCTGCAAACCTTGATTTCAATTCAATACGCAACAACTACTGAGAAAAAAAGGTCCATTATCCTAACTCAAAACAAATTAATATGACAAAAAAAAAAATGGAAATTCAATTTTACTAAAATATTTTAAAGTCCCCAACAGAAACACTCAGATAGTTATTTGGGTTATATATCATTATGGAATATAACAATACTTCCTACTTTTTATATCTTTCTTAACATGTAAACTGTTAAAAAGTAAGACTTTTAACATTTTTTTATTAAAATCACACAATCAACTGTGGAAGAAAATCATATTAATTGAAATTTTTTTTTTTTTTTTTTTTTTTTTTTTTCCCGACTGAGTGAAAATAATGCCTGGACCGGGAGTCGAACCCCGGATCTTTGACTTACAAGGTCAAGGCTCTACCAATTGAGCTATCCAGGCCGACACCCCCAGTCAACATTACTCACTCAGACAACCTTTAGGCAGAAACATCTGGTCTATCATGTAGATAGCTCAACAGAAAAAAAAAAAAAAAATTCAATTAATATGATTTTTTTCCACAGTTGATTGTGTGATTTTAATAAAAAATTGTATTTCTTTCTCCCATTATCTAATGGTGTTTTTATTTTCCAGCGGCTTATTTTCTGTTGAGCTATCTATATGATAGACCAGAGATGTTTCTGCCTAAAAGGTTGTCTGAGTGAGTAAGGCTGACCGGGATGTCGGCCTGGATAGCTCAATTGGTAGAGCCTTGACCTTGTAAGGCAAAGATCTGGGGTTCGAGTCCCGGTCCAGGCATTATTTTCACTCAGTCGAAAAAAAAAAATCAATTAATATGATTTTAACATTTTATTTAAAAATTAATTTTTAAACTTCTTTCCACATTTAATTATTATGAATTTTTCAATAAAAATTGGTCATAAGAACTTAAATAAAATCAGAAATGATTTATTTAAAATTTGAAATCGGAAATGATGATTTGAACATCGAAAATGATTTATTTAAAATCCAGAATAATCAATTTCTCAGGTAATAGCTTTAGCTCTAAAAAATTAATTAATAAACCCAAAAATTAATCAAGAAATAATTTTCAAAATCCAGAATAAATCCCAAAATATTTAATAAATAAGCATCTGAAAATTAATTTAAAAATGCTCTGGATTAATTCTTTTATTTCCAAAAACTATCTCGGATAGTTTGAATTTTCAAAAATACATCGTTCTCCCTCCTAGAGCAAATGCTATGACGTCATACTTTCTGAGAATCTCTTCCCCAGAGTTTAATATCCTCATTTACCCGAAGTATCACTACGCATCTTTTAAAAGATAGCGTCACTTTCCAATTTTCAACAAAAAAGAGAAAAAATGGGTTAATCTTTCAATAAATAAAAAACTAGTATGTTGTGGCCACCACAAGACTTTCTTCTATATTTTCCTATACAAATTCACTCAGTAACAATATTTAAAAAAAAATTCCAAGTTTTTTTTCGTAAAAAGTAAAAAAAAATCGATAACTTTGTTTTAAATTATCACAGATTTATAGTTCAACCATTCGTTTTAAAGGTATTGACGACCCATCTTGAAAATTCACTCCCGGCGAGGGGGGACTTCCCCCCAGGGGGGTTGACGAGGCTCCTACACATACAAAAAGTTTTTCCCAGATGACTATCTCTATTATAAATAATTCTTGTAAATTTCATAATGATTACTAAAAAATAATTCTCTTTATGCACATTTATACAAAATTTTGTTGTGTATCACCATATTAAAAATTTAGAAAAAGTGGGATGGCAACGCAACCTGCAAGACAATTTTTACCAAAAGTTGACAGGCACTCATTTATGTCAAGGTGCAACTACATACCAATTTGTATGAAATTCTATGCAGTAGTTCCTGAGATACAATTGCCACAAAATTTTGTCACACACACACAGACAGACTGACAGACAGACATTTTCTAAAAATGGTCAAATTGTGTTCTACAGCTCTCGAAATGTGTAAATCCATCAAAAACCCGAGGTCGAAAATTTTTACGAATCCAATACTTTCTTCTATTGAATATAGAAGAAAGTAATAAATAATCTGTGAATAAAAAAAATTCAGTTATTTATTATTCTATAAATACTGTAAATTGATTTTTATTGTGACTGTTTTTGTGCTCAAGATGAAATGTGATTATTGATCGAGTTGAATTGAATTGTTTCCACATGTTAAAAGAAAAAATCAACTTTATATAATGTCTATTTCAAAATTAATTTCATGAATTTATGTATTGCTGAACATTGTAATACATATAGTGAAGTTTTTTTCTTGAATAAATTTTTCATTAAGTTTAAATTTATTTCTGTTATTTTGAGTCAACATTTAATACCACTAGTCAAGTCATTTCTCTTACTTAAACTCAAAATTTAAAAGTTTTCTGCTGTTGGTTTTCATGCTTAATGTTAAAATTGAAAAATTTTAACACTATTTAATTTAAATTTCCTCAAATCCTCCAAAAAATAATTTGGATCTTATTTATTTGGGTTATTTTCCCCCAATGTAATCATTTAAATTACTCAAAATTAAAAAAAAAAGAAAAAGTTAAAAATTCACAAAAATGTTTGTTTGTAAACAAATCGCCGATGTTTTCTAAAGGTAAGCAAACAAATTCACCAATCAGAAAATTATACATTAAATAACAGTTAAATCGATTTAAAAACATTTTGGATCATGCTCAAATAGTTTTAAAATAATATTAATAATTTTTCTGACGTTCATATTTCGTTTATTAAAGTTCATGATGTCACTTTTAATTAAGTTTTCAAAATTCCTTCTAGAAAATTCCTTTAGGTCCGCAGAATCACTGTATCACTACGCCACTTCAAAATAGTGTCATCCATGGAGTAATATTAATAGGAGTTGAAGGTCCAATGGGAGAAATCTGCAAAACTGTGATGTAAATTTTTGGTAAATATTGAGGGCGCCACTTGCAATTACTCCCTATCTCGGTGCAGATATAATGTTGTTTTCAATAGAATTTTGCCGGAGTACATTTTAAATTTTTAATTTTAAGCAATTTAATTTTTTTGTAAGTGCTTAAAACTGCATAATTCAGATGTTTCAAATAAATGCTTCATTCCTAGTTGTAAAACAGGCTATGATAGTGATAAGGAAAGAAAAAAAAACTTATTTACTACATTTTTTTATACGTCAAATATACTAATAATGAAAACTTATAAGACTGCTATAAGATATCCACAATAATCTACATTTTCAAATGACACAATACAAACAATCTCCATTCTCCTTTCTGTTTTAGCTAGCTTCGGTTCATAAAGATCGTCATTTTTTAAAAGCTCTCTTTCAAAGTAAAATTAGCATAAAATCGCTCTTAAAATAAACATGTTGGTTAGAATACTCTATTTAATGAAATTTGCTTTCAATCGAAATTTTTTCAGCTTGATATTATTTTTAAAAAAATAATTAAAACGAGACATTTCCCCATTGAATAACATTGCGGAAGCTGGAGAAAAGGAAGTATTGTACGCTGGCGCCCTCTGTAAACATTAGAAAACAACATCACAAAATTTCAGCGTTACCTTCTTCTCCTGTCTTTATACTCTGTGGTGACATCTTAAAAAAATGAGTTAGTTTAATAATAAGAATCTATCCTAAAAAATAGTCTGAAGTCTAAATTTTCCTCCATCAAAATTAATTTAATTTAAACTTAATTCTTTAACTTTTATTTGAGCAAGTGATCTAAATTAAAATACATTTTTTAAGATCAATTTACCGTGCGCATGAATTTGACGGTAGTTCGTTACAAGTTAGAGTCCTGCGCGGGTCGGGTTTTACCCGACCCGAACCCGACAGATGAATTTTAAATCAACCTGAAACCCGACTCGAACCCGACAAAAAAATTTTCATCAACCCGAAAACCGACCCGAACCCGCAACAGAGAATTTTTTGAGACCCGAACCCGACCCGAAAAATAAATCAACATTACTTATTCATCTAAAAATCATGCAAAACAAGGTAAAATGATATAACATGATATAAAATAAAGTAAATTTTCATTGTCACACAGTTGGTGAATTATAAAAAAAACTAGTATGTTGTGGTCACCACAAGACATTCTTCTACATTTTTCTGTCAAATTCACTAAGTGCGAATAATTTATTAAAACTATTATTAAAAAGTTTAACGTGATGAAAGCAAATAATTTTCATCTTAGTAAAATCTAACACTAAATATCCAGAGAGACAGTTTTATCGTCTATAAATAACTTCTTAAACAATGCGTTTTTATAATGGTTATGTCACATATCATGGTTCGTACAGTTATATGGCATAGAAGTTGAGATATAGCCATCCTGTTATCGATGACATTTGCAGTATAACAACGCCACCTATTGGCCGACAAGCATTCAAACTGAGTCAGCATAATGTCTCTTAATCTCGCCTTCTCACATATTAAGTTTTGTTTGATGATACACAATAGAACATGAGATATAGCTTACCTTGTAATTCTAGAAATCGCTGAGTAACAGCGCCACCTGTTGAGCGGCTTACACCAAAAGTATATTTTAAATGGCATCTACATACAAATTTATATGAAATTATGTGCAGTAGTTCTTGAGATATAGCCTTTCCTTAAATTGCAGAAATCGCTGTGTAGCAGCGCCAACTGTTTGCTGAGAGGCATTCAAATTGAATTAGCATAATATCTCATATTGGTCTTCTCACATATCATGTTTTGTTGGATTATACGCAACAGCACCTGAGATATAGCCTCCCCTGAAATTGCAGAAACCGCTGTGTAGCAGCGCCACCTGTTGAGCTGTTTACACCAAAAGTTGACAGGCGCTAATATATATTAAAGGGCATCTACATACAAATTTATATGAAATTATGTGCAGTAGTTCTTGAGATATAGTCTTTCCTTAAATTCCAGAAATCGCTGTGTAGCAGCGCCACCTGTTGGCTGATAGGCATTCAAATTGAATCAGCATAATATCTCATATTGGTCTTCTCACATATCAAGTTTTGTTGGATTATACGCAACAGAAGCTGAGATATAGCCTCCCCTGAAATTGCAGAAATCACTGTATAGCAGTGCCACCCGTCGAGTGGTTGACACCAAAAGTGAATAGAATCTCTTCAACTAAATATAGAAGAAAGTAAAAAAAAAAAGAAACTTGTAATATCTTTTCAATTTCCAGAATGCAAATGCGAGGTTATACTGTATTTGTATTTCTTTAATTTATATATTAACAACAGTCGAGAAAGATTTATAATACTTTTCTAATTTTCATAGAATTTCTACAAGAGATACAGATACATATTAGTTCCGTTGAACAAAAGAAAACAGATTCAGATACAAATACGGATCTATTTTTCTGGCGGATATGCGCGGATACGAAGAGGGAGCTCCGGTACATGTCTGCCCACCAGCGGCTGAGCGGTTCTGTGCTCGAAGCTGGTATATGAGAGGTGTCGGGTTCGATCCCAGGTCGCGCGCATCGACCTAGCCGTTTGCAGTTTTCCGTGATTAACTCCGAAACACGCGTAAATACGGGCTAGGACCCCTTAGAAAGACTCAAACGGAGGGCGATCCCCCTAGGCCTAGGACATATCTGGAGTCAATCGGCCTTAAATCCTCCAACCAACCAACCAACCGATACATGTCTAGTATGTGCAGAATGTTTAAATTAGTTATATAGTTTAAACATGCCTATAAATTTATGTTTATAATTGTAAAAAATATTTTGAAAGGTGTTCTCAAGTCGACCCGACTTGTTGAAAACCAAACCCGACCCGAACCCGAACCCGACCCGCAAGAGAAAAAATTCAGTCAACCCGACCCGCGGGTCGGGTCGGGTTCGGGTAAAATCGGGTTACCCGACCTGATGCAGGACTCTATTCCAAGTTAGCGGGAAAATTGGATGAGCGCCCCCCATGACTCTCTTGGATAGCATTTCTCTACCATTACACTTAATAAAATGGTTTAAAAGTTTGACCTTTTATTAAAGGTCTTTATCAACAACTCGATCCAATGCAATATTTCACCCGAGATTCAACCTATAGTAATTTTGTCGTTTGGTCATATAATGTCTTGTTACGAGACACGAACAAAGTCGTAAAAAAATTGCTACATATATAAAGATAATATATTTTTAAAAGATCCGTATCCGTGAATCTAGATACCGAAGATCCAAATCCATATTCGTATCCGTGGATACAGAAAATGTGTTATCTGCATTTATATCCATATCCGCGGATCACAATTTTTGATGATCTGGCACATCCCTACTTAAGACCTCATCCTAAGTCCTTTTCACCAGGGGGCTCCCGGCATTATCAAAGGTGACCTTCTGCGGTAACGTTCCAAGTGCTGTTGTTTGTTCTTGCTGGCTGATTCTCCATTAGCTGACAGTGCCAGATTCAGTCTATGTCTATGAGTTTAAACAAGAACATCATTGCTTTAGCAAAAAATGCATGGAATGAAAATATTAACACCCAATTCAGTGAAACAACTAAACTTGCTGATTACAAGAACCCAACCTATGTCTTTTTTCATGAAACCATTGAAATTTTAAGTAATTTTTAATCCCACAATGGCAATGAACCCCATGCTGACATAAACCGAATCTGGCACCACCTAATGGAAGATCAGCCGGCACTAGCTCACTCGGAACGCTAACCATAGAAGGCTGCCATTGATACCGGGTGCCCCTGGTGAAAGTAATTTAGGATGAGGGCTTAAATAAGGTTTTTAAATTTTAAAAAAATAATAATAATAGTTCAAATTTCAACTGACAGATAGTACTTTTTTAAAAGGGCAATAGTCAATGCAATAAAAACATACTTCTCTATGCCTTTAAAAGAAAAAAATCGAGACCTATTAATCAAGTTCCTCCCTAGCCCCCACCCACCCCCTACCCAATCAGAGCAGGAGATATTTTTCAACTGCACTGCAAGAACATTCTTAAAAAGCTTGAGAAAAAAAAGCATCTGTGAAGACAGGGTTTGCAAAAGATGATTATTAAATTTGAAGTGACAATTTGGAAAGTTGAGTTGCTACAAGGAAGAAGACGGACACTGATTTCAAATGAAACTGTGGAAGAAGTTATAATGCTATGCTCAAAAGAGTGTTCAAGTTCCAAATGATTTTTGAGAAATGCAGTGTCACATGAATTGTCTCTTCTATTATCTATAGTTCTGTAATCTATTGTAAAGTGGTGTTTAACAAAATCCATGTTGTAGGCCCAAAAAAATTCATTGATTTTGCTTGACTTCTGGTAAAAATAGTTGGTGACAATGCATTTGGAAGCTCCTTCGTCTATGGGAAAATGACTTCTCAAACAGTTTCTTTTTAAAATGCTTTTATTAGCTTCACCTGTATGTATGTATGTATGTTTGTAACCACTCTGGGAGGAAACAAAAAATCTACATTGTAAATGCTTTTATTAGCTTCACCTGTATGTATGTATGTTTGTAACCACTCTGGGAGCAAACAAAAAATCTATATTGTAAAAAAAAAGACTTTTCGTACGTGAACGCCGTGGCTGCGAGATAAAGAGCCACACTACGAACCTAAAGGTCTAGCGTTCGAGCCCCGTCAGGGGAGATTTTTTAAAAATGGTTTTTGTTTAATTCTAAAATATTTTAATTAAAGATTTAAATATATGTAAATATTAGGGTGTGTCACTCACACGATTTTCTCTTACCCTGCATTTTAATACTAAGATAGATATTTTGTGCTTTTTTAGTTCACATTTCTATAAAAGCGTGCTCTTTAATTTTTTAAAACTATAATATTATTGAAATCAGTTTTCATCATCTTTTTCACAGTTGAAAAAATATATAGTTGAAAAATTTCTACTGCTTTGTACACGCAAGTTTATCTGTAAGGATTGATTCTTTTCTTCTAAAGGGATGACGAAAAATGATTTTATGACATTGGCTTCTTTTACTTTTTTATTGGGTTGTTCGGAAAGTAATTTCGTTTTTCTCAGCTGATGACTTAATTGTATTTTTTTCACACCATCTTCACAATTAATCTGCATTACTATTATATATTGTGACGGCTGATATAGAAAGGCTTGCTTGTGAAAAAGTTCGTTTTAATCTGCTCAATAGGTTTTGATTGGTGTCCTGTCAAATAAAGAAAATCGGAAGCGACATTTTTGGCATATTTTGTTTTTGCTATCAAAAAGGCGAAAACTCTGTTCAAACAAGGAAAAAATTATACGAAGTGTATACAGAAAATTTATTTAAAGAACGCCAGTGTGAAAACTGATTAACGAAATTTTGTTCTGGCGATTTTAACGTTGAAGATGCATTTCGTTCTGAAAAACCAGTTTATGCTAATGAAAACAAAAATAAAGTATTGATTTATGAAAACTGCCAAATAACAACTCGTGAGATCGCTAAGAAACCGATCAAAGTGGAGAATATATAATTCAATAAAATATTTATACAATATAAGAAAATCGTCTTTCATTTTCAAAGGTTAAAACGAAATTATTTTCCGAACAACCCAATATTTATTACTATTTTTTTTTTAAATGCTCAAAAATTTCCATAATATTTTCTCTACATTGCATGAAATCCATTGCTACATCCATTGATTGGAATTTGTACGATTAATTTTTATTGAAAATTTCTTGAATACGATTTAAATATATGTATCTACTATAGTAAATCTAACAGGGTAATTTCAATTAAAACCACTTAGTGCATATATATGCTAATCAGGCATCAACTACCGCACTGAAAATAATATAAATATCACAAATAATTTGCAAGTACAGACAAGAATTCAAATACATTAGGGTCTATCAGAGGTATTTCTTTAAAGCATATTTTAATATGTTATTCTGCACAGATATTCACAAACATTATTCAGATAGCTTGATTCCTATAGAATATGGCACAATTAGCAATAATCTAATCATACAAACTGCTGTGCTTTTCACTACAAATTACTGAATTTAAAATAAGAAAAATATAAAAGCACAATACATACGTGGGATGAGAAAACAGTTGATATAAATTATGCTTCTCATCATCAATTTCAATATTGGCAACAAGAAATCCTTTTATAATTTCCCAACAATGTGTACGATAATTAGAATCAGTGCTGCTTGTTTTTAAGGCATTAAAGGCAGTCTCAATGACCTACAAAAGTCATGATAAAACAATACTAAAAATGGATATATGAACGAAAACAAAATTTAAAAATAAACTATAAATTTCAAGAAATTATTAACATATAGAAAATGCAAATCTACATAGCTAAAATGATATATATATGTGACGTATTCCTAGGTCACAATCGTGGAACACATAAGTAAACTTTTCAAGCATTCTGGAAAATCCTTTATTCAAAATTCCTTTCAGGGCTGGGGATCAGAGTCTGGTAAGACAATGATATGAAGATTGGTGGGGTCTTGAAGCGGCCCCGCTGCGTTAAACGGAATTTGCCGGCGGACCGACCCACGCACGCTTACTTTCAAGTTCGATGGCACCGATTTACTAGATTTTACTAGCAAGAGCTAATCAAGGAAGATCCTAAATTTTGGCGAGTTCCATCTTTTAAACCCTTAATTTTTGGTGTAATTTGGCATATTTCTAACCTCTTCCCATTTTCTTTAATTGGCTATCCATTTAATAACACGCCTCTCCATTGTTCCTAATTGGCTGTACTTTCATTTTTCCCAGACCGTCTGGCTAAGGTGCCTGAGGGCTAAGGTACCTGCCAATTTGCCAAGTCATTAATACAATTATTTATTACTTTATATTTGACATAAGTAATCAAACCCTAATTTAGAATCATAAATCTTCTATTTCGTTTAACCTCACTAATTAAATTCTTTTATTGAATCTTTCTGGTGCCAGATACTTTTTTATTGCTCATTAAACTTATTTATAACATATTTCCAGATATCAAAATGCCTTGAATGATTAACTTGTTTATTTCAAATGATCGCGATTGTAATTCCCGTTCGTTATTTTTTATGCTTAAATCTCTTTTAATTCATTTTGCAATATTACTCTGAAATAGAACAATAATAATTTAAAATATAAAAATATTACTTTAATACTTACCTCTTTTTTATCCATTATATTTCATATATATATATATATATATATATATATCTATTCACTACATACAGGGTGATTAGAAAAAAACTACACCGATATATGAGACCATAGCTACCATACCGTTCCGAGAAACTGAATAAAAATTTGGTGGAAGGTATTTTGAGGTATGCGCTCAAGAATTATATAAAAAACAACAGTTAAACTCTAACAGTTACGGTTACAGTGAGAAAATTTTGAAAATTTCAAATGGCAACACCTACATTTTTATTGAAATGGAATCTCCATAGCAAAAAACCATAAATAGTGTTGGAACGGTGCCTCTAGCATGAAAATAACGAACGCTAGGCATACTAAGAAAAGAGAAAACAACTGTGATGTGCCTACCAGAGCACGACTTACATTTTCTTAATGACGTCACATTTCATGCTGAGTCTTCGGCTCTCACTAAAGTCTACTGATTCTGCTTCGAAACGAAAAAAATAGACTACGGTATCCTTAATTTCATGTAGGTCTACTGAATAAGGGTTTTAATTTCGTTATTAGTTGTAAGACACTGTCATAAGTGACGTCATCAAACTAAGCGAAAAATAAGCCATTGTGAAATGTGTGATGTGTATCTTTGCTTTCTTGCTCAGTGAACAATATGCTGCTTACTGGGAAACATCATTATCATCATTAAAATCGGTTTTGATTGCCATTTAGCAATGCCTTGTTTTTCACTTACTGTGATGACGTCATAATGACAGCGTCTTACAACTAATAATGAAATTAAAGCCTTTATTTGCCTTACACAAAATTAAGGATACCTTGGTATCTTCTTTTTGTTTCAAAACAGAATCAGTAGACTTTAGTCTGAACCAAAGGCTCAGTGTGAAATGTGACGTCATTAAAAAAATGAAAGTGGTGCTATGGTAGGCACGTAACAGTCGTTTTTTTTCTTTTTTTGTTAGCCTGCTAGCGCTGCCGATTTTCGTGCTAGAGGTACCGTTCCAACGCTATTTATGGTTTTTTGCTATGGAGATTACATTTCAATAATAAAAAGTAGGTGTTGCCATTTGAAATTTTCGAAATTTTCTCACTGTAACCGTAACTGTTGTTTTTTATATAATTCTTGAGCGCATACCTCAAAATACCTTCCACCAAATTTTTATTCAGTTTCTCGGAACGGTATGGTAGCTATGGTCTCATATATCGGGGTAGTTTTTTTCTAATCACCCTGTATTTTTTTATTATTATTTATACAAACTTTATTTAAATTTATTTAAAAAGTGGAATTTCTACATATTATAACAGTGAAACACATCTTTAAAATCTTAAAAATAAATAAATACTTACTCTGCAATATACACATATATACAGTGGCGTATGCAAGGGGGGGGTTTGGGGGGTTAAACCCCCCCCCTTGACAAAATGTATGATAAGAAAAATTAGGCTGTTTTTTTTTTCAAATTTCAGGCGGAAAAAATGTATGGCAAGCATAGAATATTTTTTTCTACGAAGTGGTTTAAAATTATGACTAACTTTTTTGTTTCATTACTCTGCGATAAACACTCCTGAAAATAACTAAACCACTTCATTTGAGGCAAACTAATAACTAAAGCACTTCATCACCACACCTTTACGAGTTCATATCCAAGGACAAGAGGGGTCGACCATATGGGGAAGGGGAACCATTGAAGTAGTGACCTTGAAGGAGTGACCCAAATAATACCCCAACAGTAGAAGGCATTTTAAATGAACTAGCGAAAACTTCTCGTCGATTAGACTTCGCTCTGTAAATAAGAAAATTCAATGAAATATTTTGCGTAAGCCTAGTATTGTATTTTATGTTTTGTGTAGCAGTTTGTACAGGCTCTACGTTATTCGTCGCTAATTAAAGATTTTTTAGTTTGATCTTCTAATTGGTGAGTTTATTTTACTATTTTTCATTTTCTTACTCTTATTTTCGGCAAGTAATTATGATATTTTAAAAGATTGTTAAACTTAATTAAAAATAAACTTAATTAAACTTAATTAAACCTAATTAAACTTAAATAAACTTAAACTTAATTAAATCTAATTAAACTTAAATAAACTTAATTAAAAATTCGGAAGGACGAACCCCCCCTTGGAAAAATCCTGGATACGCCACTGCATATATAATTCAATTTAAAAAAATACAGTCAACTCTCAAAATCCGCAACCCTAAAATCCACAATTCTCTAAAATCCACATATCATTTGCAATGTAAACAAACACTGTCACAACTGATTTGTTGATTAGTGGATTGCAAAAATTCAACTGTATTAGAAGATAAATCAATTATTAACTTGTGCTGGTGAATCACCAATCACTCAACATATTACAGAGGAGGAAATGATAAGTGTAATTATAATTATCAAAAAATAAATCATATTAATTTAGAGGAAGAAGGAGAAAGACAGTTTTCATGAAAGATTTTCTCTCATGAAGATAAATATTCAAACTTTCTTTTAGCATAAACTTATGTGATTGACCAAGAATTGCTGACTTTTTTGCAGGTTATAGGGAAATAAATATGTATGAATATTCTTATTTAAACTACTATTGATCAGACTTTTCAAAAATCTAGATAATTTGCAACTATAATATGATGTATAAAATTTGTTCTTTGAATTAAAATTTCATAAAATATTTGTACTTTTATTAGGCATACTTTAATTCAGCATTGTATGTATAACATATAAATTGTTTCTTAAAGATCTGCTACTCAAATAAGGTTCTAAGATGTAAATAAAAGAAATTATTCTAAAATCTGCAAAATTCAGAAATCTGCAAAACACTTCATTTTAAGCTGTGCGGATTTTTGAGAGTGTACTGTATCTAGTGTGTAATCACTTATTTTTCATTACCCACTACTACATATGTTCTAAAAACTTTTTGGAGAGAGTGTGGCCAGAAGACATAAAACGTACCTTAAGGGCCCTCTTCACTCACCGCCGCCGGAAGCTGAAGCTAATGTTATTCTATGGGAATTTTTTCTTTACAAATAACTTATTAACTAATACATATTTTTAAATTCTGCTTTCACATTCTGAAAATTCTCAGCTGTTCAATGAACGGACCTTTTTTAAAAATGTTTTTTTTTTTTTTTTTTTTTTTTTTTTCTCATTTTTTATATTTTATTTTAAAGCTGCAAAATACGAATTTTCAATATGTGAATTTTTTTCATTTTGAAATTTCAAAATAAAATACTAAAAATTAAAAAAATACATTTTTAAAAAAGGTCCATCCATTGAACAGTTAGGAATTTTCTGAATGTGAAAACAGAATTTAAAAATATGTATTAGTTAATAAGTTATTTGTAAAGAAAATTTCCCGATAGGATAACATTGGCTCGGGCTTCCGGCAACGGTAAGTGAAGAGGTCCGTTAACTAATCAGGACTCTTACCAATTTTATTGTAGTAACCAACATGTATGAAAGGAAATTTATATACAGCAAATTTGAAGAAAATTATTAAAGCTATTTTTGAAATATTTTTTTTTTTTTTTTTAAATTATTATTCCACTTCCTAAAGTCAAATGAAAATTCCATAATAACTTTAATAACTATTAATAAAGCCACAATTACTATTAAGAGAAAAAACGAAAATTTACTTCAGCTTTATTGACGTAACTTAACGGCCCTCTTCACTCACCGTCGCCGGAAGCCCGAGCCAATGTTATCCTATGGGGAAATTTTCTTTACAAATAACTTATTAACTAATACATATTTTTAAATTCTGTTTTCACATTCAGAAAATTCCCAACTGTTCAATGAACGGACCTTTTTTAAAAATGTTTTTTTTTTTTTTTTCATTTTTTATATTTTATTTTGAAGCTGCAAAATACGAATTTTCAATATGTGAATTTTTTTCATTTTGAAATTTCAAAATAAAATACTAAAAATTAAAAAAATACATTTTTAAAAAAGGTCCGTCAGTTTAACAGCTGGGAATTTTCTGAATGTGAAAACAGAATTTAAAAATATGTATTAGTTAATAAGTTATTTGTAAAGAAAATTTCCCGATAGGATAACATTGGCTCGGGCTTCCGGCAACGGTAAGTGAAGAGATCCGTTAACTAATCAGGACTCTTACCAATTTTATTGTAGTAACCAACATGTATGAAAGGAAATTTATATACAGCAAATTTGAAGAAAATTATTAAAGCTATTTTTGAAATAATTTTTTTTTTTTTTAATTATTATTCCACTTCCTAAAGTCAAATGAAAATTCCATAATAACTTTAATAACTATTAATAAAGCCACAATTACTATTAAGAGAAAAAACGAAAATTTACTTCAGCTTTATTGACGTAACTTAACGGCCCTCTTCACTCACCGTCGCCGGAAGCCCGAGCCAATGTTATCCTATGGGGAAATTTTCTTTACAAATAACTTATTAACTAATACATATTTTTAAATTTTGTTTTCACATTCAGAAAATTCCCAACTGTTCAATGGACGGGCCTTTTTTAAAAATGTATTTTTTTTTTTTTTGAAATTGCAAAATGAAAAAAAATTCACATATTGAAAATTCGTATTTTGCAGCTTCAAAATAAAATATAAAAAATAGTAACAAAATGCACTTTTAAAAAAGGTCCATCTATTGAACAGCTGGGAATTTTCAGAATGTGAAAACAGAATTTAAAAATATGTATTAGTTAATAAGTTATTTGTAAAGAAAATTTTTCCATAGAATAACATTAGCTCCGGCTTCCTGTGGCGGTGAGTGAAGCGGGCCCTTAAATGGTGGAGTACTTTCCTTTACCCCCCCCCCCCCCATCTTCAGCACTAGTTACTCTGTGCTGTGTTGAGTCTGTAAAATTTTTCTTGGGACTACTAGATCTTCTGATTCCATACTGACATTTTTGATTGAATATGAATGGTGACATTGAATAGTTTAAAATTCATAATAATTAAATAGCAAATATATAAAAGTATCTTACTTTTGCAATGGGCAAAGAAATGTTATTTTTATGTTCTGGGAAATAAACTGCAATAGAAGGTCCAATACTTTCACCACAACTGTATGCAAGCTAATAAAAAAGAAAGAAAAATGTTAGCTACAACAAAAAACTTTCAAAAAATTAATTTAAAATTCTGTTACAATAAAAAATAGAACTGACTCCAAAAAGCAACTACTATTCAAACAGCTAAAAATAAAATGAAATTGCAAATTGCAAATTGAACCTAAAAGTATAAAATAAATTCCTTCAACAAGCAGCATAAATTTTGAAGTTGACACAAAATTAAATAAAATTTGGTTCATTTTTACAGATTTGTTTTCAGACACAAATGCTGTTGTCTTGTCCATCTTCATAGATTATTTTATTATTTTATTACTGTATACAATTGGTCTATTAGAAACATCTACACAGAACAGTGAACATCCATCACAATTCAATATTTATGTTTCTACAAAGTTACTAGAGTTTTCCTTGCAAACATGGTACAGCTTTGATATCTGGTGTACTTGGCAATTTTTGAATTCAGCAATCAAAACATAATACAAAAATATACACACAAGATGTATAGTTTCGTATTATACATTGTATGAAATACTGTTTCATATTTTTGATTGTTTAATAATATACTTTATTAATATCATTTACAGAGTTTGGTGTTAGTACCAACTCCGTAAATGACCAGGAGCATAGCGTCTTTCCTGCAATATGGCAACACGCTATGGATAAACGAAGAGGGCGACGAAGATGAAGAATTGGCAGGGATGAAGTAAACAGTCTTATTAAGCACATTGAAGATGAACACGATGTTGTCCGAAATATATTTGTGCAAATAAAAAGGATACCTATGTAAGGTATATATTTTTAGTATATAGAATAGGACCCATTATCCGGAACCCACGGGACCAGAAGAATTCCGGATTTCGGAATTTTCTGGATTTTGGGCCCTTTTTCTATTATTGCTTTCCCTTAATTATAAAACATAACTCAGTAATTGACAGGTACTAATTTACTTCTAGGAGCAACTACTTCACATACAGACAGACATTTAAAAAAAAATATTCGAATTACATTCTAGAGCTCTTAAAACATGCAAATAAATCAAAAACTGGAAGTCAATATTTTTTGCAAATCTGATACTTTTTTCTATTAAATTTAGCAGGAAGAAAAAAATAACTATAATGCATATATATATATATACAAAAATGTACATTACTGCCACTTGCCATGAGTGACATGGTTGCTTCTTTATCAATGCTGCTAAACATGAATACTGTCTCAATCATAAGAGCAGAATGCTAAAAAAAGGAAAAAATTTAAAAGAAAAAATGATTTTTCTTTAAAAATTTCCATTTCTCTTTTCTTTCTTTTTAAGATCTTAATGAGAAGTTAAAAATCACCGGAAATCTATCATAAAATAAAGTAGAATTTTTTTTATTTGGCTTGCTGTGAATTCCAGGGTTTTCCTGGACCACAAACATCCCAGACCATTTGAAAGAAAGGAATTCTGTTTTAATTTCTAAATTTTCATAATACCACCTAATAAAACACACAATAATTCATTTTAGGGTAATTTTCTTTCTTTCTTTCTTTTTTTTCTGATTTTAGATATAAAATGTATTTTAATCATTAAAAAAAAAAAAAAAAAAAAAAAAAAAAAATCTGAAATGATTCTGGATTTTGTGTCTTCCGGATTTTGGAATTCCGGATAATGGGTCCTATACTGTATATGATTTAAAATCCTTTTTTAAAATGACTTAATATATTAGAAATAAAGAATGTTACTACAGAGCATATTCAAAAAATTTAATCAATAGATAAATTCATTTCTCCCAAAAAGCTTGTACAGTAAATCAAACAGCCATCAAACTGCAAAAGAAAAAATTTTAGTTATTCAAGATAATTGTTATATAATAACAATATCTTTATTTAAATACTTCTTGTTAACTTAAATCTCTAAATATAAACTTTATTTCTTATATAAATATCCTTTTAAAACTTACCTTTATCAATTTAATCAGTTAAATAAATCTCTAATAGAAGTTCAGTATCTTAAAGTAATTTTCCTCATTTGTTTACTTTTTAAAGTTGATCACGCTTATTAGAGCTATACTTTAGCCTGGAATGCTTAGTTGATCCCGTTTCTTAGAGCTATACTTTAGCCTGGAATGCTTAGTTGATCCTGTTTCTTAGAGCTATACTTTAGCCTGGAATGCTTAGTTGATCACTCTTCTTAGAGCTATACTTTAGTATGGAATATTTAATTGCTGGAATTTTCAGCAGATGGTGAACTCGTTCCGGCGTTCCTTGTATCATCCTCGCTTACGATTATTGATTCCCGGATGTAGGCGTTGTCTTTGCCGGTTGTTGTTTTACTATAAATATCGCTAGTTATGGATGTGGTGTGGCTCACATTTAGTTTTGTGTCATGTCAGCTTTTGCACGATGTAAATTGTCTTTAAATACGATTTTACTCTGCCGATGTTTATTTTCTTTTATGTTAAATGTTTGCTAATGCCTTCCTCAGTGTTACATTTTTAATTTTGGTTTTTCTGGGCCATGGTAAAATGTTTTAACGTTTGATAAAACACTTGAGCTGGGTTGAATAAGTTGTAATTTAATATACTGTTATTTTTTATTAACTTTATTACTGTTGTTGTTAAATTTATATTTTGTTCAAAGTTTTTAATAAAACTGAAATTATAACGTAAATTTATCTTGTCTTCAATCGTGTCATACACTTTAAATTTTCATCCAAGTCAAATTCAAATCACACTTTCCACTGTAAGATTTTTTAGATGGAAAATTGTTTTTTAAAACCTCTGCTAACTTTAGATATCCAGTAAGATGGATAACAATAATTAACAAATATTCTGTATGCGCATTTTATTCTTTTATCCGCACTATATCCGAAATAAATATACTTAAAAGATTATTTATAAGAAAAATCTTTAAAATTTTTCAATAATTTTTAATAGCCTCATTTATTTTTTTTTTATTTTAAGCTTTCTAAAAATCTAAATTATATCAGTTTTAGTTGATTCTTCTCCCAAAGTAGACTTACAACGTGCCAGCATAATTAAATTTTCTGATAAACAGAAAACGTATGTGTGCTAAATAAAAATATTACCTGTTGGGGTTCAACCATCATTTTGCGGTTGCCACCACCAAACTTTCCAAGAACTCTAAATGCTACTTGAGCAACACTATCAACAGGATTCCTTAAAGTTCTCCATAAGGCCTGCATCAACTCAGCACGTACTGGTTGAATATGATCATATAAAAATTCTGGTTGCAAGTTGTCGACACATAACTCGAGTGTTCGTAAACCCTGAAAAAAGTAAATATGTGAAATGACAAGTTAAAGTGAATTAGAAATTACAGATACAATTATTGCAGCGTACATCATTAACAGGGATGTGGGTAAAGAAAAACACATAAATTCTCTGATAAATAAGGTTAAAAAAAAAAAAAGGAAATGTCGAAGGGGTGGGAGGGGAGTGTGAATTATCTGAAAAAGAACCAAATAATTTTTATTGCATTGAAATATTAATATAGAAAAAATTATGAAACATAAAGATTGTATTGATGTTTGTAAATAGTATGCCTATACTTTCTAGGAGGAAATAAACATAAGTCTACTCTATGGGCTCTTCCCACCTGACGTCAGAGGTCACATGATAGAGGAAAAACAAATAGCAGACAAAGTCTTGTTTATCTAGAGCGATTGCTGAAATAACCTATTTTCTATTCTTATTTTTGATCAATCGTATTTAATCTGTGTTATTTTTTATACATCATCATTTTTAATCCATTTTATATCATTATTCATCCTCTTTTGTTTGCAGTATAGATTTACAATCATCATTTAGTTTATATTTGTTATTGATGTTCATGAAGAACATGTTAAATACTCTGATTTTTGGTACTTAAATCATTGACAGTGCAACATCGTACGGCATAAATCCATTTAGACCAGTAACTAAGTTAATTAACTTGTTGTAACACCTTTATGCAATTAAATTAAATTAAATTAAAACATTTTATAATCCATAAACATTCCACAAGAAGCTATTATTTATTGCTAGATCAGTTAATGTAACAGTTACACTAGAACATACAAAAATCGATTCTTACAGTTGAAAATAAATAAACACATAAAGTGGTTTTTAAAAAATTATTAAATTTACAAATACAATTATTCTACTGTTTACAAATGCACAATATTACTTTTATTTTATTTTATATTAAATATTAACATTTTTGTTCTTAAGAACAACAATTAATTGAATTCGATTATTCGTTTTCCTCTATCACGTGATTGAGCAGACAACGGTGGGAAGAGCCCATTAGATAATACAGTTAAAAGCATTAAAATTTTTTGTCTGACCAGAAAAATAAAAATATCCCACACAGCACACTTAGTTCAAAGCACATTGCAAGAGTGTCCCATTTACATACCATCACTTTGCACTGTGACGAAATTATATTACGGTCTTATATTAGGCGAGACATAGCTAACCCTTGACATATTTACAGGGCCCCATTTGCAAACCCTTCCCCAGCTTTGGTTACTTCTCTTTAACTATTTTGACCTTATATTCCTTCCAGTGTTAGCTGTTTTTTCTTTTTTTTTTTTTTCCGTGATTGTGAGTTTTTTTGTTTTTATCCCATGCTTTTTTCTACTGATTTTTGGCCTTTTCCCCCACTTTTTTCACATTCTAATATGCAGTGGGATGTACATCACTACAAATTTTGCAACTTCTATACAGTCAAACTGGACTGTGAAAACATGTTTCTGAGACAGTGCTAATATTGTGAAGTCTTATTTGTGTATCAATGTGACATCCATGTGATGCCGCAAGTAGAGGACATTTTCCTGTTTGTACAACATCCCTGAGATGTAGATGAAGAAATGTGATGCCTGCGATGTCATCAATGTCACACTGTGATGTCTTTTCTATGTTTAAAGAATCAAACTGTGCTGTATGAGATATATATGTTTGCACAACTGGACTGTTCACAGGGCAAATCAATTAACTCCATTAAACAAAAAGTGAACAAATGTAATGAAATTTTCACTATATTTGCTCATTTTCTGTTTTATGGATTTAATCAATTTGTCCTGTGAAACAGCTCAGCTAATAATTGATTTATCAAGAGCAGATAAAGAATGTTTCTTCTTAAAATCTAGTTTATTTTACTGTAATATCTAAAATAGCGCGTGAAAAATTTCAGGATGTAGATTTATGGAAAAAAATTTATGTATATTCAATACATAAAGTTTCAGACTTAATCAAATAATCTTAAAAGTACTTCACAAATTAATCCTTTAGTAGCAGCAATTGATGATATATTTCAGCTTACTAACATAGTCATCTTCAGATGTTGATATACTGTCTACCCACCGCTGTCCATGTCTTGCCTGTTGTCGGCAGTTTTTTATATAATTTATCAACGAGATTTTTAGGCTTGTATATACAAGCCAACTACCCTAAAAATCTCGTTGATAAACTATATAAAAAACGTCTAAAGAAAATCAATAATATCCCCAGCCACCAAAAACCAAATAAAAAGTACACTAACGCAATACCTTATGACCGTGGAGCCGCAGTAAAAATTAAAAATATTGCAAGTAAATTAAATGTGAACATTCCAATTAAGCCAAATCCGAATATCTATCAAATAATCAGAAACGACAAAGATCAAATTCCCCCCCCCCTCGAAACTGCCGGCATTTACAGAATCCCATTTAAATATCAAAACAATAGCGATGGTTGTTACGTAGGAATGACCAAGAGAAAAATAAATACAAGAATCAAAGAGCATACTAACCATATAAAATTTGGAAAATATGGCACCGCGTTAGCACAAACTTATAAAAACGAAAATATTGAAATTGACTTTAAAAACACAAAAAAAATCGCTAATTACAATAATCACAATTATGCGCTTTTCCGTGAAACAATAGAAATTATCAGCCAATCCAATGCATGCAACCTGGACCAACCGGCCACAGGTATAGACGCCACCTGGCGCCATCTCCTGAAGAAGAGGGATGAAGTTGAATACCTGGAGAGAGTCTTCATGGAAACACAGAAAGGAGTGACCAGCGTTGATAATGAGGGGGGGCTCCCTAATTAGAAAGTACTTCGCCGATGAAGAGTCACGTCGATAAAGCTGAATGTAAGGTTTTTTATTTATATATAATTAAACAGTTTTTAATTATGAAATGTAACATCTACCGAATGTAAGCCAGAGATAATTAATTTTATTATAAGAGTATATTCGTTATGATTAGCGAAAACGAATCTAAGTCCTTTGCATAATGTGTGAACTCAGAGTAATTTTCAGAGCTAAATTTTTCTGAGCGTTGGTACATTTTTTAATTCATGCATTTTATGAAGCACTTTCAATAAAGCAAAAAATAGCTTTGCTTTTTCAGCAAGGGGAAAACAAATTTGAAATGCCAAATATTTTTCAATTATGAATAAGATTATTATTCTTTTATGAAACCCCCTCAAAATACACATATAATTGAAAATCAAATTCATGAATAGGGACTGTCTTTCTGTATTTCCAAAAACAAAAAATTTACAAATAAAAAATGATGAAAGTACTGGGAAGAAAATTTGATTGGACTATAATATGATTGCATGTCACATTTTTAATGTTTTAATGGTTCTCGTGATTTTGACTGTTCCAAATATGGATAAAAGTACTGAAATTCTCTCACTTTTACAAGTTCTCCAAAATTTTCAGATGGCATAGCAACCTTCTAATGACCTTAAGGGGTTACATGGGTTTTGAAAGTTAAAAAAAAAGCCTTTTATTATTATTTTAAATATAATGAATAGATTTTTTTTATTTAATATTTTAGCAAATAAAAGAGCAACATTTAAACAATATTTTATGAAATTTTCCTTAAAAAATTTTGGAAAATTCAGCCAGTGGGTTGGAAAATTCAGCCGGATCCCTTCAAAACAGTAGCGGACATGATTTTTCAAAAACTAAGGCACCGGATCTAATTGAAATTTTGCACACTTCTTAAAAATAGATTGAATGAAAGATTTTAAAAAAATTGTAGTTAGAATTTTTGGCAGAGTTGTATGGAAAAACATTTTCAATTTTTGGTACATTTTACCCCGTGTACAGCCTTGTAAAATGAGTTGCGAACTTGCCAACCTTAAAAAATGGGAAATAGGAAGATTCATGATCAAAATTACGAAGATTTGACCAAAATTGGGATGATTTTATATACAAAGTACATTTCCATAATTTTACACATATTCTTAATATTTGCAACAATTAATATCATGAGATTAACTAAATTTCTATTTGAAAATTTCAAAAAAAAAAAAAAAAAAAAAAAACTATCATCACAAAAGCTGTAAAAATGAAGAAGAAATTAAATTTACAAACACAAAACAGGAAACTTAACTAGGCATAAAATTAGAAATTAGCTGAAAAAATTTTCACTCTTTCAATTCTACTTCTAGAATCTAACAAAACAAGTTTAAAATGAATGTTGTCATTTATGTAGTGGATAGAGAAAGATTGGGAAACAAAAGGCTTTTGCAGAACATTTGACTGCCGATCGCTACTTGGAGATAAGAAAGGAGGGGAGGGGCAAAAAATAATTAGATGAGCAAGAAATATTTAACATTTCTATTTCTTTATAGGTTCTAGAATCTCATAAAGCAAGTTTAAAATGAACATTGATATTTATGTTGTGGATGGAAAAAGAATCAGGAGACTTTTGTAGAGCAATTGAGCATTGCTCATTAATGAGGTTTCTTTTTTATAAATGAACGATGTCTGTAATTTTTTTAAAGGCACCAGAAACTAAATCATGGAATTCCGCAAATTAGGGAAAAAAACGTTTTTGCGGATTTCCATGAATTTGTGGAGAAATCACATGCCCAATATATACACATATATATGTTTTTTTGTAATAAACACTGTTTGACTTTGCCTCTATAATGAATTATTTTGTAATTTTCTCTCTTTTATGATAAATCAGAAATTTTTAACTTCCGATTGGAAAATCGGAAGATAGGTCGAAAATTCAGAAATTCGAGCAGTAATAACTAGAAATTTACCTGGCTGACTAATGTTGGTGATCCGTTGAGAGCAGACACGAGAGGATCCATCAGCATGGGTAAGTATGGAAGGAGCGAGCTCAGACGCACAGGCACTGTCAGACACAATTCAACAAAAAGATCCTTCATGTGCTGCTTGTGCAGTCCACTTTGCAAACTATTTAAACCTAGAGATGCAACAAAAAGGATTCACATTATTATTATTTTTTTTTTCTCTCCTTTCACCATACAAAAAGTTACAAAACAAGCCTTTACAAAATTCCAAAACAATGACTCAAATAAAAGACAGATTCTTCTATAGCCAAAATATTCAACAATTCCATCTCTCCAACTGCAGAGATGCCAACTTCTAATGACAAAAAAGCAGGAGAGTTTTTAACAGAAATCACGAGACTTTATCCAACAAGAAAGTTTGAAAGAAAAATGAGTAAAATAATGCAAATTTAATTTTAAGTAAAGCTTTATAAGCTTAGGAGGTATTTACAAAGCATCAGTATTAAAATCAAATGAATAATATGTTTCTTGCCATAAAAAAAAAAAAAAAAAAAAAAAAAAAAAAACTCAGACATACAGTTATTTAAAATTTAAGTCAAAATAGACAGATTTGATCATTCTGCTCCTAAACAATAAGAATCTTAATTATCTTTGTAAAAGAAAAGGTAATAAACAAATGAAAATATCAGCTATATTCTAATGAAATTTGAATACTTTAAGTTTTCAATAGTTAAAGTATTAAAAAAAAAAAAAAAAAAAAAAAATCTTGATAATAAGATTTTTCATTATGCAAAAATGAAAGTTAAAAATTTATTCTTAGCAAAAATTAGTTTCAAAGTATTGTATAGTAATTCACATTCAAACTGAACTTGATAAATTGCAGGGCAAAATAAACTTCAATTTTCTTTCAAATTTTTTTACCAATCCCACAAATTTTAAGCATAAATTATGCTAAGAGGGATAGATAAAAATTACATCAAAAAAGCAGGAGAAATGAGTGGAAAAGCAGGAGCATAGAAAAACAAGCAAAAAGCAGGAGACTCCTGCCAAAAGCAGGAGACTTGGCATGTCTGCAACTGCATTAAAGTTGTTTCAGACCAGTACAAATATTGATACAGTAAACTCCCAATCAGACCAGAAACTAAGAGAGGAAAGGGAGGAGGGGGGGCATATGCCCCAGGAGAAGGGTGCTAAAAAAGGTTGGTTTGTCGCCTTATATTGGAATAAAAATAACGAAAAATTAAAAAAAAAAAAAAAACCTGAAAATCCTTTAATTAGGAGAATTTGAACAAAGGGTGTGAAAAAAAGATAGAAAGAAGATCAATAGGTAAAAAAAATTCATTTACAATGAAAAGCATTGAGGATGGAGTGTTCTCCAAAACTAACAATATTCTTTTAACGCCAGTGTGGTAAAATATTGTGAAAATTGAAAAAGGGTAATTTACAAGTAATCCCTGATTTTCAGTCAAGCTCAAGGTTTCTAAGAAGTCAAGGTTTCCAAGAAAATTTCTCCTTGTCCCAGGTGGAAAAAATCCTAGTTTCGGTCCTGCTCCCAATTATCAGTCAGCAGATTATGTGTGCTGCAGATTAGCTGCAAGCCCTTTTGGAAAAGTGTAGCATCAAGAGAAAAAAATTTTTTTAACAAGAAACAAAAACAAATGATTGCTTTTTTAAAGAACAAATTATATAAATATAAAAAATTATGTTGCTTTTGTTTTATTTTCTGTACAGTACAGTACTGTATGACAACATTTTAATTTATTCCGGAGCACTGTTAGTCCTTGCTCTCTTTTCCCACCATTCTTCTTAAAGAGTATTTTTTTCTTATTTATACTTCATAATATTTAATATTGGACAAAATTACTCTAAAAATAAGTTGGCATGATGAAAAGGCAGGTATTTACAAAGCAGTTGAATACCGTAAAATCCCGAAAGTACCCCCCCCCCCCCATTTTTTTAAAAAGCAAAATGGATAAATTTCAGGTGGGGGGTTATAATCAAGATTCTTTTTAAAAAAATGAAGAAAATCAGGGAAAATTGTAAATATTGCTCAAAAACCTGGAAAAATGGTGATATAAACCTGGAAAATGCTTTTTGAGCATTCAATTTATGTCGCAAGTCACGTTACTGTGTTGTGTTTTATGTTGCGAGCTACCGTAAAATCCCGAAAGTAACCCCCTCTTTTTGAAAAGCAAAATGGATAAATTTCAGGTGGGGAGGTTATATTCGATGGAGGGGTACTTTCTGGATTTTATGGTACTTACTTAAAAGGAAATATTAAAGGTAATTTCTTACATTAAAGGCAAAAAAAACTGTGTAATGATTCCATTGATAACATGCATCCGACACTTTATGAAAAATTAGTTAAATTAGAAATAATATATAAAGATTAAAACTTAATTCAATGCCAAACTTAACTTGCAATGCCGACATACCGTAAGTGCACCCGAAGACTGGATGTAGCTTTGTTGGATGGAGAAAAAAAAAAGGGGGGGGGGGTTACTTTCAGGATTTTACGGTAAATTAAAATACTGGCATGTCAGCGGTACTATTATTTAATACATAAATCAGTCTATAGCTTGTACCTTGACCTCATTGTAAATACACATTTTTATTTATTGTATTTACATTCTACAGGGTTCATACTTAAATATGGGGGGGAAAATTCCCTGATTTTTCAGACAATTTTCATGAAAATATTAGCGATATATTACAAGAAACACTCCTCCAGGGCCGGCGCTAGATTTTTTGCCGCCTGAGGCGAGCTTTATTTTGCCGCCCCTATGCGTGTTTATAACGCTATTAATAAAAGTTTTACAAGAATTAAAAAAAAAGCAATATTTGAACTGTAATTTTATTTTAAAAAGAAAAGAAAAATTTCATTGATTTTACATTTTTATTTGGGTTGGTTGATTGGGTTTTACATCGCACTAGTGCTGTGCAATGAGCAATTACCGATGGACTGGGACTCCCCTCCCAGAGATTGTCCGGAGACATGCCAGATGCCATCACAATTTTGATCCTCCTCGGAAGGGATGGCTCTTCCGCCATTTTTGCTTGGGAAGCTATTTAATATATCGATAATTTGAATGTTACGAAAATTTTAAATTATGTCTGGTGTAAAAGCTGAGTTTAAAATAAGCATTACTGAGCCAAAATATGTTACAGTATTTAAAACCAGTCTAATTTCGTATTTTTTTTTTAAATGCCAAATTATTAATATCTATAACAAGTTATGGACCTTTTTCGAAATCATACGAACATAAAATCCTTATGCATTTAGCGAATACGTACCGCAGAATTCTAGAAATTGGCATACATGTAGAATAAAAAGCATGGACATTGGTAGTGACTTTCTTTTTTATTTAATTTAGTTACGGTGATATTAATTAAAACGTCAACGGAACCGCAGTTCTCCGTATTTTCCCAGAAGGAAAAAGGAAAGAGTATAAGAAGAGGGGGGAAATAGCCGCTTGAAAACTGCCATCTTTCCGAAACGAATAAAAACATTTTTAAAATTTTAATGTCATCCGAAAACGTATATCTATCCGCTAATTATTTAATTAATTATTTATTTATTGTAAAAATATGCATTTTCATACAATTTAACGATTTTTTTTTTCTAGAAGATTCAAAATTTCTGTTTTGTATGCGTTCCATTTGTTGCATCACCGTGTAAAAACTAGGGCTGGAGTATTTATCAATATATCCCCAAGTATCAATATTTTTTAAATATCGCAATAACGATATTAAAGATCTAGCTCTGCTAATATATCCCTCTAACGATATTTCTTTAGCTCACACTCAGCGATCGATCGAAGCGCCGATAAATAATATTCCTCACTAGCACCTATCACCAGTCACCACGCTCGGAATAAAGAGAACGCCGAATAGCTTATTCACCGTGTTTTCTAAAAAAACAAACAAACCGTTTGGCTAGCGGAAGTGACGCAACCCCTTGTGCGCGCCACAAACCTGCATCATCGCGCGCCAAGCAAAGCCCGAAAAAAAAAGAGACCTGAATAGCTTATACTAATGCAACCCCCTTTTTCCCCTCCACTCACTGACTAAAACTCCCAACCCCAAACAATCCTTCCTCTCCAATCCTCTCTTTCCATACCGCAATGTATCTACTTTCTTGAAAATATCACTGTCCAAAAACAAAAAGTCAATGATATTCATCAGGAAAATTAAACTATCACAGTATACTGACTTCCCATAGTATACTGACTTCTTAGAGTATATTGACTTCTCATTCTACATTCATGCATTTCCCTGGCTCTAAACGATAATATGAAAGAATTTATACTACCGTTAGTATAAGTTCTTTGATAATATTGCACATCATCGCTCGCGGATCGTAGGTGTAATACCACAGACAGGCGATATAAAAACAAACGAGTATGACGAATGAAAACAATATCTTTTGTTTTAGCTCATTTCCTGCTATTGGTTCATTGATATTGGTTTATTTCAAAGTATCCATATCTTCTGGCCAATAAGATGCGACATGTGTTTAACTCGCTTTGGGCTCAGTGATGCCAGATTGGGGATTTTGTCCCCATTTTGGGGATTTTTGAGGCTTTTGGACCAAATGTTTGTGGGGACTTTTTGGGGGAATTCTAAAATTATTGGGGACAAATCTGGGGAGTTCTTCAACTCTCTGTCAATGTTGATAACGTAATGATTTATCCCTCCGACTAGAGACTTTCAATATCTTTATTGGTATTTGGGGATTTTTTTTTTTTTAAATGCCTTCTTTTGGGGAAAAATCTGAATTTTTATCACAGAAAAATGTGCTTGATATTTTTTTTTGAAAAAATTTTTATTTCCCCTTTTTAGTAGAAATCAAATTGGGGATTTTTTCGAAAAAAACCTCCTGAATTGGGGAAATTTGAAGACCTGTTTGGGGAAATAATTTTCGACCATCTGGCATCACTGTTTGGGTTGTACATCAGTCCCTTTCTCCTTTCCCATGTTATCGAATGGGATTTTCGTTGCTTCGTTTTATAAAAATATCTCATTCAAAAATGAAGTTTTTCGAATTCTGTTTTTTGAATATTACTCTTTGAACGGGTCGCCTTTTAGCTTGGTGAACAATTTTTCGAAAAAATTAATTTAAATATTTTATTTCAATAAGTAAATTATGGACTCAATAAGTAAATTATGGGTAAAGTGTGGATCTCTAAGTAAAATAATTAAATTTATTTTTTCGAAAAATTGTTCACTAAGCTAAAAGACGACCTGTTCAAAGAGTAATATTCAAAAAACAGAATTTAAGCTAAAAGACGACCTGTTCAAAGAGTAATATTCAAAAAAACATAATTCGAAAAAATTCATTTTTTAATAAAATATTTTTATAAAACGACGCGACAAAAATCCCATTGGAAAACATGGGAAGGGAGAAAGGGTGCTATCTGACTGATGTAAAATAAAGTTTTATCTTCAGTAATTTTACAGTGACAGTTTCTTTATTAAATTATATAATATTGGATAGTTTATTACTTTTTTTATGTAGCATTTATTTTTTTCTCTTTCCTTTTCTTTCTTTCTTTTTTTTTTTTTTTTTTTTTTTTTAAGCCGTACATGTAATTGCAAAATGAGTTACTTTAAGTAACAAAATGAAACTTTAACATAATTTTCTTTAAATAATATAATTTTTATACTGACAATGTATATATATATATATATACATAGGCGTAGCCAGCTTTTCATGCGGGGGGGTGCCCAAATTTTAATTTGAAATTTTCAGCATATATATACATACATAGTACGCTATGCATATGTATATACGTAAGCGTGTGTATGAGTATTTTAATATACGTGTATTCATATATATGTCGGTAAATGTACATAATAATTGAATTATGTCATTGCGTGCATAAACATATATATACATACATACATATATATATATATATATATATATATATATAAAGAATAATGATATAATTCAACTAGCAGAACTATCCGACGATGCTTGGGTTGAAGTAGTGTTTAAAGAATCTAAGAGAAATTTACAAAGATTCTGATTGTTCAGAAGTTTGAGGCAAATGAAATTTTCCATTGTAACAAAACATTGCAGGTGAGGCTCTGAGACAATTTTTAGCACTACAATTTCCACAAACATATAGCAATTTTTCTGCGCTGACGCTGACAATACTTTGAGACGCATAATCAAAAGTAGAATCATAGTTAAATGTACACTAAAAACTAATTAGCAGCATCCAATGCTTGATGAATTGTATCATTTATGACGTTTTGGCATCAGCTTGAATTCAAATATGCCGTTGCTCTTCAGTTTCTTCTTGTTTTGTCACCTCTATCTGTTGAGCATCTGCACAATACCTGCCTAGTCAAAATTCAGTAGTACTTTCTAGTCTCTTACAGCTTTCCTTTTACCTAGTTATTCCTGAAATATTTCTTGAATTAATATAAGATGTGGCTGTTAAATAATTTCTTTCTGCTTCTCCCTCTGTCATATTCGCTCTCTTCTCTTCTCAATAGAAGTCTTTCCGTAGAAAAAACTTTTTTTGGAGTATAACAGATTCATTTTTTTTTTTTATAGGTACTAAACGTAAGTTTTAACTATTTATATGACTTGATTTTTAGAATAAAATGTTGATCTATATATATATATAAAATAACTAATTAAACCATCTTAATAAAATTCATATTAGAGTCATTTGAATTGAATGTGAATCCCAAACAATCAATAAAAATAAAAAAAATTTATTTTAATGTAAGTACTGAATTCAAAACCTAAAATTATTAAATAAAAATACAAAGCCGATGTTAAAAATAAATAAATAAATAAAAACATACGTTTAATATTGTGAAGCTACAATGACATCAATTTTATTTTATTTTCATTTTATTTTTCACGCGTAAAAGAATACTCATTTTTTTGTACAATAATGATAATTATTATTATAATTATAATAAATAAAGGACATGTATTTTTTTTTTCTTTAATCAGCTCCGTATTGGTTTATAATGTTAAAAATATCATAAGATTTTTAAAAATTAATATTGTTTAAACTAATCCGGTTGAAGTAAAAAATATAGCATTAGCTAGATTTTGTCTTGATTAATTAGTGTAAAATTTTCAATAGTGATAGGTTGAACGAACAGTGTAGTTCTGCATCGAAAACTAAGAAATCCAAACTGATTTATAAACAGATATATATTTATACATATATATAATGTCAAAAATAAGTTTAAAAATAAAGAGTTTTGCACACATTTTTGATGGAAAAGCAGAATTTAATTTAACAAAATGGAAGGGACGAGGTCAGAAATGGAACTTGAGACTTTTGATATAACCCGTCAGTGCTCGGCAAACTGAGCTATGCGGTTGATATACGATCAAAACTAACCAATCATCAGATGGAATTTTTCATCTGATTTGCAAATAGAAATCTACGCTTCTTTACATAATGAGGGATTAGTGTGAGCCAGATCTTACCTGTGTTTCAGTTGGTTATATGTGAATCTTACTAGAATATAATTATATTGTGGTAAACTGTGGTGACTAGACTATAATATGAAAACTTTAAGAAAATCGTAATAAATAAGCTCATAAAGTAATATTATCGAAGGCAGGGAAGGGTATGAACGCAGATGGAGCATTTCTGTCTCCGATTGGTCTCTGATCATCAGTTGAAAGGATTGCCAAATGATGATCGCACATATTTCATAAAAAATGCATAGGATTGAAGGGCAGCAACGTAAAGAACTCACACCAACAAAATCCCACAAAAAATAAACTCAAAGTAAAGTTAATGTATCGAAGCAGAAAAAAGGTGTGGAATCACAGTTGAGCAGAATGCCAAATGACCAGCATACATCAGAAGTGCATAAAAAATGGCATAAAATAGCAAGGAAATAACAAAAGAAACTCATTAAAATAAAATTGGGCAGAAAATCAACATAAGGTAACACATTTGCCAGGCACTATAAGTGAATGAGGGGTTCTGCTTTCGAAGCTGGTTGACGGGTGGTGTCGGGTTCGAATTCAGATCAAGCCCATCATTGTAGCCGTTGTGAGTAGTTTTCGCCCAAATTTGAGTGACAGTTTTCGATAAGCTTAAAAGAAACGCAATTTACATTCACTTAAAAGTAAGGAAAATGCGCAGCATTACAACGTTTTTTGGGTATTATTGTTGTTATTATTATTATTATTATTATTTTAGGGGGGGTGCATATATTTTTCAGAAGGGTGGTGTTTTACTGCACCCAGCAAAACTCTTCATTTAACGAATATAACTATATTCTAACGTCTTAGGCTGTAATTAAACTAAAAACATTTTTTAAATAATTCAGAGAACTTTTATCCACACCACCTTTTGAAGCTTGCCGACTTCAGTTATAATTTCAAGTTCCCTCCGCTTATAATATACATTCAGAAAACTTAAAAAATAAAATAAAATTAACCAATGAGAAATTCCATCAACAAACAATAAAATATTTGAATTTTCTTTTGCACACCTTCATAAACAGGTCCCATTTGTCCAATCTCAGTGAGAAATATCATCCTTATATCATAGTTCCATCATATTGGGATTAAATACGAGTGTGAGTTCTTTGCGACAGCATTAGTGTCTAGGCTTGGGTGAAGCGTTCCTCATGGAGAGGGGACTATCAAGGTTCCTAGCTTATATTTACGCAAGTTTTTTTTTTTTTTTTTTTTTTTTGGGGGGGGGGGGGGGGAGGGAATGGTAAAGAAGGCTTTAAACAGCTAGGCGGCCGAAACGCTTTGTTCAAACTTGGCACCTCTAATGTACCAGCTCTGAGAGCATTAGCGCATTTGGTATTTAGGAGCAGCAAGAAATGCAGTGAATATATATACTAGCAGACTTTGCCGCTTCGCTGGTCACTATATTTAAGTGAATTCTCAAATTTCCATATCATTATCAATAGAATCTCAAAAAATCAAAAATGGAAAGAAAAAAAAAATCACTGAAATTAGACGGAATTTCAGCTAAAATTCCCACTGCGTTAAGTAGGGATTTTTCCGCTCGCAACATGAGGATTTGGGTTTCCATTGCCATCGGCATCGAATTACCCGCAATTCACCTTCTCTCTCTCGCGCGGGTAAGTTAGAAGTTTCACGAAATTCCACGAAAATGCATATTACGTACGCTTAAACAACAACCGCACACCAAAATTCGCCATTCTAAGATAATTTCGAGCATTAAGCTTAAAAGCGTGTGTTTTGCCCCCCCCCCCCGCCTTTAAAAAGCGGTGGGGGTAGGGAAAATTTCAGAAAATCCATTTGTTGTACGTGTTCGGTACGCATAATTAAACCACACATACAAATTAATCTGATATAATTTAAAAATATGTTTATTCTCATCCACCCACCCCTTTGAGGAAAAGGAGGGGATTTTCATAAAACCTAATTATGCTCATAAAGAATCCACGCACTAAAATTTTTGTCTGCAGCTTCCATAGATTTCCCAGGACAAATTTAGCTCTAAAAACGGATCTCGAATTTGCCTCCTTATAACGCACCCCCCCCCCCCCAAAAAAAAATGAAAAAAATGAAAGTTGCAAGAAATCAAAAACGGGTTTTTTTGAAATATACTGAAGACGCATGGCTGTTTTTAATAACTTTATACCACTTATGGTATCTACTCAAAAATCCGGAATTTCAGAAATTTCCCTCTGAAAATCAATTTTTCTCCCTCCTCCCCCTTAAAAATAGAAAAATTCAAAATCGCAGAAAATTTTATTTTCGTATTCAAGTCTAGTCTCTTCATGTGCAATTTCTTCATCGTAAAGTAATAAGGAGCCGAGTTATACTTACTAACGGGTTTTTGACATTCGGTCCCCAGGGGAAGAACTGAGGGAATTTTGTAGGTATACTTTTAAGCTGGTACAGACCTAAATTCTTGCCAAAAGTGGTTGAATTGCGTCCAGCCATTCTCACGTGAAACACGGACAAAAACAGTTAACAGATGCACTGACACACAATGACCCCCCCTTCCCTAAACGCACACATAGAGAAAGTCATTTTCCGCTTTCAAGATGTCTAAAACGGGAAGATATCGCAATTTTTTTTTATTCTAAGAAACTTACACACGAAAGTCTGTTTTTATGAATATACATTGAAGTTTTTGGTATATTTTTCGCTTGCTGAAAATTTTACTAACAGTGGCAAGTAAATTGGTGAAATTCCCCACACCTGGGTGTGCACGAACGGGGGGGTGCCCGGGCACCCAGGGCACCCCCCCTGGCTACGCGCATGATATATAATGAAACTATTACGAATATATGAAACTATTACGAATGTGAATTGAACACATATACATTTAAAAAATATTGTAATGATTTGGTAAGCAGATACAAAAATAAAAATGACAAGTAACTGACATTTAGGATGCATATAAGAGTTTTAAGTAAAAAATATTACTCTCTACGACTAAAAAAGGTGTATCCAATGGCAATTCTTAACTATTTAGAATGATTTTCCTTTTTATTTAATACCTACATCTTAAGACAATTTTTATTAAGCTTTATTTTTAGTAGAATTATGAATTTTGATATACTTGGTACAAATAAAACACAGATCGCATATTAGCTGTGTTAAAATATGATTTTAAAATAATTAAAGCTTAAAATGGGAAAAATAGAGGACAAACTATACAGAGGTATACTAAAAAGCAACAGTATAAGTTATAAGAAACACAAAATATTGATTCACTTTTTATGCATTTTTTTTTTTTTTTTTTATGATAAAGTTGTGGTAGTAATATACCAGAAAATACACGGAAAACACTTTATACTTGTATACTTTAAAATTCGTGTGCATATGTCTTTAAAAAATAACAAATTTCTATTTTTTCCTATCTTGAAAGAAATATCGCAATATATCACATAATATCGATATTAACATGGTGATATATCGCGATATTTAATTTCTGATATCGTCCAGCACTAGTAAAAACCTATTCTTCCATTTTTTTAAAGAGAAGCGTACTTAGAAAAGTCATTTCCCCATCTTTACAACGATACTAAACTTTTAATAAAATACGAATTTCTGCGCGGAATTTTTTTAACTTTTGCAACATCAATTTTGGATACTATAAATTTTATAACTCCAAAAAAATAAAATTGTAAAAATAAATAAATAAAATAAAATAACTTTCAATTTTAATTTCATGCAATTCGATTGAAAATAAAATAAAATTAGATATTTAAAGATCTTCCGATAAAATACAAAAATTAAGAATGCTCAATGAATGCTGAGATTTATCCATCCGTAAAACCGTAGTTATTGATAAAGAGCAGTATCACTTTTTCATAACATACTTACAAACTGAAACTGGGGTAGTTGTACACATTGCAATCTAAAATACTGCATTCCCAAAAAAAAAAAAAAAAAGTAAATTGCAGCACCACCTGTCGTTTTCGGTAATAATAATCGTCGAAAATATTTATAATATTTTCCTTTTAAAAATACTGGTATCAATACTGATTTAAACGATTAAAACTTGGCAGCTTTATAATAGCAATTGAATTTATCTGTATTGTAAAAAATAATTAGTTTAACTGGGAAATGTCATCCACTCTGTTACACATCTGTATGTTGCATAAATTTACATAAATTTAATTTTAATTTTTCTAAGTATTTATACAGCATTAAAAAAAAAAAAAAAAAAATCAATACTTATAAATACTCAAAAATTTTACGATAAAGATTAATTTATATTTAAATGAAATTTTCATACTCCAAAATTCAAAATTTTAAAATGATTGTATGCAAAAGTAAAATTCAATCATCAAATAAGACTAAATAAAACCAGATTTGCATGTATTATTCTGAGAACAATTTGTTTTGTTCCGAAGAGAAAAGGGGATTAGTAAAAAATTAAACAAAAACCGATTTTACTATTAATCATTATTATTATTATTTATTTATTTATTATATTGAATGTAATTAGAAGTGTTTTACTATAATGTTTTACTGTATACAAGAAAATTGCTTAAAAATTAAAGTTAATTCCTCATATCCATGCTGTAAATAAAGTATTTTTTAAGATAAAATTCAGGGCTCTTTTTTTTTTTTTTACATGTTCCTGAATTCTGAAGTCAAATTTTTAATATTTGGACTTTGTCTGTGTCTCTTATATCAAAGTAATTTAAAAACATATAATTTCAGCCAATTCAAATGTTGTGTTTTGAAGCTAATATATGTTTGTCACTTGAAAAGTTTGATGAAAATTGGCATGTTTCAAGGAATGATGCACTGTAAAAAAAAAAAAAAAAAAAAAACTGTTAAAAGTACAGGGAAAATCTGGCAGCTCGGTTGCCAGTATTTCTCCGTCAAATATACAGGACAAAACTGTACTTTTAACAAAAAACCTGTTTAATTTACAGGATTCCTATGTAATATATTATGCCAGTGATACAATTTTACGGTTTTAAACTGTATATTTGACAGAGAAATACTGGCACCCCAGCTGCCAGATTTTTCCTGTACTTTTAACTTTTTTTTTTTTTCAGTGTGAAGGTGTAAGTTGCCTGAATAATTTAAAAGGAGTTTTTAATTTTAATAATAGCTTTGAATTCTATATAAATGTAGGTAATATATTAAAACGAAGGTTGAGGGGGGCGGTACCCCCCTCACGCATAATTGTTTGTGAAATAAAGTTGACGAATTTCACTTGTTATGAGTCAAATTTGAATTGTTTTTGAAACTGAAAATAAATTCATTCTATCGACAATAGCTTTTTGAATTTACACATCATTTGTTTGGGGTTTTCATGTAAGTAGTTCAATACTTTTGGCTAATTAATGATGCAAACTTAACAAAATAAATAAATAAATAATAAACTTGCATATGCGTTAAAATTTGCTATGAATTTTCTATCATTGCAGTAAAATATGCAGTTAAAAATCATTTAGTGAAAATGCTCATACTTGATATTTAACATTTCTCCATATTAATTGCAGTATGTTGTGTCTAATGCAATATGGCCCAGTGGGCTTTAAAAAATGTCTTTGCACTGGGTCTAATACCCTACGTGTTATAATTTAACAAGTGGCAATTTTTTTATGTAATGTTTTAAAGAAACCGTTATATCTTCATGAACATATGTGGTAGATTCATAAAAATTTATAGAGGTAATTTGAAGAAGTCTCATAATTACATGTTACAGCCAAAACGCATTTCAAGCATTGCTTTTTTATAGGGTGATCCAAAACATTTTGTATTTTTGTTTAGTTATTTATTTGTCCCCTTTTTCCCTTAGGATCAAAACTTTTGCTGAAATACAGTCGGCTGCAAAATTATTCGAGCACTAGCAATAATCCCTGTCTAAAAAAAGTACACTTAATACTGCTTTGTTAAATAAATCCTTATCGTGTCATGTTCTTAGTCAGTCTAAGAACATGATTCGACAAGGATTTATTTAACAAAACAGTCTCAAGTGTACTTTTTTAATATAGGAATTATTGGCTAGTGCTCGAAACATTATGCTGTCGACTGTATATGAGACATAACATACTAACAAAGTTTTTAAAAAAATCGTAAAGAATTTTTCTAGATATTTGAAGAAGCACCTAAATTCGAAATTGTCTTATTGGTAGATAGTGTATATGAGAGTTCATTGAATAAACTCTCCGATCAATCTTAATTCTGGCTTTGTTGACTTTTTAAATTTTAATTGAAATGAATCTGAAATATTTTGATCAGAAATAAAATTTTGAAAGTTAATTTTATTTGAATTGATATTTCATTTAATATTGTCCATTCTGTTACACAAGCAGTGTAACAGGGTGGACTTCTAACAGAACAGACAATTAAACCTGAGAAACTAATATAACATTAAAAAATAACTCTAAAATTATTACTTTGTTTACAGTTTCATGAAAAAAAATTATAATCATTAATATAGATGTAACATAGGGGACATACAATAACTCAAATTAACTATCAGACGAAAGAGTCTAACCTTCCTTGTGAACTATAGAATCAAAAATTGCTAATTAAGGATATGCAAGTTTTACTACATAATCGTTTGAAAAGTGTTGCCTGATGCAAGCTTTTTTTTTTTTTTTTTTCCTTCTTCTTTCAAAATGACAGCCAAAACGCAGAATATTTTAGGACATTATTCATTAAAAAAATTTCTATTTGAAAAATAAATAAATAAATAAAATTTATTTTTTAATTATTTTCATGTAATAGGCGAAATATAGCTGATATTTTATATTTGTTCAATATTAAAGCTTTTTAAATGAGTTTTTATTCTTATGATTTGAGGTCGGACCATCATGTATACAAGACCTTCCGGCTTTTTCGGAAGGGTAGGTTGATTTCTTTTTCCTTATCAAGTAGCCATCATTTTGTTTCAAAATGGCGGCTACAAATTATTAATGCACTTGGTAGAAATATTGATGTAGGCTATGCACATATGGAGTTTTAAGCAAATCGGTTCATAAATACACTTTTATGTGAATTTAAAATTTTCAAGTGGCCGGCGCTAGGAAAAAAAATGGTGGGTTAAGTTGACAAATATATGAAATGCGTTTGTGAGATAAGTCTACTGTACACACATAGTTCGAATTAATTCAAAATCTCAAAAGTCATTGTGTTGAAAAATTAAGTGGCTCCCACTTCGATAAAAATGGCAGAGAAAGTTGCTCATCTAAGATATCGTTGCAAATTTGAAAATAATTTTTTTTTTTTTTGTAGAAATTCTTTCAAAGAGGCTTAGTAAATTGATAAAATGTTAGTTTCCTGCATTTCTAGTTTGTTTTAGCATTAAAATAGTCTAATTTTGCCTTAAAAACGGATTAAAAAGATCCAGTAACGCATGTAATGGATTTGGTGCCAAATTTGGCGACTTTTCCCCTATGGCGACTTTTTTGGAGACTTTTGGCGAGAAAATACTTATCGATATACCAAAGATGGACGCAATAACGTGATTGGTTCATGAGTTACGTGAATTTTCTAAATTTTTGTTGTTTGAATGGTAAATCCATTTTTCAACTTTGATTTGAATTGATTAAGTATTTCTAAAGTTCCAGCAAACACATCGAAGATATTTGAAGCATAGGTTACTGTCCAACTGTGGTTTAAATCAGTGCCGTGTTTCAAAAGTTATTATTATGGCAAATTTTCAAGTGGCAGTCTAAGTGGCAGCGACTTGTAAAACAAAATAGCAAAACAACTTGCCCATCGAAATCATCCAGTACATTTATACGATAAGTTCATTGTCCAGTTCTAGTTTAAATTAAATCAGAATTTCAAAAATTATAATCATAAGAAATTTTCAGGTGGCACCACTTGTAAAAAAAAGTGGAGTGAGATGCCTAGCGAACTTATCTGAGATATTTGAATGATAAATCCACTACCCAAACTTCAAGCGAATTGATTCTGTCTTACTAAAGTTACCACAATGACAAATTTTCAAGTGGCCGCCACTTGAAAATAAAATTGCGGATCAAGTCATCAAGAGAACTTATTCTAGATATTTGAACCAAAAGTTCACTAACCAGCTTTTATTTGAATCAGTTTAGTATTTTAAAAGTTATCGTGATGGCATATTTTCAAGTGGCAGTGTGATTTCAAGTGACTGGAACTTAGACACAAGATGTCGGGACAAGTTGCCTAGTGAAAACATTCAAGAAAATTATATGATAATATCACTGTCAAAATTTGGTTCGATTTGAAGTATTATTTCAAAAGTTATCGTGATTTTAAATTTTCCAGTATGAGCCTGATTTCAAGTGACCGCGCTTAACTTAAGATACCTGCCACTTTATTAAAAGTGGCGGATATAGTTTATTAATAAACTTCATTGAGATCCTTATGTGGTCTGTATTTACATCAAAATTCAAACAATTTCGGAATACGCTTTTTACAATTTAAATTTGAAATTTTCAAGTGGTCTCCACTTGAAAACAAAATGGCGGAGCAACTTGGTTAACAAACTCATCTAAGATATTTATAAGATAAGTTAAGACACTGTTCAAATTTGGTTCCATTTGGAGTATTATTTCGGAAGTTATCATGGTTTTAAATTTTCAAGTGGTGGCCTAATTTCAAGTGGTCCCGCTTAACTTAAGATATCTGCCACTTTATTAAAAATGGCAGATAAAGTTCATTAATAAAGTTATTTGAGACACTTGTGTAATCTATGTATACATCAAAATTTAAAAAAATTCGGAATACGCTTTTTACAATTTGAATTTGAAATTTTCAAGTGGTCTCCACTTGAAAAAAAAATGGCGGAGCAACTTGGTTAACAAACTCATGTAAGATATGTTTAATAAGATATGTGTAATAAGATGTGTAATAATATGTGTAATAAGATAAGTTAAGACACTGTTCAAATTTGGTTCGATTTGGAGTATTATTTCGGAAGTTATGGGGATTTTAAATTTTTAAGTGGTAGCCTGATTTCAAGTGGTCCCGTTTAACTTAAAATATCTGCCACTTTATTGAAAATGGCGGATAAACTTCATTAATAAACATCATTGAGACCCTCATGTGACCTGTATTTACAACAAAATTCAAGCAAATCTTGCTTTAAATATGCTTTTTACAATGTCGGTTTGAAATTTTCAAGTGGCTGCCACTTGAAAACAAAAAGTCGGAGCAACTTGGTTAACGAACTCATCCAAGATATTTATAAGATTAGTTCCCTGTCCAAATTTCGTTCGATTTCGAGTATTATTTCGGGAGTTATCGTGATGACAAAAATTTCATTATAGATAGATATATATATATATATATAGATAAACGAAGTGATTGCAATAGGTCGATTTCTAAAGAAATCAACATATGCAAGCTGATGCAACCCTGATGCAAGCTTTTTTTTTTTTTTTTTCCCTTCTTCTTTCAAAATGACAGCCAAAACGCAGAATATGTTAGGACATTATTCATAAAAAAAATTTCTATTTGAAAAATAAATAAATAAATAAAATTTATTTTTTAATTATTTTCATGTAATAGGCGAAATATAGCTGATATTTTATATTTGTACAATATTAAAGCTTTTTAAATGAGTTTTTATTCTTATGATTTGAGGTCGGACCATCAATATACTTTGATTTGTTCCAAATAAAAAACGTTTAAGCACCTAAGTCAAAATCAAAACAATAAATATCTGTCTATAAAGAATTAGATGAAAAATCTTAAAGTATATATGATTCGCTGTAAAAAAAAAAAAAAAAAAAAAAAAAAACTTAAAATTTTGGAAAAAAAAAAAAAAAAAAAAAAAAAAAATACAAAATGAAGCCCCCCCCCAAAAAAAAAAAAAATAAATAAATAAATAAATAAACAAATAAATTTAAAAAAATCGAAAATCACAAAAACAAAAAGGTATTTTTCGAAATACCCTAAAGAAGATAGTTGTTTTCAGTATCTACCTTTTGTTCCATTTTTTGGTAAAGTTCTACTCAAAAATCCTGAAATTGTGAAATTTCCAGCCATAAATCAATTTCTCCCTTCTTTCCCCTTAAAAATCGAAAAATTTTAAATCTCAGATAATGTTTTATTTGTTGTATTCAAGTCTAATTTCGCCATGCGCAATTTCTTCACCCTGAAGTAATTTGGAGCTAGATATAATTTTAAGCTGGGCAAAGACCTAAATTCCTGTCAAGTTCCATCCAGCCGTTCTCACGTGATATCTGAACAAAAATAGAGTTACATATATGCAGACACAATGACACACATACAGAGAAAGAAAATTTTCTGAAGCCATTTTAGGTTTTCACGATGTGTGAAAAGTGAAGATATCGCAAAATTATTTATTCTCAGAAATTTACAGACAAAAGTCTGTTTTTTTATATAGATAGTAGTGGGTAATGGAATTCGTGCGAGTGTAATACACCATTTTTTTTTTTTCATAAACGCATAGTGGTTTGTGAATTCAAAGTGCAAGAGTGAAATGCCGCCCTCCTATGCGCGCGCCTGAGGCGACCGCCTCAGTTGCCTCACCCCTGGCGCCGGCCCTGCACTCCTCTAGAGAGGAGAAAATACTTCTACTTCCATTGTATGGTGTCATATTACTGCCGATCATGATAGAAATTCACATAAAAATCATTGCTCATATGTATTTTCACAATACTTCATCATTTGAATCTTGATATGAAGCTAAACAAGAAAAATATATTATGGGAGAAAGGAAATATTTGTTTTTCCAAGTTTTATAATCAATTTTCCCTGAATTTTAATGAAAACTTTTATTTTTCCTGAGTTTTCCCTGATTTTTTTTTTTTTTTTAACAAAATCCAAATTCTCTGAGTATTTCAGATTTTAAATTAAATTAGATTAAAATTTAATTTAATTTAATTAGATTATAATCTACTCGATTGAATAAGAGTTTTATGGTGATGAATTTTTTTCTTGCCATGATTAGAAATAGGAAATCTATCATGGAAATGTCCAATTCTGTAATATTAAAAAAATACCAATGCTAAATTAGAAGATTCTGTCATTTATAAATGAGTTTGAATTATATCTAAAATATTTTTTTGTGTCAAAATATATTTGAAGTAAATATAAATACATTTTAAAGACAAAAAGAAATGCAATCAATCATACAGATATAATTTAATTTATTAAAACCCGAATAAATTACTACGTCAGAAACGCCAAAGAAAAATATTGGAAATGCATACAGCTGTTTTGGCAGCCTTAAGCGTGCCGTCTTCAGTGCAAAAAGGAATCCTTGATTGATCCTTTTTGCACTGAAGACGGCATGCTTAAGGCTGCCGTAACAGCTGTATGCATTTCCAATATTTTTCTTTGACATTTCTGACGTAGTAATTTATTCGGGTTTTAATATTTCAACACCAAGTCTCCTGTTATTATTATAATTTAATTTAATTTAGTTCCCAGTGACAGAAACACCGCGACACGGCGACATAGTTGCGGACACAGAAAAACAGCTTGCGGACAGTTTTTGTCTGCAACATTACAAAAATTTCTGTATCAAAACTAAAACTAATACTTTTATTATTTATAATTATTTATATTGTGTTGTGTCAAACATTGCTATAAAATATTAAATTGAATGAGATGAATTGAATAAATACAATTGTTTATACTATATTGTTTTGTAGTAAAATTGTATTCGTGCATTGTTGCACGAGATCACCCCCTTCCTCCCCATCAGCTTTCAGGCTTTTTGAGTGTAAGCCATTTTCACCCCTGATTACACGCGAATTTTGCAGACAGATTATGAAATTTTAAAAGCCTGTCGCAGACAGTTTCAAAACTTTCTGCCACTGGGATTTAGTTTTTTTCTCTTTAAAAATATTAAAGCATCAGAAATTTTTTCTCAAGAGAAAGTTCAATCTAAATTTTTTAGATAAAATTTCCCCGAGTTTAAGCAAATAATTCTCCAAACTTTGCAATGTTTGACATTCCTGCGAAATACTGCTATGAGTGGTTATAAGGGTGATAATTTTTAAAAAAGAATAAATAATCCAAATCATAAACAATGCTGTTTTTGAAATCAAATTTCCAAGCCTAAATTCAGTTACTTTTTTAAAACTGGATATAATACAAATGTAAATGTAAAAAATATCACCAAATTAAATGTTTGCATATAATGAATAACGGAAAAATTCTGATCCTCAAAAAGATCACAACATATAGGTACTAGATTTTTCCCTTTTATTTTTAAACAAGCAATTATTACCAAAAAATTCATCACCAAATAGTGCTAAAAATTTAAAAATCGCCAAGGGGTGTCATATACTAAAGCTGTAATGAAAAATGTTCTAGATACTGTGAATTTCTTTCTATTCTAAAAAGTTTTTTACTGATAATAATAATATTTCATTAAAAACAAAAATGTGGTATTAAATATTATGTATTTCAATTTGACATTGAATATGGGGATTTCTGTTCAGCTTTTGTCTTGTGTTATGGACTATTAATATTCCTATTCAGTGAAAGGGTAGAGCCATTGCCATCGATAGAGACAGCCTTACCGCTGTTTACTTACATCATCACAGACTGTGAGCACTTGGTTCGGCATCACCTGCGATTTTTTCCCTTTCCTTTCCATAGAAGAAAAAATTGAATATAATAACAGAAGCAAATTTTTATAACTATAATATCGATCAAGAAATATATTCCACTTATATATGCTGTTAATAATTATAAAAACCGTAATAAAACATACTTTCGGCATATCACATAATTTAAAATATCTTTATTCCGACATTTCGGTTAACATTAAATTTTAACCATCTTCAGGAAAAACTATGTTCATAAACCATAAACATAAATCAATTTAAGCCATTCTTGGATAGTACAAATACAATTCACAAAGAAATTAATACGTGATTACATAAATTATATAAAAAACACTCTGTAATATTATATAATTTATGTAATCACGTATTAATTTCTTTGTGAATTGTATTACAGTATCCAAGAATGGCTTAAATTGATTTATGTTTATGGTTTATGAACATCGTTTTCCCTGAAGATGGTTAAAATTGAATGTTAACCGAAACGTTGAAATAAAGATATTTTAAATTATGTGATAGGCTGAAAGTATGTTTTATTACTGTTTTTATAATATCGATCTCGTTTTATTTAAAATATTTTGAATAATTCAGGGGAGAATGGATAAAAGAAAACGTTATGAATTTAACACCAATTAAAAATAGACAATAAGAATAACTAAAATGGCAAACCTTCCATTTAGAAATGAAAATACTTTTTTTTCGTAAAATAGATAGTAAAGATGCTTTTCTACTTTTTTTCTTCTTTAAAAAAAAAAAAAAATCTGATGTGGGCACCACATGACTTCCTTATACACTTTTAGAAATATACATAATGTTAAAAACATTGACATTGGACCCGAAACAGTTGGCTAAAAATATTAAAAAAAAATGAATTATCACCGTGTTCTGAGCTTTTCTGAAAGTTAGCTAAAAACCGATTGCAAGATTTGTACTGGTAACGCTGACGAAGGCAGCAGGGACCCGAAAAAATTGGCTAAAAGTATTAAAAAAAGGAATTTTACCATGTTCTGAACTATTCTGAAAGTTTCAAATGTCTACCTAGTCGGGAAGTTAGTTAAATAATTTTTTTGTTGGACCATATAAACGCTGCCGAAGGCAGCAGGGACCTGAAACAGTTGGCTAAAAGTATTTAAAAGATGCATATTCACCGTGTTCTGAACTATTCTGAATGTTTCAAATGTCTAGCTAGTCGGGAAGTTAGTTAAATAAATTTTTTGTTGAACCATGTAAACGCTGCCGAAGGCAGCAGTGACCCGAAACAATTGGCCAAAAATATTTTAAAAATGCATTGTCACCGTATTTTGAGCTTTTACAGAAGTTTTAAACGTCTAGCTAGTCGGGAAGTTAGTTACAAATCGATTCCAAGATTTGAACAGGTAACGCTGCCGAAGGCAGCAGGGACCCTACACAGTTGGCTAAAAGTATTTAAAAAATGCATTTTCACCGTGTTCTGATCTAATCTGAAAGTTTCAAATGTCTAGCTAGTCGGGAAGATAGTTAAATAAATTTTCTGTTGAATCGCATAAACGCTGCTGAAGGCAGCAGGTATCGGAAACAGTTGGCTAAAAATATTTAAAAAATGCATTGTCAACGTGTTCTAAGCTTTTCTGAAAGTTTCAAATGTCTAGCTAATCGGAAAGTCAGTTAAATTGCAAGATTTGTCTAAACCGTTTTTGAGTTATTACCGTTTTTTGATACATTATGGCCAAATTTTTGTCATTATGAACCTAATTTTCCTAAATATCTCCAAAACGGAAAATCATAGAAAGTCCAAAAAGGGAGGTGCACAACTAGATGTTATAACAATCCTATGTACCAATTCGCAACTTTCTACGTCCAACCGTTTTTGAGTTATGCGACATACCCACACACAGACACACACACACACATACAGACGTCACGAAAAATCGTGTAAAATCCGTTATATTTCTAAAACGAGAGCTCGTGTTAAGATGACACTTGCAGGTGTGCAACTAGACATCATGAAAGTCACACGTATAAATTAGCAACATTCAGCGATCATTCGTTTTTGAGCAATGTGAAATACAAAATCCATTTCGCAAATCGGGATTACTATACTTCCTTATACTTTGTATAAGGAAGTAAAAAGAGAGAGAAGAAGAATTTGAATTATTAAATTTGATACCTTAAAAATCTTTTTTTTTAAACAGAATTCTTCAAAATTTCAGAACAGAATTCTTCCCAAATTTAGTTCTACTAGCCAATGAAAAAATAATGAATAACTGCACATTATTAAAAGACAGATCTTATATTGCTCAAAAAAGTATGTGGAAAATATCTAAATAACGAGAAACAAGTTACTGGAAAGAAAAACTTAAAAAATTAATTTTATATAATTTTTACTTTCTTCCAGTGGCGTATGCAAGGGGGGGGTTTGGGGGTTTAAACCCCCCCCCCCTTGACAAAATGTATGATAAGAAAAATTAGGCTGTTCCTTACATTTTTTTTCACATTTCAGGCGGAAAAAATGTATGGCAAGCGTAGAATATTTTTTTCTACGAAGTGGTTTAAAATTATGACTAACTTTTTTTTTCGTTACTCGGCGATAAACACTCCTGAAAATAACTAAACCACTTCATTTGCGCGGCGCGAAACATGTTTCCCCTGAAAACAATTCTCTGAAAGGATTTCACCTTTACGAGTTCATACTCAAGGACAAGAGGGGTCGACCATATGGGGAAGGGGTGACCATAGAAGTTGATGTTGTGACCTTGAAGGAGTGACCCAAACAATACCCCAACAGTAGAAGACATTTTAAATGAACTAGCGAAATCTTCTCGTCGATTAGACTTCACTCAGTAAATAAGAAAATTCAATGAAATATTTTGTGTAACTATGTATTGAATTTTATGTTTTGTGTAGCAGTTTGTACAGGCTCTACGTTATTCGTCGCTAATTAAAGCTTTTTTAGTTTGATCTTCTAATTGGTGAGTTTGTTTTACTGTTTTTCATTTTCTTACTCTTATTTTCGGCAAGAAATTATGATACTTTAAAAGATTGTTAAACTTAATTAAAAATAAACTTAATTAAACCTAATTAAACTTAAATAAGCTTAATTAAACTTAATTAAACCTAATTAAAATTAAATAAACTTAATTAAACTTAATTAAAAATTCGGAAGAAGGAACCCCCCCCTTGGAAAAATCCTGGATACGCCACTGCTTTCTTCTATATGCACAAGAAGCAAGTATTGGATTCGTGAAAATGTTCGACAATCGGTTTTCGATGGATTTACACGTTTTAAGATAAATCTGAACACGATTTGATTATTTTTAGATTTTAATGTTGCAAAATTAACATTGAAGTTTAAATAAATCTCGTGATATACACAAAAGTTTTTAAAAAATCCTAAGTCTAAGATTTCTTAAAAGAAATCACGAAAATATTTTATGTAATTTGAAATTATAAGTGAAGATTTTATTTCCTTTACTTACCTTCATCGATAAATAGTAAAATTAATTCCTAAATTAAAATCAACATAATTATATAAATACAATGAAATGTATCTAACGCAACTTTTCTTCAAAACATGCATAAATACGAGCTAGGACCTCCACAGAGGCATCATACCCAAGCCTGGGATCTGCGTGTTGTTAATCGGCTTTACTTCCAAAGACCAACAATATTAATTATAGACATAACAATCTTCTTAGTATACTTAGACAATATTAAACTAATATTTCTTTTAAGACTATATTTAGGTAAGGTGGGCATACATTTTTTCATAACTTTCATTACAACTCTTAGAATACTCCAAAATTCTTTTTACTTAATCCCTTTGTTACACACCGGTTTAGTAGTAACATTTTTTCCTTAAAAATTTCACAACGTATACATCGTTAAAAATAAAGAAAATAGACAATTTAAATTATTATGGATAAGAATCCACCGTAAAACCTTATTACTCCGGGAATACTACATTCTAAAATAATTTCGTATTTAGAGAAAACGCTAGATCGCTCAAAATGTAATGAAACAATTTGACAAGCAGTCAATTTTAACTATTTCTTAATATTTTTACTTTCCTTTTTAGATTCCAAAATAAAATATTTTCGGTACATAGCTCGGCAATGACACCAATACCGGAGAAATCTACTAATCATTACCTTTAAAATGATATATTCCCCATCCATATACGTTAATAATATCGCGATCCAACTTCAAAATTTTAATACAACGATTTTGCCGATTTTAAATACACGCGCCACTGTCTTTTTTCATTTTCACCGTGTGATGTAAATAATTACCTTTTATGTTTCCATATTTTAAATTAATTTTATTAATATTTTTAATTTTCATAGCAACAGAAGTTACTTAGTGAGGATCAAAGAACCTCATGGCGTACATTGCGTTCTAGCCACTAACCCTTTTTATTCTTTGGGTCAAAAGGTCAAATATATATATCCAAATAATTTTATTTACATAAGAGAAAAGAGGAATCAATTTACTTATTGGCTAGAATGCTGTAAAAAGAAAAATGCATACAAAAATAATGTTTGTAAGAAAACTAATCTGCTGCATCAAAATTAATCAATTTTATTTTCCAAACCACACTAGTAATTCCAAATTAAGTAGGATATAAAAATTAATGGTTTTTAAAATTTGAATAAGTATTCATATAAACTAATATATATATATTTATTATTAATAAGTAGGCACTCTCTCTCCAAATGATAAAATGGTCATTATTTTAAAACAGAAGCAAAACAAATCTTTCTCACCCCATGTTCTTCTCTTGAGAGCTGCTGAAACCCAACTCAATTTAAAACTGCTGGAATAACAGAAGGTGGAGTCAGAACCATCACCCTATTGGTTCTCAGCATGGTGTGATATGACATCACCACTAGGAAAGAAGAACCAATTTTTCTCCTGTGTGTGTGTTGCAGTAAAGCAAACACAACAGGGTGAGTTGAGCCAGCTGAGAGAAACAATGCATTTAAGTGCAGAAAACGATCTTATTTAACATTTAAAAAGAAGTGATGTTTTTAACATCACATTACCCCTAACGACCATTAAAAAAATTTGGAAGACTAAAAATGTGAATGGAGAGTGCATACCTACATTTACATGAAGGATTACAATTTTTTTTTTTTTTTTTTTTACTTACATGTGAAAAAAAAAAATATCCATATTGACGACATAATATTGTAGGAACGGCCATTAAAGGCATGAATGTAACAAAGCAAATTTTTAAGCAACTGAAAGGTCTTACAATACTCTTAATAACATGCACTTGATAAAAAAATTTGGAAATTTTGAGAACAATGTACATGTGACACAAAATCTGAACCAAACACAATACAAAATCGATAAGTAAAGCTGAAACAATAAAATTCCGACAAACAACCCAATATCAACGCCTACCCTGGTAGGTGATCAATTCTACCAAAATAGGCGAGGAATACACCATTTCATCAAAAACAATACTATTTCAGCACTGTGGTTACAGACATTCTCAAATAAAAGATTTTATTGATACAAAAGTGGTCAGTGACATATCTAACAATATTTATTAGGATATTGACAACTAATAAAATATATCTATAAATGCAAACAGACACAGCTTTTATCAACAAGTGACATGAGTAAAAAAAATATTGATACCTTTAAAAAAAAAATAGTATTATAAACAGAAATATTGAAAATCATACAAAGTGCTGCAAAATTTCTTTCCTATAAATTTGTAAAAATAATTAGTTAGAGCGAATAAAAAAAATGCATGACATGGCAAAAGAATTTTAGTGGATGTACAATTTCAACAAAAATATTTAACCAATAATATTGATATTAAATACATGCATTATGATAAAACAAAATCAGTTATTGTATTTCAGTATAAAATATTTACAGATGACCTCTTGAAGCATTATTATGAAGGAGAAAAAAAAATCAAAATAAGTATCAATACAAATGTCAAAATAATCTTACAGATAAATATTACATTACGGAAAAGACATTCCAAGTATAATATTCGAATAAGATTTTTTTTTTTTTAAATTTTATCATTACCATTATTATTATTATTATTTAAAGAATATACATATTATAAATGGAAATAATAAATGTGAGTGGCTACTGAGGCCACCAAGTTAGATTACTAAACAAAATCAAAAATGCACTTAATATAAACGTCAAATAATACTCAAATAAACATACTATCAGATATAACCAAAACAAAACTGCAATGTCAATAATCACAATAAACAAAAAATTTTATCAAACATTATACACATTTATATACATATCATGTGTGGATTGTGTATTAATTTGATTGTGTAATAGTGTGGATGTAGTGTATACTTGTGTTGTATAAGTGATGTCTGTGTCTGTGAAAATGGTGTGGAAGCTTCCAGAAATTGTATTTAATAACCCAATATATTTATAAACATGACAATGTGTAGGAATTAATATATGAAAAGAAAGAAGAAAAATTATGTATACACATATAAATATGCAAGTTTCCGATACATATAACACACACATACTGTACATTTTGAGCAGTAAATAATTATAGTATAGTTATCAAATTTAACGAATAAGACAATATATAAAATAAAGCAGCATAACAGAAGATTTATATTCATATTAACTACAATACACACTGCACTAAGTTTTTGTAGATATTCAACATTTGCCACAGGAGAAAATATATATATATATATATAACTACACAATATATAATAGGACAATATACAAAATACAACTTATCAAATATACCTGTACCAACTCATACTTGTTTACAACAGGCAACTTTGGTGAATGAATTGCTTATCAAGTCCCCTAAAAAAAAACTTAAAAAAAAAAACATGTTAAAAGAACATTTGTGAAAATGAAAACAAAAAAAAAAATTAAGTTTTGCATCTTGGTCTGAGATCATAATGAGACTGCGATTGAACAATCCCAGCTGGTTGACCTGTCAGAATTGTTTGTGGAATGAGATGTTGCTTTCTTTTATGCGCCAGGATGACACGGTCTATGTTAATAGTGAATGGTTCAGCCCCTTCATTTTCGAATTCTCTGACGGAGAGTAACACGTCAGATATTACTTTTTGAACTGAATATGGGCCTATGAATCTTGGTTTAAATGTATCTTTGGTTTTTATAAAGACCATATCATTTTCTTTGAATTTCCGGAGAACTGCTTTTTTATGTTGTCTAGTATTACGTTGGTTTTGGTAAAACTTCATGTTATGATGCACTTGCCTAAAGATCTGTTTCATTGATTCCATGTATTTATGGTATTCATATGGAAATTCCAGTGTTTCTAACTGAGGAGCTTCAAACAAGTCAAAGATGCTTGTTATTGACCTGCCAAAATGCAGAAAGGCTGGAGAATATCCAGTTGAAGAATGAACGGTGGTGTTATACAGGTTCTTGTGTATCATCAAAGCCTGATGAAAATCAAATCCTTCCTTGGTAAGAGTGGAAATTGAGGATTTAATGCTGGTATTAATTCTTTCTGATGAGCCTTGTGTTTGCGGGTGTCCTGATGATGAATGGGAGATTGTAATTTTCAATGTCTGTGCCAAGTTGTTAAAGATGTTTGCTGTGAACTGTGGGCCTAAGTCTGAGAGTATCGCAGAGGGTCGACCAAAGGTAGTAATGTATCCCGTAATGGCTTTAACTACAGCTTGTGCTGTTGCATTTTTTACTGGTACCAATTCAATATGTTTAGAAAAATGATCGAGGAATGTTAACACATGGAAGCCATTGGAGAAAGGACCCAAAAAATCCATGGAAACTAACATACTCGGCGCAGAAGGAACAAACATTTCCTGTAATGGAGCAGGTGGAATTCTGTGCGGTTTATATTGAATACATAATGTACAGGACAGAACAAAGTTTTTTACATCTTCAAATAATCCTGTCCAATAAAAGTGTTTAAGTATTCTTCTGTATGTATTTCTAATTCCAAAGTGAGGCATGTGACAAATTTTTAATACTTTAGGTTTTAACTTCTGTGGTACTACAATTTTTGTTTTTGGAGAGTTTTCAGGCTGGTGAAACTTTCGTTTGATCATTAACAGACCTGTGTCCGGATGGACAAAATAATTTTTATATTTAGGAGAAGGTTTCTCCGAAGTGATATCGACAATAATTTTTAGCAGAAAGTCATCTTCTCTTTGCTCTTTAAAAAAACATTCTTCCGAGATTTCCATCATAAGATTATCTGCGTCAGAGCTGTTTAAGGAACGACTGAGTGGAGCAGCATCGTTGCTTAACAACTGAGGTAAGGAAGAACGATGAGGCTCTGATGAGGTGAGTGACTTATCAGATTTTTGTGTGACATTGAAATGATGGAGTTCAATTGTTGGAGAAGCTGAAGAAATGGGTAAATTGTTAGCCTCTTTAATTAATTCTGGGTTTGAGTTAAGATCTTGAGTGTATGCAGAAAAGTCTTCTCTTGAAAAATAGTCTGCCAAAATATTTGTTTTACCTTTTACATATCTGAATGTGTATTGATAGTTTGATAATTCAATTAGCCATTTAGTAGTTAGATCAGCAGGAGAGGAAATTTTCTTATAGTGTTCGAGTGGTCTGCTATCGCTGAGAATGGCGAAAGGTCGGTTGAAAAGGAAAAATTTAAATGCACTGACTGACTTAGCTATGGCCATCAGCTCAAGCTTGATGGCTGAATATCGCTGTTCTGATTTAGATAGTGTTTTACTAAAGTAACTAACCGGAAGCAGAATGCCTTCCTTTTCTTGTAGAAGAACCCCTGAAATAGCAATTTTGCTAGCATCTGTATTAAGAAAAAATTGTTTTGACCAATCGGGTAAAGAAAGAAAAGGTTTAGAGAAAAAAACTTTCTGTATTTGTTTAAAGACTTCAGCATGTTCCTCTGTCCATTTAAATGTAGTTTTCGGAGATGTTAATTTTATCAAAGGATCAATTAATCGCGAGTAGCAGGGAATGAGTTTTCTGTAGAATCCACACAATCCTATAAATCTTTTTAGTTGTTTTCTGGTTGCTGGGATAGGAAATTGAGTAATTTTTGTAATGTTGGAAGAAATAGGATGTATTTTCTGATTTTGGATGCTGAAACCGAGATATTCAATAGATGACTGATGGAATTTACATTTCTTTGGAGACAATGTCAGATTGTACTTTTGTAGAGTAGCTAAAAGTGTTTGTAATTTTTCTGTTGTTTCCTGGAAAGAGTCACTTCCTATAATAATGTCATCCTGGTAAGCATATATGCCTGAACAATTGCACTCTTGTATAATTGTGTCAATAAGCATTTGGAATGTTGATGCGGCTGATCTCAGCCCAAACATTAATCTTTTAAATGAATAAGTTCCCCATTGTGTAGTAAATGAGAGACGTCGTCTGTATTCTTTAGGTAATGAAATTTGATGATACGCTGAGGGAAAGTCTAATGTTGTAAAATATTTAAATTTTGAGATGTTATTTATTATCGTATCAATTCTTGGAAGAGGATAAGTGGAGCATCGAATCATAGAGTTGATTAACCTTAAATCTAGGGCCAATCTAAAGGAAGGTTTATCCTCCTTAGACACAGCTTTCTTGTTAACCATAAGCATTGGGCATGCCCATTCAGAGATATTTCTCTCAATGATCCCTGCATCCAGTAATTTGTCAAGTTGATCTTTTGCCTCTTCTTGAATAGCTTGTGGAATAGGAAAAGGGTAAGTTTTTAAGGGAATATCTGAAATGAATTTTATATGTGGAGTGATATGATCGGTGTGTCCAATCGACTTTAGTGAACATGAAAATACAGAGTTAAATTTCTGAAGAATATCTTGCATTATTACCCTTTCTGTAGGTTTTAAATGCTGAATAGAAAAATTATTTACATTAAATTCTTTCTGTCTTAAGGATAAAACTTCTGGTGTAGCCTTAATTAGATTACACATGTGATCAGGTGTATTTGTTGCAAGATCCAAGGAATTTTCTTCTATTTTATCTATCTCTGAAATGTATCCGCAAACGGTATTTTTATTTATATGCAGTTTCTTGCTCGAATTATTATACATAGGAATAAAAAATTGAATTAATTCTTGTTTAGTAGAATTTTCCTTGATATGTTGTACCTCCATAAGAGAAGGATAGGACACAAGTGGACAATGCTTGTTAGACGATGTAAACATTACTAACTGATTTTCTGGAATAAGCGTGGACCGCACAGGCACATATATAGTATCCTGTGGATCAATCATAATCTTCTGGGTAAGCCAACATTTTTGATAAGAGGGTAAGTTCTCTTTATGAACATCAATTTTAGATTTTTTATATCCAGTTTGGGGAAAATCCATATGAGTAGCTATCTTATGTGATGCCCGATTCATATCAGATTCAGATGATAGAAGACTGCAAGAGGGTACAGTGTCTAGAATATCTAAAGCATTTTCATTAATTTGTATTTTGTTATTGTGTAAATTGATAACTACGTGATGGGACTTTAAAAAATCAAAGCCAAGTATACCAATAAATTTAGATTCAGTTGGTATTTCAATAAGAAAAAAGGTGTGTTTGTAAAAAGTTTTCCCTATTTTAAAGGAAATGCAAACACATCCGTCACATTGGACTATAGAGTTTACTGTAGATATCTTGACTCTTGAAGCAATTCTTTTGTAATATAATTTGTTTTGATTTTGTAAGAAGTAATGTTTTGAGAGTAATGACACAGAAGCTCCTGAGTCGAGAAGAAAATTCTCTAATGTTTTGTTTAACAGTAATTGTATGATGGGGAGATTGGGCAGATCATTGTCTGTGTGTAACAAGAATTCCAGTGAATTAACTAATATGCAGTCTCCATTTTCCTCCACACTCGGGGACGTTACCAGTACAGGAGATGTTGTCTGTATCGCAACAGATTTGACTTTGCGTTCTAATGACAAAGGGAACTTTGCCTGTGTGTCTGGAGATCTCAGAATGATTTCATTGTTATTTACAAAAAAATTATTAGGTAGATTAAATATGTTGAGTTAGTCTGTGAAAAGTTGTTATGGTAATTGACTTTATTCAAACCTGACCTATATGAGGAACTCTTTGTATTTAGGAGTTTAGTGTCACTTCTACCATTCTCCACTTCTAGTCATTGTGAATGACTACTTTTGGTTTGAGGGGAGTTGGATTTAAATGTTTTAGGGGCCCTGGCTCTCCGTGACATGTCTCTATAAGGTCTAGAGAAAGTTTGCCCATTACGATATCTGTGAGAAAACTTATTATTTTGTAATTTTCTGAGTGCAAAGCACCTCTGAGCAGAATGTCCAGGTCTTTCACACCATTGGCATTGAATCGTGTGCGAACCTTTATTTTGTGGAAATTTATTGTATGGCCGCTTGCTATAAGATGAATTGTTAGTCAAATTGCTTTCTGAGTTTGTACCTATCACTTCACTATCTATTTTATGATTGAAGTTCTGAATAGTAGTAAAAGATGTTCCTGGTAAGACAGGGTTTACTTGCAAGTTATAAATTTCCTGGAATTTTTCGAGACATTCCACCATCTGATAAAAGGTTGTGGCTTTTTGTGATAGTAGATGAATTCTAAAGTGGGGCGGAATGAGATCATTGAATTTTGCGATTAGTAATTGTTCAAGGGCTTTTTCTTCCATATCAGTAAAACGTTTTCTCACTAAATTTTCAAGCTTATTAGCAAAAATATTAATATTGACATCGGACTCAAACTTAAATTCGTTAAATTGTTGTGCTATTGCAGTTGCCGACTCTACCTTAAAATATTTCTTAAATATATTAAATAACTCTTTTGTATTTTTGGCTTTTTGGCAAGCTGGGGAGGAGACATAAAACTTAAGAGCAGTATCTGCCAATTTTGATTTCACAAAAGCCAAAGCATGGGATTCTTCCCATTTGCTGTTCTCAATTTTAAATTTCACTTGTTCAATAAAAAAATCCAATAAATGAGGGTCTCCAGAAAATGGCGTTACTAAAGTTTTGAATGGTAAACCTCTTGTCAATCCTTTGTTAGAAGCCATTATTTTTTGTATATATATGAAACTATTATATTGGTTTAAAAAAACAACACAGATGTATGAAGCTTGTTATTTAAATTTCTTGATTTTTACATGTGTTGATGGCTATTTGCATATAATAAATTCACGTAGTTGAGGAGAGAGAGAGATACCTACAAAAATTTTTTTTTTTTTTTTTTTTTTTTTTTAAGCCAACAATACAAAGTTCTGTTGACTATTATTTATTTAATCAGTTATTCAAAATATATTGAACCAAAAAAAATTTTTCATTTGTACAAAGTTCCAGCATATCACAATTTTTGAAACAGGGAATTGTCTTATAGGTCACTTGGTATATATTCAATCACAAAAAAAAAATGTTATTGGTTATGTATGACTTTAAAAATAATTTCAGTAATTCTAGCAATAAAAATAAAATGACTTATTCAAAATAAACAATCTACAGTACCATTTATTCTTAAGAACAATAATCAGGTATATCCTGGTCACGGCACCAAATGTGATGTAAATAATTCATTTACCTTTTATGTTTCCATATTTTAAATTAATTTTATTAATATTTTTAATTTTCATAGCAACAGAAGTTACTTAGTGAGGATCAAAGAACCTCATGGCGTACATTGCGTTCTGGCCACTAACCCTTTTTATTCTTTGGGTCAAAAGGTCAAATATATATATCCAAATAATTTTATTTACATAAGAGAAAAGAGGAATCAATTTACTTATTGGCTAGAATGCTGTAAAAAGAAAAATGCATACAAAAATAATGTTTGTAAGAAAACTAATCTGCTGCATCAAAATTAATCAATTTTATTTTCCAAACCACACTAGTAATTCCAAATTAAGTAGGATATAAAAATTAATGGTTTTTAAAATTTGAATAAGTATTCATATAAACTAATATATATATATTTATTATTAATAAGTAGGCACTCTCTCTCCAAATGATAAAATGGTCATTATTTTAAAACAGAAGCAAAACAAATCTTTCTCACCCCATGTTCTTCTCTTGAGAGCTGCTGAAACCCAACTCAATTTAAAACTGCTGGAATAACAGAAGGTGGAGTCAGAACCATCACCCTATTGGTTCTCAGCATGGTGTGATATGACATCACCACTAGGAAAGAAGAACCAATTTTTCTCCTGTGTGTGTGTTGCAGTAAAGCAAACACAACAGGGTGAGTTGAGCCAGCTGAGAGAAACAATGCATTTAAGTGCAGAAAACGATCTTATTTAACATTTAAAAAGAAGTGATGTTTTTAACATCACACACCGGGCAGCCAATTTTCCTCATCGCTTCTTCATTTTTCCCGCCCGATGAGAGGGGAGGCAGGCAGGGAATTCCTTCTAGAATCTTGTAGAAAAATCTGGAGCTTTGATCAGGAAGTAGCGATGCGCTTGACTTCTGGTGATTTCGTCAAGCTGATTGGCTGATTACGGCACGCGGCTTCGAAATTCTCCGGCAAAAAAGTTCGGTTAAGCAGATTGAGAAGAGAGAGTGAAGTGGGTGGTTGTGCAGGCCAAGGGCCCGGCAGTTTTGCCGTGGATCCCAAGCCGATGATACAGCTAAAATTTTTGTTTGAAGAACGATATTGTTAGCAGCCTTTTTATGTATAAACAGCACTACCATTGAAACTTTTTTTTTAACGAATTGATCCAACGTAAGATCCTTATACATTGAACTGGAAATCACTCAAAAGAAGTTTTACTATGTTTAAAGAATCTTCTGAGAAATTTTTCTTTGTATTTGAAATAACATCCGTGATGCTGTTATTACATGGCGTGCTCAGCAATTCTACTCCCACCCAGGATTAGGGAGTGGAATTCATTCTGTTTCGGCTAGTTACTCAATAAAATCACGTATGCAATCAACAAGTCATCTCAATGAATTACCGACGAATTTAAATCGGTAAAATGCCAGTTTAATCTGTGATGAGCCCAGTAGGCACCATTTTGAAGTGCTACTCGTATGCGCCATTTTGTTTATTTCGAGAAGTACCAGTTATCAGCTTTTGATACTGAAAAGTGTGTCCTTTGAAATTAAGGAGTACTGTAATACTATCGTCTATTGTTTAAATAAAACTGGTTTTGGAATTGCATAATCTCAGCTATTATGTTACGATAAGATCGCAGAAAGTACTTAGGACTAACCGACATGTGTTAAATTGATAAAAGTAAATCAGCAAATGAGTAAAGGACCGTGACAATCACATGACATGCATTTACGACTGTAATGATTATCGTTAATTATTCAATTTTAAAATTAAATCCAACTCAAATGTTGTGTTATTTCAGGAATGTGTGTAACCCACATTGGTGTGCCTTAATATAATCGAGTGCTGGCCAGCGATTAATTGTTAATGTATTTTGTGCTTGTGTGTGGAAAACAATAAATGTTTACCTCAAAGTAATGTATCTTCTCATCATCATTTCTGGTAGTTGGGTGAGTCAATCTTTTATTTCAATGTATTTTATTCCAGCTCAAGTGACGTTTTAAATGGTCATCGGATCTAGCGTACTGCCACTCAGATCATAGCTACGGCCAATCAAATAAAATCTTATTAATCAGTTAATTGATTCACAAATCATTCTCAGGTTTTAGGTTTCACGTTTTCAAAAATTAGGTATTAAATATATTTTGGTTTTATATTTTTTTAGATAGTCAAAAATTTAGTTTTACACCCTTAATATTCACAACTTCAATCAATTCATTAAAAAATGACATTTCATTTAAAATTAATTTGTTAAGCACCAGTACTTGTTTATGAATAACATTTTACAGTATTATTGCAGTCCGGTGTAATTCTGAATAAAATGATACACACAAAGTTTATAACATGTTAATGCTAATAACCTGAAATTTAAGGTAAAAATCCTTTTTAAAAATCAGTTAAAAGATTTTTTTTTATGCTGTTGATGTTAAAGAAACGGCAATGAAATGAAATTTATCTCTTAAAACCATATTTACATTTTCGCAGGAAATTTAGTTAACACCTATGATTTGGCGTACGTAAACATTATATGATCTGTTCTATAAATAAATTAGCTTTCTGTTTACATTACAAATTATTATATTCAATTTTACTTCAAAGTTGTTTCTAAAAATTTCTAACAGAATGTAGATTATGATCAAAATATTTCAAATCTTAATCAGATGTATATATAAATGAACAAATGTGAAATTACTAAAATAGGATTAATCCTTAACGAATATCTTGTTTGGTTTTGAGACAAAATTTCTTGTGGACAAAATATCACTTACATAAATGAATGGAAAGCAAAATAATGTGATTTGTGTTCATACAAGTAAAATGACAACATTTAATTTAGATGAGCTTGTAATTATTAGTGATGTTATACAAAATTTTATGACAACACATATATATTTACCTTAGTCAGACCACTGACATATAAACAAACCCATCACAAAAAATATGAATTTTGTTTAAAAGAGTTTAAAGACTCTATTTATTAACTTTAGTCAAGAAGAGTCATAATAAATTCAATTGTACTTATTAATTTTATAACTTTTTGTGAACAGTATTAACAATATTTTTAAAACGTATTTTGAATGATGAAAAGCAAAATGATAAAATAACTTAAATTTAAATATAGATAAAAATAAAAAATTTCCACTCTGTGATATATATATATATTTATATGGCCCCATGGTCACCGCCAGAGATTACACATGAAATAGATCACATTATTTTTTTATTAGTCAATGCGAGAATTTGTCCAGTGATATTTTGTTTCGCGACATTATGTCCGGATCCCTGTTTATTAAAAGAATTATAATAAATAATAGCTACATTATTGAACATACACACATATTATCCTAATGTCAATACCTTACGTAATAATAAACTTACCTTGTATTAACTTGAATTCTTTATAACTTTGATAAACAACTCATATTCAAATCGTAAATAATGGTGGGAATAGTAAAAAACATTCTCTTTCGCATTAGTGCATGTTAACTGATCGCCTCTTGAAAAAGACGTCTCAGCCAGAAGGCTATCTCTATCGATGGCAACGGTAGAGCCCCACAAGAGTTAATAAGCGAAGTGAATTGGAAGGAGGCTAAGCCACCCTTGGGGGTTTGTGAATGAAATGAGCAGGTGGCAATTCTTGACAGAATTTATGGCATACACACTGCTTGGGAGGCAGTTAAGCAGTCTACATTGGTAAGGTCTTGGAGAAAAATTTTACCAAATGTGGAAATACTTTGGTAGAGTTTATAGAGGAGGAAGAAATTTCTGCTCATGATTTGGCAAATTTAGTAAATCTGTTACTGGAAAAGAAAAAGTCAATGAAGGAAACACTGAAGAGTGGATTAATTGTGACGCCAATGATCCAGGTATTGAACACCTTACAGATGAACCAATTGCAGGCCAAGCATTAGACCCAGTTTCAGAAGATAGTGAAGGAGATAAAACTCAGCAGAGGATGAGCCATGACACAGCCCTAGCACATGCAGATGGACTTATAAAATATCTCGAGGAACAGGACGATGTATCACTTTGTGACAAAATGCTGATAAAGAAACTGCAATCGCAAATTAAGAAAAAGTGTTTTAGTACAAAAAAACAAAAATGCTTCACTGATTTCTTTGTTAAAAAATAGAGCAAAATGTAAGTAGAAATTTTTATTAGTATGTTAAATTGTACAGGTATGCCATGCTTAACTGTCAATTAAATAGTATTGCTCAAAAGGCTTTATGTGTTGATTTATATCCCCGTTTTGACCATTTTGCGGATTATGCGCTGATTCGATTATCCGCAGTTGTCTATTCCCCATTCACCGCAGATAATCGGGAGTTTACTGTATAAAAGAAAGTAATAAAAATAACATCATTTAAATATGTATAATCATAAAAATAACCTAAATTTAACATCAACAATAAATAAGAGCGAGCACCTGGCTTTGATATTTAATGAATGCTGAAGTTACCTTGCAAGAGATTGGGAAGCAGTGGAAGGAATTCTTGATAAAGTAAATCATGGCTGCCACCTCCTATACTTCTAAACAAAGCTCGCAGTAATAAGAAATAGTTATAAGGCTCCTGAGCACTTAAAGCTAATTCCATTGATCGATTCACAATTTGATGAAGGTAAGGCTGAAAAAAGAAATAAAATATAAAAGTCTATAATATATACCGATTATGAAATAAGCAAATTTTATTGACATTCGCTCCATACAGGGTGGCTAGCAGTTAAACATTTCTAAATTCTCTGACTTTTCCCCGACTAGTTTTCGAGATTTTCCCCTGGCCTTTACTGTTTATTTCCCATTAAAATTTCATGATACAGTGGAGCACCTTTTATACGTTTCTCATTTATACGTTTTTCGACTTCGGTCCCAAATCATTCCATTGAATTCTAATGTTAAAATATTTCGTTTATACGACACAAGTAAATTCTTAACTTCACTTATATGTTTTTTGTTTTTTCTCCTTGTAGAATCCCAAGTTTGAGTTTCACTCCAGGATTTAATAAAAAAAAAAAAAAGATGAATGCTCTGTATGTTTTTATTCTTATTTTTTTCGATTATTTTTTCTTAGAACTATGGTAACAAAGTGCGGCTATAGAACAAAGTGCGACTTGCATCAATAGCCTGAGGGAAGGGGGGGGGTTAGAGAAATTTTCAGAGACAAGCAGTTGGCGACTGGGTTGAACGGTAGATATACAAGTAGTCAGTGACCATTTGAAGACCTCCCACTTTCTCGTTTAATTGATTCCAGGAATGGGGTATGAAAGGAAAAAAGCCTGCAACTTTATAGGCATTTTGTAAACTTGAAGATTTATTACTCATTTCCAATGCGCGACTTGAAAGAGTTTCTTATCGTGTTTATTTGTCATTACAGCTGGAGAAACATTTTTTTTCTTTCCTTCCTTTTAATCGTTCGCAAAAATGTCATCTTCGTTTAGAGAACAAAAGGCTTTGTCTTTAAAGGTTAAAATCGAAATCTTGGAAAAAAATTTCTGAATTTCTATATTTTTAATTATTATTTAATTTTTATTCAACCTTTTAAAAATATTTTAAATATAATTAAAAATATATCTTATTCGAATAAATGTAAAGGAAATCATGAAAATTGATTAGACTTTTATTATTAATATGATACATTATTGTGTATTAATGTTCAAATGAATTTTCAGTTGCACGTTTTTTCCAGTTATACGTTTTTTTGGAACGGTTCCTTGAAAAACGTATAAATGGTGCTCCACTGTATTAGCAAAAAATTTAGTGATTTAAAATAGCATTAATAATTGATCACTCGAGATTTTTTAGTTTATGTACAAGATAACAACAATAATTATTATTATTATTACAACAATTGCCCAAATAATTTTGTATTAAAAATGTCTTTTGTAAAAATATGAACAATTTAAAGAAATTCTCAATAATTTGGCCAACACTGTACAATTAACTCTTTCAGCATTAAACTTCTCTTCCTTTTTTTTTTTTTGGTCATTCATTAGTTTAAAGTTTCTGCTATTTGATATTTAATTGACAGTTTTGAAGCCTATAGTTATAATGACTTTTGTCTTTCTTGATTCATATTACAATTCACAGAAATAATTACACAATATCTTATAGACATAGAACATCACAAAAATCCATGCCCGCACTGCGATTTGAAACAGGGACCTGAGGATCCAGAAGGCAGCGCCCTAACGACCGAACCACCAGGCCGGCGAAGCATATGTTTCTTTTTTCTAAGAAATAAAATAAATAAATATCTACAGCAATTAGTAATGAATTTTCATACTTATGGTTTGCATAGTAGTCAAACCTCGTTCACATGAATAGGCTTAATGTGAATTACTTTTTTTTAACATGAACTGCTTACACAATCCCCGTAAAAAGGAAGATTAGTTTCTGAGTTACTGATAACATGAACAAATTTTTATCCCTCTTGAGATTCACGTTAACGAGGCTTGGCTGTATTTATTTTATGAATCATTAAACATATATGTTGAAAAAATATTTAATGCTGAAAGGGCAGAGAACAAAAATTAATATAGCATCACATCAAAAATCCAAAATTGCACAGAATAATTCTAGAATTTTGAATGTGTTTTTAAAGATTTTGAAATAATAACTGAAATGAAATAGAAGAAAAATTGACTGCACTAAAAAATAACATAAATAATAATTGCAAAATAAAACACGTAATTTACAAAATGTATTTAAAAAAAAAGAAAAAGAATTACATTAATAAAATTTAATTTTTCTTTGTGCTTATACAAATATATTTCCAATCTAATCTTGGAAAATGTAAGATTTTCCTACTCAGGTGAAAAAATTTCTTTACTTTAAACTAAAACATGCATTATAATTAAATTCTGAAATCATTTATGTGATTTTTGCAAATGTTTTTAGTCGCCATGCTGTCATTCATAATTATAGAATATATTTAATTTATTAATGCTGTTTTAGCTACATTACAATGAGAAAAGGAGTCACTAAAACAAAGATTTTTAGAAGCATTTTCGATTGAACATGCAGGATTCATACTCATATAAGGGAAAAAAATTCCCTGAGTTCCCAGAGAATTTTTAAGATAATATTAGCGATGTATTACCAAGAAACGCTCCTCTAGACAGGACAAAATACACAGCTACTTGGTGTCCTATTACTGTCGGCCATGACAGAAATTCAGGTAGAAATCATTATTTACATGCGTATTTTCACAATACTTAATCAATTGAATTCTGATATGAAGCTAAACAAGAAAAATATAACTTGAGAGAAAGAAAATATTTGTTTTTCCAGGTTTTATAACTGATTTTCCCTGACTTTTAATGAAAATTTTAATTTTCCCCAGGCATGAGAGTGCAGAAAATTAAAAAAAGAGGAAACATGCGTGTTCATAAAATTAATTTCAAATGAAAAAGTAGTGCATGCGGGGAAAACTATACAAATGTGTTCATAAAATTTATTTAAAATAAAAAAATAATGCTCACAGGAAAAAACTATACAAAATATTTTAAAAGTGACAAATTAAACTAAAAGAATAACACATAAGCACAATAAAACATGTGTTGAAAAAAAAAAAAAAAAATATTAGCTAGCAATCAACATTTAATAACACTGACTGGTGGTGGAAAATGGGAAAGAGGGGGTGGGGGTTTAAAAGTAGTACATGAGTGAGAAATATTAAACACAATTCTTCTTCTTCATGGGTTCTAAAATATCATAAATAGTAAGTTTAAAATTAATATTGACATTTTTGTTGTGGATGGATAAATATTCAAAAATAAAAGGCTTCCCATAGAATGTTTGATTGGTGATGATTAGAGATGAAAAAAAGGCGGGGGGACAAAAAAAAATTACATGAGTGAGAAATATTGAATAATTCTGTTCTTTTATATGTTACAGAATATGATAAAGCACCTTTAAAATGAATATTGACCTTTACATTTTGGATGGAAAAAGATTGAGAATCTAAAGTTTTTCGTGAAGCGTTTGAACACTGATCGTTATTGGAGTTTGATTTTAACAAAATAAAAAATCGCGAAATTAACGAAAATCACAAAAAAGCAGAAAATCGCAGATCCGCGGAAAATTCTCATGCCTGTTTCCCTGAGTTTTTTTAACAAATTCGAAATTCCCTGAGAATTTCCTGTTTTCCAGGTTTTCCCTGATGAGTATGAACCCTGTCATGGTTTTTGTTAAATATGAGAAATAAAGGAAAAAAATATTTAAAAAAAGAACATACTCGTAACATCAATTCGTTTTCAGCAGGAAATAAGGATACAGATCCAAAGACTAATTTAAATAGTTTCAAATACAAATTGGAACGATCCATGATATTCGCTGAAAAAGAGAAAAAAATTGTTAAAATGTAATAACAATTGTACTAATATTACTTAAGCAATACATATGAGATCTTAATATATATATTCAGGGCTTGTGCTGACCTTTTGAAAAGTGGGGTCCCAAGACCCCATCATGAGGGAAAATATGGGTCAAGTTTTAAAAAAGTGGGGACACTTCCCCTTCTTTTATGTGGTTGGTTGCAAAACCATGGGTTTCCGTAAATTTTCCAGACCATAAAACACCTTTGACCATTTCCAGTAAAAAATAAATTTACTTAATTTTCTGATTTTCGAAATACTCAATAAAAGGCTTCGTTCATTTGGACATTTTTTTTTCTTTCTATTCTCTTTTTCTTTTTTTATATTTAGTTAAGTAAGTTCTGTCTTTAAATACGAAATGTTTTTAAAATCATGGGGAAAAAATAAATAGATGCGAAATGATTCCGGATTGTGGAATTCCAGATAATCGGTACTAACTGTATTTTGAAATTTATTCAAAAGAGCATTTATTTACTTTTTTTTTTTTTTTTTTTTTTAGAAATAACATTTGGAAAAAAAAAAAAAAAAACATTTGCAACTGTAATCTATTCTACTTTATGCTGATGCTGGATTTTGTTTGGTCACTTTGCATGTGCTCCATCAGACAGAACATGCAAGGAAAGGGAAAAAGTGACATCATCGTTTAACAACTGGAGCAGATGCAACCATATGGGCTGGGCGATTCCTTAGCTTTTGAAGGAGGAATCAAGACTATTTCTCCCATTTTTCTAAATTTAGAGCTAAATAGCCCAAGAAAATAAATTGCTTTGAAATGACACGAAATTAAATAAAAGAAAATTTACTGATTTAGAATAAAGGATATTTTTGGAGAAAAAACAAATCGGGTCCTCGGACCTGCAATTTCACAAATTTTGCGTCCCTTTCATTAAAATTGGGGTCAATGGTGCGCTATAGTGCACCAACGCAAGCCCTGTATATGAAAGGATAAAAAGAGGTAAGATTTTAAATTATTATTTTATTATTTTAAATTAATATTGAGTGATAGCTTAAAGAAAATCCCATTAAAAATTCTTAACTTGCTAAAGATTCTCCTGTAAATTAAGTTTTATTACAATGCATGTTCATAACGCAAAAGTCAGAAAATTGGACAGATTTTAGAATAAAAAGTGCTGAGTAAAACACAACTCTTATTTTCTTGTGGTTAAGTAATGCATATTAATTAATCCCGAGGATCTGGACCTAAGCTTAACTGTCAATCAATTAACCATTAGTTAATAACCAATGATTAGGCAAAGGAGGAGTGAATATTCGCGCCTAAATTGGGTAGTATTTAAGAGAGAGCATGCGGGGATGAGGCCTCTCTCCGTGTGCTATCCTGCTAAAGTAACTTACGTCCTCTCCCTGGGGCCAACAAATGCTCCGTACTCAACTTACAATGAACTATGGTCGACGTGCTTAGCCCGAAGTACTTGAAATAACCTGTAAGATGTCCAAGAGTTATAAATAAATGACTGCCTAGAACTACTTGACTCGTCCCTGAGTGAAAAGACTCTCTTCATTATGGATAAAACATGTCACTGAGTAATATTCGTGAATATTTAATTAGTCGACAGGATGAGGTGTTAAGCTATATTGATTTAAAACTTCATCAAGTAATTTAGTCCAGGGAACTTTGTTTGAAGAAGAATTAACTTTACACTTAAAATGTGTAACAATAGTCTGATTAAGTCTTTCGATTTTCCTGTTGCATTCGGGATGATGGCTACTTGTTAGTAAATGTTTTACATCATAATTTTTAAGAAATTTTTTGAAACAGGATGAAGTGAATGCTGCATTTCTATCCGACAACAATTTTTTAGGTACTTGTATTTGAAATGTTTGTTTTAAAAAGTTTGTACAAGCTTCAGTGGTAACGCTTTTTGATGGAAATCCCCACACATAACGAGTTGCATGGTCCACAACCAAATGCAATTACTTTTTTGTAGAATTATAATAGTTAAACCCAGCAACAATGTCTAAAAACAAACATTCAAAAGGTTTATCTGTTGACGGTACCTGTTGTAACAAGCCAAATCTTTTTTGTTTACATTTTTTATTTAATTGACAGATATGACACTGTTTAACAAAATTTTCAATATCTTTATTAATATTAGGCCAATAATACTGTGGTGTAATTAAATTGAAGAGGTGAAGATGTAATTAAATTAGATGTAATGGTGTAATTAAATTGAAGAGGTGAAGATAGCTGTGACGGCAGCCGAAATATATTCGTTGCTTTTTAAGGATTAATTTTAAGGTATAAAAATTTTTTTTTAAATAGTAATTGTAATCCTTTGTCTTGTAATGAATATTTATTAACCGATACCGGGTTTTTTCCGTAATGGAATTTGATAATGATGTTGAACTTCGATGAGCTGGACTTCATATCTCCTTCATTTTTTAGCTGATGTTCGTGGTCTCTTATTAACTCATTAACACAGTACTATACCCGAAGAATGGCAACAGATCCTGACTACCACGAAATGAAGTGAAGAGGAAACGTCAGCAGGAGAGTTTTGTTTACTATGAAGACCGGCAATCCAATGTTTCGTCATTTGCAACGCTGAAGATGGCTGTGACGGCAGCCGAAATATATTCTTTGCTTTTTAAGGATTAATTTTAAGGTATAAAAATTTTTTTTTAAATAGTAAATTTATCATTTTATAAATTCCTGGATGTCCAAATTGAGTGTGGGTTTTCTCTAGGAGGGGTAATCTTAATGACATCGGGACTATTATCTTATACAAACCTTTCCTTTTAATTACACTTACATCATCAATTTCAATAATTTTCTTACCGTTAATAATTATGTTTTCTTTTTTCTGGTTGTCTTTAATTTCATTTATGTCAAGGAGGTGTACATGGTGTGACACATTTTCCAAAACAGGCAATCTAGATAGCATATCAGCTTCAATATTTGTTCATCCTTTTTGATATTTAATTTCATAGTCAAACATACTAAGTTTAAGGGACCAGCGAAACAATCTTCCTCTTAAATTTTTAAAATTTTTTAGCCAAGTGAGAGCCGCATGATCTGTATAAATCACAAATTTTTGACCATGCAAATAATGATAAAATTTATCTAAAGCATCAATAATTGCTAAACATTCCAATTCAGTAATTGCATAATTTTTTTCGTAATCTCGTAAATTTCTAGAATGGATATGCTACCGGGTGTAAATTGCCATTCTCATCTGCCTGTTTAACAACACATCCCACACCATGAGATATTTCACTCACAGACATCATGTATTTGAATTCACTTAGATGACCCTGTACACAAACCCTTTGTCTGATCTCAACGAATAGTTTTGTGTAGCATCAGTATATGATTTATATTTAGAATACCAAATTTGGACTTAAACTATTTGTTCTTGAGATATGGTAATAACACACACACATGGACAGAGAGAGAGACCAACCGCTAAAAACCTGATTTTTGAATTCAGAATGCTATTTAAAAAGTTGTTATGGTGTGTAGAATACATTTGTAAAAAGATGTGGTGTTTTGAAACATATTGTGTCATAATTATTAATGGTGTTTTAACAGAAAATGTTCTTCCTTCTACTGGTTTTAAAAATATTAATATTTATACATTTAAAAAGTTTTAAAAAGGATTGAGTTCATACTTATTAAATTAAAAAAATACCTCATTAAAATCCTTATAAAGTTTGAGCCTTTATATATTTCGGCACACCAGACAGGGCCATCATCAGAGCTCGAAAATGACACGAAAATCACTGTTGATAGTTTGTTTATTCTTCTCTTCTTCTTCATCCTCCTCTTCAATTTGCTTTGTTTGTTGATATAGCAGTTGCCACTCGGGTGGAATAATACTATGCTTGACGTCATTCACTGAATTGTTAGAGGTTAATATTTCAAGTGTTTCTCTTTTAAGGGCATGAATGATGTCGAGCATAGTATTATTCCACCTGAGTGGCAACCGCTATATCAACAAATAAAGCAAAGTGAAGAGGAGGATGAAGAAGAAGAGAAGAATAAACAAACCGCCCAGCAGTGATTTTCGTGTCATTTTCGAGCTCTGATGATGGCTCCATCTGGTGTGCCGAAATATATAAAGGCTCAAACTTTATAAGGATTTTAATGAGGTATTTTTTTTTATTTAATAAGTATTAATATTTATCTTGTGTCTTATTAAAAATTTTATAATTTATCGATAAATCATGGCGCCAACAAAAATGCCACTTTTTTATTTCTATAACTAATCAGATGTAAAAAATACTTACAGCCCATCTCTTCCATTCTTTTAAGAAGGTACTCTACGAGTATAGTAGCAAATATTGGAGAGGTTTGTGTGTTAGCCAGGAATGAATTCGCTAAAATCTGAAGGAAAAATTAACTAATTATAAATGATTAAATGAAATTCTGCATAAAATTGAAAATATAAACAAATAACAAATATTAAAAATTTAAAACTTTTAAACAGACCATTTAACTTATTCAATTATAAAAATTACCTTTGATTAAGCTCTGTTAAAAACTATAGACCTTTCAGGGCGAAATCCGTCCCCTCTTTAGTAGCTATTGCATGGTCTGCTTTGGTTGAAACTGGTCTATCTTAATTCCTCTGTGTTGATCTTTCAAAAACTTTGGAAGATTCCGCTCTACAACTCTGGCAGTAAACACCATGCGGAAAAAAAATTCGATGTTGGCACGAGTCTTTTGACGATGGCACATTCATAGTTCACAGGTTCTATGAGGTGGCGTCACGCACGATCTAAATCGGCGTGCGACTTGTGCCCATTACACACTAATTGGTCTTTTATTATTTCTATGGTTTCCCGGTAAAAAGCATAGTCAGGGTTATTGTAATTGGCTATTTTTCTATTCAATTTTAGCGAAACAAGAAAAATAGCCAATTATAATTGTGATGTTAAAAACATCACTTCTTTCTAAATTTTAAATAAGATCGTTTTTCTGCACTTAATTGCATTGTATCTCGGCTCAACTCACCCTGTAATGTTTGCTTTACTGCAATACACATACGGGAGAAAAATTGGTTCTTCATTCCTAGTGGTGATGTCATCTCACACCATTCTGAGAACCAATAGGGTGATGTTCTGACCCCATTTTCCGTTATCACAGCGATTTTCAATTCAGTTGAGTTTGAGCAAGACTCTAGATAGGAGCATGGGTAAGAAAGGTTTGTTTATGTTCTGTTTTTAAAGGACTTTGACCATTTTATGATTGGAGAGAGAGTGCCTACTTCATAACAATATATGTATATCAGAGATTCAATTGATACATATTTATATTTTTAAAACAACATCTATTTTTTATGTCATGTTTAATTTGGATTTACTAGTGTTGATATGAACAATAAAGAATGGAATTCTGATGCAAAAGTATAGATTTAGGATTTATGTAAATTTGTTCTGCATTTTTTTCCTTTTCACAGCCATATAGCAATGGAGTGAATACATTCCTCTTTTCTCTTATGCAAAAGAAAAATAGTTTGGATATATTTGATTACTTGACCAAAAGAACAAAAAGGTTTAGCGGTCACAACGTAATATTATGATCATGTACGCCATGAGGTTTTTGATCCTCAATAATTGACTTCTATCGATTATTAAAATTAAAAATATTAATAAAATAAATTAAAAATATAAAAAGATTAAAGCAAATGAATAATTTCCACCACAACAATAATCCTGACTATGCTTTTTACCGGGAAACCATAGAAATAATAAAAGACCAATTAGCGTGTAACGGGCACAAGTCGCACGCCGATTTAGATCATGCATGGTGCCACCTCATAGAAGATCAACACAGAGGAAGGAAGATAGACCAGTTTCAACCAAAGCAGACCATGCAATAGCTACTGAGAGGGGGCGGATTTTGCCCTGAAAGGTCTATAGTTTTTAACAGAGCTTAATCAAAGGTAATTTTTATAATTAAATAAATAACAAATAGTTCATAAAGTCTAACATTCAGCAAAAGGGAACCATTTTAATAAAGAATGTAAAATTTTATTCATGATTTTGATGCATACATTTGAAATGAATAAAATAATGAAAATAATAATAATAAATTTAACTACAAAGTTACAAAAAAGTGAAACAATATATTGAGAAAATAAAATTGTATCCATGTACATAGATTCAAATAATAAAATAAATATTCAAAATCCATTAGTTCATTTGCAGTGAAAATCTCATTCAAAAAATTTGTATTTCTAAATTAGTATTTCTTTATTAAAAAAAAAAAAAAAAAGTTACTGCCATCATTGTTAATTTTGTGTGTCTGTGGTCCTTATGCACAATAAGGTCTTCAGCATGGCGAGCAGTACTGATGTTTGCAGGTAAATTATATACTAATTTAGTTAACATAAAAACCTTTAAAAGATTCACTAAAATTTATATGTTGGACAAGTCCTACAAGGATTTTCAATTACTTATTGACAAAACACAATAATTTTTTAGGCTGATTGTTGAAATGTAGAACTAGTTTACCACTGATCAAATAAATTACATTTAATTGCATATAATTGCTGAAATATCAGGGGTGAAACTACCTAGCTTGAAAAAACCCTGAAAACCGTTCCTTGCATGCAAAAAGGGAGATTTATTAATGATATATCATACGGCTAGCTATATTAAGTGACAATTGCAGACTTTGTAATACATTATAAGACAAATTGAACATTCAAAATGAGAAATTTCTGTAAAAACAAAGTAGTTTAACATGAAATTAAAAGACAGCAAAAATTTCAAAAACCATGAATTCAGGGGTAGCCCCTGAAAAGTTCCACCCCTGAAGTATACAGACATGGTACAAGCTTACAGAAAAAAGGCTGAACTTTTCACGACCCCCCCTCCTCTCGTAACTGGTATCAGGCAACTGACACAATATAAATTTTTCCATAATAAAAATAACGTTAAATCTGATTGCATACATGTACACACAATAAACAAAATCGGAACAATAAATCTTATATTGAATATCATATTATCAATGTACCTCTGGGGGTACCGGAACATGGGTCTAATTCGCTCTGATCCGGATCAAAATTCGAGTTTCTGTTGTTTGGCTGGTGCTGCCATCTTTCACCAGCTTATGGAACTAGAAGTCGTACTTCCTCCCTATGAGGCGTTCCTAATAACGGAAGACGCAACCCTCATGCCTTAAAATAAGTCCAGTAGTTCCACTACCGGGGCTCGGAATTTCCGAGTGGCACACGACAACAACAACAACAACATATTAATTATAAAAATAGATGTATGTGTTTAAAAAACAGATAAACTTATTACATATACTTGAAAATAAGTTTATTCTATAGAAGCATTGTTTGCTGAGGCAATTGATTAGCAAAATAATGTAGTTCGAGTTCATTAGGAAAATGCAGTTGAAGTGCTATTTCTTTTTCATTTTCTCCAAGTTTGAATGTGACATTTCTTGAAAGTCAATCACATAGAAATTGCTAATATTGCACAAATTCAGGCTGAACCCCCCCCCCCCCCACTACACATGTCCAAAAAGTTTTTATGCAGATTTGCATTGATCCCAAGAATAATAATTTTCAAGCTTAAAAAGGCTGAAAAGTAACATGTCTGAATATATTACTTTTTTTTTTTCCGCTGACAAATGTTGAAATGAGTGATTATTTAAACGCTAATTGACAAAATTTGCATTTTTTTTTTAAGGACCTTTTCCCAATCAACAAAATTTCTACATTTTCATTTTTTCAATCTCTAATTTATAAAGGCCACATTTTTGCAGGATCATTTTGCCACATCTAACTTAATTGACACTTAACTGCAGAAATATGCAATTTTTACGTGGTGAATTAATGACATTAAATCTTGTGATAGTCATGATAGAAAAGAAAACTGATGAGTTATTAAGTTTTTTAAGTTGCTACTTTATTTTACTTACAAGGGAAGTATGAATCAGTAAAATTGCTATTGAAACCAAACCAAGCTTAAATTAAAGAGCATGGTCAAAAACATGGAGTACAGTACAAATTTGCTGCAACAAACCCCATGGGGGTGAGATATGACCCCCTAATAGTTTTAATTATTTCTATAAAAACCAACAAAACACACATTGTAGCAGGAACGTATGGTGCAGTAGTAGCGTGCTTGACTTCTGATACAGTGGTCCTGAAATTGAGTACCTGCAAGGGCGTTCTGTAATTCGATTATTTTTTTACATTTTTAATTAAATTAAATTATTGATTTAAGAGAAAATATTTATTACATTAAGAAGGTGTTTTTTTTTTTCTTTCTTTCTTTTTTTTTTTTTGTTTTTTTGTTTTTGAGTATTCCAATTAAAAAAGTATTGACCATGAATTTAAGAAATATATATTTTTATTTGTTTTATTTATAGAAAAAAGAAAAAAAAAAAAAAATCATGTTTAAAGATACGAATGTAGTTTCTAATTTATAACAATTACGATTAAAAGTAGAAAAATCAGGAAACCATAAGTATTTTTCACAATTAGAACAAGAAATAAAAAAAAAAATAAAAAATTGATCACAATTATTTGAATTACAATTTTGTTCACTGTCAATTATTGTTCATCACGAACATTTTGTTAAATATTTGGCTTTTCATCGATATTACTAGATTTGTAAAATTCACATTTACCCAGATTTTGAATTTTTTGAGATGTAAACTAATTATAAATTAGTAAAATCATTTTGAGAAAATTTGTCATTGTGTTCAATATTATTATCAGTTCTTCCAGCACCACCCAATTTGACAGTTGTTTAATGAAATATTTGAAATAAAAGTTAAATGTGACATCAAATGACAACAGCAGTTGTTCATTCAGGATTTTTCATGCAAAAAACTGCAAGAATAAATAATACAATTGAGAGCAGACGATTAACTCTTGCTATTAATGTCATCGTGAAAAAACAGCAATTAAAAATTTACATAAAACATAATCATTAACAAAATTTTATCGGAATGTAATCATTAACAAAATCTTACCTAAATATAATATAAAAGTATTTCCTGTTAAATTATTAATTTCTTTAAGTTTAATAAATAAATAAATACATTGGTTAAAAATTAAAAAATTATTAAATTGTTTGTGCTGAAAAAAAACTTGTTTTAATATAATTAATATTTTCTCTTACAATAATGAATTAATTTAATTAAAAATGTAAAAAATAAATATTTCAGTTGAAATAAAAAATTTAAATACAAAACGCCTTTGCGGGGACATCCCAGGACCTCCGCATCAGAAGTGAAGCACGCTACCACGGCACCATCCGTTCTCACTTTTATGTGCATTTTGTTGGCTTTTAGAGAAATAACTAAAACTATTAGGGGGTCATATCTCACCCAATGAGGCTTGTTGCAGCAAATTTGCACTGTACCCAATGTTTTCGACCATGCTTTTTAATTTAAGCTTGGTTTGGTTTCAATAGCACTTTTACTCATTCATACTTCCCTTGTTAGTTGCCTCGTGATGAGTAAGTGGATTTTCTTTAGGTCTATTTGTATCAAATGTTACAGATATTTTTAGAAATTATTTTTAAATATAACACTAAATATTCATGCAGTTGAACAGAAATTTTATATTTCATAGTGCAAATAAATACTAACCTGAAGGGCAATGTTTTTGTATATACGATCAACCATATACTGAAAATATAAAAAATATATATAATTATAATATCTTAGGTATATTTTAAATAATAGATTAAAAAAAAAAAAAAAAGAGAGAGAGAAAGAAAGAAAAAATTAAATAAAATTACAACTTACATCAATAACAGTTGAAAAGACCTCCCTAAATGTCAAAGGGTGCATCATTGTATACTGTAAAATAAATACATAATATCAGTGCAACTAAATAAAATGACAATTACTTTTTAAAGGCCTTAAAAACTATTAAATTATAAAAAAAAAAAAATTTCAGAGGCAAGGAGGAAAACTGTCCCATATCACACCCACCTAAAGTTGGGGGTGGGTAATTTCCCAAAAATCTCTTTATAGTGCATATTTTACATAAACATATCTAATTGACACATAAAAAAATCGAGATCCTGACATTATTTCAATCAGAGTTATGTTTTAAAACGTGTTTTTTACCCCCACCCTGGATACATTTTTACACAAGGATACATTTTTCTGCCCCCACCTCTCAAGGGGCAGTAGGGAGGAATTTCACAAAATCCCTTTGTAGTGTGTGTTAGTTACGCTCAAGCAGACCACACATAAAAAAATGGCCATTCTAAGATAATCTGGAATAGAGTTACGCATGGAAACATGTTTTTTTGCCCCCCCCCCACCTCAACCCCTAAGGGGGAGGGAAGAGGGCGGAATTTAAAAAATATATTGTAGTGTATGTGTGTGTTGAGTATGCATAACCAATCAACATATCAAACAATCGCTTTCCTGAGATAATTTGGAGCAGAGTTACTTTTAAAAATGTGTCCCCGCCCTTAAAGGGGGAAAGGCGAAATTTCGCAAAATCCCTTCATAGTTTGTATTGCGAACGCATAATCATCCCATACATAAAAGGTCATCTTTTTAAGATAGTAAGATAGTTCAAAGCAGAGATACACATGGAAATTTGTTTTTTTCCAACCTCCCCCCCCCCAAGGGGGACAGGGTGAGATTTCATAAAATCCCTTTGTAGTGTGTATCTTGAGTTCACATAACCAATCAACGTATCAAAAAATCACTATCCTGAGTTAATTGTAAGCAGAGTTATACTTAAAAGTGTGTTTTTGCTCCCCGCCCTTAAAGAGGAGAGGGGCAGGGGGAAATTCCGTAAAATTCCCGTATAGTGCGTGTTGGGAGTACATAAACAATCCACACATAAAAATTAATCTTACTGAGATAATTTGAAGCAAAGTTATGCTGGGAAACGTGTTTATAGCCCCCCCCCCACCCCCAAGGGGGAAATAGGGGGAATTTCACAAAATCCCATTACAATGGGTGTTAGATACACGTAAATAAGCCACACACTAAAACTTGCGATCTCAGCTCCTATAGATTTCCCCGGACAAATTTTGCGGTAAAAGGGGGGGCTTGAATTTGCCCCAGTGTAACACCCCCCCACCCCCCAGTGTAACCCCCAAAATCGAAAATTGCAAAAAAACAAAAATGAGTTTTTGGAAATATCCTCAGGAAGATGCTTGGCGGTTTTTTATATCATTGTACTATTATTGGTAGAGTTTTACTCGAAAATCCATAACTGAAAATTGCTCCCTCCCCCACTTAAAAATCCCAAAATCGCTGAAAATGATTTTTTTTGTACTCAAGTCTAGTGTCCCCATCTGCGATTTCTTCACTGTAAAGTAATTTGGAGCCGAGTTATGCTTATAAATGTGTTTTTGCCTTCTGTCCCTGCAGGGAGGGGGGAAGGGAGGTATTTCGCAAAATCTTGTCTTACTGGGGGTCAGGGTCCTAAAACCAACCTGCTCACCAAAATTTGTGACTGTATCTCCCGTAGAATCGCCCTGGCCGTGTTGAGTCAATGAATCAGTGAGTTTACTCTTTTATACAGTCGAAGTTCGATAGTCCGGACTTCCATTGTCCGGAAAGCTCCATGGTTCGGACATTTTCGGATTTTAGTTTCGTTTTTGAAAAATAATTCAAAAATAATGCTAACTTTTATTTACAAAGTATTTTTGAATAAAACTGTCCGTTTTGATCTAATTTATATTATAAAGTTCGTGTTTTTACTAAAAATTTAAAAATCGAAGCTCATACAATATTACATACATCGCTATTTAAAAATGTTATTTAGTTTCAACGTAAACAATGGCGATCTCAAAATCCACGGATATAAACAAACCCCCAAGATTGATATTTAAGAAGCTTACAGTTTAACTTAGCCATTTACTTCGAAGTACATCGTTTACATTGTGTTCCTATCACATATATTTTGCCGACGTAAGTATTTATCACTCTCTGAAAGTCTTTTTATTTTTTTTAATTCTTAACTCTAATCTCACCATGTTTCTCTGTTACTTGCCGGGATGAGCAGAAGCACTTGTGGAACCGCTAGGCCCTATCACATTTCAGCCAATCACGTTTCATCTTAATGTGACGTACGCATGTGCTCTGTAGTTCCTGAATGCACATCGCAGTAAAAACGAGATAAGATTGTGGAGGAAAAAAAGATTTCAAGCCCTGGGGTGCAGCAAAAGTCTCGGACCAACCAACCATCCAACCAACGATCTTTCGGCTTCGTGATAAGATGACATTTTCCCCCGTTTCTTATCAAACTTTGATGTTTTTACTCTTTTAAAATTATTTTTAATCATAAACAGTAAATATTTTTATGTATTTTCCTTGCCTTCTAATTTCTTATTCTTTCTTTTTTTTTTTTTTTTTTTTTAATGTAAGCAACTTTTTTAAATCTAGTTTTAAAGTTTGTTATTGAGTGCGCTAGGCCTAACATGGTAATCGGCAAGTACACAGAGGTCTCCATAATTTTTTTATTATTACGTTAATCCAGAGTTATATACAAGCTGTATCAGTATATATAAAAAATATTTTAATGTGGAAACAATCGAAATGTTTTATATTTTCATGTATATTTATAATGTGTGTCAATAAATATGTAAACCAATATTTTGATGTTCATTTCTTATGCAGTTTATTTAATGTAAATCTTTTAAAGAAATTAACGTTATATTATTTATAATTTATATAGATGCTATATTTAAATGAATGCTTGTGTGTTTTATAAGATAAAAAAAAGTTTTTGGTAAGGTAAAACAGAAATAACTTGGAGTAAAATTTCAAAAAAAAGTTCTGTGGTCCGGAATTTTCCATGATCCGGAATTGCCGAAGTCCCGAGCATTCCGGATTATCGAACTTCGACTGTACATATATATTCATGTGATAAAAGAAGTGATTAAAACTGCTTCCTAAAATTCATAGAAATCAAATCATAATTCATTCAAGTTTATACAAATGTAATTTCAATATTTCCTTAATGTAAAAAACTCACAAAACGTTTTTTTTTTTTCATTGTTACTGTGTAATTACCACTCAATAAAATCAAATGTGGATCACAAGAAGAAAAAAAAAATTGGAGTGACTCCACTCAACTTTTCGAACATTAAGTAATTAACAGTTGTATAGATAAAGTAAAGTAAGAGAAGTCTTTAAATAAACAAAAGTAAAAATTATAATAAGGTGTTTCAGTAGTTTTCTCCATATTTAATTGAACACTATTATACTTCAAATAATTTAAGCCTACAGATCATAATGATAGAAAAATTTTTGTTGTGTCCCTGTAAAAGTCTATAAGTGCTAGATTCGCTAAAATTCATATAGTTCATGTGATGGTGACCTTTAACATGTGTATAAAGTTTCTGTTCATTTGAGTAAGGCATTTAGTGCTACCACACTGCTGAAGTCACCAAAATCTATGCAGTTCGTGTGACAGTGACTCTTGAATAAGACATTTAGACACTAGCACACTTTAAATAATTTGAGCCCATAGACCAAAATGACATAATTAATATATTATTAAAATTAATCTTTTCTTCAAAGAATGAAATGCAAATTAGTTTAACAAACAAGAATATAAATTAAAATAATTTTTAAATCAATTTCTCATAAAAAAAAATTAATAATTAATTATTTAAATTTTTAAAGAAATAAATCTAAGACTGAATATATGTGTGGAACTCATCCACAATCGGTATACATGCAACTTCACACAACATGAACACAATAATACATACCACACCAGCTAAATGCTCTAGTACTTCCTTCTCTTCTTTGCTGCGAACAGTTTGAATCCTTAAAACAGAAAAGGTTATTCACTTATTTAATAAATAAGATACTAACAACTGTGTAAAAAATAATTCAATGAAATTTACATAGAGAATTGGTAGTCAAAAATTGAAAAGTGAGGCTTAAAAAGATAGGCCATCTCTATATATCTGTACTGATAAGTATAAAGGATTTAAGTCGAAAAATGTTGATTTTGAGTTAAGTACATAGTCAGACTCAGAAAAAAATTCTCTATCGATTGGTATAAAGGATTTAATCCATGTCTTTGAGAAAATCCATTGGTAAAAAAAAGATTCAAATCAGAAATTTAGCATTAATCTTTGGTATAAAATATTTAATTCAATTTTTTCCCTTTATTAAATGAAGGTTACTGAATGGTATAAAGGGTATAAATAAACCTAATCCCTTTTTCCTAATTGATTCTTCTGATAAGTTTTTAGCTAGTTTAACTTTATTTTTTGTCTCCTGAAAAATCAAGAATATGGACTTAAATCCTTTATACTCATCAGTACAGATATAGTAATTAATAAATTTAGATCCATTCATCATAAGTGATGATATTTATCAGTACAAATCTCAATTTCATGTAGATTAACTTTTGGATGCCCTATATAAAATCTCACTGCATGTCTATAAATGACTGCAAAAAACAAATGTACAAGTGAATTTTGGAAAGAAAGTAATGAATGAAGATAAATGGATGAATGGGGCAAAAAGTACTAATAAGAAAATTAACAGAGATTTAAAAAATATGTATGAATGTCTCTCCCTGCCCCAAAATTGAAAACTATAAATCCATACAAGATTGATCTTGATTTTGAAACTTTTGAATCTGTGATTAAATTAAAAAATATTTAATTCAGTTTCAAATATTTAATTGAGAGGGTGAAAACAGACTTCAGTAGGCATTCTGTATTTTGTTCAGTTCTTAATGATATTACAATGGGATCCTTTTTAGGCCAAAACCTTTACAAAAAAATAAATAAAAATATGGTTTGAAAACTCCTCTTTTTTGAAGTTTGTTATAAAAATAATAATAATAATAAATAAAATAAAATAAAATAAAAAAATCTGGAGTGACTCCACTCGACTTTCCAAACATTGAGTAATTAACGGTTTTGTAGATAAATTAAAGTAAGAGGAGTTGTTAAATAAACAAAAGAGAAAATTATAATAGGGTGTTTGAGTATTTTTCTCCAAATAGTACACAATGTTTTATTTAACACTACTGAACTTTGAGCCCATTGACCATAATGATAAATTATTTTTCATTGTATCCCTGTAAAAACCTATAAATGCTAGATTCACCAAAATGCTTACAGTTAGTGCAACAGTGATTTATAATATATACAGGGTTCCCACGGCCCGATTTTTTTCAAGGACACTGCCACCAGAATAATCTTAAGATAAATTTATTACTTAAATGTGCAGTGTACATTATAGGAAATTTATTTTGAGATAATACTGGTGGAAGAATCCTTGAAAAAAGTCAGGCTGTGGGAACCCTGATATATATAATTTTTCAGCTCCATCGGATAAGGCATTTAGATGCTATCGCACTTTAAATTTTGAACCTATATGCCACAATGATAAAAAAAATTTGCATTGTATCCCTGTAAAAAGAACCATAAATGCGAGATTCTTTAAAGTTCATAAAGTTTGTGGGACAGTGACTTATAACATGTACATAAATTTTCAGTTCATTTGAATAAGGCATTTAGATGCTGTCACACTATAGGCCATAATGATAAACATTTTTTTTTTTTTTTTGTGTGTGTGTGTGTCCCTGTAAAACTCTGTAAGTGCTAGAGTCACCAAAATCTATAAAGTTTGTGTGATGGTGACCTAAAATATATATATAAATTTTCAGCTCAAACAGAGAAAGCATTTAGATGCTATCACACTTTAAATAATTTCGTCCCATAGGCCATGATGATACAGAATTATTTGTTGTGTCCCTGTAAAAAAAACTATAAGTGCTAGATTCACCAAAATCTATACAGTTTGTGCAATTGTGACCAATAATATGTGTATAAATTTTTTGCTCAATTTAATAAGGCATTTAGATGCTATCACACTTTTAAAAATTTGGCCCCACAGGCCATAATGATAGATAATTTTTCTTGGTGTCCCTGTAAAAAAACTTAAGTGCTAGATTCACCAAAATCAATAGGGTTCGTGCTACGGTGATTTACAACATACGCACCAACTTTTAGATGCTAGTGTGTTCACTCACTCACACACACATACATATATCATCGTAAAAATAGTGAAAACGGACTCATTGGACCTTGAAACGTATAGAAACATCAAAATCTCAAATTCGGATTTTTGACATGATTACAATACTTTCTTTACATATATATTCGAAAAAGTAAAAATCCACCAATGAAGTAGTTATTACTGACAATAAGCTATTAATGAAATTTTCCAGTTTTGCTCTTTACTCAATTAAATCATTCACTGATTGGAGCTGTGTGGAAGAGGTCACCCTATTACAAAAGCAGGTAAAGAATGAATAGTAAAAAATGACACATAAAAGGTTGGAAATTAAGAAAATTAACTCATTCATCTGTAAGACCAGTAATTTTAAGATTTCACCCTTCACTCATTCTATTAAACTTAAATTTGTAAAAATAAATATATATAATAAATAAATAATAATAATAAATTTATATGGCAAATAGAAAATTTACTTGCAAAGTAATTAAAAAATATAAATGAAGTCTTGTATAAATCAAAAATTTATGCTTTAATAAACAAGCTAAATGTCACATTAAAACCCGAATAAACTGCTGCATCAGAAACGCCAAAGAAAAATATTGGAAATGCATACAGCTGTTTGGGTAGCCTAAAGTGTACCGTCTTCAGTGCAAAAAGAAGCCACAGGCCATAGGATTCCTTTTTGCACTGAAGACGGTACGCTTTAGGCTACCGAAACAGCTGTATGCATTTCCAATATTTTTCTTTGGTGTTTCTGACGTAGTAGTTTATTCGGGTTTTAATATTCCAAACGCCAAGTCTCCTGTTATTAAATGGACCACTATTAATTTCGAGCCCTGATATATGTATCAGTGATACATATATACTAAAGTAAATTAGATAGGAATGACAGAAATACGTTGGCAGACAACAATTTTTCTTTTTGAGGTTTTTAACATAATTTACACACACACACACACAAAAAAAAAAAAAAAAAAGTCTCCAAAAAAGCTGCCCTATCAAGGAAAAGTTGCTTTTTAGACTATTTTTTCATTAAAAAAAAGTCTCTAAAGTCGCCTAGAGATAACAAAAAGTAGCATTTAAAAAGCCATTGGCAGCCCTGAACAATTTCTGGGCTCCTTTCACATTTTCCTTTGTTAAATTAATTATTTAACATATAATTTCCTTTGTTAAATTAATTATTTAAGTATGAGATATGATTCATCTTCTCACATTATGAAACATAATGTTAATATACTGCAAATCAAAGCAAAAAAAAAAAAAAATGTATATACATACGACAGAGTTCTTTGATTTGGCGGTTGAGGAGGGTTCTGTGAAGTAAGGGTGTAAATGTCGAGGGCTTGTAATGCATATTTGATAAGACGAATGAAAACTAAAGTTTCTTTTGGTTGAAACTGCTTATTCTGTACCATCTGGCCCTCTGAAATAACAAATTAAGAACATTCTCAAGATTTTAACATGTTATTATTGTAAAAAATGAAATAAGAAATCCAGGACTCACTGTGAATCACTGTGACTTAAAATCTGTCTAATTTTCATGCACAAAATGATACTATCCTTGATATTAATGTGAGTTTCTACATTATCATCATTTGAATCATGCTAAACATAAAAAGTGTAGAAATGCAAAAGAGAAATTTCTTTTTCCAGATTTTACAATCAATTTTTACAAAATTTTAATAAAATCTTTCATTTTACATAAAACTTCCCTGAGATTTGGAACCAATATCTAAATTCCCTAAGTATTCCAGTTTTCCTGACGAATAGGAACACTTGTTAGCAGTGGCGGATTTAAGGGGGGGGGCTAGGGGGCTGAAGCCCCCCCCCCCCAAACACTGACCTTCACTATTGAATATTGGAATTGTAAATTTTTTATCGCCCTAGACTAACACTTTGAAAAATCTTAGCCCCCCCCCAAAAGTCAAGTTCTGGATCCGCCACTGCTTGTTAGGCCAAATTGTCTACACTAGGAACTTAGATCTAGGGGGATTGCCCATTATGAGGTATATTTCCAAGGGGTCCGAAAACTTATTCATGTGAGTTTTAAAGATAACCATCTTTAAACATAGTTAAAAGCAAATAAATCAAAAGATTTTACATACTAGCCTGCAAAAACATGAAATGTTATAAATTATACTTATAATTTATTCATAAAAAATCTAATTCATAAACATTCTTCTAAACTACTATCTGATAATTTTATTTTCTCTATGTCATACTTACAAATTTTCTAAAGAAAAAATATATATTGTTCAACAATTTACATATTTTAAAATCATTACATAACTAAACAAAATGAACAAACTAAAAATTTGTTAAATTATAACATAGCTCAGCTCAACATTGGCAGAAAAGCAACAATTTTCTCTACATTAACACTGTTAACCCACTTTTAGTAGCAATTTTGTTTATAATTTTTTATATAACAGGTAGTATAATCTGCCTCATTTTTAATTTGACCATGGAATCAATTCTCGTCTTTAATATGATTATGGTATCATTCTAAATGACTACAGTTATCAGGGGCAAATCTATTGAGAGGCTTTTGAGGCTAAGCCTACCCAAAAAATATTTTAAAATTGAATAATATTTTTTTGTTAATATCGTTCTACTTTTTAAACTAAATATTACTGACAATGCTAAATTTTAAAAGGTATTTTTGTGCATTTTCTTCTTTTAATCCATTCAATTTTCGCTTCGCATTCGAGGGAGGCTTGGAAGAAAAAGCCTCCCAAAGTAGCTTTTTTCTACCTTTTCGGATTCGGAACTTTAGGGTCAAAGATGAAATGACGCATGCGTATTGGCGATTATTCTGAAGATCCAAGCAGGGTTCATACTCATAAATGGGAAAAAAAACTCCCTGAGTTCCCAGATCATTTTCAAGATAATATTAACGACCTATTACAAGAAATGCTCCTCTAGACAGGACAAAATACACAGCTACCTTCCACGGCATGGTGTAATATTACTGTCGACCACGACAGAAATTCAGGTAGAAACCATTGTTTACATGCGTATTTGTGTAACTGTTACATTAACTGTGATCTAGCAATAAATAATAGCTTGTTCTTGTGTAATGTTTATGGATTATAAATTGAAATTTTAAAATGTTTTTATTTAATTGAATTGCATAAAGGTGTTACAACAAGTTAATTAACTTAGTGACTGGTCTAAATGGATTTACGCAGTACGATATTGCACTGTCACTGATTTAATTAACAAAAATAAGAGTATTTAACATGTTCTTCATGAACATCCATAACAAACATAAACTAAATGATGACTGTAAATGTATACAGCAAACAAAAGAGGATGAATAATGATATAAAATGGATTAAAAATGACGCTGTATAAAAAAATAACACAGATTCAATACGATGGATCAAAAATAAGAATAGAAAATAGGTTATTTCAGCAATCGCTCTAGATAAACAAGACTTCGTCTGCTATTTGTTTTTCCTCTATCATGTGACCTCTGACGTCAGGTGGGAAGAGCCCATTTGTTTCCTGCTATTAATTTTCACCAAAGACAACAAAAGTAGGCCATCTGCACTCGAATGAATTCCACTGAATTCTAAGCTGTGCATTTAACAATGAGAGATTCTGTAACAAGCTGTGGAAAACTATTCTGAAACATGCAATATTAGTTCTCAAGTGTATATAATCCTAATAAGGTGACTTTTGTGGTTGGAATAATACAGAGTTCCCACTCAATTTCAAAAATAAAATTCCCTGACTTTTCCAGGTCTATATTTAGAAAATTCCAGTCACAAAATTTGGTTTGTGACATAAAAAATAGCTAACGGTATGAAACAAAACATAGCTTGCGACATAAAACACAACATATTCATTCACGTGACTTGCGATATAAACTGAATGCTCAAAAAAGCATTTTCCAGGTTTATATCATCATTTTTCCAGGTTTTTGAGCAATAATTATATTTTCCCCTGATATTTCCCTGACTTTTTTCAGTAATTTCAAATTCCCTGACTTTTCCCTGTTCTCCCTGACCTGTGGGAACCCTGAATAGTTTTCTGGGCTTGTTTTCACAGGGTTCATACTCAAATACGGGAAAAAAATTCCCTGTTTTCCCTGAGTTCCTAGACAATTTTCAAGAAAATATTAGCAACATATTACAAGAAACACTGCTCTAGACGGGACAAAATACAGCTACTTCCACTATATGATGTCATATTACTGCCGATCATGATAGAAATTCAGGCAGAAATCATCACAATAATTAATCATTTAAATTTTGATACGAAGCTAAACAAGAAAAACATAACTTGAGAGAAAAAAAACATTTGTTTTTCCAGGTTTTATAACTGATTTTCCCTAACTTTTAATGAAAATTTTTATTTTCCCTGATTTTTTTTTAACAAATTCCAAATTCCCTGAGTATTCCCTGTTTTCCAGGTTTTCCCTGATGAGTATGAACCCCATTTCAGGAAAGTTCATTTATTGGAAGCTGCTTGTTTATTTACAAACCAATAACCCCATACAAAATGTCAATGTTTCCTTAATAATACATATATTTCAATGAATGTATAAGTAAGTCTTGAGGTGTCCACATCAGACTTTTTTTTTAAAGGAAAGTCTGCAATGAACCAACCTGTAACATTATAATCAAAACTGAAGTTTTAACTCTTTATCATGCTTCCATTTTGACTTTTGCATTACCCATGCCCCACTATTATCATTATTATTATTTTTTTAATAGACATTGTTCCAGTTAATTATGGATGGAGTAATTATAGGGCTGTGCCGATTAATCGATTAAAAATTTTCAAAATCCGATTAAAATTTTAAAACTACGAATTAAAGTAAAAATGTTATTCTGCCTACAAAATATTCTTTCACATATTTTGCTAACAAACATTTTAAGAAACATCCATCGAATAATGAAAAAGCAAAAAAAATTACGAAATAAAAAATAAATAAAAACAAAACCTTTCAAAAGAAGTTGTTGCACTTTTGTTGATAGAGAAAAGGGGGAGGACAGTTATTAAAAAAAAAATGCCGCTTCATGTGCATGCTGGAGCAACACCAACTGTCTGTAGCCTTCTACAGAAAGTGTTGGCTAGGGTAATAGTATTCTCAGAAACAACAAGATTTCAAAAAATGGAAATGCTAAAGATTTAAAAAAAAAAAAAAAAAGAAGAAAAAGAAAGGATTGCAATTTCCACTATCCCTCTGATGGGGGAAATGTCAACAGAGTTTCACAGTATCTTCAAGCGTTTATTGATTGTCTGTTCATAATTGCTGATAGTAACTATTGAAGTAGAAACAGAAAATAACATTCTGTGTTCTAGTCCGAAGTGACTAAGAACTTAAGGATTTTTATGATAATGATATGGAATTTTGAGAATTCATTTAAAAATAGTGACAAGTGAGGGGGACAAGGCCTGCAAATAAATATAAAACTAAAATATTTGTAAATTCATTCAATGTTTCTTTCAAAATGAATCGAGAAAAATTAATTTATAAAAAAATAAAATTGAATAAGTGAAAATATTTATATAAAATTAACACTTAAAGTCACCAATTATTACTCTAAAAATTGATTTAAATTTCAATTATAAAACAGATATAATTGATTAGACAAAAATTTTTGAAAAAAAAAAAAAAAAAAATTTTTTTTCAGTCAAACTTATGAATATATATTATATACACAATATGAGAGTTTTATTCATCATTGAAATAAAATTATATAAAGAAAAATGAAAACTGATTAAAAATCCGATTAATCGACTGATTAATCAATTAATGAACTACGATTAACCCAGTTAAAACTCTTAATCGATTCCCACCCCTAATTAATTATATAATCAAATAAAAGATAAAAACATCTCCTTTATTCCAATTCATCAAAAGTTGTTTCTAAGCAAATTTTAGAGAATCTGAATTGTTCCACTATCATCACTCTCAAAGTATAACTAATCGGTCTTGTACTTACTTTCTGTCATTTTTTCCAGCTACATTAAAATTTCAAATTCTGTTGTTTTTAATACAATAATCTCTGCTGTTAAGAAACTTCCTAATATATTAATACTAGCAGGCAACGCCCGCTTCGCTGGTCCCTATTTTTAAATGAATCACTCTAATTACTGAATTCTCAAAATTGCATTCATTTTTATCACGTGAAAAGAAAAGAGAAACAAAATCTGATTAGGAAAAATGTCGCACCGGGTTCTCACTGCCATCGGAAAAAATTCCCAAAATGCTCTAACTCTTATTTCTATTATTTTCCCCCTTCGCCCCCCCCCTCCCGTCTATCCTAATAATTTTACAAATTCGAAAATATCCGCAATCGATTTGTAGGTATCAAAAACCACTATGCACCAGTTTTGAACTATCTATCTCTATTTTTATTTTTTGGCCCCTCCGTTCCCCCCCTTCCCGCCCCTCCCAATAATTTAAAAAAATCGAAAATATCCGCAATCGATTTATAGGTATCAAAAACATCTATGTACCATTTTTGAATGATTTAACTCTATTTTACTTTTTTTGCCCCTCCACCCCCCCCCTTCCCGGCCCTCCTAATAACTTTACACTTTCGAAAATATCCCCATTTGACTTGCAGACCTCTAAAACCTATCTGTACCAATTTTGAACGGCCTAACTGTATTTCTATTTGTTTTTGCCCATAGCCCCCCCTTACCGCTGACCCCCTTACCGCCCCACCTAATAATTTACAACTTCGAAAATATCCGCAATCGATTTATAGGTATCGAAAACCTCTATATACCAATTTTGAACGATCTAACTCTATTTTTATTTTTTGCCCCCCTCTCTCCCCTACCCCCCTTCCTTCCCCTCCTAATAACTTTACACAATAGAAAATATCCTCATTTGACTTGCAGGCCTCTAAAACCTATCTGTATCAATTTTGAACACCCTAACTGTATTTCTAATTGTTTTTGCCCCATAGCCCCCCGCCCCCCCCCCCCTGCTGCCCCACCTGGGGGCTGAATTTCTAAAATTCCAGAAATTGGTTTTTAGATATTTGCATTAGCTATATTTTAGAGCAAAAATTTCACGTATATCTATTTTTTTTGTTTCAGATATATAGGATTATGCGAAATCACGTTTTACGCATGTGAAATCACGTTTTTCCCCCCCGCCCCCCTTGGGGACCGAATTTCGAAAATTCCAGAAATCGGTTTTTAGACATTTGTATTAGCTATATTTTAAAGCAAAAATTTTACGGATATCTGTTTTTTTGTTCGAGATATAAGGATTTTGTGAAATCACGTTTTGCCCCCCCTCCCCCCCTTGGGGGGCGAATTTTGTAAAATCGCTTCTTAGTGGATGCCTACGTCATAGAAAGAACATTGTCACGAAATTTCATGCTTCTAGGTCCAGGGGTTTGGTCTGGGTGTTGATAGATCACCCCCTCACTCACTCAGGAAGTGTTCTTTTATATATATAGATTTGTCAGTTATAGTATAGTGGGACTAAAATAAATCAGAGTGAGTGAATTTCACAAGCATTTAAAAAAAGTAACTTAAGTAACCATAAAAAGTAACCATTGCCGGTTCGCACACACTGTGAGGACGACTTGCCATATACATTTTCAGTAGATGAATTTTTATTTTAACTTGAATGATACTGAAAGTCAAAGAAAACGAAAAAAATACAACCTGTAGCTGGAGATCTTGTATTCTCTATAAAGCAAAGCATTTTTATTATCTGGACTCATTGACAACACCTTTATTCAGCAGACACTTCTTTATTCTCATGTAGAAAGGGTTGACAACATTCCAAATATTCCTTTTGTTCAAAACGGGTGTATCAGGAGACAACTGCAATTCAAACACACTTGGGATGGTGTAAATGCATCTTTTAAATTCCTTCCTCAACCTGGACCTCCAAACCAACACGCTCCCAAGCTGAAAAAAACTTCGTGGACAACTGACACGATCTCACACACAGCGTGACGATCCCGGAATCGCTACTGTTAGGAATAACAGCTATAGGTTTTTCTATAAAAGTTCTTGCCATTTATTGTCTTGGTTTAAATAATTTATATTAAACTTTATAACATTTGTTTAGATCAATAATTCATTAATTAAGTTATATCAAAACACAATGTTCTATTATATAAATTAAATTATAAATAATTTTTGAAAAGACTTTTATTAAAATATTTTTGATAACTTACTTAACTTTTAATTTCATTGAATTCTTTTCATCTGTCTGTCATTTAATCAAAATCACTTATTTTATAGTCTTCAGTAAGTTAGCTTCTGTGGCATAAAATGTAAACAAACTTTCACATTCACTTCACTAAGTAAAAAGTCATAACTAATTGTTTTCGTTCGTTTCCGTTCGTGTGACGATGACGTCAATCTGTTTTTGATCAGTCATGTTTTTTTTTTTATGACTTCAATTAATTTAACTGTTTGTTTAACGTTATGCTTATGCATATTAATTTGTCTGGCACATATAAATAGATCGTTTTACACAATGTGGGTGCTTCATTTCTTCATTTCTTTTTCTTTAGGAGCTGGTCTCTTAATTTTAAACAGTAAACGGCAATTATAATCTAAATTTAATCTTCTATAAAGAGTAAAGTAAATTTTGTTATGTGTTTGACAAGCCTTCAATAGATATGTTTCTCTTTTGTGAAAAAGTTGTTTTGATACATGTGGTCTCCAGCTGATGTTACAAGTAATGTTGTTTTTGAAGTGCTAATATTTTATTCATAATATCATCTGTTTTGAATCATCAATAAACTTTGTTTGTTGTAATATGAATCGTCTTTATTTCAAGAACACTTTTATTTATGCTTCAAATTAACTCAGTTACGCTTTTCATCTGCTCAATAGTTTAAACTCTGCAAGTCAAGATTATTTATTTTAAAGAGATTACATTTTATTAATTAAACATTTGGCATCTCCTTCTTTGACAGATAACAGCTACCGCGCCCCCAACCGGGAAACGCGACAGCGGCACAAAAAAACAAGACCATGGAGTCAAGCAGAAGTGGAGGAAAGGAGAAAACGCACAACCGCGCGCATGCCACGCATGCGCTGAAACGAAACAGGCGGTTGAGCCAATAGGAAAACTATTAAGGTCCAAAAGACTGTAAACACACGGAACATCACAATCAAATCTAAAAACATTGATTAAAGGTGATTATCTTTAACAATTTAAATGATAGCTTCTCAAAGTAAGATTTTTAAGTTAAAAACGATAATTAGGTAAATTTAAATTACATTGTAAACAACCAAAGAAAAAAAGATTTTAAATTACTGACAGTAAAGTTATAACATAAACAATGAGTCCTAAAAATGAAAGGTAAGATCTAAAATATGTCATCACATCTGCTATTCATAACAATCAATTCAAACCAATTTAATTATTTTTCATGACACAATTAAGCATTACCTGAATTCAGAACTTTACAAGTAGTTATTCCCCAAGTGATTGTTTTTACTCCACATACCAGTGTCTTTACTAGACTTCTGCAATCAGCAACAGTATAATTGGATGCTTGTGATACTGGAAATCCAAATTTTGCCTAATAAAAAAAAAAGATATACATTTGTTTTTAATATAAAGTACACAAAAGACAAAGAAACTTGATAACATGAACTCAAGAATATTACTCATAAATGAATTAAAGAAATTTCAATATGAAGGATAACTCTCTTCTATAGCATCAATAAAGAAAAAAAAAAAAAAAGAAAGAAAAAAGAACTCAATTCATTATATACTTTTATCTAATAACAGTTAAACATTTGAAAAATTATCAGCGATTGTAATGAAATGCTTGCCCTCTGGTGGGCTAAGGTGAAATTACAATTACCATGAATAGCTTTCGGCTTTCGTCGAGATGCCACTGCTTGCCGATGTTTAGTTTCATATATATTTATTGAATAAAAATGAATAAATCCGGTATAAAAGATAACACATACTGTTGTGTGTTACAGTGTAACTCCAAAGGATCATGAAATCCAGAATCAAGCTTCCATTTATTTCCAAATGACAAATTTAAAATTTCAGTTGCTTCGGCTAATGGAAGTAAAGAATTAATCAGATGATTTGAAACTAATATTTGTTCAGCTTCAGTTAAAAATCTACTTCCGATCGAACGTTGAATAAACTGAAATGTTTTTTCCGAAAGCAATCCATTTTCCATGATGTAATGGCGGAGAAATTATAGCAGCACGAATATTAAGTAGTAACACAAATAGAACAATAATAAATACACGTGGCTATTATATTTACTAACAACAAAAGCTGAAAAAGTGCCATCTATCAATCATTACAAACGCGGATTATCAAAATTACCTAAAAATATCATCTATGTTGCAATTTTGGCTATAAACTACTTACTATTTAGTTTCAAAGGAAATTATTTAATAAATTTTACTTAAAAAATATTTCAGATACGGTGCAAATACAAGTTTTAAAATGGGTTATATTTATGCCAAATACTGATGTTATTGGTAACTGGTGTTATTTATAATTACAGTCAACTCTCAAAAATCCACAACCCTAAAATCCACAATTCTCTAAAATCCGCATATCATTTGCAATGTAAACCAACGTTGTCACAACTGATTTGTTGATTAGTGGATTGCAAAAATGCAGCTGTATTAGGAGAGAAATCAATTATTAACTTGTGCTGGTGAATCACCAATCACTCAACATGTTACAGAGGAGGAAAGGATAAGTGTAATTATATATATTTATCAAAAAATAAATCATATTAATTTAAAGGAAGAAGGAGAAAGACAGTTTTCATGAAAGATTTTCTCTCATGAAAATAAATATTCAAACTTTCTTTTAGCACAAACTTATGTGATTGACCAAGATTGCTGACTTTTTTGCAGGTTATAGGAAAATAAATATGTATTAATATTCTTATTTAAACTACTATTGATCAGACTTTTCAAAAATCTAGATAATTTGCAACTATAATATGATGTATAAAATTTGTTCTTTAAATTAAAATTTCATGAAATATTTGTACTTTTATTAGGCATACTTTAATTCAGCATTGTATGTATAACATATAAATTGTTTCTTAAAGATTTGCTACTCAAATGAGGTTCTAAGATGTAAATAAAAGAAATTATTCTAAAATCTGCAAAATTCAGAAATCCGCAAAACACTTTGTTTTAAGCTGTGCAGATTTTTGATAGTGTACTGTATTTAGAAAGGATTTTGAGAGTACTGGAAAGTAATGGCAGTCTAGTTTAAAGGACTGCAATCCCTTGATTCAGCAATCTACACCATTCCATTTCAAGTTTGGATTTGTCTTGGATTGGCATTAACACTATTTTTTGTATTATACACTTTGTTTAAAGCTGCATTTGCGCTCATACAATTTGTATTATTTCTGTAATTTCTCTAATTTTTTCAATATGTTATTTACTGATTTAAAATTTATATTATGATTCTTGTAGTGTTGTGAGATCTGGTTTCTTTACATTAGTGTATTTCATCCACTGATGATTTTTTTTTTTTTTTTTAAATCTTATTGGTCATTGGTTTCAGTGATCTTGTATCTGTTGCTTGGCTTCTACTATGCTTAATAGATCATCTTTATTATATTTACATTTAAAATTGAACCTGCTGCAATTGCGCATAAATTTTGAATTATTTTGTCTTTAATAAAACTTGTTGCTTTATGTCATTTAAATTGTCTAGTATATGAGTTTCATATATTTGGATTTGTCTTGGATTGGCATTAACACTATTTTTTGTATTATACACTTTGTTTAAAGCTGCATTTGCACTCATACAATTTGTATTATTTCTGTAATTTCTCTAATTTCTCTAATTTTTTCAATATGTTATTTACTGATTTAAAATTTATATTATGATTCTTGTAGTGTTGTGAGATCTGGTTTCTTTACATTAGTGTATTTCATCCACTGATGATTTTTTTTTTTTTTTTTTTTTTTTAAATCTTATTGGTCATTGGTGTTTCAGTGATCTTGTATCTGTTGCTTGGCTTCTACTATGCTTAATAGATCATCTTTATTATACATATATTATATATAAATGATAGATATCGTAGTAAAATTTAACCTTAAAATTTAGCAATTAATAGACACAAAACATTACCAACACAACAAAAATAGAACTGATTGTAACATATAGGTAAGACTGATACAAAAATGTTGCTATACAGATTAAGAACCAATAAGAGACAAAATCAATTTAAATTACTTAGGCCGACATGAATAATAATAATAAAAAAAGGACCATTAAACTAAATGACAGGGAAAGTAAAAAAAAAAAGGACCACAGAAATAATAATCGGATAAAAATGCTTAAAATTTGAACTATAAACTCTGCAGGGGGCATGTACTTCATAAAACAATATAGCTAATCATAACAATTTATATTGTTTCAGCCCAATCGAGGCAGCAAAACCATTTTGAACGAGAAATTAAATAATTTATTAAATAAGATCATCATATATATAGTGGGTGATCAAATTACTAGAAATTTTTATTATTTGAAAATTTTTTCAATTTTCTAAAAAATTACAAGGCAAATGATCTGGAACTTCAGAAATGCAAAGAACATTTAAACACTCACATTTTGCACTACTGATTTATCCCAGAATGCAATTAAGGGACCAACCGCAAACTGAAGAAGAGCATAAATACTTTGGATAACCCTATATCATAAAAAGCTAGAAATGACTTGTAACTTTAACACATTGTTGCACATACTATGTATAATATTCATATGCTTTGTTGTGGGAATTGCACAATTATTTAGACAGATATAAATCTTTTTTTCAAAAATTATTAATTTTTTTGGCAAGTTTTTTGGATTTCCATAAAATTTTACAAAGCTTGCAGAAAAATTGACAAAACAATAGAGAAACATAAAATTCACAGGTGTAATATTCGCGCAGATTGAGCCTTTAAAGTAAATATTTTTTTTACTGTGCATCATGCACTAAAGATAGAAAAAATTTTATTACATAAATTGAAAGCCAGACATACTAGGCAACTTTTGTCAAAAGTCCATTTGAATAGAATAAAATTTAAGCAACTTGTTGCCAAAAAAAAATGAGCTAAATTTTAGACATTTCTCACAGTTAAAATTTCGTAAGGTGTTTTTCACATGCTGCATATTTAATATGAAGATCCAATTATTTCAATTACATTGCAAAAGTTCTTTTTTGCGATAAACCTCTTATGAACTCACAAATTTTAGTAAATAAATAAAAATATTTTAGAGTTACAAGCCTATAAGGAGTTTTTAACAAAAAAAACTTTCACAACGAGGTTGAAATAATTGGATCTTTAAACTAAATATATGGTGAAAAACCCCTAATGAAATTTCAACTCTGGAAGCTACCTAAAATCTAGTTCATTCTTTTGCTGATAATTTGCCTAATTTTTACTCTTCTCTGTTATTCGGCTTGGTGTTAATTGATAGAGTTGACAGATGTGCCAAATTCTGTCCAATTGGTGCGTTAGATTGGCAAAATCCCGAGCTAGTTGTAGGACCCTTTTCATGATACTCCAAACATCCTCAGTGGGAGAGAGATCCCAGGACTTTGTTGGCCAAAATAATGTTGGACAAGCAAGAAAACAAGCAGTAGAAACTATCTCTGCGAGCAAGTGAGCATTATCATGCTGAAATATACGATCAGGATTGCTTCATATGAAGGGAAATACAATGAGACATAGAATGTCGTCGACGTACCGCTGTACTGTAGAGATGCCACGGATGACAACCAAAGGATACCTGCTATGAAATGAAATGACACCCCAGACAATCATTCCTGGTTGTCGAATCGTACGGCTGGCGACAGTCAGGTTGGAATCCCCCCCTTTTTCGGGACGTCTCCACTGCTCATCAGGGCTCAAATCGAGTGGGACTCATCACTGAAAACAATTTTACTCCATTCAGTGACATTCCAGTTCAAACTATCCCGATATCGCTGCAAATGTGCTTGTCGGCAAACAAAGTTTAATAGTAGTCTGCACAAGGAGCTACTGAGTGTACACTGTGAGCTCAACCCCATTTCTCTGAGCCACCTATTAATGGTCTTTGAAGTCACTGAAGTACCAGTTGCACATAGGAACAATGATAATGATGAATTGGAGCTTTGAGTACCGCTATGACGACTAATTGGTTCTCACGTTCTGTCCTCTCTTTAGGACGACCGCTTCCATAGTTCACCAATTCCTGTCAATATCATTTAATAGTGGCATTGCTCCTATCCAACAGTTCGCAGATTAGACCAGCCAGCTTCTTTGAGTCCAACTACACACCTCTCTCAAATGCTGATATCTGCGCATAATGTTTGCGCACCTGTATGCAAGGCATAGTTTCTGTCTTTCTGAGTAGACAGAATAAAGTTCTTGAAGAATTTATAACCTGAAATCAAAGTTTCTCATTTTTAATACTCTGCCAATTGCACAGTTAAGATGAGCTGCAGTATCACATGCTCATTCGATGGCAGCCAAACTTTAATATTTTGCATTTTCTATCCAAACCTGTATGCATGTCAATTTGTGTCCAGTTTGCATTACTCCTTCTTGGTGTGTCGTTTTTTTTGTTATAGAGTTTATATATGAAAGGATAGAAAAATTAAAATTAATTTTTTTTTTTTTTTTTCAGATAATTGTAGAGTGGAAGGCTGATTTTTTATACCAACTATATGAAAAATACCAGAGCCGGGAATCGAACCCGGGCCTTCCGCTTTACGTGCGGATGCTCAAACCATTGAGCTACCCTGGCTGATTACCAGCTAGGCATTTCTCACATAACATTCGTTGGCAAAGTCACCGAGTCACCAAAATACCTAGCTGGTAATCAGCCAGGGTAGCTCAATGGTTTGAGCATCCGCACGTAAAGCGGAAGGCCCGGGTTCGATTCCCGGCTCTGGTATTTTTCACATAGTTAGTATAAAAAATCAGCCTTCCACTCCAAAATTTTCTAAAATGAACTTTCATGGTTGATGAATAAATTTCTAAATTAAATTTAAAATTTTTATTTTAAATTAATATTGTGTGGTATTTAAATGAAAACCCTACTCAAAATTCACAACTTGAAATTAATTCTGTAATTTCTCCTGTAAAGTTAGTTTCCCAGTAAAGCACAATCATAGTGCAAAAGTCAGAAAATTGAACAGCTTTTAGAAGAAAAGTTGCTGAATGTGAATTGTATGCAATTTTCCTTTTCTTGCAGTTAAATAATGCATATTAATTAAATCTGATCTCTGGGTCTAAGCTAAACTGTCAATCATTAAATTAAGAACCAATAAAAGAGTGTAGGAGGAAATTAATCTTTGCACCAAAATAAGGAATATTTAAACAACTGCATGTACAAATCGGCACCTTTTTGCATGTTGTTCCTCTTTTAATAAACCCAAGCCAAATATCACTCCAGGCTGAGATCAGAGATCAGACTTCCACATGGTAATGAGATTGTAAAAGCGACGTCATCATCTTTACTTGGCTGTCATCTGAATGTTCAACCTGCTTCATGGACTTGATGACATGAAATAAACTATAACCTATCCAAGAGTATTCAATAAAAAGCTTCGTTAATCAATCAGATTCTTTAATTAAGAGAAAACACTTTGGAGACAACAAGTTGGTCATAAATAGCGTAACATACATATATACATATAATTTATTTAAATGTAGTGACTAGTAAAGCAAAACCTGTCAGATATAAATATATATATATTTTTTAATTTCCTATTGATTGGTTAAAAATAACCCTCCATGTGTACAAAAATACAAAATTTTGCCCTATGCTGTCATATTATGAAAACACAAAATGACAATATCACCTGTTGAATGATGTGCATTAAAATTTGATAGAAACCATTTATATCAGTTTTTTTTAATAAATTCAGTGATTTCTTCTTATGAATTTAGAAGAAAGAATATATATACAGTCAAGGGCCAACAATTTTTGTCCATATTAACGAGAGTCCATTATAACAAGAGTTCATAAACTAAAGTTCCATGTTAGCCCCTACAAGTACAGTAATGCGTAATTTTGAATGTTTGTGGCTTGTGCACTTTTCTCCTCTAAAGTGTAAACTTTGAGAAGGCTGAGCTTTATAAAAAAAAGACCTCTTTCATCGATGTTAAATATGTTTTTAGCTTTGATAGTTTGTAGTCTTTGATAAGGCATGACAAATTCTCTTTCCACTCTTTTATGTTTTCTTCTGGTACATTTCCGATAACGAAATCCTTTGCTATGTCTCCACAATGGAAGTGGAGACAGGTGCAAATTGTTGACTTGAACTGTCACTGTCAATCAATACTGTTTACCGTCCACGGTGCAATAGCACAGAGTGAAAGAGACTAACCGTTTTATTATTGCACATTTTCATGTTTAAAAAGAAAAAAAAAAAAAAAAAAAAAAAACTTTGAAAAAATTTTGGGAACTGACTCTTTTTTGAAGAAATTAAGCTTTGAGGGGGAAAAATGTCTGTCTTAATGAATAAATTGTATGTATAGAGCGATGTTTATTCCATGCAATTCCTATAGGCCTTAGCCAGGGATTCTGTTTTTGTACATAATAATGAGAAATCCATCTTAAACAGGGCCGTCTTAACGAGAGTTCACTGTATTTAGTTTGTTTTGCAGGCTGTTAAGGAAGTCTGGAAGAGAGAGAACTTTTTTTTGTTAATCTATGGCTTCTGGAAAATTATCATTACCTTTTCTTCTCTTCCTTCGAGGAAATATAAACTTTTTACTTCCTCTTTTGGTTCTGTTTTTATTTCCACGGGTGCACCAGCATTGCTTGGAGCAGAAGGAGGTTGTGCAGGTATTACTAAAGGATTTTGCATAGAATTAGTTAATTGTTGTTGCTGCTGTCGCCTGTGGGGTGAGAAAAATAGTATATTATAGCTATATTTTATAAAAAATTTCTAAAAGAAATTAATTTTTTTAATAATTAGAAAAACAAAATCTCATAAAAAAAAATAATTCTAAATGATTGTGATTGAAACAAACTGAAATTGGCCTTTAATGAAATAAATAAAAATATACTGAGAGTTATAACACTAAACAAATTACATATAATAAAGGTAAAATTAACAAACTTTGAATATTACTGTGAAATAACTACAAAATTGCAGTAAAAAAAAAGTAAAATGTAAGAGAAAATTAAAAAAAAAAAAAAAAAAAAAAAAAAAAAAAGAGTGATCAATGGCAAAAAAAAAAAAAAAAAAAATCCAGGAATGAAACCAATCAACAGGCAAAAATCCTGAATACTGCTACTCATATACAGAATAAATGGTGAAATGACACTTATTTTCACCCTTGAAATTCTTCTCGGAAGCATATTTGCAAAATAAAAATTCTTTTAATTAAATAGAAATATTAGTTCCCCATCATACAATAGGTATGGGGAACTTAGGTAATCGTGAAAATTTTCGACCTCGTTTTTTTTACTTTTTTACACGTTTTCAGGTGTGAGGAATCCGAAAATGTCAAAATTTGTATGGTGTCTGTCTGTAGGATGTCTGTTAGTGTGTTAGTCTGTTAGTGGGTTAGTTCAAATATTTCCTTACCAATTCACACACTTCAAGCTTTTTCTCTTTATATTTTTTCCTAGTGAAGATTTTCAAAATATGCGATTAGTCAGTCATAAATTAGCAAAATTCTAATTTTTGATGTCTGATTACTGCAATATGCAATTTTCACATCAAAATTTACTTAACATATAAAATCTCTTTTTTTTTTTTTTTTTTTTTTTTTTTGTAATGAAGGATTTGTTTTGATTTTGCTAATCATTGTAAACATCTATTTTGAGTTTCCTGATTTTTGTGAGCAATCTTTTGTTAGATCAACAATGATTTTTTTTTTTTTTTTTTTTTTTTTCTTTCAGGGTTCACATTAGAGGGTGGGATTGCAAAAATTGCTTAAAAATATTTTGTAAGGGGGCTTTTTTCACAATTTTCTAATATTGTTCATAGACTAATTCAACCTCTTTTAGTTGCTTTAGGTAAAAATTTGTTAAGAGAATATAAGTGCGAAGATGTGGGATATTTTTATTAATGGCCCTCTTCACTCACTGCCGCCGGAAGTCGAAGCTAATGTTATTCCATGGGAAATTTTTCTTTATAAATAACTTATTAACTAATACATATTTTTAAATCTGTTTTCACATTCTGCAAATTCCCAGCTGTTCAATGGACAGACCTTTTTTAAAAATGTATTTTTTTAATTTTTTATATTTTATTTTGAAGCTGCAAAATACGAATTTTCAATATGTGAAATTTTTTCATATTTTCTGAATGTGAAAACAGAATTTAAAAATATGTATTAATTAATAAGTTATTTGTAAAAAAAATTTTCCCATAGAATAACATTGGCTCTGGCTTCCGGCGACAGTGAGTGAAGAGGGCCGTTAACAACTCTTTGAGTATTCAAAAGCAAATTGCAAATAAATTGTGAAGCAGATTAAATGATAAGAACTTTTGTAAATAAATCACTCTGCATTTCTGTTCAAAATTTAGATTCTAAATATTTTAATTTTTGAAGAAGTGAACCCTATTTTTTTTATCTCAATGTATTTTTAGATTTCAATTCAATCCATTTCCAGTTTGAATTTTTACAAAATCCTCTTTTAAACCTTTGTCTGTTAAACAGTTTTGTACTTTTTCATCATTATTTAAAAAAAAAAAAAAAAAAAAATCAAAAACAAATTTTTTTGGACTGGATATTCCCAGCCGTGTAAGTTTAATTTTGGGTACAAATCTCACCATCCTACACTGAATTTTAAGTCCAGCCCATGACATGAAAATAGTGACAAATTGCTTAAATAGAATAATTTTAATAGTAGCAGAGTAGATATAACACCGTTACTGTTAAATTACAAAATAACAACATAAATATTCTTTTTATATATAAGATACACTGTTTTTTAAAAAACGATTTGTTAATAGCAACTAGTATATAACTAGTATATAACCTCGTCAAAAATGACGGAATGTGAAATCAATTAAGGTAGTGAATCAACGAATACTTTGCCTGCTTCGCTGGTCGCTCTATTTAGAGGGGACTAATGTGCAAGTTGCACCTGACAGGACCAATATGCAAGTTGTACCTGACGGGACTAATGTGCAAGTTGCACCGAACAAACAAACTATTTCTTTTAATGAAAATACCTACATAACTCAGTACTTATTTTGCTTCCTTCTTCGACTTGTTTTAATAAGTATTTTTTATATGCATGGGCAAATTTAATATTTTTAAATTTTTTGCGTGAAAACATTATTTCATCTTATGCCTCCCCCCCCCCCTAAATATATATATATATATATATATATATATATATATATATATATTAATAACTGGTAATTTTTTTTGGCAAATAAGGTACAAATGAAAGGTACCATATTTGTAACAAAGTAACCTTAGGTACCTTATTTGTAACCTTTTTTATTTTAACTAATTTGATAAATATGACGTCACAATCAACTGTTTGTTTATATCAGGCAAGTACATTATCATGATTGCAAGAAAATGATGTAATAAGTATTAGCCCATAGTTTTTATGATTGAATTTTATATTACATTTTAATTTTATCCTCCATGATTATTTTAGAATTGCAATGGTAGTTATAGACTTTCGTTGAAATCTTTTTACATATTGAGATTAAGGGAAAAGTGCAAGCACAAAAAATGTTCAGTTTTGAAAGATCTTTCTAATGATGTAACATTTATGCAGATTAATAAAAAATAAAAATACATAGCATTTCTAAGGGGGAAAATACGGCTACCAAAAGTCTCTGTTTTGAAGCGGTCCAAACCGGAATCGTTCCTGACAGAAGATGGTCATTATTCAGAAAGCTTGAGACCTGGGATATTCTAGATAAGGGGTTTTTCCATAATTCGGAACACTTTATTATACGCATAAAAATGGTACAAAATAATTTCATAAATAGCAGTGATAAACATGAATAATATATATAAAAACTTTTCCTATATATTTGTTCATTTAATAAATTATTTCCACAAAATAAAAAACATTCTTAATTAGAATTTTAAACTATAAATAATAATAAATAAAAAACAAATAAACATATATAAAATTTAATTTTGGACCTGAGAGTAAAATCCTTTCATTTGGATTTTGCAAACATTTCTATGATATTTTTTTGCTTATGTGTGTCTTTGATACTAATTTTTGTTTCAAATATTTTTAGCACATAATTCTAAATATTTTATGAAATGAATTCTAAAAATAATGAAAATTTATAAAAACTATTTAAAATAATTATAACAATTGAGACTTCATGCATGCGACCTGAGTTCAAGGATAAAATTCATCTGCTATTGGGCATTTATTGGGCAAATATGTGTTATTAATGTTTATCTATTAAAAAATACCATAAAAATTTATTTTTTAACCTAAAGTTGCAAAATTTTCAGTAATTGTTTGGACAATTTTGTGCTCACCCTATTTCCCCCAGAATAATACCGTAGCATTAAAGAAAGAAGGTTGTAAATTCTGACCGCTGCTGTTGAATAACTTTAATTCTTAAATTTTACAGTAATTAAAAATTTTGGTAATAGGTGAGACGTATTAATCCTGGACGACAGGACCAATGCCCCAGCCCACCCGTTCCCGCTCTTCGATGTCTTTTTCTAGTCAATTTTGTCCTTTTATTACTTCCGGTGTGAGCCTTTTTTTTTTTTTTTTTTTTTTTTAAACACACTTGACATTGTGAGTTTTTTTGGTTTTCGTCCCATGCTATTTCTATGGTTTTTTTTAGCTTTTTTCCCCCTCTTTTTCTACATTCTAAAGTGCGGTGGTATACATACTAGGGGAGACGTAATAACACATTACGCCTTTAGAATGTAGAAAAAGAGGGGAAAAAAGCTAAAAAACCCATAGAAATAGCATGGGACGAAAAACAAAAAAACTCACAATGTCAAGTGTGTTAAAGAAAAAAAAAAAAAGGCTCACACTGGAAGTAAGAAAAGGACAAAATTAACTAGAAAAAGACATCAAACAGCAGGAACGGGCGGGCTGGGGGCATTGGTCCTATCATCCAGGATTATTACGTCTCGCCTAGTATGTGTTCACATACTAGGTTATTACACCTCATTTTGTATTCTGGTTTTCGGAGCATTCTGGATAACAAGTTTCCGGATAACAGATCCTATACCATATATATGAAAATATCTAATCTTTAAGTGATCAAAGCTTTAAAAAAATATAAAAAAACTTTTTAACTAACATTTGTAATGAATATCTAAAACATACTCACGATTTTGCTATTAAAACAGGAAGCTGCAGTTTGGCAATTGTTTTAAATTTTAATACTAAAACTTCTAACATTCTCATAAGTAATTCTCGCCCCTAAAGAAAAATATATTTCAATAAGTTAATACAACATATAATAATTAGACGAATAAGAAAAAAAAAAAAAAAAAAAAAGAAACACTTATTTAGTAAAAATTACTTACAATAACTATTAAATCACTTTAAACAGTTGTAGGGTCAGCTGAAGACAGGTGTGTGTAGCACATTAAACACATTAAGATGAAGCAGGGTTTTAATAATGATTAAAGTTTTTAAAGAAATATATATTTTATCAAACAATACACAAAAAGTGCATTTGGTAGAGTTCTAGTAAAGGACCCTACTGCAACTTTTTATCACCATACTTGCAATGAATTTTTCATTTTTTTTTTTAAGAATCATGTACCTATTTTGATTATATTTTTTACTATTTTGATTATATTTTTTACTATTTAATTTTTTTTTTTTTTTAATAGCAATATTCCATATTTTGTTTAGATTTCTAACAGCTAGGTTTAGAATGACACCTGCAAAAACAAAATGCAATTTTTAAAAATGCATTTTTGTTTATAAAATGACCTGGTCAGACACTTGGAAAATAAATAATTTATATCGTTATTATTATTATCATTATTCAGGGTTCATACTCATATACGGGAAAAAAATTCTCTGAGTTTTCCCTGAGTTCCCAGACAATTTTCACGATAATATTAGCGACCTATTACAAGAAACGCTCCTCTAGACAGGACAAAATACACAGCTACTTCCACTGTATGATGTCATATTACTGTCGACCATGATAGAAATTCAGTAGAAATCATTGTTTACATGCATATTTTCACAATAATTAATCAATTGAATTTTGATATGAAGCTAAACAAGAAAAATATAACTTGAGAGAAAGAAAATATTTGTTTTTCCAGGTTTTATAACCGATTTTTCTTGACTTTTAATGAAAATCTTTATTTTCCCTGAGTTTTCCCCGACTTTTTTTAACAAATTCCAAATTCCCTGAGTATTCCCTGTTTTCCAGGTTTTCTTTGATGAGTATGAACCCTGTTATTATAGCATGTTATAATTTATTTATATTTTAAATGCACAGCTAGAGTTAAAATGGCTATTGCAATCAAGTAAGTAAAATTCTTGCTGAATAACATACATCCAAGTTAATTTTTGCACCAAACTTCAAAAGTTGCCAATTGCAGGGTGTTTACTGACTTGACAGAAAAAAGTGCATGACCCTTTTTATTGATGTATCTAATCTCTTTCTTTTATAATTAACATATTCATTATATATTTTTTTCTTTTTTAATCACTATACCACACACACACAAAAAAAAAAATCCATTTTGCCAAATTTTTAAATTATTGTTAAATGACATTATTAGCGATTAAAAAATAAAAATCTTAAAGCATTATTATTATTTTTTTTTTCCCATTAATAATTTAAATATATACCAATGAAAACCAGTCCAAAATAAACAGACACACAAAACTACAAACAAAAACTGTAACACCCCCCTATCGTATAAATATTCTGCCCCACAATCATATATTAACCGTGCAATCCTAGTTTGCTCTAATAAAAACTTACTCAATACTGAACTTAAGTACATTAAAAAAATTACCAGTAAAGCTAATTATTCAAAAAACCTTGTCAATAACCTCTACAAAAAACGCCTAAAAACCTTAAATAAAATTAATAATGCACAAAAAATAAAATCCAACTTCACTTCCTCCATACCTTTCTGTAACGGTGCCAGCATAAAAATAAGAAATGAAGCTAAAAACCTTAATATAAATATACCAATCAAACCGGACAAAAATATTTTTCAATACATCCGTAACGAAAAAGATATCATCCCCCAAAATTCCACTGCAGGTATATATAAAATAGATTTTGAACATAACAATGGAGATAAAGCTTGCTACATAGGTATGACAAAACGCCGAATTAACGAATGCGAAAAAGAACACAGAGCATATCTAAAATATGGAAAATCCTCAACTGCCTTCTCATCCACCCACAACAATAACCCAATTAACATTAATTCGATTAATATTAAAAAAATAGCCCCATATAACAGTTATAACTATGCATTGAAAAGGGAGGCCATCGAAATAACATCTAATTTTCTAACCGTCAATGACCGAGAGCAATACGCAATTCCACCTGAATGGCAGCAACTATTACAAGAAATGAACAGCCCCGACAAACGAAGCGAAGTGAAGAAATAGAACTACAGCGCCAAAGAAAAGATGTTTACAGCTACGAACGACGTCTCATTGCACTTAGCACTGATGATGGGTGTGTGTACACCCAAAATTAATTTGCTGAGTCCTATAAAGGATATTTGTAAGGTATTTTAATAAGTATAGTCCTTTTTTAAAACGATTTAATTAATATACACACTATTTGTGCAATGTTATATTATTTCAACTATAGTCTTTTTGAAGATGTGAAAATTGTCATTTATTTTCTTGCATTCAGAAGAGGAGCATATGCAAAATTATTATTATATATATATATATATTTTTTTTTTTTCAAATCTACATCCCCCCCCCCCCCCACACACACACTATGAATAGAATTATCTAAATAAAAAGTACAGGTATACATCTCAAACTTTGCATTTGAATATTTTTTTTACTCTTCAAAGTAGAGTACATTCAGAATTAGAAAAAAAAAAAAAGTAGTTCACTCAGTTACACATCAATACTGTTTTGGTTAACAAAATGTTTTAAACACATATATTTTAGAAAAATTGTTAAATGAGAAAATTTTAACGATATGTTTTTATTTGCAACATAAGTTAGAATACCTGTAGATTTTCATAGAAGGCAATTTTGTTCGTGAATTTTTTTTAAAGATATAAATGACTATGCTAATCCTATTTGTATATTCACACTGCTAAATAATAGTAAATCAACAAATGTTACAAGATATTGCAGTCAATAAACTGAATACAATTTTATTTTTCATAGTAAAAGTTAATACAATATACACAAGTAAATATATATCACACTGATATTGCTCACATCAATTTTCAACAACCTGAAAACATACCCGAACACACAATAACGAATTTTGTCTTGCAATAGAAATCTGCACTGACCTGAAACCCGAAAGCTAAATAAAAATTAATAATTCAATAAAAATCGTGCAAAACATGATTTAGTGCATTTAAGTTATAAAATAAAGTAAGTTTTCATTGCCACACAATTGGTAAATCATTTTAAAAGGAATTAAAAATGTAATTACTGATACACTAAATTAAAAGTTTTAAAATCTGAAAAAATAGATTAATAATTATTTTTAAGCATTTATGTGTGTCAAGCGACAAAAACAGGCTTCAAGTTTAGTGTTTGTAGTTTATTGTTTATTGTTTAATGCTTATATTCTTATTTAAAATAATAATAATAATAATAATTTTATCTTCCTTTGTTAATTGCTTTTGTCCGATATGTTTGTTTACTTTATTATAATAATTTAGGTACTCTTTAACTACATTTCTTGCGACCATGGAAGCCTCTGCGCAAGTGCGGATTCAACGAGTCCACTAGTAAAATAGGGGAGACAAGCTTTTCGTTGAGAGAAGATAAGGGAATACCGAATGACTGGATGTTTACTAAATTCAAACCTGTTGGTCAACTTGGAAACCCTCCAACATTTTCGACTCGTCTTCACTGCTAGGCGTAGAAAACGTGGTTACACTATATATATATATGATGACATCTAAAGAGAGTTGCAATCAGGAAACACAATAATGAGCTTTAAACCATGGCTTAAATCAATTGGTTTAAACCATGCCAACCCTGATAATGACACAAGATTATTCACAGCAACTCCTTTGTTTAACCCAGAACGTGGACGGGACTGAGGTATGGCAACGGAGGATGTGATCAGGAAAAGACGATTGTCAAAACATTGGCATCCCATCGGCAGGTATTCTGCTGCCATAGAAGTTGGTGGTTTCTATTCAAAAGTCAGGAAATATGGAATGATCTCAGATGTTATTAATTTTCAGATCGAGAGTCAGCATGGAGATCTTTGGTAACTGCAATCAGAGAAAGTCTCTCGATTTTGACGTGTTTCATCTTAAATAGTTCTAAATTTGGCATGATTTTTGGTGTAAACTAAGTTTCCACCCACAGTTTCCTATTGGTTATATTATTTGATTATGAGATGACTCTGTGTGTCTTATAGGCTAACGATTTTACATGGGCAAGACGTGGTGACATCTACACTCGTCAAGTCATTAAAAGCAGTATTTATGGAGTTCTACATTTTGACATAAGTAATCAAAAGCCAATTTCCATCAGTTATTTTCTAACTGAAGTCATGAATTCTTTATTTTTTTAAATATCATTCATGTAATTGTTCTGTACATTACCAGATAAACATTAAGAATAATTTACCCACTTATTTATCCCAATTTACTTTAACAGATAATATCATTAATATTTATTTATTTCACACTCCTCGTTTTCCAAGTGAACTCAATTACGAGATCCAGTTTTGTTTTTTGTATCATTAAAAGTAGTTCCAGGGATTAATCCAGCTTTTTAAAAATGGTACCCCATTTGTGAATTTATAAAATAATTTATGAAAACATCAAGTAAGTTTGTGAAAATTAATGATACTTCAGAACAATTAACTAAAATACATAAAGTAGTTTTTTTTAATTTTAAAAAATAAAATGAAACACTTGTAAAATAAATATATATATGGGCGAGTTAAGTTGTTTCTTATATGTAAGATAAGTAGGTGTTTACTTAGATATTTATCATTGTCTCCAGTAAATATTCAAATTGAGGGTATTTTTCTGTGTTCGATGCAATGAAGCTTATAAAATATTTTAGTGTGCAGTTACATTGCTAAGAATTGACTTTGTAAAAGGTACCTCTTTGCTGAAAGTTGAATTTGTGAAGGTACCTCATTGCTCAAAATTGACTTGGTGAAAATGCCTCAATGAGGCACTAAATTTGTTCTGGATTAACCTCTGAGTTCATTGACTAATATGAAATTTTCTTTAAGTTATTTAGCAATATTAATTTAAAATAGAAAATAATTTAAAATATAAAAATACTAATTTACATTTTACCTCTTTTTCTATCCTTTCATATATTTACGAGGGTTGCTATTTGTATTTCTGGCCTAATAATGAAAAAACAAATATGTAGGATCGAAATTGGTTTTATTGTTTTTCAAAATATTCTCCATGATGATCAATACACTTTTGCATGCGTTTGAACCAATTTTCAAAGCACTTTTTCCAGTCCGATTGAGGTAACTCCAAAACATGCGTTTTGAATGCATCAACCGCTTCTTCGGGGGTCGAAAATCGTTGTCCATGTAATTTATTTTTGATGTGTGGGAATAAGAAGAAGTCATTGGGTGCCAAATCAGGGCTGTACGGCGGATGACCCATCAGTTCGATCTTTCGCTCAGTCAGAAATGCATTTGTTTGAGTCGATGTGTGAGAGCTCGCATTGTCATGATGAAGAATGATTCGCCTGTTCTTCTGCTTTTTTCGAATTTATCCGATAACTTCTGGCAAACAAATGGTCGTGTACCATTCAGAATTGACCGTCCTGCGTTGCTCTAACGCCACTGTTGCCACATGACCGTTAATGCAGAAGAAACAGGCAATCATTTGTTTCGATGTGCTTCTTCCTCAAACAACTTTTGTTGGTTTTGCCTCGCCTTGGAAGACCCATACAGTTGATTGCTGTTTTGTTTCCGGCTCATATGCATAGATCCATGATTCGTCACCTGTGTAGATGTTATACACAGCCTTTGATGTACCTTGAACGTATTTTTCTAACATTTCCTTGCACCAATCGACACGAGCCTTTTTTTGAGCGTTTGTCAGATTATGCGGGATCCAACGCGAACAAATTTTTTTTATGCTCAAATGTTCATGCAATATTTTATTGATGCTAGTCATACTAATGTCCAAAGACACCTCAATCTCACGGTATGTCACATGACGATCTTGCTTTATCAGTTCACGCACAGCATCGATCTTTTCTGGCACAACAACGGATTTTGGACGACCTGCACGGGATTCGTCCTGGATCGAACATCGACCACGATTAAATTCGTTATACCAATTTTTTACAGTGCTGTAGGATGGCGCTTTATCGCTGTATAAAGAATTAAGTTCATCGAAGCACTCTTGTCTTGACAATCCACGTCGAAAGTTATGAAAAATAATCGCACGAAAATTTTCACGATTCAATTCCATTTTTTGAAAGAGAAGAACTTTTCAATTTACTGTCAACAACACAAATAAAGCTATAATGGTAAATCGTCTGCTGAATTTACGTTTAAAAATATCAAACTTTCGATTAAAATTGTCTGCGGTCGCCTAGCAACACTTACTGTTGCCAAGGCCAGAAATATAAATAGCAACCCTCGTATAATTGTGAGCATATATAGTACGTTTACATTAATTATACAGTTATAATTATATTAAACAAATTTCTGCTTATTACAGTAAAATTTTTTTGAAAGGTGTTCTCAAGATAATCTGACTACTTGAAACCTAAAACCTAACCTGCAGGGGAAAATATTCCATCTATCAACCCAACCTGAACCGAAGGAGAAAAAAATTATTCAACCCAATATGCTGGTCGGATTGGGTAAAATGGGTTATCTGACCCAATGCAGGATTAATCGATGGCCAAATTTTGTGAATTTTTTTTTTACTTTCATGACCTATTGCTCAATTTTCTGACTTTCATTACCTATGACTAAATTTCATGACCTTTTTGTGACTTTCATGACTTTGTAAACATCCTGGAAGGAAGACTTTAAGCTAAAACAGTTAGATGCATTTCATGAATATTTACTTAAATTATTATCAATTATTATTTTGTTAAATTACAAAAAAAAAAAAGTCATAATATGCATAGGTAAAAGAAAATGTACAACATAGAAACATAAGGCTCATTTATACTATTTAATTAGTTTAAACAAAACTTGTATGCAGAGCCTGATTACGACATGCTGGGGCCCAAGGCCCAGGATGATTTTGGTGCCCCCCCCCCTTCCCGAACAAAGTAAAGTTTTTTTTTTTTTTTTTTTTTTGTGCGCTAAGTTTGATTGCTGGCAACAAAGTTAAGGCATCACCATCATAAGAAATTAGTTTCCACTTCTTTTGCAAAGAGACTGCAAATCATTATTATTATTATTTTTGGAGAGGGGATATTTTTCTTCTATGACTGTTAGAAATCACTTCCATAGAAATGTAATTTTTTACATTATTTAATACTTTATAATGCTGTTTTCTTTTTTAATCCTAATCTATCTCATTCATAACAATACAAAGTCAGCGGGTATGTAAATATTAACACATGACCAAATACTATTGAAAATGCAAAGATATTTTCCATTAGTATGCTACAAAGTTCTTTGATTTATATTATATAACTGTAAGTCCGTCAGTGAAACTTTCTCTGGATTTTTAGATCCACTGTAAAAAGTTACACCCATTCAACCGATCTCCACGAAAACTGGTACGTTTCATAATCTAGCTTGTTATGTAACGTGATGTGAAGATAACAATAAATACTCATTCTGTCATTCACAAACCAAAACTATATTAAACATACAATACACAGATTTGATATGCGTTAAAGACATAAGTTGTGATAAAACATTGCGAATAATGCGAAAGATAGCATGCAAGTTACCGTGCGGATGAAAAAGAACAAACTGTTGCTATATTTTTTAATTTAATCGGATAATTGGTCAAAAGGTATCTTAAAAATCCTTATTTTCAACTAAAGATTATTATCATTAGCTAACTTTCAGTTAATTTTTTTAAGGAAATCGTTGCCAAAAATAGCACTTTAAATTTAAAAACTGTTTTGATGCCCCTAGATAAATGTGCCCTAGGCCGAGGCCTAGTCGGCCTGTGCGATAATCAGGCCCTGCTTGTATGAGAACTAGATTTGGAAAATAATTTTCAGTTAATGCTGACTGAATATGATGCTAGATTTATCGTCCCTTCATGTCCATATGTTCTCAATAAGACAAATGAAAAAGATCAGATGATCTTGCAGGCTAAGGCACCATGTATCGTGTTATGTTTGTGCATCGGAATAGTTTATTTTAATTTCATAATATTGTTGTGAATTATAAAAATATTAAAAATAGACTTTGAAGAAATACCTCTCAAAAAGTAGAATACATCCATACTCTTTTGTGAATCCCTCTACATAAATCACTTGTGCTACTTATACTGTTTTCAATGAGAAAAATGTTATAATAAACCTCGAATCCCTTTCAGTATTCAAAAAATATTTACTATACTATAATCAGAGCATGTGCAGCACAGAAGCCCAGTCGCAGAAAGTTTTGAAGCTGTCTGCGACAGGCTTTTAAAATTTCATAATCTGTCTGCAAAATTTGCGTGTAATCAGGGGTGAAAATGGCTTACACTCAAAAAGCCTGAAAGCTGATTTGGGAGAGGGGGGGGGGGGGCTTAGCATCAGTGGTGATCTTGTGCAACAATAACACAAATACAATTTTACTACAAAACAATATAGTATAAACAATTGTATTCATTCAATTCATCTCATTCAATTAAATATTTTTATAGCAATGTTTGACACAACACAATATAAATAATTATAAATAATAAAAGTATTAGTTTTAGTTTTGATTTGATACAGAAATTTTTATAAGTGAATGAATTGTTATCCGAAAGTTGCAGACAAATTTTTTTCTCAGTGCAGACAAAAACTGTCCGCAAGCTGTTTTTCTGTGTCCGCGACTATGTCGCCGTGTCACGGTGTTTCTGCTACTGGGGACAGAAGCATATGCATTCATACACATTTTCAAGTATAATGGAAAGTGTTAAAAATGCAGTGTCTGGAGTTTTAAACAAATGGTAGTGTTGTGTATAAACTGTATTAACTGTAACCATGAACATTTCTGGAATAACGCGGTTGCAATATGTTAACGGCAACCGCCAACTGAACTAAAAGACTAGATAGTTCCGGTTTAGGTTTCGAAAGTAGCTAGTACGCAGCTAAGCCATGATGGCTATTTAACTACTTGTTTATCTATTAAATTGTATATAATTATGTAAATAATATGTGTTACTGTAATGAATTGGTGCTATAGTTAATCAAGATAAAGGTATACCAAAATATAAGCAAAGCTTAAAGTATTTCTTCCCGTATGCATCACACACATACAGAGCATAGTAATGACAGGTAGAATAGTGTGAAATTAATTACAAGTAGAAGAAAATATAGCAACATAACTTACATTGCCATTTTCCCGATCTGAACGACTGCGGATACATTCAACAAGATTCAAAAGTAACTTGCAAGACATTGTTTGAATTGATGTCATTAAAGAATCATCGTGAACATTTTTAGTAAAGACATGAACAGCTTTGGACAAGTCTTTCAGCGTCAGATGTTGTCGCACGTGATGGACTAAATCAGCTAGTGTGCTATAAGCAAGAGGCCTAGAAAAAAAAAAAAAAAAAAAATTAAATTATCACTCTTAATTAAATTTTAATCACATTAAAAACTGAGCCAGATAATATGCACTAAAAATATACATTTTAAAACACTAAAAACACAAAACACAAATTTAAACATTTCGAACCTTTTACAGGCTCCTCATCAGTAAAAAACATCAAATGAAAATGCTGAGATGAACAACAGACTTTCATTAAGTGAGTACAAGGTATTCATCAGGAACTGTGCATGCCTCTTTAAGTGGCGAAAAATGTTGATTTGTGTACCAGCCCACCAGGAAAATTCTTGAGTGATAATTTAAACAATTAGATATGATTATTTTAGTACTGTTAAAATCTGGTAAAGGGTCAGTTTCTATGGCATGCTGTACAATTTTCGAACGTATATCATGGTTTTTTGAAATTTGTTTTATGTTCCTTAATTCGAGTATGAAGAGAACGGCCAGTTTGACCAATATAAACTGAACTACAAGATTTACAAGGGATATTATAAATAACACCTGTACATTAAAAAGGGGGGGGGGGTTAACTCTTTTAAAACTAGAAAGGAAATTACAAATTAGAAATTGGGGTTCATAGGAAACAGATAAATTAACAGAGTGTAAAACTTTGGCAATAGATTCAGGAATATTTTTATAGTAAGGAATAGTAACGAACGATTTAGGTGATTTAGATGAATTAGTTTCATGATTATCCTTATTAAAGTCATACTCTTTTAATTTTCTTTTAAGCCAGCGAGTATCACTCTTAATATATCAAACTTGCATAACATTGGCGGGGGGAAAAAATCACTTTAATTGCCTTTTAGCACAAAAGTAATAAAATTTGGAAATAATTTAAAGAAATCTTAGTTGTATTTAAATTTTAGTAAAAATTATTTTGAGTTTTAACATCTAAAGCACAAGAGGAATTTCAAAGGCAAAAATAAAAAACCTATATCACAGTCAATTCTCTTTTACTTACTAGTTTAATTAATTTTCAATAAATAGTGCCCCCCCCCCCCTCCAGAGATACAAGCCAGAGGCGGATTTAAGTTAGATTGCACCCTAGGCCAATTTTGATATAGCACCCCTACTCCATGTTTTGTTAATAATAGTAATAAATATAATAGAACTAAAGAAAAAAATATATTATTCTCAGATATATTAATCTCTGTGCAATATGCATATAATAATCAATATATAATTAAAATATGAAGAGTTCAATATGATAATGAAAAAAAATCATTCAGTTTTTATGTTTCTCCTACAAAAATATGATAATAAGCTGAATCAGAATTTTTAATTAATCACTGAAGAGCAAACTAACGGCACATTTATATTTTTATTAAACAATATGAAATTATTTCAATTCATTAAGGGCCCTCTTCACTCACTGCGGCTGGAAGCCGAAGCTAATGTTATTTTATGGGGAAATTTTTCTTTACAAATAACTTATTAACTAATACATATTTTTAAATTCTGTTTTCCCATTCTGAAAATTCCCAGCTGCTCAATGGACGGACCTTTTTCAAAAAATTATTTTCTTAACTTTTTATATTTTATTTTGAAGCTGCAAAATACGAATTTTCAATGTGGGAATTTTTTTTCATTTTGCAATTTCAAAATAAAATACTAAAAATAAAAAAAATGCATTTTATAAAAGGTCCGTCCATTGAACAGTTGGGAATTTTCAGAATGTGAAAACAGAATTTAAAAATATGTAATAGTTAATAAGTCATTTGTAAAGAAAATTTCCCCATAGAATAACATTGGTTCGGGCTTCCGGCGACGGTGAGTGAAGAGGGCCGTTAATAGATAAGTTGCTTTGCTTCAAAATAGTTTCTTTACAGCTCTTTGTCCAATATTTTATGTTTAAATCATTACATACTATTGTGTAATTATTTATTCACCTTTACTCGTGATACTATATTGAGTTTGCAATTGCTGAAAGTAGAATTAATCTGAGAAAAGTTACAGAATAGCAAAAGCACTTTTATTCTAAGAGTTGTGAAAACACCTCAGGAACGGGTTTGTTGCTAGGTGACGTGTGAAGATCGCAATACTGAAAAAGAAGACATTAATTCAAATAGATCTCACCAAATGCTGAATGAAGACACAAATGCATGGATAATTAATGAAAACTTATTTAATGACTTCCATAAGGGGGGAGATGGCCAGACTGGGAACACAGATCCACATGCTTAGAAGGATAAACTCTCAGGAAGTTAAGCAAAAATCACTGCATAATTAATGATAAACAGTTGAAATATTATTTTGATAGATAATTACGGATTATGAAAATTATGCACGAAGCCACAGCTTACCCATCGCTCGGCCGCAAGGCCCCCCACGAGGGCGCTGTTCAAGAACGCCGACCTCACTCACAAGAGCAATGGAGAAGAATCTGTCGGAAAACGTACGCGCATCGGGAACCCGCGAGCATCCAAGAGCGTCACAGCCGCGATCAACCAATCCAAACACATGGCGGTGAGAGAGTAGAGGGGACAACCGAACGACGTCACGGCGCTTGCGACGTGAGAAAAAAGGGAAGGAGGGAAAACGAAAATGAAGTTCCAATGGAAGAAACATCGCGATGCGTTGCTGGAAAAACAAACATACGGTAAAAAAAACGAGAGGGAGTAAAGTAGCAATTAATTTATATAAGATTGAGTGAACTTCTATTGTTTTGCCAAAATATTAATTTAGAATATGTCATGCATCATGACACATACTTAATTATTTTAACAAAATAGTTCCACTCCCCTTTGACTCAGGACTGGAAGATGCTTGATCTGCTCTCTCTGTCACGAGTCAAAGATAACTGGGAGAGAAGTTTTTGAAAACTCAAGCGGTTTCGAATTTCAGTTGCTTTTTACTTTTGGATTTGTGTTCAAAATTAAATTGTTTGTACAGTATAGGATCCGTTATCTGGAATTCCGTTATCCAGAATGTTCCGAAAACCAGAATGCAAAATGCAAACTACCAAAATTTTTAATTATCGTGAAAAATAAGATTGTCAGTCAATAAGAATTTTATTTTTAGAATTCTACTTTTTAGAATTATGTTTTTATAATTCTACGAAAATAGAATTCTATTTTCGTTAAAGCTACGGTGTTATTCTGGGGAAATAGGGTGAGAGCAAAACTGTCCAAATAATTATTTGATAATTTTGCAAATTTAGGTTAGAAAATGAATTTTTATGGAATTATTTAATAAATAAACATTAATAACACATACCCCTTAGAGGACCCATTAGCAGACAAATTTTATCCTTGACCTTATGCATAAAATCTCAACTGTTATAAAAAATTTAAATAGTTTTTATTAATTTCCATTATTTTTAGAATTCATTTCATAAAATATTCAGCATTATGTGCTAAACATATTTGAAACATTTATGAACAATTAGTACAAGAGGCACACTATACACAAAAAACAATCATAGAAATGCTTGCAAAATCCAAATGAAAGAATTTTACTTAAGTCCCAAATTAAATTTTATGTATATTTATTTATTTATTTTTTATTACTATTATTATAATTTAAAATTATAATTGATCTTGTTTTTTGTGTGTGTGTGTAATTAATTTATTAAATGAAGAAATCTATAAGTAATGTGTATATATATATATATTATTCATATATATTACTGCTATTTATTAAATTATTTCGTACCATTTTTATACATACAGTAAAGTGTTCCGAATTACAGAAAAACCCTTTATCCAGAATACCCCAGGTCCCAAGCTTTCCGGATAACGAATCCTATACTGTAATTGCTTTAAAAAATTTCCACCCATGATACAGGCCTAAATATAATCTGTTGTTGGATGTTTAATTGCCCATCACAGTATGACTATAGTAGCACGCCATAGTCATATATGAATAATAACAGGAGGCTTGGCGTTGGAATATTAAAACTCGAATAAACTACTATGTCAGAAACACCAAAAGAAAAAATTTTTGCAATGCATACAGCTGTTTCGGTAGCCTTAAGTGTACCGTCTTCAGTGCAAAAAGAATGAAAGAATGAATCTTTTTCAATTTTGGCGATGTTAGTACGAGTTTCCTTAATAACTGCACGGAGATTATTAAAATGAGATCTAAGTACTGCTTTGTTTACAAAACTTGAACCAGAAATATTGCATTTCAGTTGCACGAATTTAGGGATGATATGGTGTCTCTTGCACTGTAAAAGGAACTTCACACGGTTGAGGGCACAAAACTTTTTAGTACGTGAACGGTAGAAACAATTAACCAATTTGCACATTGTGAAATAAAGAAAATGGCTCAAAATATTACTGACCTAATCTCCCCCTCATATGAGGCTTCTCAGACCAGGTTGCTCAGTAACAATATGAGCAGAAGAAACATTCTTTTTGCACTGAAGACGGTACGCTTAAGGCTACTGAAACAGCTGTATGCATCGCAAAAATTTTTCTTTTGGCGTTTCTGACGTTGTAGTTTATTCGAGTTTTAATAGTTATATATGGTCGCTCTTCAGTCTGGACGATTAACTGTATACAAATATAATGTGACTCCATACAAATTTAGTTTGTAGTCATGTATTTCAAACCAGTATCGAAAATGTCTGTAACATGTTAAATGGGGTCTACAAAGTATTTTTATAATCGACGAAACATCCAAACAATTTCCATTTTTCATTTTTTCTCCCTCCTTTTAAATTGGTGTTCACTTTTAAATTTTGGTCGTCCTTCAAATTTTAATCACTGCAGCATTCAAATTTTAGTCACCATTAAAACTAAAGTGCCCCTAGGCCTGGGCCTCACAGGCCTAAGCCTAAATCTGGTACTGATACAAGCTAATTTTATAAACCTATACACATTAGGAAGAGGAGGGTGGAAGAAATATTTTATGTACAGTTTTTTACTACTGTATTCAAAGAAAGTATACTTATAACAAATTTCATCTTCTGAAGAATTTACACACCTTCAGAACACCAGAACGTGACTTCACCATTTTTTTTAAATGTCTACCTGTGTATGTGTAACAAAAATACTGTGATGACTCTAGCTCAAAAACAAATGCACAAAATTTCATGCAAATTTATATGTAGTTGTACTTTAACAGAGATGCCAACCTTATAGGACAATTTTCAGTAGTAGACAAGAAAATTTTCATTAGTTTTGGGTACTTGTCAGTAGTTCAGTAGGTTGGTCTTAACTAGTGTAAATTTAAGTTCAGATTTAAAAAATATCTGAAATGTTATACACTCAAAAATGATTTATGTACTAAACTAATAAGTTTGTTTTGTTATTTATTTGTTAAAATCATAAATAAAATTTTGACATTTTTTTTTTTTTTTTTTTTTTTTTTTTTTTAAATAAATGAAGAAATTAATTATGAATTATTCAAGCACTGAATTTCATGCTACACAGCTCAAAACTTTGTTATATTAACACCTGCATAAAGTATCAGAATTGTAAAATTGCTAGAATCACTCAAAATATATATGTAACATCTATTTATTGTAAATAGATATTCCTTTATCACTAGCTGCAGATGAGAAGGCGTGGGGGTAAAAAAATAACTAGATGTATGATTAAATTAAACAATTCTACTTCTTTATAGGCTCTAGAACCTAATAAAGCAAGTTTAAAATGAATTTTAACATTCATATTGCTGATGGAGAAAGATTGGGAAACAAAAGGCTTCTGCAGAGCTTTTAATCAACAATTGCTAGTAGTTGGAGATAAGAAAAGAGGGGATGGGGTCAAAAAATAATTACATGAGCAAGAAATGTTGAACAATTCTATTTCTTTATAGTTCCTAGAATCTTATAAAGCAAGTTTAAAATGAATATTGACATTTATGTTGTGGATGGATAAAGATTAGGAATCACAAGGCTTCTGTCACACGTTTGATCATCAATTGTTAATAAAGTTTCTTTTTTTTTAACATACGATATCCGCATTTTTTTTTTTTTTTTAGTGTATAATCCGTAATTTTTATATGGTGTCTGTAAGGCCGTAATTCCGTAAAAACTAGACAAACCATAGTATTTGGCATCTCTGCTTTAATATAAATTAGTGCCTTCAACTTTTGGCATGATTCTCCCAATAGGTGGCAAGGTTAACCTGTTTTCTTTTTTTTTTTTTTTAATGAAGCAATATAGAATAAAATTCATTATAAAGGAGTGGGAGAAAATTTTTTTTTTCTGTTTACTCACCACGTGGTGATTAGCAAACGGATAGGTTTAAGACTGTATTGGATCTTTATACAACTTTAATTAGCTATCTGCTAAGTGAGATTAGTCAACGGATAGTACAGAACTAACCAATAACAGCATTCATGTATCAGCATGCTGCTCATGCATAAATTAACCAAAAATCTAAAATAATTATATGGAGTAGGGAAATTTGAGAATACACACTCTGTCAGTAATAAGAAATGTTAACAAAAGAAAATATATTACAGGCATACATGCATTTTAAAATATTTTACCACTATCGTCAAAAAGAAATTTTTCTTAAATGTTTTAAAACTAAAATATTATGTAAAAAAAAATATTGTTTTAAAATAGTGATGAGTGTAAAATTTTAAGAATATCACAGACTCTAGTTATCACAACATGTAAAAAAGAAAAAGCTGAAAAAAAAAAATTTTTGATATCAAAATTATACTATTTTGTGAATGATTTATATTTTCTTATCAAAGCATATAATTACTGTACTAAACATTATAAAATCATTATTATAAATATATTATTAAATTTTATTATTTTACCTTAGTGATTCAAAAGCTGTCCAACCAGATCCAATCAATATGTTTTCATCGAAAAGTTCATCCAGAGAGCCAACAAATTCTGAAAAATATTTTAAATAATGAAAATCAGAGCAGAAACAGTGTTTAAATACTGAAATCAGGGTTAACATTATAACTTTTAATAAAATTCCCTCTAGTTTTATTAAAAGAATTTATAAAGTAGAGTTCTATTTTTCCTTTAAATTAGTTTATCCTAAAGTTAAAAATTCCACTTATCATACTACTATCCCTTATTATAAAGGTATTTCTGAAAATATCTCTTAATTACTTAGAACAGTTAATATCTCTACTAGCTTTAAACCACAACTCCACATTAGTAACTTTCTCTCAAACTTTAAACCCGCTGTCCCCCCTCTTAAACGTCTAGGTGTAATCTATAGTATCCCTTGTAAAAATTGTGATTCTACATATATCGGTGAAACTGGCAGAACAGATGAAATTAGATTAAAGGAACATAAATGCTCATATAAAACAGGGGATTAAAGATAAAAACTTGTAATCCATTCCCTCAATAGTGATCATATTCCAGATTTTGAAAACTTTAAAATTTTAGCTTCTAATGTAAATATATATGAATCCCCTATTTTTCTAGAGGGTGCTTTTACCAAAATGCAACATTCTGCCTTGAACGAGGCTAAAGCTATTCCTCCTGAATATTTAACCTTGCTATGATGTATTATGAATTTTTGTAAATGTTGTGCTTGTATGTTTGACACTGAGGAGGGCTAGTGTTCTAGCCGAAACGTCTGTCTTGTGTTTTAATGTTTTTAATTAAAATGTATTTTTAAAGTTTTAAATTTTTGTATTCTTTATCTCATTTTAAATGTTACATTGTTTTTTTTATTATAACTTTTCCAAATTCTATGACTTTTCCATGACTATTTTTCTCCCTTTTCCCTGACTTAAGCTGTTTTTTCCCTAAAAAATTTCCAAAAATTAGGAAACAATTTAGCAATTTACAATAACAAGCTTTCAAATATGGTTTACTTCCACAAAATTTGTCAGAATTTCCTATCTTTTCCACGATTCCCTGACCAGTGGCCACCCTGCAAAATGTTACTAAACATAGGAGAATATTTATTAGCAGCAATTTCCAGAATTATCAAAGAATTTTAGCTTTTTAAAAAAACACACGAAAGTGGTCCTAGATGATTTCTGAATCAAAATATTTCTCAAAAATTGCTATTGATAACATAAGATGTACTCAAACACAGGGCTCCCACTCTTAAAAAAGAAAAAAATTCAAGGACATTTCAAGTACTTTTCAAGACCTATTTGAAATTTTTCAAGGACTAGGGGAAAATCGTAGAACGCTAGGCATATACACAAAACTTTAGTAACTACTTTCATTAGTAATATTTTTTTAATAATTAGAATAACTTTGCCTGTTTTCACAATACATTTATGATGGATTGACCAAATAAATTTTTACAAGAGTCAAAAAACGATTAGTTCAAGGTTTGGAATCGTTATGATTATTCCAAAGTTTTTAGGTTTGAGTCCTGGTCTAGTCACTTTCTGCTCAAAATGAATGACCAGTCCATCAAACAGGTATGAGACTGGCAAAAAAAAAAAAAAAAAAGTTGAAACTATATGCAAAAGCAAGACAATGAAATAAGAATTTTATGACCAAATCATTTTATTAGACTAGTGTCTGCATGTGGAGATGGAGATAGTTTAGCCTTGACAGAATTTGTGCTAAGCCCGTCTATTGGATTGGAAAATTCAAGGATTTTCAAGGACTTTCCACAAAATTCAAGTACTTCTTAAGGACTTTCAAGGACCGTGGGAACCCTGAAACATAAGCTAAAAAAAAATTGAACATGATCAGGATACATATCAACAATGAAAATTTAGTAATTCAAAACTACAGAATGGTATACTTTTTTTTTTTTTTTTTGGTTACTGCATCTGCACACATGAATGATTTTATGGTAAAAGCGCAAAAATGCTTAAATTTTAACCCATTCTTAATACAAACTGCCTATATTTTTCTTTTTTATAAACACTAATTCCCACACAGGTAGAATAGTTTAATTTCAGCAATTAATTCATACATGTAAACTATTTAAGAGAGATTTTTAACAAATTAGAATAAAATGCCCTGAAACACTGGTGTTGAATAGATAAAAAAAATAAACGAACACCATAAATCTAAAAAAATACACAACAATTGTTTTAGGTCAAAATAAAGTAGCACTGGTACAGAACTTTAAAGGTTAAAAAAAGAAAAAAGTCAACTATTGATGTATTAAAGCAGATGATGGACATTATAAATCAACTTTTTAAAATAATGTCTCAGAGTTATGAAGGTTTACATACATACACAACGAAATAGATCAATATTCAGTACATTAAAAATTATCAGAAACCCTTTAAATAAAAATAAAATAAAATTCAAATTTTAAATTCTTTGAAAAATCTTAAAGTGCTTCATGCTAACTTATTTTTAAATTTTCCCCTCTATGTTATATTACTATAGTTTATCAACTTATTATTAGCATTATTTGATACTTTGATAGATTAGCATACAACTTTGAGGACTGTTTGATTAAAAAAAAATATTTTTATATTTGAATGCTAAAATTTCATGCAAATTTTTAACATTCAAACATAACTTTTAAATAATGTGACATTGGATGGGGGGGGGGGGGGGTATTATAACTCGTTAGTATGGTGCAATTTAAAAATTGGCCAACATATTTAAAATTTTTATTTTTGTACTTGTATTTTTAAAATGAAAAATAGAAAATAGAAAAATAAAGAAAAGGCTTTTGTGATCTTGACAACATTTGTTACTGAACTGACAATAATTTTCACTTTGTAGCCATTTTGATGTGAACTCAACATATATAACCAGAGATGCCAACTTCTAATGACAAAAAAGCAGGAGATTTTTTAACAGAAATCACAAGACTTTTTCCAACAAGAAAGTTTGTAAGAAAAATGAGTCAAATAATGCAAGTTTAATTTTAAGTAAAGCTTTATAAGCTTAGGAGGCATTTACAAAACATCCGTATTAAAATTAAAAGAATAATATATGTTTCTTGCAGTAAAACAAACTATCAAAAAAAAACCTCAGACATACAGTTGTTTAAAATTTAAGTCAAGATTGACATATTTGATCATTCTGCTCCTAATATAAAACAATAAGAATCTTAATTATCTTTTTAAAAGAAAAGGTAATAAAGAAATGAAAGTATCAGCTATATTCTAATGAAATTTGAATTCTTTAAGTTTTCAATAGTTATGGTATTTAAAAAAAAAAAAAAAAAATCTTTTGATAATAAGACATTTTTTATTATGCAAAAATGAAAATTAAAAATTTATTCTCAGCAAAAATTAGTTTCAAAGCATTGTATAGTAATTCACATTCAAACTGAACTTGATAAATTGCAGGGCAAGATAAATTTAAATTTTCTTTCAAATTTTTTCACCCAATCCTACAAATTTTAAGCATAAATTATGCTAAGAGGGATAGATAAAAATTACATCAGAAAAGCAGGAGAAATGAGTGGAAAAGCAGGAGCATAGAAAAACAAGCAAAAAGCAGGAAACTCCTGCCAAAAGCAGGAGACTTGGCATGTCTGTATAACTCATTCACTGTTTAGTGAAACTAAGAATAAAGCTTAAAATCACATAATAAAACTTACTTTCTCTGAGTTCAGTCGCTAAAATGTGTCTAGCAGCAATAAGAAGCTCCTTACGAAGATGGGCCACTTCTTGAGGGCACAGGCAGAGAAGCCCAATCATGCCTTTAGCCAATTGTGTGGAATGTTCATTCACTACATTCTAGAAACACAAATTTCATAAATTACAGCATCAAAAGATAAAGTAAACAGGATCTTGAAAGTTTCATCATTAATATTAATAAGCTTGAAATAGACTGTTATAAAATAAATAGATAAAACGAAGTACAGTAACTGCCGCTTATTAAAATCACCGGTTTATAAAATCAGCCGCTTAATATGATCAAATCGTCAAGAACAGAATCAAATCAATACAAAATACTTTTAAAGCCGTCGCTTAATAAAATAAGGATTTCCGGTTAATAAACTCAAAAATATCTTCTCAGCAACCAAAAATATCATTCATGCACACTAATTTTTTTTTTTTTTTTTTTAAGAGAAGAAGAAATTAAAGCACAACAAACCCTCCGTTATCGCTCATTGTTGAAGATTTTACACTTGCAGCACAGTTACAAATTAAACACGCCCCATAACTTACCTCCGTAACAATTTCAAGGAACGTATTCTTCAAAGTGCAGTAATCAAATAAAAATTTAATTTGAAAATTTTTTTTTTTTTTAATTTCTAATTATTAAAAGGCAATTTCTATTTCTTATTTTGAAATTACTATAATTCACAAGGTTTAAACGGAAAAATTTTAAATTTGTAAGAACAGTGTGAACTTTTGGTAAAGTAATGATGATTTTTCTCTAACGAAAGTGCACGAGAACTTAAAATATGTATAATTTACTTATATCGAAGAAACAATTAGTTAATTATCTACCAAAAATTAATTAATATTGTTTACTATTTCCATTATTTGTTATCTTTTGAAGTTTCTTTAGAAATTCAGGTAAGTTATACCTTTTCCTTGAGTGCAGGAACGTTCACCGGATATAAAAATCAGCCGCTTAATAAAATCACTTTGGCTCAGAACGAATGTGATTTCAATAAGCGGCGGGAACTGTATACACATAACTTAAAGACATTAAATAAAAATCCTAACATTACTTCGTGCGTCGTTTAAATCTTTCAACCGGGCACCCAGTCCTCTTCAGAATGACAACCCTCTGTGTGGAAGACTTGAGACTGAGTGATCTTTAGTTGACTTTGCCAGTAGGTGGCGCCATGCTCTGTCTGGGGCTACTGCACCGCTGTCGTTGCATACATCCTGATTGGTGGAAACTTCAATGGATTCTCTGAACATTGCGTAATTATAATCGTCGTAGTTGGCTATTTTAGTAGTTTTATCAAAATCGATTTTAATGTTTTGTTTATTGTACGTTTTGGCTAATGCTGTATGATATTTTCCAGTTTTTATATCATTTTTATGTTCATTAATTCTAGTTTTGATTTTTCTCTTTGTAACACCTATATAGGATCCGGGTTTATTATCTTCATTTGTGAAAGGGATTTTATAAATCCCTGCAGTTTCTAAAGGGGGGTTAGGGTCTTTATCGCTTCTGATTAATTGGAAAATATTTCCAATTATTCCAGAAATATTTTCCAATTAATCAGAAGCGATAAAAACCCGGGGTGCCCGGTTGAAAGATTCAAATGACGCACAAAGTAATGTTAGGTATTTTATTTAATGTCTTTAAGAGATACTGTTATATTGGGCAAGACCTAACAAATAATGTTGATAGCTCCAGACATGGTTCAAGCTTACAGAAAAAAAGGCTGAACTTTTCACGACCCCCCCCCCCCCTCTCAAAAGTGGTATCAGGCAACTGACACAATATAAATTTTTCAATAATAAAAATGTTAAATCTGATTGCATACATGTACACACAATAAACAAAATCGGAACAATAAATCAGGTATTGAATATCATATTAATTATAATTAAAATAGTTGTAAGTGCTTAAAAAACAGTCAAACTTATTACATATACTTGAAAATAAGTTTATTCTAAAGAAGCATTGTTTGCTGGGGCAACTGATTAGCAAAATAATGTAGTTCAAGTTCATCAGGAAACTGCAGTTGAAGTGCTATTTCTTTTTCATTTTCTCCAAGTTTGAATTTGACATTTCTTGAAAGCCAATCGCACAGAAATTACTAATAATATATTGCACAAATTCAGGCTGACCCCCTTTTGAGCAATTTTAGTATTTTATTTCATTTTTATAAAGCTATATAGAAAAGAGTTTTCTTTAAATTTAGTGACCAGCGAAGCGGGCAAAGCCTGCTAGTAAAATAATAAAATTACACTCTTAATCAATATATTTAAAAAGGTGATAGAACAAATTACAAGTGTTAAATTAACTTAATAAAAAAAAAAAAAAAAAAAAAAAAAAAAACCTCTAACCTTGAACTAGATAAAAAATCTTAACCCTGATTCATGTCATTGCTGCCAAGCTTTGAAAATCAAAATTAGGGAGATTTTGTATACGACATAGTTTATGCTGTAAATAAACATTAATTGCATAGTAATTGTAGGAAAGAGAAGGAGCAAATAAAAGGGAGATTTTGCAGTATTTAGAGGCTTTCTTCTTATTGCAAATATGAGAAAAAAAATAAAACATACTGAATTTAAATTAATACTCGATTATATTAAATTTTAACCATACTGAAATTATATATATATACACATATAATTGGAAAAAAATTTCCTACCTGAAAAATCTATTCTTCGTTTCTTCCCATGTTTACAAATTTGATGGTATAGATATGACATATAAATATTTAATTTAATTTAGAAAAAATAAATAAATTCATTAAGTTCAGTAATAAAGTTAATTACATTCGTGAGAAATACTGAGCACTTCTATTGTTTTATTGTTTCGAGAATTGATCACTGATCACATCCATTGTTCACTATGCTTGAACCCATGTCACCCTTTAAGAACCGGGTGATTTTGCATTATGGGCGTGGCTCTCCAATATTGCATTTTTTTAAAGTTTTTACATGCTAATATTTACATATATAAATAAATTCTGTTTTTATCGATGTATTTTATCACAATGATTGCAATAATACGAACATTCTGAATGCAAGCTTATAAATTTACACAGTAGGCGGAGTTAATAGTACAAAGTAATGAAAAACATCCAGTTCTTAAAGGGTTAAAATGACGTTTGAGGACATGGATTCCGATGCAATTCTGAATCCTTATAAAGTGCCCTATTTACCCTTAAAGTGGGAATTCAGAGACACCCTGTATACAAACAAAGTTTAAAAAAAAAAAAAAAATCTAACATCATTTGGAAATTAGAAAATTACCAATTAGCAAATTTTAAACTATAAATGTAAACTGGTCTGAAAAAAACAATTTTAATTGATTTTAAAACATCTTCAAAACCTATTTCCTCAAAAAGGTCTATCTAGATTTGTGAAAAAGTGGTTCTTTGCAGAAATTAGAGGTTTTAAGATATGACCGTTGATTCTGAAACATGTTCTTTTAATTATAAATATCTTGAAAGGTTGGTGATATTGAATGAAATTTCGTATAGTGTTTGAAAACTTGAATAAAGTTATTTTTATGGTATTAAGATTCAAGAGTTTGTAATAGTTAAATAAAAGTTATTATTCATTGCGTTTATAACAATTTCCATAAATTTTGTAGAACTTCATCAAGACGCCGTTAATAAAGTCTCCCGGATCAAAACGTATGAACAAAACAATCTTACTTGAGTCGAAAGAAAAGATGAGAATAACCTTGGAGAGTAATATTTCTTTATTGTAGATTTCATTTTAGTAAAAGAGACAACTTCAGAAGAGTAGCAGCTGATTCCAGACATGTGTTCTTGAATATTGTAGATTCAAAAATTTACTTGAAAAACATTTATATTATTTATTAATAGATTATTTTCAATGTTATTTATTATGATCGGTTTTGATTTGGATAAATATCTTTGTCTATTTTTAAAAAACGTTTAAGAACGGGTGCGCGGCCGTCATTCAAACGAACGACTTCACCAAGCGTAATTAATTACTTCCTCACATTACAGCAGCCAAAACTTAAGTGAAGTCACCCGCGGCAAAAGCAGCCACCGGTCGCATCAACTAGAGAGAAATTTTAACTTGATCACGTGACAAGCAACGCTCTCATTTGAACGCACGCACACGACGAAAGACAAACGGGAATATGACGCAATATGGCTAAGAGAGAAAAATTACATTTCCTCAAAAAGGTCTATCTAGATTAAATCAACAATCTAATATTTAAATAATAATAATAATAATAATAAAAGAAATACTGAAATCTGTCTATTTGGGAGCTACAGTGCCACTGAGACACACACAAATATTGACAAAGGCTACACACTATTGACAACACCCAGCTTTTTTTGGCTGGGATTAAAAACAGTACATAGTATATGACTTTTAGTTCAAAAATATTCAAACATTTTAGCGGTTTTAAGGAAATTTGCATCATAGTTCATAAAATACATGACACAAAGAAGTCTATTTTACCTGATAGATTCTGACGATATATGCAAGGAAGGAAAGTGTTTTGATCTGCGCAGCCATGAAATCCACAAAAACTTCTTTATTAAAATTAGGATTGCTTCTACAAAGAAGAATATTTCATTTCATGATACAGATAATGCAGTATATAAAATAATATCAAAACTTTGAACATTAAATTGCCATAGTTATGAAATTCTATTTTTTTTTTCACTTTAACTCTACACTAACATACATGACAATAAATATTTAAAAGGGATTGGTAGCACCGTGAATACAAAAATAAATTCAAAAGATTAAACAAAATGGAAGAAATCATCTAATGATACTATTAAACACATTTTTAATACAATTCTTCACTATTTGTGAATTTAACACAATAATACAATAGAACCCATACTTACCGTAAAATCCCAATTATAAGCCCCCTCCCCACTTTTAGGCAATTTTGGATTTTGTCCATAATCCTAAAAATAAGTCCTCTCCCTCTATTTTTTTCATTTTGAGTAAAAAAAAATTAATTTCTGAAATCTTATGTATATTTAATGATTTTAAATGAATTTAATCTTTAAAATAATTTTTACTGCAAAAAATATTAACTCCCTCTTCTCCTTCTGTTTTAACAAAATAACAATGAGGTGTATGGGAGAATGAGAACTATAAAATAACTATAGCTCTATATGAAATCAATATTGTAAATCTATTTTCCGATAGATGGAGCACTAGTCTTAATTCCAGATAATTTTCTTATAGGCTTTTTCAATATTCATTAAAATAATAATTGAATATAATAATTGAAGGTATAAGGAAGCTTTTCCTTATTTATCTTTCATATACTAAATAATAAATAGTTATTTTGTTTATTTATTTAAACAAGGTTGCATTAAAAAAAAAAAAAAAATACTAGCTTTTCTATTTTTGTAAAATGTTATGTTTAATAACAATATATAAAATGAGTTTTATGCATTCCGTATATACTTAAATATATACTCTTATTATTTTATACCTTTACTTTACCAAATATTAATTTATTACCTTCACTTCATCTTTATCTTACCTTTAAAAAATCCAGTCTCATTTTTTTTTTTTCCTTATTCATCTTTCATATTCATTATATGAAAAAATTAATTTAAATTATTTTCAATTAATAATTTAAAATGTATTTCTGTAAGTTACATTCAATTTCTGGATTAGATAATAAATATTAGTTTCATTCTCTGGTGATAGATGGCATCACCACAACTTTGTAAAAAAAGAAATTTCTAATAATCCCGATTATAAGCTCCTCCCTATTTTTTATTGGTTTTGCTTCTGAAAAACAGGGGGGGTTTATAATCGGGATTTTACGGTAACCTTTTATCTACCGCATCATGAAACACACAAAAAATGTATCTGACACGTATTTTTTTAGTTACTAAAGAGTACTTCTTAAAGATATCTGGAATAAACATTATTAATATCCCCTAATCATACTAATTAATCAGGATTTTGTGAGATGGTTATTTAGAGTGCTATTTCTGGTGAAGATGGTGGATCAAACCGATCTATAAGTTTGTTTGAGACTTTGATATGACTATGTATTACTGAGTTTTTTAAGTAAATAGTGCTAACTCTAGGCTAATTTGGCAGGGTGCTCCACCCTGCATCTCTTTTAAACACATTTTAGCACCGTACAGCCCTTTTTCAACCCATTTTAGCACCTGGCGGCCCTTTTAAAAACATTTTGGTACCAAGTAGCCTTTCTAACATTTTAAATGTTAAGAAGCCTTTAGATACTTTTCTTCCTGACTTTTCAACCTTCTAGCAATATTTTTATTGAAATTTATTTTTCCGACTGAATGAAAATAATGCCTGGACCGGGAGTCGAACGCCAGACCTTTGACTTACAAGGTCAAGGCTCTACAAATTGAGCTATCAAGGCCGACAACCGGTGGACATTACTCATTCAGACAACCTTTAGGCAGAAACATCTGGTCTATCAGGTAGATAGCTCGACAGAAATAAGCCGTAGGTAAAGGAAAACACCATTAAACAATGGGAGAAAGAAATACAATATATTAAAATCACACAATCAACTGATTGGGAAGAAAATCATATTTTTATTGAAATTTATTTTTCCGACTGAGTGAAAATAATGCCTGGACCGGGAGTCGAACCCCAGATCTTTGACTTACAAGGTCAAGGCTCTACCAATTGAGCTATCCAGGCCGACAACCGGTGGACATTACTCACTGAAGTCGGAAAAATAAATTTCAATAAAAATAGGATTTTCTTCCCAATCAGTTGATTGTGTGATTTTAATATATTGTACTTCTAGCAATAGTTCTACAGCATTCCTGGAAGAACAAATACATATAGTCAGTCTATATATATACACCAGAGATGAGAGCGGAAGATAGACAAAAAGTCTGAAAGTATGTGCAAAACTCAAAGATAATTTAGTTTTTGCAATAAAAGAAGAAACAAATACACAAAATCATACTTTCTATAAGCAAAAATGAAGAATACACGAAAATAAGTTATTTAACAAATGTTAAAAGAAAGAAAATTAAAAAAAAATAAGAATAGTTAAAAAAAAAAAAAAAAAAAAAAAAAAAACCTGAAAATTACTTTTAAAAAACTGAGAAAAGTCTGAAATTCCTACAAAAGTCTGAAAAATCTTATCCCTGATATGCATAAAATTAGTAACTTACTTTTGTCACACAAAATAGAAGACTGTAAATTATGCAAATAATGCCCTTTTTGAAAATAGGTTGCCCTTTTTATTGAATTTCCACTGGTGGCCCTTTTATTCTAGAGTCAGCACTAGTAAATCAATTCAAAAATACATTTTTTGTTTGAGTTTAAAATTAAGTGGTTGTCATTTGAAACAAAATGTCTATTCAGTTGATTAATAAACCTTATTAAGACCTTCATATGAGCTATGTTGACATCAAATGTCAAGCAAATTGATTCATAAATAAGTTTTTTATATGAGTCTAAAATTTTCAAATTGTGGCCATTTTAAAACAAGGCAGACAATGAATTCATTTAAGATATTTCAAAGATTTACTGTCCAATTATAATTCAAATTGATTCAGTATTTTGGAAGTTATTGTGATGACAAATTTTCTATTATGTATATATTGACACATAAACTAAGTGATAACAACAGACAGGCCAATTTCTAATGAAATTAATCAATAATCAGAATGTCCAGCATAATAGGAATTTTTTGAATTGCCATGCATCATATCAAAAATTAAAAGCAATGGGGATTTTTTTTAGCATCTAGGACAAAAAAAACAAACAAACTTGCATACTGAAGCTAGCATACATCAAAAATCAGTGAATGTCAGGTGGTAGACAAAATCCCCAAAGTATACAAGTTTGCACGGAAATTGCATAAAATTACTGACTGAAAGAAATAAGGCTATGATACCATCTAACCCTTTATCTACTGCATTATGAAACAGACAAAACATGTGTTTGAAACATATACAGGGGTCTGTCCAGACAGGGTCCTGTTTTTGTGAAATTGTGAAAAATCTACACGTAATTTTGTGAATCTAAATTTAGTGTAAAAATCAAGTTTTTCTGAGCTTTTCGGCTAGGGTCCTCTTTTTATGAAATTGTGAAAAATGTAATTTTGCAAAATAAAATTACAATTAAGGTTTCATTTAGACAATGACAATTCTTTTTTATAGAGCTAAGCTCACACATATGCGTAGAAACCTTTTATAAATTAGAAATTGAATATTGGCTTTTCAGGGGAAATACAGTAGAGCACATTAGATTATTGAAGCGGGTTGTTCATACCATAAAAGATTAGTTTTCAAAATAAAACACATTTATCAAAGGTCTCTTTTAAGAGGAAAAATTTTGTGAAAAGTCTTTTCTTGGGATAAACAATTTTGTGAAGGGTCCTTTTTCAGGATAAACAATTTTGTGAAGGGTCCTTTTTCAGTATAAATAATTTTGTGAGGGGTCCTTTAACGGACCCAGGTTTTCCTCTGGACAGAACCCTGATATATTTTTAGTTACTAAAGAGCATTATTTAAAGATATATACATTAAAAATTAGGCATTTCACCTTATCATAATAATTAATGAGAATTTTGTTAGGTCGTACTTTAGTGTGCCACTGGTACACAGAGGTCGAAAAAAGTGTAGAGAAATATTTACTTTTTATGTTCCTCATATTTTTTCTAAGATTAGTGGGATATTCTTGAAATAATATAGGAATTAATTATAACACACATGAAGATTGTAAAAAATATCAAACAAAAACAGCAAGTGCACTCCATAAAATCCTTTATGGAACAAAAATGGCTCTATGTATCGTCTAACGCTTTGTAGTGAGATTAAAGTGAAGTACATATGTTCCTTTCTTATAAATATCTTTGACATTTCTTCTACTAATTCAATTTTATACTCTTTTTAAAGCAATGGTACTTTAAAATACCGTCAGTAGATAAAGGGTTAAAAAGAGAGAAGAACAAGAAAAAAAAAAAAGAAAGAACATACCTTTGTTGTGGCGTTGGCTGAAGAGTTATCGTTGTTATAACTAAAGGGATAAATTCTTCTACATCTTTATGAACGTGTACTTTATACAACTGATACATCAAGACAACAATTATAGGTAGTTCAGCAAGGGCTTTCAAAGACAAGACGGCTTTAGGAATTAAATTATACTGTACAGAAATAAAGAATGAGAAATATTATAGCCATATGAATACATATAATATTGGATGTCAAATTTATTTCTGTTGATAATTTGTTAAAATAATAATTATACTTTACAATCTTACATATTAAATAAATTATAACAAGATCAACCATATACACAACATTAATTTGGATTTTAAATCTCAAGAAGCTACTCTGTGTATATTTGTAAATAACTGCTTTTATTAAGGTTTCCCAGCAATTTATAATAATGTAATTCAGTGGTCAGCAAATATATTTGAGAAAAGAGCCAAAAACTGGCAGTAAAATGAATAAAAAAATTTTTGAGAGCTATTTTTCACCCCCCACCCCTTAAAGAACATGTTTAGCTAGAAAGAACCATGATTATACAAGACCAAAAAGGTATAATAATCCCTAATAAAAAAATTTCAATATGCTATAGTTAATCATCATTAGAGTATATCGAAAAAAACTTTTTTTTTAATATCAAATTTCCAATAGTGCGGAAAAGTTGCCTTATGCTATTATTAGTATGTGTGCAAAATTTTATTGATCTGAGTTAATATCTTCAGTTGCCTCTGGGGTCGTTTATATAAAAATTCGTTAATTTCATCATTTTTTCAATGTATAGTTTTTTTAAATAAAAAATTGGAATCCTTAGTTCCAATAGGGCCGAAAAATTGCCATATGGTATCCTTAGAGCGTGTGCAATTTTTTATTGATGTGGGTCAAAGGCTTCAGTTACTTCTACAAGTCACTTATCTGGACAAAGTTGCTCAATTTAATGATTTTCCTTCAATACTTCTACGACTGCAATTTTTTTAATTATGATTATTTCTATTCACTTCTTTTTGTGTGAACAAATTGTGCAAGTGTGCAATGTGTAAATTGTTTAAAAAAAAAAAAAAAAAAACAAGTAATTTTATGGGCCTTCGTCCGTTTAATTTTTACGCTCATGACCGTTTTTTACTTACAAGACAGGCATACCCGTATTTTCTGATATGCCTTGATACTTTCTGCTATATCACAAGGTTCTTAGCAGTCTTTTACCACTTTGTTTTTATAATAAACTTCATTAATCGCTTGTAGCACATATTTTCAAAGGAATAATACAAAAATTGATTTATATATACAGAGTGATATTCAAAATGATAAAGTACGGGCAAAACATACACTGCTTAGAACCTTGTGGTATAGCGGAAAATATTAAATCATAACAGAAAATACAGATAGAAACCGTCTTGTAGGTAAAAAACGGTCGTGATCGTAAAAATTAAACGGGCGAAAGCCTGTAAATTTACTTGTTTTTTAAACAATTTACGCATTGCACACTTGCACAAATGCATAATTTGTTCACACAAAATTAAGTTGATAGAAATAATCATAATTAAAAGAATTACAGTCGTAGAAGTGTTGAAGGAAAATCATTAAAAAAAAGCAACTTTGTCCAGATAAGTAACCCGTAGAGGCAACTGAAGCCTTTGACCCACATCAATAAATAATTGCGCATGCTCTAAGGATACCATATGCCAATTTTTTGGCCCTATTGGAACTAAGGATTCCAATTTCTTTTCTTTATATATATATATACTAGCAGGCTTTGCCCGCTTTGCTGGTCACTATATTTAAAGGAAACTCTTTTCTATATAGCTTTATGAAAAAAAAGAAGAAAAAAAATACTGAAATCGCTCAAAAGCTCGCTTTGAGTTCCCGCTGCCTTTGGCATCGAATTGTTCATCTTCGCAGTCTCCGGTGCCTGTCCCTATTGCCTGCGACAATAGCTTACCCGTGGGCTTCCATTTGGGTGCTTATCATATATGACAGTTTCGATACAGACAGTATCAAAAAATCTGAATTAGCAAATCTGAATTAACAAAATCTGAATTAACAAAATTTTGCACACATATTGACAATAGCATAAGGCAACTTTTCTGCACTAATGGAAATTTGATATCAAAAAAGTTTTTTTCGATACACCCTAATCATCATGCAAGATATAACATACTTTTTGTTTTTAAAATCACAGTATTTAATTTGCTTTAAAACCAAGAAATAAATAATTATATATAAATTTTAAAAAAAAAAATTAATAAATAAAAATGTTCTTTTATTCCAAAAAGTACTAAAAATTCTTAATTAGAGGGATAGGTTAAAAGTAATTGCAAGATTTGATGCAAGCAGATAAGTTTTTTCATGAACCTTGCCTCAGATGAAATAAGAAACTGTAAATACTATATATTGTATTGCTACTGACTATAGATTCTTGTCTAAAATTTTAATAAAAATTGGTCTGGCAAAAATGCATTAAAAATAAATTGCACGATTTGACACAAATAGACAGATTTTTATTCCTGGACCCTGCTTCTATTGATCTTAAACTGATTCCTGAAATAATGCTTGCATATTGTATTGTCATCAACTATGAATTTGTGTGCAAACTTCAAATAAAATCGGTCTGATGGATGTGGGTTAAAAATGTATTGCAAAATTTAACCTAAACAGTGAGAACAATTTAAATAAAAGTGTGTAATAAAAATAAACTCACTTGTGTATTATTGCCATCAGGACCCCGTCTCTCTGAATACACAACTGTAGTAGTGTACGTCTCATTTAAAATGGGCTCTAGACTGGCTAAAGTTAGATCCTTGATCTTGGGCATAGGACGAGGCTCAAATATTTTATTCATATGATTAGGTAATTCTTTATAGATATTTTTAACATACTGTAAAAACTGGATTATCTGTGAAAAAAAAAAAAAGCACAACTGAAAGATTTATAATGACACATAATCTAAATGGACTCTTCCCACCTGACGTCAGAGGTCACATGATAGAGGAAAAACAAATAGCAGACGAGTCTTGTTTATCTGTAGCGATTGCTGAAATAACATATTTTCTATTCTTATTTTTGATCCATCGTATTTAATCTTTGTTATTTTTTTTCACATCATCATTTTTAATCCATTTTATATCATTATTCATCCTCTTTTGTTTGTCGTATACATTTACAATCATCATTTAGTTTATGTTTGTTATTGATGTTCATGAAGAGCATGTTTAATACTCTGATTTTTGGTACTTAAATCAGTGACAGTGCAATTCGTACTGTGTAAATCCATTTAGACCAGTAACTGAGTTAGTCAACTTGTTGTAACACCTTTATGCAATTCAATTAAATGAAAACATTTTCAAATTTCAAATTATAATCCATAAACATTCCACAAGAAGCTATTATTTATTTATTGCTAGATCAGTTAATGTTACAGTTACACTACAATATACAAAAATCGATTCTTATTGGTAAAAATAAATAAACACATAAAATGTTTTTTAAAAATTATTAAATTTACAAATACAATTATTCTACTGTTGACAAATGCACAATATTACTTTTATTTTATTTTATATTAAATATTAAAATTTTTGTTCGTAAGAACAATATTTAATTGAATTCGATTCTCAGAATTCGATTATTTGTTTTCCTCTATCACGTGATCGAGCAGACGACGGTGGGAAGAGCCCATTGTATTATAAAAGGATAATATTGCCTATTTCAGCACTAATACACTAGTACAGGGTTCCCACTCTTAAAAAAGAAAAAAAATCAACGACTTTTCAAGGCCTATTTGAAAATTTTCAAGGACATGGGGAAAATCGCAGAACGTTAGGCATATACACAAAACTTTAGTAACTACTTTCATTAGTAATATTTTCTTTTTTTATTAGAATAACTTTGCCTGTTTTCACAATACAATTTTGATAGACTGGCCAAATTAACTTTTACAAGAGTCGAAAAACGATTAGTTCAAGATTTGGAATCATTATGATTATTCCAAAGTTTTTAGGTTTGAGTCCTGGTCTGCTCACTTTCTGCTCAAAATTAATGACCAGTCCATCAAACAGGTATGAGACTGGCAAAAAAATAAGTTGAAACTATATGCAAACACAAGACAATGAAATACGAATTTTATGACAAAATCATTATATTAGACATATAATGAATGTGAAGATGGAGATAGTTTAGCCTTGATAGAATTTGCGCTAAGCCCGTGCCATTGGAGTGGAAAATTCAAGGATTTTCAAGGATTTTGCACAAAATTCAAGTACTTTCAAGGACCCTTGAAAAAGAAAATTAAATTCAAGTACTTCTTAAGGACTTTCAAGGACCGTAGGAACCCTGCACTAGTAATAGTAGCAGGGATAAGACTGGCAAAAAGACAAAAAAAGTTGAAACTATATGCAAATGCAAGACGTTGAAATGATATACTGGAATTTTGATGACAAAATAAATTATTTTAGAATAGTATTTCTTAATTTTCCATCTTTTAAAAAATAATATATGTTTATGCTTTAGTATTCCATCTAAAAACACATCTTGTAACAACATGAACTAATATGGCAGAAGCACAAATTTTATTTAATTGTAACTAAAAAATCTCATATTTTGAAATCTGCTTTGAAAAAAAAAAAAAATGTTGATCAATAACAAGATAATTCAGAAATTAATTGCTATTAAATGTAATTTTTATTCTTATTATTAATGGCAAAATAATCTTATATTTTGTCAGTTGGCCAATAAAGTATTATTTACTGTTTGTCAGTTTTTTTTTTTTTTTTTTTTTTTTTTTTTAGGAATTTTTATTAATTAATAAATTAATAATGGAAACATATCTATTTTCTTTTTTTAATTAGCAGTAATCAAACTATGTAAAAACAATATTTTATCCTATATTGGAAACCCACAATGCAACTGCATTCTTTTTTCCATCTACAAAATTCTTTACAAAATGAAGAGTTCTATATGCATTTTTGTTTTATGTTTCCAGATATTATCCCTCCCCACTCAATTTAAAATAATAAGAAATTTAAGTTTTTAAAAAGTAAGTTTTTATATAATTTTTTAGCGTGAGAAACACATATGAACTTATAAATAATTCAATTTTCTAATCATAGTTTATGAGATTTTAGATGTTCTTATGCACAATGCACATAAATAGTGTTTAAATACATGTAAATTTTATGCAAGTATACGATGGCAGTTTTGGCCATTTAAAAAAAAAAAATTCAAGTCTTGGCTTTTAGCTAAAATTGTAAAGCCTGACTAAAAATAGTTGAAACAAAGTGAAAGAAATTTAAAAAAAAAAAAATGAATTTTTTTTTTTCTTCTTATTTTTATGTTCAAAAGCCTATTTGCAATAAATTTATTTGGTGGCCAAGTAGAAGTCTTGGCACAATTATAAAGCTTCCTTATATTAGGTGATTTTCCATCTATAAACAAAATAGCACTCCAGTATAAACTTATACTTCTGGCATAATAAATTGTCCCGCAATAGCCTCTGTGGATGCCGACATGCTTGCCGCTACCTGGCGTGAAATTGACTATCAACTTGATATTCTCCGTGCGACGAAGGGGGCACACGTGGAAGTTCATTGACAAGGGTAATGAAACTTTTTGAGTGTATCTAACCATTTATGTTATTAATTTTAATCTGTCTTCATTATTTTATGAGTTATTAAACATCAAAATGGGTCCGGGACTTTATAAACACCCTGTACATAAGGAAGAATTCAAAAAAAAAAAAAAAAAATTAACAGGAAAGCAAATTGTAGGAGAGATAAAAGCTATACATGGAATTAATTCTCTAACCTATTTTACCAAAGTACATATGAACTATACAAGCAAATGTTTTTTTATAACTGTAATGTATCTAATAATACTGTAATAGCAAGAATTAGAAAAATTCCTGAAATAATAATGATATATTAACTATATCTTAACTGTAGTACTGGCATTTATTTTAAACTTTTATCAACAATGCTTTATGCAGGCATGAGAGTGCAGAAAATTGAAAAAAGAGGAAACACGCGTGTTCATAAAATTATTTTCAAATGAAAAATAACGTGTGAGGGGAAAACTATACAAATGTGTTCATAAAATTTATTTCAAATGAAAAATAATGCTCACAGGAAAAAAAAAAACTATACAAAATATTTTAAAAGTGACAAATTAAACTAAAAGAATAACACATCAACACAATAAAACATGTGTTTAGAAAAAAAAAAAAAAAAAACATTAGCTAGCAGTCAACATTTAATAACATTGACTGGTGGTGGAAAAGAGGGGGGGGGGGGGGGGGGATAAAAAGTAGTTCATGAGTGAGAAATATTAAACACAATTCTACTACTTTATGGGTTCTAGAATATCATAAAGTAAGTTTAAAATTAATATTGACATTTTTGTTGTGGATGGATAAATATTCAAAAATAAAAGGCTTCCCGCAGAATGTTTGATTGGCGATGGTTAGAGCTGAAAAGGGGGGGGGGGACAAAAAAATTACATGAGCGAGAAATATTGAATAATTCTGTTCTTTTATATGTTATAGAATCTGATTAAGCATGCTTAAAAAGAATATTGACATTTATATTTTTGATGGAAAAAAATTGAAAATTTAAAGTTTTTCGTGGAGCGTTTGAACACTGATCATTATTGGAGTTTGATTTTAACAAAACAAAAAACCGCAAAATAAACGAAAATTGTTGATATAGTTTAAAGTTTCTAATTATGAAATTAAAATTAATTATAGGGTTTAAATTGTCGAGTATAATAAAATATTGTTTCTATAAATATAAATGGTTTTCCCAAATCTCTTATAAAATTTAATTTCACTTTACAATATTGTTTTTATAATTTTGCCTGTGTTACCTGCAGTGGTTGTCAGTACTGCTGTTCTGCAGTTTGTTTGTAAACAAACAAGATGGCTGCCATGCCATGGTGGGTGTTTCCATGCAGAGCTGACTTGATGTACTGAATCATGTGTTAGCTAGTGGTTGTGAGTTAACTGCATGCCATAACTGTATGAGCTCTTTATTTGTTAACTGCAAACTTAACTGTTTTTCTTTTTAGTTCCTGAATAAGTTCTTGACTGTGACCTACATCTGTTTTGATATTGTATTTATGTGCATGCTGAAGAGTTGGAGCTAGTGGTTTTAGTTTGTGCCAACATGTATTAAAATTGAATTAGTTTTTTTTGCTCAAGTTGGGCAAAGTGGAACAAGCTGTCAGCCATGTTGGTTTTATTATGAAGTAAATTGGCTGCCATGTTGTTTTCAGTCAGAATGCAAGCGTCAGCTACCATATTTGTTTCATGAAGATGGCTGCTGGTCAGCCTATGATAATTATAAAGATGAGCTTGTCTTTTAATTTTGTTATCTATTTTTATATTAACTTGTTCATTATTGTAATAAATTAATATTTATGTTAAAAGTCCAGCCTGATAACTTGTTTTAAACATCACTTCAATTTGTTTACATTCTGAAACATATCAAGTAGACAGGTGCTTATCCCTAACAGTGGTAGCAGAGCGTGGTTCACTCTGTCTACATGAAGATTGATTAATAGAAAGTGATGTTGTTGTTTTAAATGTATTTGGTTTTTGAAAAATAATGGCTGGTGAAAATTTATCCATGTCTTTCCCAAAGTTGGGCCAAGAAAATTTTAAGTCTTGGACATTTAATGTTAACATGTTATTATGCAGTAATGGACTAAATGAATTTACATCCAAAAGTGAGAAGCAAGAATTAGTTGGTACTGAAGCAGTGGATGAAGAAAAGAAAAAGTTAAGGTCACAGAAAGCTCTAGCTTTAATTTGTTTAAGTATAAATGAAGATATAAAGAACATAGTGCATGAAGCAACTGATCCATATGAGGCATGGAAATTGTTGAAGGCTGTGTATGAGCCATCATCCAGAGCTCGTGTTGCTGCTTTAAGAAGAAAATTTATGCAAATAAAATTTAGGCCAGCTGAAACCATGAACTCTTATATCAATAGAGTGTTAGAAGCTGTTAGAGATTTAGAAGAGGTTGGAAAGGTAGTTCCAGATGATGAGGTGGCATATCAAGTCATTGAAAACTTGCCAACAACTTATGAGACTTTGATAATGCAGTTGTATCAGTTGTCAGACAAGGAGTTTACAATTAATGGAATTCGACCTTTCCTTTTATCTGAATATGACAGACAAATGAATAAATCAGCTAAAACGCCTGATGTTTTTGAAAATAGAGCTCTGATGTCTTCAAGCAATGCTAAGCCTGACTTACGCAAGTGTTACCGGTGCGGAATGCAAGGCCATCTGATCAGAGATTGCAAAGAAAATATCCCTAATTTTTCCCAAAGGCGAAGCCGACGAAAATTCCAGAAGAAAGGTCGCCCTCCCGCCCAGCCTGAATCTAGAGGTGCTCATTTTGTGGCAGCTTTAGTAGCTGAAAGTGGATCTGCAGAATTTCTACTGGATTCAGCTGCCACTGACAGTTTCTGTAACAACAAGCTTCTGTTTTCTAATTTCAGGCCTATCCAGAGCAAGGCCAGTATAGCAAGAGGCACTGTGGAGATTTGTGGCATTGGAGATATTGAAATTGAGGTAGAACAGGGTACGACAACTAGGCAGGTAACACTTTCAAATGTTTATTATTCTCCTGCTATGGTTAGGAATCTTATATCAGTAAGGTGTTTAGCTGAAATGAATTTTAATATTTGTTTTGATAGTGTTTCTGCCACTTTGACTTTGAATAACCAATTGTTTTTAAAAGTACCTATGATAGATAAATTTTATGTTTTAAAAGCAAAATGCTTAATTTCACCTGAAGCTCATATTGCAAATAGTAACAATAAGTTAAGATTATGGCATGAACGTTATGGCCATTTAAATTGTAAGAATTTAGTTGAATTTTCTAAAACTGAAAATGTATTGGGGTTAGATACACTAAAAGGAGAAGTACTTAATTGTGAAACATGTAACTTTGCTAAAAGTGCAAGAGCTAGTTTTCCTCCTTTAGATGAAATAAAAACAAAACAAATTCTAGACCTTATACACCTTGATCTTTGGGGTCCTTCTCCAGAAGCTTCTATGGGTGGAGCGAGATATTTCTTGAGTGTGATTGATGATTTTTCGCGATATGCTTTTGTCTATATCCTTAAAAACAAAAATCAAGCTTTTGAGTATTTTCAAAGATTCAAGGCTTATGTAGAAAGGCAGACAAGCAGGAAAATTAAGCGAATAAGGACTGATTGTGGGTTAGAGTTCTGTGCAGACTATTTTGAGTCACATTTGACTGAAGTGGGAATTAAGCATGAAAGGACTAATGTGTACTCGCCAGAAATGAATGGAGTCGCAGAACGATACAACCGTACCTTAATGGAGGGAGTTAGATCAATGTTAGTACAGGCTAATTTACCACCTAGTTTATGGGCAGAACTCGTTGAAACTCACAATTACCTGAGAAACAGATTTCCACATAACAAATTGGGAGGCAAAGCTCCATTAAATGTGTGGCTCGGTAGAAAATTTTCAATACGCCATTTACGGGTCATTGGAAGTGTCGCTTTTGTTCATGTTCCTAAAAGGTACAGGAATAAATTAGAAAAAAGGTCTAAGAAAGGTATTCTTATAGGTTACGGGTCACGAACAGTGGGTTACAGGATTTGGTACCCAGGGACTACTGAGGTTCAGGAAACAAAGCATGTTAAAATTATTGAGGGGGATCTTTACAAGAAAGCAATGACCCAGGAGCAGGAATATGTGTCTTTTACATTAGATCAAACTAGTGAGTCTGTGAATAGTAGAGAGGGGGAGGTATGTGCTAGTAGTCCATCATTTGAAGACTGGAAACGTGTGGAAGTTGTTAGGAAATCTGGGAAAACAGCAGGTAAAATAGATGTTTATTACTATCCAGAAGAGAAAGTGCGTTTAAGGAGTAAAAATGATATTGAAGATTATTGTAAAGAAAAGGGGCTGGTTTATAACCCTGATAATTTTGATTTTAAACCTGTAGGCCAGTTAGATATTTCCTCAGATTTACCTGTAGAAAATGCACAAACCCCCACTGAAAGTGAAGAACTGGAGTCTAGTATTGAGGCATACTGTGTAGAAGTAAAAACCCCCACAAATTATAGTGAATCCCAGAAATTACCTGAAAGAGATAAATGGACAGAGGCTATGAAAACTGAGCTGGAAACCCTTAATGATAGAAATGTGTATGACTTAGTACCACGACCTGAAAAGAGTAAAGTCTTGGGAGCTAAATGGGTTTATACGGTTAAAAAGGATGCTTTAGGAAAAATTAAAAAGTTTAAAGCAAGATACGTAGCTCAAGGATTTAGACAAGTAGAGGGAGTGGACTATTTTGACACATTTTCACCAGTTATATCTTTTTCATTAGTAAGGTTCTTTTTTGTGACACTAGTTGTTTTTAAACATTGGTTTTGTGAACATTTAGATATAAAGGGGGCATATCTATATGCAAAATTGTCAGAGCTCATATATGTTGAACAACCTGAGGGTTTTATTAAAAATGATAAGAAAAATTATGTTTGGAAACTAAATAAGGCATTATACGGACTGCACCAGGCAGGGCGTGAATGGTTTTATGAACTTAATGATACTTTTATAGATCTTGGTTTTTACAAAGTTGAAAATTGTAATTGTATTTACATTTTTAAATCAAAAGTAGTAGTTTTAGTGTATGTTGATGATTTGGCTGTGTTTGCAGAAAATAAAAGTGTTTTGCATGAGGTAATAGAACTTATACAATCAAAGTATGAACTTAAATTGTTAGGAACAATTAGACAGTTTTTAGGTGTAAACTTTGAAGAAAGAGATGGTGTATATTACCTACATCAAAAAGATTATATTGAGAAACTTGCTCAGATTTTTGACATACCAAAAATTAAATGTAAATTGCCCCTAACTCCTGGTGTCATGTTAAATGCAGCTGGTGTTGATGAACAAGCTGAAAATGTTCCTTATCGGAGATTGATAGGATGTCTGCTGTTTCTTGCCTCAAGATCTCGTCCTGATATTCAATTTGCTGTGATAGCTTTAGCCCAGTTTTCCGGAAACCCATCTTATAGTCATTGGAAATATTTAAATCAGGTTTTACAGTATGTAGTTGACACAAAAGACTTAGCAATGAATTTATCTAGAACCTCAACTTGTGTTTTAAATATTTACTCAGATGCTAGTTGGGCCTCCTGTATTATTGATAGAAAATCTGTAAGTGGTTATTGTGTATTTGTAGATGTAGTACCCATTATCTGGAGTGCTGCAAAACAAAAATGTACAGCTCTCTCGAGTATGGAGGCTGAGTATATAGCGTTGTCTGATTGTGTAAAAGAATTGTGTTGGTTACTTGGGATAATTGAAAATTTTTCTTTCTTGAATTTAATCTCAAATAAGCCTGTTATTCATTGTGACAATCAAAGTACTATTAGCTTTTCTAAGAATCATATAGAAAATTGTAGGACAAAATATATCAATACCAGACTTTACTTTGTAAAAGAAAATTTAGATAAATTTAGTTTAATATATGTACCTGGTAACACAAATGTCGCAGACATGTTCACAAAGGCTTTACAGGGTGATAAATTTTTGTATTATAGAAATTGGTTGTTTGGATAATTAGAGATTCTGGGAAAAAGGGGGCATTTGTTGATATAGTTTAAAGTTTCTAATTATGAAATTAAAATTAATTATAGGGTTTAAATTGTCGAGTATAATAAAATATTGTTTCTATAAATATAAATGGTTTTCCCAAATCTCTTATAAAATTTAATTTCACTTTACAATATTGTTTTTATAATTTTGCCTGTGTTACCTGCAGTGGTTGTCAGTACTGCTGTTCTGCAGTTTGTTTGTAAACAAACAAGATGGCTGCCATGCCATGGTGGGTGTTTCCATGCAGAGCTGACTTGATGTACTGAATCATGTGTTAGCTAGTGGTTGTGAGTTAACTGCATGCCATAACTGTATGAGCTCTTTATTTGTTAACTGCAAACTTAACTGTTTTTCTTTTTAGTTCCTGAATAAGTTCTTGACTGTGACCTACATCTGTTTTGATATTGTATTTATGTGCATGCTGAAGAGTTGGAGCTAGTGGTTTTAGTTTGTGCCAACATGTATTAAAATTGAATTAGTTTTTTTTGCTCAAGTTGGGCAAAGTGGAACAAGCTGTCAGCCATGTTGGTTTTATTATGAAGTAAATTGGCTGCCATGTTGTTTTCAGTCAGAATGCAAGCGTCAGCTACCATATTTGTTTCATGAAGATGGCTGCTGGTCAGCCTATGATAATTATAAAGATGAGCTTGTCTTTTAATTTTGTTATCTATTTTTATATTAACTTGTTCATTATTGTAATAAATTAATATTTATGTTAAAAGTCCAGCCTGATAACTTGTTTTAAACATCACTTCAATTTGTTTACATTCTGAAACATATCAAGTAGACAGGTGCTTATCCCTAACAAAAATCGCAAAAAAGCGGAAAATCGCGGATCCGCAGAAAATTCTCATGCCTGTTTATGATAAAGCAAAAATTTTTAAACACTTTTAACAAGACAATAAATCATCTACATGATGGTACGACTTACTTCAGGACAAAATGGTGGTCTGTAGGTCTTATGAAATTCAATTATAATCCTTAAAACAACAAGAATATTTTCTTCATTTTCAACCTAAGCAGAAAAATTAAATAACATATTAAACAAATACTAATAGAGTACATAAAATATAATAATGATGAAATTGAGATCAAACAAATTATTATAATTTTCAAGAATTTTTTTTTTTTTTTTTTTTTTTTTTACTTTAGAACCAGAAGTTGAAAATTCAGTCCAAAGATAGAAAACCCACCTGCTCTATAATACATTTACTACTTTATAACAACTATTTCTACTTAACTTTAACAGTGTTAGTTTCATACTTGTGATTGTGCTTTCTCATTCTTTTCTATGCTGCAGTAGTGAATACTACATATATTTTAACACGCTTTTATTAGCTTCACCTGTATGCTTGTATGTATGTTTGCATGTTTGTAACTGCTCTGGGAGGAAACAAAAAATCTATATTGTAAAAAAAAGACTTTCCATACGTGAACATCGTGGCGTTGAGGTATAACTCCACGCTACGAACCTAAAGGTCTAGCGTTCGATCCCAGTGGGCGATTTTTTAAAAATGGTTTTTGTTTAATTCTAAATTATTTTAATTAAAGATTATGTATGTAAATAGTATGGTGTGTCACTCACACAATTTTCTTTTACCTGCATTTTCATACTGAGATAGATATTTTGTGCTTTTTTAGTTCACATTTCTATAAAAGCGTGTTCATTAATTTTTTAAAACTATAATATTATATGAAATCAAGATATCTATATCAATAAAAACTAACAAGACTAACCTTCTGCCTATTATTGATTGAGATCGCTTTAAAACAGCCTAGATGGTAAAAATTTACTTCTATGAAACAACACCCAGATCAATCAATTAAATCATGATGCAGTTAGCTATCAGTGTGATAGAGAAAGATGATTACACAGAATGATGCATACCACATTCATTAAGTCAGACATGAAATTAGGACCATGAGGCCCGGGCCTAGGAGTGTCAGTGTTTTGGTTTTTGGGAATAAGGCCAATTGACTACTCAAGAGTCCTAGGCCAGAGGTGTGTGTGTGTGGGGGGGGGGTCTTTCTAAGGGGTCCTAGTCCATATTTATGCAAGTTTCGTTTTCATGCTACTACTTCCAATGCAACAATCCTCAAAATGCATATTTATATGGGATATTGCCCCATTTTGCTATGTTGATAAAATATTAAATTATGAATAACTTACGAAATTTTCCCATTAGAATATTTGTAGTCAATCCTGTTCAAACAAGTATCATAAATGTTATTTTGAAGTTGTCTTATGAATATTTATGATCCACAAAATGGACGTTTATGCTCAATTTTGCCCTATTCTGCCATTTTAAGTAAATCATAAATTCCAAATAATTTACGAATTTTTTAAATTGGAAAATTCATACTCTATGATATTCATGCCGGTATCCTAGATAATATTTTAAAAGTGGTCTGACACCTTTACGATGAAAATATATCTGAAAATTGACGTTTATGTGAAATTTTGCCCTGCCATGTTAAGAAATTTGTAAATTTCTAATACCTTGCGAAATTTTCAAAGTAGCCTATTTATAGTGACTGATGTTCATTCCGGCATCAAAACTGATCTGACATTTTTACAGTAAAAAGTTTCCATTTAATGCACGTTTAAGTGAATTTTTGTCCTATTCTCCCACGTTAAGAAAATCGTAAATTTCTAATAACTTACAAAGTTTTCTAATTCGAATGTTGCAAATGAATAGGGTTCTTGCCAGTGTCAAAAGTAATATTTTAAAACTGATCTGACCTCTCTGCGACAATTTGTTCTTGAGATATCGTGTGCACAGACTAACAAACTAACAGACAGACACAATACAAATTTTGTCATTTTCGAATTCCTCACACCTGAAAACGTGTAAAAAAGTAAAAAAAAAACTGAGGTCGAAAATTTTCACGATTACCTAAGTTCCCCATACCTATAGTATGATGGGGAACTAAAAAAGTGGAAGGGGAAAAAGTTGATATTTCGTGAATTCATGCTAAATTTTACTTCTTTCTTAATAAGTTCAAAAATAAACTATGTATACGAACTCACGTTATGAGTTTTAGTTATGAGTTCAAGTTATATTATATGGACTGGCCAGTTGTAATCATATTCCTTTCAGCATAATTTGTACAATATAGTATCAGAACTCAGACAGGAACATGTGACTCAGTTTATAAATTACAATGAACATTGAAAGATGATAAGGCCATATGTGAATCTGAGAAATTCTATTATTGATGCAAATGTTTACAGTTTTACTTAAAATAATTTTAATTATAAAAACTTTATATCCATTGTAAGATAAAATATTAAGTGATTTAAAAAAAAAAAAAAGTATGCAGAGCATTGAATTGTAGAAAGAATATAAACTTTTGTTTTCAGACATATTTAACAAAATACACTAAATTTAACCTAAAAATATACAGCGTGAAAAACACTCATGGTCAAAATTTTAAGGAGTATTTTTAGATTTTAATGCGTAAAGAAAGCTTGTAGAGGAGTTAAAAACATCTTTGATTAAACTGCAAGCTATGATTTATGCAATAGATTTGAACACTGCAAGATATAATTGAATTTCGACATGCTCAACAATTCTCATGAAACATAAAAAATAACACACACACAGAGTTGCCAATTTTATAATTTATTCCGGGGTACTGTTAATATCTGCTTTTTTTTTCACACCAGAATTTTTCAAGAGTAATTGTTTTCCTATTTAATCATAGTTACATATTGGAAAATGTTATTCTAAATAAACTGTGGTGGGTGAAAAAAGGGCGGATATTGACAAGGCTTCAGAATAAATTAAAAAATCCGGAGTGACTCCACTCGACTTTCCAAACATTGAGTCATTAACAGTTTTGTAGATAAAGTAAAGAAAACCACAATAGAGTGTTTGAGTATTTTTCTACATATAGTATACACAATGTTTTATTGAACGCTACTGAACTTTGAGCCCATAGATCATAATGATAAAGAACTTTTTGTTGTGTCCCTGTAAAAACCTATAAATGCTAGATTCACCAAAATGCTTGCTTATTGTTAGTGCAACAGTGATTTATAATATTCATCAATTGAATAAGGCGTTTAGATGTTATCGCACTTTTAAAAGTTTGGCCCCATAGGCCATAATGATAAAGAAATTTTTTTTGTGTCCCTGTAAAAAAACTATAAGTGCTAGATTCATCAAAATCAATAGGGTTCACACTATGATGTTGTGACTTACAATATATGTACCAACTTTCAGCTTATTCGAACAAAGCATTTAGACGCTAGCGTGTTCACTCAAAGACATACACACATACATATATACACACACACATACATACATCATCATAAAAATAGTGGAAACGGACTCAGGGGACCTCGAAACGTATAGAAATATCAAAATCTCAAATTCGGATTTTTGACATGATTACAATACTTTTCTCACTATAGTGTTCGGAAAGTAAAAAGTTTGCAACTCTGCACACACACATAAAGGAAAAAAAAAAAAATAATAATTAAACAAGTACCATTATAAATGTAGTGTAAATGAAAAATACAACTGAGATTCTGAAATTTATTATTCTATAATTTCTATAGATTAGCACCAAGTTAGGTAAAAGAACTTCAAGTTCGTAAGTATGTTTATGTACGTTTATTATTACATATTATTATGTTTATGAAGTGCGTAAAGTACTTCATAAACATAATAATATTATAGTTTTAAAAAATTAAAGAACACGCTTTTATAGAAATGTGAACTAAAAAGTCAAAATATCTATCTTAGCATTAAAATGCAGGGCAAGAGAAAATCGTGTGAGCGACACACCATAATATTTACATACATTTAAATGTTTAATTAAAATAATTTAGAATGAAACAAAAACCATTTTAAAATAAAAAAATCTCCCCTGACTGGGCTCGAACAGTAGATCTTTAGGTTTGTAGTGCGGAGCTTTACCTCAGAGCCACAGCGTTCACGTAGGGAAAATCATTTTACAATATAGATTTTTTGTTTGCTCCCAGAACGGTTACAATCATACATACATACAAACAAACATACATACATACAGGTGAAGCTAATAAAAGCGTGTTAAAGATAAAAAGCATCAATGTTTAACAATTAAAAATAGTCAATGATGAATTCTCATTTCTGCACTTAAAATATATTTTATTTTTCCTTTTAAAATAAACATATACGCTTATGTTTTATTGCTATGTATTATTTGTGTATCAGTGTATGCTTAAAATATGTGCCGTCATATAATTGATAAGTTTTTATTAATACAGAAAAAATATTTTATTCTACAATTTATTAGACATCATCTTTCCATTTTAATGTCATTTATGCATTAATAACTCATTTTTCATCAGCAAAAGAAAAACATAAACAAAGACTATAAATTGCAAAATTCTATAACCCAAACAAACTTTGGACTAAACTTTTGGTGATTAGAGACAGTTGACTGTATTTGTGATAATCTGAAAAAAAAAATATATATATATATGTTACCGTTAAAACGCGAAATCCGTTAATCTGCAGATTACCTAGCAAATCTGCAGATTAACTAAAATGACCCGTTAAAGTGTGGAATAAAGAGTTTTCGGCATTTTAACTAGGTAATCTGCAGATTAACGGTTTCAGTATCGTTAAAGTTCAAGTGTTTGTTTCGAGCCTTAGTTTTTTTTACATTCACTATGATGTCAAACAGCCATGTGATACAGATACGCGAATGACCGTCAAACATAACTAAAACTTTCACCCCTTCCCTTCCGCACTTCCGCTACGCTATGATGATAAACCGACAAACGGCAAACGCAAAATGTGGAGGATGGAAGCCATGATTAGGTTTATTATTATGACTAACACAAAATTTAAAGTAACAAGTAAGTTATAATTGTTTTAATTTTGATTTTATTTATATCTTTTATAATTCTGTCAGTATAAGTTTGATAAGGGTCTGCATTTTATTAATGAAATGTAATCTTAATTAAAAGCTGTCTCTCGCGAAACTCCATTTTGAATTATGAATATTAGATTTACATTACAGTAATTATTTCCTTCCGAACTAAAACTATTAAACCATAACTTTTTAAAACTAATTTATTTTAAAATTGATTTAAATTACTATTACTTACTGGAAAAAAAAAAAAAAAAGATATATTAATTATTAACTTTGAAAAATATTATGGCATTTAATAAATACTTAATATGAAATTTTTGTACATTTTTTAGCATTTCATTACATTTTTTTTTTTTTTTTTTTTCTTTCAGTTTCAAGTTTCCTGTACATATTTTATATATCATGAGTATATTTTTATTTATTTTTATTTTATTTTATTTTATTTTAATATAGTTTAATAAAGCATTCAGAACTATCATTTTAATTTTCATGCATTCTAAAAAATGTTAAAGCAGTTTTAATTATTTGAAGTACTTCTTAAATAATGCTTCTGATTTGTTTAATTTAATATTTCTAGTAATATTTTATATAATTTAATACTTCTGGTATTTAAATAGTAATAGCAATATAAGTTGTTAATAAAACTTTCTTTTTTTTTAAATTTTAAATTGTTAAATATTTTTATTTTGAAAAGAAACTGTTACTGTATTACAATTCTAACATTCATTTATAAAATAGAATTTATTGAAAGCTATTAAAGCTATTATATTTCATATTAAAAATGCATAACATCTTCAAACTTATATTGACAGAATAAAAAAGATGAAATAAATAAAAAATAAAACAAATATAACTTTAAAAGATATAAAAATTAAAACACATACAGATTAAAATAAGTAAAGAAATAAATAAAAAAGAAAAGAAAACTATTTTTTTTCCGAATGAAAAAACAAATACAACACAGCGTGCTGTAAAATTACAACACCAGATATCTTATTTTCACTTTAACTAGTGCCTAGTAGGTAATGTGCAGATTATCTAGGTAATTTGAGAAATAAAACAATTTTCCTCACTTTAACCCTTTAACCGTTGCAAACGGCTTTTTCCGTTTTTAATAGTTGAAATAAGAGGCTAATGTAGCAAATTTTGGAAAAATATGATATTTTTTCCTAGGACATAAGATTACTGAATGTCCATTGATTTCAAAAACTAATATGCTTTATTCCTACTTCATTTAGTATTGATTTTATAAGTTATTAAACAGATATGCTAAAAAACTCGACACGGCTAAAGGGTTAACGGATCACCCTAGTTAATGTGCAGATTACCTAGCTAATCTGCAGATTAACTGATTTCTGCACTTTAGCGGTAACATATATTCATATCTATAGTGGACAAAATTAATTTTCTTTCAACATTTAGGATTATACTTTTGTGATACGAAGATCATCTGCACCCACGATGGAAAATAATTTCTACAAATAAAAATTTTTGATACAGTTGAGGATCTATAATCCGCATACCCATAATTCACAATTGTCTATAATCCACACTCACTTTGCAAATGTAAACAAAAGATTTTGCAATAACGAAAATCCGATATTTTGGATGTATATGAGAAAACAGGATGTTAATTCACATACTAAAATGAAAAAACTTTTATTGCCTTATACTTTTTTAGTGAATCTAGACATCATCTGAATAACATTCAATTACTGATCAAATAAAACACATGCAGGTGCAGTTTTTTAACTCCTGACAGTAACAGCATTGCTCATTGGTTTTATACCAGTATTTCTTTTGAAGATAAGATCTACAATGCAGTCATTAAAAATTGCATCAAACTGATCACAATGCAAGTATCTGGCAGCAAATCTGTTAATCACAATCCAGGGTATCTATTCTCCGATCCGACTGCCGTAGCGACCGTCCTTAAACAACGACAGTCGTCAAATCAAAAGTCAGAATGTGACATCACGTGATCAAAATAACGACTGCCACAGTCGGAATTGAGGTGTAGTCTGGTCGGAGAATAGATGCCCAGAAGTAGGAGTACAGTTTTTTAATAAATTACTCATTTAAGGGTTTAAATTATACATTGCTTCTACTTCATTAAATAAATTTTACTGTTTTATATATTTATTAGTATTACCTTCATTACATTATAAAAAAACAAACAATTCTAATTTTAGCTTCATTAAATAAAGTTTATTGCTTTATGCACCTTATACCAGGGGTGCAGAAAATGTTCAAACCTCAGAAATTTCCCCCAAACACAGTATAAATTTCCCTCAATAATTCAAAAATCTACTTTGCTATACAAAGTCATTTGTTCTATGTAATAAATCTTTAAGAGAATAAGTATACAGTGTAACATAAAAATACCGCTGTTAGTGTATAAGCACTTCAAAGCAGCAAATTGTTATTTTTGATTTACATTTTTATTTTCTCTTAAAAAAACATTCAAAATTTCCCCCGAACCTCGTTCGGGCGTTCGTACATATTCTGCACCCCTGCCTCATACTAATTCATATAGCAAGGAAATGACATCATTGATCTATAATTTGCAAAAATCTATAATCCGCAAAAGTTCTAGAACCAATGCGTACGGATTAAAGATCTTCAACTATAAATAAATAGAATTTTAATAATTTATGCTGCATGAAATCGAACAAAAAAATACACATGATCCCAGGAGCAGAGTTATATCCGATGTTCTGCAACGAGACATTAAAATTTGCAAATGTTCTGCAGGTATTTTGTCCAAATTTGTCAAAGCACAGTAAAATGCAAAATAAGCATAAAAATAATACTTATTAGTAAAATATTTATTACACATTTTATAATAAAACATGGTTTAAAATTTTTATAATCTAAAACTGAGGCATACACCCAGAATTTGCAATTTTTTCAATGGCTTTTGGCATTCATATTGTCACATTAATGTGGATATACTAACTTACAAAATGTTTATAAATTTTGTCTATACACTGAAACAATGACTGTTTCCATCAATTTTCTAGTATGCTAACAGATTTACAGGTCAGTTGAGCATATCTAGGTTTTATTAATTTTAAAATGTTAGCTGTATCAATCAACATCATCCAGTTAGGGGATAGATGAAATGTTCTGCAAAAGCCTCCATTGTTCTGCGACGTGCGTCGCAGTTTTAAGCACTTTCTGCTCCTGGGCACATGATGGCCATGAACATTAGATTTTATTTTAAAAAGTGAAAAAATTCTTACCTCTAATAACTTAAACATTAACAGCATGATACTTTTAACATGGGGTTGAAGAACATTCGTAGTAGGAAGCCGATGAATGATTTCTAGTATCATCTTACGAAGTTGCTGTCACAAAAAAAGAAAAAAAAAAGATTATGCATATATAAATTTATGCATCTATAGATATACCGTACAATGTGCAAGAAAACTAATGTTGAATGATGAAGAAGAAATTTATAAGCATATACAGTAACCGCCACTTAACTCTTTGACGCAGATGGGACACCGGTGTCCCTTTTGCTTATTTCTTTTTTGACGCTCTTATTACAAATATTATTATTATTATATGATAGTTGTTTATTATAAAAGAGAGTCTAATAGTTACTATAAACAAACTATTAGATTATCAGAGTAAATTTTTTACTAAAATAAAAATGTTAAATAAAAGTAGTTTGAAAAAATTTTATCAACCCATTTCAAAAATTTATTTCTAATTAAATTGGATTATTTAAAAAAGATCAGTAATGAATTATTGCTACTCCTATATCTAAGTAATTGTAAATAAGTGCAATTTGTAAAAATATTTATTTATGGGACGTCCGTGTCCCATGATGAATTTACCTTTAACGCAGAAAGGGACACCGGTGCTCCACTCTATATTTTAGAACCAAAATTAATTAAAATTTTAAATATAACATTTTCTACTTATTTAGATCTAAAATAATTTAAAACTATCAAAAAAGTGTAAAAATTATGTTTGATGAGAAATCTGCTTCAAAGGGTTAATAAATTCACTGGTTAATAAAATCAGTCGCTTAATCTGATCAAATTGCCAGGACTGGAATCGAATCAATGCAAACTACTTTTAAAGCCGCCGGTTAATAAACTCAAAAATATCTCCTCAGCAGCCAAAAATATCATTTATGCACACTAAAAAAAATTTTTATTTACATTGATTTTTTTTTTTTTTTTTTTTGGTAATAGAAAAAGAAATTAAAGTGCAACAAACTCTCCATTATCGCTCATTGTCGAAGATTTTACACTTGCAGCACAGTTACAAATTAAGCACGCCCCGCAACTTATCTTATAAGCAATTTCAAGGAACATATTCTTCAAAGCGCAGTAAGAAATACAAATTTGATTTGAAATTTTTTTTTTTCTAATTATTAAAAGCAATTTCTATTTATTATTTTGAAATTACTATAATACATGAGATTTAAATAAAAGATTTTAAATTTATAAGAACAGCGTGAACTTTTGGTAAAGTAATAATGATTTTCCTCTAACGAAAGTGCATGGGAACTTGGAATATGTTCGCCGGATATAAAAATCAGCCGCTTAATAAAATCACTTTGCCTCAGAACGAATGTGATTTTAATAAGCGGCGGGAATTGTACCATAAATCTAGGACCCACAATGATGTGAGCAGGTCTGTCAATTCTTGACTGGTGGTGCATGTCAAATATATATATTGGCTGGTGGTGCATGACCAGACAGCTTATGTGACCTCTGGTTGTAACGACTTGGTGCCCATATGGGGGTAAAAGCCCGGGCAAACAGGGTCTGACCAAGTTGTCCTGAGTAGAGCCTGTTGTGTGGCAGTTAACTGCCCTCTTCATTTACCGTCGCTGGAAGCCCGAGCCAATGTTATTCTATGGGGAAATTTTCTTTACAAATAACTTATTAACTAATACATATTTTTAAATTCTGTTTTCACATTCAGAAAATTCCCAACTGTTCAATGGACGGACCTTTTTTAAAAATGTATTTTTTTAATTTTTAATACTTCATTTTAAAATTGCAAAATGAAAAAATTTCATATATTGAAAATTCGTATTTTGCAGCTTAAAAATAAAATATAAAAAATTAAAAAAAAAAACTACTTTAAAAAAGGTCCGTCCATTAAACAGCTGGGAATTTTCAGAATGTGAAAACAGAATTTAAAAATATGTATTAGTTAATAAGTTATTTGTAAAGAAAAATTTCCCATAAAATAACATTAGCTTCGGCTTCTGAGGGCAGTGAGCGAAGCAGGCCCTTAAGATACTGGTTTAGCAAAAAAGGTAAGCGTGTGCAGATCCTCCTAGTTGGCACAGTTGGTGCGAATCAGCTAGTGTGCTGAACGGCGTCGGGAGTGTGGCATTTTGGATGGCCTGGTGACATCCTTAGAAGGTATATGTGCCCTTCTGGCCACCAAACCGTGGCTCGGCCAGTATCGAGTGGCCTTGTCCCGATTTTGACTAGCCCTGGTTGGTCCGAGGGTGATAGTAAGGGTGTTGTAATACTGATTGCCGGCCATGCCTGGATCAGTACTTGCTGTCGCGCGGCAGGTATATTGCTGTCGTAGCGTTCGAGATTTCAATTCTATGGGCTACTTAGCGAGCCTGGGCCAGTTGATGGTGCGACACAAGCGCTGATTTCCATACCATAAATCTAAAGATAAAAGCAGGAAAATAGCCAAAAAGGCTCAAAATATCCACAAGACTCGAAATATAATTTGTTTTTTGCAATACTCCCTTCCATGAATTCAATGATTTTGGAATAAAAGAAAAAAAAAAAATAGATAGTAGGAAATCACTCTTTACATGAAGAAATATGGAAAATATGAAAAAGTTAGATGGATGTTTGTTTAAATAAAGCAAATTAAATTAAAATAGCACAAGTAGAAAAGATAAATAAGAAAAATACAGTAAAAAAAGAAAATTTTAGAAAATAATAACATTTTTTTACATGAAAGCTAAAATATCTAAACATTTTTTGCAAAAATTTCTAAGTTTTGTTCAAGGTTTATCTCTATCAACTTACAAACTGATTGTGTCAGTTGTCAATGTAGTTGAATTTAACTCTACTCATGCATTACAAGTCTCTCAGGGAGATTTTAATATTATATCTTATTTCCACAAATAAGATATACTAGCAGGTTTTGCTCACTTCGCTGGGCACTAAATTTATATGATTTCTTTTTAAATGAATAACTGAAATGCTTAAATAAATATATTTCGATTGGCGACTATTTTCGTCACAGCTTTAGTATGAGTCTACCTTGGCAATATCAAACATCGTTTGAACTTCTCAAATCTGTACAACAAAACTATTATTAAAACGAATACTCTCGAAAACAGTCCAATAGTAGTGTTAATTCTTTGAATATTCTGGAAACAGCTGAAGCTGTTACTCATACAGTAAAAGTCACTATTCGATGAATGTTCTGGAACAGTAAAAAAATAGTCACTTGTTCCACAAGAGTAAAGCAAATAACATCAAATACTCCAGAACAGAAATTTTTGCTAGTTTACGAAAAGTGTCTAGCCGCTTAGAGCTAAATCCCTAAAGTGCAATCACTCAGAATAGGTCTTTAAATAACTCTGAATCGCAGTGACTACATATTCTTTAGCAGAAATCAACTCACTCCTATTTATAACTTTTGGCAATATAGCTTGGCAATGATTCCCTCGAGAATCCCATGGAAAGCTCGAGATCTATGTTCCCTTGTGTCGGAGAGCCTAAACTACCATTTCCACCAAATTTGGTCACCCACTCGCCAAGTTTGCCGCCAAGGCTAACCCTACTGGAAGTGAATAAACTGCCATTTTATTTTCACTTTGCCTGTAAAACTATTTTCATTGCAACAGTACAACTGATGCAGGAAAAATACTTAATCCTTTGTAACAATATGCTATGAGCACTATATCTGCCATATTTTAGACAACTAATGTTTCTATGGTTATATATATTTCTCATTAAACATATTTTTATTTAGTTATTTAAATATTAATTTGAATGAATCAAATATTTTTGCCCGACAGTGTGCAAGTGAAAGCAATTGAGCTGCAGTCACACACAGCAACTCCTTTATTTATATGTTAAATTAGCGCAGTGATTGGTATATAAAAAAATAAATAAGTGAACATTATCATGCTACACAACTTTATTATATCTCTCCCTTAGTGGCTTTTGAATTTTTGTCGCCATATTAGCAATGGATTTATTATTATTATTATTATTTTCTTTTTTTTTTGTATAATTTCTTGTATAAAAAGGGGAAGACAATTTTGCTAATACTTTTATCGGACATCTTTCTGTTAATTTATAAGAATTCTTCATATTCTGTTTATATTTTTGATGGTTTTTAGGTTTAAAATAGTGCTTGCTGAAATAAATTTTCTATTTTTAAAAGTGCATTTTCTTCTATAAAATTATCTACTCAGATAAAAATTATTTTATACGACTACTATTTTAGTTTTTTTCTTTTTCTTTTTGTAATATTTTATAATTTATTTAGAGTAGTAAAGAAACATGTGACATCATGGGCAGTTTTTTTTAATAACAATTTGACAGTAAAAATATATAAAATAGTAAATAAAAAAAAAACAGTACAATATATATTAGCATCATAAACTATATAAGCACTTTATACATATGTATAAATCTTTTAAAGTGATAATGAGGTCAATTTTTGTGAAATGCATAATTTATTTTTTATAATTTTTCATTGTTTATGTTTAAGTAAATGTATTTATTTTCCTGTCAAAAAAAAAAAAAAAAAAAAAAAACTCATAAATTTTTTTTGGCAACAATTAAATTATGGATAAACTTTAAATGTCTAATTTTACAGCTATTATGAGGTTATTATTTTCTTATTTTAATTAATTAAAAGAAAACTAATCAAAAATTCAAAAATTGGACTTCGATGTGAACAATGACTCCTCGAGCTAGCGTTTTCGAGAAGAGTGAAATGTACATATATATATATATATATATATACTACTGGCCATTAAAATTGCTACACCAAGAAGGAATAATAATAACGGAATGAAATTTGTTGGACACATACATTATAGTAGGAAGAACAATTGATTAAAATTTCAGGAAATTTGGAGTAATATGTACTGAGAAAACAGTACATAAAGCAGCGACTTCTGTGAGCAATAACAGCACTTATCTGCCTAGGCATTGAATCGAACAGCGATTGGATGACATGTACGAGTAGAGCACTTCTTGAAGTTTTAAACGATGCCACAATTCATCGATCGAAGTTACTGGTGAGTGGTGGTGGGGGGGGGGGGGGGGGAGTTGCTTTTCAACGATTAAACAGTCATTTTCATTGGTACGAGATCAGGAGAACGCGCTGGCCAGAGCAACAGTCTAACACATTCGGCATCAATGAAGGTCCAGACAATACAAACAGCTTGTGGTCGTACATTATCTTGCTTAAATTTTGCGCTACGGAGGCCTCGAATACAGGGCAGAGAGACAGGCCTTAACTCATCAGAAATTTAATGGCCGCTGTTCAGAGTGCCAGGAATACGAACATGAAGTAATCGAGACGTGTATCCAATGGTAACCCATAACATCATTGCAAATGATGGACAGTATGATGATGGCGAATCCCAGCTGGCAATGTGCATTATTCATAATGCCGTTAAATATGGATAAGGCAATCTTGATGCTGTAAACAGGATTGTGATTTGTCTGAAAAGTGACTTCACACCATTCCTGCATCGAGGTTCATCGTTGATCACACATTGATGGCGCCCATATGAGTGATGCAGTTTTGAGGGTAATCAGAATTTTGGTAGCCGCATACTGAGTCACCACCTGGATTGATGGTATGTGGTACCCTTGGATACACGTCCCAGTCACCTCTTGTTTTCATTTTCGCCACTCTGAATACCAACCATTACATTTCTGACGAGTTAAGGCCCATCGCTCTGCTCTATGTTCAAGGCCTCCGAAGAGCAACAATTAAACAGGACAATGCACGACCGCGATGCCGAATGTGTTCGACTGTTGCTCTGGCCAGCACGTTCTCCTGATCTCGCACCAATGAAAATGACTGTTTAATCATTGAAAAGCAACTGGCCCCCACTACCCAGCACATACCTGCCAACCTGCAAGAATTCCAAGTAGTAAAACAGTGCACAAACAAAAAAATTTGCGGGACCCCTCCCCCCCCTAGTTTTTTTTTTTTTTTTTCGTTAAAAGTAAAAAAAAATCGATAACTTTGTTTTAAATTATCACAGATTTATAGTTCAACCATTCGTTTTAAAGGTATTGATGAGACCTTTCGAAAGATACCCATCTTGAAATGATGCCCCCACATGCATAATTTTTTTTTCCTAGTTAACTACTACTATTATCAATGAAACCTTTCGAAAGATACCCATCTTGAAAATTTACTCCCCCCAGGGGGGGCAACCAATGCCCCCACATGCATAAAATATTTTCCTAGTTAACGACTACTATTATCAATAATTCATATTAATTTTACAATCACAAGTTTAAAATAACTCTCATTATGCACATTTATACGAAATTTTGTCCTATACTGCCATGTTAAAAGTTTGCATAAAATGTGATCACAGTGCCACCTGTTGAGCGATTGATCCCCAAATCTATTCAGCACCAGTTTATGTCAGGGTGCAACTAAATACCAAGTTTGATTAAATTTCATTCATTGGTTCATGAGATACAGCGTCCACAAAAAAGTGATACAGACAGACATTTTCTAAAAACTATCGATTCATGTTCTGGACATCCCAAAACGTGTAAATCTATCAAAAAACGGAGGTCGAAAATGTTCATGAATCCAATACTTTCTCTATATTACATATAGAAGAAAGTAAAAAACGGTAGTAAAATGTTGAAATAGTAGAAAAAGAGTAAAAATAGTGATCTAAGAGTAAAAGTGTAAAAAATGTCAAAAAAGAGTAAATTTTACTCCCGGGGAGTAAAACTTGGCAGCTATGCAGCAGTAACTTTGATCGATGAATTGTGGCATTGTGTTTAAACTTCATGAAGTGCTCTACCCGTACATGTCATCCAATCGCTGTTTGATTCAATGCCTAGGCAGATAAGTGCTGTTATTGCTCACAGAGGTCGCACTGTTTTCTCGGTACATATTACTCCAAATATCCTGAAATTTTAATCAATTTTTCTTCCTACTATAATGTATGTGTCCAACAAATTTCATTCCGTTATTACTATTCCTTCTTGGTGTAGCAATTTTAAGGGCCAGTAGTGTATATACAAATCTTGCTCACTTAATAGAATAAGATATCAAACAACTTGACTATTGATAGTAATTTCGGTGGGAAAATTACCTTTTATAGCTTTCTACAAATTTCTGCACTATTAACCAGTTCCACTGCTTCTCCTTCTCCATGTAATGCTACTGATTTTTTGTTACTTCATATCTTAAGGATATATCCTCAATGAAAAAATAAGTTTATAAAAATCCATTCTTTGAACAAGTTGTGTTTTATCTTAGAATTATATCATATAAATATATATAATAAAAGTATATATATTGTGAAATAAATTCCGAGTTCTAATTTTGAATGTTGAAAAGAAATATTTATTTACAAGTTTGAAAGATTAAGCCTTTGTATGTTTATTGTATGAAATAAAACAGTAGCTGTTCTCTAGATTTTTTTATACAAATATATACGAATCCTTATCAAAAATGAAAGTAATTAAAATAACATTTGTAATAAATAAAATTTTTTTAAATAACAATTATAAAACAGTAATACAGATATTAATCGAAATTTAATTTTTCAGACTGAGTGAAAACAATGCCTGGACCGGGAGTTGAACCCCGGATCTTTGCCTTACAAGGTCAAGGCTCTACCAATTGAGCTATCCAGGCCGACAACCGGTCAGCATTACTCACTCAGACAACCATTAGGCAGAAACATTTCTGGTCTATCATGTAGATAGCTCAACAGAATGCGTAATGGTTGTCTGAGCGAGTAATGCTGACCGGTTGTCAGCTTGGATAGCTCAATAGGTAGAGCCTTGACCTTGTAAGTCAAAGATCTGGGGTTCGACTCCCGGTCCAGGCATTATTTTCACTCAGTCGGAAAAATTAATTTCGATTAATATGATTTTCTTCCACAGTTGATTGTGTGATTTTAATAAAAATTGTATTTCTTTCTCCCATTGTTTAATGGTGTTTTCCATTTCCTGTGGCTTATTTCTGTTGAGCTATCTACATGATAGACCAGAGATGTTTCTGCCTAATGGTTGTCTGAGTGAGTAATGCTGACCGGTTGTCGGCCTGGATAGCTCAATTGGTAGAGCCTTGACCTTGTAAGTCAAAGATCCGGGGTTCGACTCCCGGTCCAGGCATTATTTTCACTCAGTCAGAAAAATTAAATTTTTATTAATATGATTTTCTTCCACAGATGATTGTGTGATTTTAATAAAAATTGTATTTCTTTCTCCCATTGTTTAATGGTGTTTTCCATTTCCTGTGGCTTATTTCTGTTGAGCTATCTACATGATAGACCAGAGATGTTTCTACCTAATGGTTGTCTGAGTGAGTAATGCTGACCGGTTGTCGGCCTGGATAGCTCAATGGGTAGAGCCTTGATCTTGTAAGTCAAAGATCCGGGGTTCGACTCCCGGTCCTGGCATTATTTTCACTCAGTCGGAAAAATTAAATTTCGATTAATATGATTTTCTTCCACAGTTGATTGTGTGACTTTAATAAAAATAGTAATACAGATAGTTTATTTTTGTACAAATAATAGTTAAAAAAAAAAAAAAAAATTATATTGAAACTGGCTTAACAACAAATAAGATCAGGAATTTGACATTGCTATTAAATATGTCAGTCAATTTCTTTTGTTTCATTCTTTTTTGTTTTTCAGTTTGTCGTCATTGACAGATAAACATATGCATGTTCATTTGTTGGTTATCGCCGATAAAATCATATTTTTCAAGTCCTTCAAAAAACTGTTGACTGTGATTCAGGGCGGTCGTGTTTAATTTGACTTTCAGTATCAGGAATAGAAACAATCTCTTTTATTAATAAATTTTGGATTTGCCATAGCAAGACAAAAATTTCGTTGTTCTTTTTCGGAATTTTTGTCATCATCCTGATTAATCTGTAAAAAATTCACGCAAATCCGTAAATAAAAAAAAAATTAAATAATAAACTTTACGAACGATCCATGAAAGTTGGCAAGCATACTGCGAATTAAGTTGAGTACGACTACAATTTACAAGCAGAAGATTAAAAAATAAATAAATAAATAAACAGAAATGGCATTAGTGCCGGTTTATGGGTGTTGCAGGATTATAGAATTCTGGACTACGGATGCTTCACTGTATATCACAATCATATGACTGAATTTTCAGCTAGTTATAAAACCAGCATTTTACTCATTGCAGCTCAATTTTTAACAGCAATTCAAACAAATAAACTTACAAGTTTAAAGTTATTTTATACTTCAAAAGAATTCATCAAAGAAAAAACAAATACATTAGGTATCACAATTTTTATTATATTAAGCAAAAAATTTTTAAGCAATTATGATTACTTACTTGTGTGGTATGTTCAGCAATAAAATGTGGCTCCCCATCTTGCAATATTCTAATGAAGATTCTAAGTGCATGCTCCAGAAAAGAGGGATATTGTGGATTTGCCACAATAGACTACACAGAAAATAAAGAACAATTTAGATTTAGGACAGTCCGATTTTCAGAGTTCAAAAGTAAATTTAATCATATTACAAGTTAAATGTTCACATGCTCCATATTACTTAAGGAAAATTCAAATTAAAATAAAACATTATATTAGGGGTGGGAATCGATTAAGAGTTTTAACTGGGTTAGTCGTAGTTCAATAATCGATTAATCATTAATCGGTCGCTTAATAGAATTTTTAATCATTTTTCATTTTTCTTTATATAATTTTATTTCAATAATGAATAAAACTCTCATATTGTGTGTATATATATATATATACATATTATTCATAAGTTTGACTGATTTTTTTTTTTTTTCAAAAACTTTTGTCTAATCAATTATATCTGTTTCATAGCTGAAATTTAAATCAATTTTCAGAGTAATAATTGGTGACTTTAAGTGTTAATGTTATATAAATATTTTCATTTGTTTATTTTATTTATTTATTTTTTAAGTAAATTATTTTTGTAATTCATTTTGAAAGAAACATTTAATGAATTTACACATATTTTAGTTTTATATTTGCAGGCCTTGTCCATCTCGCTTGTCACTATTTTTAAATAAATTCTCAAAATTCCATATCATTATCATAAAAATCTCAAATTCTTATAGTTTAGTTCTTCTTTGTCACTTCGGACTAGGACACAGAATGTTATTTTCTGCTTCTACTTCAATAGTTACTATCACCAATTCTGAACAGACAATAAACGATTGAAGATATTGTGAAACTCTGGTGACATTTCCCCCATCAGAGGGATAATAGAAATCTCAATCCCTTCTTTTCTTTTATCTTTAGCATTTCCATTTTTTGAAAGCTTCTTGTTTCTATTACCCTAGCCAACACTTTCTGTAGAAGGCTAAAGACAGGTGGTGTTGCTCCAGAATGCACATGAAGCAGCATTTTGTTTAATAACTGTCCTCCACCTTTTCTCTATCAACAGAAGTGCAACAACCAGGGGTGAAACTACCTAGCTTGCAAAAACCCTGAAAACTGTTCTTTGCATGCAGATAGGGGAGATTTATTAATGATATAGCATATGGCTGACTATATTAAGTGTATTTGCAGACATCATAGTGCATTATAAGGCAAATTAAACATTCAAAATGAGAAATTTTCGTAAAAACGAAGTATTTTAACATGAAATTCAAAGACAGTAAAAATTTCAAAAACCCTGAATTCAGGGGTAGCCCCTGAAAAGTTTCACCCCTGAACAACTTCTTTTGAGAGGTTTTATTTTTATTATTATTATTATTTTTTTTTTTGCTTTTTCATTATTTGATGGATGTTTCTTAGAATGTTTGTTAGCAAAATATGTGAAAAAATATTTTGTAGGCAGAAAAGCATTTTTACTTTAATTCGTAGTTTGATAATTGTAATCGGATTTTGAACATTTTTAATCAAATTAATCGATCCAATTAACTCGATTAAAAAATTTGATCGGGACTAAGCATTGATTGATTAACTGAACCGATTAATCGGCACAGCCCTACCTTATATATAACCAGACTTTTCTTTTCAAATCTCCCTTTATTTTAAAAAGGAAGAATTGAAAAGATAAAATGTTGGGATTAAAGCCAACTGTCTACATGAGGAACTAGGCCTAAAGGTAGATGCCCTCTGTGGAAAAAGTCTTTCTAAGGGGTCCAAGCCTATATTCATGCAAATTTCATAGAAAATCAAAATGGAAAACTCCAAACAGCTATGTCAATGAGTGCGACCTGGGGCCAAACCTGGCATTTCTTATTCTCCAGCTTCGAGACCAAAACCTCTTGACCAATGCAGAGATGCCAACTTCTAATGACAAAAAAGCAGGAGATTTTTTACAGAAATCACGAGACTTTTTCCAAGAAGAAAGTTCGTAAGAAAAATGAGTAAAATAATGCAAATTTAATTTTAAGTAAAGCTTTATAAGCTTAGGAGGTATTTACAAAGCATCAGTATTAAAATTTAAATGAATAATATATGTTTCTTGCAGTAAAACAAACTATCAAAAGAAAAAAAAAAAAAAAACCTCAGACATACAGTTGTTTAAAATTTAAGTCAAAATAGACAGATTTGATCATTTCGCTCCTAATATAAAACAATAAGAATCTTAATTAATAATTATCTTTGTAAAAGAAAAGGTAATAAAGAAATGAAAATATCAGCTATATTCTAATGAAATTTGAATTCTTTAAGTTTTCAATAGTTATGGTATTTAAAAAAAAAAAAAAAAAATCTTTTGATAATAAGACATTTTTCATTATGCAAAAATGAAAGTTAAAAATTTATTCTTAGCAAAAATTTGTTTCAAAGCATTCACATTCAAATTGAACTTGATAAATTGCAAGGCAAGATAAATTAAGATAAATTTCAATTTTCTTTCAAAATTTTTTGACCCAATCCCACAAATTTTAAGCATAAATTATGCTAAGAGGGATAGATAAAAATTACATCAGAAAAGCAGGAGCATAGAAAAACAAGCAAAAAGCAGGAGACTTGGCATGTGTGCCAATGGTAGGGCAAAGAAAAGAAAAAATAAATAAAAAATAAGTGGTATAAAACAAAGGGAAAAAAAAATTTAAAAATTTAACGAGAATGAGTAGCTATTTATGCAAAATGAAAAGGTGTTTAAGAGTCGTGGGTAACGATGTTCAAATTATTATTTAAAAAGAAAATGAGTTTTTGTTTGAATAATTTATTATCGCATTTTTGCTAACTTATTTATAATAAACATAATTTTGTATTACAAGTAATTCCTCCTACACTAAACAAATTAGAATATTATTTTAAATATGCATACAAAATATGAAACTATTTAATGACAATGATGAACAGAATTTATTTTAATTATTTATTTATTTATTTTTTGTGGGGGGGGGGGGGATAAATAATTTATAAAGCAATAAACGAATCCTTCAAAAACCCAAATTGAAGTTTTGTCCCATTTCAATGGAATTTATTCAAACTTTTATGTTTATACGTGGCATAGAATTTTGATAATTCATTTAAATATAGTGACCAATGCAGCAGGTAAAACCTGCTAGTTATTAATAATTTTGATACATGTACTGAGAAGTTGTGAAATTATCATATAATTAAAATAAATTACCTGATTTTAGAAAATCTAAAACTTCTATTTTTAACATCCACTATTGCATTTTAAATTTTGTCTTTCGATATTATTATTTACAATATTTACAATGAATGGATAAAATAATGTATTATATTCATTTCAAACTTTTTAATACTTAATGAGTCAATTTCTTTTCCATTTTCGAAAAGCACAATCAGCTCTTGAAAAATCTAAAGTAAAATCCAGAACAAATTTAGTATTGCACTGAGGCACTTTCACAAAGTCAATTTTAGCAATATAACTGCATGCTAAAAATGTTTATAAGCTTCGCTGCATCGAACACTTAAAAAATACAGTACAAAGCCAAAAATCCAGACTCCAAAAATTCGGAATCACCAAAAATCCAGACAATTTCGGTGGTGTTAATCATCATCATCAACAGTTTTTTTTTTTTTTTTTTTTTAAGTATAAATATATCTAAATAAAGAACTGAAAAAGTATTTTATTTCTTAGTAATCTTCAAAACCGACATTTGCAAAGTCTGCAAGAGGAGGGAGAAGAAGATTATAATAATAGTAACAATTCTTAAACATTTATCTAATTGAAAACTAAATTCTATATTTTATTTCAATTATGCTCAAACTTTTAATTGAAAAACCTACAGTACTAAAAAAAAAATCATGGAAATGTTTTAAAAATGGTATGTTTTTCTTATTTATTTTCTTTTATTGTAACTTGTACTAATTTTTGTATGCAAATATTTCAATAAATCTGTTTTGTTTTTCAAGTTTAATTTTAATTTTATTTATTTATTGTTAAAGTTGATAAAAAAAAAAAAAAATATTACAGAATATATTTAAAAATTGTGATATACTATTTTTTACTTGCATATTATCCAAGTACTAAAACCAAAATATTATATTTTTTAGGCATGACCAAAAATTTGGAAAATCCGGAATTGCCGCGGTCCCAATGATTCCGGATTTTCGGCTTCGTACTGTACCCTCAATTTGGATATTTAGAGACAGTGGCAGATATTTAAGTAACAACTTCTTACCTTATATATTAGAAATAACTTGCCCACATATATATATTTATTTTATCTCGTTCTGTTTTATTTTGTAAATGTATTTTAAAATTAAATAAACTTCTTCGTGCATTTCAGTTAATTGTTCGGAAGCATTATCAATTTTCACAAACTTACTTTTTATAAAAGCTGGATTAAACCCTCAAAATTAAATAAAATTTGTCTGCTTAACTGTGAAAAATTGCCCCTTAAGTGTGATAAAAAAAAAAGAAAAAAAAAAAAAGGGTAGGTGCTCCAGTGATTGACATGCTCCAGCAATTGACATCTATCCCAAAACAATTAATAAATAAGGAAAATAATAAAAGCATATACGAGGTGTGGCTATTAAATAACGAGACTATTGCTGCAACAGATGAACTACATACGTGCGAAATGTGAACGACCGACAGCTGTGCAGCGTAAAGCCTTCTCTTTCGATTGCAGCTCTTCCCGTTTTTGTAGAGAAATCAGTCTGGTCATAACCTTCGTTTGTGTAAGAGATGTTTGTTTCGTTTTGCCAAAAAATGTAAAAGTAGAGCAACAAATTGTCGTGAAATTCCACTTGAAACTTGGTAAAATCGCTAGTGAAACTTATTTTTATTAAAACAAGTTTATGGCGATGAATGTTTATCACGTGTGCGAGTTTATGAGTGGTTCAACCGTTTCCAAGATGGCTGAGAAGACTTTGGAGATGATGACCGAAATTCAAAGCGATGATGATCCTTTTTTTTCGACATTCATGGTATTTTACATTAAAAAATTACATTACATTACATTAATTAATATTCATGGTATTGTGTACCTTCACTGGGTTCCTGAATGTCAAACTATTAATCAACATTACTATCTCGAGGTGCTTGCTCAATTCCGTGAAGGGGTAAGGAGAAAACGACCCGAATTGTGGAAGAACAAGTTATGGTTTCTCCATCAAGAAAACGCGCCGGCTCACATGTCATTGTCTGTCAAGGGGTTTCTAGCCAAATACAGCATCCCAGTTTTAGACCATCCGCCTTATTCGCCTGACCTAGCCCCATGTGACTTTTATCCGTTCCCCAAAGTTAAATTTGCATTAAAAGGAACAAGATTTGAGTCAGTTAAAGCTGTGAAATAAAAAGCGGTACGCCTCATGCAAGAGCTCACATGACAAGACTTCCAGCACTGTTTCGAACAATGGAAAATTCGCATGGAGCATTGTAGGGATAGAGGAGGGGTGTATATTGAAGGTGATAATAACTAAATATGTATAAATTTAAAATAAAATGTTTTACAGCAATAGTCTCGTTATTTAATAGCCACACCTCGTATTTTACATAAAATAATTTTAACAATGTATGTCAAACACTGGAGCATAGGGTGCTAATAACTGGTAAAATGGATAAGTAGCAGTGTCAAACACTGGAACATAGGGTGTCAATTACTGGTAAAATGAAAAACTGGCAGAGTCCATTACTGGAACATTGAGTGGGTGTGAAATAAAAATTCATAAAAAAAACTAATTATCAAATGTATCTATTTTAACATATATGTGGTTCTGAATGTCTTTCATGCCAAATGTGCTAACTTAAGATTTCTAAAAATATTTTCTGATGACTAGAACATTAAAAACATCAGAGATTGCTCTGAAGGTGTCAATCACTGGAGCACTTACCCTTTTTTTTTTTTACTTTGTTTAAACATAGGAAGAAATTGTTTGACAATTTTTAACATTCAATATTCAGTGGAATGACTCGTTTCCTGTAATTAAATTCACCTTGAGATATCCAGAATAGGATTGACCATTTCAGGAAAATAGTTGTCTGTGGGTTATCAAAATTTTGTGAGAACTGTATCTCATGAAACAACAGATGAAATTCTACAAAAATTTCGTTACACTTTCATTTGATACTGATTAGGTTTTGTTGCCATATACTGCTGAACAGGTGGCACTGTTATGGTCATATCACACGAGAGACTTTCGTTCAGCATTTTAGTAAACACAGCATTATACCCAACATACTCAGCCTGATTTTGTTCAAGGACAGCAAGTTTTCGGATGATCAACTTTTACGAAACCGTTTAGAAAAAGCTGAGTATGTTGAGCGTGCTGATCAAAATTGACCAATAGGAGGAATAAACAGGATTTTTTCCTGGAATACCTTTTGAAAAGGGAATACATCACGCTATCCATTCGGGGGAATCCTACGGACAGGTGACCGGTTTCTCGTTCGTTCAGCATAGTGAACATGTTGAGTATATATGCTCCCGTGTGATATGGCCATTATACTCCAATTTTCACCGCTGGTTATATAGCTCAGATTCTATAAGGTATAAATGCATAAAACATGATATGTCAGAGGACTATTAGCTTTTATGATATAAATGCACCAAGTTTGATATTATGAAAAAATAAGTTGTTTAAATTTGGGTGTATTATAATTTGGGTATTAACAAGTGATAGCGCTCTGCAATTTTTTTAAATTGCTTTATGCTTTTAGCACCAAAACTGCATACGTAAAATCCTATATTGTAAAAACCTTTTAGGTTAAATTTTTGTGCACCAGTAGGTGGTAATGTTATATAGAATGAAATTATCTGATGAGCAGAGCATACCTACTAGTTTTATTCTACATTTATAATTTATTTATAATTTTTTGATTTCATACACAATACAGGGCTCGAAATTAACAGTGGTCTGTTGGTCTGGGACCACAAAAATATTCAAGGGACCAGTAAAATATAAATTTTAGTGGTCCACTGGAGCTGTGAAGGTTTTCAATATTTTTATTTTTTACTTTTTTCTAAAACTGTCTGTGAATCTGTCACTGTATGGTATGACAACAGTAACCATAGTATTTTATTATAATTGTTAATATCCCCTATTCTCTGTACTTTCATTTAATTTCACTTTAAGAGTTTTTTTTTTTTTTTACTTTTAATACTTTATGTTAAATATGTGACATTTAGCTCGTTTATTAAAGCATAAATTTTTGATTTATATAAGATTTCATTTGTATTTTTTAATCGATTTACAAAAAATTATTGTATCTGCCATGTAAATTTACTTTACATGGCATGGCAATTATTAAAATTTTAAAATAATTTTAAAAATATAATGGAATGCACAAACAAACCAGTGAAAGTATATATGGACCAGTAAAATCTTAAAATGACTGGTCCAGCAGACCACTGACTTAATTTTCTTTATTTCCACCCCTGCAATAAATATCTATTAAAAAAATATTTTACAACAGTCACTGTCTCAAAAATTCTACACAAAGCAATTTTTTTACATGAAATTTATAAACACTTTCAAAAGAAAATTACCTCAAGTTCACCACTTAATTCTTGTATAGCTTTTAATTTACTTTCATCCTCTGAAAAAAAGAAAAATATTGATATATTTTAAACGTTATAGAAGGCAGAAAACAAATACAACTATACATAGTCAAAAATTTATCAGATATCTTAAAATATTAATTAATTCATGGTGTGTACACATTTAGGATAAAGAAAAGTAATGAGTTTTCTAAGGACTTTTTAAGGACTACCTAGAATCCTAATTTATACATTATAAATATTCTGGAGGGAGGGGGGGGGGGGGAGACAAAGCATTGTTAATTAACATTATAGTCTCACACAACATAAAAAAAAAAAAATTCATTAGTTCAAATACAAATTTAAAAACCTGGAGTGACTCCACTTGACTTTCTGAACATTAAGTAATTAACGGGTGTATAAATAAAGTAAGAGAAGTCATTAAATAAATAAAAGAGAAAACTATAATAGCAGGGTTCATTCTAGACGGGGTTTACGGGGCGCTCCGCCCCGTTTGCCCTTTCGATAAAAAAAATCCGCCCCGCTGCCCTTTAATCACGATTGCGCGCCCCGGACAAAAAAAAAAAAAAAATCGACATTTCGTGTCAAACGGACGAAAGAATCGAAGAAAACTTTCGATCCTAAAAATTAATTGTCACAAAAATCGTCTGCTGATAAGATTAATGAAAATCGTCTGTAGATTAAGAATATAATTAATATTTCTTCTTTATGGCAATATCGACATTCTCTATTTCGCGCGAAAGTAAGAAATGAAAGCGATCGTCATCGTCTTAAGAGTCAAGATTTTTGTTAACTAGGTTTTTGCGACCAATTCCTTTCCATCTTATTTTAGCTTTAAACATGCACCCAAAAGACAGAAGAAAATGCCTAAACGATCGCAAGCTTGAACAAAATACCGTGAAATGCTGAAAGCTGACTTTTTTGTTTGAAAAAAGGTAGGTGTGTCTTATATTTTCTGAACATTAATCATAAAGTAATTTTTATCTTTTTAAACTTCTTAATGCGTTTATTATTTTAAACTTTATGCTTCAATAGAATTTGTTTATATATATATATATATATATATATATATATAGTAAACTCTGGATTATCCACGGTCTTTTCTTTCCCTTTTTTTCGATTATAAATTACAAGTTTATTAAAAAAAAAAAGAAAAAATACTATTAGGTCCACAATTAAGTATTGCAGAAGAAAAAAAGAAAGTCAAGTATTAGCATTTATTGAGAGATACTATTTCGCGGGTATTCGGATGTTTACTGTTATAATAAATTACAAGGCTAATCTGAGGTTAAAACTATTTCCATTCAAGAAAAACAACGGACAGGCGATCAGCCTATTTTGTTTTTCTAAATTTATTAATCTTTAATGCGCACAATTGATTATCACTGAAAAATGCAATCTGCAACTCCTTTTTATTATCACAGCTGTCAACTCAGTGCTGAACCGGCCCGTGACAAAGAAAATTCTTTCGTCGCGGCGGTCTTCAACGGAGAGCAAGCGAGAGGAGGAGGGGGGGGGGGGTAGATTAAAGCAAATGTGATCTCTTTACTCCATCCATCACTACTTTTTGACGTAACTGTAGGTACTTTCTTTGAAGAATGCCCACAGGAGAGTTGGGTTGGGTTGGGTTATGGGGATTAAGGCATAGCTGCACCAGGGTCCTAGGCCTGAGGGGGAGTGTCTTCCATGAGGGGTCCTAGCCCGTATTTACTCGTTTCGGAGAAAAACACGGAAAACTTCGAACGGCTAGGCCGGCGAGCGCGACCTGTTATTGAAACCAGCACCTCACGTTTACCAGCTTTGAGTGCAGAACAGCTTGGCCGCTGGTGAGCATATTCACGGGTGGAAGAATCAGATGTTTGCAAAAGGTGGAAAGTTACAGATGAAAATTACAATGCTCTTTTTATTTATTTTCTTTCTCCTTCCCCCAAAGGAAACATGGTTTAAAGTGCGATAAAGAATCAATTTTATGTAACATTTTGTGGCTAAAACCTTAAAAAAGTTTATTAGTGCAATAAGAAATTGTAGGTTGGATTGACTCTTTAAGACTTTATGATTAAAGTCGAAAAAATAAAATAAATAAAAGTAGAAAAATCGATTTATTATTTCTTTCGGCTGCTACTTCTGATCTGATAACGTGTGTAATAAATTTTCAATTTATTTGAATACGGCGCTCAGACACAATCAAACTTAAAATAATTTGAGCCCATAGGCCATAATGATAAGGAATTTTTCAGAATATGTTCAAACACGCGAATGAGGTTCGGGGAAAATTTCGAATATTTATTTTCTTAGGAGAAAATAAAAATGAAAACTGAAATAATTTTCCTGAAAAAAAAAAAAAAAAAAAAAAAAAAAAAATTAACATTAAACAATGATTTAACAGTTGTATTCTTATGTTAAATGAGTATTTCTTCTTTTAAGCTCTAATTTATATCTAATATTTTTTGGGGGGAAACATAATCAGTGTTTTAAATAGAATGTGGGATTGCAAAAATCACGAATTTCAGAAATCCCGAATAATAATAAAGGAATCTAAGAAAAAAAAAAAAAAATCAAATAAATTCTTTCTTTCCACTTCTGAAAAAATTGTGACCGGCAAAATAATTACTTAAGTGATACTGCAAATGTGGTAAAGAGCCAGAAATAAGGGGGGGGGGGGGGGGGGGAGAAAGAATAGAATGAAAGTGTTGCCGCTCTGTTTGTTGCACTCGTGCTTACTTTGTTCACTTAACGAAGGGTCGTGTTTTCTTTTGACCCGAAACAATTGTTGCTAGTTTTTCATTTTATGGTGTTTATTCAAAGTTTTGTACTTATTGCTTTCAATTATTGCTTTCAACCCTAATAACACTATTGACACTACAGTTTACAGAAAACCCACAACTAACACTGAAATTATAAACAGAAATTGTAAAACCCCCCTCAGTTACAAATTATCTGCCATTCAATCTTACATCAATCGCGTTATTTTAATCTGCTCTAACAAGCAATTACTAAATACAGAACTTAACAATATCAAAAAAATCGCCACTAAAGCAAATTACTCCAAAACTCTTATAAATAAATTATACAAAAAACGCCTCAAATCCTTAAACAAAATCAATAATGCCCAAAAAACTAAACCTATTTTCACCACTGCTATCCCATTTTGTAAAGGCGCCAGCATTAAAATAAAAAATGAAGCTAAAAATAATAACCTAAACATTCCAATAAAACCAGACAAAAACATTTTTCAACATATCCGAAACGAAAAAGACCCTATTCCACCAAACTCCACCTCCGGGATTTATAAAATCAACTTCGAACATATCAACGGTAAAAACGCCTGCTACATTGGGATGACCAAGCGAAAAATCACCGATAGAGAAAAAGAACACCGTGCAGACCTTAAATTAGGAAAAAAAAACCTCTACCGCTTTCTCCACTACCCACAATAATAACCCCATAAACATTAACTCCATTAACATCCAAAAAATAGCACCTTACAATAACCATAATTATGCTCTAAAACGTGAGGCACTTGAAATTATTACTAACCCCAACACTGTAAACAATAGAGAACATTCCATCATCCCTACTGCATGGCAACACATCTTGGAGGAATATGAGGTGAAGCGAAATAACAGCCACAGCAAACCGCCGAACTATAAACAGAAGGACGTAAACGATTGTCATGGCTCTGAGGATGGTCGCGATTACGACTGAAATTAATCAGCCAAAACGATGAAAAGCTTATGTAAGGTATATATTAAACTTAAAAAGAAAAAAAGATATTTTTGCAGCGTTTTTATTATTATTATTATTTTTTTTTTTTTTTTCTTTCTATTCTCTATATAAAACACAACAGTTAGCAACAGAAGAAAAAAAAAGAGGAAAAAAGGAAAATACGATTTAGAGCAATTAGCTGCTATTAAATAAAAAATAAAAAAAAAAGGTTTTTATAGTGAAATATACACATACATAGGGGATCAGCTATAAAAAGGGGAAAAAAGAAATGTTTTATGAATTAACAGTGACATTATCCTTATTTTGCTAATCAGCTACAATTTTTTTTTTTTTTTTAAATAGTGTTAAATTTTGAGATGGCAGGATGGAGAGTCACTTTTAAATTTCCTTAGTAAAATTTATATTTCGATGTGATAATAAAAGGTTATTTTATTTCTTAAAATAATTTATAACCTTATCACAAAACTCCATCAATCCCCTCTTTAAAAATAAAATGAGAATAAAAAATAAAATAAAATAAAAAATAGAGTGAGAGACAGAGAAAAATTTTAGACTGAATTTTAGTTTTACCTTAACTATTTTAATTTTAACAATCAATTAGTCTTCTAATTACCTTAATTAAATTACTTTAAATTTGACCAGATGGCAGAGTAGTACTAGTATTGAATTTTCATATAGTTTTTATGAGAGAAATTTGAAAAATATTCGTTATAATTTGTGTTATAGCTTTCAAAAATCTTCAATATTTGGATGAAAGGAAGGATGAGAAATATTATTAGACAAATTTTGAAAAACAGATAAAGTAAAATAAATTGAAAAGCGTTCCTGGTCTGGTGGACCACTATAATTTATATTTTACTGGTCCGTTGAATATTTTTGTGGTCCCGGACCAACGGATAGCTTTTAATTTAGAGACCTGAATATACATTTCGTATTTAACTGATAACATTTAATAATTAAATTTTATTTATACCTTAAAATTAGTCCATATAACTTTCATATGCATTTCGGTTGCAATCGCAACCTTCCTCAGCTGAACTGCAACCGAAATGCATATGAAAGTTATATGGACTAATTTTAAGGTATAAATAAAATTTAATTATTGAATTTATCGTCCTAAAATGAAATAGAATGATAACATTTATTTAATTTAAGAGGGAGATTGGCTTGGACTTATTCTTGTGGCCTGCGATTTCTATAAAATGTATGTATTGGGAAATTTCTCTCTGGAGCTTTCGACGATAAAACTCATTTGAATAATTCTCTAGTGGGCCATTCATTCAATCATTATGAATTATGTTCAATAAAACTCGTGAAATAAGGAACTAGACTTTTTTTTTTAACAAAATGCCCCCCCCCCCCCCTTTTTTTTTTTTTTTATCAAATGCCCTTTCTTTTTTTAAAAGTGCCTTTCTTTAAGAGTTAAAGTGCCCTTTTTAGCTTACAGCACCCTGCCCTTTTTTAGGTCTAGAATGAACCCTGATAATAGGGGAAACACTTCCAGCGGAGATGCCCGGGTTCGATTCCCAGCTCTGGTATTTTTCATACGGTTGGTATAAAAAATATCAACCTTTACATTCCAATTTACTTAAAATAAAATATATACATATATATATCATATAAAAATGGACAGCCACACGTTAAAATAATTAACTAAATGCAGTCAGTGAAACCAAGTGGTGGTTTTATTAACCCGAGATGTTACAACATTTACGCGAAGGTGAGCCATCCTTGTAAACTTACATCTTAAAAAACCTAACTTCAGACGAACAACTTAACAACTAGCAAGCAGTGTTGCCAGACTCCGACTACTGACTCAATATTTCTTTTCGCGGGAGCGATCACGCGATGCTGAGAGTGCTCTAATTGGTTTAGGGGAGTCATACGATACACAAGGAGGGGTCAGAATATTCTGGATTACATTTGCATTGCGCAATATAATTAACAGTTTTGTTTCATCGGAAAATTAAATAAAAATAATTTTAAGAATTGAGAACAAGTTACAGAATTCGTAATTAATGAAATATTTTAGAAAATGAATTAATAAAGAATTAATTAGGGCGCTATCAGTGGATTAGTGAAAGGTAGGAATATTTAATTAAATTTGATAAATAAGCAATAATTTTAAGGGGGATTTTAATTATATTCCATAGGATGTTAATATAAAGAATTATAACCTGTTTAATATAAAAAATTATAACCCAACGTTTACATTAGAGGTCTGCACAGGCCGAGACTTCAGGCAATGTTCGGGCCAGGCACAAGCTTAAAATTTTGTTGCAGCCTCATGCTAGGCCGGATTTGGGCTTTATTATTATTTCTTTCGATGCATACTTGGGTCGAGCCAGGTCTGGATTAAATTTTTTATGGGCTATATCCAGGGTTTAACCTGGCAAAAAAGTTTCTTTAGCATTTTAGCTAAAACATATAAGCAGTATTTTAGCTTTTTCGAAAATTAATTTTTTGAATAGCATTGATTTCTTTTTCTTATCCCCACTTTTGTTTTCTGTTTGTTTCGTTCACTAACGATTTTAACCAAGCATATATTGCGATTTAAGAAAAATGAATCAGCAAAATTTTGTTTCGATTTCAACAAATGCAATATGAACATTTATGATATATATACATATGAACATTATATACATTTATAATACATTTATGAAGCAAATTCTTAATTATGTTTTTAAATATTTTAGCATTTAAATTTAACTATTAAAAGTTGAAATTAAATCCGAACATACTAAATAGATAATGATTCCCAATATTTTCAGTGATTTTGTAATTTCCATCCACGAATATTTGTATAAAAACTAGAGGTAGTAATATAAAGATATTTTATGACGTAATCTAGTTTTAGCTTTTTAGCGAAATCCTTGCTGACATAGTTTAAGCAAAATACAATATCTTTTAGCAAAATGCTAAAAAAACTAATGGCAGTTTAAACCCTGGCTATATCGGTCCAGACGTTTTTCCTACTTTTCTTGTTAATTAATGAAGAAGGTAAATAATAAAATATTTCTTTAGTAATTTATTTTACATAATTTTATAGGCTAGTATATCACATGAAGTGCTGTTTTGTTAAGAAAATGTTTATAACTTCAACTTAATTGTCTGCCAGTCTGTCTGTTTGCTATCCGATTTTCTGCAAATATTTTTAGCATACCTCAAAATCGAACAAATTTTTTTTATCTCAGGCCAAATATTTAGATTTCATACCATACCAGGTCGGGCCTCGAAATTTCAGCTATGCAGACCTAGTACACATTTTCTCCCAATTTACGTTTTCCCTGTTATGTTTCTTGGAGAGTGTAAAGTGGAGTTACACTATAAATATATTAAAAGAACTTACTAGCACCAGGATCAACCAGCATTGAAACATAGGATCTATATGTATTAGCCACAGCCACTGGATCATGAGCAGCTGAATGTGGCACCATACTAGGGACACGGGCCATTACTGAATTTTTGGAAGTTTACGGTAATGAGGAAAATGACTGAAAAGAAAAAATTACATTTAATACATAATATATGATATGATAGACTTTATCTCATATTTATAATTTCATACTTTTCATAAAATAAACAAAGAGTTATATTGAATAAAATACTTTAAAGATCATTAAGTGGAAAATAAATTTTAAACTAAAAATAAAATATTAAAACTATCATTAACAACTTATTTTTACATATCGAACCCCAGCAAGAAAAGTGACATAACTCAAAAAATATAGTATTTCAGAAAACAATGAACGAATCAACTTAAAGAATTTATGTGAAGCTTTTTATAATGTGTACGTTGGAACACTTCACACACATTTTTCAAAGACAAATTCAATCATTTGTCCGTTTTTGACTAGTGTTACTTGTCTTGCTGGAGTGTTATGTAGTAATAAAATAGTGCATTTCAGCAAGTGGCTGACAAAATTTATTTGCTTTTTATGGACTCGAGACAAGTAGGAATACCTACATTTTAAATATTTTGAAAAATAAACTGTAATTCAATAACGCATCAATAACTCTAAGACTAATAGCTTTCCTTAAGTATATTATTAAACAACATTACTATATTAATTTTATTTTAAATAATGTCTTTAAACATCATTCAAAGGTGCAATGAACAATTATTTTCGCAAAAAAAATATGAAGCCAAGCTAAACTTACAACAAATGAGATGCTATTTATGTTTTAGATCTTGCTTCATGATTTTATAGAATTTATATTTCTGAAAAATATTTAGTTATATGTTTTTCTAAGGTAAAAATCATGTGTTAAAGTTCCAATGGGTCCGCTTAAAAATTCAACAAACAAACAACAAAGAAACCCTGCGGAAAGTTAACTTCTACTTCAAACTTCTACTACAAAAGCATTGATTTCAGCTCAAAAACTTAATTAAAAAAATCGTTTTTACTTTATTTAAATCATATAAATTTGTTTAAAAAAAAGTTTATATCAAACTTTTAAGAAACAAAATAATTTTTTGATATGTAGGGTATTGACACCGCACGACAATTTTACAAATTATTCATTATATTTTGGCAACATGAATACGCCGGTTTAGAACTTTTATGTAAACAAGTGCTTGATTTTCATATCCGTGATTTTCATGATTTCATCCATGTGACCGCGTAAAACAAATCTCCATTTCCAACATTTTTTAGGATTTTTTGCTATATATAGTGATAGAGGAACCTTGGCTATAGCCATAGGTATAGCTTTGATATATGAGTCGTCCTTGGCTTTTATTTTATTTATTTAATTTTTTTTCTTTTTTTTTGGGGGGGATTTGGCGATCAAAAGCGTAATATGAAAATAAATACGTAAGATATATTTTTTGTAATATATATTGTACGAAATATTGTTTCAGATTCTTGATTGTTACCAGGAGTTGATCGAGGTTTTAAGTTTTTGGGCTCATTTTTGTGAAAACAAATTAATTTTGTGAAATTTTTATTTCTTTTTGTGGAAAAAACCCCCTACTCTATCTAATGTTTAATACAAAGATTGAGTATGTTTGCCAGATAATTTGGCGATTTTTTTTTTTTTTTTTTTTTCCCGACAATGACAACAGATACTAAATCAGCTCCAAAACTGTAATTTGAGTGTTGTTTCGGGGTGTCATGGGTCAAATCTTTTTGCAATGTAGTACATGTGATGTATATGACTTTAAATATGGTGATCTGTGTATGTTTGCTATCATATAACTTGAAAACAAATAATTGTAGAATATTCAAGTTTGTTATTTTGAAGATCATAGAGGTTGCCATTTGATAAGGATTGGTAAGTTTCAAGGAGTACTGTTGGTGAAAATTATTTAAATATTTTTTATTTAAATTTTAAGTTAATAACAGACGAGAATTCTTTAAAAATGTAGGTACATCCTATGCAGGGTTTAAGCTGAGTAAAAATTTTCTTTAGCAAAAAAGCTAAAATCAGAAAAATGCGAAAATGCCAGAAGCAGTAGAAAATGATGAATATCAGTTTACACATTATTCTAAATGCCTCGACATGTTTGATTTTCATTTGTAAATTAAACTTAAAATTTTTTAATCAGGTCTTTAAAGAGTTATACACAGAAAATATTTTTTTTTTTATTTTTATTTGAAATAAAAAACAAAAAAGTAATAATTAAACTTACCACTGTAACCAAATCAATTCGAATATAGTACAAGCATATATTTTAACACATTTATTGACAGACATGAAAAATATTAAACTTTTCAGATTATTACTTTATTTTGTAAACTTTTTTAAAGCAATAGGTCATCTTATATACGAATTATATTTTTTTTCTGGAGATATAATTATCACTATGGCACGTAAAACTACATTAAGATAAGCTTATACTATATCTGAAAATAAAAACATGACTTACAAAAAAAAAAGTAATATAAGTGAAATTTGCTTATTACTATTGAAAGCTTTTTGGTTTAAAATTTATAATTTTTCTTTCTTTCATATTAGACCACTTTACAAATGCCTCATGCTTATTTACAAATTGATTACCTGTATGCGATTCTTATGCATAGTTCAGCATTTGATTTTCCTTATATGTATGAAACGATAGATTTTTCTTCATCAATGTTGCAATTTTCTTCCCATGAAAGATTTGTTATAATATTTTCGAAGATTTTTTTTTTTCAATTTGTCTTTAGTGAGATGCTTTATCAAGAAAACGAAAACATGTTATTTCATTTTCGCATTTTGGATAAGTCTTTTAGCATTTCGCGAAAAATGCTACCGTAGCGGAAACACTGATCCTATGTTCGAACGAATACACAGAAATATATGTCAAATAAATTCCTAAATTATCCTCCTATTCCTAAATTATTTTAAACTGTTTGTAAAATATGTTCACATACAGAATTTATTTTATTTTCCTTTAATCTCATATGCCTTTATAACATTGAAATTTCGGTAATAGAAAGCTGTGTGGGTGCTACACCAGATTATTATTAGTAGTACTATTAATAGTTTATATATATATATATATTATGAATAAAAAATATGATTCGATGATTAAGACCTAGCTTCTATATTTTTTTATTATTAAGAAATATGATACTATGATTAAGAGTTTCTATATTTCTTTAAGAATGCATTTTCAACTAACAATAAAAATATATTTTATATCAATATGCAACATTTATTAAACATTTAATTCACCTGTAGAAAAGTAATTTAAAAAAATTGTAACAATTTTGTTGACATGAAACAGCTTTTCATTTGTAGAAATATTATATGTTTAACACCTATAAAATAACCTTAAACTTATTTATTTTGGAATAATGCCCGTGGCCCGTCCCATTACTCAAACATATTCTATTTTCTAAATGATCGAGAATATCAGGGGCCAATCTAAGATTTCAAACTTAATACCTATTTTTGTGAAAAATCTTAACTATATTTTATTTTTGTGAAAAATTGTAGTGCACTCTTTTTCTTTCTCTCTGTGTATATGGGGGAGTTTGAACTAAGTAGAATAATAAAATTAACTCTCAGCAGCTAGTGTGAGGCTTATAGCAGAACAGGAACCAAAATCCAAAACTTACTTTACTCTGAAGTAAACAGTTCAGTAGAGATAGTGTAAGTAGAAGTTGTTTTTATTTGTGTTAGTATCACTGCAGTATACATGAATTGTACCAGGGAGGATAAACACATCACCATGCAGTCACCAAAATGTTAAACCACCTGACGAATCAGCAAACAGTACACTATGGCCACAATTTCAGAGCGTGTCTGTACCGATACACACAAGGATCGTTTTGTTTACATATGCTGCACTGTTTCTCGCCCATAACAAATGCTTGTGTGTAGATTAAAACCAACATTCTGTATGATTCTTGCTTCGCAAATCGCATCAACAGAAATGCACGAATTACTTTCCTTTGAAAATGTGCTAATTAAAAATGTTAGATTTTGCTGGGAGGACTAAGATTTTTGTGAAAGTATCGATTTTAGCTGTATGATTTTTGTGAAGGTACCCATAAACGGTAGTAAACTCGACCTGTATTAATCCCTGAATATGCAATACATTGATTCATGCAACAGACACACGATACAACACTGAATTCTTTCTCTCTCTTTTCATCCAAATACAACTGCCTTGTAAAGCAAAACCAGAACATATTACCCGCTCAATTGCATCACGACTAGCACTTCTCTTTCCCACACTATATAACACAAGTTATTGCTCTTGTCAGCCATAGCTATCGCCAAACATTTATCACCCTTAGAAACAGGTTTTGTTGCTATATTTGGCATCAGGACGAATTGTGGTATACCTAACTAAACCTGTCCCCAAAATATGTGTTATATGTAACCTAACCTTAATTTTAATAAAATAGCACCACAAAACTGGCGTTGTAAAAATTATTACTTACAGACTTTGAATAAACACCATAAAATGCAATAAAACTAACATACTTTCATCTCCTGTCTGTTCCTCCCATTTGGATATTCATGAAGCATTTTACATATTTAAAAATTCGGAAAATCTTGTTAATGATATTTCTTCCACTCCTTTCTTCTCTGATGCTTGGAAATTACTCACGTAACTTAGATTTTCGTTTAATTTTGATATCCTTATATGTTTAATCTCACTCATTTATTTATTTTCTTGTTTTCTTGTATAATTCTACTTACACCAGTAGCTATATATTTACTTTCTAGTTTATAAAGTTCTTCTTTTCACTTTAAACGATTTTGTGCGTTGCCGCTTTGACTGAAGCACTCGTGCTTACTTTATTCGCCTGATGAAGGGTCGTGTGTTTTTTCGACCCGAAACAATTGTTGCGAGTTTATTGCATTTTATGGTGTTTATTCAAAGTCTGTAAGTAATAACCTTAATTTTAATATTCTAATGGTGACTGCTATGTTATGTATGTAGGAAAATGTCTACTTAAAGTACTTTTTTGACAAAAGAATACTACTTTTTAGTATTAAGTATGTACAGGGGTGAAAGTTTTCAGGGGCTACCCCTGAATTCAGGGTTTTTGAAATTTTTGCTGTCTTTGAATTTTACGTTAAATTACTTTGTTTTTACAGAAATTTCACATTTTTAATGTTTAATTTGCCTTATAATGTATTACAAAGTCTGCAGATATCACTTAATATAGGTAGCCATGTGTTTTATTATTAATAAATCTTCCCTATCTGCATGCAAGGAACAGTTTTCAGGGTTTTTGCAACATAAGTAGTTTCGTCCCTGATGTAGAAATATTTTATTTTTAGGCAACTTAATATAAATATGCTATTATGCCATAGTAGCCAACTCACATTAAAAATTAGGTAAAGTTTGGATTAATTTCTATAACATAAAAGTACTTTAAAAACATTCTAAATTCTAGAAAGAGGTAGAAATTTTGGGTAATTCCAAATCTTTCAATGGCAATAAGCCCTGTGCAGACGTAGACCAAATTTGGCACCACCGATTGGAGGATCAGCCAACTGAAGCCAAGAACAGCGACAGCTCACTTGCAGCTTGGAACGCTACTTACTACAGAAGATCACCTTTGAGAGAATGTTGGAGCAACACCTGCTCGAACTAATACAAAGCCTCTGAACAAAAATTCACACTTTCAGTGATGTCAGCAGCCAAAGTCCCACCAGATCCTTCCAACACCTGCTTTACCAACTTACATTCCAGTATATCTCCTGTTCACTTGCATGGACGATGGATGATTTTCCTAATCCATTTTGATTTTCTTCCAATAATTATTTAAATTTGGATTTATTAGCAATAAGGTTAAGTGTTTTATTTTGATAATTCTTAAATACATGTGTGTATTTACTTATATAAGTTTGTTTCGATTATTTTAAAATTATATTTAAATCAATTATGAAGTTTTTCATAATGCATAATATTAGTAATAATTTAACACGTATTGATAACCTAGCCCATGACTGTTTTTGTACTTCTTGTTTTATTTAAGATTAATCTATTGTCTTTGATGATTAATTATTTCTACGGATACAGTTTTCATTTCATCTACTTTTTAGTATGTTATCTTTCCCATATTGCTAAAAAAATATTAGTAAACAAGACAAAAATAAATTTAACAATACGATTTCTTTTAATGATAGTGAAACAAGTAAAATTATGGGATTAAAATTTAATAATAACAATAAGTAGTTGTACTAGTATTTCAGTGTATATTCTGGTTACTAACTTATTGGTTTGCTTTTAAAATTTCATATTAACTTTTTAATTATAAGTGATGAAATACCTGAAAATTATTTTCTATTAATTTAGTAGGAAATATTTTACTTATAATTTAAGAATTTTTACTATTAGGCATAATTTTGACTTGGTGTTTAAATTTATATGACAAACGCAAATGTAAACCAAATTATTAAATATTTATTTTTCGAATGGACATACATAAAATTAAAGCCATCATAATATTCTTTTGATAGAGGAAAAACAAATGTCGTCACATGATAGAGGAAAAACAAATAGCAGACGAAGTCTTGTTTATCTAAAGCAATTGCTGAAATAACCTATTTTCTATTCTTATTTTTGATCAATCGTAATTAATCTGTGTTATTTCCTATACAACATCATCTTTAATCCATTTTATATCATTATTCGTCATCATTTGTTTGCCGTATACATTTACAATCATCATTTAGTTTACATTTGCTATTGATGTTCATGAAGAACATGTTAAATACTCTGATTTTCAGTACTTAAATCAGTGACAGTGCAATATCGTAATGCGTAAATCCATTTAGACCAGTAACTAAGTTAATTAACTTGTTGTAACACCTTTATGCAATTAAATTAAACGAAAACATTTTAAAATTTCAAATTATAATCCATAAACATTCCACAAGAACAAGCTATTATTTATTGTTAGATCAGTTAATGTAACAGTTACACTAGAACATACAAAAATTGATTCTTACAGTTGAAAATAAATAAACTCATAAAGTGTTTTTAAAAAATTATTAAATTTACAAATACGACTATTCTACTGTTTACAAATGCACAATATTACTTTTATTTTACTCTATATTAAATATTAACATTTTTGTTCTTAAGAACAATATTTAATTGAATTCAATTCTTCGTTTTCTTCTATAATCCAGGCAAAAATTGGGTCCTCTTTGCTGCCCCTTCACAAAATTCCACACCATAAAAGAGGACCCTTCACAAAATTCAAGCCCATGAAAGGGGACCCTTTACAAAATTTCACACCATAAAAGAGGACCCTTAATAAAATTAAAATCCATAAAGAAGGATCTTTCACAAAATTCAAATTTATGAAATGAGCCCTTCACAAGATTTGTTTTACACAAAAGCAATCTTTTTATAAAATATTTCCATGTTTTCTGTATTAATTTTAATTAATTGGTTCAGTGAAACTACATTAATTTGATATTAAACATTATTTAAATTGATTGTCAAAATTGGAATGTTTTATACACGATATAGTGTATATATATATATATATATATATATTTTTTTTTTTTTTTTTTTTCACAAAAAGGGGACCCAAAATTTAAAACCTGGATCGAGCCCTGCCATTATCCAGTTTCCGTATTGCGCCCAACACAAGATTCTAAAAAAGATCCAGAAGAAAGACGCTCTGAAAAAGAAATGAAAAATATCCAAGAAGTTCTGAATGCAAGCATCGAGAGTTATGAAATGCATAAAAAAAGAAGGGAAGATTGAATCTCTTGGTGATGTAAAAAGCTATGTTATTAATTTTGGTATATCAAAGTACTGGTCCATGTATGATAATTGTGATACTGATTTTCTACATTTTATTCATATTGAACTCTATCCTGAGTCAATTACTACAATATAGTGTAAAAATATACAGAGAGTTGAATTTAAGTGTTAATGGCCCTCTTCACTTGCCGTCACCAGAAGCCCGAGCCAATGTTATTCAATGGGGAAATTTTCTTTAGAAATAACTTATTAACTAATACATATTTTCAAATTCTCTTTTCACATTCTGAAATTTCCCAACTGTTAAACTGACGGACGGACCTTTTTTAAAAATGTATTTTTTTTTATTTTTAATATTTTATTTTGAAATTGCAAAAAGAAAAAATTTCACATATTGAAAATTCGTATTTTGCAGCTTCAAAATAAAATATAAAAAAATTAGAAAAATAATTTTTTAAAAAAGGTCCGTCAATTGAACAGCTGGGAATTTTCAGAATGTGAAAACAGAATTTAAAAATATGTATTAGTTAATAAGTTATCTGTAAAAAAAAAATTCCCATAGAATAACATTAGCTTCGACTTCTGGCGGCGGTGAGTGAAGAGGCCCCTTAATATTGAAAAATCTCCTGTTGAAAAATTAACTAATTATTCTTTACCTCTAAAAATTAATCATTTTAATGATTTAAAACAATATTAGACGTATTAGAAAAAACAATCTGAAAACCATTCTAATTTTATAGTTAATATCATTCTGAATCAGTGATAGAAATTGGGAAGGAAAGGGCAGACATCATATGATGCCTGCTGTAAATATTTTAGGCGTCAAATTGAAATTTCTAGTTGCAATTTCAGAAATTTACTTTTAACATGACTAACCAAGAGTGAGTCTGAGTAAAACAATATTTTCTGAACTACGCGTCAAAATTTTTGAAACACAATTTAATTTATATAGGGGAGACTGGGGAGGGTTGACCCATTTTTTACAAAAACATTTTTAGAGAAAAAAATTTTACTTCCAGAAAAAAACTTTGTACACCATTTCATACCTGATATATTCTATTATCATAACATACATAAAAAATTTTCATACTTTGCAACAGAAAGGAGAAATAATGAATGTTATTGAAGCAGAATTTTTGGGTCAAGGCTCCCCACATATGGGAGGTTTGACCCACACAATGGGAGGGTTGACCCACCAATATTCACATATTATAATATTTATGAACAAAGTTAAGCTAGTCCTAAAATTTAAGAAAATTTGGCAATGAAATTAATATGATAACAATAAAAGTTATAGTTGATGAAGTAGCAATATTTGTAAAGTGTAAATTGAAAAAATTATATAAAAGAACACGTTCACACTACTAAAACAACTCTTAAATTAAAAATAGTCATTGCCATTAAGCTTTGTTGAAAAAAGCTAGAAATGTTAAATAATAACGAATAGTTAGCAGCACTTATACTCAGAAAAGTCAAAGTCAAAATAAAAACATAATGCAACTCTTGCAGTTCCCCCAGCTGATATTGGATTTGGTAATTTTATCATATCATCCATTGAAACAACAGATATATCTTCCGCTTCTGGATAAATAAAGTAGTTTGTTTCAGCAGTGCTGCGTAAAAATGTAACAAACTCTCTCTCTCCACTTTCTTTGATTATTCTTCCTACGAACTGAGATGCATTAGGCCTACCAGTTTTAGGACTCACAAATTTTACCAGCACAAAATCTCCTTCTGACATTGACTTTGATATCACAAACTCATCTTCACTGCTGTCTGACACATGAGGGATTTCTTCATCCTCATCACTCGAGGTTTCAACCGGATTAAAAAATTTCCGTTTAGAAAATCGTTTGGTAGTAGCTTTGACAGATGGTCGTTTCTTCGATGCTTTCAATGCATGCTCATTTTCTATTTATCCTTTAACTAGGGTATCTGTCAATATTCAAGACTTTGCTTGTTTTCTTTTATAGTTATGTTTTCGTGTTCCAGCTTTCGGGAAAGATCGAATCTGTTCAGGGTCAAAGATGCAGATTTTTCAATTTCTGGCTGACAGGTGAGCCTAGCAGAAGAAGTTACTTGTGAACTACTATTATGAGGAATATAATCTTCAAGAATGAGAGATAAATTATTTTTAGGTTGAGAGGTACAGGAAGGAGTAATTTCCGAAGAACTTGGAAAATTCTGTTCGTATGCAAGGTTGTGAATATCATGTTGACCAATTTGTGTTGTCTGAGAATCGGTTGGCTCATGTCGGTTTGTCACACTGCAGGCCATAAAATCTGCCTCTTTAAAAATCCTTGAATCAAAAGGAAATATTCCCGTATCAGTGAATCCTTTTTGAATGTTTATGGGGGTGAAAGCTCGTGGATACGATTTTCTAATGAGTTCAGGAATATCGTAAAGTCCAATTGGTTTTCCTGGATTACTCACCATAAAGTTATCACACACTTCATTGTAGAAACCCTTAAAGGGTCCAAACACACATCGATCGAGTGGTTGCAATTTGTGACTTGTATACGGTGGCAATTTTAAGAGTTCAATTCCTTTATCTTTGCAAAATTGCAAACCTTTGGGAGATACGTGACTTTCATGATTATCAAGTTTGATAAGAACCTTTTTATGCGTATACTTTTGTATACTTTGCAAAATGTGTTAAAAACACTTCAAAGTTTTTGGATGTCATCCATCAACTGGAATGCCCAACAGCTTGTGTTTTGGTAAAAGAATGGTACATGTTAAAACAAAAATCATTTTTTTATACAATTAAATAATAGGTGAATTAATATTTTCAGTCCACAATAACAAAGAAATATATAAGGGAGGCTTGACCCATGGGTCAAACCTCCCTTATATCATCTGGGTCAAGCCTCCCTCAATAGCCATTTGCAATTTCATAAAAAAAATCAGGGAATTAAACAGTTATTTAGCAAAACTAATTATAGCACATATTAGCTTAAGGTATATACTTTAATCATATAAATCTGAATTCTGATATTTGATTAAAAATATTTGCACAATGCCTTACAAATTTAATCAAAATTACTTACTTTTTGATGACAAAAACACAAATTTCAAGCTTGTTCAAATAATAAGCATGGTATAGCTTTCAAACAAACATGGCTGTTACCTTGCATCAGTAGGATGTGCTGCCATGTGTTGGAAGTTTTTGAAAACTAAAAATAGCAAAATAAGGAAAGGTGGGTCAAGCCTCCCATAGGGTCAACCCTCCCCAGTCTCCCCTATATATGTATGTACAGACACGCCAAGTCTCCTGCTTTTGGCAGGAGCCTCCTGCTTTTTGCTTGTTTTTCTATGCTCCTGATTTTCCACTCATTTCTCCTGCTTTTCTGATGTAATTTTTATCGATCCCTCTTAGCATAATCTATGCTTAAAATTTGTGGGATTGGGTGAAAAAAATTGAAAGAAAATTGAAATTTATCTTGCCCTGCGATTTATCAAGTTCAGTTTGAATGTGAATTACTATATAGTGCTTTGAAACTAATTTTTGCTAAGAATAAATTTTTAACTTTCATTTTTGCATAATGAAAAATGTCTCATTATCAAATGATTTTTTTTTTTTTTTAATACCATAACTATTGAAAACTTAAAGAATTCAAATTTCATTAGAATATAGCTGATATTTTCATATCTTTATTACCTTTTCTTTTACAAAGATAATTAAGATTCTTATTGTTTTATATTAGGAGCAGAATGATCAAATCTGTCTATTTTGACTTAAATTTTAAACAACTGTATGTCTGAGTTGTTTTTTTTTTTTTTTTTTCTTTGATAGTTTGTTTTACTGCAAGAAACATATATTATTCTTTTAATTTTAATACTGATGCTTTGTAAATACCTCCTAAGCTTATAAAGCTTTACTTAAAATTAAATTTGCATTATTTGACTCATTTTTCTTACAAACTTTCTTGTTGGAAAAAGTCTCGTGGTTTCTGTTAAAAAATCTCCTGCTTTTTTGTCATTAGAAGTTGGCATCTCTGTATGTATTTTTCTTACACATTATATCAGTATGAGCACACAGATGTAATGTGTTGATTAAATAGGTTATTTGTATGCATCTTGATTTTGAAACTTGAACTGTCTTCACTATAAATCAAAATATTTCATTAGGCATTAGGAGTAAGACATTTTCAATAAAGTTTAAAGATGCATTATAGATTTCCTTTTCTTTTTTATGAGAAGAAAGCCCTAAATTTTCTGAAATGTCAGAACAGAATCACTTCTGACTAACATTACATACTACCGTAATTTTCGGGAGGCAAGCCGCACCACAGCATAGGCACAGCATAGGCATGTATTGTGAAAACAGGCAAAGTTATTCTAATTATTAAAAAAAATATGACTAATGAAAGTAGTTACTAAAGTTTTGTGTATATGCCTAGCGTTCTGCGATTTTCCCCATGTCCTTGAAAATTTTCAAATAGGCCTTGAAAAGTCGTTGAATTTTTTTCTTTTTTAAGAGTGGGAACCCTGTACTAGTGTATTAGTGCTGAAATAGGCAATACAGTAGAGAGTCAAAAATCCGCACAGCTCGGGACCAGAGGTTGTGCGGATTTTAGGATTTAGTGGATTTTAGAGCCCATAAAAAATCATTTTCAATTTGAATAATAAAAGCAGAATATTAATCAAACTAAACATATACTAGTGAAAAATAACACAATTTCACTTGTATATTAAATTATTAGATACATAAGAATAACACTGAACATTAAAAATATATATTATAATGAAAACAATAAATAAAAATGAAAAATTATTCGTCAAATTTAGACAAAATCTGTTCACACGCAGTTTGTTTTAAACTACACTTGAACATGCACACATACATCATTGAGATTTTTTTTTTTTTTTTGTCTATTGTAAATGCTCATCAGTTCTTATTTTGTAGCAAAAATTTATTTTTCAAAGAATTTAAATGAATTCTATCTTACAACTATGCCTTCATCGGATAGCATTAAAAAAAATTAGTTTATTGTTTTCCTCATTTATATCATCATCATCATAATAATCATAATTTTCTTTTGATTAATTTGATATACTGTTCATAATTTCCTTATCAGCAACTTGGTTCTTGCAGTTTTTTATATTTTTATTACTGTAATCATAAAATGTGAGCACATATTCAAGATCTTTTTACAAAAATTCTGATTTGCAGTTTTGTAACTTAAATTTCATTGTTTGTATCTGAAAAGCTGTGCGGATTTTGGACTTCGGCGGATTTTAGGTCGGCGGATTTCTGGCTCTCTACTGTATTATCCTTTTATAATACAATTTAGATTATGTGTCATTATAAATCTTTCAATTGTGTTTTTTTTTTTTTTTCACAGATAATCCAGTTTTTACAGTACGTTAAAAATATCTATAAAGAATTACCTAATCATATGAATAAAATATTTGAGCCTCGTCCTATACCCAAGATCAAGGATCTAACTTTAGCCAGTCTAGAGCCCATTTTAAATGAGACGTACACTACTACAGTTGTATATTCAGAGAGACGGGGTCCTGATGGCAATAATACACAAGTGAGTTTATTTTTATTACACACTTTTATTTAAATTGTTCTCACTGTTTAGGTTAAATTTTGCAATACATTTTTAATCCACATCCATCAGACCGATTTTATTTGAAGTTTGCACACAAATTCATAGTTGATGACAATACAATATTCAAGCATTATTTCAGGAATCAGTTTCAGATCAATAGAAGCAGGTTTCAACAAAAATCTGTCTATTTGAGTCAAATCGTGCGATTTATTTTTAGTGCATTTTTGCCAGACCGATTTTATTTGAAGTTTGCACACAAATTCATAGTTGATGACAATACAATATGCAAGCATTATTTCAGGAATCAGTTTCAGATCAATAGAAGTAGGTTCCAGGAACAAAAATCTGTCTATTTGTGTCAAATTGTGCGATTTATTTTAATGCATTTTTACCAGACCAATTTTAATTAAAATTTTAGACAAGAATCTATAGTTGATAGCAATACAATATCAGGGTTGCTACGGTACCTGGAAAACAGGGAAAACGTGGAAAACGCAGGGAATTTGAAAATCTATTAAAAAGCAGGGAAAACTCAGGGAATTTCAAAATTTATTACAAAAATGGAAAAATCAGGGAATTTTGAAATTTTTTGGAAAACATTGGAAATTTTTTCTTAATCAAATATTTTTTTTTAATTTTAGTGCTTTATAATGAATCAATTATGGTTTTTTTCTCCAACTATAGTAAGTTAATAAAATTAATAAACCCTAAATATTGACCTTTGACTTGTAAACATCTTAGATTCTCATGCTGCATGATTGCGTTATCTATTCTATTTCTAAAACAGACTGGGAAAACTCAGGGAACTTTTTTTCCTGATTCAGGGCTCATACTCATCAGTGAAAACCCGGAAAATAGGGAATACTCAGGGAATTTGTTTAAAAAAGTTAGGGAAAATAAAAATTTTCATTAAAAGTCAGGGAAAATCGGTTATAAAACCTGGAAAAACAAATATTTTCTTTCTCTCAAGTTATATTTTTCTTGTTTAGCTTCGTATCAAAATTCAATTGATTAATTATTGTGAAAATATACATGTGAACAATGGTTTCTACCTGAATTTCTATCATGGTTGACAGTAATATGACACCATGCAGTGGAAGTAGCTGTGTATTTTGTCCTGTCTAGAGGAGCATTTCTTGTAATAGGTCACTAATATTTTCTTGAAAATTGTCTGGGAACTCAGGGAAAACTCAGGGAATTTCTTTCCCATATATGAGTATGAACCCTGCTACTGCTTGTGATTAATGCAGTGAAAAATTTCAATCCTTCTACGGGCCGCAAATTGATGGCTCCTGGGCCGCAGGTTGTGCACCTCTAACTTACATATACATATATATTCATGTAAATAATATCTAATACATAATATCTAATATAAAAATTGATAAGACCTTTTTAATTAATACTACTTTTTGGAAATTAATAGAAAAATACGCTTAATCATGTACAGCAAAATTAAAACGGAATAACTTCCTAATAAGTCAAAAACAAAATTTAATGTTAATAATTACACTTGCAATTATATCCATATATGAATTAATTAAGCTAAAAAAAAGCTAGGCATCAAATGTGACGACCGGAAATAATTTTATAGTCGTCAAATGCTTTAATTTAGTCGCATTTGACGACTAACGACTGTTAATTTCGAACACTGTTCTGAATCTTCTTGATACGATTTCTTGTAAGGAAAATGAAAACAGTATTAAATTTATACAAGAGCCAGTGGCGCACCTAGAATTTCTGTCTGGAGGGGGCTGAAGAGTAATTGAGTCCTATAGTATAGGAATAAGTTTATGGCTATATATGCAGCAGCGGCGGCTCGTGAACTGAAAAGGTGAAGAGCTGAGAAATAACATTTAAGTAGTTTTAATGCATAATTTTTATTAAGCATAACTTTAACTAAAAATACTGATTTTATTACTTCCATTACCCAACATCCATAGGTAATGGAAGTGTTGTATTTGGTCCAAAAATTCGATGTCGAGATTTCACCTGATATACACGTTTTAAGGTTCCTGAGTCCAAAAAAATGGTTTTTGGCAATTGGCCAGTGTGTATGTATGTGTGTAATCTTTTGGCTATCATATCTCCGAAACTAATAAAGATAGAACTACCAGGGGTCGATCCAGGTTTTAATTTTTGGGTCCCTTTTTTGTGAAAAACAAAATATTTTTGTGAAATTTTTATTTATTTTTGTGAAAAAGTAAAACATTGTGTAAAATTTTTCGTTTTTACAATCACTTTATGTAATGTTTAATATCAAGTTAATAGTTTCATTGAGCCAAATTAAGGCATTAATTAAAAATAATACTGAAAACAATTTATAAAAGGATCATTTTTATAAAAAAAAAAAATCTTGTGAAGAGACTCATTTTATGAATTTGAATTTTGTGAAGGGCCCCTTTTCATGGATTTGAATTTTGTTAAGGGTCCCTTTTTATAAATTTAAATTTTGTGAAGGGTCCCTTTTTATGAATTTGAATTTTGTGAAGGGTCCCTTTATCATATGGGGAATTTTGTGAAGGAGCCCAAATTTTGTCTGGATCAACCCTGACTACAAAACTACAGAATTGAGACAGGTCTGGTGTACAGATGAATTATCCATATTTTGGTGAAAATAAAAAAACTGCAAGTGGGACCGTAAGTCGATATGTCAAAAACAGCTCTAACGATTTTCTTCAAATTTGCTATATAAGCACTTTATTAGATATCCTTTCGAATGATATAGTTGGTTAGTTCAGGAAAATGTATAGGCATCCTGTATAAATAGCTCAATTTCAGGTCTTGCTCCTTTAAAAACGGCTGTACCGTTTTTTTTTTCAAACTCGCCATATCAACTCACATTTAAATATCCTTTTGTATGTAATTATTGTTTTCCGGTCAATAATTGATTTTTTGTAAAAGTTGGTATCTCAAAAACGGCTCTAACGATTTTCTTGAAAATTGTTATATAAATCCATTTCTTTCTCATGTATTATGTGGTTATTAGAGGAAAATTAACAGTTATCCTGCTTACGTAGGTCATCTTCAGTTCTCGGAAATTCATGTATCAAAAAGTAACTCTACCATTTTTTTTTTTTCTCTTATTTTTTACCTCGCTATATGTAAATTTCGTTTTATATGTCTTTATAAGTTTCTCTTACTGGAAAAATTTTAGGTTTCTACTTCTTTAGGTCACTTTTATGCTTTCTGATCACATTATCTCCCAAAAATGCATATAATACGTGTAATAGTGGGTAATGGAAGTCGTGTGGTTGTTTCACACCAGATTTTTTAAGACAACACTTTAATTCACAATTTTCATTTACAAATTTATCTTGATTTCTAAAATAAATTAGAAATATTATGGCAAAATTCGTTAATAATTATAGAAGAAATTTATTCTGATATTACAGTAAATGTGAACCTTAGTTAAGTTTTTAGATTGTTACTATACAACTGCTAAATGTGCAAATTAAAGTTTCATTTATGTATTTCGAAAATCTAAAAAGTAATATGTAATTATTAAGGTTATCAAGAAACTGATATAATGCTGTATTAAAAATATTTTAATGAATTACGTATTAATTGTTATCTTAATTTCATTACTGATATTTTAAAACAAAAGAGTGAAATATATGAATAAAAATTTGTAATTTTTACTTTCTTCTATATTCAATAGAAGAAAGTATTAGATTCGTAAAAATTTTCGACCTCGGGTTTTTGATGGATTTACACGTTTTGAGAGCTGTAGAACACGATTTCACCATTTTTAGAAAATGTCTGTTTGTCTGTGTGTGTGACAAAATTTTGTGGCAACTGTATCTCAGGAACTACTGCACAGAATTTCATACAAATTGGTATGTAGTTGCACCTTGACATAAATTAATGCCTATCAATTTTTGGTAAAAATTGTTTTACAGGCTGCGTTGCCATCCTGTTTTTTCTAAATTTTTAACATGGTGATATAGGACAAAATTTTATATAAATGTGCATAAAGAGAATTAATTTTTAGTAATCATTATGAAATTTACAAGAATTATTTATAATAGAGATAGGCAACTGGGAAAAAAAAAAATTGTATCTGTAGGAGCCTCGCCCCCCCCCCCCCTCCCACCCTGGGGGTGAAGTCTCCCCTCGAGGGGAGTAAATTTTCAAGATGGTTATCTTTCGAAAGGTCTCGTCAATACCTTGAAAATGAATGGTTGAACTATAAATATGTGATAATTTAAAACAAAGTTATCTATTTTTTTTTTTTTTTTTTACTTTTAACGAAAAAAAACTTTGAAAAACATATATATATATATATATATATATATATATATATATATATTTTAAATATTGTTACTGGGTGAATTTGTATAGAAAAATATAGAAGAAAGTCTTGTGGTGGCCAGAACATACTAGTTAAATTTAAATATCACTGGAAATATTGTGCAGAGTAAGTCTTAATAAAATATTTTTAATGGAAATTCATTAACGAGAAAATATTGAATTGAAATGAAAACATTCAAGCTAATAAATAATATAGCACAGTGTATATTATGCAGTTTCAATTTTTTATGGAATGAATAAATAAATAAATAAATAAATAAAAGTTTCTAATAAATATTTAAGGTAAGAAATAAGATGATAAACCAACAAAGTATATTTAATCATGAATGTATCAGTGTTGTTATCTCAAATAAACTATATTTTTTTTACTGTTTCAACAAAGAAAACATAGATTATTCATAAATTAAGCAGGAATTATTTCTGTTTTTTTTTCCATGCATGAATATTAATCAAGTTTATAAATAAAGAGTTTACTGAAAAATTATAAAATATATTAGAAAATCAGTAAATTGTTTATTGATAAACATTTTATTTAAAATTCAAATGTACAGACATGAATAAAAAATATTTAAACTTCAATATAGTACAACTCTTTTTTGTTAAAAAAAAGGGGGGGGGATGCATGTTTTTATTTATTTATTTAAAAACAAATCAGTGAAACTTTGAGTGAAGAGTGATTTGTGATAAAATATACTGAGGATAGCTTCAGTTAAAGAATCATGAACATGGCCTGATTATCCAAAAGGCTCAGGAAGCACAAGCTTCCCCTCTAAAATTTAAGAGGGGGGCCCCATAAGGATTAAAAACAGGGTCTTGAATTTTCTGTTTCCTATTTTCACACTGAGATTGAATTTTTTCTGTGAAAAATTACCTAAAACAAGACAAAAAAACTCTCTATTTCGGGAAAAATCTATTATTTAACCTCAAAAATCTGAATGTTCTTAATTAAAAAAGTTGTATGATTTTGATGTTCTGTGTAGAAACCACCCAGATGTATGAAAAAATAAATAAAAATATTAAACGCACACTATTTTTTGGTCTATAGCATTTTTATATTACAATATGTAACAGGAAAACAAGATTTTCCGAAATGAATGGGGGCCCCGAAATGATGCTGAGCTTTCCCTAGCTTTGAAGCTTAATCGAGCCCTGATCATGAGTATAAGAAACTTGAATTGAAACAAAAACAACCAAGCTAATATCTAAAACAGTAGTGAGTTTATTGTATATTCTACTACAAATTTCATTTTTATTTAAACTTAAAAATATTTCATGCAAAATATAAATGTTTACAAATAAACAATGATATTCACTATGTTTTCACATAAGTTGAAAAATAATAATAATATCCACTATTCATAAAAATAAATAATAAAAAATTCTAATTATTTTTTCTAAACATTTAAAAATACAAATTATTTTCAGCAAAATAATAATAAATAAAAACAATGTTAAACAAACCAGATATTTCTTTTAAGATATTTCTAAATTGCTTAAATTTAGGCTTTCAACAATCATTATAATGCTTTAATAGTTTATTTATTATTTACTTTTTCCTTTTCAATATTGATTTTTATAACGATTTTCTTAGTGCAGATAAAGATATCTAGGATGATACTTAATTTTAAAAATGGTTTTATGGTAATATATTAAATATATAATTCCATATAGAGAATCTTTTTTAAAAATTCTTATATGCTTTTAAAATATTTAATACTATTCAAAATCCTTTTACACAAATTCTTAAAAATACGTAGAAAATAGTTCAGATAAATAAATTAATTTAAAATGATATTTATTGAAATTTTATTTTTCCGACTGAGTGAAAATAATGCCTGGACCGAGTGAGTAATGCTGACCTGTTGTCGGCCTGGATAGCTCAATTGGTAGAGCCTTGACCTTGTAAGTTGGGTTTGACTCCCGGTCCAGGCATTATTTTCACTCAGTTGGAAAAATAAAATTTCAATTAATATGGTTTTCTTCCAATCAGTTGATTGTGTGATTTTAATAAAAAATTGTATTTCTTTCTCCTATTGTTTAATGGTGTTTTCCATTACCTGCGGCTTATTTCTGCCGAGCTATCTATATAATAGACCAGATGTTTCTGCCTAAAAGGTTGTCTGAGTGAGTAATGCTGACCGGTTGTCGGCCTGGATAGCTCAATTGGTAGAGCCTTGACCTTGTAAGTCAAAGATCCGGGGTTCGACTCCCGGACCAGGCATTATTTTCACTCAGTCGGAAAAATAAAATTTCAATAAATATGGTTTTCTTCCAATCAGTTGATTGTGTGATTGTAATTAAAAAAAAAAAAAAAATTGTAATTTTAAAGGGTAGATAAAAATGAAAATTCATCTAAAAATAGTAAAATGAAGAAAAATAAATAAATATATAAAGTAGGAAATTAATTATCACAATCCTTTCATTAAATATATATTGATCTTTTACTTTTTTAGAACATGTTGTATTTCAACGCACATAATTTCAGCTTTGAAGTCCCGTCAAGGAGAAAAATAGCGATGCACTTGGGACCACGAATAGTGATGTCTTAAATTCGTCTGTAGGCTTTGTATTATTCGAGCAGGTGTTGGCCAGGGGGGCCCTGGTGAAAGTGACTCAGGATGAGGCCTAAAGTAAGGTTTATCTAGTTTTTTAAATATGTTAGTAGGCTTCATTGTTTGAATATTTTTTAAGTAAATCCTAAATTCTTTAAAATGTCGGCAAAAATTTCTTTCTTTCAGGGGTGTTTGTGTTCAGGACTTACCCCTAATTTCAGGGTTTTTACTCTAACCCATCTGTATTTTCATTTCCTATAAAGTTATTTTTTGCTTTCATTGGTTGTTCATTTGTTATCCAAGTGATATGTGAATGAAATGTTAAAGGATTTAGAACTTGTGGCCTAAATAGTTTGAGTATTATTTGATATTTTGGGTCTTTTCTAATTTGAGGTTCTAATTTTCAGGGTTTTTACATTTGAGTCACAATCACCCTTGTCTTTAGAGAGAGAAAAAAAATGCTTGTAGATTTTTGATAAAATCAGTGCACAGATATATTCTGGACTGGGTTTTCTCAACTTTTTTGTAGATTTGTTTTTCTTTCTATAATAACTTACAAGTAACAAAATTTGTGTTTTGTAAATCGAAGTTTATACTTCCTATTCTGTATTCCTGTTATATCAAATAAGCGTATATTTTTATTTATTTATTTTATTATTTTTTTTAAGCTTATTTGTAACAAAACTATTAAATAAAAGAAAGAAAGAAAATGTGGGAAAATAAATTTTCCTGGCTGGAATATCACGACGACAAAAATTTTCGCACAATTTGTCAAACAGCTAATTTTAAAAATGCTTTTATGAAGGTACAGTTTCACAGGAGTGCACTTATGCGACATGGGAAAGATAAGCATCAGGTCAACACTTTATTCTTATTAAATACAAAGCTTCAAAATGAAAACAGGAATCGTGAAAAACTTTGTATTTATGAAAAATATTAGCAGTTACATGTTCAAAAACAAAAATGTTATTTATTTGTTTTTTGAAGAAATAAAGTGTCCATTTTTCAAAAACTTGACCCATATTTTTCATAGTGATGGGGTCTTAGAACCCATTTTTCAAGAGGTCAACGCAAGCCCTGATAGATCAGTGATGAAATATTTAAATTATTTTTATTTATTATTTTATGCCTTTTGCGATTTGAATTTTGATATTTTGTTTTTAATGTCTGTTTGCACTAAGTTTTAGCTTTTCTAAAGATCCAATTAATATGTGTCAAAACTAATAGAAAAATCTTTTGAAAATGGTTAAATTGGATACATGTAAAATAATGTGCCCCAGTGGACTAGAACTTGCATGAAACTTTCATTTGTAAATTTATTGAGTTAACTTTTATTTGTTCATGTTTTCAATTTTCAAGTTGACTTTGCAAAAATACAGAGGCTGTTCGCACATTTTTTAGACGATTTTATTTCACAGTAAGAAAAAATCATCTGCATGGAGAATTTTATTTTCACAACAGTTATATTTTTGGAAGTTTTATTTATCTTCTGATATTTAGAATTTTTGTTTACATGCAAAAATGTGCTTTTAAAAAGGCAATGGATGGAAGTATACGTTTCTGCTCTTTCCGAAGAGAGTTTTTAGTGAAATCTTTATGAAAAGCATTTATCAGGAGAAAAATGTCACAACAATAGATGAATCTTGGGTCTATTTAAGTGGTTGCAATAAAAAAATATCAATTTATTATGACAAAAGAAGAGAAAAAAATTTTTGCTACATGGTTCAAAGAATCAAAAGAAAGTTTTTCTAAAGGATTTAGGATTGTCATTGGTTTTTCATACAAGTGCAAGATAAAAGTAAAAAAAAAGTGACAAAATCAGCTCTAAATACTCTCAAGAACATATTTTAATTCCAATTTTTAAAAAGGAAAATCCAGATCTTTATCCACAATGCTATCAATCCGTTGAACTGTATCAAGACGAAACAAGCAGCCACACATCACAATCCGCAATTGCTTTTCTAGAAAAAAATGGAACAAAAAACGGAAATTAAAACCATACCCTTCACTAATATTCCTGCTAAATCTCCTGATGTATCACCGTTGGATTTTTGAGTTTTTCAACTCTTAAAATCAGCATTATCCAAACACCAACCTACAATGCTTTGTGGACTTTGGAAAGCCGTTAAAGAGGAGTAGGAAAAATATACCTCTTCTGATATTATAAAAAGCATTATTATAGAAATTACGATGAAGAATGATAGTTAAGAACTGGGGCTATCGAACTGAACAAATAAAACACGAATTATGAGTGAAATTGTTTCAGTACACACCATCAAAATCGTCTAAAAAATGTGCGAACAGCCTCTGTACAACCTTTGTATGTTTTTTATATTTTAATGCATTTTTCTTTGTCTCTTAAATTTTGTAATTTCTTTTTCTGATTAAAGTTCTACCATTGTATTGTTAATGCATTATTTTAAGTTGTGAATTATATATGCAAATTAGATGTTTTATATGCAAAATAAAATACCCTTAATTTTAATCTTCCAAGCAGGTCCTGATTTCCCACAGGGCAAATGGGGCGAGCGCCTAAGCCCCCATCTATAAGAGGGCCCCCCAAACAGTTATCTTTTGAAATTAAAAGCATCTCAGTTTGTGCATTTTATGATAAAAAGGGGTCCCCAATTAATAATTTTGTCCTGGGCTCATACTTTTATGAGTCGGTACCTGCCTCCAGGGATGTCAGCTATGTTATGTATCTATAAAAATGTCTAATTAAAATACTTTTTTTCTTGATTTCTTCTAGAATGAAAACTTCAAGACATGGATGGGACCTGGTAAAGATGGTGTACTATTAGAAAATTGTATTTCATCTGTACTACTTCTAAAATTACATCAATTACAAGATGTGAATTTACATTTTCACGTCTAATTAAAAATGTATTTTATTAGTATATTTTATGCTTTTAATGCTAATATTTAAAGTATTAAAAGTAAAAAAAAAAAAAAGTTCACCAAATGAACTGGAATTTCTGATGTTTGTATAATGATAGAATATTTTTATTTATTTAGAAAACCAGTTAGTTTTTATTTCTATTGTTATTCTGGGTAGTTGTGTTTGAATTTTGGTACTTAGTGTAGAGATTTATTTATTTCATCTATTTTGCATTTTATAGTTAATTTTGTTGACATTTTTGTCTTTTTTTTTTAAATCCTTACCATACCATGTACAATTTGCTGTTTTGTTTTCAATTTTTTTCCCTCACAATTGTTTAAAATCTTTTTTAATAAAAGTATTTCATGATATATTCTCAAGTTTCCTTCCACATAGGCATTATTTATTGTTAATTGTCAAAGGCTTATATCATTTCATGAATTCATTTCTTACTGTATAGGTTTGAAAAGGTTTATATATATGCATACCTGCCAACTCTCCGTTATATCAACGGAGACTCCGTTATTTTGGGACTGTCTCCTACTCTCTGTTATTCTCATTCATTTCTCCATTATTCTAAAGATTTTAAAGTTATACCTATAATTTATTCAAAACTTCAACAAACCTTCATTTTTTTTAAGCAAGATTTTGCTTTTGATGAAAAAACTTATCATGATTCTCTCTATATATTACTATTTTTAATTAATAATTACTTAATCTTTATTTAATAATTAAATTTAACTTACCCATATAGCTTTTTGATAATTTAAGCCATGGCTATTAAAATACTGTCATATATCGAAAACACATCAATATTGACTAGGCCTGAAAATGCTGCTTATAAATTCTCCATTATTTTGATTATTCAATGTTGGCAGGTATGTAACGTAATCGGGGGTCCGTATTATTACGAGAGTTGGTATTCCAGTAATGTGAGCATATTAGAAAGGGGGAGGAGTCCATTAGATTAACTAATAATCCTTTATTAAATTCAAGATGCAGTCTTGGCCTGAAGTTAGAAATCCTGAGCATCATACGTCCCGTAACCATGCCGACGGTCGGCACTTCTCCGTAGCAGCGCCCCTCCGGGCCCACGGGTTTAGTTAGATAGTTCTGACATGATGAGAGTAGTATTTAACATAGATTTATTAAGCAAGTCAATATCGGAAAAAGCCACAATTTCTCGTGCGTTCCAGCTTAAATACCTTGTGTTTTAGCGCAAATCTTTAGCCCTCCCCTGCTTAATCATTGGCTATTAACGTTATGATTGACAGTTTTGCTGACGTCCAGATCTCCGGGATTAATTAATATGCATCATTTAACCACAAGAAAAGGAAGATTGCACTTACTCAGCACTTTTTATTCTAAAAGTTGTTCAATTTTTCTGACTTTCGTGTTATGATTGTGCATTGTAATAAAACTTACTTTACAGGGAAAACTTTAGAATTACTTTTCAAGTTAAGAATTTTAATGGGATTTTCTTTAAGTTATCACTCACTATTAATTTAAATACTAATTTAGAATCTTGATTATTTTATCCTTTCATATATGTATATGTATGTATGTGTGGATGCAATCAATATACTGAGTGGCCATAAAATGATTTTCGTTATTTAGAGGCATGTGCTGCAAAAACTAAGCAAAATTTTACATGTAGATTGTGCAAGAAATGGGGAGATGGTTTTACTAAACAAAAAAATTAGAACCAACAGGAAAGATTTGGTGCTGCTTTCATGTATACACTATGGAATCCGCACAGTTGAGATAGAAATGATGTAATTTTCCTATACAAATGCATTTTTATGGCTTTACCACATGAGAGATTTTCGCTCACCTTTTTACTAAACACAACATTACAGCCAACACACTCAAGGACAGCACATTTTCAGATGATCAACTTTTCCGATGGGCTTTAGAAAGAGTTGACTGCGTTCAGCGTGCTCATCAAAATTGACCAATAGGAGGGAAGAACATGATTTTTTCCTGGAATACCTCACACTATCAGTTCAGGGTCCAGGAGCAGAAAGTGCTTAAAACTGCGACGCATGTCACAGAACAATTGAGGCTTTTGCAGAACATTTCATCTATCCCCTAACTGGATGATGTTGATACAGCTAACATTCTAAAATTAATAAAACCTAGATAGGCTCAACTGACCTGTAAATCTGTTAGCATACTAGAAAATTGCTGGAAACAGTCATTGTTTCAATGTATAGAAAATATTAATGCCAAAAGCCACTGAAAAAATTGCAAATTCTGGGTGTATTCCTCAGTTTTAGATTATAAAAATTTTAAACCATGTTTTATTATAAATGTGTAATAAATATTTTACTAATAAGTATTATTTTTATGCTTATTTTGCATTTTACTGTGCTTTGACAAATTTGGACAAAATACCTGCAGAACATCTGCAAATTTTAATGTCTCGTTGCAGAACATCGGATATAATTCTGCTCCTGGGGTTCAGGGTAACCCTATGGACAGCTGATCGGTTTTCTCGTTCATTCAGCTTTCTAAACTTTGAATGATGCTGAGTGAGCATGTTGAGTATATATGCTGCCATGTGATATGGCCATGAGCAGACATGCCAAGTCTCCTGCTTTTGGCAGGAGTCTCCTGCTTTTTGCTTGTTCTTCTATGCTCCTGCTTTTCCACTCATTTCTCCTGCTTTTCTGATGTAATTTTTATCTATCCCTTTTAGCATAATGTATGCTTAAAATTTGTGGGATTGGGTAAAAAAAATTTGAAAGAAAAGTGAAATTTATCTTGCCCTGCAATTTATCAAGTTCAGTTTGAATGTGAATTACTATACAATGCTTTGAACTAACTTTTGCTAAGAATAAATTTTTAACTTTCATTTTTGCATAATAAAAAATGTCTTATTATCAAAAGATTTTTTTTTTTTAAATACCATAACTATTGAAAACTTAAAGAATTCAATTTTCATTAGAATATAGCTGATACTTTCATTTCTTTATTACCTTTTCTTTTACAAAGATAATTAAGATTCTTATTGTTTTATATTAGGAGCAGAATGATCAAATCTGTCTATTTTGACTTAAATTTTAAACAACTGTATGTCTGAGGTTTTTTTTTTTTTTTTGATAGTTTGTTTTACTGCAAGAAACATATATTATTCATTTAATTTTAATACTGATGCTTTGTAAATACCTCCTAAGCTTATAAAGCTTTACTTAAAATTAAATTTGCATTATTTTACTCATTTTTCTTACAAACTTTCTCGTTGGAAAAAGTCTCGTGATTTCTGTTAAAAAATCGCCTGCTTTTTGGTCATTAGAAGTTGGCATCTCTGCATGAGTATTCCAGGAAAAAATTGTGTTCTTCCCTCCTGTTGGTCGATTTTTATGAGCACAGTCAACTCTTTCCAAAGCCCATCGGAAAAGTTGATCATCCGAAAATGTACTGTTCTTGAACAAGGTGAGACTGAGTGTGTTGTCTATAATGTTGTGTTTAGTAAAAAGGTGAGTGAGAATCTCTCGTGTGATACAGCCATTAGAGTTGTTGGGAATGAAAAAAGTTAATACTTTTAATGAATGCATGGAAAATGGATTGTAGGAAATACCAATAATGTTGGAATAAAAAATTCACATACAGAAATGAACGAAACACATTATTAAACTCACAGAAAATATTCTTTGATTAATCAACAAAGGCCACATGCAATATATGCAAATTTGTACAATTGACGTAAATGTAAATTTCATAGTGGGTGCCAAAATCTCACCTATTAGTGACTTTTAATACTAATTTTTTTTTTTTTTTTTCTTTTCAGAAATCATCTCCACCTGTCTTCCACAATCTGTATATGGTATAATTCTGTTCATTAGTTTTAACTGTAGATGCCTCTCAACAGTGAAGGTTATTTTATGGCCACCCTATTTTAGGAGTTAGTGTAAGAAGTCTTTATTCATTTAGTACAGCAATTTTTTTTTTTTTTTTTTCATCTGAATCTGACAACTATTATTTTTATGCCTCGTTTTCATTTTAGATTAAAAATATTCTGCACCATTTCATTTATTATTAATTATTGTAGATTAGCATTGATAAGGTTAAAGCTGTTCTCTAAAGAACTTTCTCTCCCTCTAAGGGAGATGGTGCCTAGTGAATAGGCGCAAAGGAAAAATTTTTTTTACACATTTACTACCTGTTAAATTAATTTCAAATCTAAAACCCTTTATATTGTAACCCCTCCCCCCTTGTATGTTTTTTATAATTAATATGCTAAAATTGAAATTTAAAACTGATTTAAAAATTCAATTATGAATAAGAAATAAATATTATAACTATTATTAATGACCTTCATTCTTTTAAAAAAGAAGAAGAAGAAGAAAAGAAAGGAAGAAAAAAAAATTAATATTTAAAATTATTGAAATTTGATATACCTTAAACATCACTTCGTGCTGGCAGAAAAGCTTTTTTTGGCAGGGGATCCCCTGCCGAAAAAAGCTTTTCTGCCAGCACGAAGTGACGTTTAAGGTATATCAAATTTCAATAATTATAAATATGTATTGTTAACTTCGTTAAATAAGTATTAAATCATTATATAAAAAATTAATAATTTTGTAAATATGTAATTTTTAATTATTAGCATATTGTGGAAAATAAGTGAACAGATATAGGGGAGTGTGAGGATGAATGGGACATATATCATATTTTTATTGGTAGCGCTGGCCATGTGTAATTCAGAATTTTGCAACACTGCTCATAAGTACACTTTAGTATTCATTTACATATAAACATACAGTTTAATGGGTTTGTGTGATTTTATTTCACAGCTATGAATTTATTCGTATTAACATTAATCAAAATTATTTGCTGAAATTAACATAAACTGGTGTATTAACTAACAAATTAACATCAAAAGACAAAAGTATTTAGGTTTGTGCAACTCCTAGCGCTCTAGGCTTTGGTAACTCCATTGTGATAGCCTCTACATTCACAAAATAAATTTTTGGTGAATCAATATAGTAAAATAGGTATTATCTTTCTCAAAAATTGCACTCGTGTATTATCTTCATTCTTGTTTAGAATTCTTGCAATATAACGAACAATCTTTTTCTTTTCTTTTTTTTTATTAAAACCACGCAATCAACTGTGGAAGAAAATCATATTTTTTTAAATTTTATTTTTCCGACTGAGTAAAAATAATGCCTGGACCGGGAGTCGAACCCCGGATCTTTGGCTTACAAGGTCAAGGCTCTACCAATTGAGCTATCCAGGCCGACAAACCGGTCGGCATTACTCACTCAGACAACCTTTTGACAGAAACATCTGGTCTATCATATAGATAGCTTGACAGAAATAAGCCGCAGGTAATGGAAAACACCATTAAACAATGGGAGAAAGAAATACAATTTTTATTAAAATCACACAATCAACTGTGGAAGAAAATCATATTTATTGAAATTTTACTTTTCCGACTGAGTGAAAAAATGATTTTCTTCCACAGTTGATTGTGTGATTTTAATAAAAATTGTATTTCTTTCTCCCATTTGTTTAATGGTGTTTTCCATTACCTGCGGCTTATTCTGTCGAGCTATCTACATGATAGACCAGTTGCTCTGCCTAAAAGTTGTCTGAGTGAGTAATGCCGACCGGTTTGTCGGCCTGGATAGCTCAATTGGTAGAGCCTTGACCTTGTAAGTCAAAGATTCGGGGTTTGACTCCCGGTCCAGGCATTATTTTCACTCAGTCGGAAAAATAAAATTTCAATAAATCTTTTTCTTGCCACAAAACATTAGAATGAAATCGTTTTCTGTTATGTCATTCAAAGTATGCACCTGTAGGTCATCAGCCATGGATGCATCACTTTCATGTAATGATTTTTTTTCTTATTTGTCACTACTTTTCTTATCATTAGAAAATTCATTTGTTTAAAAATACACTTTCTCCTTTCCTTTCCTTTAGTTGTTTCTGACCTGCTTTTGCTATATCTTCTTCTAAAGCTTCATTCGCATCATATACAGAAAGTTTGATTCTATAGAAATTTCCTTTTAGCCTTTTATCTAGGCTTTTAGTTGCTGCGACCATCTACCGGGTATTTTATGCTTCTGACAACTTTGTCACCTCCCAGGGTTCATACACCTCAGGGAAAAAAAATCTGTCATAAGATCTCAGGGAAACTTTCAAAACAAGCACCAAAACCTGGAAAAACAAGGATCTACTCTGGAAAAAGCTGGTACTTGTGTGTTTCCGTGACGTCATTCTGGAAATCCGATAAGACACGCCTACTAACATCATGCTGATCCAATGAAAAACTGGGCACGTTTTTTGCATTATGAACAATCCAATCGTGAAATTAGACACTCCTTTCCTCTCTCTAAGAGATTCATTAGCTTGATTTTTCTCCAGGGTTAATTTGTTTTCATTCGATAATCGGCATCTGGCAGCAGCTTTAAATATTTCGTTTGTTATTTAAGTCTTACTGATGCAGTGTGCATGTGCTTAGCTTAGTTATTTTAATAGCTTAGGCATTTTATTTCATTTTTTTGTGAGATGGATTGAATTATAATTAAAAAGTAATTATTATCATGAGTTGGAAAACATCATTTAATCTGAACTGGACAGATAAAAACTTAAATCCACAGTCTGCATTTTGGGTGGAAAGTTAGATAGTGACCCTTACAAAGCACAATGTCGTTTAATAATCATTGGCTAATCAAATTTTTTTAAGCATTTAGTTTAAGGCAAGGGCAAATTTTTATGTAAGGTAATTGAGTTTCCAAGAGTTTTTTATATATATATACACATTTCTAATTCTGATTAATATTTTATTTTGTCTGAAAAGGATTTTAAAATTAATTTAAAATAAGTTATTCAGATCCAAAAAAATTCTAGGCAATTAGTTAGCTAATATTTATTTATTTCTTTCTTTTTAGAAAGGGGGGGGGGGTGAGTGGATTAAAATAAACATCACTAGTTGTCGATATGGAAAAATTATTGATTCTGGGAACTAACTCAGGGAATTTTTTTTCTGAAAATGAGTATGAACCCTGCCTCCTCTGGTTCTGATTGGCATGGAAAGCTTAGATTTCTTTTATAAAATTCTTCAAGGAGAAGTAAAAATTTCCAATAATGAATAGTTTATGACTTTTGTTGAGCGGCAAGTGTCAACCCAGCTTAATGCTTGTTTCCCTGGTGTGTCAGTTAGTACACGAGAACATCTCCTTTCCTTCCCTCCCTTGACACCTGGTTTTCTTGCAGAGATAACTTGGAATAAGAATGAATTAACGTTAGGAGACTACTACTACACTGTTTAGTCTCAATAGGTGTTTCTGTTACAGTTGTGTCACAAGTGGAGAAACACGTTGAGAAAAAATCAGAACAATTTATTTCAATTTATTTTTCCTTAAATCTACAAAATTAAGAATCCTGATACTCAATATATGCCTAATTTACACAATTAAAAATACAAAATTATTTTGTAGTGAAATAACTAACCTTATATAGAACTTAGCTGTTAAAAAAAAGCCTAGTTCATTTTTAACTGTACTTATATTTCTTTTTACTTTCCGAACACTATAGTGAGGAAAGTATTGTAATCATGTCAAAAATCCGAATTCGAGATTTTGATGTTTCTATACGTTTTGAGGTCCCCTGAGTCCGTTTTCACTATTTTTACGATGATGTGTGTATGTGTGTGTGTGTGTATGTGTGTATGTCTGTGGGTGAACACGCTAGCGTCTAAACGCTTCGTTCGATTAACCTGAAAGTTGGTACGCATATTGTAAGTCACCATAGTACGAACCCTATAGATTTTGGTGAATCTAGCACTTATAGTTTTTTTACAGGGACACAAAGAAAAATTCTTTATCATTATGGCCTATGGGAGCAAAATCTTAAAAGTGCGATAGCATCTAAACGCCTTATTCAATTGAGCAAAAATTTTATACACATATTATAGATCACAAATACTCAATCTGTATAGATTTTGGAGAATCTAGCACTTATAGTTTTTTTACAGGGACACAAAGAAAAATTCTTTATCATTATGCCTATGGGGCCAAATTTTTAAAAGTACGATAGCATCTAAACGCCTTATTGAATTCAGCTGAAAATTTATATGAGTATTATAAATCACTGTTGCACTAACTATAAGCATTTTGGTGAATCTAACATTTATAGGTTTTTACAGGGACACAACGAAAATTTCTTTGTCATTATGATCTATGGGCTCAAAGTTCAGTAGCGTTCAATAAAACAACGTGTAATAGATGGAGAAAAATACTCAAACACTCTATTATGGTTTTCTCTCTTTTGTTTGTTTAACAACTACTCTTTCTTTACTTTATCTACAAAACTGTTAATTACTCAATGTTCGGAAAGTCGAGTGGAGTCACTCCAGATTTTTATATTTAGCCTACTTGTACTAAATTCAAATGCTACTTTCATAATTCTATATTATAGCTGCTATAGCAGGTTATAGAATATAGAAAACCTATTTAATATTTGTCCTGATATAATTCTTGTGTACAGATTTAAAAAGGTAAACAGTGGGGATAAATAAGACATGTCCCATTCATCCCCATTCATAACTGTCCCATTCACCCCAACCACTACATGGTCACATAAAACAGCAAAAAGGCTTAATGAACAATTGTCAATATTTTTAAATATTATAAATACAATATCAGATTATGCCTTTTCATCGTACAAGAGTTATATTAGCTTTAAGCAAATACTTAATTCCTGAACTACTACTTTATTTAATCACTGAAAACTGACTTTAGTTGCTAAAAAAGATATTTTAACCTTTTTCTGTCTTTCTGTGGTGATTATAATTTTGAAACTACACTTGATGACTGACCTCAGTGCTGCTATCTATCGGACAAAATATCAAGTTTCCTAAGTTTGCAAAACATAAAAATTTCGTTATTGTCCCGTTCAACCCCACTCTCCTCTATTACTTTTAACAGTTAAACCATTGTTTATCAAAATAATTAATGTTATCTGTTGACTTTGTAAAATAAGTCTTACGTCATTAAAAAAACTTGGGTCATTTTATTAAAAATTCGTGATCCCCATACTCTGCTTCATTATAATAGGATAGGGATGGCCAGTGTCAGATTTGGACCTATGGCCATATCACACGAGAGACTTTCGTTCAGCATTTTACTAAACACAGCATTATACCCAATATGCTCAGCCTGATTTTGTTCAAGGACAGCAAGTTTTCGGATGATCGACTTTTACCGTTTAGAAAAAGCTGAGTATGTTGAGCGTACTGATCAAAATTGACCAATAGGAGGAATAAACAGGATTTTTCCCTGGAATACCTTTAGAGAAGGGAATACATCACGCTATCCATTCGGGGGAACCCTACGGACAGCTGTCCGGTTTCTCGTTTGTTCAGCATAGTCAACATGTTGTGTATAATCTTGTGTTGAGTATATATGCTCCCGTGTGATATGGCCATTAGGTACTGCATACTTGCCAACTTTTCCGGTTTTCCCGGAAGACTTCCGGTTTTTTAACGTATCTTCCTGTCTTCCGGACAGATGATGAAATCTTTCGTTTAAAAAAAAAATTGTGGATATCGTTCGTTTTAAAAAGAAACCCAAATGTTCTACAAAAACTCCTGATTCCCAATCTTTTTCCATCCATAACATAAATGTCAATATTCATTTCAAACTTGTTTTATGAGATTCTAGAACATGTAAAGAAATAGAATTGTTAAATATTTCTTGCTGATGTAATTATTTCCCCCCACCCCCCTTTATTTATCTACAATTAGTTATCAGCAATCAAATGTTCTGCAGAAGTTTTTTCTTTCCTAATCTTTATCCATCTGCAACATAAATAATAATATTAATTTTAAAGTTATTACATTAGATTCTAGAAGTAAAGTTGAAATACTTCTTACTGTGTAATTATTTTTGTATCCCCCCCCCCCATCCTTTCCCCGGATTGTGATCAATTCTAGAAACAATAAAGCAATGGAAGTGCTCAATATTTCTCACATATGTAATTATTTTTAAAACTTTATTGCTGAATTTAATGAATCTGTTTATTTTTCCTCAATTAAATATTTGTATGTCATATTTATACTAAATGTGTAAACATAGGGGGAAAAATGAAGAATAATTTTTTCAGGTAGGAAAATTTTTCTCAAATCAATTTAAGAATATTAATACTCAGTTGGTTTTATGCGCGTTTGAAACTGATAATTAGCTACTGCTACTATTTCTTATATGTATGATTAATGTACATACACAAAAATCATATTCTATATTTATTTAAAAAATTAGTTATGCTTTAACTTAACTAAGTTTTTTTGTCTATTGTTAAATAAATTTCTTATAGATTCTGTTTTGTAGATATTTATATGTTGAAGAGGAATAACTTCATTTAAAACTTTTATAAATTTAGTATAATCAATCTATAGTAAAACGTTTTTATAGATTGCTTCTAAATATTAAAATTGTAAAACTGTATTGTTTAATACGTCAAAGAGAAAAAAAAAAATCTTCCCTTTTTTTATGAAATCTTCTGGTTTTTCAACAAAAATCTTCCCTTTTTTTATTAAAATTGGTTGGCAAGTATGGTGCTGTAGTTTTAAAGGTGACTAAAATTTGAAAGGGAGATAAATTGAAAATTTATTGAGTGTTTCGTCGATTATAAACACATTTAACATATTACAGATTTTTCGATACCAGTTTGAAATACATGACTACTAACTATATTTGTATGGGGTCACATTTATTTGTACCGTTAATCTTCCGGACTGGAGAGCGGCCGTATATATAACTACGGGCTGCTACAATCATGCAGTGATGAAACATCTAACAATAGATTATGCTTAAGCCTGTGTCGAGGACAAAAACATTTTAAAGCCTATTAAAATCTTAAAAACAATTTAATTTTGAACACAAATTCAAACGTAAAAAGAAACTAAAATTTGAAACCGATTAAGTGTATGAAATCTGCTCTCCCTCTTAATGTTGACTCATGACAGGGAGAACAGATTAGATTATCAGCTCTCCCTGTCATGGGTCAAATATTTTGTTAAAATTATTAAGTATGTAATGATTTAAACATAAAATATTGGACGAAAAGCTATAAAGAAGCTATTCTGAAGCAAATCAGCTTATCTATTTGTGAATCGAAATAATTTCATATTGTTTAATAAAAATATAAATGATATTAGTGATTAATCAAAAATTCTAATTCAGCTTATTATCATATTTTTGTTGGAGAAACACAAACTAGATGATTTTTTTCATTATCATGCTGGACTAATCCTGTTTTAATTATGTATTTATTATTATATGCATGTTACACAGAGATTAATATGTCTGAAAATAATATATTTTTCTTTAGTTGTATTATTATAATTTATCCATATTTTAAACAGGGTTCATACTCATCAGGGAAAACCTGGAAAACAGGGAATACTCAGGGAATTTGGAATTTGTTAAAAAAAGTCAGGGAAAATAAAAATTTTCATTAAAAGTCAGGGAAAATCAGTTATAAAACCTGGAAAAACAATTTTTTTTTCCTCTCTCAAGTTATGTTTTTCTTTTTTAGCTTCGTATCAAAATTTAAATGATTAAGTATTGCGAAAATATGCATATAAATAATGATTTCTACCTCAATTTCTAGCATGATCGGCAGTAATATAACATCATATATCAGAAGTAGTTGTATTTTGTTCTGTCTAGAGAAGCCTTTCTTGTAATATGTCGCTAATATTTTCTTGAAAATTGTCTGGGAACTCAGGGAATTTTTTCCCCGTATTTGGGTATGAACCCTGTTTAAAGCATAAGATAGGGGAGGGAGGGATATCAAAATTGGCCTAGGGCATAATCTAACTTAAATCTGCCTCTGGCGGGGGGGGGGGGGGGGGGGATCCATTAAAAATAAATAAAGAATGAATGAATGAGACTTGGTACACAGAGATGAAAATCTGCAAGTTAAATGAGTAATACAGTAGAAAATCTATATAACGCAGCTCTATATAATGGAATTCTTTCTATAACGCACAACTTCTCAGTTATAAACAATGAATTTTGTAGTTCAGAAACATTTTGTAAAAACTGTTGCCATGTGCAGAACTAAATATGATACTTTTTTTTTTTTTTAAATCTCCTTAATTTAGAGCTTTTTAGTGAACAAAATTGCTATCATTACACTTTTTTTTTTTTTTTTTAATCAGCAATATAATTAATGATTTGATACTCATACTGGCATATCTGTACTGATAAGTATAAAGGATTTAAGTCCATATTCTTGATTTTTCAGGAGAAGAAAAATAAAGTTAAACTAACTAAAAACTAATCAGAAAAATCGATTAGGAAAAAGGGATTAGGTTGATTTATACACTTTATACCATTCAGTGATTGTCAACCTTCATTTAATAAAGGGAAAAAATTGAATTAAATATTTTATACCGAAGATTAATGCTAAATTTCTGACTTGATTCTTTTTTTACCAATGGATTTTCTCAAAGACTCAATATCATGGATTTAAATCCTTTAGACCAATCGATAGAGAATTTTTTTCTGAGTCTGACTATGTACTTAACTCAAAATCGACATTTTTGGACTTAAATCCTTTATACTTATCAGTACAGATACAGTACACTCTCAAAAATCCGCACAGCTTAAAACGAAGTGTTTTGCGGATTTCTGAATTTTGCAGATTTTAGAGTAATTTCTTTTATTTCAGGGCCGGCTCTAACGTTTTTGCCGCCGTAGGCAAACCTCAAAAGTGCCGCCCCCCTCCCCAAAGCTTTAAAAACTTTCAAATTAAAAAAAAAAAATACTTTTATATTAAAAAAAAAAAAAAAAAAAAAATCACATAAATGGTCTAATAGAATTGAGCTAAGTAAATAATACTCATATAATATTTACTACTATTTCTTTTTTCTTTCTCTTTTTTTTAAGTTAAAAACACAAAATCTTTGGAAGTAATACTAGTACAGTACAGACAACATTTTCTAAACAGCGAAGAATAAAGAATGCTAGTACAGTATACAAAATTTAAACCTGAATAAAATAATCTCTTTCGAACCTTTTTTTGTGCAAATCTCGAATAACTTCTTATCTAATTTGTTACTCAATTCATATTCAATGTCCAACATTGCTAAACCATTGAGTCGATTTTGACTAGATATGATTTTAAAATATTTTTTTATCATTTTTACTTTCTTTTACCCGTAAGGAAGAGAAAGTGTTGTTTTAGGGTCAAATTTTCGAATGTGAGTTTTTGTTATATTTACACGTTTTAAGGTCCCCTGAATCCGAAAATCATATTTTTAGCGGTTGGTCTGTGTGTCTATTTGTCTGTTATCAGCATATCTCAAGAACAAATTGTAGCAGAAAGTCCAAACTTGGTATTCTAAATGTGTATGGTATGGGGATGCTACACTAAACTTTTTGTTGAGATGATGCATATAGTTCGTGTACAGGGACACCCAAGAGAATTCAAATACATTACATCTATGGGGGAAATTGCAGTGAAGCAGAGTTTAACATCTATAGACTGCACTAAACCAAAATGAAATGAATATATATATTTTTATATGCATAAAAACATGTCTCATGTAGAATATGGTAAGGAAATCCTTCACTGTTCATTTACAGGGCTACACAAAAGAACTTGATTATAGTGCGGCAATAGCTGAAAATTGATGGAACTGTATTTTAGGTTATGCCGTGTATCACTACCAGGGTTTAACCGGGCAAAAAAATTACTTTAGCATTTTAGCGAAAATAGGCAAGCACTATTTTAGCTTTTTCGAAAGTTAATTCTTTGGATACCATTGATTTATTTTACTTAGCTTTGTTATCCTCAGTTTTTTTTTTTTTTTCTATTCTTTTGTTCATTGATGATTTTAACCAAGCATCCATATTTATGACTTTAAAAATATGAATCAGGGAAACTATGTTTTGATTTTAACAATAGAAAAAGAGGTACTCATATCATATGTGTAAAATGAAAAAGCAATTGAAAAATTAAGTAAAGTCTAGTGGTAGATAATTGTGAAATACTAGTGCTAAGAATGCTTCTATGAATGAAATTCTGAATTCTGACATACTTTTAAATATTTTTGCATTTAAATTCAATCATTAAAAATTAAAAATAAATTCAAATTACTACATAAATATAATCATTCCCAAAAATTTCAGTCCTTTCGTAGTTTTGGTCTGCAAATATTACAAAAAAAAAAAAAAAAGATCCGAGTTATTATAGAGATATTTTATACAGTTATCCAGTTTTAGCTTTTTAGCGAAATTCTGACCAACATGTTTTAGCAAAATATGATACCTTTTAGCAAAATGCTAAAAAAAACTAATGGCAGTTCCCTGATCACTACTATAAGATTATATTTAGGTGCGCCATGTGGTATGTACATAATCTTCAAATGATATACAGGGCTGCAAATATTATGCGATAACATTCTTTTTTATTGTTAGTGGAAGTGCTTTACTGTAATATTTTACCATTTCCACCAAAGCTGCTCAGAAATTAAAATAAATTCCTCACAGATATGATAAATAATGTATGTTTTTAAGCTAAATATTCATCTCCTGTTTTTTCTATATTTACACGTTTTAAGGTTTCCTGATTGCCGAAATAAACTTTTTACAGCTTGATTTTTGTCTGTGTCTCTTAGAGTAACTTACAAATGAATAATTTCAGGAGATCCAAAAGTTGTATTTTCAAGTTAATATAAGTTTGTTGCTGGAAAAGTTTCAAGGAATGTTACGCGTGAAAATTATCTGTATAATTTTAAGCGAACTTTTAATTTTAATAACAGATTTCAATTCTATATAAATGTAGGTGCAGTAATGAAACGGGGGGCTGAAGGGACGGTAGGCCCCCTCACATAGAACTAATTGTCACATAAAACTTTTCCAAAGCCAACTTTGAATTGTTTTAACATAAGTTTACATAACACTACTCGTTGTCTTACCTCTTAATCTCCAACCTGTATTTATGGTATAAAATTTCAGGGTAAGAGAAAGTTGTGTGAGTGACACACCAGATTATTAGTTTAGAAAAATATCTTTCTCCGTTAGCAAAATTTATGGGCAAGGTTAACAAAGTTTTTAAAGCAGTGCTTAAATTCGGCCCAATGTTAAGGAAGGTAATGAATTTAAAGACGTCAAAACTGGACATTCTTTTTTTTTTTTTTTTTTTTCAAAAGTGAAGAAAATAAAGTATATTTTACCAGCCAATTTTAAAATGTTGAGATTTAAACGACTTAACAGAGGAATCGCGATCTGTTAAGTCGTTTCCCAGATCTTTACAGTGTGTCAGTCTCAGTAATTCCTTTTTGCACATGTCTTTAAGTTTGTAGGCATTTCATAAAAATTCAAAAGAATGGTTATGATTATTCAATAAATTTAATCTCAGCTTCAGTGCACTGATCGCTGAAAAGAAAAAAAAATCTATTTTATATTTCTCTTTTGAATTTTCTATAGATTCGTCTACACTTTAAAAAGAAAAATTTCATTTTTAAGATTGAACATGATGGCATGGTGTAGTTAATTCAAAGTTTTTCTACGTCTATTACATTAGCTAACTTTTCAGCTTCTAAGATAACGTTTTCAAAGGATTCAACTGATCATAATTCTTAAAATAATAATAATAATAATAATGAGCTATTTAATAAATTAATGGCTTGGTATAAATCAAGAACTTTTGTTTCACATAGCTTACTTAATCGGATTAATATAATTAAAAATTCTGTGTCAAATGACGATTAAACATAAAAAAAACTTTAATTGTTTTATTGTACTGTCAGCAGAAAAATTATTGAAGCATACATCCACATTTTTATATATATTTTTTTTAGTTTGGTGACTAATTTTTATCATCAACTTACTTTTTTATAAACAGCGTAAGACTAAGATCATGACTCGACAAATATTCACTTAACAAAGCAGTATAAGGTGCCCATCTTTTAAGTAGGAATTATTGCTACAGCTTAAATAATTTTGCTGCCTACTGTAATCAATAAACAACTGCCTCATTTTGATTCATATTATCTATCTCTACATTTTTGTAATTGCTTAATAAAGCATCATGAATATTTTCTAATTTAAGAAATAAAGATAGTAGGGAATCTATACATTTTTTCCAACTTCGCAGTAATTCATTAACTTTAATAAATGGCTGCTGCAATGTGCGTGAAATGCTCTGGAAAATTGTAATCCGAATTTGTCACCTCTCATATTTGAGCAATTTTCATAACCTTGACCTCTCATATTTCCTAATTTTAACCCTTTTTTTCCCAACTCTTTTAATAAAACTTTAGGCAGTTCCTTACCAATAGATCTCTCAACTGGAAGAAAACCTTAAAAATGTCCATTGAATTTGCATTGAAATGCTGATTGGCCAATGGAAACATACCTTCATCAAAAATTTACCCCCCCCCCCCCCCAATCCAATGAATCTGATGGACGCTATTGCAGAAATGAAGTATTGTTTTAAATTTGACATCACTGTTGCCAATTCAAACTCAATTTTTGCCGTGTTTTTACGGACAACTTAAAATGCCCGTACCTTATGGCTGAGGATGTCCTAGGACGTTCTTTGATACTTAGGATATACTGATAATGTCCTGTTGGAAAAGGGTACCTCCAAATAATTCCTACATGCGGAAGAACACTGCTGAAAGTCCCTACAATTGGCAAACTCTTGACTTTCTTTAATTTGAGGTCAAAAGGAGCTTGGTAAAATCAGCGGCGAGTGTGCATTCCTCCCTTCGTGTCACGGCTGCGCATACAATACATACTGTACAGAACTTACAAGTTTGTCTATTCTTGTCTGCATTTCAAATTATAGGAATGGGCAGAGAAGCCTGTAAATTCTTGTTATGATTATTTACTTATATTTTTACTTATTTATTTTTCGATTTATTTATTTTCTACATTCAATAATCGAAGTATTTTATTTATTTATTTTTTGTGTCCAACTGATTTTGCCGCCCCTAAATTTTGCCGCCGTAGGCAGTTGCCTACCTTGCCTACCGCCTGGAGCCGGCCCTGTTTATTTACATCTTAGAACCTCATTTGAGTAGCAAATCTTTAAGATACAATTTATATGTTATATATACAATGCTGAAATATAGTGTGTCTAATAAAAGTACAAATATTCATGAAATTTTAATTTAAAGAACAATTTTTTTATATCACATTATAGTTACAAATTACCTAGATTTTTGAAAAGTCTTATCAACTAGTTTAAGTAAGAATATTCATACATATTTATTTTCGTATAACCTGCAAAAAAGTCAGCAATTCTTGGTGAATCACATAAGTCTGTGCTATGAGAAAATTTGAGTATTTATCTGCATGAGAGAAAATCTTTCATAAAAACTGTCTTTCTCCTTTTCCTCTAAATTATTATCATTTATTTTTTAATAATTATGTATAATTACACTTATCATTTCCTCCTCTGCAATATGTTGAGTGATTGGTGATTCATGAGCATCGGTTAAAAACTGATTTGTCTCTTAATACATCTGAATTTTTGCAATCCACTAATCAACAAATCAATTGTGACAATGTTTGTTTACACTGCAAATGATATGCGGATTTTAGGGTTGCGGATTTTTGAGAGTTGACTGTATATGGACTATATTTATAATTTAAATTTAAGAATGAAAGATACGATTCATCCAAATTCTGTTCCAAGGAATGCAACTTGAAACTACCCTACACTTTGATATGTTTCAGACCTATTTGGCCATGTTCACAAGGTCAATTTAATGATGTATGAAACATGATCTATATAATGCAAATTTCTATATAACGCACAACCTTGTGTTTTTAGGTTTGTGTTATAAAGATCTTCTACTGTATTTAAGAAAGAAGAACTTAACCAGAAAGTGGGAAATTTTTAAAGAAAAGGATAAAAGAGAGATGAATTAACAGGTGAAATGTTAAACTTGCTGGAATATTATCAAGAATTAAAAGTAGTAGTAGTTATTATTTTATTTTATTTATTTATTTATTTTTGTTATTTTTTAAATGAAATTCTTCAGAATTTTCCTAAATCCCCAAGGACATTAATTATTTAAAATTAATTATTATTTTAATTAAAATAAATATTATATTAACATTGCATAAAATGAAGTTAGTAAAAATTCAAGCTCATTAAGATCCTAAGAATAAATGAAAATATATGACAATATATGACAGGGAATCAAAGGTTAATTTTATCTTCTAATATAATTTTTTTCGTTTTGTGGCCACAAAAAAAACGTAGTGTGGCCCACAGGTCAAATGATGCCCTCCTCTCATAGGGTTAATTTCGCCCTCTGAAAAGTCTTTTAAATGTTAATTTTAACTGCTTTTTTTTTCTCATTATTGTAATAACTTTTATGTATTCTTCTTAAACTAGAGCCATGAAAAATGTTCACATTCTATGACTGTGGGGTCGCACTGGATTCTAAGAAAAAAAAAATTTTTTTTTTAACTTGTATTAAACCATGTTTACTTATAACTAGGCCAACTGACTAAATTGATGGGAAAATAGAATCTTGAAAAATGGAGGACAGGTAACTTTCCCCCATTTTTTCCCCGATAGCTAACTTTTAAACACCAAAAGTTAAAACCACTTGTAGTTGACCTCACATCCTAATTGAAAGGTTAATATTTGTCTATTAATCTAATTAAAAAAAAAAAAAAAAAAACTGGTGATTAATTTTATAACTGATTGTGGTAAGTTTAGTCACAGCTGTACAAATATCAAAAGATACAAGTTTTAATTATTATTAAGAATTAATCGAAAGACTTAATTTTTATATAAACTTTACAATCTTTAACTTTCTTAAGACTACTTCCATAGTCACCCTCCAGAGTTATACTTTTCAACCAAGCATTTTTTGACTGATCATTGTGGAATAGGGCAGATGTGTGGCACTTAGTCTATGCCTCCTTGTTATGACAGAAACACTGTTTCGTTCTTGTCTGGACTGTAATAAGTTCGTACATTTGAATGAGTAGAAAAGTACTTGCAGACATGCCAAATCTCCTGCTTTTTGCTTGTTTTTCTATGCTCCTGATTTTCCACCCATTCCTCCTGCTACCTTTTCTTTCACAAAGATAATTAAGATCCTTATTGTTTTATATTAGGAGCAGAATGATCAAATCTGTCTATTTTGATTTAAATTTTAAACAACTGTGTGTCTGAGGTGTTTTTTTTTTTTTTTTTTTTTTTCAATAGTTTGTTTTGTTGCAAGAAACATATATTATTCATTTAATTTTAATACTGATGCTTTGTAAATGCTTATAAAGCTTTACTTAAAATTAAATTTGCAGTATTTGACTCATTTTTCTTACAAACTTTCTTGTTGGAAAAAGTCTCCTGATTTCTGTTAAAAAATCTCCTGCTTTTTTGTCATTAGAAGTTGGCATTTCTGTACTTGGCAAAATAAAAAAGCAGGAAATAACTTTCGATTCGTCATAAGTATTTTTATTCATAAAGATAACCAAAGCAATGTCAATCTTTATAACATGTTAAATCAAGCAGAAGACAGTCATTCTGATAAATAACTATTTAAAAAAGAAAAGAAAAATAGTCTTCATATGTAGAGAGAGATAGAGCATCATCTCTATATAAAATCTTTCTGGAAGATTAAGTTCTAAAACGTCCTTTTCTTAAGTTACATTGTTAAGATTCAGAATTCTATTGCACTTATTCAGATGAGGATGAATAAACAACAGAGATGTATATAAAATTTCCATCCATTTTATCAATCCATAAACACTAGAAGACATTCTTAACAACGAAATTTCCGGTAATAGAAAATTTATTATAAATGTTACAGAAACATACTTTCCAACTTTTCTGGTTTTTTAATGTGTCTTCCGGACAGATGATGATATCTTCCGTTTTTAAAAAAGTCGCGGATATCGTTCGTTTTAAAAAGAAAACCCAAATGTTCTACGAAAACTCCTGATTCCCAACCTTTCTCCATCCATAACATAAATGTCAATATTCATTTCAAACTTGCTTTATGAGATTCTAGAACATGTAAAGAAATAGAATTGTTAAATATTCTTGCTGATGTAATTATTTTTTGCCCCTCCCCCTTTCATTTATCTCCAACTAGTGATCAGCAGTCAAATGTTCTGCAGAAGTCTTTTGTTTCCTAATCTTTATCCATCTGCAACATAAATGATAATATTAATTTTAAACTTCTTTCATTAGATTCTAGAAGTAGAGTTGAAAGAGTTTAATATTTCTTACTCTGTAATTATTTTTGTATCCCCCTCCCCGGATTGTGATCAATGATCAATTCTAGAAACAATAAAACAATGGAAGTGCTCAATAGTTCTCACGTATGTAATTATTTTTAGACCTTTATTGCTGAATTTAATGAATCTGTTTATTTTTCCTTAATTAAATTAAATATTTGTATGTCATATTTATACCAAATGTGTAAACATGGGGAAAAAAATGAAGAATAATTTTTTCCAAATCAATTTAAGAAAATTACTCAGTTGGTTTTATGCACGTTTGAAACTGATAATTAGCTACTGCTACTTTTTTTTTATATGTATGATTAATGCACATACACAAAAATCATATTCTATTTATTTAAAAAATTAGTTATACTTTAACTTAACCAAGTTTCTTGTCTATTGTTAAATAAATTTCTTACAGATTCTGTTTTGTAGATATTTATATGTTGAAGAGGAATAACTTCATTTAAAACTTTTATATATTTAGTATAATCAATCTATAGTAAATCGTTTTTATAGATTGCTCCTAAATATTAAAATTGTAAAACTGTATTGTTTATTATGTCAAAGAGAAAAAAAAAAGTAAAAAAAAAAACTTCCCTTTTTTTATTAAAATTAGTTGGCAAGTATGCAGAGAGGTGTGTATGCATCTTGAATAAAAATAGCAACTGCTACTTTTTTGAATAAAAAGTATAACAGGGCCAAAAAAGACCGTTGGTATGTTTTCCCTTGCCAAGTAGACTAGGTAAACTGAAAATCATCTCTGATTTGGCATTCAGAAAATATAATTGAAATTTGGTAATTTATTCATGTTGCAAGGGTAGCAAAATATTTATTAGCAAAGAGAGTATTTCAAAAATATTTAAAAGAGCGAAGTAGAGTTGTTTTAGAAAATAATTCCGTTGGAACATTATGAAATGGAAATCTATTGATTGCATCATCCCACAAAAACGTTGAGAATAAATAAAAGAATAAATATGAAATATATATATTTTTTTTTTTTACTGAGTAGATGAGCACAGAAAAAATTAAATTGCTTTTTGATTACAGGAAATGGATTAGATTTAGTATAATGAGTTAGAATTAAATGATCATGAAAAACGGCAGTTTTTCTAGTGGCGCAAGCGCAAAAACAAACGAACGCCACGACACTCAGCGGAAATGGAAAAACGAACGAAAACTGCGACACTTATATATACAGGAATTTTAAGATCAAAGAAACCGCTGAAAGCCGACACTTAATATCTCAGGAAATATGGGAGGTTATGTTCTGATATTTTCAAAATAGACTTTCACCTTCTGTCTGATCCTACCCTGAAATCGCTACATTTCTGCGTGCAATATATTTCGAGATATGAATTGGCTCATTTAAGTTATAAATGGACGGACTATATGTGTAAGAATTTTTTCTCGAATATGGCTCGAGCGAATTTAGTTTAATTTATATATGATATTAATCGCTTTTATCTGATGTGCCTGACATCTCCCTTTTCCCTAGGAAAACTCTTGTTTTTTTTATAACTCAGTTTAAAAATCGAACTATTTTTTACTCCGAAAATACCGTGATGCGGCAGTTTCGCGGACGAATTTCTTCTCTTCCATCTGAAATACTGAATATCAAATAATCGTTTTGGCTCCATCTATCGGAAAGCGTCAAAAATAAACACAAAAAAAAAAAAAAAAAAAAAAATTTCTTTTTTTAATATATATATTAAATGAGTTATTTATTTAGGTACTTGTATTTTATATGACATTTGTTTACCAAAATATTCTTTGTATTTACATTGTTTTCATGCTGATACGTTGTTAACTTTCAAAATTGGTTCTATTTTAAAAGGTGATTGCAACAACAAAAAATTTTTCCTTTATTTTCATAAAAATGACAAATAATATGATAATCATATGCAAATATTTGTAATTTTTTCAAAATTAGGTGATAAATCACTTAAACTACGGATTGAAAAAATTCTTAAAACAGAATTTGAAAATAATTAATTTGCTCATTAAGTTTCTAGTATATATAATATATAAATTACAAAATGTTAAGCTATAATAAAATTTTGAATAGATTAAGATTTTTTTTAATTAAATTCATAACAAACTATACTACTTAAATATTTACCAGTATAAAATTTTCACTTTTTAAAGATTTTTCTATTATTATTTATTTTTCTCTTTTAAATCAAATCTATACCTAAAAAACTATAATAAGAAATAAATATAAATAAGAAATTTTTGTCATTTTTAAAATGTACTATATTATGCCTTTGTAATGTTGCATGTTTCCATCTTTTTTATCACTTTTTATAAAATTTTGAAATTTTATTTAGTGTTCGAGTATGACCTATAAAACAACACTTTTAATACAGTGTTATAACTCATTACCATGCTCCTTTAATTTTACATTTTGATCATTAACCCCTAAAAAGTAATGATATCAATACAAAAAACCCTTAACAGGTTAAAAGTTTGTGACGCAGCACTGTACTTTATGGCTATAAGAATTAGAAATACGGGTCTTAAAAATAATGATATCGAATTTTCAGTGACGCTTTGATATTAATTAAATTATACATAGATTTTCTTATTTGAATTTGCTTTTTCCTTTTATTTATATTTACAGTGTAAACATTATTTTCAACATAAAATAATATATAGCATTTACTCATTGATACTTTTCCATTCACATCTCTTATACTATGAAAGCATGTGTTTTAAAAGAAATTATATGAAATTCCAGTAACGCAGTGGTGTTACATTAAGTGATTTGTTTTTAAATTTCTCTGCAATTATTTTGTTTTGCATATTAAAGTATATGTGCACATTGAAATATTGCTTTTAATTTTCAAATACGCTGTCAAATATATCACTTTCATTAAGCTTATATTATGTACTGAAATATATTTATTTCAATGAATTATTCTATCTTTTGCGTCACGCCATCCAAAACTGAAAAAAATTTCACAGTTTTTTTCTTTGCATCACAATATCTATTTGCATGCATTTTCAATTTATTTGGATGAAATGACACAAAGTAAACATTTCCATATATTTTACTTACAGTTTTGGATGGCGTGACGCAAAAGATAGAATAATTCATTGAAATAAATATATTTCAGTACATAATATAAGCTTAATGAAAGTGATATATTTGACAGCGTATTTGAAAATTAAAAGCAATATTTCAATGTTCACATATACTTTAATATGCAAAACAAAATAATTGCAGAGAAATTTAAAAACAAATCACTTAATGTAACACCACTGCGTTACTGGAATTTCATATAATTTCTTTTAAAACACATGCTTTCGTAGTATAAGAGATGTGAATGGAAAGGTATCAATGAGTAAATGCTATATATTATTTTATGTTGAAAATAACGTTTACACTGTAAATATAAATAAAAGGAAAAAGCAAATTCAAATAAGAAAATCTATGTATAATTTAATTAATATCAAAGCGTCACTGAAAATTTGATATCATTATTTTTAAGACCCGTATTTCTAATTCTTATAGCCATAAAGTACAGTGCTGCGTCACAAACTTTTAACCCGTTAAGGGTTTTTTGTATTGATAGTATATACAGTGAAACTTGAATAATTCGAACTTGTTTAATTCGAAATTCTGGATAATTCGAATTTTTTACTCAGTCCCCTGAATTTATATTAAAATAATGTTAAAAAATCGTGGATAATTCGAATTCTCTTTTGGATAATTCGAATTTTTCATACGATTACCTTTAAAATATTACAGTAAAATTTGTTCCCGGGATTTTTTCTCAGCTAAAGTGCATTATATATCTTAACAGTCTTTCAAAAGAAGGATAAGTAAATACAAGAGAAGCCCCTAGCTAGTGCATCAGAAGATATGGTGAATATACATGAACTTCGGGGTTTTTTTCAATTGAAAGTCATGCCTAATGTAGTAAGTAGATTCTATTTTTGTATCAAGTCATATGTTATGACACAAAGATTGTATTTAAAGAAGAAATAAAAATAGCTGACTATTTTTAAAAAAGTGTTGATTTAATGGGGGGGGGGGGATGTAGCAGTATTCTTAAGTATAAAGTTTATGTGTTAAATCTTTGATCGTAGAGTTTTAATTTTTTAATATATCTCTTCTTTTTGAGAAAATAGTATATGTAATTCGAATTTTTGGATATTTCGAATTTTTCTCTGGTCCCTTCAGCTTCGAATTATCCAAGTTCTACTGTATATATTTTTTTTGAACAAAAGGGGGAAATTGAATATTAGATAGTTGTTATGGTATGGAGAATTTTTACCTATCTTTTAATTCTCTGTGACACTCCTTAAAACCAGTGTTGCCAGATTTGAGAACTTTTATTCAATATTCACCGCATTGTTGTAGAGTATGCCCCCATTGAATAAGTTCACAATTAGTCTATATAACTTAACTAAAAGATATTCCTTACTATTCTCTGTATAATGATTATTTTTCCTTTCTTTTTTTTTCAAATTAGAATAATTCTATTTGAGTATAAGTACAGTAAAAAGCAGCAATTATTGTGCTTGAAATAATTAAAGGAAATTATTCATCAGGTGACACAAAGTACGCAGTATCAAATCCCAAATGCACTCATTATTTGCAACTTTGTGCTTTTTTTCTGCCTGATAAAGGTTTTTGTGTATGAGCCTGAATTAATTGGTAATACCTCTTTTTGCTATTTATAGTGTTTTTTTTTTTTTTTTTTTGTTGTTTTTTTTTTACAAAAGTTTTATTCTTTACAAAAATAATAACAATAGAGAAAGCTTGTTAACTATGATAGAAAGGTTAAAATCCTCAAGTATTTTTATTATTATTATTATTTACTTTTTTTTTTTATGGTGAAATTTATTTTTGTGTAATTAGAAAGCGTGCATTTTTATCAGTCACTCTGTTTTATGTTTAGTATCAAGCTAATAATACCCTATTGAACTGATTGTTTGCAGTACAGGCAGTACTTGACTTAAACATCATGTTATTTCACACACAAAAAAAAAATTCTGTCCTTTATAGGTATTTGTCAATATTGTAAGAAATGTTTTTTCCTTGCAATATTTTATAAATTCTAGAGAAACATTAAAAATTATTCCAAATGAAATAGTTAACCAAATAAATAAGGTCCACAACAGCATGGCAGTAAGTCAACGTTTCTCTCCAAGCTTGCAATAAATGTCACCAAAATTATGCATATGAATGACGAATTAGTTGCCTAAAATATTTTTTAAAAACAGGCATGAGAATTTTCTGCGGATCCGCGATTTTCCGCTTTTTTGTGATTTTCGTTAATTTCGCGATTTTTTATTTTGTTAAAATCAAGCTCCAAAAACGATCAGTGTTCAAGCGCTCCACGAGAAACTTTAGATGCTCAATCTTTTTCCATCCAAAATATAAATGTCAATATTCATTTAAAACGTGCTTTATCAGATTCTATAACATATAAAAGAACAGAATTATTCATTATTTCTCACTCATGTAATTTTTTTTGTCCTCCCTCTCCCTTTTTCATCTCTAACTATCGTCAATCAAACATTCTGCGGGAAGCCTTTTATTTTTGAATATTTATCCATCCACAACAAAAATGTCAATATTAATTTTAAACTTACTTTATGATATTCTAGAACCCATAAAGAAGAAGAATTGTGTTTAATATTTCTTACTCACGAACTATTTTTTAACACCCCCCCCCTTCAATGTTATTAAATGTTGATTGCTAGCTAAATGTTTTTTTTTTTTTTTTTTTTTTTTTTTTAAAACACATGCTCTATTGTGCTGATGTGTTATTCTTTTAGTTTAATTTGTCACTTTTAAAATATTTTGTATAGTTTTTTCCTGTCAGCATTATTTTTTCATTTGAAATAAATTTTATGAACACATTTGTATAGTTTTCCCCGCACGCGTTATTTTACATTTGAAATTAATTTTATGAACACGCTTGTTTCCTCTTTTTTTAATTTTCTGCACTCTCATGCCTGTAAAACCTATTTTTGTCTATTTATTTATGTGTAAAAACAATGGTAACAAATATTTCTCTTAATATTTCTAAAATGTCGATTAAAAAATCTGGTGTGAAACAGCCACACGACTTCCATTACCCAATATTACACGTATTATATGCATTTTTGTGAGATAATGTGATCAGGAAACATAAAAGTGATCTAAAGAGAAAATCGTTAGAGCCGTTTTTGAGATACCAACTTTTACAAAAAATTTATTATTGACCGGAAAACAATAATTACATACAAAAGGATATTTAAAAATGAGTTAATATGGCGAGTTTGAAAAAAATTCGTACAACCGTTTTTAAAGGAACGCCTATGAGAGGCCTGAAATTGAGCTATTTATACAGGACGCCTATCAATTTTCCTGAACTAACCAACTATATCATTCGAAAGGACATCTAATAGAGTGTTTATATAGCAAGTTTGAAGAAAATCGTTAGAGCCGTTTTTGAGATACGGACTTACGGTCCCACTTCCGGTTTCCGATGTCCCACTTCCGGTTTTTCAATTTTCACCAAAATTTGGAAATTTCATCTGTACACCAGACGTATTTCAATTCTAAAGTTTCGTAGCTCTATCTTTATTAGTTTCTGAGCTATAATAGCCAGAAGATTCTCCACATACATACACACACACACACACACATACATACACACTGACCAATTGCCAAATACCACTTTTTTGGACTCAGGGGACCTTAAAACGTGTAAATCAGGTGAAAACCCGATATCGAATTTTCAGACCGAATACAATACTTCCATTACCTACGGTAGTAGGGTAATGGAAGTAAAAAAAATAATAACACTGCTCAGCATGAAAATTGCCCCAACACCATTTTGGTAAATTCTTATGTAAAATGACCTCCTGAATCCGAATAGGTTGTCCATTTTGCCCTATCACCCACTGTTTTTTAGAGACGGCCCCCTATTTTTATCAAGTAATTTTATGGCTATAAACTTTATCTTTAGTAGGGGAGGGGGATTATTTTAACTGCTAAATATCTTCTGAGGGGAGTTGGAAAATTCTAAAACATCAACATTTCAGTCAAGGGGAGAATTTTGGGAGGGATTTGCTACAGAAATTATGTATTACATTTCTTATATTTTTTTAATCTATTATTGTTATTTATTAAACATTATATTTTTGTTTTTAAGTGTTAAATTAATTCTTTTTCATTCTCCAAATCAAATTTGTGGCCATAAAACTACTGAACAGTGATGGAGGAGGGGGTGGTGTCCCAAGAAAATGGTGTGTGACTGGGCAAAATGGGAGTCCTATTCGGATTCAGGAGGTCATTTTGCATAAGAACCAGCAAGAATGGTATCAAGGTCAATTTTTTTTTTTTTTTTTTTTTTTGCAGTGCAATGTAATCAAAATATAAAACAAAATTTTCTAAGTCCATTTTTTTTTTTTTTAGGGTAAACTTTACTAATAGCTCAGTAATTGAATTCAAAGTATTTTTGTTCCTTTAAGATCCTGTATCAATGAGGTATTTGGGCTACTAGATTGCAATGTTACTTTCACACTGCACTCTTATCTACTTTTTTGTCTCATGAAGGGTGTTAATTAATTATTCAACTGAAAACAATCATTGCTATTTTGTAGTTCTTATGCTCTTCATCCTTCAACATTTTAATTTTTCAGGGCATTTTATGGACAATATTCCCGCTTTGGGTTCGAGGCTACAAGAATATCAACTGGGTAGGGAAACAATCCTCAACTCTACCATAACAAAGCATTGTGGCTTGCAAATTTTTATCTTGCAATATTATTTATAAGAGTTACAGATTATACGAAATTGAAGTAAGAGTGATAGAGTGATACCTTTGATTTGTTTTTAATCCAGTTTTTGTAATATACTTTAATATTAATCAACATATGTAATATTAAAAGTTGCCGTGTGAACTGTGGCGATGTTAACAAATTTAAATGGATGTTCCATTTAGTAAATTCCTTTATTAAAGTGATTGAAATTCTAATTATTTAAGCTTTGATGTCTATATATATGTGTGTGTGTATAAAATGTTCTTATTAATCTTTTATTCATTATATACATATGTATGTGTGTGTGTGTGTATACATAAAATGTTCTTCAATTTTACGATATGGAATAGTCTTAACTTTATAATTCGATTCAGTTGTTTACATTTCTCTTTTGTTCTTGTTTGAACATTATTATTGAGTTTCACTGCAGAAATATTTAGGAAAATGTTATGCGTAACAATAAAATAGCCTCTTGAATCTAATTTGTTTACAAAATATCGGCCACGTATTCGGCGATTTTACCTACGGTGACGTCACAGGAATATTGTCCATTGCAAGTTGTAGATGCGCTATCCCTTCATCCAGGGTTTTTGAGCATTTAACTGTCTTTGAATTTCATGTTAAATTATTTTGATTTTATAGAAAATTCTTATTTTGATTGTTTAATTTGCCTTATATTGTATTCAGAAGTCTCCAGATATCATTTAATATAGGTATAAATAATTACTTTTAATTATAACTGTATATCATATATATCATCATGAGTCTCCCTCATTCATTTTGCATGCAAGTAGTAGTTTTCAGAGTTTTTGCATGTTTGGTATTTTCAACCCTGAAAAATCCATCTTGGTTAATTTATATATATAAATTAATTACTAAAATATTTTTTTTTTTTAGAAATTAGTGTTAACCCCAGTGGCAGACACACTGCGACACGGTGACATAGTCGCGTTTTTCTGTGTCCGCAACTATGTCGCGGACACAGAAAAACGGCTTGCAGACAGTTTTTGTCTGCACTAATAAAAAAAAAAAAATTAGTCCGCAACTTTCGGACACTTTGTCTGTACTAATAAAAAAAAAAAAATAGCCGGCAACTTTCGGATAGTCTTTGTTTGCAGTTATAAAAAATTGTATGCAATTTACGGGCATTTTTCACCCACGACCATGCACTACCGATGTATGACGTCTTAGATGCTCTGTGGTAGTGTAAGTCATTTTCACCCCTGATTACACGCAAAATTTGTTGACAGATTAAGAAACTTTAAAAACCTGTCGCAGACAGCTACAAAACTTTCTGCCACTGGGGTGTTAACAAACCAAAAACACATGGACATAGAATATCTTAAACTGTCTGTACTGTTTTCGCATAAATGCATTGATATAATTATGATATGTATTAATATTACATTACAAATAATATTACATTATTAATGTGTATTATTAATGCATATTATTACATAAAAATGTGCTCTTATACACTTTTGTCTTTTTTTTTTTTTTTTTTTTTTCTTTTTGACTACTCAATTTTCATTACTAGTGTGAATTTTGCTCATACATAAGCTAAATTTGGATGTCAACAATGAGAATGAAATGAATAAGAAGATTAATATCGAATTCAGTAGCAACAATTAAATGAAATACACAATAAAAGTGACGGGCTAGAAACTGATAAAATTTTCTCAGCACATTGACAATAAAAAATGTGAATGAAGCCGTCTTGCATCGTAACAAGTTTCTGACAGTGATAGAAGAATGAATTCCTATTGGAGAGCTTATATCTCAAGCACATAGCACAATTGTGAAATACACAGCATATAAAACTTTTTATTTAAAAAAAAGTGATATCCAACTAACTTTTGTCAAACTTTTTTTATTTTTTGCAAATAAAATGAATTAAAACACTTAGAATGCCTCATTAACTTGGTATTTGGAAATTAAATTAAAAAATAATCCCTTCCTCAAAATAAATAAATATCTGGTTTCTTTAAAATTGTGTATTTCATCCCCTGATGAAATTTTTTTCATTTTTCTGAACTTCTCACAGAAATTTTTAATCTTATTGGTCATTGGTGTTTCAGTGATCTTGTATCTGTTGCTTGGCTTCTACTATGCTTAATAGATCATCATTATTATATATATATATATAATAAAATCTTTTGACCTAGTCTATTTCAATACAAGTTTTTGTGTTTAAACTGTTTAAAGAAATATTGGCAGATTTGTCTCTAATGTACAGTCGACAAACAAAAAAAAAAAAGCCACCCCCGATTAATTTTGCTATAAATTGTCATAGAAACATGCAACTGATAATGATCAATTTATAGTAACTTCTAGTTCTTAATGCAATAGTTAATTTTGCGTAGGGGTCATCTGAATGCTAAAATTTACCTCAACTTCTTTTTTTGAATGGTAACACCCATTTCTGACTACATATTCGAATTCCATAGATCAAGGCAGTTTGGAAAAAGGTATGATTTAAATATTTAAAAAAAAATTATTGATGGAGCTACAAGTAAAAATATGTTAGAGGTAAATCCCTATGTTTAAAAAAAAATTAAGATCTCATACAGAAATTAATATTATGTTCATTCAGGTAATACCTGTATAAAGGTATGACAATTTTAAATCTATATAAATAAAGCAAAGAGTTTGTTGCCGGAACACATCCGAGCAGACCACTCCTATTTCTGATTGGTCTAGATTTATCAAAAGCTCTAAAAACTCTTGCTTTTTTGTGAGGACACTCTATACATCAAGTTATTAGATATAAAGATATTACGTTGCAAAATTTCACAGCACAATATCATTTGATTGCTTTTGTCTAATATTAAACAAAAAACAGTCTAATATTAAAGAATAATGAATAACTTTTTAAAAATTATCAGTTTTGAAGTTCTAAGAGCTGCAATTTTTAAATAACAACATACTTATTTCCCATACGTAATCCATTAAATTTGTGAACAATTATTGATTCATTCTTGAGAATCATTCACATAAAACCATAGAGCATTGTTACAAAATGGAAGAAATATTTTATTTAATTTGTAATATGTTATTTTGACTTTTTGAACTTAAAAAGAACTTTTAATTATGTTACAAAGCCCAAAATGTGATATTAAAAAAAATAGCGATTCAATTCTTTCGAAAAATCATTTAAATTGAGTGACCCGCGAAATGGGCCTAGCCTGCTAGTCTATCTATATCTATATATCTATACATATAATAAAATAAGATGTGTGTGTGTCATTGTGTATGTGTTTCCAGAGAGTTTTAAGAAAACGGCTGATGGCTGAGCTACAAAAATTTGCATGGTGGTTCGTAATGACCTCCCCTGATGCACCTCAAAGCCGAATTTTCAAATTTTGTTTTAGTTTTCTTTTAATTAATTAAAATGTTAAAATAAAAACCTTCTAATTACTGATAAATTGGCCATTTAATTTTAATCATTAATTTAATTGTTGCCAAAAAAAATTATCATTATTTTATCGACAGAAAAAAAAAAACGTGAACAATAAAAATTACATTTACTTAAAATATTTAATTTTAATCCTTAATTTAATTGTTGCCAAAAAAAAAAAAATCATTATTTTTTCGACAGAAAAAAAAGCGAGCTTTTGAGCAATTTCAGTATTTTATTTTATTTTTATAAAGCAATATAGAAAAGAGTTTCCTTTAAATTTAGTGACCAGCGAAGCAGGCAAAGCCTGCTAGTATAAAATAAAGTATTGCTAATTAAGAAATGATGTGTGCATCTAAACTTACTTGAATAGCTCTTTTAATTCACGTGTATGCAAGATCGTGGATAACATATATTATAATAAATGTTGTGTGCAAACTTATATGTTTTTTTAACACCACTATTTCTTTGCTGAAAATGTCATCATGTTTAATGGAAGAAAACTGCTAAAAAAACTTATTAAAAATTTCCGGTGGCAGCTATGAAACTTATCTGAATAACTATTTTAAATCATGTGTATGCGAAGTTATAGATGATACAAATAGTAACAACTGACAGCCCCCTAAGAGCAATAAAATTTTTTAAATATCACTGTAAATCAAAAAAATAATGCTAGGAATCAGCTGTAAATTTGGAAACCCATATCTTCGATTATGCCCGTTCGTTTCGTGCAAAAATTAATATGGGTCATAATTCATAATTTTTCGAAATTGGAATTTATTAGTTATTTTAAAATATGTTTTTTTTCTCAAAAATATGCATGGAATATGTTTGAGTCACTTCATCCTTATGCATTAAAAAAAACGAAATTTGAATATAATAATTTTTCAGGAAGATATGTAATGTTTGTCACATTCATTTAACCCCATATTTTAGCAAATTATAACTCTACGAAAAATTGAGAGAAATATATAATTTATACCATTTTCTGGGCTCATTCGATCCAAATAACACCCCCAAACAAATTGTCAAAAATAAGGTTTGCCATTTAAAAAAAATTACGTTGATGCTAATTTTAATAAGTAGCCAACCCCTAAGCAAAATTTAACTATACCATTTTAAACTAGACGGCAGATCGATTGGCACTGGCCACATACTTATAGGATAATTTGCGCCGAAGTTAGTTCGAGGTTGTTTTTTTTTTTTTTCAGAAGGGGGGGGGGGTGCGACTGTACGTATGATCTCTCCCCCTCCTCCCTGCAGGAAAATAAGAAAAAATATCAAACTTCACAAGTAGAATATAAAGTTCCAGTATGTAATTAAATTTTTTCATCAAAAGAATATTTAAAATGAATCATCTCGGTAGAAACTGTAACATTCAGCTAGAATGATCATTTATTTTAAAACAAAAAACATTATAAAGGACAAAATCTGTCTCCTGATTAGTAAATTAAGAGTGTGTAATATTTTTATGTCCTCTTTTTTTTTTTTTTTTAGAAAAAATGGTTTAAATAGACAACATTTTCCCCCTAAGTATTAAACGTAAAATTCTTTATGTAACAAAATATTTATTTTTACAGTATGACAATACTAACCAAAATGATGAGAAGCAAAATATTGACTTGTTCCTCCATTTTTTGGAGTTGAGCTTGAATGATTTTTTATGCTGATAAGATCTGATTGGTTGTAAGTATAAATTTGCACCCCCCCCCCCTTGTAATACTAACTATTTTTTATCTTTACCTTTTCCAGATATTTATAAACTTTAACTTGTGCTGTCTGTAAATTAAAATATTTTCTTGGAAAGGTCAAATTAGTTTTAACAAGCAAAAAGTGATCAAGCCCGATGCAAAACTATAGTTTTTGGCGCAACACTCCAATCTTATATCAGTGACCCAACCTGGTTGACTTTAATGGTACTCTTGGTTTACGTTAGAATTTTGACTGAATGCTTAGTGCTCTTGGCTTTTAGTTCCCAGGTACTAATTTGGGTTTGGATTCCAGTTTAAGCTTGAATATTTGTAGTAGTACGGAATCCACTTAAAGCAGTAGACCCTCGTGAAATGAATCTTATATGCACAAAAAATGTCTGTAGCGTGACACCCTAAACTAACCATTAAAGTTCTTATAAGAAATAAAATTTTCATCTATATGTAAAGTAAATTTTACCTTCAAGACAACCAAGATACCTCTGCTTATAGAATATTGTGACAAATCAATTTTTGACCTGATTACTTTTCGTTCTTGTTAAAATTGATTCAGCCTTTCCATATTAAAAATATAATCTACAAAAAAAAAAAAAAAAAAAAAAAACTTGCTGAATAATTTTGCTACATGTACTTAGCCGTTAAATCCTTGAGTGGGAATCAAATTTACATTTATTCATCAATTTACTTTCGTTCATTTGAATACAAAAAATGTTTTGTATAGCCTAAATATTACTTATATGTTGTTTTCCACCCTTTTTAAATTTTTATATGTTCTACCAAATTTATTTCTCTGTATTTCTGTTATATTTTTAATTTCATTATAAACTTTTATTAGTTCCATTACCTGACTACTGTGTAAGTATTAGAAGTATCGTATTCGGTCCAAAAACTCGATATCAAATTTTCACCTGATTTACACGTTTTAAGATCTCGAGTCCAGAAAAGTAGTTTTTGGCAATGGGTCAGTGTGTGTGTATGTATGTGGAGAATCTTCTGACTATCATATCTCTGAAACTAATAAAGATAGAACTACGAAACTTCAGAATTGAGACAGGTCTGGTGTAGAGATGATTTTTCCCAGAATTTGGTGAAAATTGGAAAAACAGAAGTGGGGACCGTAAGTCTGTATCTCAAAAACAGCTCTAATGATTTTCTTTGAAGTTGCTATGTAAACACTCTATTAGATATCTTTTCGAATTATATAGTTGGTTAGTTCAGAAAAATGGATAGGCATCCTGTATAAATAGCTGAATTTCAGGCCTCACAATTGCAGTCCTTTAAAAATGGCTGCACAGATTTCGCCATATTAACTCCTTTTTAAATATCTTTTCATATGTAACTATTGTTTTCCGGTCAATAATTGAGTATGTGAAGTTTTGGTGAAAGTTGATATCTCAAAAACGGCTCTAACAATTTTCTTGAAAATTGTTACATAAATCCACTTTAGATATCCAGGAAAATTAAGTCATCTTGATTAAATAGGTCAGTTTTAGATCTCGTAAATTGGTGTTTCAAAAAATAACTCTACCATTTTTTTTTTTTTTTTCTTTCCTTCGCTATGTAAACTCTGTTTTATATGTTTTTATACATGTATCAAGTTTCTCTTACCTGAAAACTTTTAGGGGTTTACTTCATTAGGTCAATTTTATGTCTTCTAATCACATTATCTCCAAAAAGTGCATATAATATGGGTAATGGAAGTCGTGTGGTTGTTTCACACCAGATTTTTTTTTTCTTTTTTATGTCGTAACACCAAAGAAAAAACATGCAATAAATTTAATTATAATTCATAATGTTTTATTTAACATGTTGAGTGCCACGCTAATTCTTAAGGAAATCCGCATCAGGCCACGCATGAGAAGTGCATTATGTTTACCATGTTTCAATAAAATTCATTAAAATGCCTTAATGATATAATCCTGTAATAAATAAAAATTAAGTAAATTTTAAATAAATTTTCAGTAATTTCTTAGAACAATGTAATTTGTTTAGTTTTATATCATATTTTACACTGTCAGCCACCGGTGGTTGACGCGACTTTATATCATATTTGTCACTGTCAATTTATGCATGATTGGCTTTGCGGCCATCTTTCAAAATTTTATGTTAATTTGAATTCTTTTATAAATCTCAGCAGTTATAGAATGCGAATGCACCAAACTTAACACTGTAAAAAATCAAATTTATTCTTTTTTTTTTTTTTTTTTTTTTTTATCGGAATATTTCAATCTCTGTTGAATGGAATAACCAAATTATTTTTATGAGATATTTATTACAAGAAGCTACATTGAAATTGTGTAAATATAACTGATCAGGAAGGGAAGGGCTTGCTATGCTGTTATTATTATTTTTCATATTTTTACCTTAATATAAATTCTTTTATAAATCCTAGTATTTATAGGATAGAAGTGCACCAAACTTAAATACTAAATATTTATAATAAAGAAATCAAGTTCATTAAACTTGTAGGTGTAGCAGGCACTTTTATGATATTTTCCTTGCAATTTTTGTTATCGAAATAGCCAAATTAATTTTATGCGAGATAATTTTTTTAAGAAGCAGGCCCGGACTCGGCTGGTCGGCGATTGCCAAGGGACCCTGGAAAACTATGATCAAAGATTTAACACATAAACTTTATATCTATAAGAGTACTGCATTATTAACCCCCTCCCATTAAATCAATATTTTTTTACGATCTTAATTATTCTAGACTTTTTTTAAATAATCAGATATTTTTGATTGCTTCTTTAAGTACAATCTTTGTGTCATAGCATATGACTTCAACCCACCAATTGATACAAAAACAGAATCTTCTACATTAGACATGACTTTCAATTAAAAAATACCCTCAAAGTTCATGAATATGGACCCTATCTTCTGATACACTACACTATAAAAATTATGTTCTATTGCTGCCAGGAATTCTCTGTAATTTGAGAAAATACGTTCTGACAACGTAACTTTTTCGTAAATCACGCATATTTTCTCAAATTACAGAGAATTTCTGTCAGTAAATAGGACGTATTTTTTACAGTGTAAGTAGGAAATACTCTTGTATTTCCTTATCCTTTTTTTGAAAGACTGTTAAAAAACATAATGCATTTTAGCTGAGAAAAATCTCGGGAACAAATTTTACTGTAACATTTTAAAGGTAATCGTATGAAAACTTCGAATTATCCAAAATAGAATTCGAATTAAACAAGTTCGAATTATTCAAGTTTCACTGTAGTTTCAGATAAAGAGCAACGCATCATGTTCAAAGAACTCAAATACGGATAAATATTGTAGCTTTGCGGTGAAAAATCTGTTTTTTTTTTTTTTTTTTTTTTTTTTTTTTTTTTCTTGCTTGTTTTCATCTAGAATGTGCTCGCATTAAGATGTGATTTTTACAAATTCATGTGGTATAGTGTACTGAAGACAGCAAAAAGCATAGGCTAAAAATAAGGAACAAAAAAAAAACTACAAGAAATTAAAAGACTGATTGGACGAGGCTCTTGGTTGAAATGTTTGTGAAACACCTTTTATCAACAAGCTACTTAAAATAATTGGTTTGATGGGCCGTGATATTCTTTGCAAGACCTTCATGATAGCGTAATATTCAGCATGACAGTAAGTAGTACTCAAAATGTAAGCTGTTACAGACCAGTGCACACAGTGGCGGATCCAGAACTTAACTTTTTGGATGGGGGGGGGGCTTCAGCCCCTTAGCCTCCTCCCCTTAAATCCACCACTGAGTGCACAGTGCGACGGATTTCAAATCTAGCGGGATAAAATTATATATAGGAATAAAATTAATTTAATCATTAGTTTTTATTATTATATATTATTATATACTATTAATTATTAATAATTAGCTTTGTTGCAGTTATCAACACTAAAGCTTCTTTGGGCGTATATACTTAGGTATTTCTTTCTCTTCCTTTTTGAAGACTTTTTTTTTTTGACCTTGGTTGCTCTTTTGGGACTTGAAACCAGTTTCTCTAACAATGTAGCAGCATTACTTTTACCTCTTTGTCTCAATTTATTATTGGAAGCATGGGCTGATTTGTTTACTGTACTTTCCGTAACAAGTGATTTTACTTTTCTTGTTTTAGACTTAATTTCACTCAATTCAAAATCTTTTTTTTTTTTGACGTCCAGGTTTCTTTACACTGGATAATCCACTTGTGCTGCATAAATCAAAGTTTTCTAAAGATATACTAGTATTCAACCGAACATTGTGTTTCTTAAGTTTTTTACTTCCACTACCCTTATTACCGTAGGTAATGGAAGTATTGTATTTGGTCCAAAAACTCGATATTGAGATTTCACCTGATTTACACATATTAAGGTCCCCTGAGTCCAAAAAAGTGGTTTTTGGCAATGGGTCAGTGTGTGTGTAGGGAATCTTCTGGCTATCATATATCCGAAACTAATAAAGACAGAACTACAAAACTTCAGAATTAAGACACATAACTTAAAATAACTCTACCATTTTTTTTCTCTTATTTTTTACCTCGCTATATGTAAGCTTCGTTTTATATGTCTTCAGAAGTTTCTCTTACCGGAAAAATTTTAGGTTTCTACTTCTTTAGGTAACTTTTATGTTTTCTGATCACATTATCTCTCAAAAATGCATATAATACGTATAATAGTGGGTAATAAAAGTCGTGTGGTTGTTTCACACCAGATTTTTTTATTTTATTTTATTTTATTTTTTTTTTTTACATCGATGGCATGTTTTCTATCTTTGATGAAATCCAATTATGAATGAATGTACAAATCGGATCAATTCTTTCGACATCAATTGAGAACAGTTTTTTAAGTTGAATTTGTCTTTGAGGTAGTCCACAAGCATATTTTCAAGCTTACATCTTGCCATTCCAGAGTTATTAGATTCAACTTTTCGTAAAATTCCCTCCTCGATACAGCCAACAGTCTCCCTGTAAAAAAAATAAATATCTTCTAAAGATGTAAATGACTGCAGATAAAGTTTACCTACATAAAAACTGCAAGAAACGAGAATGAAATGGAACTTGAATTAACATGTACAAAAGTTTTGGCATCCTAAGAATATCAAAACTTTGACTAAATTTAAAACAATTTCTAACACAAATTTGATCAAATGTTATAAAATAAATATGGGGAAGAAGAAAATTTAGTAACGTATGAAAATATAAACTACAGTGGAGCACCTTTTATACGTTTCTCATTTATACGTTTTTCGACTTCAGTCCCAAATCATTCCATTGAATTCTAATGTTAAAATATTTCGTTTATACGACACGAGTAAATTCTTAATTTCACTTATACGGTTTTTTTTTTTTTTTTTTTTTTTTTTTTCTCTCCTTGTAGAATCCCAAGTTTGAGTTTCCTTCCAGGATTTTAAAAAATATGAATGCTCTTTATGTTTTATTCTTTTTTTTTTTTTTTTGATTACTTTTTCTTAGAACTATGGTAACAAAGTGCGACCTGCATCGATAGCCCCCACAACTTTATAGGCATTTTGTAAACTTGAAGATTTATTACTCACTTCCGTTGGGCGACTTGGAAGATTTTCTTATTGCTTATCGTGTTTATTTGACATTACGGTTGAAGAAACAAGTTTTTTTTCTTTCCTTCCTTTTAATCATTTGCAAAAATGTCATCGTCGTTTAGAGAATGAAACGCTTTGTCTTTAAAGGTTAAAATCGACATCTTGAAATTTTTTTCTGAATTTCTATATTTTTAATTATCATTTAATTTTTATTCTACCTTTTAAAAATATTTTTAATTTAATTAAAAATATATCTTATTCGAATAAATGTAAAGAAAATCATGAAAATTAATTAGACTTTTATTATTAATATGACACTTTATTGTGTATTAATGTTAAAACGAATTTTCAGTTGTACGTTTTTTTCAGTTATACGTTTTTTAGGAACGGTCCCTTGAAAAACGTATAAACGGTGCTCCACTGTACATACCTTGATGCAAAATATCCATGCAGAAAAAAAATATGGGAAGCACGTATCTTCACAACACGACCTATAAAATTAAGCGCATGGATATGACTGGCGACGGCTTTCATGAAAAACTGATGGGAACTTGTTTTCGGCGAAAGATTCGCAAAGGAAAGAGGGCGCTTACTGTTATTATATTTTGGAAATGATTTTTCTGAGGTATCTACTTTGTTTTTGAAAGGTCAAAAATTATTGAAGTTAAAACTTCTTTAGGCGCGTTGAGCACTTTTGGGTGAACAAAAATCATTGAATTCGCGTCATCGTCAGCAAACGCTTTCCATCCTTGTATGATACAAATAATGTATCATACAATTAACTTGCTAATGTGAAGTGTTAATAATTATATACTGTATATTGTTTTAAAAACTGGTGCGGCTCTACACGACTTCTCTCATCTCCGGGCACTGTCTCTATTGCAGTTAGACCTCACAAAACCGCGAGAAAGCCCAAAGCCGCCATTTTTCTCACGTTTTTACAATCGGGTGCGGCTCTACACGACTTCTCTCATCTCTGGACACTATCTCTTAAAGATTGTAGCCGGAAACGTTGCAGTTAGACCTCACAAAACCGTGAGAAAGGCCAAAGCCGCAATTTTTCTCACGTTTTTACAATCTGGTGCGGCTCTATGCGACTTCTCTCATCTCCGGACACTGTCTCTATTGCAGTTAGCGCATTAAATAAAATTGTAATATAATTTTTGTTGTAGTAGTTTATATTAATGAATAAAAAAAACACTTCATTTAAAAGTATTTCCTACGCAATAAAATATTTCCTGACGATTCAAGAAATACACACGTAATTGTTCACGTTTTCACTTCTGTCGGCACTCCCGAAGTGCAACTTTTTTTTTTTTTTTTGAGAGTTGATATTTAGGGTTTTGTCCCACTATATTTGCAATCCGTCGCACTGTGCAGTGTGTGATTTGTATCCACTATGTCTTTCAAGAAAAGACATAAGAAAGACTTTTAGAAATAACAGTAGTCAATGATTTATCTGGATTGGTTGTGCACGAGTTTATAAAACTTAGAACTAGCCAAATAGGGCATTAAAACATCAAATAATATTGCTTATTCATTTGACGGAGCTAAGAGTATGGAAATATATTTAACCGTAAAAACTTCTTAACACACCATAAAGTAAAGGGAAGCACTACTGGCTCCTCATCAGGTGCCAAAAAAAAGGTGCTCTTAACTTGTAAGCAAAAGCAAGTCTGAAATCTTGCAAGAGTCAAGTCCAGTCTTGCTTTTGCCTCCAAGGTAATAAATAGCACGTGATTTTTGCACCTGAAGAAGAAAGGCCACGTCCTTTCGAAACCAGTAATGCTTCACTTTAATTTAGTAAGATGAGAAGTTTTTATGATTAAATATTTATAGTACACTAGTTTTATTTTATAATGTGAAAGTGTGTTATAACAGTCTATAAGCTCAATTTAAAACTAGTATGTTGTGGCCATCACAAGACTTTCTTCTATATTTTCCTATACAAATTCACTCAGTAACAATATTTAAAAAAATAAATAAATAAAAAATACGATTTTTTTTTTTTTTTTTTTGTGTGTGTGTGTGTGCGTGTGTGTTAAAAGTAAAAAAAAAAATCGATAACTTTGTTTTAAATTATCACATATTTATAGTTCAACCATTTATTTTAAAGGTATTGACGAGACCTTTCGAAAGATACCCATCTTGAAAATTTACCCCCTCTGGTGAGGCTCCTACACATACAAAAAATTTTTCTCAGTTGACTATCTCTATTATAAATAATTTTTGTAAATTTCATAATGATTACTAAAAAATAATTCTCTTTATGCACATTTATACAAAATTTTGTCCTATATCACCATGCTAAAAATTTAGAAAAAACTAATTTGTATGAAATTCTGTGCAGTAGTACCTGAGATACAGTTGCCACAAAGTTTTGTCTCACACACACAGACAGACATTTTCTAAAAATGGTCAAATCGTGTTCTACAGCTCTCAAAACGTGTAAATCCATCCAAAACACGAGGTCGAAATTTTTTACGAATCCAATACTTTCTTCTATTGAATATTGAAGACAGAAAAAAAAAAAAAAATCTTATTTACACTCTCTGTATGGGTCACGAACTGAACTTGGCAGTAACTGATTTAACAGTAATCTTGCTCCAAGTAAAAAACTTACTTGGATTGGTGGATCTCTTCTGTTTTTATAAGCTCGTCTTAAATAAAATAATTATAAGATAAACTTTTTATATACCATGTCTTTAAATTTTCTGTTGAATCATAGCTATAGAACTACATTAGCATTTTATCAATGTGTAGAAAAAAATTTAAAGTGATAATGGCGTCCATTTTTCTGAGATGCATCATTTAACTTTTTACAGTTTTTTACCGTTCACGTTTAATTAAATGTATTTATTTTTATGTCGAAAGAAAAATGAATTCGTAATTTTTTTTTTTTTTTTTTTTTTTTTTGCGACAATTAAATGATAGCTATTATTTTAATGGCTATTTTTAAAGCTATTAGGAGGTTATTATTTTCATATTTTAATTAATTAAAAGAAAAATAATCAAAAATTCGAACATCGGACTTTGAAGTATTGTGTTGTCTCCGGGTTCTGAGCTATTCTGAAAGTTTCAAATGTCTAGCTAGTAGGGAAGTTAGATAAAAATCGATTGTAAGATTTGTACCGGACAAACAAACAAGAATCAAAGTTAATAAAAACATGGTTAAAAAAAAAAAAATTAATTTAAAATTACCATTAAAATAAACTGCTCTTCAAAAAAAAAAAAAAAAAAAAAAAAAAAAAAGAGGTCTGATACCATTCTTGCTGATTCTTATGTAAAATGACCTGAATTCGAATAGGACTCCCATTTTGCTCAGTCACCCACCGTTTTCTAGAAACACTACCTCCTCCCTCAACTTCTTTCCCTGTTCGATAATTTTATGACCATGAATTTGATTTGAAGAATGAAAAATAATTAATTTAAGACCTAAAATCAAAAAAAAATATTATGTTTATAAAATGACAATAACAGATTAAATAATCTGGTGTGTCACTCACACAACTTTCTCTTACTCTGAGATATAATACTATAAATACGGGTTGGAGATTAAAAGGTGAGATAACGATGTTATGTAAACCTCTGTTAAACAATTCAAATTAGGCTTCGGGAGAGTTTTATATGATAATTAGTTGTGTGTGAGGGGGGCTACCGCCCTCTCAACCCCCCGTTTCATTAATGCACCTACATTTATATAGAATTTAATTCGGCTATTAAAAAATAATTCTGTTTTTAAAAAATAATTTATTATTTTAAAAAAAAATTATCTTTTATGATAATGCAGACGATTTCCATATTAGAGATAGAGAAGTAGTATAACACTAAATATCCAAAAAAAAGTCCATTTTATTCTCAATATTAAAAAATATATATACGATTTTTTTTTTCTAAGTTTTTTTTTCGTTAAAAGTAAAACTAGTTGGCATAGGTGGACTCTGCTCAGTTCCCCATCCTATTTATGTTCTCATAAATTTCTAGTGCGAGACATTATAATCATGTTAAAAGAAATGAATTTTACCAAAGCTTGATACAGTGACAGAATGAAATCCCCGCATAGGCTATCCACCGTTCACTTAGATATATTTATCTTATTCTAATCTATTAATTTATTGTATCAGGGTCAATTCTGTTGTATAGTTTTCATGGTACTATTTCCAATGCAATAATCCTCAAAATTCATATTTATATGAAAAATTTACAATTTCGCTATGTTGATAAAATTGTAAATTACGAATAATTTACTAAATTTTCTTATTAAAATATTTGTATTCAATCATGTTCAAACAAATATCATAAACATATTTTTGAAGTTGTCTAATGTATTTATGATCCTCAAAATGGAAGTTCATGCTCAATTTTGCCTCTTTCTGACATGTTAAGTAAATCGTAAATTCCTAATAATTTACGAATTTTTTTAAATTAGAAAAATCATAGTCTATGATATTCATGCCAGTATCCAAAATAATATTTCTAAAGTAGTCTGACATCTTTACGATGAAAATATCCCTCAAAATTGACGTTTATGTGAAATTTTGCTCTATTCTGCCATGTTAAGAAATTCGTAAATTTCCAATAACTTACGAAATTTTTATATTGGAAAATTCATAGTCATTAATAATCATGCCAGTGTTCTAAATAATATTTAAAAAGAAGTCTGACACCTTTACGATGAAAATATCTCTCAAAATTGACGTTTATGTGAAATTTTGCCCTATACTGCCATGTTAAGAAATTCGTAAATTTCCAATAACTCGCGAAATTTTCAAAGTAGCCTATTTATAGTTATCGATGTTCATTCCGGCATCAAAACTGATATTTTCAGGGATGAGATTTTTCAGCTGATTTCAGCTTTTTTGTACATTTAACTTTTCAGATTTTAAAATTTTTTTTCAGCTTTTGTTATGTTTCTGATGTGCATTTGTTCTTTTTTTATACACTGAAGATTAAAATAATTATTTATTACTCTAATGTAACAGATTTTGTCATCGAAATTCTAGTATTTCATTTCGACATCTTGCCTTTGTGTACAGTTTCAGCTTTTTTGCATGTTTGCTAATCTCATCCCTGTATTTTAAAACTGTTCTGACATTTTTACAGTAAAAAGTTTCCATTTCATGCACGTTTAAGTGAATTTTTGTCCTATTCTCTCATGTTAAGAAAATCGTAAATTTCTAATAACTAACGAAGTTTTTAAATTTGAATGTTGCAAATGAATAGGGTTCTTGCCAGTGTCGAAAGTAATATTTTAAAACTGATCTGACCTCTCTGCGACAATTTGTTCGTGAGATATCGTGTACACAGACTAACAACCTAACGGACTAACACACTAACAGACACCCTACAAATTTTGTCATTTTCGGATTCCTCACAGCTGAAAACGTGTAAAAAAGTCAAAAAACCGAGGTCGAAAATTTTTCCGATTACCCAAGTTCCCCATACCTATAGTATGATGGGGAACTAAAAATTTTCACGATTACCCAAGTTCCCCATACCTATAGTATGATGGGGAACTAAAAAATCGATAACTTCGTTTTAAATTATCACAGATTTATGGTTCAACCATTCGTTTTAAAGGTATTGGCGAGCTCTTTTGAAAGATACCCATCATGAAAATTTACTCCCCTCGAGGGGGGACTTCCCCTCCCCCAGGGGGGAGGCAAGGCTCCTACATACACATTTTTTTTTCCCCTGTGTACTATCTCTATTACAAAAAATATATATTCGTTTCATTTGGTTTAGTGCAGTCTATAGACGTTAAACTCTACTTACCTGCAATTTCCCCCATAGACGTAATGTATTAGAATTCTCTTGATTGTCCTTGTACACGAATCATTTGCTTGATCTTAACGAAAAGCTTACTGTAGCATCCTTATATGATACTAGCAGGCTACGCCCGCTTCGCTGGTCACTATATTTGAATGAATCCAGATAATTAATGAATTATCTAAATTGTATTGATTTTTATCATGGGGGGAAAAAAAAAGTTCTTATCGGGAAAAATGTCGCACAAGGTCCCCACTGCCTTTGACAGCGCAGTCTAAGCTTAGCGTGCATCGCGGTCAGCGCCAGCGATGCGCACGCGCATTTATGTTCGATACTCTTAATGAATCACTATATTATCGTAAAGCTGCCTTCAAACTGTGTCAAGCAAAGCTGCAAGTGCGGCTCTATTGATATTTCTTTGATGTGGTATTTGAGAGACGACGCTCGCTGGAATCGTAGCTCACAAACCTCCTAGTGCGATTAATTGCATGACAACTGGGTCTCTTTTGTAAAGGAGCAATAAAAAGTAATGTTCTTCATTGTAAATGTGTGCAAAATTTCAACGGTCACTTTCGGACAGTGGATAATTTATGACTTGGCAACGCGCTCTGTATCGTTGCCAGAGTTTGAAGGCAGCTTTAGGGAAAAACATAAATATAAAATACAAAAAAAAAAAAAAAAAGCGCGCGTGTTTCTTCGCCCACCGTTCTCGCCCCTCCTAATTAGTTTACACTTTCAAAAATATCCACAATCGTTTTCTCTGGCTTTCAAACCTAATAATGCTATTTTCCAACGTTCTCTCTGAATGTCTTTATTAAAAAAAAAAAAAAAAAAAAAAAAAAAAATTGATTATTTATTTGTTTAACTTTAGTACTTCTAATCCGGCTTTATATATATATATATATACTAGCAGGCTACGCCCGCTTCACTGGTCACTATTTTTAAGTGAATCATTACAATTAATGAATTCTCAAAATTGTATTAATTTTTATCACGTGAAAAAAAAAAAAAGAGAGAGAAACAAAATCTGGTTAGGAAAAATGTCGCACCGGGTTCTCACTGCCTTCGGAAAAAATTCCCAAAATGCTTTAGCTCTTATTTATATTATTTTCCCTTCCCCCCCCCCTCCCGTCTATCCTAATAATTTTACAAATTCGAAAATATCCGCAATCGATTTGTAAGTATCAAAAACCTCTATGCACCAGTTTTGAACGATCTATCTCTATTTTATTTTTTTGCCCCTCCCAATAATTTAAAAAATTCAAAAATATCCGCAATCGATTTGTAGGTATCGAAAACCTCTATGTACCAATTTTGAATGATCTAACTCTATTTTTTTTGCCCCTCCGCCCCCCCTTCCCGGCCCTTCTAATAACTTTACACTTTCGAAAATATCCCCATTCGACTTGCAGGCCTCTAAAACCTATCTGTACCAATTTTGAACGGCCTAACTGTATTTCTATTTGTTTTTGCCCGTAGCCCCCCCCCCTTACCGCCTGTCCTAATAATTTTACAAATTCAAAAATATCCCCAATCGATTTGTAAGTATCGAAAACCTCTATATACCAATTTTGAACGATCTAACTCTATTTTTATTTTTTTGCCCCCCCCCTCTCCCCTCCCCCTTCTTGCCCCTCCTAATAATTTTACACTTTCGAAAATATCCCCATTCGACTTGCAGGCCTCTAAAACCTATCTGTACCAATTTTGAACGGTCTAACTGTATTTCTATTTGTTTTTGCCCATAGCCCCCTCTTACCGCCCCACCCCCTTACCGTCCCTCCTAATAATTTTACAAATTCGAAAATATCCCCAATCGATTTGTAAGTATCGAAAACCTCTATATACCAATTTTGAACGACCGAACTCTATTTTTATTCTTTTGCCCCCCCCCCTCCCCCTTCTCGCCCCTCCTAATAATTTTACACTTTCGAAAATATCCCCATTTGACTTGCAGGCCTCTTAAACCTATCTGTACCAATTTTGAACTGCCTAACTGTATTTTTATTTGTTTTTGCCCCATAGCCTCCCCTTACCGCCCCACCCCCTACTCGCCCCTCCTATTAATTTTGCAAATTCAAAAATATCCGCAGTCGATTTGTAAGTATCGAAAACCTCTATGTACCAATTTTAAACGATCTGACACTCTTTTTATTTTTTTGCTCTCCCCTCCCCCCTTCTTGCCCCTCCTAATAACTTTACACAATCGAAAATATCCCCATTCGACTTGCAGGTCTTTAAAACCTATCTGTACCAATTTTGAACGGCCTAACTGTATTTCTATTTGTTTTTGCTCCATAGCCCCCCCCCCTTGCTGCCCCACCTGGGGGCTGAATTTCTAAAATTCCAGAAATTGGTTTTTAGATAGTTGCATTAGCTATATTTTAGAGCAAAAATGTCACGCATATCTATTTTTTTTTGTTTGTTTGAGATATATAGGATTATGTGAAATCACGTTTTACGCATGTGAAATCACGTTTTGCCCCCCCCCCCTTCCGCCCATCTTGGGGACCGAATTTCAAAAATTCCAGGAACCGATTTTTAGACATTTGTATTAGCTATATTTTAAAGCAAAAATTTTACGGATATCTGTTTTTTTGTTTGAGATATGAAGGATTTTGTGAAATCAAGTTTTGCCCCCCCCCTTCCCCCTTGGGGGGCGAATTTTTTAAAATCGCTTGCGGCGTTGTCTTTCTCGGGTCGTAAACATTAACCGTGCCGAATTTGGTCTCGCTCGGTGAAACGGCCTAGGATTCTATAGCGGACAGACACACACACACACACAGACTCTGCTCTTTTATATATATATAGATACATTTCGAATACCAAGTTTGAACTTTCTGCCATAATTTGTTTTTGAGATATGCTGATGACAGACAGACATACACAGAGACCATTTGCTAAAAATATGATTTTCGTATTCAGGGGACTTCAGAACATGTAAATATGACAAAAACTCGCGTTCGAAAATTTGACCCAAAAACAATACTTTCTCTACCTTAAGGGTAAGAGAAAGTAAAAAATATATAAGATTGTAATGCATAATTTCAGTGGAAAATCACCCTCCCCCCCCCTCCCAACCAAAAAAGAAAAAAATCCTTGTCACAAATGTCCATGTTTTACAATTTTCCAACTCTGTAGTCCCTCAGCAGATATTTAACGGTTAAAATAATCCTCCCCCTTCCTAAAAATCAAATTTATAGCCATAAAATCACCGAAAAGGGATGAAAATAGGCAGACATTCCTAAAAAACGTGGGTGATAGGGCAAAATGGGTGTCCTATTCAGATTCAGGAGATCATTTTACATAAGAATATGCTGAAATGGTGTCGGAGACAATTTTCATGCCGAGCTGTGATTTCCCGACTATTCCATAATACCTTCCTCTCCTCTGTAGCAGTTTCCTGGAAATTTCATAAATATTTACGGGAGTTAGAGCGCGGACAGACAAACCAAAGTCATTAACACTTTTCAAATGTGTGTTTATATTCAGTATGTACAGGGGAAAAAATACTTTTAAAAAACAAAATCTGCATTTTTATTAAAATCGCACAATCAACTGTGGAAGAAAATCATATTTATTGAAATTTTATTTTTCCGACTGAGTGAAAATAATGCCTGGACCGGGAGTCGAACCCCGGATCTTTGACTTACAAGGTGAAGGCTCTACCCATTGAGCTATCCAGTCCGACAATCGGCTGGATTTCCTGCGGCTTATTTCTGTCGAGCTACACTAAGCGACAAAAAAAAAGCCGCACTTGGATGTTTTCCTTTTCGCCTTCTACAACCGCCAATTTTATCGTTTAAAAAGCAAATTTTCGAGCAGATTTCACTATGTTGTCCTCCAAATACACTTTAGCTTTGAGTCTAGTGTTAAAAACAAAATGCAATTGTCAAGAAAATTGTAATTTTAAAATTTATTTGAAAAATGGTAAGAATAAGGCAGTTAACGATGCCACAAAAAGTATTAATTTTTGAATGAAAGTCAAAAAATATTTTAATACGCGAGATGGCAAAATAATTAAATGTTATCGAAATATTGGTAAAATAAATTTTAGCAAAATATAAATTTTTTTGGCCGTTTAAACTGGGAATTTGGCTTTAGGCGGTCATGTTGCTCATCCAAGCAAGATAACCGCAAGTTAAAATGCGAATGTTTAAAAAATCGATTTGTATCATGTTCATAACTTAAAAAATATTTTTAAAAAGTATATAGGAAATTACTTTCTTCAAAAACAATGTGGGAACAATTAAACAAAGCGGGTTAAAGAACAGAAGGTCTGCGAAAAAAGCCGTTATTAAGGAAAAGAATTAGAAAAAACAATACTTTAGTTGACCAAAATTTAAAAACATTATCAGTTAATTATTAGGCTGAACTGGTTTTCTCTGATGAATCAAGTATTCTTTATTTCGATCAGTTGAAAAAAGCTAGAATGAAGACGAAAATGTGACCGACATAATGAAAATTGCACTTTTAAAACAGTGACACATTCTCCGTACATTATGGTACGGAGTTGCATAACTTTTCAAACACTCGGGGAGATTTTTATGCTCAAGGGATCAAATAACTCGATATAAAACACAATCTGCATAAAAGTGGTGCCTGACCGACTATTTGGAGGTATCTTAGACATTTCCGTAAACAGCATTTGAAGATAATAAGGCACCTTACTACACGGCGTCTGTGGGAAGTTTATTCACTTCAAATTGTCAAAATTTCTTATACATTCCCATGAGAACCTATAATTCTGTAAGTAATCATACCTTTTTTCACTTTAAGTTAAATAGCACAAAGGATATAGTAGAATTTCTTCTTTACCAGTCATGGAAATGGTCAAAATCGCGATCCGCTCAAAAATGATTCGTCTATAAAAAGGCGGGGAAGAGGGGAGAGGATTCGAAATTTGCAGCCTATAACTCTGCCAGAACTAGAAAAAATTATTTGTGATATTTGGCACATTGAAATTTCTGAGATTTATATTAAAACACTGTATAAAACTATGCCATTGCGCATTAATGCAGTAATTCCATATAAAGGTGGAATTAAAATGCAGAATACATATTTTTAACAAAAAATTGCTTAGATCTAACAAATAAATAATTTTATTTCATGTATTAAAATATAACTTGTTTATTTCATATAATAAATCATAATAGAATGCAAAGTGTATAGCTATTGCATTATGTTCAAAAAGAAAGTTTCATGCAGATTTTTAAAAAGTACTTCGTAAAGTGCAATAAAGCGAATTATTAAATCGAAAATATACATAGGTATCATTTCATACCTTTGCTATTATGCAAAAAAGACAGTTTTGTTTGTTTTAAACATTAATTTTAAAGTTATTACAAATAAAAAAGGTATAAGTCATTTTTTCTGCAGTGCGGCTTTTTTTTTTTTTTTTTTTTTTTTTTTTTTGTCGCTTAGTGTATCTACAGAGATGACCAGAGATGTTTCTGCCTAAAGGTTGTCTGAGTGAGTAAGGCTGACCGGTTGTCGGCCTGGATAGCTCAATGGGTAGAGCCTTGACCTTGTAAGTCAAAGATCCGGGGTTCGACTCCCGGTCCAGGCATTATTTTCACTCAGTCGGAAATATCTCAAAATCTACATATTTAAGAAAAAAAAAAAAAAATCAGAAATTTTCTACGTTTGTTTGATAAACATCATTAATAGCCCAAAAGTTGACTTCGAAGCTTTTCCTACCTTCAAGTTTATCTACCAGTGGTATCTTCAATATGGCATGTTGCGTTGTTTCTCTCACGCTGAACTTTTTTTTTTTTTTTTTAATCCAGTGAAGGACTGCGCATAATTAAATCGATCCAAAATAACTGTTGTGTATTTTTATTTATTTATTTATTTTTATGTTTTTTATTTCAATTTATCGCGTGTGACTACTCTTTTTTTATTTTTATTGCCAGCCGTTTCGAACCCCCGTCTACCATCTTCAGGAGCAGAACCTCTCGGTCTCTGGTGCGGCCTCCAGTTTTTCGGAGAATTGTATTACTACAAGTTGTATAAAAATAGTATTGCACACTTATAAGTTTATTGAAATTATTATTTTGTTTGAATTAGTATTAATAAAACACGAGCGCATAGACATTTTATGCTTAGAATAGCTTCAAATGAAAGTACTTGTGCTATTTTTACTCTCCGAAAATACATAGGTAAGGAAAGTATTGTAATCATGTCAAAAATCCGACTTTGAGATTTTGATGTTTCTATACGCCCCTGAGTTTATTTTTACTACTTTTACGATGATGATGTATGTGTGTCAGTGGACACGATAGCGCCTAAATGCCTTGTTCGAATGAGGTGAAAGGTGGTACGTAGGATATAGGTCACCATAGTACGAAGCGCATTGATTTTAGTGAATCTAGGACTTTTAGTTTTTTTTTACAGGGAGACAAAGAAAAATTCTTCATCATCATGGCCTATGGGCCCAAATTTTTTAAAGTGCAATAGCGTCTGAACGCCTTATTCGATTGAGCTGAAAATTTATACACATGTTATAGATCACTGTCGCGCGAATTTTATAGAACTTGGTGAATCTAGCCCTTGTAGATTTTTACAGGGGCACAATGAAAATTTTTATATCATTATGATCTATGTACTAAATTTATTTGAAGCAAACACTCAAAAGCCCTGGAAAACACTCAAAACCCTTATTATATTTTTCACCTTTGTCAAACTTTAATTTATTTATTCAACCGTTAATTACTTAATGTTATTAAAGTCGAGTGGAGTCGCTCCAGAATTTTCTTATTAAAGCATTCGTATATGCTGTAAAAACATGTAGAAAAATGAATGCTTTTATATGTTTGTCTACGAATGCATTTACGCTTTACTGTTTACCATTATATATTTTTGAATCATCCAATTACAACCTACGTGGTCTTTTTCGACCCCTGAATTTTCATTATTTGACTGGACACTAAGATATAGGGAAAGGGAAGATTGATGCACAGTGTATCTGTCGAAAACAGATGCTCCTCTCTGACAGTGATGCCAGATGGTCGAAAATTATTTCCCCAAACAGGTCTTCAAATTTCCCCCAAATCAGGGATTTTTTCCCGAAAAAATCCCCTTGATTTCTACTAAAAAGGGAAAATAAATTAAAATATATATTAACCAGATTTAAGCCATGGAAAGCTTAGATTTTTTCCCAAATGAAGGCAATTTTTGAAAAAAAAATCCCCAAATAACAATAAAGCTATTGAAAGTCCTTAGTCGTAGGGATAAATCATTACGTTGCCAACATTGACAGAAAGAACTCCCCAGATTTGTCCCCAAAATTTTTAGAATTCCCCAAAAAAGTCCTCACAAACATTTGGTCCCCAAAATTGTCCCCAGAAGCCTTGTTGTTATAGAGACGGTTGTTATCCGCGATTGTAATGAAATACTCGCCCTCTGGTGGGCTAAGGTGAAATTACAATAAACATGGTTTAATTCGAATTCCATACAGCCGCCATTGCTTGCCGATATTTAGTTTCACATATATTTATTGAATAAAAATGAATAAATACGGTAAAAAAGATAACACATACTGTTGTGTGCTACAATCTAACTCCAAGGGATCAAGAAATCCAGAATTGAGCTTCCATTTATTTCCAAATGACAAATTTAAAATTTCAGTTGCTTCGGCTAATGGAAGTAAAGAATGAATCCGATGATTTGAAACTAATATTTGTTCAACTTCAGTTAAAAATCTACTTCCGATCGAACTTTGAATAAACTGAAGTATTTTTTCCAAAAGCAACCAATTTTCCATAATGTAATGGCGGAGAAATTATAGTATGAATATTAAGTAGAATAACAAAAAGAACACTAATGGAACACGCGTGGCAATGTTTACTAACAACTGCAGTGTTGAGAAAGCGCCATCTATCGATCATTACAATCGCGGATAGTGTCCGAGCCGAAATAGAAATTTGAATATTTGTGTTAATTCTTTTAATTAAAATCTAAAAAGACAAAAAAAAAAAAAAAAAGAGTGGACTAGACACTTATTTAATAAAGTTCCCGTTTAAATCGATCTTCCTTTAAAGCTCTGAAAGAAGACAATGAATCGAAATGGGTATCTCCCAGAAGAATGGCTGCATCCGTCCCATCGAAAGAATCCAGGTAGATTTTTGATTGTTTGAATAAAGATTTTTGATTGTTTGAAATAAAATAGAATAGTAGATAGGGCCTTACGAGTAATTTTAGCATTTAGAAAACAAATAAGTTCGGAAATTCGCAATAGTATCCCTTCCATTTAAATCGATTAATACTTAACTCTTTTAGTATATATGAAGACTGGAAGGACATCGTGGTGCTGGTTGTATAAAGTAACACACACACACACACACAAAAAAAAGAAAAATATGGCACGCAGAAAAAGCTAAAATAGTTTTTTCATGCAAATTAGTCACAAGTACTTGCAGAAAATGATAAAAGGGTGCTGAATAGAACCTTCCTGCGCTCAGGTTATACATAGTAGGGTGGGTGGCTGGTATTGTCCCAGGCTCAATCATTTTGAACACTTGATCTTAGTCGTTTGGATAGGTTATCGATGAAGTTTCAATGTAAGTCGAAATCACTCAAGATTCACGAACAGTCCTCATTTATGAAAAACACCTGCATAAGACCACCAACCGCAAAATATCGAAGGACAGTTTTCTTTTTCTTTTCTTTTTTTTTTTTTTTTTTTTAGTTTTGTTTAGTTAACACTTTTAACAAATCTGTTACCATTTGGCAAATTTGTTACCGTAGGACGCAATAGACTAATTCTTTATATGTGACTTTGTTTAAAATTAATCTCTGGGATACATTTCTGTGTGGATATGAGAATGGCTCAAAAGCCGCTATAAAGTAGTTTAAACTGTATCACAAAAACTAAGCAGGGGTGACGATCATCACTTCCCAGTTCCAGGGACCTCCGCCAATTTCTTCCTGCTAACTTCGTGGTCAGGTCAGCTCTGTGCAGAATTACCGTTCGCCCTGTTTCTTCTAAAGAAAAATCCAAAATGAGATCAAGCATGGGGCGAGGGGACAAGAAGTCCCCCCCCCCTCTCTACCCCCACACATACTGAGAAGACGACCCAACTATTAAATATTATTTTTTTTTTTTCCCTTCAGAAAAATTACAAAATATCATAACCGGCCTCTATTAAGAAGCTCAACACACATTTTTTTTTTTTTTTTTCCATCCATATAATTATGCTGAATAGCATAAAATACCATAACACTTTCAAAAGTTGCTATTCCAGCCATATTTTTTAAAAGCTTGAAAATTTAATAAAAAATCAACCAGGCATTTGCTACTGCTCTCATTTTAAAAAGAATTTTCGTGTTTTCTGTCTGCATATAGCACATGACCTCTGACTCGAGATTTTATGCCACCGGCAATTGAAAATGTTGAATTGCATAATGTACAAGTAACATCTGATTTACCACAACGATCAGTAGATAGATTTGTTGGGTAAATTTATATGTTTTCGCCAAAACGGATAAAAATTTGCTTTTTCGCTTGACGTTTGCCATTTCAAATGTCAAACAATAAAATAATATCAAAGATCATCCTATAAATAAGCTAAAAATTAAAAACAAACCTATGCATGATAATTGCATTTCCACATGCATCGTGTGTATTCTAATGTAATATTCAAATCAAATTCCTGAATGGAACAATAACATTTCATGATTTTTTCATTAAAAAAAATGTCCATGTTTTCGTAACAATATTTTTATTCCAATGAGTGTATGAGGAAGTCATGTGGTGTCCACACCATAGAATAATAATAAATGAAGAAGCAGCATGGCAATACTCTAATGCTTACAAACCCCTTCTAGTGAAATGCCAGCGAAAGCTACTTTTGCTCCTCTCAACTTTGAAGTAAGGCACCCATCCTCAGCGCGTTTTTCGCGGTTTGTTGTGGGTGCTGCATCGCAGACTGATTGACAGAGAGACGAGACGATTAAAAAATCTCGCCAACCAATCAGATGGAAGCACTGTTACAACCCTATACCCGGCATTTCTGGATTTTACAAACCGAAACCAAAACACGTACGCTCCTTCTTCCTTTATTATTATTCTATGGTCCACACCCGATTTTTTTCTTTTAGAAATACATTTTTGTTATCGCATTAGCACTTTGGCAGCAATCATAATTCAAAGAAATTTTTGGTCTCGTAACAGCAGCATATTTTTTAAGATTTTGCATAATTTACGTAAAATAAATATCTAGGCTTTATGATCTTGTGTTTTTTCGATAATCCATAGCGTCACCAAAATTGAAAAAAAAAATATCCTTATTTTATGTTATCTCTCAGTCTGCGCGCAATTTTAAATAAACTCTCAAAAATATATTTGGATTGATACAAATAAAGCAATAATCGTTAGATTTCATTACAAATGTATTTACATATTTAAAAAGTTCATATTGATATATTAAAAAGAGTTATGAACAGTTTCTGTTAGTCTTCATTTTGAGATAAAATGTAAAAGTTTGTTGTCATGACAACTAATTAAGCATATTTTGTTTGAAATAAAATAACTTTTTTAAAATGGAGTTTTAGTGTTTGCCCACGATCTTGATTTTGGATCAAAAATCAATTAAATACTATATTTAAATTATGAATAATATGCTTAAGGCCGCTGTGTACCCGCCATCTTGAATATTCAAAGTTCCATGTTAACCTATTGAGAAATTTTATCCTTTAATAATTAATACAAAAATGCTTAAAACTAAATAAAAGGGGTATGACATGACACACACACACAAAAAAAAAAAAAAAAAAATGTGCATCTCGGTAGAGTTTTTTTTTTTTTAGATTTTCGTCACTGAAATAAAATAAAATAAATAAATAAAACTGTAGAAAGGTGTGAAAAGTTGTCCTCTACAACACTGACAAATATTTTGCAAAACTATTGGTTTTTGTATTAATTATTAAAGGACAAATTTTCCCCATAGGTTAACATGGAACCTTGAATATTCAAGTGGCAGGTACACAGCAACCTTAAATAAAAGTTATTAGGCAGTATGTTCATGGAAAATAAACTATTTTTTCTTATGCCGATAAACTTAATCATCAGATAAAACATAAACCGATTAGGGTGTTACCAGCACTAAATATTGTAAACGAAACTCAAATTGAACTCCATTTGCATACGAAATGAGTTACCACGGTTACCACAATGTTTATTTTAGTAAAACTGGAAAAAATGTTATATATTTTTTTTTTTTTCAAATTCGATTTCTTGCAAACGATATAACCTAATTTAGGAGATACAGCATTGAGTTGAGTTGAGTGAATTAATATTACATTAGAACTTCGCAGTTGTATATTAGCAACGATCAGAAAATAACCTTCAGTGAAGGTGATCCGGTTATATGGGGTCACAATCTTGTGATTGGATCAATTTCTATCTTGTCAACTCGACTATCTACACGCAAAGTCGAGCTTTTTTTTGATTTAATAGACTAACGTTACAGGATAAATTAACATGGGCTGTTACAGTTTTGATTTCTTCACTGTCTAGTTATGGGAGTCATAACTGTCCTGAGAACTGACCACAGTTGATGCTTTTTGACTTTCGATAATTAAGTAAAAACGGCGCTTAGTTGAGACACTTAAGAGATATATTAAAGGTCACCAACAAACCTAGCATTGCATATTGCGTGAGAATCACTGCATGATATACAGAACGGGCAGATGTCAAAAGTTCGTTTGATTTTGAACGAGAGAAAAGATTGTAAATTCCCGACAAAAAATTTCGGCATTAAGATGTGTTGTGGAAAATAGTGTACAATCAGAATTAATTCAAGATTTCGTAGCAACAGGTGCTATTCGTAAAAACAAACGGTGAAATGTATTGTTTGTGACGATATTTTAAATCGGCTCCAACATACGCATGAAAATTTTCACGCACTTTCTGAGCCCAGAATGTTTTGTAGCGTTCCAAGTTTGAAGATTATTTGACGCGATCAAAGTGCATTCGTCTCTGTAATCCTAATTCCCAGTTAATTATAAAATAAGTAAGATTACGTTAAGAAATGCATTATTCTGTTCAAATTCAGACGAAAGTTTGGAGTACTAAAAAAGAAGCTTAAACAGCAATGGAAACTTGTTAGTGCAATATATTTAACTCGCATTTTTCGTCGTTATGTTTCACTTAAAATATCAAATCACTTCCCTAACAGCACAGTTAGGGTTAACTTATCCACAGTACATCTTAAGGACGTTTCTGGGATGTCTTTTCATCCAGAAGACATCTTGAAGATATCCTGGGGAGGCGGTGTGCTGTCTGGGTTTGTTGAAAGGATCAGTACAGGAAGAAGTACACGGCTGCTTCCCAAAATAATAACCTATTTTGAAAAACTAAACGAGAACTTTAACGGCATAGTCTAAACATTTTATTTATTTTTGTCGTTCACTTTTCAACAAATGGCGCTTCAATTAAAGGATATTAAATTTCAGGGACAATACTTTCGTTATTAATTGATGTACATTTTCTGCGTCATCAAATACAAACATATAGTTAGGAAAAACTTTTTCTCTACAAAACGTTTTTATAACTCGCAACTTCGCAACACAATGTTCAGGCGATTACAGAAAACCACGTAGATTTTTCGATTTTACTTTCATTGTGATAGGAACGTAAAATATTTCTGAATAATATAGCGTACATGATACATTGTATAGGAAATTGCAGATTTTTCATTTTTTATCCATAAACAAAATACTATGGCGAGTGCAGGAAAAATTTTAAAATTTGGATATTTTACCCCTGGTTTTTCTAATGAACGTTATGAACCCTTTAAAGGGGATGTGCCAGGTCAGATTGCAGTGAGTTTTGCGTCTTGCCTATTACCTTATAAATGTCTCTAAAAAATTCGAAAAGTTTGCTTTTGTGGTCACTAATGAAGAAAGCTACATTCTACCTAACGGAACATGGACTGGATTAGAAGGATATTTAAGTCGATCCGAAATCGATATTACATGCCAAGTAAACATCATGTTGGAAAGAAGTACGGTGACAGCAGATTATGCCTATCCATTCAGACTTAGCCATCAGAAATTTTTGATTCGAACGCCTGAATACAAATCATCGATTTTCGGCATTTTTCAAGCGTTTTCGTGGTCAACTTGGATAGGTGTCCTGTCAGCTTTGATGGCCGTGCTGTTTATATATTACGTCCTCTTGAAAGGGAAGTATACGTTCGAAAAACTTTTCCTTCAAGTATTTGCGATATTATTGAGACAGAATTCTATCTTAAGGCCTTCGACCATGGCAGAAAACTTACTCATCTATTCGTGGGTTATTGGAGCAATGTTTGTTTGTCTGGCTTACGATTCCAGTTTCCTCTCTTTCCTTGCAATGCCTCCTCTCGTCAAAGTTAATGACGTGTCGAAATTGGCTGCAGCTGTAAAGAAGGGCGAAATGCACTGCATAGCGGTACTCGGAGTTGGACTTGGTGACTTTCTTTCAGAATCGGAACTAGATTCTTTAAGAATAATTGGAGAGGATCTCAAAACTAATAACTTAAGTCGTATAGATGTTATAATCAACTTTTTTAACGACATAAATAATCAAAACCTTGCATTTCTAGGAAATGCAGAAGTGATTGAATTATATAAAACAGGGAAGACATAAAGCTCCTATATATACGAGCTGGCGCATCAGGCATTTTGTTGCCTTAGGGTTGCCACATGTACCCAGCGCGTTTCTCTGATAAACAAACGACAAACATTTTTTTTTTTTTTTTATCATCTTACGTTACCTTAGAGTAACTTTTTTTTATTATATTTCATAGTTTTAGCTAAAGCAAACTATGATATTGAAGTTTGTTTAGCGATAAGCTGCTATAATCATTCAAAAAGTGAATATAAAGTGTTCACAGACCTTCTATTACTGTGTATTTGAGTTTTGGCGACATTTTGTAAAAGAAACAGAAACCGCCCTAACAACACATCTTACCCCAGTACGTCCATAGGATATCCTCAGAATAAAATGACATCCCGAGAATGTACTGTGAAAAAAATGTGTTTTTAGGAATATTATTGTTGCTTATTGCTCTTATCTTGACCGAATTAGCTTCAGATCAAGATTTCTTAAAATCATTAGGGAAGCGACAAGGACGCCAAGCGGGAATGCTGTCCTCTTCGGAGGCAAAAAAATGGCGGTGATGCGCCGGCCTATTATTTTATTTAGGGGCTCTAGGAAGACAAAAACCGTCTCGGAGGATAGCTTTCAAGAGCGTATGTTTGCCATGAAGATTCGAAAAAAATTTTGCTATAAAAATTTGGTGGAGATATTTACACATAAGCTTATAGCTTCGGGACTTTATTTCAAATATGCTGATGATGCTCAGTTTGCTAAGTTTATCGAAATACGTGGAAAAAGATAACAGCAAAATAAGTTTAAATCTCATTGATGTAGTTCCCGCCTTTATATTTTTATTGTCTGGCTACCTCATAGCTTTCGTCCTTCTGATTGGAGAGATAGTATCAGGTCAAAAAAGAAAAGGTAAATGCCTACACAAGCTGATCAAGAGAAGAAAGGAAATGTCGAATAGTTCTGTATAATTCTTATTTAGAAGAATTTTTCATCCAATTTCCGTAGGAACCGTAACGATAAACTTGTGAAATAGATATAGGTCCAATCCGACCGCTCGCTCCGTCCGAATTAAAGTTTGTGCAAAAGGTGTTACGCATAAAAAACATATGTGAACGGATTGATAATCATTATTTAAAATGAAAATACATAAATTAAAAATTTTAAAAATAAACTTTAATTTCAAAGTATAATAAAACCCTGAATTCAGCGAATACGGATAATACACATGTATGCGAAAAAACTTTAGTTCGATCGGACGATTGCAAGTGTTTTAAAATTGATAAATACATTTTGAACTGGAGTTAGAGGTCCCCGGACCTTGGGCCTACTCTTAAGTCCGTTGCTGCTGTAGAATGTATTGTCGTTGGAATTACATACCTATATAGGCAACATTTCAGTTCAATCGGGCAATAGGAAGTGGGTTAAAATATGAAACACATTTTGAACTGGAGTTAGGAGATCTTATCCTTCGGACCACCCTAAGTTAAGGCTTCTATATATACGAGCTGGCGCATCAGGCATTTTGTTGCCTTAGGGTTGCCACATGTACCCAGCGCGTTTCTCTGATAAACAAACCACAAACATTTTTTTTTTTTTTTTTTAATCGTCTTACGTTACTTTAGAGTAACTTGTTTTATTATATTTCATAATTTTAGCTAAGTAAACTATGATATGGAAGTTTGTTTAGCGATCGACTGCTGTAACCATTCGAGAAGTGAATATAAAGGGTTCACAGACCTTCTATTACTGTGTATTTGAGTTTTGGCGACATTTTGAAAAAGAAACAGAAACCGCCCTAACAACACATCTTACCCCAGTACATCCGTAGGATATCCTCAGAATAAAATGACATCCTGAGAATGTACTGTGAAAAAAATACGTTTTTAGGAATATTATTGTTGCTTATTGCTCTTATCTTGACCAGATTAGCTTCATATCAAGATTTCTTAAAATCATTAGGGAAGCGATAAGGATGCCAAGCGGGAAGGCTGTCCTCTTCGGAGGCAAAAAAATGGCGGTGATGCGCCGGCCTATTATTTTATTTAAGGAGCTCTACCCTAAGTCTGTTATTGCTTGATGCGTGTATTGTCATCGAATTATACATGCATGCAATATTTCAGCATAGTCGCACTACAGGAAGTGGGTGGAAATTCACTTCTTAGATTGGATCCACACACATAAATAAACAACATACCAAGTGAAATAAAAGCTTGTAAAAATATTTAACCAAAGTCGACTTTATAAAATGTTGCTTCAGTTTCGACGTAAAACACTTAATGTATTGAATGTTTCATCTTCTGTATTTTCCGATCATGTTCTTGCAATGACTCTGCGGCACAAATACATGCCAGTGTTTAATGCACAGTTTTCTGTTCCGGGTTATTAATATCACTTATATTCTTTCTTTCTTTTTTTTTTTCTTTTTTTCCCCTGGGGCTTTTACTATTTCCATGATGACGTCCTCGTTGGAGAGTATGTCTAACCTGAAGATATAGTCATCAATATTATTTTACTAATAGATTGTACTCATTATTCTATTCAACATTAAAGAATAGTTATTTTTTTCTTAGAAGTTCTAAGTAAACTATGCATTGTTCATTAAATAAATATATATGTATTATTATTATTATTGTCATCATTTAATGCTTTCATATTTATTTTCCTCGTAAAATCCGAGTGAAGCATTGTTTGCTAAAAGAGTATACTCCAATGTATTTATAACGTTATAACAAACAAAATTCTTTATTTTTCACGTTAAATCCGAGATCTCGTTGAATTCGTATTCAAACTTAAAAACTTTTTCACGCGCCATAAAAGTGATGAAAGCACTACCGGATTCAAAAGGACGTGGCCTTTCTTCTTCAGGTGCAAAACACGTGCTACTGCCTTGACGGCAAAAGCAAGACTGAAAGCAGGGCAAAATCCAGAGGAGGGAGCCTTGGGGGCAAAGGCAGTCTTGCTTTTGCCTCCAATGTATATTTTGGCACCTGAAGAAGAAAGGCCACGTCCTTTTGAAACCGGTTGCGCTTTCGTCATTTTTATGGTGTGTGAAGAAGTTTTTAAGTTTGAATACTGATTGTACGCCAGTTTTTTAATTTAATATTGTGCTCGTTGAATTCGGTCTCTTTATAAACAGATCCTAATGCATTACTATTACATTCAACATTCTTTCGTATTGCTATAAACTGAGTGGTTTTTACGGTCGACTTGATATAAAACATGAGTGCCAAGTTAATCCTTTTAAATAAGAATCCTTTCTTCTGATGTAGGTACGGTTCAGACATGTATCGCCAAGATAAATGTCACCAAAATTTTACACGACACATAGAAGACAAATTTATCGCCTAAAATAGTTTAAAATTCCTTTTCATTTTTTTTTCTGTTTTCTATTTCTGTTTAAAAAAGAAGAACGAAAAATCATGCAGTGCGCATTGATTATTAACACTTTCCAACTGCACACAGTCGTATCACATGTTATCACACAATAGACAGACAGAAGCGCTGAAAAGTATACAGATAGACTAATTGAATTTCAAATCACTCTTAGACATTGTTGGAAAAAGTTAAAAAGGCTCATTAACACAAAAGAAAATGCAGCCGTTAGATTATAATTGCAGCCCTGAATGAATCTGAATATTTTAGTGTAGCCCTGTAAATCTGAAGGCTAATCATATTACAAAATATTATGTTACAATATTAACAATACATATATATTTTTTTTTTTTAATGATTTTTACAGTAGAAAGATATTTAAATGTGATTTTTAAAAGTGTATCACTTAAAACGCAATATATTGGGATTTTGTTTTGGTTGTCCCTGTACATAAACTAGTTGTACAGGACATATTAATGCCATTTTAAATAGGAAACATACGATAGTGAACTTGACTAATATATAACATTTTTAAAAAATTCTGAAAATATTAACGGGCGCTGGGGCGAGAGAAAGACAGATAAAAAGATAAACAATCGGACAGACACATGCACAAATTGAAATCATTTTCACAATTAAAAATTGTTTGAAAGCGCTAAAAACTCTTAATCTAAACGAAAGTGCAATTCAGCAAATTTTTATTAATATATCTTAAAGAATCTAAATATTTTTGTGTGTCCCTGTAAATCTAATACTCATCATACAATATTCTATAACAAGCATTGTTTTGTGCATATGAATAACATATTTCAATTTCATCAACCTTTGTGAAAAGTAAAGTTTATTAAAATTTGGCTTATAGAAATACTTCACATAGAACGCAATGCTTTGGAATACTTTCGGGTGTCCCTGTACACAAATCAGAGTTGGTATTTACTCCATTTTACATAAGAAATATCCGATAGTGAACTTGAATAACATATTTCAATTTTATTAAGATTTGTGTACAGTAAAGGTATTAGAAGATGCTTTATAGAAATACCTTCCATAGAACACAATGCTTTAGAATACTTTCGGGTGTTCCTGTACATAAACCAGTAGAGGTACGCACTCCATTTTCAATAGGGAACATCCGATAGTGAACTTGAATAACACAGATGAGAGGACGGTATTCTGGAATACCATTTACATTTATTAAAATAACTTTACTTGTTTTTAATAAAAATCCCCAAAATCATGATGAGTACTAAATTGCAAGTTAATAGCGGGATTTTTGTGGTCGCTATCGCGGTACATACAAATTCCTACCATAGGCCGTAATGATAAGAAAAACTTTGGCGTGACCCTGTACACGAATTACAAATGGAATACACACCCAAAACTATACAGCTGATTCCGTGGGGAATACGAACATGTGTACCAAATTACAAGTCAATAGCGGGATTCTTGCGGCCGCTATCGCGCGACAGACAGACAGACAAGCACACAGACAGAGCCCAAAACCGCTTTGAGTCTCAACAGACGGCCTCCACTGACGTTTCGGCAATTAGAACAGAAACAACATATTAGAGAGAAGAAAAAATTAATGTTTCACGTTGATGAAATATGTACATGTATTCAAACTTAGCGACTTTATATTTATGATAGAATTTCCAGCAATATTAGTAAACAGATAAAACGAAATTTCTGAGTCATAATTTATAAACCAAATGTATTGAGCTAACTCCAAGCAAATACAGTACCCGCCGCTTATTAAAATCACATTCGTTCTGAGCCAATGCGATTTTATTAAGCGATTGATTTTTATATCCGGCGTACGTTCCTGCACTCAAGGAAAAGGTATTACTTCCCTGAATATGGAAAAAAAAACTTCAAAAGGTTACGAATAATGTAATTAGTAAACAATATTAATTAATTTTTGAGAGATAATTAATTGTTCCTTTGATATAATCAAATTAAACACATTCCAAATTCCCATGCGCTTTGAGGAAAATCATCATTACTTTGACAAAAGTTCAAGCTGTTCTTATAAATTTAAAATCTTTCCGTTTAAACCTTATGAATCTCACAAGGGAACTCTTTGAAGTGCTAATCGCCGATTTTCTTGAAAAAAATTCTGGCATAAGATTTAATCATGAATAGCATCTTCCTAAAATATTAGCTGCTGAGTCGCAATAGATAAGCTACAAAAAATAATTAAAAATGAAAGCATGTCTGCAATATTTCCAAAAAAGCGCCTGTCTGGTGACTGCATTCTTCGGAATTTCATTGCAATGAAGATTTAATAGATGTAGATGTTCTTCTTTCTTTTTGATAGCCAAACGAACTCCAAACGCTGTCGAGCACTTGAGATTTCAGAATAGATTGACAAAAACCAGATGATTTACCAGATTGAGACTTACTTAGTCGAAATTCTAAATATATAATATTATATTATACATATAATATTTCAGTGAAATAAGCTGTGTCAATAACAGTTGTAAGAGCATTAACTCCAAGTTTTTAATAACGACATTAAAAAAATATATGATCAAGACTTTTATATAAATTTAACCCTTATACCGGAACATCGGTCTCTGAGACCGCTAAAGGTTAGGCTTTAGTGTAGGGACTTGCGGATGCATATTCCTAGAACAGAGTGCCGGCACGTTTGGCGATAACTGTCCAAGACGCCAAGGGTGTCTAACTGAAGCACTAGTGCGACGTAAAATGCACTCAACCTGTAGAGGATCGCATGTCTCAGAACAACACTTAGGGGTGAGTCCCGAACCGTCGCCGATTGTCCACAACGTGGCACTAGTGCAACGTAAAACCCGCTCAAACAAGGGAAGCTCAGCTCCCCTTAAGGATTTGTAGTGAGCAGGGGGCGGAGCCCCCTTAGTGTTGAAAAGAAACCTGTAAACTGTTATTAGAATATTAGAGATCTCAATTTTTGAGCGCTAACCACATTACGTAGAAATGTCAGAAATTGAAAATTCTTTCTGAAAGTTTAAGTTCGATTGGTTCTGTTGGTATTAGGTAGAATTACAGTCGGCAGCAAAATTATTCGAGCGCTAGCAATAAGTCTTATGTAAAAAAAGTACATTTAATGCTGCTATGTTAAATAAATCCTTCTCGAGTCATGTTCTTAGTCAGTGAAAAACATGATTCGACAAGGATTTATTTAACAAAACAGTATTAAGTGTACCTTTTTTACATAGGAATTATTGCTACCGCTCGAATAGTTTTGCTGTCAATAGTAGAGTGCTATGAAAAAAGTTGCGGATGGAGTTACGAATTTCAGGGAAGTTGTCAGTTTCTAACGGAATTATGGTTTTCGGCGAGTTTTTGGTTTTCGAGTTGGATTGGAAAGTATTTTGGTAGAGTTTTGTTGCGATGATTTATTCAAAGTTTTTTCTAGTCGTCAGATATATTTAAGTAGTAAGTTATTCAAAGCAAAGAAGAGTTGTTCGTAGGAAGTCTTCCAGAGTCAATTCATCCACAATTACAACGTCTAGAATAAACAGTGTGGCAATCGCCTATAACCGTGATGTTAAAATGATGCTACCAAAATTAAGCTTACCCAGATGTCGCTGTGGTCGAAGCTATTGCTCAAATCGAAGACCTGATTGGCTTTTCCCAGTTTCGTCAGTTTAATCACGTGATCGAAGCATATAATTAACCAATAGGGAGTCTCGGTTTTGTCGTCGTGACACTAGCTTCGATTACAATGACATCTGGTGACAGGCTTAATTTTTTTAGTACAATTTTATTCGCCGCTTTCCACACTGTTTATTCTAGACGCTGTACCACAAGCGAGTCATTGAATGGAGTTTCCTTGAGGAGTTATCTGCTCTTTGAAAGGTATATTTTATCAGTATCTATCATTTTTACGCATTACTCAGTACTAATGCGACATTAAATCCAATCAACCATATAATATACCCTGTCGCCCCTATGATACGTTATTTTTGTGAAAGTAAGTTTTTGGCTGCAAGAATTCATAATTTATCGCCACAAAACTTCACGAAATATATTCAGTACCTTTTTTTTCAAAAAGCTGTCTGTGAAACCAATGTTCCGGATAAGCATGATGAAAACATGTTCCGGCCAAAGGGTTAAATAAAACAAAACATTATATATTAAAACACAAAGCTGTTTAACACCATGGGTCAACTGGGCAATCGAACCCATTCTTTTACACTTGAAGGCGATTAGCGAGGGTGACATACTCACTCGGCCACGAAGGGCCTGCATTCAGAATAACAATTATTTTTAAAACAACAAAATTTCGCAGTTAATAATTCTATAAAAATTCCCTATGAAATTCATTATGCAGCACTACTGCGACGTAAAACCCAACCAACCTTATGAAATTCTAATGCATATTTTTACAAAATTGTTTATATTATTATTCGTAAACTTATATAAAATAAATTGCCAGAAATGTAAGAAGGCATAAAGTAGTAGTTATGCACATGTTTTTCCAATTTTAAATAATCCTCTCCGTAAAGGATTAAAATTGTAATAGCACGTCTACGGACCATCTCTAGGAATGTATCCCAGACTGTCGCCATTGCATAGCTGTAGTGCGAATTAAAAGCTACTCAACCTCAAATATTTTAATTTTGATTTATTTATTTGAGTATTAATTTCAATCGACTGTTCTAATAATCAAATGTCATAATTCATATTGGTCGCCAATTGCCCATTGCGCAGCACTAGTGCGACGTAATACCCAGCCAACTAACCTATAAATCAAATTATTTTTTAAATCGTCTGCAAATTTATATAAATGCACATGCCGAGAACTTCAGGCATTAAATTACTCCAGATTATATATAAGCTAGAGTAACGTAAAAGTAACACTGAAATTGAAATTGCATTATTTTAAATAAATGCAGTATTGAAATATTACATAAAATGAGTGAAAATATTGGATCTAACATAAAACATAACATCACTTTTTCTAAATAGAAATTTCTAGATTTCAGAAAATATCTTGAGTGTTGAGTGGGTTTTGACGCCGCCATTATAGCTACGCAGTATGAAATTAAAGACGGCTTTATATTCACACTTAGGGATGTTCTGTAGACATGACATCTTAATTTTGATCTTCCGTGGAGGAGATGGCTTCCTTGCTTCAGTAACCCCTAGAGCGATAGAAAATAGTACCTTCCTATACTTAAGTTCTTTGGCATCATTGAAGGAAATTTGGCGATGATTTTTTTCGTATTTGGTGTTCAAAACGTAAAGTTTAATAATTTTTTGCTGCTTTCCTCTTGCGATTCAGCAGCTAATTTTTTTACCAGTGAATTATAAGTGCAAGGTAAACGATATTCTGTAATGCTTTGAAGGAAATCGGTGATTAGTACTTGAAAGAGTTCACTTCTCAGTAATTTCAAAATAAGAACTAGATTTATTTATTTATTTTTTTTATTATTATTAAAAAGCAACACTTTCAAATCAAATTTGTAACTTATCCGCGATTGTAATGATCGATAGATGGCGCTTTCTCAACACTGCAGTTGTTAGTAAACATTATAGCCACGTGTGTTCCATGTTCCATTAGTGTTCTTTTTGTTATTCTACTTAATATTCGTACTATAATTTCTCCGCCATTACATTATGGAAAATTGATTGCTTTTGGAAAAAATACTTCAGTTTATTCAAAGTTCGATCGGAAGTAGATTTTTAACTGAAGTTGAACAAATATTAATTTCAAATCATCTGATTAATTCTTTACTTCCATTAGCCGAAGCAACTGAAATTTTAAATTTGTCATTTGGAAATAAATGGAAGCTTAATTCTGGATTTCTTGATCCTTTGGGGTTACACTGTGGCACACAAAAGTATGCGTTATCTTTTTTACCGTATTTATTCATTTTTATTCAATAAATATATGTGAAACTAAATATCGGCAAGCAATGGCGGCTGTATGGAATTCGAATTAAACCATGTTTATTGTAATTTCACCTTAGCCCACCAGAGGGCGAGCATTTCATTACAATCGCGGATTGCGGCGCTTTGAAGAATCCATTCCTCGAAATTGTTACGGAACGTGTTTAATTTGTAACTGTGCTGTGAATCTTCGACAGTGAGGGATAAAGGAGGGTTTGTTGTGTTTTAATTTCTTTTTCTATTAAAATAAAAAATATCACAATGCAAATAACATTTTTTGAGTGTGTATAAATGACATTTTTTTGCTGCTGAGTAATAGATATTTTTGAGTTTATTAAACGGCGATGCTGATTGTATTAAGCAACGGCTCTAAAAGTATTTAGTTTGTACTGATTTGATTCCTGTCCTGGCAATTTGATCAGATTAACCTTCCAACGGGCACGCGTATATGAGAGATACACTAGCGGTGAATCTCGTTGTATATCTTAAAGTCAGAGAGCATTTGGAACACTTATCCTTGGCTACTCACTCAGCGTATATTTTTAGTTATCTTTTGAATCTAGAGACAATGATGTGAAGCTGTATAATTTGCTATTTGTATTTGAAAAATAAGCGCGACCGTCCAAGTGACGTTTTGTTATATTTGATTTTTTTTTTTTTTTTTTTAATGATTCTTTGTTGTTTTTGTTTTAAATATTATTATTTTACATATATTTAAAATTAATTAACTTTTAACTTTACACTTTTTATTAAAAATGACAAAACATCAACTATATTCTTTATTTTATTTTCAGATAATTACGATTTTTCTTTGATTACTTTATATTGATTTTTGTGCTTTAAATTTAATTGTTTCAGTTTATTTTTAACGAATAAAAGTTCCAGTTGAAGACTTTTATTAATCTTCAAATGGTTACAGTATAATTAAAATATCCAGATACTTGCAAATACCTATTTTGCAATAGTGTATATGAAAAATACGCGCGACCTTTCATGTTCGTATAAGCAGCGCGCCCGCTGGAAGGTTTTAAGCAGTTGATTTTATTAAGCAGCGGTCACTGCATCTTGAAAAAAAAAAAAATATATATATATATATATATAGTTGATAGAATGAACTGAATTTAAATTTAAAAAAAAAAAAGGGGGGGGGGTACCAAAATTTTTTCTATAGTTTCAGTTAATGGTAATAAAGTGTTCGTTGATCGTAAATGTTGATAAAAAGAAAAACCTTTCGCCATTTCAGAGGGCAAACTGAAATTCAGCTTATTTTATTTTATTATTTTTTTTCTCTCAAATTTCTATTAATTTTCTCAAAATTTTATATGAATAGTTTTAACGTAATAAATGTTTAAGAAATTGCGGAAGTGAAATTTTGCTAAAGCTTGCTCATGCGTTAGTGAGTAAAAATACTCCTGTTTTATTCTGATTGCACCTATGTTGTGTCTAATTCTGTCAAGTTTTCTTAGAATGGCATTTATTTGGATTTAATACTCTGCATGTTGGGGGTGGAGTGGGGTTTCATTTTTTCAAAGAAATTTTATCAATATGAATATATCTGTGCTGATAAGTATAAAGGATTTAAGTCCATATTCTTGATTTTTCAAGAGACGAAAAATAAAGTTAAGCTAATTGAAAACTAATCAGAAAAATCGATTAGGAAAAAAGGGAATATGTTGTTTTATACCCTCTATACCATTCAGTGATGGTCAACCTTCATTTAATAAAGGGAAAAAATTGAATTAAATATTTTATACCAAAGATTAATGCTAAATTTATGACTTGAATCTTTTTTTTACTGATTGATTTTCTCAAAGCCTAAATGATATGGATTCAAATCCTTTATACCAATAGATAGAGAATTTTTTTTCTGGGTCTGACTATGTATTTAACTCAAAATCGACATTTTTGGACTTAAATCCTTTATACTTATCAGTACAGATATGTGCCAGATTCTTGTAAATAGTACATTTACGTAAATTCGTGTAGTTCTCTTATCTGTATTCAGATTAGTGTATAAATGAATACAGATAAGAAAAACCTCGTATTCATCTTCTGCAGCCTAGAACGCATTTTTCGGTGCGATCCTAAATATTTAAATTTTAAGACGGGTCTCCTTTTGCTTTCGCAACAAATTTTTTAATGAAATATATCGGGTATAACAGGCTCCTTTATACGTTTAAATTTTCAAGAAAATTCGTTAAGAATTAGTCTAGATAGTTGACGGAACGTTTGAAATCGAAAGTGTCCGGTCTTTTGTAGGAAGGTATACTTTAATCCCGTATGAGTTTGGGTCAAAGTTTATACAGATTTCAATGGCCGCTCCATTCTAGCCTGAAGATTTTTCGGATTTGAACCGTAGATCTAGTTTAATTTTGAATTTCACAATTTTAACTTTCTTTCTGAAGATGAAAAAATTTTATACATCTTAAAATTTTTGTGACAGGACGGATTTGAACATTCCGAAGTTTACAATTAGCTTGAATTTTTAGGGTTTTATCTTCCTGTGTCTCAATTTCAAAAAGTTTTTTTTTTCTTGCTTTTTATTAAGAAAAATGAAAGAAAATTTTTATTAAGAAAATGTAGGATTCTAAGAGTGATCCGGTATTGTAGGATTAAGCAATCGTCCTCCTTCAACCTTTTTACTTTCTCTTACCCATAAGGTAGAGAAAGTATTGTTTTAGGGTCAAATTTTCGAACGCGAGTTTTTGTTATATTGACATGTTCGAGGTCCCCTGAATACGAAAATCATGTTTTTAGCGAATGGTCTGTGTCTGTTATCAGCCTATCTCAAGAACAAATAGTAGCAGAAATTCCAATCTCGGTATTCTAAATGTGTATCCAATAGGGATGCTACACTAAGCTTTTCGTTGAGATGAAGCAAATGGTTCGTGTACAGGGACACTCAAAAGTATTCAAATACATTACGTCTATGGGGGAAATTGCAGGTAAGTAGAGTTTAACATCTATAGACTGCACTAAACAAAATGAATATATATTTTTTGTAATAGCGATAGTCAACTGGGAAAAAATTTTTGTATATGTAGGGGCCTCGCCTCCCCCCTCGAGGGGAGTAAATTTTCATAATGTGTGTCTTTCAAAAGAACTCGCCAATACCTTTAAAACGAATGGTTGAACTTTCAATCTGCGATAATTTAAAATTAAGTTATCCATTTTTTTTCCTTTTTAACAAAAAAAAAAAAAAAAAAAAATTCAACTTTTTTTGGTTATTTAGTGTTATACTACTCTTAGCATAACTTAAAAACGAATAATTTTAAAAAATCCAAATGTTGAATGTTAAAGTTAATATAAGTTTGTTGCTGGGGAAAGTTTGATCAAGATTGATAAGTTTCAATGAATGTTGCGTGTGAAAATTGTCTGTATAATTTTAAATAAACTTTTAATAACAGAATTAAATTCTACATAAATGTAGGTGCATTAATGAAACGGGGGGGGGGGGGGGGGGGGGGGTGAGGGGGGCTACCGCCCCCCTCACACAGAACTAATTATCCTATGAAACTCTTCCGAAGCCTAATTTGAATTCTTTTACTTAGGTTTACATATAACAGTACTCGTTATCTTACCTCTTAATCTCCAACCTGTATTTATAGTATTAAATTTCAGGGTAACAGAAAGTCGTGTGAGTAACATACCAGATTATTATTATTTTGGTGATATTGAAAAATACATACCTAATTGATTTAAGTCGGTTCTATTAAACATCCAAAAAACCTGATTTTTCTTTAATATCTGTGGAAGGTTTAACATTTCGAAGATCATAAATTTGTGAAAAAAAATGTAAACTGAGAAAATGCAATTAAAAAATTTCAAATATGTATTTAAAAAATAAAGTCTGCCTTAATATATGTGTTATTGAACACACCTAACGAAATTCACTTTATAAATATTAAATGAAAGTATAAGCATTTATATAAAACCTACAATTATGAGAAGTCCCCTTCACTCACCGCCGCCGGAAGCCGAAACTAATGTTATTCAATGGGAAATTTTTCTTTACAAATAACTTATTAAGTAATACATATTTTTAAATTCTGTTTTCACATTCTGAAAGTTCCCAGCTGGTTAAATGGACGCACCTTTTCTAAAATATTATTTTTTAAATTTTTTATATTTTATTTTGAAGCTGCAAAATACGAATTTTCAATATGTGAAATTTTTTCATTTTGCAATTTCGAAATAAAATATTAAAAATTGAAAAATTACATTTTTAAAAAAGGTCCGTCAATTGAACAGTTGGGAATTTTCTGAATGTGAAAACAGAATTTAAAAATATGTATTAGTTAAAAAGTTATTTTTAAAGAAAATTTCCCCATAGAATAACATTGGCTCGGGCTTCCGGCAACGGTAAGTGAAGAGGGCCGTTAATATCAGATGATTCTCATGCATAAAGAAATATAATAAACAAGTTTCAAACTATTTTTCAAAAAATAAAATAATCTGGAATATAAAGGGTTAAGTGTACATTTTTACTTTCTCTTACCCATAGGGTCGAGAAAGTATTGTTTTAGGATCAAATTTTCGAACGTGAGTTTTTGTTATATTTACATGTTCTGAGGTCCCCTGAATACGAAAATTATGTTTTTAGCGAATGGTCTGTGTGTGTTATCAGCCTATCTCAAGAACAAATAGTAGCAGAAATTCCAAACTCAGTATTCTAAATGTATATCATATAGGGATGCTTTTCGTTGAGATGAAGCAAATGGTTCGTGTACAGGGACACTCAAAAGTATTCAAATACATTACGTCTATGAGGGAAATTGCAGGTAAGTGGAGTTTAACATCTATAGACTGCACTAAGTTATTTGTAAAGAAAATTTCCCCATTGAATAACATTGGCTCGGGCTTCCGGCGACGGTGAGTGAAGAGGGCCGTTAAGAAAACATAAATTATCAATACTTGCGTTGTTTCTAAACTTGAGGAGTTCGAAAAAATGTAACTACCTTGTATCAGGCGAATTAGGTAGGCGCGAATGCAACAAGATGAAAGCGGTAACGGTGTTGGTTTACATCAAAATTTCTGCTTTGAATTTGCTAATATGTCATACCTGTTACCATCCATTTTTCTTTAAAAAGCTTGTGTACATATTTATTCAGTGTTTATTATTATTTTTTTTTAAGGAGATACTTATAAAATTTCTAAAGAGGCATTTTTAAATTTGAAATTCCGTTCCATATTTCTTTATATTGTATGCTAAATTTCAATGCATAAATTGAAAGGAAAAGGTCCGGTAACAGCCATGACCCCTTCCTTCTTATTTGACTAGAAAACGACTAAAAATAATAGAAAAGAAAAAAGTTTAAATTTCGTTTCATTTTCCAGACGGAGTCCAATTTTGAAAAATGATTGGCATGGCAGGTGTATTTCATTTTTAATCATTCATAGAATTTTTCTTTTTAATTAAAAATATTTAAAAATTGGTTTTTCAATTAAAAGCTCAAATAGTTCTGTTAAACAAATTAAGTATTGAAAATTTTCACATTTGATAAATAAAGTAGTTTTTAATAACTTTTTTATTAAATACTTAGAATATATATATATACATACATGTACACACACACGAAGTATTTTGAATACAGATTAAAAGCATCCATACACATTTATCAGCGCATATAACGATCAATAATCATCTTTAATACACAGGCAAAATTTAAACGATCTTATCAACTTATCTATGACCAGAGAGGGGACATACCCAAATAAAAATGAGAAGGGTTGACTTTCAAAGTCCGAATATATCATTTTTCTTCCAGACGACTTCTAACAAAAACAGTTAATCCCATCATAGATTAGGAGAAGGGAATTGGGCTGTCTGGGAGGGGAAAGAAGCGGAGGACAAGCTAACAGGTGTTCCATTCGGAAAACGCACGATAATCCCCTATTTCGGAAATCGCACGGTCGCAAGTAATACGACACCCATTTACAAATCGTTTTTAAATTGTTTTAATTTTTATTAAGAATTTGGGTAAAATTTGTTATGTTTCAAGAAATATTCTCTTTTTTTTAGGATCCAGGTGACCAAGTTTGCTGAAGTCCTGACTGAAGTCCGAGTGGACGTTTCTGTTCGCTATGATCCTTATTTTAAAATGGTCGTTGCGGCAGAAACAGTTCTCTCGGAATCGAGTGGAGGATCAAAAATCTGATGGCATGTTTCCGGACCACTCTTAGGAGTGAGTCAGACTGTCGCCAATCGCCCATAGTCTAGCACTGGTGTGAGATGAAAACCCACTCAACAATTCGAATCCAGTAGCTTTCGAGGATCTACCTGCTTCATGTTGTCAAGGTATATATTCTTATTTTTTTTATAAATTATTTTTCTTGATCAAAGTTCATCTAACTTTGACATTAAATACAAGCATCTTGACTGTCTTTTTTCTTTTTTTTTTTGTTTGTTTAAGTGGCGATCTAGTTTAAATTTTTATTTTTGAAGTTTACAATTACATTTCACATTATTTGCTTCTAAAATTTTTGTGACATGTCTAAAAATCATTTTTAAGCTTTGAAATAAATTTAACAATGATTAGCAATGTTTTGCTTCAAAGATGAAAAATGAATCCATTATACATTGATTAGTATTTATTTATTTAATTCCATCATCTAAAAATGATTACAAACTCCTGTTGATATACAAAACCGCGTGGAAGTTAGCCCCCTATGACGGAAACAACAAAAGCCACATATGCAGTTCGTTTGATCATCGTTAGATCACATTTGATCAAAATTTTTTTTTGTTTGATCAATTTTATTTAAAGAGATATAAGCAAAAAAATGCAGGGGGGGGGGGCTAACTTTCACATTTTCTTGGTTAAAAAATCGATTTTTGAGCCACTTCCTTGTTTGATCAAACGCGGAAAATGGTTGATCAAATCTGATCTAACGATTCTACGTCGGGTGAGACCTTTTTTTTTTCAAAATTTGGACATTTTTATTTTTTGTGAAAGTTAGCTCCCCCCCCCCCCTGCATTTTTTTGCTTATATCTCTTTAAATAAAATTGATCAAAAAAAAAAAAAAATGCTGATCTAACGATGATCAAACGAACTGTATATGTGGCTTTTGTTTCCGTCATGGGGGGGGCTAACTTCCACGCGGTGATATACCATGCGTTCGAAAATGATAGGTTCACCTGTAATTTCTAAATCTGGCAACAGCAAAATAAATACTAAGTATATTTTATAAAACTGTGTATAAAATAGCATTTCTAATACGCATGACACAAAATAAAATAAAAAAAATAATTATTCAATTAATATTTAACTCTATTTTAGATAAAACACCGTTTCATTTTCAAAATTGTTTTTATTTTTAAAACTAATTATGCAATTTTTTATAAGTGCCGTGTTAAATGATGTTTTGAAAGTTTTTGCTTTATAAATCGTTTTTTCAAATTGGAATTCTTATAAAAGCTCGTTATAGTGGCTAGAAGTGATATGGGTCATATAAGTCGTCTGCCATTATTAGAACAAGAACTTGCCTATAAATAATTTAGAAAGTCTGAAAGAGAAATTGCTAGACTACTAAAGAAATCGTGCAATGTTGTGAATTCATTTTTACTTTCTTCTATATTCAATAGAAGAAAGTATTGGATTCGTAAAAATTTTCGACCTCGGGTTTTTGAAGGATTTACACGTTTTGAGAGCTGCAGAACACGATTTGACCCTATTTAGAAAATGTCTGCCTGTCCGTCTGTCTGTCTGTCTGTGTGTGTGTGTGACAAACTTTTGTGGTAACTGTATCTACTGCACAGAACTTCATACAAATTGGTATGTAGTTGCACCTTGACATAAATGAGTGCCTATCCACTTTTGGTAAAAATTGTCTTACAGGTTGCGTTGCCATCCCGCTTTTTCTAAATTTTTAACAGGGTGGCATAGGACAAAATTTTGTATAAATGTGAATAAAGAGAATTATTTTTTAATAATCATTATGAAATTTACAAGAAATATTTATAAAAGAGATAGTCAACTGGGAATTTTTTTTTTTTTTTTTTTTTTTTTTGTATGTGTAAGAGCCTCTCCCCTAGGGAAGGAAGTCCCCCCTCGAGGGGAGTAAATTTTCATGATGGGTATCTTTCAAAAGAGCTCGCCAGTACCTTTAAAACGAATGGTTGAACCATAGATCTGCGATAATTTAAAATGAAGTTATCGATTTTTTTCATTAAAAAATATATATTATTGAGAATAAAATTGACTTTTTTTTTTTATATTTAGTGTTATACTACTTCTCTAATATGGAAATCATCTGCATTATCAAGGAAGATAATTTTTTTAAATAATTTTAATAAATTATTTTTACTGAGGGAATTTGCATAGGAAAATATAGAAGAAAGTCATATGGTGGCCACAACATACTAGTTGAGATTAGAAAGGGAATACGAAAAAAGAAATCTACCGGACGGCCATCAAAAGTGACAAAACGTATGCAAAGAAATTTTTTTTAAGCAGTTGTAAAGAGGGAATGTGAGTTAGTCTGCTTTAGCCTAGCAACATGACCCTCCGTTGTCAAAGGCTACAGAGCAGTAAATAATTAGGGGGCGTATATTAAAGTTGCGCCTAAATTAACATCTAAACACAAAGGGCGCATTCGTTAAGTCAAAACTCGTTCGTGGTGCTGTTAGTTTTTGAACTAGCCGTTCGTAAAGTCTGTCAGTGCATTTCGTGCTTTTCAAAACTATGTTCGTAAACTGTAACTAAATGCACTGGAGAAAAAGTCAGTTTACTTCGTGCAAACTGAAGCGGACACAAAAGATAACTTTGTTTTCTCTGAGAGATCGCGTATTTTTGTCAAAACATTGCGTCAATTTTTATTTTTAGTATGTGATAATTTAATTTGATTTGTCTTATTAACTCTTTTTTAGAAATATTTTGTAAATTTTATTTGAATTTTTTTTGTAATTAACAAAAATTTGAATTACTTTAAAATAATATTTTATTTTTAATTTTTGTAAATTATCATTTTGTTTCGTTTCAGGAAATAAAATTATTAAAGTATAATTAAGTTATTAAAAATATATTTCTTTTATATTAAAATTCAAATTAATTTATTAAAAAAATGCAAGATTAATTTGTCTTTACTTATTAAACTAAAATAAGAGTTTGAAACTGAGAAATTCTAAATAGCAGTTTAATGTCCATAAATGTACAAAAAATTTATATATATATATCTGTATAATATATTTTTTTAATATAAAAATAAAAATTTCCCTTCTTATACATATTTATATATAGATTTAAATTATATACTTTTTTATATTATTTTTTAAAGAGTACTTTTATTTTATTTATTAAGAAATATTCCCTCCAATTTAAATTTGTTGCATAAAGAAGGTGATATTTTTCAAAATTAGTTTTATAAATAGGGTTTTCATATCATAGGAATAGGTAGTAATAAGTGTTTAATTCTTTTAATTTTTTATTCAATGAAGTAAATTTTGAAAAATGCTATATTTTGTTTTTACTCAACAAATTTTAATGGCGAAGAAATGTTTTTTTAAATTAAACAAATAAAGTTAAGTAAAGTGCATTTTTTAAATGCTCTTAAACAATAAATTATTAATTGTTTGATTCACAAATTCATAAATAAAGAGGGCAATTTATTTTAGCTTAATATATAATATATATATATGTGGTATGTGTAAAATTCGGTGCATTAAATCTTTTGTTACTCTGGTTTTAAAAATTATTTACTATATATATATATATATATATATATATTAAACTGATAAATATAGAATTTTTTTAAACATTAGATTAAGGACATGAAAGTGGTTTTCTAAATTACTCAATTTCAAAAGTTTATTTTACGTTAATAAGTAATGATATGTCAGTCTTTTTTTTTTTTTTTTTAGGGGCACAGTGTACATAGTTTTAAAAAAGAAAAATATGCTTTTTGGTCTTATAAAAGTCATAGAATAGTCGAGACAAAATTGTTCTCAAAGATCACCAAAAGATTATTTCACTACAGTATTTTGAATATAAATTTTAATACATGCCCTCAGATAATTGTTTTTAAAATCTGCTAAATAAGCAATTTCTTTTCTTTTCTTTTTTTTTTTTTTTTTTTTTTTTTTTTTTAACCAATTTTTTTATGAAAGTAAAAAACAAATAAAAAAATAAATTTAATATAAGCGATATCGACAATCTCTAAATAACAAAACACGATGAAGAGATTGATTGTTTTTAAAGTTTAGACCAACACTAGATGCACTCAAAAGCGTTCGTAAACTCATAGAAAACTGATTACTCGTGTTTCCGTTCACGTTGCGAATTCTACTTTTGAGTGGTTATTGAATAATGGTTCTCGACTGGCCTGCTTGTAGCCCGGACCTCAACCCGATGGAAAACGCATGGGGTGAACTCGCTGAAGAAGTTGGAGATGGACAAATTTAGAATCCTCTGATAGACTTAAAAACAGCTCTTTCGTCCAAATGGGTCGAAATAAGCAAAAATTATATGCGAAAACTAATCAGAAGCATTTCGAAGAGAATTTATGAACTTATTCTGCATAAATGCGGGAAAATTTCTTACTAAAAAACCTTATAATAATATTTTTAGCTCTGTGAACCTACCTTTTTGAAACGGCGATTTCTGTAAATTTTAAGTTATTTTATATTATTATAAAATATTATGGGACAAAGTTTTATATCATTGTTTTTTTTTTTTTTTCGTCGTAAATATAAGTTTATTAAAACAAAATTAAGAATTTGTGCTTGTTATTTTTAGAGATTTCACACTTTTATAAGGTGAACCTATTATTTCCGAGCCTGTCAACTTTATTTTCTTTTAGTACATGTAACATTCTTTTCGCTTATTCATCAATATTCATTAGTGTGACTCAAGTCTTGAGTTAAATGTACCAATTATGTTGATAGAAAAATGTTACATCGCGCAATATTTTTCTTCATTTACTGTGTTACGTTTAATGTTACAAATACTTTGTCTATTTTGCCATTACACACTGGTAGTTGCGATTTCTCCCGAAATCTGAATTTTCATGCTTTATTTACAAAAAAAAAAACTATGCATAAAATACTTTTGATTTAGTTTTATGAAACACCTGATCTTTTCATATGCTAGAACTCAAAATTGCAACTTTAAATAACTCACTAGTGATTCCTAAAACTTATTTGCCAATTTTCGCTTAGTTTCTGAAGTCCGAAATAATGTACACTTTTATTGAGAAAACTAAAAGATCGTTAAGAATCCGTCGACTTTGAGGAAATATTAGTTTTCAGCCCTAATTTTTTCGTAGACAGACCCTGAATATGCACTTTTCGATAGTCAGTTGATGAAATTACAAAAATTTCGCGACCCATTGGCAAAAAAAACGCGATTTTCAACAGTCGATTTTTGAAATGCGTAATTATTCCGACGTTGTTTAACCCTTTCAGTCGCAGTGTTCCCGCTGATGGAACACCTAATTTTAATTCTCAAGTGCAAAAACTCATCCCGGAAATTTTTTAGCAAAAATTTACATTCATAACATAGCAGAAAAGGCCTTTTTTTTTTAACTTCAAAATTTCTTCTATTTTAATTATATTCGCAAATTCCGGTGGCAGTGATGACACTGCCACCGGATGAATGACTAAATGATCCGAATGACCTTGCGCCGCAAAGGGTTAAAATACTCCGGAATAATTTGAAATGTTGGGATCTATGCAACTTTTACGAGTTTTTATTGTCGATAATGTTTACTTATAAGGTGATTTATTGATTGAATTGAATAAGGTTTACTTACAGATGTTTCAAACCGAAAATTTCTCGAAAAGGAACAATGCTAATTTTTTATTTTTTAAATATTTATGATCAGCTATGTGTCTAAAAGCCATTTTAAAAATTAGTTTAGTAATTTTTAAAATAAATTAAGTAGTGAAGCAAGGGTTAATAATAATCGCAGCTAATTTTCTTTCACGGGCGATTGCCGAAATGGATAATTATTTCATTGTTAATATGTAAAATTTCTGCTTTTTCAAGGCAAACTCCCAAAAACGAGATAATTTCGCCGTAAATAAACAAAATTCATCTATTTTAGGGAACCATCCCCAAAATGCGCCCAGTTTTTTGCAGCCGATTTCCAAAATGCAAAACCGTGTGCGGCTGGCTGCTGTTTTATTTAACAAAATACAATGCACAGTTTATAACTAATATACTTTGTCTATTAATGGATAAAAAAGGTGATGAGTTGCTAAATATTTTTAAGTTGCTATTTTATTTGTTGTGTCGCCTCCTGGAAATTGGATTATTATTATTATTATTATATTTTTTTTTTTTTTTTAATCTATAGATGAATTTCGGCATTCATTGAATGCAAATTTTAGCTTGCAGAATATCGCAATTTTTAATTTAATGATTAGAACAAAAATTTACAGTGTACACCTGGGGGGGGGGACTTATAAAATGTTATTACAGTAAGACCCCGCTTAACGCGGGGGATACGTTCCACCAAAGTAGAGCGTAATGTGAAACAGCGCGCGCACAATTTCAGGGAATCCCCGTACTGCTGCCAGCAATTTTGGGGAATCCTCAGGGGAAATAAAAGAGCGCTAAACCGAAACAGCGCTGAATGAAACAGCGTTAAGCGGGGTCTTACTGTATTTTGAAGCCGGTCTAGAAAAGGATTCCCTCCCAAAAAAACTCTTTTCTAGCTTGTAAAACTTATTCAATATTTGCCATTATGGAGTACTATCTGGAGTGCATATATCCTTTTTTTTTTTTTTTTTTTTTTTTTTAACTCAAATGTATTATTCATGCTTGCAAGATTCATTCATCTTGAGCACATGAAGCACTTTTTTTTTAAAATCCTAATCAACTTTTTAATTTTCTTTTTTCTCATTTGGAGTTCAGTTGCATAAATCGTTTGGAAATATGTCTAAGATACTTACTTACCTTAGACAGATTATTTTAAGTGGCCTACTGCATTTTTAGATTCTTGTTCATCATTTCTTCTTCATCGGTTATTGCTTTCAATCAAAAAGCTACTACAGTCAGCAACAAAATTATTCGAGCGCTCCTAATTATGCGGTTTCCATATTAGAGAAGTAGTATAAGACTAAATACCCCCCAAAAAACTTCATTTTATTCTCAATATTATTTTATTTATTTATTTATTTATTTTTTTTTTTTTTTTGTTAAAAACGAAAAAAATAGATAACTTTATTTTAAATTATCGCAAATCGATGGTTCAACCATTCGTTTTAAAGGTATTGTCTAGCTCTTTCGAAAGATACCCATCATGAAAATTTACTCCCCTCGAGGGGGGGGGGACTTCCCCCCCCCCCCCAGGGGGGAGGCGAGGCTCCTGCATACACAAAATGTTTTTACCAGTTGACTAATTCTATTACAAAAAATATATATTCGTTTCGTTTGGTTTAGTGCAGTCTATAGATGTTAAACTCCACTTACCTGCAATTTCCCTCATAGACGTAATGTATTTGAATACTTTTGAGTGTCCCTGTACACGAACCATTTGCTTCATCTCGACGAAAAGCTTACTGTAGCATCCCTATAGGATACACATTTAGAATACCGAGTTCGGAATTTCTGCTACAATTTTTTTCTTGAGATATGCTGGTAACACACACAGATCATTCGCTAAAAACATAATTTTCGTATTCAGGGGACCTCTGAACATGTAAATATAACAAACTCACGTTCGAAAATTTGACCCTAAAACAATACTTTCTCGACCCTATGGGTAAGAGAAAGTAAAAATGTACGCTTAACACTTTATATTCCAGATTATTTTATTTTTTAAAAAATAGTTTGAAACTTTTTTATTATATTTCTTTATGCATGAGAATCATCTGATATTAACGGCCCTCTTCACTTACCGTCGTGGGAAGCCTGAGCCAGTGTTATTCTATGGGAAATTTTCTTTATATATAACTTATTAACTAATACATATTTTTAAATTCTGTTTTCACATTCAGAAAATTCCCAACTGTTCAATGGATGCACCCTTTTCAAAAGTTTTTTTTTTTTTTTTTTTTTTTTTTAATTGCAAAATGAAAAATTTCACATATTGAAAATTCGTATTTTGCAGCTACAAAATAAAGTATAACAAATTTAAAAAATATATTTTTGAAAAAGGTCCGTCCATTGAACAGTTGGGAATTTTTGAAATGTGAAAACAGAATTCAAAAATATGTATAAGGAGTTATAAGTAAAGAAAATTCCCCATAGTATAACATTAGCTTCGGCTTCCGGCGACGGTGAGGGAAGCGGGCCCTTAACACTTTCGCGATCGCATGATTTTGAATTTTTGGCAGTAAGGTCCGCCTATGGGCGTTATTCTCCTATTTTACAATATTTCAGAAGAAAATTTTCTATATTCACATTTATATTAGAAATGGATATACATTATAATTATATTGTTTCCTAAATCAAAGTATTTGTATCCATAGTATATTTCATTGTGAAAATGTGAATATTGGTTATATATCTTATACTATTAAGTGAGCAATATTTGTATGTATATTTCACTGTTCTCGAAAACGGTAGCTCGGACAGTCACGAGATTTAACACAAAGGTGCCCCCCGAAGGATCATTGTGCACATCGAAGTCAGAATTTCGAATTTCTGTTTAGTTTTCTTTTAATTAATAAAAATGTGAAAATAATAAGCTAATAATAGCAAAAAATTAGCCATTTAAATTTAATCCGTAATTTAATTGTTGCCAAAAATAATAATAATAATAATAATAATAATAATACGAGTTTATTTTTTTTTCCAACAGGAAAATAAATACATTTATCTAAACATGAACAATACTAACACACTACTGATCACAGAGCTTCCAAATTTGGCATATAGGTACCTGGGACCCTACAGGTGTGCACCTCATCGAGATTTTTTCGAATTTCGAATTGAATTTTTTAAATTAATGTTTTTTCGATTTTAAACATTGGCTTTTATGTTTCATTTTTCATGAATTTATTCTTCGATTGTAATCGTCTGCGTATCTTAGCAACGGCTATATTATGCAATTTATTTTTTATTTAATACATTTATTTGAGGGCGAATCTTTTTTCTCTTTTTAATTTATTATATTTATTAATAATAAAATGGTAATGCAGTGGAAAAAATTAAATATATTAAATTTAAAATTTAAAAACGTATTTATAACAGTTATGTTTATGTATAATTTTTGTAGTATAACAACAATTATTTTTCATTTGTTAATTTAATTTATTTAAAAGTTTTTTTTTTTTTTTTTTTTTATAATTTATAGTATTTGTCAGGAAATAATGGTAGTATATAGTAGAAAGGATTAAACTGATTGGAATTTATTTGTTTTTTATGTATTTAATTCCTTCTAAAAGAAAATCTACTTTTTATTTTATTTCATTACATTGGTCGGAATCAAATTGTAATACAGTGTAAATAGCATCAGCAATAAAATACTTGGTTCAAAAACTAAAATATTTAATAGACGCTGAGATACAGTTATCTTTAAAATCGTAGTTCTTAAATAATGGCAGACCCACCTATCGTCAATAAATACCCATATTGAAATACATAGGAAAGAGATTTCTGCAGGCAGTGGGAACCTGCTCCCGATACAGTGCGGGCATCGGGATCAGGTTCCCACTGCCTGCAGAGCTTCCGTAGTCAGCGAGTACCCGATGCGAGGTCTAGAGCGATTCCAATGTAATTATTTTAGTTTTTATTTATAATGTGATGTGAAAAATAAATAATGATCCAATTCTTTTGGAGATTCATTTAAATATAGTGGCCAGCGAAGCGGGCGTAGCCTGCTAGTTTAAGAAATAAATAGCATATACGAATTGTGACAGAAACGCCCACTGGTGGAGTTACAGATTTTCAAATGACGTGAATTTACGTCAGCGGTCGCGAAAGCGTTAAATTTAGCCTAAACTATAGCTTAATATAAAGGGAAAGCGTAAACTTTAGGGACTAAAGCTTAAACTATAGTCCCAATGAAATCCTGTTGTAAATTTAGGTTATATTGAGGAATTTTGTTTTATGGGACTTAAGTCCCGTTGGGATACAAAGGGTTAATACTGTTTTGTTTAATAAATCTTTGTCGAAACATGTTCTTAGTCTAAGAAGAAGGATTTATTTTGCAAAACAGTGTTGTGTACTTTACATATATATATAGGAGTTATTGCTGCTATTAGTAATTCCTGTATACTAAAAAAAATAAAAAAAAGTATACTGAAGTACATCGAAATCATGCGCAAAAGTAATAAATTAATAAAATTAAACAATTTATAATCCTAAATGAATCCTTTATCAAAAACATCTTCATTGATAGCTGCCGAAATGTATCGTGCACCCTTCAGTATCTTAAGTAAATAAGAAAATGCAGACGTTAATTAAAATTTTATAAAAATAATGTTGATATTGTATTATATTTTTGTCTTAAAAATATATACGCCTTAAATGGATGGACTCCTATAAATGGGTTTAATTTTTATAGTTTTCATAATCATTTCCTAAAATTTCTAAAACTTTTTATTTATTTATTTATTTCGTTAGAAGAGATTCAATTGCTGTTTTCAAACACGTGGATCCTTATTTAACTTATAGCATCTCGTAAAGGGACCCCAAAATTAGGGACTTTTCTGTACAAAAGTAGATCGCCCCAAAATTGCAGGTAAAGTGATGGAAGTCATCATTTTTAAATTTACAAAGGAGGCTATTTCATTTAGAGACATGGATTTTTTTTTTTTTTTTCCCTTACACAAAAGGTATTATTTTTCTAAATCATAGGGTAGGAGGAACACTATAAAAGTTAAATTTCGAATTTAATAATTTGGGTTGTCTGAGTGAGTAATGCTGACCGGTTGTCGGCCTGGATAGCTCAATTGGTAGAGCCTTGACCTTGTAAGTCAAAGATCCGGGGTTCGACTCCCGGTTCAGGCATTATTTTCACTCAGTCGGAAAAATAAAATTTCATTAAATATGATTTTCTTCCAATCAGTTGATTGTGATTTTAATAAAAATTGTATAGACAGTCTTTAGTACAAAAAAAAAAAAAAAAAAAAAAAAAAAATGCAATCTTTGAAATCTGTTCTTGCTTTAAACCGATTTGTATTTGAAAGTATGTTTCTATAACTATTAGCACGACTGTAACATCTATTTTGAATCATCCTATATATTTGTATTACTGTAAAAATTAAAACACATTTCCTGTTTAGTTTAAGGGTTACATACAAACGGAACGTTTGCAACTTCGATGCCGTAAATTCTGCAAGTTTTTTGCAAATATAGTCGGCAGCAAAAGTATCTGAGCACTAGCAAATATTCCTATATAAAAAAAAGTACACTGAATGCAGTTTTGTTAAATAAATCATTGTCGAATCCTGTTCTTAGTCATTCTAAGAACACGATTCGACGAGGATTTATTTAACAAAACTGTGTTAAGTGTGCTTTTTTTATATAGGAATTGTTGCTAGTGCTCGGATAATTTTATTGCCGACTGTAATCATACATTTTGGAACGCTTGCAAACGGATGTGTTTCATTTGTAAGTACCCCTTAGTTCGCCAGAGCACTGGTGACTTCAGACTCTTCCTACAGTCGGTAACAGAAGTGTCCGAACACTAGCAAAAATTCCTATGTAAAAAAACTATACTTCATATGATTTTGTTAAATAAATCCTTGTCGAATCCTGTTCCTAGTCAGTCTAAGAACAGGATTTGACAAGGATTTATTTAACAAAACCGTATGAAGTGTAGTTTTCTTACATATGAATTTTTGCTAGTGTTCGGACACTTTTGTTGCCGACTGTACTTTAAGACAGGGTTCCTAGCAAAGCGAATATACAAGATAAGCGACGCAATGTATTACTAAAAAAAATGTCCGCCTACAGAAACATAAAGTACCTGAATCGTTTGGGAGGCAAAAAACAATCAGCCCCAAAGGATTACGAGTAAACTAAAATTTTTATCCAAATGCAACATTTACATTGCGAAATAGGTTAGTGAAGCTTAAAATGCAAAATTATATGCAGCAGTTTTCTAATAAGTGATTTTTTTTTTCTAGGATATTTTTAGTTGTGAAATGGCACTTTCCACTTATTTAAATGGCCGACTGTTAGGTGGGCACATTCGCCATAGACGTTGCTCTGCTTACTCTATCCCTTTCCGACCCAAGCCGTACGATCGTACGAGTCAAACATCCACTTACATTTTTGCATCTGGAACAGTCGTATGTAATAAAATCAAGAAATGGACAATCGAGCTAATTAGCAGAAAGGGTAAAGTACAATTTTCAATCAACAAATCTGTACTGATAAGTATAAAGGATTTAAGTCCAAAAATGTCGGTTTTGAGTTAAGTACATAATCAGACCCAGAAAAAAATCCTCAATCGATTGGTATACAGGATTTCAATCCATGTCATTGAGTCTTTGAGAAAATCCATTGCTAAAAAAAGATTCAAGTCAGAAATTTAGCATTAATCTTTGTATAAAATATTCAATTAAATTTTTTCCCTTTACTAAATGAAGGTTGACAATCACTGAACGGTATAAAGGGTATAAAACAACCTAATCCCTTTTTCCTAATCGATTCTTCTGATTAGTTTTTAATTAGTTTAACTTTATTTTTCGTCTCCTGAAAAAATCAAGACTATGGACTTAAATCCTTTATACTTATTAGTACAGAAATGTTGGTTATAGTCCATATTTTTCTTTCAGTTTGCAAAAACAGAAGAATGTAATGTTTTAAGGTAAAAATGTTTCGGGTAGGAAAGGGTTATACATAATGCTTTTAGTCTAATGAGCGAGAGTTCTCAAAAGATGACCTAAGAAGCAGAACGAAAATCTAATCAAAGTGTCGATTGCATGAATCTAGAATCTGTGTAGTGAGATGAATCATTTTATACTTCACCGATAAAATTTGTGTATCGGGAACATTATTTGGAGAAGGGCTTGATACATAAATAAGATAAAATTCTCCTAAGTGACCGCTATCGAAGCCATGCATAACAAAAACGTCGTCTGCACCAGAGGGTGTGGGCATGCGCGTGGACTTAGAATAATAAATGACGCGCAGGACTGCAGAGCGCATGCGCAGGAATCGGGAGAGATAGGCAAACAGCTGCTTATGACAGAAAGATAGTAGAGGTGGTGTATTAAGTTTCTCCACCATTAAATGAAAATATATAGATTTGTTATACTAATTGAACTGAATATTAACTCCTTTATATTTTACGTATACCGACCTCAATGAAGTCAACCAATACGTAATATATAAAGGAGTTAATATTCAGTTCAATTAATATAACAAATCTATATAATTTCATTTAATGGTGGAGAAACTTAATACACTACCCTCTACTATCTTTCTGTCATAAGCAGCTATTAGTGTTTGCCTGTCTCTCCCGATTCCTGCGCATGCGCTCTGCAATCCTGCGCGTCATTTATTATTGTAAGTCCACGCGCATGCTCACACCCTCTGGTGCAGACGACGTTTTTGTTATGCATGGCTTCGTCAGCATTCAGATCAAACTGCTGTTAGAGTAAAATTCAGTCTTAATTCTCTCCCTATCCTCAATTTAAACACCATCCTCTGATGTGAAAACATCTCATCACAGATGACGTCATTATTTGCATCTTCCAATCGAAGGAGATGTAGATCAGGCGATCACAGACAATGAGCATCGTGATGGTTAGAAGTTTCACAGGCACGAATAACATCACTAGCAAGTCCATCGTCAGAACAGGAAAATAAAAATGAATTCCTGTTACTGACAATGTACCAGCAGTCTTTTCAATGTACCTAAAAAAAAAAAATTCCAATTACGCTTTTGAAATGTATATATATATATGAAGTCAGAATAAGATATTTAGAAAATAAATCATTTATTTAAAATACAAAAACATAAATATGCATTTTTCTATAGAATAGAAGATTCTGTTAGTCATAAGTAATGTTTTGTCTTAATTCTCACCTATCCTGAATTCACATCCTCTGGTGCATACAGTGACTTCATCTGTGTTAGACTTTTCACACCTTTTGAATCGAAAGAAATGAAAATCAGGTAATCACAGATAAGGAGCAACATCAAGCTTCGAAGTTCCATACACAATCACTAGCAAGTACATCATCAGAACAGTGAAATCAAAATAAATCACTATTACTGATAATGAACCAGCTGTTTTTTCCAATAGACCTGAAAAATATTAATATATATAAATCACACTTATTCACATGGTATTTGTTTAACACATGCTAGCCTTGTCTGATTTCACAGACCTGAACCTTACCCTTCCCGAGCTTCAGTACCATCAGACTACTTTTCCTGCTTTTCTGACAGGTATCTGTTGATTTTTCTTATTTTTTCCCTTGTGATTCTGCTGCACACGTGCTTTTCTATAATTTTTACTCCGATCTTACCGCCCCCCGTGCCATGGAAGGCATAGACCTTATATAATAGACCACGCATCCCTCCTCATCTGTCTGCGACATGAAGTAGCTTCCCCAGCGAAATTATCACGTGATGTAGACCAGGAGAGAGAGACGAGAATGAATATTATGTGATTTTTCCATAAGAAAGAAAGTAGTTTTGAGTTTTTTAATTTCTGTATTGTACACACACTTTTTATTTAAGCCCTTAGATTTACGCATCGTTGGAAAGCCAAAATGTCAGATTAATTATACAAAAAATTCTTTTGTGAGAAACCATTCTGAAGGGGAGAATTTTTGTTTGAATTCTTACAAAAAAGTGCTTTTTTATGGAAGAATCGCCCTCAACTCTGTCATGTGACATACGGTGCTGACCGCAAAGGATGAAGGTTTCAGATTACACCCTCATGTTGAAGACATTCACTATAATGGGAAGTCCTACTGGTGGCGTAGTCTATATATATAAGGTCTATGATGGAAGGAAACGAAGGGAGAGAAGTAAAAAAAAAAATGCAAGAAAAAGCATGGAAAATAAAGCGCGCAATCACGAGTACGAGAAAAACAACAAAAAATCAATAGGTACCAGCCAAATTATGCAAAAAGAAAAATCAGGGGAAATGACACAAGCGAGGGAAGAGTAGGGCTCGAAGGAAGAGAGGGGGCTTATTTCTCGTCTGTTTTGTAACATTCATATAAAATGCATATTTCATAGAAAATTAAGCCTAAATAAGATATCTAAAAACATCATTTATTAAAAATCAAACACATTTAAACATGTTTATTATTATTATTACGGTAAAAGGATTCTATAAATTTGCATATCAGATAATTAAAAGAAAATCAAATATTCAATATCAATGAACATTTTATGAAGTGTTAGACTGATTAACACGTTGAATGCCATGTCTGACATCGGTGGCTGACACTGAACTTTCCGTTTAGGCCGCGTCAGCCACCGGCGGCTGACAGTGTAAAATATTATATAAAGCTGCGTCAATCACCGGTGGCTGACATTGTAAAATATTATATAAAACTAAAAAAAAAAAAAATACACGGTAAAAATAAAATGCTTCTGAGCAACGCGCGTGGCCTGACGACACTCAACGTGTTCAGATTAAAAAAAAAAAAAAAAAATCTTGAATGATTTCACTTAACTTTCCGAACATTACTTTATCTACACAACCGTTAATTACTTAAAGTAAGAGAAATCGTTAAATAAACAAAACAGATAATTATAATAGGGTGAGAAATATTAAACAATCTCGCTTCTTTATAGGTTTTAGAGTATCATAAAGCAAGTTTAAAATGAACATTTACATTTGTGCTGCGGGTGGACATTCCACAACATTTATGTTGTGGAGGGAGAAAGATTCGGAAACAAAACGCTTCCACAGTGTTTGATCACTGATGGTCAAAGGAAAAAAAAGGGGAGAGGGAATTAAATAATTACATGAGTGAGAAATATCGAATAATTCTGTTCTTTCATAGGTTATAGAATCTCATAAAGCACGTTTAAAACGAATATTGACATCTATATTGTGGATGGAGAAAGATTGGGAAAAAAAAAAAATCCCAATAATGATCAATGTTCCACGGAAACCTTTAAGATTCTCAAAGAACTACATCCACGATTTTTTTTAAAAGCGGAAGAAATTAATAAAAAATAGGAAGCCGGAAGTTTAACTTAAATAATTACAAGATAAAAAAGAACTTTTATACACCCTGTTTCTAAATTTCTGTTGAATCATATAAACGCTACTGAAGGCAGCGAGAACCCGGAGAAATTGGATAAAAGTATTAAAAAAATTCCTTGCTATCGTGTTTTAAGCTATTATGAAAGTTTCAAATGGCTATCTAGCCGGGAGGTTAGTTAAAAGTTGATGGCAAGCTTTGTACTGGTAACGCTGCCGAAGGCAGCAGGGTCCCGAAGCAATTGGTTAAAAATATTTTTGAAATGCATTTTCCAAGTATTCTGAACTATTCTGAAAGTTTCAAATGTCTAGCTACTGGGGAAGTTAGTTAAATAAATTTTCTGTTGAATCATATAAACGCTTCCGAATATAATAGGGACCTGAAACAGTTGACTAAAAGTATAAAAAAAAAATGTATTGTCACCGTGTTCTGAGCTATCCTGAAAGTTTCAAATATCTAGCTAGTCGGGAATTTCGTGAAAAATCGGAAGTTTTCCACCCAAAACGGAAAAATTGACACCTGAGCAATCGAGCACTCCAAATCAAGTAAACAGTCTACATCACAGAACAAGAATTTTACTAATTCAGAACAATGATCAAATGCTTAAACTTCTTAGAGGCGAGGCGAGCGCTCAGCTCGCAGTCCGAACAGAAACTGAACTCATCCAGTCTTGCTAGTGATTTATAGAATTTTGGGGTATTTCTGCTCTAGAAACCAATGGATTATACCAGAAAATTTCACAACTTAGCTTCTATAGTAATTAGAGTTTCAGTAGTATATAGGCGCGTGGAGGGGGGGGGGGGGTATAGAACACTTCCATTTCTATATATTTCTTCAAAAAAAAGACCTACCTTTGAATGTTTTAGGTTCAAAAAACATAAAAAATGTTAAAATAAGGCCCTCTTTGAAACAATTATTTAGTTCCCCATCATACTATAGGTATGGGGAACTTAGGCAATCGTGAAAAATTTCGACCTTGGTTTTTTGACTTTTTTACACGTTTCCAGGTGTGAGGAATCTGAAAATGACAAAATTTGTATGGTGTCCGTCTGTAGGGTGTCTGTTAGTGTGTTAGTTTGTTAGTCTGTTTACACGATATCTCACGAACGAATGATCGCAGAGAGGTCAGACCAGTTTTAAAATATTACTTTCGATACTGGCAAAAATCCTATTCATTTGCAACATTCGAATTAAAAAAGTTTGTAAGTTATTAGAAATTTACGATTTTCTTAACATGGGAGAATAGGACAAAATTTCACTTAAACGTGCATTAAATGGAAACTTTTTACTGTGTAAATGTCAGACCAGTTTTAAAATATCGGTTTTGATGCCTGAATGAACATCCGTAGCTATAAACATGCTAATTTGAAAGTTTCGCAAGTTATTGGAAATTTACGAATTTCTTAACATGGCAGAATAGGGCAAAATTTCACACAAACGTCAATCTTGAGGGATATTTCCATCGTAAAGGTGTCAGACCACCTTTGAAATATTATTTAGGATACTGACATGAATACCATAGAGTATGAATTTTCTAATTTAAGACATTCGTAAGTTATTTGGAATTTACGATCCTCTTAAAATGGCAGAAGAATACAAAATTGAGCATAAACGGCCAGTTTCAAAATCATTAATATATCAGACAACTTCAAAATAACATTTATGATACTTGTATGAACATGACTGATTACAAATATTGTAATAGGAAAATTTCGTAAGATATTCGTTATTTAAGATTCTATCAACATAACAAAATTGAAAAATTTCCATATATTTATGCATTTTGAGGATTGTTGCATTGGTAATAGTAGCATGAAAACTGAACTATGAAATTTACCCTAATAATATAAATGAATAGATTAGAATAAGATAAATATATCGAAGTGAACGGTGGATAGCCTATTAGACGGGGATTTCATTCTGTCACTGTATCAAGCGTTTTTTCAAATTCATTTCTTTAACATGATAACTATGTTAAGAGAATGTCCTGTTCTAGAAATTTATGAATATATATATGATGGGGAACTGAGCAGAGTCCACCTATGGCAACTATGGCACAAAAACACAATACAAAACTCTCAATAATTCAATAAAATTACAATGAAATAACTATCCAAAAACCGCTACCACTTAACTGTATTTGACTTGACCATAGCAACGCCAGGCTTACCAGTGCTTGACCATAGTAAGGTCACAAGTGCATTTTCACGTTTCTGTTATTTTTTCTTTAAAAGAAAGATATTTAAATAAAAATTATAATTTTGATTAAACTTGGGTAGGGAGGGGGGTGTAGCCCAATAGTCCCCTCCGGGATTCACCATTGCTGGGATTGTATATCTTTAAGACTTCTATTTGTTGAATGATTATGAGCTTGAATTCTAAAAAGTTGAAACATTTACAGAGCAATAAATCTAGCCAAAAATTTTAAGTAGATTGAATAAAACCCTTTTGTAGTTGAAAATTAAATTTCTTGAAAACAGAATAGCGACTTAAATAATGCAATGTGTGAGAATAAAGCCATTGGTTAAGTATTAATCCATATGTAAAATTTCTTTACATTTGTAACATTAACGTAAAGGAATCTACCTTTGCCTTTAAGCTTGCCGAAAAGGGATTTTTTTTCTTCCAAACCGTTCATGATACAAACCAAAACTTTATATATTTTGAAAGTGTATAAAACACAGAATCTTTTTATAGTATCATGTACTCATGATGTTAATAAGGTTGAAAAAAAAATTGGGGGGGCCCACTTGCCCCGCGTTTGGGGTAAGTGGGCCACCACAATGGCGGGGTAAGTGGGCCACCCACCCCAACTCTTTAATATAGTTAAAAAATAGTCGTATGCACTGATTTATAGGGTTTACCTCTGGATGACTCCACCAGTAGTGATTCAAGTTCCGAAGATGAACTATCAGTTATCACCCACTACCACAGAACTTAAAAATGGGAAGTATGCCCTTGTCCAGTTTAAAGGCAAAACAAAAAAGAAATATTATGTTGGCTTGGTATTAAATGACAGTCCAAACGATGAAGATACAGTTGTCATGTAATACATGCACAAACACACAACTATGCGTAATAACTTTTTTCCCCTGAAGCTAATGATACTCATGGTGTTTTCCTAACAAGATGTTGTGCTGAAACTAAATGGACCAACACTTTCCAAGAGACTTTCAAAATACATGTTTACCAAAGATTTACCAAGATATAATGTTCACTAGCATCTAACACTGCCATAGGCTAGTTTAAACTTTGTAGGCCTAACTTTTAGGTTACACTACATGCAAAAGTAAAAAGTTCAAAAATTGACATTTTTTTTTCTTTTAGCAGGCTTGTGTGCCAGAAAAAGTTGCTATGGATGAACTAATAGAGGTACTTCATTGATTTTTTTTTCAAAGATTCAGAAAATCATGTAGATTGTCCCACTTGCCCCACCAAATCTCTACCAGTTATGTGTAAAAATATATTCAGGGGGGGGGGGGGGCACTTATCCTACCTTGCGGGGCAAGTGGGCCACCCCGATGACCACCCAAAATAATTTTCTTTTTTAATTCATCATTTGCCAATTTGGTTAGAAGTTGCCATGGGTACAGTAACAACATATGAGAGAATGAACCACAAAAAAAATTAAGTTGTTAGGCCTATTACATCCGGTACTGTGTTGAGCTAAAGTCAAATTATGCCGAAAAGGGGTCCCACTTACCCCACCTTACCCTATAATAATAATGAGTACCTGTTAAACCAAAAATCTTTTCCATTTATTTACGAAGAAATTTAAGCCCCGCTGCTTGGAAAATATTTCATGTATTCTTTCACGAATCTTATCTGCAAAAACAGGTTTATTGACAATATTTAGAAAACCTCTCCCTTGAATTTTTTTACTCTTTCAATATAATCTATGCTTGTTCATTTATTTGTGATGAAAACTTAGTGGAAGATATAACAGATGATAGATTTTTTTCACATAATTTTCGGATTTTCCTTCATAAACAGGAATAAAATTATACTCTGCAGCCTCTTTATTTAATCAATCAACTCACCGTTTTGATTAGTAATTTTCATTTTAATTCTATAAACAGAATCAGTTCTTACCGGAAAATTTATTAAGTTATTGAATTCTTTTAAAATCAGGCTATCTGGAGGATGTTTATTAGTAAACGAATAAATTACTTCTGAGTTAAACTGTTTAATTAAAGATCCTTCAGCTACATCACAGTGAATATAAATATCATTTCCATTAGATATATTAGCTACATATGATACCATCTATCTCCATATCAGATGTACTCCCCATATATTTTATTTTCGAAACCTATAAGTTTTTTAAAATCAGTTTGTCTCAAATCAACTTTCCAACCTTTTGTTAGTTTAGTAGCTTCGTCTTGACAATACCAAATTATAGTCGAGGCTCTTTATCATTATCAAACGGAATAAAACTGAATACTTTTATTAGATATTCATTTAATCCTATCCTCTGACTGTATAATATCCGTCTGGTAAAGTTACAGGTAAATGGTGTCTTTCACTAAATATAGTAATTTTATTATTATTGTACTTTTATTTTCTTCTATATTCAATAGAAGAAAGTATTGGATTCGTAAAAATTTTCGACCTCGGGTTTTTGATGGATTTACACGTTTTGAGAGCTGTAGAACATGATTTAAGCCTTTTTAGAAAATGTCTGTGTGTGTGAGAGACAAAATTTTGTGGCAACTGTATCTCAGAACTACGGCGCAGAATTTCATACAAAATGGTTTGTAGTTACACCTTGACATAAATGAGTGCCTATCAGCTTTTGGTAAAAATTGTCCAACAGCTTGCGTTGCCATCCCGCTTTTTCTAAATTTTTAACAGGGTGGTATAGGACAAAATTTTGTTTAAATGCGCGAATAATATTTGTATAAAGAGAATTATTTTTTAAGAATTATTATGAAATTTAAAAGAATTATTTATAATAGAGACAGTCAACTGGGGGAAAAAATTGTATATGTAGGAGCCTCGCCTCCCCCCTTCGGGGAGGGGGGGGGTAGTCCTCCCTCGAGGGGAGTAAATTTTCATAATGAGTATCTTTCAAAAGAGCTCGCCAACACCTTTAAAACGAATGTTTGAACCATCGATCTACGATAATTTAAAATAAAGTTATCATTTTTTTTTCCAATTTTAACCAAAAATAAACTTTTTTAAATGTAATATTGAAAATAAAATTGACTTATATATATATATATATATATTTAGTGTTATAGTACTTCTCTAATATGGAAATCGTCTGCATTATCATGGATGATATTTTTTTTGAAATAATTATTTTTAATAAATTATTTTTACTGAGTGAATTTGTAGAAGAAAATATAGAAGAAAGTCATGTGGTGGCCACAACATACTAGTTTACTTGTATTATGCCATGAAACTTCTATAGAACATTATTGTAAAGCTAAAATTTTTTTTAACTTCAGTGGTTTAGAATTATTCACTATAAAATCTTCTGATTTTTTATGACCTGCTGATTTTAACTTTAACATTTATTAAGCACTAAATTTTCATTATAATCACCAGACTCTTGATTAAATGAATCTAGGACACTTATAGGAGATTTTCCTTTATTTCTTTCGGTTATATATTTCATACAAAATAAGCCGCATTTCACAGAAGCAGGTTTCTGTAAAAAGTTTGAATTATAAGCTATTTCTTTATTAGATGTTAAAAGAAATTTCTTAATATTTTCAGGACAGTATGTTTTTTTTAAATCAATATTCTTATGTTTATCCTCACCAAATGGATCAAAGTATTCAACAAATTTATATTTAGGATCATTATAATAGCAAACCCAATGAGTACCAGGACCTGTTGAAATATCTAAATTAATGATTCCATTTTCGAATTTTTTTTTTTTTTTTTTTTTTTTTTTTTAAATCTTTTTAAGCAATAAATCTAAAGTAAATACACCTCGAAATCCTTTTTCAATTTTTATATTTTTGTCAATCATTTCGTCGGTAATTCTCAATTCTGATATACTCCCTTTTCCATGAGATTTTTTTTTTTTTTTTTAACAACCTGATCCACAAATCTTAATATTTTCTTTGTGCCCCACCCAGCAGCTCCACTGGCAGCACCTAGCTCAATTCAGGGCCTGACTAACAAATTTTTGGGCCCAGGGCATTTGCAATTTTTCGTGCCCCCTTTGAAGATTCAAACCCCCATCTGTTTCTCTTTTTAGCTTTAATAAAATTACTCCACTCAGCCAAATAAGACTTTATTATTTTCTTCTATATTCAATAGAAGAAAGTATTGGATTCGTAAAAATTTTCGACCTGGGGTTTTTGATGGATTTACACGTTTTGAGAGCTGTAGAACACGAGTTGACCATTTTTAGAAAATGTCTGTCTGTCTCTCTGTGTGTGCGTGACAAAATTTTGTGGCAACTGTATCTCAGGAACTACTGCATATAATTTCATACAAATTGGTAGGTAGTTGCACCTCGACATAAATGAGTGCCTATCAACTTTTGGTAAAAATTGTCTTACAGGTTGCGTTGCCATCCCGCTTTTTCTAAATTTTTAACAGGGTGGTATAGGACAAAATTTTGTATAAATGTGCATAAAGAGAATTATTTTTTAGTAATCATTATGAAATTTACAAGAATTATTTATAATAGTGATAGTCAACTGGGAAAATTTTTTTGTATGTGTAGGAGCCTCTCCTCCCCCCTCGAGGGGAGTAAATTTTCATGATGGGTGTCTTTCAAAAGAGCTCGCCAATACCTTTAAAACGAATGGTTGAACCATCGATCTGCGATAATTTAAAATAAAGTTATCGATTTTTTATTGACAATAAAATTGACTTTTTTTGGATATTTAGCGTTATACTACTTCTCTAATATGGAAGATAATTTTTTAAAACAATAACTTTAATAAATTTTTACTGAGTGAATTTGTATAGGAAAACATAAAAGAAAGTCATGTGGTGGCCACAACATACTAGTTTTTAAATTTTATTTATATAAATAAAACAGTTGAGGTTCAGTTAGTGAAGGGAAGAAACAAAAAGCTGGGGGATTTAGATATTTTTACCCATAGGTAAAATTTTGTGCCCCCTAAAAATTTCGTGCCCAGGGCACGAGCCCCGGGTGCCCGTGCAATAGTCAGGCCCTGGCTCAATTGCGTTTTGCTGATCGTAATTCTTTTTCCGTTGTTAATCTGATTAGTTTGTGTATTTGTTAAATAAATTTCATAACTAGGATTTATCTATTTGTAATTTTGGATTTATCTATTTGTAATGACACTTCTTCTCTATTTTTATAAGCAGATTTCAATTTATTAACCTGCCCCTCACTCAAAACATTTTTCTTTTTATATAATTACTCATTTATTTCGGAAGAAGAAATTTTTCATAATATTGTTCAACATCTCGAGACATCATTATTTCATCTTTAAATAACATATCAAGTAATACAATTACTTGGTCATATCATTTCTTACTTATTTTACCTTTGCAAATTTTATCTGTCAATTTTGTTAAGACATCTAATTGGTTTTCTATACCTGTACCTTTCATTTTTTTATTACCTATTTCTATAGCAGCTAATCTACTCATATAATCTTCTAATACGCTTTCTTTATATAATATATCCTCTACCTCTTGTTTTTTACGATTTATGTCTTTTTCATTTAAAGTTTTAGCTCTTTTAATTGTACTTCTTAAATTACCTCCCTTTTTAGAAAATTCTTCTTTTAATAGTTTAGCTTTTGCATACATTTCCTCTAGTAAATCTTGGTCGTATTATGATTCTATTTTTGATGGTCTATTATAGTCTTTCACTTTTTAAAAATTTTATGTCCAAATCTCTGTCAACCTTATGTGCCCCAGGTGATTCTTATTTGATAATTATATCGAAGGAAATAAAAATTTTCTATAGCATCTGTGATAGCTCTGACATCTTCCATCCTGCTCTCTTCCTGTTTATTAATTTTATTAATAATGGGTTTATGAAATACATCTAATGTATTTTGAATACCTAGTTGTTCTTTTAAATTATCTCCAATATATATATATATATATATATTTTTTTTTTTTTTTTTTTCTTCTGATTTCCTTACCTAGTTTTTCTTTCTCAATCAAATCTTTTATTTCTTTTTTAAGCTTCTTATCTCTCTCCTTTTTTCAACACATTCATTTATATAAATCAAAATTTTACTGCCAGCAAACCTATTTTTACTGCCAGTAAATTCTATGTTAAATAAATGATTACAGTTAAAGATTATACTCAACATGAACAATTACCAAATCCTAAACGACATCCCTTTAGATTATTAATAACGGAGCCTTCAGGGTCAGAGAAAACAAATTTACTCATGAATTTGATTTGTGGTTTTCAAAAACCAAAAAACTTCAAACTACATTATGATAAGTTATTTTTATGTACAAAATAACGGTCATTAAATTTTGTCACATTAAAGCGAAAACCAAAGTATGCAAAATTACAAGAAAAATTTACAAGGTTTGATGAAATAGAAATTGAAGATATTACAAAATCTAAAAATTTAAATAAAAATGAAAAACGTATATTGTTAGAACAATATAATAAATATAAAAATGAAGTATTTTCTTCCGAATTAGCAAATTTTATAACCGTAAATGTTTTATGGTCGCTGTAATTAATTTCAGCCGATAATTTTTTCAATTTCTGGTGTTTTATGAAGAGTAGAATCACGTATATTTTTTTCAATACTTTTTGAAAATGACACCTTTTGAATGTTTCCTTGTAAGTGGACGTGATTTAGCAAGTTTTGCCTTCCTGCCACTTGCCAGTCTGAGTTTAAGTCATAGAATAATAATAAAGGAAGAAGGAGCACACCAATACTCTTAATGCTCACAAACCCCTTCTAGTGAAATGCCAGCGAAAGCTACTTTTGCTCCTCTCAACCTTGAAGTATGGGCACCGATCCTCAGCGCTATTATCGCTGTTTGTTGTGGCAACACAACAGCTTATGTAGAAACACTTATGCTCCTTCTTCCTTTATTATTATTCTATGGTTTAAGTGCTGGAATTTTAGAAATTCTAGTTAAAACATGAAATATTTCAGAGAGAAAAAATGAATTTAAACAGACTTATAAACAGTTGTTAAGTCCATTAAAATCAAATGTCTTATCGGATCAAGATGTATACAAAAAAGATTATTTTATACAAGGTTTAAAATATTTTCCTACTGAAAAATATATAAAACAAACTCAATTAAACGGATACAAGTATCTAACGAAATAATATTTTTATGTTTAAATAAATGTCTTGTTAACATAAAACAGTAATTGTTGAATCCTGTTCTAGTAAAGGTAAATTAAATTTTAAATGTAAAAAATGTAATCAAATTGGATCAGGCTATTTGTGTAAATTGTGGGAGTAAAAGGAATTTTTTTTTTTGGAAAAGCACATTAAATGAAGTATATTATAATCCAGAAACGGGATATTAATGAGAGTGTTAACCATAGACCTATTATAAGAGTAGACTGAGCATTCCATTATTAAGGGAATATAGGAAAAGGTGCAAAGATGAAACCATGTGAATGTTGAAAAAGATTACCTTTTTTGGCATTTATCGCGTTCTTGGCGATATTTTGTTTTGAATATATATTATTATTATTAAAAGATACAACAAGCAAAACTAGTGTAAAATATTACAGCTGCTGAAATTTATTTTTACCTTGTTATTAAAATCTAACAAAGTTCAAAAGTTACTCGTTTTAAATCTCATAAATAACTATGGATATTTTTGAAATAATATAAGATATAATATAGTTAGACTAATTCAATTCAGAAATAAGTATAGCAATTATAAGCGTTTTATAAAAATAATTACTTAAAAAGAACGAAATAATAAAATATTAAAAAGAATCTTACCTGTGAATAAAATCCTTATTTTACATAATTTCTAGGGTTTTTAAAGTACATCTAATTACTATTTCTTGATATAAAATTCTTTTTAAATTCAAAACAATCTAACTTTTAAATTGAAATAAAAATTTTAAAAAGAACTTTCAAAGAAAAAGGAAAAATATCGTCTGCTTAATAAAAAGCAGAGTTTAGAGCATGGCGAGTAAATTTCAATATTGGCTTCCTGTAGATCAACATATTCACATGACCTTTTCATGAGTTATCTTTGCCACTAAAAAAGGTTGCCATTGTCCCGTCCACTCTTATAATAGTTCTATGGTTAATACACTTTCATCAATAAATTGCCCTTTGAAGCTCATATTCCCAGATACCAACGGTGTAGTCCTGGGACTAAAATAGGAAAACGTTTAAAGAGAGGTGATCCCGGTATAACTAGAGTTGATAAGTCTTGTAAAAAACATGATATTGCTTATAGTAAAACAAATGACATAGCAGAAAGACATATAGCCAATCAGGAATTAATAGAAGATTTAAATTCAATAAATAATCCTACTATCGGTGAAAGTATCGGTAAGTAAGCCAATCATTAAAGCTAAAAAAAAACTTTTGGAATGGGATGCTCTTGCAATATATATTGTTTAAAATGTAAAACTCATACAGATACTAAAAACATTCAAGAAACTATTTCAAAAAATAATAGAGCAATGATTAAAGGTATTTGTGTAAATTGTGGGAGTAAAAAAGTTTTTTTTTTTTTTTTGGGGGGGGGGGGGAAAGCACATTAAATGAAGTGTATTATAATCCAGGAAGGGGTTATTGTGGAATTAATAAATTAAAAAGAAAAACAGGATTGTCTAATAAAGTTATTGAAGAATTTTTACATTCACAAGATGTATACGCAAGATTTAAACTACTTATACGAAAATTTAAACACCGAAGAGTGTCTAACAAATATGACCCATTTCAAGTAGATTTAGTATTTATCAAACATAACAATGGAATAAATTATCTAACTGTTATAAATTGCTTCAGCAAATTTGCTTGGGCCATACCGATTAAAAGAAAAACAGGAGAAGTTATGAATGTTTTCGAGGAAGTTTTTAAGTACAGAGTACCTCAAAAAATCCAGACTGACAAAGGAACCGAATTTATCTCCAAACATACTCAAACTATTTAAAGAACCTTAATATACACAACCGAAAATGTTGAAATTAAATGTTCTGTAGCTGAAAGATATAATAAAACGACAAAATTAGAAAATATTTAGCAGCAAATCATACAAAACTAGTATGCTGTTGCTACCACATGACTTTCTTCTATGTTTTCCTATACAAATTCACTCAGTAAAAATAATTTATTAAAATAATTTTTAAAAATTATCTTCCACGATAATGCAGATGATTTCCATATTAGAGAAGTAGTATAACACTAAATATCCAAAAAAAAAGTCAATTTTATTTATTTATTTATTTTTTTTTTTTTTGTTAAAATGAAAAAAATCGATAACTTTATTATAAATTAGATCGATGGTTCAACCATTCGTTTTAAAGGTATTGGCGAGCTCTTTTGAAAGATACCCATTATGGGAATTTACTCCCCTAGAGGGGGGACTTCCCCTCCACAGGGGGGGGGGGGGGCGAGGCTCCTACACATAGAAAAAAATTTTCCCAGTTGACTATCTCCATTATAAATAACTTGTAATTTTCATAATGATTACTAAAAAATAATTCTCTTTATGCACATTTATACAAAATTTTGTCCTATATCACCCTGTTAAAAATTTAGAAAAAGCGGGATGGCAATGCAACCTGTAAGACAACTTTTTACCAAAAGTCGATAGGCACTCATTTATGTCAAGGTGCAACTACATACAAATTTGTATGAAATTGTGTGCAGTAGTTCCTGAGATACAGTTGCCACAAAATTTTGTCACACACACAGACAGACAGACATTTTCTAAAAATGGTCAAATCATGTTCTACAGTTCTCAAAACGTGTAAATCCGTCAAAAACCCGAGGTCGAAAATTTTTACGAATTACTTTCATCTATTGAATATAGAAGAAAGTAAAAATATATCGATGTGTTACCCAAACTAATTAAATACTATAATAATTCGTATCACAGATCAATTAAAATGTCACCTGTACAAGCGAGTCAACCAGAAAACGAATCTCTTGTTTATAACAATTTATATTCTAAAAAAATATTACGGAAACCGAAATATAAATTAGGAGATCGTGTTAGAATTAGTAAGTATAAGACAGTCTTTACACAATTTACAGAAGAAATATTTATTATATCTGATGTTTTTAAAAAGACAGATCCTGTGACTCACAAAATTATTGATTTGAATGGTGAACAAATTCAAGGAACATTTTATGAAAACGATTTGGTACATTATAACAAAAGAGATAATAAACTTAAAATTGAAAAAATAATAAAGGGAAATAAATATTTTGTAAAATGGTTTGGTTACTCAGATCAATTTAATTCGTGGGTTGGACCAGTTCGAGATTTTTAAGCCTATCAGCTTAATATTAAAATAAGTTAACCTCATTAAATTCAAATAATATTTAATTTAATAAATAAAACACTTTGTAAGTAAACATTATCGACTACAAAAACTCGTAAAAGTTGTTTCACGGGAAAATAATAGTCCAGCTCTTCATTAAATGAAAAAAACTAGACATGAGTGCATCATCGCACTCGCGCACACAAAGCAACTTCAAGTGACTTATGCATTTAGCTTCCTTTGAAGTATCATTTGTTAAATTTTGGAATAGTGCTTTGGAATATTACCGAACAGAAAAGGAACAAAAGTTTAAAAACTGATTAAAACAAGGAGGAAATGTTAAAAAAAAAAAAAAAAAAAAAAAAAAAAAAAAAAAAAAAACTGCTACATAAAAATTGTTAAATGATGTCAAATATTTGGTTTCGCTACGAAACCAATGAACGTTAAAGGTTTAAAATGAAGCATAATCCAACCCAATATTTAGATGTTTGTAAAATTTTACTATGATCTGAATCAAAGTATACGTTTGAACTTTATGACCCCCTCCTCCCCTTTAGACATATGCAGAGTATACACACAACGGCGTTGCTCTTAGGCGATATGGCTCTAGATGAAACTATTTAGGCTTAACAATTTGTCAACAATCGTGTTTCTAATAAAATGTAATTAATGTTCCTTGAACCTAATTTCTACGAATCCGAAAGTTTGTTTTTATAAAAGAGTAAAGCATAACAAACCGTTGTAGTAGAGTTTATTCATTATATATTCCCATTAATATAAATAAAAGCTACCGCTTCGGATTATGAAGTTTACCTTAAAAAACAAATCTCAAATTTTAATTTTTTTTTCTTTTCTTTTTTGACAAAGCTATTAAAAACTAAAAATATAATTTAAATAAGCTATTAAAAACAAATATTAAAATAAGTAAATGCAAATAATACATTACATTAAAAATAAGCCATACCTGGTACTTTACAAAGAACGTGTTTGCATGTTCATCCAAACTGACGGTTAGCACTGTCTTAACTTAAAAAAAAATATTTACGCTTCCCATTGAAATGAATTGTTTTAGCATTGCGCTACAGCTGCGTAGTAGGCTACTGACTGGAAGCTGCCATGAAACAGAGCCGTGTTAAGTTGACTAGGTTTTTACGTCGCACCAGTGCTACGCTATGGTACATTAGCATCAGTTAGGGATTCAACCCCTGAGGATGATCTGGAGACATGCCATCACAATTTTGATTTTTTTGTGGAGAAGTTAGTTGGTTGATTGGGTTTTATGTCATACTAGGGCTGCGCAATGGGCAGTTCTCTCTGCGAAGAGGAACCAAAGAGGGTCGTACGGATGGTTGGGTTTTACGTCGCACGAGTGCTGCGCAGATGGGCAATTGGCGACGGTCTGGGCCACACCCTTAGATGTGGTCCGGAGACATGCCATCACAGTTTTGATCCTCCACGGAAGGGATGGCTCTCCCGCTTCGGTGACCCCCAGAGGTATAATTTTTTATGGGAACATGGAGGACATTGCGGCCACGACAGATCTTCCGTGCACCAGCCACCATTAGTGTACACGACGTTCTTTGGCCGGCTCGAGTACCGAACCCGCAATCTTCCAATTACGAGGCCGGCGCTCTACCGACTGGGCTACCGCGGCCCAAAAGAGGGTCGTAAGATATACCTTCAAATTTTTTATTCTCCACATTGAAATGAAGCACACTGAAAGTGAGTATTTAAAAACAACTTGACAGCTTATTACTTTCTTCTATATGTAATACAGAGAAAGTATTCGATTCGTGAAAACTTTCGACCTCCGTTTTTTGATGGATTTACACGTTTTGGGATGTCCTGAACACGAATTGATAGTTTTTAGAAAATGTCTGTCTGTGTGTATCACGAATTTTGCGTCCGCTGTATCTCAAGAACCAATGAATTAAATTTAACCAAACTTTGTATTTAGTTGCACCCTGACACAAACTAGTGCTGATTAGATTTGGGGATCCATCGCTCAACAAGTGGAGCTGTGATCGCATTTTTTCTAAATTTTTAACATGACAGTATAGGACAAAATTTCGTAAATGTACATAATCAAAGTTATTTTTAACTTGTGATTGTAAAATTAATATGAATTATTGATAATAGTAGTAGTTAACTAGGAAAAAAATTTCTGTGCATGTGGGGGTAAGTATCCCCCGGGGAGGGAGGGTGGTAAATTTTCAAGATGGGTATCTTTCGAAAGGTCTCGTCAATACCTTTAAAACGAATGGTTGAACTATAAATCTGTGATAATTTAAAACAAAGTTATCTTTTTTTTTTTTTTTTTTTTTTTAACTTGTAACCAAAAAAAAAAAAAAAAAAAATCGTATTTTTTTTTTTTTTTAACATTGTTACTGAGTGATTTATTATTATTATTATTATTATTTTTCTTTTTCTAAAACAGATTTGGAGGCCAGTAGTAGCCCGGGGGGCAGAAGGCAGAGTGTTGAGCTCGTATGTGGAGATGGAGACACTCCCAATAACTGAGCTCATGGAAGATCAGCTGAATCCTAAAAATATTTATAGGAAGTGTTAATTGTATACACTGCAAACGCAAAAATAAACACATTTAGGAGAACTTTTTGTCCTCGAATTTTACCAACACCTCCTGTAATAATGCCTTCGAGCTGAGCTTTACGTCATGGAAGATCGGCCGATTTTATCCAATCAACACTTCCTATGACACATGTTGGGTCGTGGGGATTGGATGAAATCGGCCGATCTTCCGTGACGTAGAGCTCAGCTCGGAGGCATTATTACAGGTGGTGTTGATTTTACGGTATTGTTAGCTAGACTACTTCATAAGAAACATAATTACAATACTTTACTGAGTTTGGGAATATACAGAAATGCTTTACAAAACACCTTTTATACCGTCTTTCACTAGACTGACGTCAAAAGATGTAGATATGAAAGAAGAAAATAAATAAAAACTTGATTAATGCAAATTTAGAGGAACTGAAGTAAAATTTACATGAAAATACGAATTCATGAAGTTTTTTAAGATGGTAACTAGGTGTATTACTTTATAATCAAATTTATAGTTGGAAATTATAATTATATATATATATATATGAAGATATAATATAAAAACCGATTTATTATAAAAAGTGAGAAAAATCATGTCATTTATACATGACTTGAGTGCAAATTATATGAGATATGTTAAATCTCATATGAGAGATGAAATATATCAAGATATATGTTATATCTCATATCTTGAGTATTAAACTAAATATCTTGACTACTACATGAATTACGCTTTCCAGATATTTTAAGATTTTAAAAAACAAACGCAACAGAACAACAGTTCGATTGGTTGGTTCGTTCGTTGGGTTTTACGTCGCACTAGTGCTGCGCAGATAGGCCATTGAGACGGTCTGGGACCCACCCCTAGAGGTGAAACAACGGTTCGGAAAAATACTGTTTATCCAAAACTAAAATTCGAAAATGAAATACCTGAACTGACTCGTCCATTGTCAGTACCCTCTAGTTAGGATAAGGATCTTCTATCCTCCAACATTCTTTCATTTGATATTATTCCAGGAAAAAGCTCCCTTATTTAGAACGCAAAAATAATGACCGAACTGGAATTTTTTTTTTATTTTAGAAAAGTGAAAAATACATACAGTCGGCTGCAAAATTATTCGAGCACTAGCAATAATCCTTGCCAAAAAAAAGTACACTTAATACAGCTTTGTTAAATAAATCCTTGTCGAGTCATGTTCTTAATCAGTCTAAGAACATGATTCGACAAGGATTTACTTAGCAAAACAGTCTTAAGTGTACTTTTTAAATATAAGAATTATTGGCTAGTGCTCGAATAATTTTGCAGCCGACTGTATAATCGGTATTGAGTGGCGTAAACAACGAAGAATTTTTGCATTCATATGAATGGGAATGAATCGGGTTGGTTGGTTGGTTGGTTGGGTTTTACGTCGCACTAGTGCTGCGCAGATGGGCAATTGGCGACGGTCTGGGACACACCCCTAGAGGTGATCCGGAGACATGCCATCACAATTCTGATCCTCCACGGAAGAGATGGCTTTCCCGCTTCGGTGACCCCCAGAGGTGTACAGTCGGCTGCAAAATTATTCGAGCACTAACAATAATCCCTGTCTAAAAAAAGTACACTTAATACTGCTTTGTTAAATAAATCCTTAACGAGTCATGTTCTTAGTCAGTCTAAGAACATGATTCGACAAGGATTTATTTAACAAAGCAGTCTTAAGTGTACTTTTTTAATATAGGAATTATTGGCTAGTGCTCAAAACTTTATGCTGCCGACTGTAATTTTTGATGGGAACATGGAGGACATTGCGGCCACGACAGATTTTACGTGCACCAGCCACCATTAGTGTACACGACGGTCTTTGGCCGGCTCGAGGGAATGAATCGGGACTTCCCTAAAAGGACGTACAGTCGGTAACAAAAGTCTCCGATCACTAGCAAAAATTCCTATGTAAAAAAAAGTACTCTTAATACAGTTTTGTTAAATTAATCCTTGTCGAATACTGTTTTTAGACTGACTGAGAACAGGATTCGACAAGGATTTATTTAACAAAACTGTATTAAGTGCACTTTTTTTATATAGGAATTTTTGCTAGTGTTCGGAGACTTTTGTTACCGACTGTATAAAGGAAAAAGACGTATAAACGATAAACGTATAAACGGTGTTTTACTTCATTAGAAAAGTGTTGCTGTTTCGAAATATGTTTTAAAAATAGTGTTGTGATGCAAATAGGTTCTTTCAATAGGGTTTTGCAGTGCAAACCTTTGTCCCCAAATTAACCTAGAAGATTGCGGGCTCGGTACTCGAGCCGGCCAAAAGACCGTCGTGTACACTAATGGTGGCTAGCGCACGTAAAATCAGCCATGGCAGCAATGTCCTCCATTTTCCCATCAAAATTATACCTCTGGGGCTCACCGAAGCGGGAGAGCCATCTCTTCCGTGGAGGATCAAAATTGTGATGGCATGCCTCCGGATCACCTCTAGGGGTGAGTCCCACACCGTCGCCAGTTGCCCATTGCGCAGCACTAGTGCGATGTAAAACCCAACCAACCAACCCCAAATTAACAACACGTTTCCAGCATCGCGCACAGTTTAAAACACTTTAAATTGACGCGTTTAACAGACCTTCTAAAATACACTGGCCGATATAAAAAAAATGCAACACCATGAAAGAGTTTGTAAAATAGGACGAAAATTTAACACAGACAGCCGATACATATCTAAATAAGGGATGCTATCTACAAAGATAATATGAGATAAAATGGCGTAATACGGGGTGATCAGTACAAAGTAGAGCCCCTAAATAAAATAATAGGCCGGCGCATCACCGCCATTTTTTTCCCTCCGAAGAGGACAGCATTCCCGTTTGGCGTCCTTATCGCTTCGCTAATGATTTTAAGAAATCTTGATCTGAAGCTAATCCGGTCAAGATAAGAGCAATAAGCAACAATAATATTCCTAAAAACACATTTTTTTCACAGTACATCCTCAGGATGTCATTTTATTCAGAGGATATCCTATGGATGTACTGGAGTAAGATGTGTTGTTAGGGCGGTTTCTGTTTCTTTCACAAAATGTCGCCAAAACTCAAATACACAGTCTGCGAACACTTTATATTCACTTCTTGAATGATTATAGCAGTTTATCGCTCAACAAACTTCCATATCATAGTTTACTTAGCTAAAATTATGAAATATAATAGAACAGGTTACTTTAAAGTAACGTAAGACGATAAAAAAAATGTTTGTCGTTTGTTTATCAGAGAAACGCGCTGGGTACACGTGGCAACCCTAAGGCAACAAAATGCCTGATGCGCCAGCTCGTATATATAGCAGTCTTAGTACAAAGGAGGATCCCCTATTGTTGCAATAAAAGCAGCAACTCTACGAGGTACAGATTCATTTAGCCAGTAGGTAGTGACCTGAGAAATGGAAGTCGATACGTTTTCAACTATTCTTTAAAGTTCGTCCTCCTACTGACGCTGGGGCAGGGCAGACAAATAAAGGCCAATCACGTCCCACAGTTTCGGTCGATCTTCCGTGACGTAAAGCTCAATTCAGAGGCATAATTATAGGAAATGTTGGTTCAATACCCGAGCCGGCAAAAACCATCCTGTATATTAATGGTGGCTGGTGCACGTAAAATACATCGAGGCTGTAATGTTCTCTATGTTCCGGAAGCGGGAAAGTCATTCCTTGCGGGGAGGATCAAAATCGTGATGTCATGTCTCCTTATCACCCTTAGGGGTTAGAAAGCCTCCAGGAAAAGAGACGACAAATGATGAAATTACGCTACGGTGCATGCTCATAGTAGACATTTTTTCTAAGAAACTGGGGTTTCATAAAAAAAAAAAACTCGAACACTTCTCATTTGACTATCAACAACAACAAATTTACAGATATCGTTGTTTTTGGCAATAATCCTTTATTTCAACTGTAGTTTTGAGCACGGTGCGACATTGAAAACACTTTTAAAAGTGGATGATTGAAAAAAACATTAAAAAATTCAAACTAATTAGAAGCTGATTCGTTATTGAAGCCTCTCACCTAGTAGGCTCTCTATTAGGGATGAGGGTGAGCCTAGACCGTTCCCTACTTTCTGCTGTGCAGATCTAGTGTGACGTTAAAACCACCCTGTCTTGATCTTAATCTCAATCTTAAATGGAATTGAAGACCAAAAATATTCTTCGCAAAATGTTCGAGAAGTACCAATTTTTTTCAAAAGTATAGCATTCTGGTTGATGAAGATCTATTTGAATAATCTTTCTTACTCTTCTCTTTTTGTAATGGATTAGCCCATCAAATAGAAGATAAACTAGCGCTCTAAACTTTAGTTTCAGGTGCCGTGTTCAAGCAACACTTCCTGTAATAATGCCTCCCAACTGAACTTTGCGTCATGGAAGATCGGCCGATTGCATCCAATCAACACCATCCTACAGTTATTGTAGGATGGTGTTGATTGGATGCAATCGGCCGATCTTCCATAACGTAAAGCTTAGTTGGGAGGCATTATTATAAAAGGTGTTCTTTCAAGTCGTAATTTGAATTGAGTTGAGTTCATTTGGTTTTACGTAGCACTAGAACGACGCAATGTGCAATCAGTGATGGAGTGGAACCATTGAGTAGTGATAGAAGTAGAGTTACAGCGTCTAGAATAAACAGTGTGGCAATCGCCTATAACCGTGATGTTAAAATGATGCTACAAAAATTAAGCTTACCCAGATGTCGCTGTGATCGAAGACCTGATTGGCTTTTCCAGTTTCGTCAGTTTAATCACGTGATCTAAGCATATAATTAACCAATAGGGAGTCTCGGTTTTGTTGTCGTGATACTAGCATCGATTACAATGACATCTGGTGACAGGCTTAATTTTTTTAGTACAATTTTACTCGCCGCTTTTCACACTGTTTATTCTAGACGCTATAGTAGAGTATTCATTCCCTATACCGGCTATGGAAAAAAATCCACGAACATCACTGTGGTTTTTTCCGTCTTCTTTTGGCGATAATCACTTTCTTGGCAACTGATTCTTGGGATTTTGCATGTTTTAAGTGGTTTGTTCCTCTTACCACCAAAACTCCAAAGAAAAGTCAAACAGAACAGCTTTCAATCAATAACAAGGATTAGATTATTTACTTTTCATTTCAGCTAGTGTAGTTTGCGGTTTGTGTTTAATTTACGCCTAATCGAAATATAAAATAGCGTTAACAAAGGTGGAGGAAACTTGCCTTGGTGGAAGTGGATTGTCGGTAGAAAAGTCGGTTTGGCGAAGGAATTGGGGGAATGGTGCGGATGTGATGTTCGGAAACAAAATGGTTACTAGTCCGGGGTCTACTCTAATATCTACAGTCGACTGCAAAATTATTCGAGCACTAGCAATAATCCTTGCCAAAAAAAAGTACACTTAATACAGCTTTGTTAAATAAATCCTTGTCGAGTCATGTTCTTAATCAGTCTAAAAACATTATTCGACAAGGATTTACTTAGCAAAACAGTCTTAAGTGTACTTTTTAAATATAGGAATTATTGGCTAGTGCTCGAATAATTTTGCAGCCGACTGTAATCAATGAGTGGGACTCACCTCTACGGTAGGCTAACCAGATCAAAGTACCTTTATAATAGAGAAGCATAAAAATTGCTAGAATTATCAAATTATGGATGCATTTTTTCATTCCTAATAAATAAGGACTAAAAATAAAGTGTTATTGATTAATAATTTAGTTTCTACAATTTTTTAAAACTTAGAAAAATGCCTTCAAAAAATAGGGCGTCCCCATTTGTCCCCAGAAAATGGGGACGTTTGGTCAGTATACTCTACGGGTAATTTAGAGACATGCCATCATAATTCTGATCCTCCACATAGTGGGTTATCGGTTATCCCGTTAACGGTAACCTCCAGAGGTATTTATTTCAGAACATGGAAAACATTGCGGACCCGACGGTTGATGTTGAGTAGGTTTTACACCGCACTGGTGCTACACTATGGGTGTCACCATGTGATTTATGTATGCTATTTCTTAACTGAACTTTAGAAACATACATTGTTATACTGTTATTAATAAAGACAACTTTTGTTAGTATTATTGTTATGATAATACTAACATATAATGTAACTAATAATTAATTTTCTTTAATGTTCAAAACTAGATAAAACAATTGTTTTCATTTAACTCTAATTTATTTATTACTCTGAAAATTCTTAATTTAATGATGATAAAAAAAAAAAAAAAAAAAAAAATTCAAATTATTAAAAATATAAAAAAAATTAATTATTATAGGTTCAGCTGTCAAAATAGGCCAAATACCGAATATTCGGTGCATCCCTATTATGAACTGTAGTGAAGTAACCAATGAATTATTCTGAAAATGTTTTTTTTAAATCACCATTCGATGTTTATAGCAACAAGATCAAAATCTCTGTTAATCAGTGGCAGATCCAGAATTTAACTTTTTTTTTTTTTTTTTTTTTTGGAGGGGGGGGGGGGGGCGTGCTAAGATTTTTCAAGATGTTATTCCAGATCAACGAAAAGTTTACAATTGTAATATTCAATTGTGAATGTTGGTAATTTTTTTTTTTTTTTTTAGAGGGGGGGGGGGTACCTCAACGTTGATTTTTATTAATCTTAATTAGTTCCCCATCATACTATAGGTATGGGGAACTTAGGTAATCGTGAAAATTTTCGACCTCGGTTTTTTGACTTTTCTACACGTTTTCAGGTGTGAGGAATCCGAAAATGACAAAATTTCTATGGTGTCTGTCTGTAGGGTGTCTGTAAGTCTGTTAGTCGTTAGTGTGTTAGTCTGTTAGTGGGTCAGTCCGTTAGTTTGTTAGTCTGTGTACACGATATCTCAAGAACAAATTGTCGCAGAGAGGTCAGATCAGTTTTAAAATATTACTTTCGACACTGGCAAGAACCCTATTCATTTGCAACATTTGAATTTAAAAACTTCGTAAGTTATTAGAAATTTACGATTTTCTTAACATGGGAGAATAGGACAAAAATTCACTTAAACGTGCATTAAATAAAAACTTTTTACTGTAAAAATTACAGACCAGTTTTAAAATATCAGTTTTGATGCCGGAATGAACATCAGTAACTATAAATATGCTACGTTGAAAATTTCGCAATTTACTGGAAATTTACGAATTTCTTAACATGGCAGTATACGGCAAAATTTCACATAAACGTCAATTTTGAGAAATATGTTCATCGTAAAGATGTCAGACTACTTTTGAAATATTACTTAGGACACTGGCATGAATATTAATGACTATGAATTTTCCAATATAAAGATTTCGTAAGTTATTGGAAATTTACGAATTTCTTAACATGTCAGAATAGAGCAAAATTTCACATAAACGTCAATCTTGAGGGATATTTTCATCGTAAAGATGTCAAACCACTTTCGAAATATTATTTAGAATACTGGCATGAATATCATAGACTATGATTTTCCCAATTAAAAAAAAATTCGTAAGTTATTTGGAATTTACGATTTACTTAACATGTCAGAATAAGGCAAAATTGAGTATAAACTTCCATTTTGAGGATCCTAAATACGTTAGACAACTTCAAATTTAAGTTTATGATATTTGTTTGAACATGATTCAATACAAATATTCTACTAGGAAATTTTCGTAAATTATTCGTAATTTACGATTTTATCAACATAGCGAAATTGTAAATTTTTCATATAAATATGAATTTTGAGGTTTATTCCATTGGCAATAGTAGCATGAAAACTAAACAACAGAACTGACCCTGATAAAATAAATTAATAAATTAGAATAAGATAATTATATCCAAGTGAACGGTGGATAGCCTATTAGGCGGGGATTTCATTCTTTCTGTCACTGTATCAAGCTTTGGTCAAATTCATTTCTTTTAACATGATTATAATATGTCTCGCACTAGAAATTTCTGAGAACATAAATATGATGGGGAACTGAGCAGAGTCCACCTATGCCAACTAGTTTTTTAAATACAGCTAGGAATCTCTCAATGTAAAGTTAAATACAAAATAAAACACAAACGTGCCAAAGCAAGGGGAGGGTAGACTAATTTCTTGGGATATTTTATTCTCTGACATCAAAATTGAAGTCACTGTAGATCACTTCTCTAATCTCGAATATAGCATATTCTATAATAAATGTATTTTCCATCTTCAAATAAATAAAATGTACTATCTTAGTTATTTTCATAGGAAAAAAAAGAATTTATAATTTTGTAATATGTTGTGTGCAGATTTTTATTTATTTTTTCAGATATTTTTGAATGTTAAAAATTTGTTTTTTAACAAGCAATTAAACCAAAAATTTCATCACCATACAGTAATAAAATTTTAAAAGTCTCCAAAGGGGTGAAGCTGAAACAAAAAATGGTCTAGACATTACAATTTTCTTTCTGTTTTAAAAATAAATTACTGATATTAAACATAACATTTCATTTTTAAAAAAAACATTGTACGAAATATTATGTATTTCAATTTAACATTGAATTTGGGGATTTCTGTAACTTTTTTCTTTTGTTGCGAACTATTATTATTCTGATTCAGTCGAAAGCAAAATAGTGAATAAGCAGGCAGAGCCCTGCAGAGGTTAATAATTAAAGCGAATTAAGAAGAAGGGAAGCTTCCCTTTGGGGTTGGTGGCAGAGCGAGCAGGGGTAAAGCCCCTAGTTACTTAAAAAAAAAAAAAAAGTTACTCTATACTCATATTTGGCTATATCATTCTTGACATTCGACAAGACCCAACAAATCGTAGATGCTAGGTCACCTGGACGACTTAAATATATCCCATTGACAACAAGTTATTGCAGAATGAGAAAACATTTCATATATTTACAATATTTATCATAGAACAATTCATTTTTTCAATGTAAAATAAGATATAATGACTCACATTTCGATTTCATTATAGAATTATTGCCCCTACAGTCTGCTGTTTTGCTGTCACAGAAATAATTCACTGTCTCTGACATCTAAGATATTAAAACTTTTATCGGTCCCTGGGTAAGACTGGAAATATGTCATAAACCTGAATGTATTCATTGTGCATAACAATCAACATTTGTTCGTATCTCAGTAACAAGCAATATTAAAGTGTAAAGAAAGTTAAATTTTAAAACTGTTTCCTCTCTTTATACCTAAAATAGAAATTTTTAAATAAGTGTCAGGATTTTAAATGTTAAATGTGCCCCTTCTAAGAACTCAAAACTGCCCTCATGCATCTAGCTAATGCCCCCCTTTTTTAATAGCAGTGTCCTACCTTTTTCTAAACCTGCAAGAAACTCTGGAATAATATTAAATTGTAGAAGGTAATAACCTTTAACAAAAACATTTATTGCTTTTTAGGTGATTTATGTGTATATTTATACATTATCTGCACTGCTTACTTGTTCTTAAATGAAATGAGGTCACCATATAGTAAGATATTAAAAAGCATAACATTAAACATTAGGCTGAGAAGGGGGATTTCACCTTTACGTCTGTTATAATAAAATAAATAAATCTATTGCTAAATACATTTGTAGAAAAGTGATATACATTTTAATAAAGTATATAAATCCTTAAACATTTTTCAAACATCAAAATCAATTAAATTATATAACATTATAGAATATATTTCACTGGTATTAGAATCGATAGTGATAGTATATAAAAGAAAATATTATAAAATTCAAAATAGATATGTAACATATTAAAAAATGAAAAATTATGACATGTATCTAAATTTCTTATACTATTCTGTCATTAGACAAAGTTAAAAATTAATTTTATTTAGAATATTAAAAAATATTTCTGTCTTTCATTTAAAATAAGATATTTCATGCTAAATTTTTCATTTACTTTTCAGCCTAGTGCAAATTATAAGAATAAACATTGGCTAAACTTAGCAATCCAGTCCAGTAGTTTTCATTAAATATGTAAACAAACACTACTGCATCGGATTGTAAAGTAAGCGAACCAATATCTTTGTATCAAATTATTAAAAAAAAAAAAAAAAAATGAAGCACTATAGAAATCAGCTAACACTGTAAATTAAACGAAACATTAATTGGATTTCATTAGAAATGTAGAAGAAAATGTTTAGTTTACTCTTCATTTCGCTTGTCCCTTTAAATGTCTTTACTGTCACTTTAACCCTTTATCTACACTCTTAAAAATTTCCGTTCAATGTTGAACCAGCGAATGGGTCTAGCTAAGAGAAAATTCCAAACAATGGAACACTTGCTTTCTCGAAAAATGTGATCATGGTTCAACTTTCAACATGGTTCAAAGTTGAACCAACCCATGGGAATACCTTTAGTCCAGAACACCGCTTTGCGCATGCTCGCTCAGAAGCCTGCTCCGCTGCTCACGTGACTTATGACGAGACGACTTGTTCTTGTTGGTGCTTACGGTGAGTTTTTGTGAAAGTTTCAGGTAGTTTCAGAAAGATATTTCAGGCAAAGAACTTCTAATAGATAAGAAAGGAAGGCTACGGAAACCGTAACTAACGAAAGCTTTGCACAATTGATACGTTTTTCCCCGCTCCATCTGCGAAATCGCCAAGTATACTATGGCAAACCTCAAAAGCGTCATGGCGTGCACCATTTTGAAACTGAATGAAGTTGTCATTTGTCGTTGACCGTTGTCGTTATTATCTATCCTGTTAAAAGTGATGTGTAAATTTTCTGTGAAATCATAATGGATTAAGCACAGCCTGAAACTACTTTTAGTTTCATTGTAGTCCTGAAAGGTAAATGATATTTTACTTACCACTTGCAAGCTGGTACAATCCTTAAAAGCTCAAAGTTTTAATATCCTTTGGCTTTGGGTTTTGTACCTGCTAGTATTTCCAAGTTGAAGAAGCTAGTAATGAAGTGAGTGTTTTATTATTATTATTTTCTTCTTTAATTTTGTATTTTCTTCTTTAATTTTTGGTGTGGATCTAGGTTTAAAATTTTGGTACACCTTTTTAAATTAATAAATACTCATGTAAATTTCTACTATTTTTGTAAAAAAAAAAAAAAAAAAAAAAAAAAAAAAAGATATCGAGCAAAGCTTTAAACTTTAGCATTAGCAGTCAACCGATTTCCTGTTTAATATAAAAATATATAATATTAAGCTACCAATGTTTTATTGAACTAAGTGTGTGCATATGCAGTAATTTCATACAATATTGAAAACAGGTTTTAGGCATACAAAAATTTGAATTAATCATTTACTTAAACAAAATGTTTTTGAAATGCTTGTTTATGAATTTAAATTTTGTGAAGAGAGCAAGCAACCTAACACTCCTAATTTTAGTTTAGATTTTATTTATTGTTATTGTTGTTGTTATTGTTAAAATTATAGCCATTTGATTTTCTTTTAATTGCAAATTTTAATTTCTGTTTACATTGATTAAATTTTCTATCAGTAACTGCATTAACAATTTTATTGGAAATAATAGTAATGATAATCAAGCACATTTAAGAGATGAAGCAAAATTTTTGGATAAACAGATTAGTCAATGTACAATGTCTGTTAAAACAATTTAGGCAATTTAGATTAATATGCATTTATACTATAATCCTGAAAATATTGTAAATATATGTGTTCTGAATTGTAAAAGGGGAATGTGCAATATTTTATTTTATTTTATTTTTTAGCAGTGCTTAAAATTATTTTAATCCTTAAAATATGTTCTCCTTATTTAAGACTTATGAAATTTCATGTAAAATGTATCATTCTAGTACGTTGTATCCATTACAAATTTTTTTCCTATATCAGTTTAAATAACAGTACAGTACCACGTACCACCTATTAATTAAATGCACAAAAAATTTAATTAACATAGCTTCTCACAACAAATGTTTTAAATATACCTACTGTTTAGTGTAATTTTAAGTAATAGGTGTTGAGATACAGCAATGTGGAAAATTATAGACATTTATAGCAGTGCCACCTATCGGCCGATATACACCCATATTTAATAAACATTTCAGCACCAATTTCACCACCAAAATGACCTTCAAAAGTCAGGGAATATCAAAAAGATCCCTGTTTATGATATTTAACTTTTATTTGGTTATTGATCTTTTAAAAAATTATTATGGTTCTATTTAAATTAACACGGTGGAATCTAGTTTAAATTTTAATACATGCTAATATGTAAGAGTTAACTCTATTTATAGTTGCACAGTCAAACCTCGTTAATACATCACTCTGCACATAAGACACCCCTTTTTCTTAGTCCCAAAATTCCTTTAACTACACATAACAAGTCAGACGGCTTAACACAGTTTTTCAGAAGTCCCAAAAGTGATGTATTAATGAGGTTTGACTGTAATTATATTTATCACAAAACAGTTTAGCTTAACCGAGTTGCTGCTAATCACAAGTTTAAATTAAGATTTGTTCTATTCTGGTTTTTAAAACTAATTTTATGCCACTTAAATTATGCATTAATCTTGTTTTGTTGTCAACATTTTTCACTGTGGAAATTTTCCTATTTAATTATTATAACTGAAATATACTTGTGGTTAAAGTTTGGTTTCAGAAACAGAAATAGCGAGGGAATAAATTAAAAGAATATGGACTTGGAAAGAAATAGATTAAAGTGATCATATATTGCCACCACCGTAGTGTGAAGCTTCTAATAATTCCTAATTATGGTTTTACCTTTTCCCTAAACATGATTCAATGTAGTTCCAAATTATGGTTACACTTTTTCCCAAAACTTGGTTCTTCCTTTTCTGAGAATATGGTTCAATCTTTTCCCAAAACATGGTTCTTCCTTTTCTGAAAATGTGGTTCAACATTTTCTCAAAACATGGTTCTTGCTTTTCTGAAAATATGGTTCAACCTTTTCCCAAAACATGGTTCAACGTAGTTCCAAAGTATGGCTCAAAGCAAGTACCATGTTATGGAGACAGGTTTTACCATCATATGGATGCACCCAGCATTGAACCATATTTTGGTTCAACGTTGAACCAAAATTTTTTACAGTGTACTGCATTATGATATAGACAAAAATTGTGTTTGAAACATATATTGTTAGTTACTAAAGTGATTTATTTAAAGATATATATGTTAAAAATTATGCATATCACCTCATCATAATAATTAATGAGAATTTTGTGAAGTCGTACTTTAGTGTACCACTGGTACATAGAAGTCGAAAAAATGATTTCGACATGAAAAAGGTGTAGAGAAATATTTACTCTTTATGTTCGTCATTTTTCTCTAAGATTAGTGGGATATTCTTGAAATAATGTAGGAATTAATTATAACACACATGAAGATCGTGAAAAATATCAAGCAAAAACAGCAAGTGCACTCCATAAAATCCCTTATGGAACAAAAATGGTTCTATGTATCGCCTAATGCTTTGTAGTGAGATTAAAGGGAGGTACATCTGTTCCTTTTATATAAATATCTTTGACATTTCTTCCATAAATTCGATTTTATACTCTTTTTAAATTAATGGTACTTTAAAGTACCGTCAGTAGATAAAGGGTTAAATGTTTTTATAAAAAGTGATATACATATTCTTTTCATTTTCGAAAATTGTAAATATGAATTAAAAATATATTTACTTACTGAAAAGTGATCTTCGCAGCACCAAAGAGTTGACGCCGATGATAGTTTCTTATTTAGCTTATCATCTCGTTTCATAGCAGTCGTCCATGTTTTCCTTTTAACAGGATCTTTAGGAACACTGAAAAACAGCTTTTCCGGGGTATTTACGGGAGAACTCATACAGCAAGGAACTATACAATACTTGTAAGTGCTTGTTTTAAACATGTTTTACGAAAAAAATAAGAAATATCAAATGAAATGAAATATAAAAAATTCGCAAAACAGAAACTAACTTTTAACAGGCATAGAGCAATGCAAAATAAGATTGTTTACATGTACAGTGACGTCACGGGCGATTTCATCACGTGACGCTGCGTTTTCCCGCCAAAATGAAATTATGATTTTTAATTAAACTTTAATAAATAAATAAATTTTCGTTTATGTATAAAAATGGTACCAAATTGCTTATTTTTATGTGCTCTATCCAATACAACAAAAACTGAAAATCATGCAATTTCCCCATTGACAGCGGTCTGGGACTCTCCCCTGAGGGTTATCCGGAGACAGAGGCCTCGACGGTTTTTACGTGCACTAGCCATCTGATTTGGACATGGATGTTTGTATGAAGTCCCAACCCTTGTGCACAAAATATGAAAAAAGAACGAAAATTCAACCAACCCGCAGTGGGTTACCTCGGTTCTTTAAAGATTGAAAGTGAGTGATTCAGTGATTGAGTAAGTCAGTATTTTAATGAATTTTGTGTTTGTGCTTTATCACTAGTCTGCGAAAGAACCAAAAGTATGGCGGTATCTAGTCCACTTTTAATGTGTTCTCCACCGTGACCGTCAAGTGCTCGATTTCACGCACCGGTTGTCAGGCTACCAAAGCGAAAAAGTCATACTCACCTAGGAGAATAAAAAAATTGAAGGTATATCTGCAGAAGACACTTGGATATGACTCCCAGATAGTCGCCAAGAGCCGGTTGCGAAGCCCTAGCGCAACGTTAAATCTAGTGACTGATTCTATAATTACAGGTACTGAACATTGGCAGGAAGTCGATTATTTTAGTTCGAAAACGGAACGATTCTGGTCAAACGAATTCCATTTTTTCTTTTAGAGATTATTACTTTACAGTACCACATAAGTACGTGAAATTTATATCGCATTTGTTCTTAAAACAATCCAAAATAGGAGACATCCCTAGGGATAAGTCCGAGACGGTCGCCAATCCGCGATTGTAATGATCGATAGATGGCGCTTTCTCAACACTGCAGTTGTTAGTAAACATTATAACCACGTGTTCTTTTTGTTATTCTACTTAATATTCGTACTATAATTTCTCCGCCATTACATTATGGAAAATTGATTGCTTTTGGAAAAAACACTTCAGTTTATTCAAAGTTCGATCGGAAGTAGATTTTTAACTGAAGTTGAACAAATATTAGTTTCAAATCATCTGATTAATTCTTTATTTCCATTAGCCGAAGCAACTGAAATTTTAAATTTGTCATTTGGAAATAAATGGAAGCTCAATTCTGGATTTCTTGATCCTTTGGAGTTAGATTGTAGCACACAACAGTATGTGTTATCTTTTTTACCGTATTTATTCATTTTTATTCAATAAATATATGTGAAACTAAATATCGGCAAGCAATGGCGGCTGTGTGGAATTCGAATTAAACCATGTTTATTGTAATTTCACCTTAGCCCACCAGAGGGCGAGCATTTCATTACAATCGCGGATTGCCTCTTTGCGTACAACTTGTGCAACGTAAAATTCAACCAACCAACCTATACAAATGTGTACTTTTTTAGGCTGACCAGATTAAAGTACCTTTATAATAGAGAAGCATTAAAAATTGCTAGAATTATCAAATTATGGATGTATTTTTTCATTCCTAATAAATAAGGGCTAAAAAATTGATCAATGATTTAGTTTCTACAGTCGGTAACAAAAGTCTCCGAACACTAGCGAAAATTCCTATGTAAGAAAAGTACACTTAATACAGTTCTGTTAAATAAATCCTTGCCGAATCCTATTCTTAGTCAGCCTATAAACAGGAATCGACAAGGATTTATTAAACAAAACTGTATTAAGTGTACTTTTTTTTATATAGGAATTTTTACTAGTATTCGGAGACTTTTGTTACCGACTGTACAATTTTTTTTTTAAACTTAAAAATGCCTAAAAAAAAAAAAAAAAAAAAAAAAGGCGTCCCCATTTGTCCCCAGAAAATGGGGACGTTTGGTCTGTATAACTCTTTACATCTTAAGGAAAAAGAATTTGAACCTAAAAAAATTGCTTTGTACCTTCGATAACAGCGCATCCGTTAAACCCAATCAACAAACTAACTGTACCTTCGATAAATTGAGGCTACTATTTCAAATCCGATAGAGAAATACGTGAATTTTATAAACAGATTTCTATAGCTAGTAAAATACGTTAATAGCCATTAAGAGAGAGTGGGTTCTACCGTTACACTAGAGCTGGATAATGGGTTATTGGCGACAGTCTGAAATTAATCTCTTGGGGTGGTATACATCACAATTTTGATCTTTCGTGGACGGGGTGGGCTCCCGCTAACTTATTTAATTATCATTATTATTTTGGTATTAATTTGATAGCTTTGCGACCTATAGTTACAATGACTTTTGCCTCGATTGATCCATATTACAATAATTCACAGAAATAAATGCACAATGTCTTATTAATATAGGGCATCACAAACCACTGAGCTGAAGAATAACTGGAGGAAATGCTAGACTGGTTTTCGCGTGCCGTTTTTCTAAGGTTCGTCTTCCATCCTATAGTTTCGTTTTCTGAGCGATGTATAGAAGAAAGCATTTGATACCTTTATATTTCAATGGAAAATTGTGTAAAGGTTCTCTGTTGGTACAACCATTTGCAGAACATGATATTACAATTTTTAATTTTAATTCTTTAAAGAGTAAAACGATAGCAGACGAATTCTTGAAAAACCGGCACGCACAAATACTGTGTAAAGGTATTGGAACCATTTGCTCCAGTTGTTCTTCAGCTCAGCGTCGCAAACATCCATGCTCGCACTGGGATTCGAACCCAGGACCTGTGGATTTAGAAAATAGCGCCCTGCTATTTTCTAAAATCAAACCACCAGACCGGCTTTAATTGTTGTTAGTATATACATAACACTTGTATGCTTAACTGGTTGGTTAGTTGGGTTTAACGTCAGACTAGTACTACGCAATGGGTAATTGATGACTGTCTATGACGTACCTCTAAGGATGGTCCGGAGACATGCCATCACAATTTTGATCCTACACGGAGTGGATGGCTCCCCCTCTTTGGTGAACCCCAGATGTATGCTTGACTGAAGAACCGTTTGTAAATATTTGCTGAGATGAGGACAGAAAGCACTTGATGGATTACAACACAAAGAATCAGAAAAACACCAAGTGCAACGCAGGAATCGTACTCTCACATACGACCACAAGCGAATAGCGGAATGACGACTTACCGTACGAACGAGTGCGTTTTGCGTTGCTCTAGAGTTATACTATAGTCAAATGATGACGGTCTGGGACTCATTCCTTAACGATTGTCTGGACACATGCCATCACAATTTTGATCCTCTATGTAGGGGATGGTTCCCCCGCATCTGTGACCCCAACGGTATAATTTAAATGACAACACGGAGGACATTGAGGCCACGACAAATTTTACATACAGTCGGTAACAAAAGTGTCCGAACACTAGCAAAAATTCCTACATAAAAAATTTACACTTCATACGGTTTTGTTAAATAAATCCTTATCGAATTCATGTTCTTACATTGACTAAGCACACGATTCGACAAGGATTTATATAACAAAACCGTATGAAGCGAACTTTTTTTACATAGGAATTTTTGCTAGTGTTCGGACACTTTTGTTACCGACTGTACACCAGCCACCACTAGTGTACACGACGGTCTTCGGCTGGCTACAGTATCGAACTCGCAATTTTCCAATGGACGACTAGAACGAGGCGGAGTTTCCCTTTGTTTGTGGGGGAAAAGCTGCGCTATGATTGGCTGTAGTCTTTTATTTGTGGGCTAAATTAAGACTCCTATAGGTTAAATTTCATCATGACGTCGAATGACGACAGAAAGTCAAGTCGTCAATTACCAACTCGGCGCTACACCGACCAGGCTATCGCAGCCTCCCACATGGACACGCCGGTCCCAGCTCTTTTGCAAATTACACCTATTGGGGGTCACTAAAGCGAAGGGGCCATCCTCTACCTTTGAAGATAAAAATTGTGATGGTATGTCTCAGAACCATTCTTAAGGTGAGTTCCAGACGACGCCAATTACCCATAGTAGAGAACTAGTTATGCAAAAAATCCTCTCACTCATTCCCGCTCTTCAGTTGCGATAATCATCAGAGTATTTAATTTTACGGAGCATGGAGGATATTGCAGACACGACGAATTTTACATACAACAGAGACTGTTAATGTACACGACGGTCTTTGTTCAGCTCGAGTATCGAATCCGCAGTCCTCTGATTAACGCTTTGTGCTAAAATGTCGTGTCTGATTCGATATTATCTTTCTTTGTAGAAAGCCCAATGTCCCGTGTGGTTCGACGACGGCAGAGGATCAATGCAAGGCATTACAATCACTCGAAATGATAAAATGCGGAAAAAAATGAGTGAGATGGGACAAATCTTGCTCTAGCAGGTTTGTCTACTGCCTTGAACATAAATATCTGCAATTAGTAGGGTGACCAGATTAGAGTACATTTATAAACTAGTGGATCTGCAAATCAGGAGTCTCAACGTTTGCATCACGCATTATTCAACAGATCATGTTTATTTATTCCTTATTATATGATAAATATACACCCCGCGACAAAAAGATAGGAACAAAGGGTTTTTTCTTTGATTTTTCATAAAATAACGTAATCTAAATTGTGCTTATCATTTATTATTATCATAAAATAACACTATTCCCGGACTCAATTTTGTTTTAAGACTCATTTAGAAAAATTTTAAGACTAAAATTTTTCTAATTTAAGACGACACTCCGCGACAAAAAGATAGGAACAAAGGGTATTTTTTAAATTTTTCATAAAATAACATTATCTAAATTGTGCTGATCATTTATTATCATAACAAAAACATATTAAATATTTGAATCATATTCAAAATATTCATATTCAAAATAATCATTAACAAAAAATAAAAAAAAAACTTTGTTCCTATCTTTTTGTCGCGCTGTGTAGTCTTAAATTAGAAAAATTTTAGTGTTAATTTTTTTCTAAATTAGTCTTAAAACAAAAATTAGTCCAGGAATAGTGTTATTTTATAACAATAATAAATGATAAGCACAATTTAGATAACGTTATTTTATGAAAAATCAAATAAAAACCCTTTGTTCCTATCTTTTTGTCGCGGGGTATATATTGATTCGATTGACTTCCTACATAAACAAAAACATTTCTGTACAGCCCCCCCCCCTCTCAACCCCCCCGCTGTATCTCTCTTTCTATATAACTATCTGTATATATATGTATTCCTAATAAGTGTCTTGTATTAATTTCCTGTAATTCATAAATACTTGTACCAAAGTTCATGCAAAATGATTACATAACATATTGGAATTATTTTGTGTAACACTGTAAAGGAATTACCAATTATATGCCCACACTTTTCCCATGAAAACATTCTTTTAAAGTTCTAATAAAATAAAATCATATTTAATGGAGTGTAACCATGTTAAAATAAACTTTTAAGAAATACCGACTATAGATCTTAATTCTTTTATGTAGCCCGGAAAAGGAACCACAGTAATTATATATACTACAAAAGAATACACCTATTTAATTAATTATAACTCATTAATATTTCAACCTAATTTGACATCATTTGAATGATTATAGTACGTCGACGGAATTCTTTTGTGTGGTCCCGTAAATAGATTTAGTCTATACATATCCTTTTTTTATAGTAAACATGCTTTAACCCTTTCAGTCGCAGTGTTCCCGCTGATGAAACACCTAATTTTAATTCTCAAGTGCACAAAAACTCATCCCGGAAATTTTTTAGCAAAAACTTACACTTATAACATAGCAGAAAAAGCCGTTTTTTTTAACGTGAAAATTTAAAATTTCTTCTATTTTAATTATGTTCGTAAATTCTAGTGGCAGTGTCATTTAAATGATCCGAATGACCTTGCGCCGCAAAGGGTTAAAATACTCCGGAATAAATTGAAACGTTGGGATCTATGCAACTTTTACGAGTTTTTGTTGTCGATAATGTTTACTTATAAAGCGATTTATTTATTCAATTAAATATTATTTGAATTGAATAAGGTTTACTTACAGATGTTTCGAACCGAAAATGTCTCGAAAAGGAACAATGCTAATTTTTTATTTTTTAAATATTTATGATCAGCTATGTGTCTAAAAGACATTTTAAAAATTAGTTTAGTAATGTTTAAAATAAATTAAGTAATGAACGTTAAAGGGTTAAGTACCTTTATAATGTATGTTAATTCCATCGTGTTCAATGCAGCATAAACACACTAAAGTGCGCTTAAATAAAAATTTTGTCCATAGGCTGTAATGCCACGAAATCCTTGTCTCCGTAAACGAACCATAAACATTGTATACACCAGTTAAACTATTCAGTTTATTCTGCATTTTTCATGAATAATTGTTCGAAATTGGACAGAATCTGGATGATTACGTCCTGTACTACAGCGTCTAGAATAAACAGTGTGGAAAGCGGCGAATAAAATTGTACTAAAAAAATTAAGCCTGTCACCAGATGTCGTTGTAATCGAAGCTAGTGTCACGACAACAAAACCGAGACTCCCTATTGGTTAATTATATGCTTAGATCACGTGATTAAACTGACGAAACTGGGAAAAGCCAATCAGGTCTTCGATTTGAGCAATAGCTTCGATCACAGCGACATCTGGGTAAGCTTAATTTTTGTAGCATCATTTTAACATCACGGTTATAGGCGATTGCCACACTGTTTATTCTAGACGCTGTACATTATTTAGGAAGCCTAAGAGCACATATTTTCTGCACAAAATATAAGTTTAAGCATCTCACTCATGTACGCTAATTTCTTTTCTTTTCTTTTTTTCTTTCTTTCTTTTTTTTTTTTTTTTTTTGATTGCAAAAGTAATGATGTAATGCGTTTATAAGAAATTCACCTATGATATGCCGCAATGATAAGAATTTTGGCGCGTCCCTGTACACAATCCATAAACAATATAGACACAAAAAATTATATAGCTATTGTATTTAAAGCCTAAACGTATGTGCCAATTTTCCAGTCAATGGGGTGATTTTTGAGGCCGCTCTGGCGGTACATACAAATTCCGCCCATACGCCGTAATAATAAGAAATTTTTTGGTGTATCCCTGTAATCGAACTAAAATGGAATACACACCAAAAACTATACATCTAATACCATATGACTCATAAACATGTGTACCAATTTCAAGTGAATAATGGTACATTTGCGGCTGCTATCGCCCGACAGACAGATGCACATCCAGAACCCAAAATATTTTTCTCTCAACAGGGAGGCCTCCACTGACGTTCGGCAATTAAAAGCGTTAATAACTACAGTAACCGCCGCTTAATAAATTCACTGGTTAATAAAATCAGTCGCTTAACCCTTTAACGTTCACTACTTAATTTATTTTAAAAATTACTAAACTAATTTTTAAAATGGCTTTTACACACATAGCTGATCATAAATATTTAAAAAATAAAAAAAAATAGCATTGTTCCTTTTCGAGAAATTTTCGGTTTGAAACATCTGTAAGTAAACCTTATTCAATTCAAATAATATTTAATTTAATAAATAAATCACTTTAAACATTATCGACAACAAAAACTCGTAAAAGTTGCATAGATCCCAACATTAATATTTATTCCGGAGTATTTTAACCCTTTGCGGTGCAAGGTCATTCGGATCATTTAAATTACACTGCCGCCGGAATTTAGGAACATAATCAAAATAGAAGAAATTTTAAATTTTAACGTTAAAAAAAGGGCCTTTTCTGCTATGTTATAAATGTAAATTTTTGCTAAAAAATTTCCGGGATGAGTTTTTTGCACTTGAGAATTACAATTAGGTGTTCCATCAGCGGGAACACTGCAACTGAAAGGGTTAATCGGATCAAATTGCCAGGACCGAAATCAAATCAATACGAATTACTTTTGAAGTCACCGCTTAATAAAATCAGCATCGCCGGTTAATAAACTCAAAAATATTTCCTCAGCAGCCAAAAATATCATATGTACACACACACACAAAATAATATACAGAGTGTCCTAAAAGTTCCAGTACTGACGCTGATGTATTTTTCCTTTACAAAACAACAAACCTTAAAACGATTATTTTTATGCTAATGATAAAAGGCACATTTAAAATAACGGAGGAAAAAATACAGAACTTGCATTTATAATAAATGTTCAAAATGTCCACCTTTTTCTAGGAGGCAACGCTGAACTCGTTTGCGCATGCAGGGCCTGATTACCCAAAAGGCTCAGGAAGCACAAGCTTCCCCTCTAAAATTTAAGAGGGGGCCCTAAAATGACTAAAAACAGGTTCTTGGAATTTCTGTTTCATATTTTCACCCTCAGATTGAATTTTTTCTGAGAAAGGTCGCCTAAAGCAAGGTAAAATACTCACTATTTTGGGAAAAATCTGTTATTTAGCCTAAAAATCTGAATGTTCTTAATTAATAAGTTATACGATTTTAATGTTGTGTGTAGAAACTACCCAGGTATATGAATGAAAAAAAAAAAAATCCGAAATGAAAGGGGGGCCCAGAAATGATACTGAGCTTCCCCTAGCTTCAAAGCTTAATCGGGCCCTGTGCGCAAGTGTTTAGAAACGCGTTTTAACATGCTGGGAGTGACTTCTTGTAGAGAAACTTGTACCCACCTGCACAAAACCTGTATTATGAAATTGTCGAATGAACCGATATAGCATATTTTACTCGGTATTGCATCATCTGGATATTTATATCTCCAAACATCTTTGCATCTTTCATACGATTTACATTCAAAATAAGCTTCAAACAGCGAAATTCTCTGAATGCGTGATAAACTCATTTCACTATGAAGAACAAAATAACATAAAACTTTATTCTCACACAACTTGAGCGAGAAAAGAAACAAACGATAAAAATTAAAGAACTGATGCAATAATAAGCAGTCGATAAAATTTAATATTAAAAAAAATCATGGACACAATGAGTTCTTTAAGTTGGAGTACTGGAACTTTTAGGACACCCTGTATATATATATATATATATATTTACATTGTGATTTTTTCCCCCTTGAAATAAGAAAAGAAATTAAAGCAAAACAATCCCTCCATTATCGCTCATTCTCGAAGATTTTACACTTGCAGTGCACTTACAAATTAAACACATCAAATATCTCCGTAACAATTTCAAGGAACGCATTCTTCAAAGCGCAGTAATAAGTTACAAATTTGATTTGAAATGATATATATATATTTTTTAATTTCTAATTATTAAAAGGCAATTTCTAGTTCTTGTTTTAAAATTACTATCATTCATGAAATTTAAAGGAAAATATTTTAAATTTATAAGAACAAAGTCCACTTTTGGTAAAGTAATGGTGATTTACACAAATGAAAGTGCATGGAAACTTGGAATGCATTTAATTTATTTATATCGAAGAAACAATTATCTATCAAAAATTAATTAATATTGTTTACTCATTCCATTATTTGTTACCTTTTGAAGTTTCTTTCCAAATTCAGGGAAGTAATACCCTTTTCCTTGAGTGCAGAAACGTTCGTCGGATATAAAAATCAGCCGCTTAATAAAATCACTTTGGCCCAGAACGAATGGGATTTTAATTAGCGGCGAGAACTGTATTACAATCCCTTAATTTGGAATATAATTTTATATTCTTTGTAAATGGAGACCGAAATGCTTTCTTGTAAAAGTTTATAAAACTTAGAAAAACGGCTTACTAAAACGGACTGCCCACAGAAAATGAGGACATCTGATCAGCATACAATTAAGAAATTTAGAAAATTTCAAAACAAGTCAGTTTAGAGACTTTAAGAGTGTACTAAGCACAACAGCCAAATCCCATGTTTTTTTTACGAGAACATTTATTTCCAGAATGACTGATTACAATTTTCGTAATTTCACTAATTCATTTAGTAAGTTTCATATTTTAATCTATACATATAATAAAATAAGATGTTTGTGTGTGTGTGTGTGTCATTGTGTATGTATATCCAGAGCTTTTTAGGAAAACGGCTCGCAGAGCTACACACATTTGCACGGAGGTTCGTAATGACCTCTCCTGATGCACCTCGAAGCCCGATTTTCGAATTTTTGATTAGTTTTCTTTTAATTAATTAAAATGTGAAAATAATAACTTTCTAATTTCTAATAAATTAAGCCATTTTAATTTTACCCATAATTTAATTGTTGCCATTTTTTTTTCGACCGAAAAAAAAAAAGTACATTTACTTAAAATGAGGAAAATAAATTCGAAAAATAATTAGAAATATCGGTCGTATCGTTAAAATAAGAGACCAAGTGAAAGGGGCAATTTTTATAAGTCCGACTGATTAAACAGCTTATCGATCGAACAATTAGATTTTTTTAAATTAACTAAAGTATGAATTTTAGGTGGCAACTGCAGAAGATAGTATAGAAACTGTTTCTGTTTTAAATAGATTATTTAAACTCTATGAACCATATTTTTATTTTATCAGTTTCATTAATAGATCTTCATGGGCGAATTTTTTTAAATTTTGGTGTTGAAGTACACCGAATGTTTTTCGACAAGAAGTTTAATATAGCAACAGCCATTTTAATCTAAACTGCGCATCAATATATATATATATATATATATATATATGAAGTATCACAAAAAGAAAAAAAAAATATATATATATATATACATACATTAAACCTAAATAGTAGTCACATAAATGATTTACTTTTATAGAAAGTTTATAAAAAAAAATGCAGTTTTTAAGTTCTGAGCAATTTTAGTATTTTGTTTTATTTTATTTTTATAAAGCTATATAGAAAATAGTTTCCTTTAAATTTAGTGACCAGCGAAGCGGGCAAAGCCTGCTAGTATTTCAAATAAAATTAAAAAAAAAAAAAAAAAAAAAAAAAAAAAAATCATTTTTTGGGAAATCGGAATACCAGATTTACGGTTGTGAACTTTCTGAATGTGAAAACGGAATTTAAAAAATCTGATGTGGACACCACATGACCTCCATTGAAATATACAGATTGTTATGAAAACATTGACACTTTTGTGAGAGGTCACCGATTGGTAAATAAACAAGCAGGTTTCAGCCCACGAATACTACTGAAAACAAGACAAGAGAGAAAAAAAAATCTGCTACTTCAACCACTAAAGTCACGATAATCGAATTACATATGCTATGCTTCTGAAACAAATATAGTCAAACCTAAGGCTCCTATATATACGAGCTGGCGCGTCAGGCATTTTGTTGCCTTAGGGTTGCCACATGTACCCAGCGCGTTTCTCTGATAAACAAACGACAAACATTTTTTTTTTTTTTTTAATCTTCTTATGTTACTTTAGAGTAACTTGTTTCATTATATTTCATAATTTTAGCTAAGTAAACGATGATATGGAAGTTTGTTGAGCGATAAACTGCTATAATCATTCAAGAAGTGAATATAAAGAATAAAGTGTTCGCAGACTGTGTATTTGAGTTTTGGCGACATTTCGTGAAAGAAACAGAAACTGCCCTAACAACACATCTAACCCCAGTACATCCATAGGATATCCTCAGAATAAAATGACATCCTGAGAATGTATTGTGAAAAAAAAAATGTGTTTTTTAGGAATATTGTTGTTTATTGCTCTTATCTTGACCGGATTAGCTTCAGATCAAGATTTCTTGAAATCATTAGGGAAGCGATAAGGACGCCAAGCGGGAATGCTGTCCTCTTCGTAGGCGAAAAAATGGCGGTGATGCGCCGGCCTATTATTTTATTTAGGGGCTCTAGTCAAACCTCGTTAACGTGAATTACTTTTAACATGAAATGTTTCCACAATCCCCTTTAAAATCAAGATTAGTTACCGATAGCATGAACTAATGATAACATGAACTACATTTTTCTTCACCTTGAGATTCACGTTAAGGAGGTTCGACTGTACAGTAGTTTTTTTAGGAATAGTCAGTATTCCATGACTTTTTACAATCTCTCGTTGAGAAAGGCACAGCTTACAAGGAAACATTCAAAAAGGTGTCATCTTACAAAAAGTATTGAAAAAAATATATGCGATTCTACTCTTCATAAAACACCAGAAAATGAAAAAATTATCGGCTGAAATTAATTACAGCGACCACAAAAAATTATCAAAACTAAGCATATTTGGCGATTGAACGCTGTTAGGCGATTGATTTTGAGTACTTGGCGGAAAAGCAAAACACGATTCTGTTCGTACACGGCAATCTCGGTGCTAGCAAACGTATCGCCTAACAGCGCTAAATCGCCAAATAGGCTTAATTTTGACAATTTTTTGTGGTCGCTGTAATTCATTTCAGCCGATAATTTTTTCATTTTCTGGTGTTTTATGAAGAGTAGAATCACATATATTTTTTTTCAATAGTTTTTGAAGATGACACCTTTTGAATGTTTCCTTGTTAGAGCTCAATGAAAATATTTTGAGTTATAGCCCTAACAGCACAGTTAGGGTTAACTTATTCACAGTACATCTTAAGGACGTTTCTGGGATGTCTTTTCATCCAGAAGACATCTTGAAGATATCCTGGGGAGGCAATGTGCTGTCTGGGAGGTGGCCTACTGTTGTTCTCTTTGGCGAAAATTAGGAGTGAGAAACCATGCATTTTACCAAAATAATTAACTCCGTCAAAATTGAGAAAGGGTTTACTCATTCTGGCTATCATGAAACAATATTTTCCGCCAAGTTTGATCGATCATCTCGCAAAGCTGCCAAGTTTGTAGCTAACGTAGATTTTAGTCTTGGCATCGATTTTGGCGATTTGACGTCGAATTTGGGGAAAATTTTTAGTTTAGGGTTGCCAAAGTTTAGAAGCTCTAACTTGAATAAGAACAGTTTTGGAATTTTCCAGAAAGATGCATTGGTTTATAGCGCAGAACTTAGTTCTTCGAAAGTTCTATAAATGACTAACAAGACTATAAAAAATCGAGGAGTGATTATTGATGATTATGGACTTGCCTATATATTTACCTGCTACTTTCTGCACGGTATTAGACTGATAGTGGAAACAGATGGTGTCTTTTTTTCCTTTCCACGAAGGTAGGCGTTGACTTAGCGTCCAATTAGGCATTCAAATGTGGCGAAAAGTGGTAGTTTACGATTTCCAAAGTTTGGGAACTCTAACTTCAATAGGAGTCGAGTTCTGGAATTTTGTGTAATGATTCATTGGTGCCGAACTACCTCAAAAATTCGATGAATTCAAATTCCATCCAGACTTTGAAATTTCTGCTCTGTAGAGTATTTAAAAATGTTTACTTGATTTTTTATTTATTTAGTATATTTGGATTTAATTTTGACTTTTAAAGGTTGAGTTAAGCATACCGGAATTCGCTTCATAGATGCTTTCTCAGTACGAGGGTTGCGTTTGTTGAAATCGAAACAAAGTTTTGCCGATTCATGTTTCTTAACGGCCCTCTTCACTTACCGTCGCCGGAAGCCCTAGCCAATGTTATTCTATGGGGGGGGGGGATTTTCTTTACAAATAACTTTTTAACTAATACATATTTTTAAAATTCTGTTTTCACATTCAGAAAATTCCCAACTGTTAAACTGACGGACTTTTTTAAAAATGTATTTTTTTAATTTTCAATATTTTATTTTGAAATTGCAAAATGAAAAAATTTCACACATTGAAAATTCGTATTTTGCAGCTTCAAAATAGAATATAAAAATTTTAAAAAATAATTTTTTAAAAAAAGTCCGTCCATTGAACAGCTGGGAATTTTCTGAATGTGAAAAGAGAATTTAAAAATATGTATTAGTTAATAAGTTATTTGTAAAGAAAAATTTCCCACAGAATAACATTAGCTTCGGCTTCCGGCGGCGGTGAGTGTAGCGGGCCCTTAAACAAAAATGGATATTTGGTTAAAATCATCAGTCAACAAAAGAAATAGAAAACAAAATTAAGGATAACCAAGTTAAGAAAAAAAAAAAAAAAAAATCAATAGTAAACAAAAAAACTAAATTAATTTTCAAAAAAGCTAAAATACTGCTTGTGCATTTTAGATAAGATGCTAAGTTAAACCCTGCCTCCGCGTAATTACAAATTTTTTACTTTCCGAACACTATAGTGAGGAAAGTATTGTCATCATGTGAAAAATCCGAATTGGAGATTTTGATGTTTCTATACGTTTCGAGGTCCCCCGAGTCCATTTTCACTATTCTTACGATTATGTAGTATGTGTGTGTGTACGTATGTCTGTGAGTGTTTAAACGCTTTGTTCGAATACGCTGAAAGTTGGTACGTATATTGTAACTCACCATAGCACGAACCCTATAAATTTTAGTGAACTTAGCACTTATAGTTTTTTTACAGGGACACCAAGAAAAATTCTTTATCATTATGGCCTATGGGACCCAATTTTAAAAGTGCGATAGCGTCTAAACGCTTTATTCAATTGAGCTGAAAATGTATATGAGTATTATAAATCACTGTTGCACCAACTATAAGCATTTTGGTGAATCTAGCATTTATTGGTTTTTACAGGGACACAACGAAAAATTCTTTATCATTATGATCTATGGGCTCAAAGTTCAGTAGCGTTCAATAAAACAACGTGTAATAGAGGGAGAAAAATACTCAAACACTCTATTATGGTTTTCTCTCTTTTGTTTGTTTAACAACTCCTCTTTCTTTACTTTATCTACAAAACTGTTCATTACTCAATGTTCGGAAAGTCGAGTGGAGTCACTCCAGATTTTTTATTTATTTGGTATATTTAGATTTAATTTTGACTTTTAAAGGTTGAATTTAAATTAAAAAAAAAATTGTTAAAAGCATACCAGAATTCGCTTCATAGATGCTTTCTCAGTACGAGGGTTGCGTTTGTTGAAATCGAAACAAAGTTTTGCCGATTCATGTTTCTTAAACAAAAATGGATATTTGGTTAAAATCATCAGTCAACAAAAGAAAGGGAAAACAAAATTAAGGATAACCAAGTTAAGAAAAAAAAAAAAAACAATAGTAAACAAAAAACTAAATTAATTTTCGAAAAAGCTAAAATACTGCTTGTGCATTTTAGATAAAATGCTAAGTTAAACCCTGCCTCCGCGTAATTACAATTTTTTTACTTTCCGAACACTAGAGTGAGGAAAGTATTGCCATCATGTCAAAAATCCGAATTGGAGATTTTGATGCTTCTATACGTTTCGAGGTCCCCCGAGTCCGTTTCCACTATTTTTACGATGATGTGTGTGTGTGTGTGTGTATGTCTGTGAGTGAACACGCTTCACGCTAGCGTCTAAACGCATTGTTCGAATAAGCTGAAAGTTGGTACGTATATTGTAACTCACCCTAGTACGAACCCTATAAATTTTGGTGAATCTAGCATTTATAGTTTTTTTACAGGGACACCAGGAAAAATTCTTTATCATTATGGTCTAGGGGACCAAATTTTTAAAAGTGTGATAGCGTCTAATCGCCTTATCAATCTGAGCAAAAAATTTATACACATGTTATAGGTCACAGTTGCACCAACTGTATAGATTTTGGTGAATTTAGTACTTACCGTTTTTTTACAGGGACACAAAGAAAAATTCTTTATCAATATGGCCTATGGGGCCAATTTTTTAAAAGTGCGATAGCGTCTAAACGCCTTAATTCAATTGAGCTGAAAATTTATATGAATATTATAAATGACTGTTGCACTCACTATAAGCATTTTGGTGAATCTAGCATTTATAGTTTTTTACAGGGACACAACGAAAAATTCTTTATCATTATGATCTGTGGGCTCAAAGTTCAGTAGCGTTCAATAAAACATCGTGTACTATAGGGAGAAAAATACTGAAACACTCTATTATGGTTTTTTCTCTTTTGTTTGTTTAACAACTCCTCTTTCTTTACGTTACAAAACTTAATTACTCGATGTTCGGAAAGTCGAGTGGAGTCACTCCAGATTTTTCAATTAGCAACACTATATTAGCCCAACTACCTTTTCGGCTGAGATGCAGCCATTTGTTGTACTTTTTCATAATGCATTTTTTGCAAGATCTAACTGTTTTTATGACTTGTATTACGTCTCTCGACGAGAGAGCATGTGTGTTGTTAATTTTAAATGCTTCGGATCTAAGTCTATACTTGTTGAGCTCATACACCCCGCGACAAATGATAGGTACAAAGGGTTGTTTCTTTGATTTTTCATAAAATAACATTATCTAAATTGTACTTATCCTTTTTTATTATCGTAAAATAACACTATTCCCGGACTCATTTTTGATTTAAGACTCATTTAGAAAAGTTTTAAGACTAAAATGTTTCTAATTTAAGACTACACTCCGCGACAAAAAGATAGGAACAAAGGGTTTTTTTTTTTTTTTTAATTTTTCATAAAATAACATTATCTAAATTGTGCTGATCTTTTATTATCATAACAAAGTATTATCATATCAAAAACATTAAATATTGGAATCATATTCAAAATATTCCTATTTAAAAAAAAAAAAAAAACCTTTGTCGAGTTTTCATTTTGTCGCGGTGTGTAGTCTTAAATTAGAAAAATTTTAGTCTTAAAATTTTTCTAAATTAGTCTTAAAACAAAAACTAGTCCGGGAATAGTGTTATTTAATGATAATAATAAATGATAAGCACAATTTAGATAATGTTATTTTATGAAAAATCAAAGAAAAAACCCTTTGTACCTATCTTTTTGTCAAGGGGTGTAGGCGCCGACTTTTCAACATTTCAGGAGCGTGGGGCACAATGCACAATCGACTCTGGAATTCTCACACACGATCGTAGAGGTGAAAGGACTGATTTTGCAAAATCCCGGGCGGACAAAAGTGATCAGTTTGAATACAGTTTTTTTTTATTATCTTTGGTATTACCGGATATAAAGTATCCGATAAATTCAAGTAACAGAAAATATTGTTATTCATTTTAAGTAATTTTGTCTGCACTCGCTTTTCAATAACTTATACTCAATTGACATTTTGTAAAACTGTTTCAAAAAACAGTATTAAGGGCCCTCTTCACTCACCGCAGCCGGAAGCCGAAACTAATGTTATTCAATGGGAAATTTTTCTTTACAAATAACTTATTAACTAATACATATTTTTAAATTCTGTTTTCACATTCTGAAAGTTCCCAGCTGTTAAATGGACGCACCTTTTCTAAAAAATTATTATTTTTAATTTTTTATATTTTATTTTGAAGTTGCAAAATACGAATTTTCAATATGTGAATTTTTTTCAGCTTGCTTTTTCGAAATAAAATATTAAAAATTAAAAAAAAACATTTTTAAAAAAGGTCCGTTAATTTAACAGTTGGAAATTTTCTGAATATGGAAAACAGAATTTAAAAATATGTATTAGTTAATAAGTTATTTGTAAAGAAAATTTCCCCATAGAATAACATTGGTTCGGGCTTCCGGCGATGGTGAGTGAAGAGGGCCGTTAACAATCCGAAGACTCGAAATTTTTTTTTTTTTTTTCCTTTTCCAAACTTAAAAAAAAAAAAAAAAATGTATATTTCTTTGAGGAGGTACAATATTTACAAACAAAGATATTCACGAAGACAGAAAGATAAACTGAATTTACCGCCCCCCCCCCCCTCGTAGACTATGCCTGTGGAAGTTGGAATAATGTTTATTTTAGATAAATCTATTAATTCTTATTATCCCAAATACCCACTTTTTTTTTTATTGAAAACGATTTTATTTTTCCCCTCTCGAAAAATGAGCTTACATTCGATTACTCTGGACTTAAGATTTTCCATCACCCTGGATAATTAAGAAATTACTGTATTAGTAACTGAAGGCAAAACACTCCATCCACCCCCCTCCCCGAGAAACTACCCCGAACTTCTTCGGAATAAACTGGACTGAAAATTTATACCTGGGGGGGGGGGGGGATTGAAATAAATAAAAATAAAACAAAATAAATAATAAGAACATTTAAACACCTTTGTCTCCCAAAAGCCATTTGGTACCTCCTAAACGAAGTTTGCATTAAATTGTAAAATTGTCAACGTACAACACATTGAACGAAATAATGATTACGAATAATTAAAAAAAAAAAAAAAAAAACCTACAGACATCTCATACAGTTCTTTTGGACACATGATTGGATGTCTTCTATTTTTTTTTTCTTTTATCCTCTCACTGATTTTAATTCACACACAGTAATTCTTAAAATAAATAAAAAACTTTATTGTTTGATATCCAGTAGATTTTAAAAGTAACTAAGGATTATGGACATCAGCACATCAATAAAGTAACATCAGTAAAATAACAACAATAACAGCACAATAAACATCAGCAGGCCTTTGTCAGAAAAATGTCTAACAATAGGTCGACTTAGTTTGAAACAAAATGCGCTAAAATCGATTTGGACGGATTTTGTTTTTGTTTTTTCCTACTTGTAGTAACGAATTCCAGAAATTCTGTCATTGAATTTTTCCCAGAAATTTTGCGTTTTATGCAAACTTTCATTATTCTATAAATGAAGGATTGGTGTTATTCGAGTTTATTTTTTGATGAAAATATTCTAATTTTAATTTAGTCGTTCGATAAAAGAAATAATGCAGTTTTTCACAAAATAGTTCATACTTTGGAATGCATCTCTCTTCAAGAACAGTGTTCTATCTTTGTCATAGAAAAGGACATTAGGAAATTATAGCCCATTTCCTTATCAGAGGCACTTCAAGGCCACGGAATTCAGAGAGGGGGGTCACGTGCTCAATTCCATCCAGTGAGATAGTGTGGTTTCTTCAGTAACCTAGCAACGGACGGGGAAAGTAAAATCACAGTTCATCTGAGCGTGGCCTTGAGGTGACTGCGTAAAGGAAATAGAGTATAGTGGGGGTGGCACATGAACCCATAATATTAGAATATTCAAAGTAGGTTGGTGAACAGGATCACGAAGTTCTTCGATGTCAACACGTAAATGTCAGATTTTTTTGGTGCAATGCAAAATGAGATTCTCGATTGTTAGGCAATGGCTGCCCATTGTCAAATACGCATTAAAAATCGTTGTTTAAACGTGGAAGACACTTTTTAGATCACAAAGTGTAAAACTGCAAAAGGAGCACTTTCAGTTCATTGTCACAGCGCACATTTTCACAGTCACAGCCTTTAAAAGGACGGATAAGTAAAATAACACTCTACGGCATCAGAGTTTCGTCTGTAGAACAAGAAACGGAATAACGAAGGTGGCAAGGAGGAGGCAGGCCGTCGATAAGGTGGTGAGAGGCGCCGAGTTGCATCCGTCTTTGCTGTTGCAGGTACAGGTTTCCATGAAAACGTTGTAGGTCCCCGTCCTCATGGTGCAGTAGTTCTCGTTGCCTGTTCCTTCGCCAGGACTTCCCAGGAAGGCGCAGCTACGGATGAAGCGCCAGTTGCCGTACACTGAAAGAGTAACAGAACACTTGTTACAGTAAAATAATATTAAAGTTAAAAAATTAAAGAACACGCTTTTATAGAAATGTGAACTAAAAAGCACAAAATATCTATCTTAGTATTAAAAGGCAGGGTAAGAGAAAATCGTGTGAGTGACATACCATACTATTTACATACATTTAAATCTTTCATTAAAATAATTTAGAATTCAACAAAAACCAGTTTTAAAAAATCTCCCCTGACTGGGCTCGAACGCTAGACCATTAGGTTCGTAGCGCGGAGCTTTACCTCACAGCCACAGCGTTCACGTACGGAAAGTCTTTTTTTACAATATAGATTTTTTGTTTGCTCCCAGAACAGTTACAAACATACATACAGGTGAAGCTAATAAAAGCGTGTTAAAAAAAAAAAAAAAAAAAAAAAAATCATAGAAATACTGATGTTTAATGACAAGGGAAAAAAAAAAAAAAACTTAGTTAGCAAACAACCTAAATTGAAATAAACTAGCAATACTGCTTTAGGTAGAAATAATGCAGTTCCTTTAACAAGGCGTAAAAAAAAATATTGGCGAGAGTGCACAATGAAAGGAAAAATGCGTCTGAACAAGAAACGACAATGGATACATCGTTTCTTTCAGAATACGCAACGACAAAAGGGTTCATTACTGCATTTATGCTACACTCTTTTTCTAAACATTTTTTTTTTTTTTTAAGAAGAAGTGTTTCATTATTTTGACCAGAAACGCTGGTTACATAATTTTGCAATTTAAGAGTTGAAGTTGAGTGTGTTTAAATCGCACTAATGCTACACCATGGGTAAATGACAAACGTCTAGGATTCACCCCTGTGAAGTAGATAAGGCTTCACAATTTTGATACAGTCGGTAACAAAAGTGTCCGAACACTAGCAAAAATTCCAATGTAAATAAAGTACACTTTGTTAAATAAAACCTCATTGAATCACGTTCTTACACTGACTAAGAACAGGATTCGACAAGGATTTATTTAACAAAACCGTATGAAGTGTACTTTTTTTTACATAGGAATTTCTGCTAGTGTTCGGACACTTTTGTTACCGACTGTACGTCACGGAAAGAAGATATCCTCATCTCTGGTAATCCCTAAATATTTTTTCAGAACATGGAGGGCATTGCAGCCACGACAGATTATATGCACACGACGGTCTTTGTCCGGCGCCAATATCGAACCTGCTATCCTCCGACTACAAGTTCTTGGCACTAGACAGGCTACTCGAAATTTTGGATATTTAGTAACAAAATTTTCATTTTTCACAAGAATCGTTTTCATGATATTGAACCCACTTCAGGCGTATAGTTATACTATCTAATGGCTAAAATTAGAGTTCGATAATTATCCTTTTTTTTAATTCCATAGACATCTACACTCCAAATGCAATCTAGTGAACAGCCTGAGAATACAGAGATGATAAGTTGGGGCAGAACTCCTACCCAGTATTTGTTTAAAATATTTTTCTACCGACTGTTGATTTAAGAAGAGAAAAATTTTGTTTCATAAATAGTGGTAAGAGTTCTATGCCGTACCTGAAATAGAGTGAACAAACACAAATACAACTGAGTTAGCGTAATACAAATGGGTTTAGCTTGAATGGGTTTAACGTTGCTACAGCGTCTAGAATAAACAGTGTGGAAAGCGGCGAATAAAATTGTACTAAAAAAATTAAGCCTGTCACCAGATGTCATTGTAATCGAAGCTAGTGTCACGACAACAAAACCGAGACTCACTATTGGTTAATTATATGCTTAGATCACGTGATTAAACTGACGAAACTGGGAAAGCCAATCAGGTCTTCGATTTGAGCAATAGCTTCGATCACAGCGACTTCTGGGTAAGCTTAATTTTTGTAGCATCATTTTAACATCACGGTTATAGGCGATTGCCACACTGTTTATTCAAGATGCTGTAACGTTGCATTAAAACTACGCAGTGAGCAATTGGTGACGTCTGTGATTCCTCACTAGAGGTGGTCCAAATGCAAGTCATCACAAGCAATAATGTTATGTGTGTGGAACAACAAGCAATTTTTAATAAGCACCAAGTATAAGTAACTTTTTAAACATGTTAAAAGACTACCTTAAAGAAAAACAACTTAATTATGAAAACTTAATTTAGATTCACTGTTGTTTTTACTCTTCGATTCTTTACATGATCCTTTTTAAAAGATTTTTAATGTACGTACGAAATGGATTGGTCATTCGCTTAATTCTGATAAAACATCGACATCTTGGACAAAACAACGTTAAATGTCGATGAAACATCAGCATCTTCAATAAAACAATGAAACATCCAAATAGCCCCTTACCTTTCTGCCTAATCTTCCGGCACATGGTGGCTTTGACGCCTGGCAGGTGCTCCAGCTGTTCCACGGCGCAGTCGTAAATGGGTAACGTTGTATTGTCGAAAGGATCGACGCAGCGAGGGTCAAGATCCGAACGACATACCCAACACTTGATGGCGTCGGCTGAAAAAGAAACGAAAATCTAGAACATTCCTTTCCATAATATAACTTATTTGCAAGAAACTGAAACACTACTAAAGAAGTTGAGTTACTTACTATGGCGTAGTATTAGTGATAATACTATTGCTACTTTTAGTATAGTAAAAGCATGCGCGTGAACTTCAATAATACAGTCGAACCCCGTTAACGTAAACACGCCTAACGTGAATTACGTTTATCATGAACTGTTTCCACAATCCCCGTCAAAATGAAGATTAGTGTAGTTATATGAAGATCACTTACTGATAGCAGGAATTACTGATAACATGAACAATTATGTTTTCCCCTTGACATTCACGTTAACGAGGTTCGACTGTATAAGCACAGACACAGCCTGAGCCAGAAAAAAAAAAAAAAAAAAAAATCTAATGAAACGCGCCGAGTTCAGAAAACAGACAATTACTGTATTTTCGAAATCTGCAAAAAAGAAATCATCTGCCCCCCCCCCCCCTCCTTCAAATAATAAGTTCAAAACTTTTTACACAATGCAAAATTTTTGTATGTTGAAAAGTTGCAGAAATATCTCTTGCAGATACTACTTCATATTCTATTAATTATTTTAACTCATTTACGGGAATCGTCTTATCCCAAAGCCATAGCCAAGCAGTTTTGGAGATTGGGATTCAAACAATCCCAGAAATTTTGCAGATGTGTAGAAATTTTTTCAGTTACACTTCATTCTTGACACTCAACAATATATTGAAGTTTGAACCCCCTCCGAAATTTCTTTCTGGTTGGTTGCGGCCTTGTCCTATCATGTTGTCGACATTCCTTTGACCCCATTATCATCTGTACAGAAAATTTTGATCATGCAAACCAAATTCTGCATTCTTCAAGTTCACGTGGTTGCAAGCGGATGATTCGTCAACTAGTGGCACATCTCAGGCATCGTTATGATGATGATTTATTTTTCTTAATTTGCCAAAAATTAGACTTTCTTCTATGTAAGTTCACGTTGAAGTCATGATTAATAATAATCAAATGAAACTTGCTGTGGCAACTGGCAGTCCACAGTACGCTTTGGGTTTCTTATTTTTTTATTAAATTCAGTTTGTATCGAATCCGTTTCTTCAAAAAATAACATAATTAAAAAATAATAATAAATAAAAATAAATAAATAAAGTAAAATAAAGATTTAAAAGAAAAAGTTATGTGCAAACGACAAAACGGTGATTTCAGGTCCGTTCAAATCTCTAAACACTACTAATAAGCCACAGACTACTCACTTTACCCCATGCCATGGGGTAATCTATATATTTAAAAGAGTAAACTCACTGATTCACTCTTTCACTGCCTCAACACGGCCGTGGCGATCCTATGGGAGATAGAGTCACAGTTTTTGGTTGAGCAGGTTGGTTTCAGGACCCTGACGCTCACTAAGACGGGATTTTGCGAAATACCCCCGTTTCACCCCCCCGGGGGGGGGGGGCAGAAGGCAAAACCCACCTTTATAAGCATAACTTTGCTCCAAATTACTTCACGGTGAAGAAATTGCAGATGGAGAGACTAGACTTGAATACAAAAAAATCATTTTCTGCGATTTTGGAATTTTGGATTTTTAAGGGGGGGGGGGTAAAAATGAGATTTTCAGAGGCGCATAAGGCAAAAATAAATTCATGAGCATAACGCGGCTCCAAATTACTTCACAATGAAGAAACTGTAGATGTGAACTCTAGACTTGAATACAAAAAAATCACTTTCTGCGATTTTGGAATTTTGGATTTTTAAGGGAGGAAGGGGGTGAAAATGATTTTCGGAGGTGCAAAAGGCCAAAACACCTTTGTAAGCATAACTCGGCTCCAAATTACTTCATGGTGAAGAAATTGCAGATGGGGAGACTAAACTTAAGTACAAAAAAATTATTTTCTGTGATTTTGGAATTTTGGATTTTTAAAGGGGAAGAGGGGGTAAAAAGGATTTTCGGAGGCAAAATTAGCAATGCATGGATTTTCGAGTAAAATTCTAGCAGTAATAGCTCAAAGATATAAAAAAAAAAGCTCCAAGCGTCGTCTTGAAGGTATTTGCAAAAACTCATTTTTGATTTTTTCCGATTTTCGATTTTGCGGGGGAGTTACGAGGGGGCAAATTCGACCCCCCCCCCTCCTTTAGCGCTAAATTCATCCGTGGAAATCTATCAGCTGAGGTCACAAATTTTAGTGTGTGGCTTATTTACGTGTGCCCAACCCCCATTGTAACGGGATTTTGTGAAAGTTCCCCTTTTGGGGGTGGGGTGGGGAATAAAAGACAGACATGGTACAAGCTTACAGAAAAAAAGGCTAAATTTTTCACGACCCCCCCCCCTCTCAAAAGTGGTATCAGGCAACTGACACAAAATAAATTTTTCAATAATAAAAATCATGTTAAATCTGATTGCATACATGTACACACAATGAACAAAATCAGAACAATAAATCTTACATTGAATATTATATTAATTATAATTCAAATAGTTGTAAGTGCTTAAAAAACAGACAAAATTATTACATGTACTTGAAAATAAGTTTATTCTGTAGAAGCATTGTTTGTTGGGGCAATTGATTAGCAAAATAATGTAGTTCATTAGGAAAATGCAGTTGAAGAGCTATTTCTTTTTCATTTTCTCCAAGTTTGAATTTAACATTTCTTGAAAGCCAATCACATAGAAATTGCTAATAATATATTGCACAAATTCAGGCTGACCCCCTTCACCCCTCCCTACACATGTCCAAAAAGTTTTAATGCAGATTTGCACTGATCCCAAGAATAATAATTTCCAAGCTTAAAAAGGCTAAATTCAGCCTTAAGGCTGAAAAGTAACATGTCTGAAAAGAGTAAAATCACTGATTCACTGACTCAACACAGCCGTGGCGATTCTAGGGGAGATAGACTCGCAAATTTTGGTGAGCACGTTGGTTTTAGGACACTGACGCCCATTAAGGCGGGATTTTGCGAAATATCCCCCGCTCCCCCTGGGGAAAAGAAGGCAAAAACTCCCTTATAAGATTAATTCGGCTCCAAATTGCTTCACGGTGAAGAAATTGCAGAGAGAGAGAGACTAAACTTGAGTGCAAAAAAAGCAATTTCTGCGATTTGAGTTTTGGATTTTTAAGGGGGGGGGGGGGGTAAAATCGATTTTCGGAGGCAAATTTAGCAAAATACGGGTTTTCGAGTAAAGATACACCAATAACAGCACAAAGATATAGAAAATCGCCAAGAGTCTCCTTGAGGATATTTCCAAAACCTCATGTTTCGTTTTTTGCGATTTCCGATTTTGGGGGGGGGGGGGGGTTACGAGGGGGCAAATCCGAGCCCCCACCCCCTTTTAGCGCTAAATTCATCCGGGGAAATCTATAGGAGCTGAGGTTAAAAATTTTAGTGGGTGGCTTACTTACGTGTGTCCAACACCCATTTTAATGGGGTTTTGCGAAAGTTCCCCCTTTTCCCCTTGGGGGTGGGGGGGGCAATATAAACCCGTTTCCAAGTACATAACTTTGCTTCAAATTATCTCAGCAAGATTAATTTGTATATGTGGGTTGTTTATGCTTTCATAACACGCACAGTTAAGGGATTTTACAAAATTTCAGCCTCTCACCCCTTTAAGGGCGGGGGGGGGGAGGCAAAAAACACGCTTATAAGAGTAACTGTACTCCAAATTATCTCAGGATAGCGATTTATTGTTATGTCAATTGATTATGCGCACTCAAGACACATACTACAAAGAGATTTTGTAAAATTTCGTCCTATCCCCCCCCTTGGGAGTGGGGGTGGGCAAAAAGCATATTTCCAAGCATATATAACTTTGCTTCAAATTATCTCAGTAAGATTAATTTTTACATGTGAGTTGTTTATGCATTCCCAACACGTATTATAAAGGGATCTTACGAAAATTCCCCCTCCCCGCCTTGGAAGGCGAAAAGGGGGGCAAAAAACGCTTTTAAGAGTAACTTTGCTCCAAATTATCTCAGAATAGCGATTTTTTGATATGTCGATTGGTTATGGGTACTCAAGACACACACTACTAAGGGATTTTGTGAAATTCCACCTTATCCCCCTTGGGGGTGGGGGTGGGGCAAAATCATGTTTTCATGCGTAACTCTGCTCCGAACTGTCTTAGACGATTTTTTATGTGCGGGCTGGTTATGTGTTCCCAACACGCACTATAAGGGGATTTTGTGAAATTTTCCTCCCCCCCCCCTCTTTAAGGGCGGGGCAAAAACACGTTTTAAAGAGTAACTCAACTCCAAATTATCTCAGGAAAGCGATTTTTGGATAGGTTGATTGGTTTTGCGTACTCAACACAAACAAACTACAAAGGAGTTATTTGGAATTCCGTGCTATCACCCCCCTTGAGGGTTGGGGGAGATTTTAAAAGCATGTTTCCATCCGTAACGCTGTTCCAAACTATCTTAGAATGGCAATTTTTGATGCGTGGACTGCTTATGCGTATTCAACACACACTACAAAGTGATTTTGTGAAACTCCACCCTACCTCCCTTTAGGGGGGGGGGGACAACATGTGTAACTTTGGGATTCATGTGTAACTTTGCAGTAAATTATCTTATGAAGGAGATTTTCGATGTGTGGGTCAGTTGTATGTATCTAACTCCTAATATAAAGATATTTTGCAAAATCTCCCCCTTCTTTCCTTTAAGAGCGGGCCGGGGGGGGGGGCTAAAAAACACGTTTTAAAACACAACTTTGCATCAAATAATCTTAGAATCCCGATTTTTTAATATGTGGGTTAGGTATGTGTATACAGCATGCACTATAAAGGGATTTTGTGAAGTGTGGCGAGTGGGAAAACCGCTATCGAAGGTATCGAGAACTTTAACTTAGATTTTGACTGATTTCAATGGTTTATTATTATTATTAATGATATGGTATTTTGAGACTTCATTTCAATATAATGGCCAGCGTGGGTATAAAACTTAGTCTATTTCAAATCGTTATTATTTTTTTAAGTATTGAGTCAAAAATTCAAGAGTTGTGTTCTATGTGTTCTCAACGCTTGTAAATGTATATATGCAACAAAAAGTTATCTAATTTTTTGAAATTTTATATTAATTTTGTTCTACTGATTTTCAAAAACTGTTTTTATACCCCACTTGACCCTACCAAATGAAAGTTTTTTTTTTTTTTTTTTTTTTTCTGAATCCGTCCGCTTATCGATCGGACAATTAATTTTTTTAAAATTATTTAATGTATGCAAATTAGGTCGCAACTTGCTATATAGATGAGTACGAACCTGAATCAAGATCAAGACATAAGGCTTTTATTATATACAATCAGGGTAATGCCAATTTAAATCAGCTTGATTAAAATCATGATTAAAATCGTGGATTGAAATCACTTTGATTTTTTTTTAAAAATCATTGATTTAAATCAAAAATAAAATTTTATAATTTTGGGGCAATACGTAGTTTTATATAGTCTTAGAATATAAGAAAACTTGAACTTGCTTGTTATTTACATTAAATACCTCCTCCAAAATAAAATAAAATAAAAAATCTGTGTTTAATAATTTTAAAAATGATTCCTTTTATTTTCCACAACTCAATTTTTATCTTCTATTCTTATTTGAATCTAACTACTTTCATTTGCAGCCTAATTTTTTTTATACAAAGCCTTAAATTATCTGCTATAAGTGTTTTTTTTTTTTTTTTTTTTTTTTTTTTAAGATCATAAATATTGTATCATCTGAACTGAAGCACTTGATTTGTCTGTCCTTCATTTTTAACTTTTCTTATTTCCAATTCTGATCACTATATTTTTTAACTGGTCAAGGCATTTCTAAGCAATTTTTATTTAGGCTTTTATAAAATTAGAAATGAAATGGTAATGGCTTAGCTAGTTGTTTCAGTCTTCTTAATTTTTTAAAACTTTAATCTTTTGAAAAAATCTTAAAATTAATATGTATTTTATTGGTAATAAATTTCACAAACTAATGTGTGTATTATATATATATATATATATATAGTGAAACTAGTTTAACCCCACAGGCAAGTCACAAGTCTTGCCGCCTGCCTCCTTCCTACCTAACTTAAGTTTATTAAATTATTTTTTCATAAATTTTGATAAAGTTTATGGTTTTAAGTTTTGTTGTGATAGTTTATTGATTTGTTTGTTTTGCAGGTTGTTAATTAATAAATCTGGTTTCTTGAAATTTGTGTATTTCATCCACTGATAATTTTTTTTTTTTTTTTTTTCATTTTTCTGAACTTCTCAAAGAAATTTTTAATCTTATTGATCATTGGTGTTTCAATGATCTTGTATCTGTTGCTTGGCTTCTACTATGCTTAATAGATCATCATTATATATATATATATATATATATATATTATATACACATTGGATTTCCTGTAATTGAATAATTATTCTCCAAAAAGTTTCACTTCAAAAAATTTCATAATGAGATATTCAAGATGTTTTAATATGCACATTTTAACGACAATAATAATAAAAACATTAAAAAAAATTGATCTTAGATGCTTTTAAGCTATTTACACTTAATCATTTATTTATTTATTTTATTTTTATTCATTATTATTATTTTTTTTAAAGGGGGGCAGGGGTAGAATGTACCTATGTTGGCTAATATTACAGGGGTTTTTTTATTTACTTTCATTTTTTATTTTTTTATATCATCATATATATATTTTTTAATTTAGTTTATTTATATTTATTGCTTCTTATATGTATTCACATTTAAATTTAAAAAAAGTTTTCATGCTTAATTTCTTAACATTTATTTTTAGTCGAATAATGTAAATAAAACAAAAAAAATCTGATTACAAAAAAAAAAAAAATCCGATTTTAATAAAAAAAAAATCTTGATTTTTTTTTTTTTTTTTTTTATCATGATTTTTTCACACTCTGTATACAATATATACGTTTACATATAACTGAGATTAATTTCTGAAAATTAAAAAATAAAATATTTCTTCTTAATTAATGTATTTGGGCCGTTTTAGTCTATTTACTGAAATTCATGATTTTACAGGAATAAAAAAAGCCACGATTAAAAAAATATGTTCTATTATATTTCTATTTTGACTATAAAATTTATCTTTCAATGCATACATTTTACGTTGAGACTTTTAAATGTACATTGTATTTTTTTTTTTTTTTTTTTTTATGCAATAAACGATAAAATTAATTAGTTGCTATGGGTGTGAAAGAATATTTACACTGAAATTTACGTTACGTACTCTGCAGAAATCACTATTCGGTGCAACTGTAGAATGGACTGCCCTTTCACTGGGACTGTAAAACTACTTTCATTGCAACAACACAGTAAATGCAGGGGAAAAGATTTAACTTGTTGCAACAATGTATATATATACCCATATACACTAATGTGCAAAATTAAAGCAACAACTTCTTTTCTCATTTTCATCAATTGCACATAATTTAGAAGCAAATAAACATAAAGTACATACTTGGTTCGTTATCACATTATTAATTGTATTTTAAACATAACCATAACAAATAATAACATTTAAATTAATAAATTATTTTTTTTTTCTCTCAAAAGTAAGCTTTGGGAGAAATAAAAATGTAAACAATTTTTAGTAAAGAAAACTAAATGAGAAATAATACTATGGATGCATTACAGACAAAATATAAATACAAATGCCGCCAAAAGTTAAAATAAAGCTGTATTTTTAATTCTGTTTTTACATTGTTTTTTTTTTTTTTTTTTTTTTTAGCGTGAATAACTTTTTGTCGACGTAACAGCAGGGCCCTATTAAGCTTTGAAGCTAGGGGAAGCTCAGTATCATTTCGGGGCCCTCTTTCATTTCAGAAAATCTTGTTTTCCTGTTACATATTGACGTCATGTGGTTGGCAAAAAAGCGCGCTCGACTTTCCCGCGCCCCGCCCACCATTGATTTTCCGTTGGTAGTAATCAAGTAATCGCCATCGCTATGCTTTTCCCAAGCCTTTTTGCCAACCACTCATAAAAGTTGAGATGTTTGTTTACAAACAAGGAACTGCCCTATTATGTCCGGATCCCAATTAAGTTGCGCAAAAATGATTTTTTGACAAAATATAGATATTTTTAAGTTGCAATCATTAAAAAAAAAATAAAAAAAGAGAGAAAACTTTTGGTTAACTGGCATTTATCTAACCAGAAAAATTCTGAAAACTGTTTTATCCCCCTTCCAATAAATTGTTTTAAAATAATTGCCGCTATTATAAGGAGCGTACGGTTTCCATTTTCAAATAATCAGTATCCGATTCGATATAATACAAGTGAACGTTTATATTTACAGAGGTGAATGTTATAAAATGAAAATAACGTAAAACTAAAACTGTCGCCTGTTCCGTCAGAGTTTACATCTGAACGTAAAGGGCATTTTCAGAACAAACGAAACATAGAAATATACACTGGTGTTCAAGATTTAAGCAACAACCTATTTTTCTCGTTTTCTTCTTTTGAGCGTAATTTTTAAACAAATAAACATAAAATTTAGATAGCATGTTCGTTATCATACTATTAATAGAATTTTAAATAATTTTAACATGAGTAATAATTTTTAAACTAATTATTATTATTATTATTATTATTTTTTTTTTTCAAAAGTATGCTTTGGAAAAAAAGGAAAAATTTCAACAATTTTAGAAAAGAAAACTTAAGGACTCGCCGTCACCGGAAACCGAAGCTAACGTTATTCTATGGGAAATTTTTCTTCACAAATAATTTATTAACTAATACATATTTTTAAATTCTGTTTTCACATTCCGAAAGTTCCCAGGACGGACCTTTTTTTTTTTAAAAAAATATTTTTTAAACTTTTTATATTTTATTTTGAAGCTGAAAAATACGAATTTTCAATATGCGAATTTTTTTCATTTTGCAATTTCAAAATAAAATATTAAAAAAAAAAAAAAAAAAAAAAAACACTTTTAAAAAAGGTCCGTTCATTGAACAGTTGGGAACTTTCAGAATGTGAAAACAGAATTTAAAAATATGTATTAGTTAATAAGTTATTTGTAAAGAAAATTTCCCCATAGAATAACATTGGCTCGGGCTTCCGGCGACGGTAAGTGAAGAGGGTCGTTAATGAAAAGTGGTGTTAAGGCTGCATTACAGATAGATAAAGACGCACATGTCTTGAAATGTTAAACTAAATCTCAATTTTTCTTTCTGTATTAACTTTTCTTTTACTTTTATAATAGACTTTTAAAAAATATATATAATTAATAATTTGTAAACTATGGAGCATCACCAGAATAATAAAAAAAATGTCGATAAATAGTTTTATAATGAACATCTTATCGAATTTTCATGTTTGTATGTATATTTTTTAAAAAGTTATTCACCTGCGAAAAAAGAAGAAACAGAAAAGTGAATACAGGTAGAAAGACCCGGTTTTAATCTAACACATGGAAGCATGTGCATCTTCACCTATCTCTAATGCATCCTTTTTCATTAAGTTTTCTTCTCTAAAATTGTTGAAATACAGTAGAACTTGGATAATTCGAAGTTGAAAGGACCAGAAAAAAATTCGAAATATCCAAAAATTCGAATTACATATACCTACTATTTTGTCAAAAAAAGTGATAAATTAAAAAATTAAAACTCTACGATAAGAGATTTAACACAAACTTTATATCTAAGAATACCACTACATTACCCCTTTCGACCCCCCCCTCCCCATTAAATCAATATTTTTTACGAGCTTAATTATTCAACACTTTTAAAAAAATAGTCAAATATTTTTTATTTCTTTTTTAAGTAGAATCTTTGTGTCATAGCATATGACCTGATACAAAAATAGAATCTTCTACATTACACATGACTTTCAATTCACAAAAACCTCGAAGTTCATACATATGCACCCTATCTTCTGGTGCACTAGCTAGGGGCTTCTATTGTATTTCCTTATCCTTTCTTTTGAAAGACTATAAAAATTGATAATGCACTTCAGATGAATAAAATCTCGGGAACAAATTTTACTGCAATATTTTAAAGGTAATCGTACGAAAAATTCGAATTATCCAAAATAGAATTCGAATTATCCACGATTTTTTAACATTATTTTAATACAAAATTCAAGGGACCGTGTAAAATATTCGAATTATCCAAAATTTCGAATTAAACAAGTTCGAATTATTCAAGTTTCACTGTATTTCATTTTTTCCAAAGTTTATTTTTGAGAAAAATGAATATTTATTAGCTTGAAAATTATTACTTATGTTAAAGTTATATAAAATTAGGTTAATGACAGGATAAAGAACAGGCCCCATCCAAATTTTATGTTCCTATGTTTATTTGTTTAAAAATTATGCCCAAAAGAAGAGAACGAGAAAACAGGTTGTTGCTTAAATTATGAACACCAGTGTATGTGAAAAGCAGGAGGGAACTTTTAATCGAGGCAGGGCACTTTAGCGGTTTTTTATGGTATATAATTAATACTCAAAATGTGTTCATATAGTATTCAAGAAATGTAATGCAGTCCTCAAGTCATGTATTAATGGTATGATTTTTCTTACTTTTTTGAAGTGAAAACTTCTTTAGGCGCGTTGAGCACTTTTGGGTGAACAAAAATCATGGAACTCGCGTCATCGTCACCGAACGCTTTCCATAAGCTATATGTATACTGTGTATATATGCACATAGATATACCTCCGTGCGTTATTAGTATACATTATATATATACAAAGAGTATATCTCTCTAGCGCACGGCGCGGCATGCCTCATATACATATATATATATATGTATAAAATGTATACTAATACGAGTAGTATACTGGCTACTGGCACCTGTCTCTTTCTAGTTCTATACTCTATGTATGTATGTACTTTTTCCACAGTCTATACATAGTTCACAAAGTACAAGCACGTGTTTTTATACAGACTGTTAAAGTCTTCTTTTTGCTTTCAATATAAATTTTCAAATAAATAATAAAAAAAAGAAAATTACTTTATTCATATTACAATATTAACACTTCTTTACAAACCAAAAATAATTCAAAAATAATAATCTAACAGCTCGACGGTACAATTCACAAGTTACTTAGTTTTCACTTCTATCGGCTGTCCCCAAAGACTGCCCCTCATTATTATTTTTTTTTTTTTTTTCTCCAAATATAAATTCTAGTATAAAGTAATATACAATGACAGTTACAAAAATTTTTATTTATTGATATTTACACATAAATTTTGTTTCAGTGGCATTAAATTTGTTGTAATCAAAGTTTTATTTATTTTACTAGCAGGCAATGCCCACTTCGCTGGTCACTCAATTTAAATGAATTTTCAAAAGCATTGAATCACTATATATTTTTTATATCACATTTTGGGCTTTGTAACATAATTAAAAATTCTTTTTAAGGTCAAAAAGTCAAAATAACATGTTACAAATTAAATTAAATTAAACATTTCTTCCGTTTTGCAACAATGCTCTAGGGCAGTGGTTCTCAACCACTGTGCAGCGGCATTTTTGTGTGCCGCCAAATTTTAGAAATGTATATAGTAAAAATTATGATTTTTTTTTTTTTTTCTTTATTACGAGTAAAGTTTGTTCAAATTAAAGAAAAGTACACTGTAAAAGAAAACTGTTGTTTTTACAGTTAAATACCATATTTTTAACTGTTTCTATCTTCGATAACTGCGACCTTTCATAAAGTGAAATATTTGCCCCAAGTGAAATGTGTGCCACCAAATTTTGAAATCGTTAAAAGTGTGCCGCAAAAAAAAAAAAAAAAAAAAAAAAAAGGTTGAGAATCACTGCTCTAGGGTCTTATGTGAATGATTCTCAAGAATGAATCAAAAATTGTTTAGAAATTTAATGGATTATGTATGGGAAATAAGTATGCTGTTGTAATTTAAAAATTGCAGCTCTTAGAACTTCAAAACTGATAATTTTTAAGCAATTACTCATTATTATTTAATATTAGACTTTTTTTTGTTTAATATTAGACTCTTATTTTAAGTTAAAGCAATCGAATGATATCGCGTTGTGAAACTTTGCAACGTAATATCTTTAAATCTAATGACTTGATGTATCCACACAAAAAAATGAACAGTTTATAGAGCTCTTTTAAAAAAGTATGACATCTACACAGTATCTTTTTTTAAAAAAATCATCAGTTTTTAGCAGGGTTGGCAAGTTTCTTCCAAGGTGGAAAAAACCGACCGGAAGAAATAGGTTTCTTCCAAGTGGAAAAAATGGAAGAAACTGTTTTTCTTAAAAATTTATCCTATAAATTGCAGATTTGTAAGATACAATGGATGCATTGATCTTATAAACAACTTTAAGTAACTTTAAATATACCTATACAAATTTAATAACATATTTAGTTAATAATTATTAGTTTTTTTCATAAAAATGAGCTAATGAGCCTCGGTATCTGATGATCACGTTCCAAAATACTTAAAATCCAGTAAAAAAAATCAATTTCAATTTAAACAGTATAAAGTTTTATAATTTAGACAATTTTATTTCTTTAACTGGTAATAAATAATAATTTGGATCACTTGCTTTCTGATAAAACAGCTCTTAACGTAATCCAGTTAATTAAAAGAACCAGTATGCAATAATTACTATTTACTGTATTACAAAATGTCATAAAAACTTTATTTTCCTTATAGTCACATACAGTACAGTCAACTCCCTCTAATCTGCAGATTTATAATCTGCAAATCCTTCTAATCCGTAGTTGATTTTTTAATCTAAAAGAAATTTACAACTCGTATTTAAAAAAAAAAATTCACATTTTTACTTTTGATTACCATGTTTTTATTAACTTCGATTCTTGTTTGTATGTTTGTTTGTTCGGTACAAATCTTGCAATCTATTTTTAACTAATTTCCCTAATAGCTAGGCATTTGAAACTTTCACAGTAACTCAGAACCCGGTGACAACACAATACTTCGAAGTCAGATCTTCGAATAGTTTTCTTTTAATTAATTAAAATATGAAAATAAGCTCGTAATAGCAATAAAATAGCCATTAAAAAATTAGTTATAAATTAATTGTTGCCAAAAAAAATTTACGAGTTCATTTTCTTTCAACATAAAAATAAATACATTTAATTCAACGTGAATGTGAAAAAATTGTAAAATGTTAAATTATGCATTTCACAAAAATTGACATCATTATCAATTTAAAAAATTTATACATATTGTTAAGTGCTAATGTACGATGCTAATATACGTTGTTCTAAAAGGAGTAATATATATTTTTTTTTAAACCAACTTTTTTTTTCACTATTATTATTTCACTGAACTGATTCCGCATGCTTAAATATTGCTAAAATATTATTTTTTAGCCTCAAATATTTTATTAATGACTTATCAGAAAATTTAAAAACATGGAAAATATTTTTTTTTTTTTAAATCTTATAATTATTTTTTTTATCAGACTTTTAGCATAATCCTTACTTTGAAACACAAATGGGGAAAGGGGGGGGGGGGGATTAACCATTCTTATATTTATTATCCTGCAATTCATACAGACTAGCGCTGAAAATAAACCACTATTACATGAATGTTTAACAAAATTAATCAACAATGAATATTATTTCCAGACTTTCAAAAATATTTTGTTTCGTATTTTTTAGATATATTTGTTTACATTTTGTAGGTACCTTTTATTTGAATATGCTTAAATTATTTACCATCATATATGAATGTGATAGATTAGTTTTATTAATATTAAAGAAATATTTATTGTAAAATTTGTTAAAAATCCTCTCTCCATTTTGATGTCTATTTAATTAATAATGACTGACTTTGTATCTGTAAAAGAAAACTGTAAACAAAGGCAATGATCTCTAATTTTCAAATTTCTATTATCTGCACAACCTCTGGACAAAACTTTTGAGAGTTAGAGAGAGTTGACTGTGAAACAAATGAAAAGTTTTTTCCTAGTTCAATTCTGCACTTTATTTTTCAACTTAAAATAGATAAATACAAACTATGGATTTTTTTTTTTTTTTTTTTTAAATCCTAGAGCGCTTGCAGGACAGTTTAAATGTAGGTATCTTACTTATTGATACAGTTCATTGGGTACCTACCATCTTCGAGTTTATAAAAAAAAGTTGTATCTTTAAAAAAAAAAAAAAAAAAAAAAAAAAAAAAAAGAAGAAGTGCAAATATTATGGCTAAAAATTCCATAATTATTATCACTTGTACTGTTTGAACATATAATATTATGCGATAGTATCCATGCAAAAAATTCTAAAAATATTAGCATTGAAAAGTAAAAACCCATCACCTGTATATACTTAGCGTTTGTTATCAAATAACTTATTTTTCTAAAGATATTTTTAATATTAATTGAATTATAGTTTAGATTTGGCATTATATTTATACTTTGAGTTTATATATTATAAATTTTAATTTTGAACACCTGTTTTGTCTTTTGGTTGGTTTCTTCCATTTCTTCCGGTTTTTTCCAGTTTCTTCCACTGCCCTGGAAGAAACCCAACCCTGGTTTTTAGTTAAAAAATTGGCCGACTGTCGTCACCAAAGTAGTTAAATCTAGACCAATCAAAAACAGGAGTGGTCCGCCGACAAACTCTTTATATAGATTATTACTTCCATTACCCTACTACCGTAGGTAATGGAAGTACTGTATTCGGTCTGAAAATTCGATATCGGGTTTTCACCTGATTTACACGTTTTAAGGTCCCCTGAGTCCAAAAAAGTGGTTTTTGGCAATTGGTCAGTGTGTGTGTGTGTGTGTGTGTGTGTGTGTATGTATGTATGTGGAGAATCTTCTGGCTATTATAGCTCAGAAACTAATAAAGATAGATCTACGAAACTTTAGAACTGAAATACGTCTGGTGTACAGATGAAATTTCCAAATTTTGGTGAAAATTGAGAAACCGAAAATGGGACATCGGAAACCGGAAGTGGGACCGTAAGTCCGTCAGGAAAATTAATAGGCGGCCTGTATAAATAGCTCAAGTTCAGGCCTTCGAAAGGCGTTCCTTTAAAAACGGTTGTACGGATTTTTTTCAAACTCGCCATTTTAACTCACTTTTAAATATGCTTTTGTATGTAATTATTTTTTTCCGGTCAATAATTGATTTTTTGTAAAAGTTGGTATCTCAAAAACGGCTCTAACGATTTTCTCTTTAGGTCACTTTTATGTTTTCTGATCACATTATCGCTCAAAAATGCATATAATACATATAATAGCGGGTAATGGAAGTCGTGTGGTTGTTTCACACCAGATTTTTTTTTATTTCGATTCTATCTCTTTTCATTTGTAAGTCTTTTTGTCTGCACCATGAAAGACATATAAACGGTGCTTCACTGTATACAATTTTAAAAATAAACAAACATACTAACATGAAAAAGGAATGAGATATTGGTTTTTGCAGACTTTTTTATTGTTCAAGCGATATTCATAGTTTTTCAATACTATTGAAAAAATCCATAGTGTAAAAGAAAAAGTTAGCAGAGAAAAGAAAAATCTGGTTTTAATTGAATGTTTATGTGTAATGTATTTTTCTAAAAGTGTTATTTATTCAATCTTGAAACGCTTATTTTTGAGAAAAATCGAGTTAATATATATCAAAAATCATTGTGTACGATAAGATTCGATCTATGATTTGTAAAAGAACACGTCATTCAAATTTTATATTGATTAGTTCAAAAACTATCTGCAAAAGAACAGCTTTAATTTTGCGCACTAGGGTATAATAATCAGTGTTTAAATCATAAGTAAAAAGTTAATATAAAATTGAACAACTTTTATCAGACTTCACGATCATAAAATTTATAAATTGAACAAAGTAGTTGAACTATGTTAATATGAACTCTTGTAAAATGATTTTCTTCTGCAGCAAAATATTATTTCATTGGTTGTATTTTGGAAAATACAGACAAACATTTTTATGGAGAATTCTGTAATGAATTTTTCGATAAATTCACAAATTTTCTTTAAGAATTCAACTTGCAGAACGTTTTGGTGGATTCTATAATCTGTTGCATAGAAGTCTGAATATTATTTGAATCCGCAATTAAGTTTCTTTTTGATTGAAGAAATGCATACCGTCTGATAATATCAATTACATACATTACATAAATAGGATTATATAATTATTCATTATAAAAAAAAAAAGTTCAGAAAAAATAGTTTATAAGTATATTAAATATATAAATTATAACTATCGTTAACTATTAAGATCTGTGAAGGCCATATTATTCATAGTAGATTTTTCACTAGAAAAATCTTGGTAAAGTGTTTTTTTAAGTATTTATGAATAGAGGGAGAAATAAAATAAAATTAATTAATTAATTAAATGTTTGCGTTAAAACCGATTTTGTAATATTTGACAGTAAAAAAATCATTTATGTTTGTAAGTTTGACAGTTTAACTTTTAGGAAATATTTAAAAAGACACATCATTTTTATTTTTAGTCAGGGTTGGCAGGTTTTTAACGGTTTAAACCGTCACGTCAAAAACCTCCTTGTCAAAAACTATCATAAACCTATATTTATAATTTGTCATAAAAAAAAAACCTAGTTTAATAAAATATAGTTTATAAAGATTTTTTGAAAAGTAAATAGATTGATGTTCTTTAAAAAACGCATAGTTACAACATTTTGATTAATATAAAAAACAAAACTTTAGGCTTTTAAAATTTTATTATGAGTTATTTCTAGGTTCATTCAAAATATGCTGTGGCTGTGATACTTTTATATATTATTACGAAATTTATTTATAACTATGCTTAATATAGTATATGTTAAACTTAGTTATGTGATACTTCAAAAATATAGTTGTTTTCAATAAGATATTATTTATAAGTATGTTTTAAAAGGTAAACATGTTAATGTTTTTGAAGAAACGTTATAACATTATGATTAATATAAAAACAAAACCTTTCTAAAAATTTATGATTTATAAATCATTGATAAATCATTTTGACTGACAAATCATTTTATTTGCAATACAACATTGTATGTTTTAAGTTTTTTAGTATTGCTTTTAGTATTATGTATTTAACCAGTAAAATAAAAATGCACAGCCTAATATTTTGTATTTAAATATTTTATAGAAAAACTTTTTTTTTTTTTCTTAATGACTGTTGATATTGCAACTTTTTATGAAAAAGCAATAATTTTGAATGTTAAACAAGCTTGAATTGCGTCTGAAATTCTTATAATTACCGTGAGACAAGAGAAATATGAATACTTTCTGGACATGTATAAATTATAATAAATTTAATATTTACTAGTACAGATTTTTAAAAAAATTATTAGTCTAAGCTGTAAGGCCTATCAAAGGCCAAGCGGTTATACGCTCAAAGTTGGTAGAAGTGAAGTGCCGGGTTCGATCCCAGGGTGTGCTTGTCAGCCTAGCTGTTCAGAGTTTTTTGTGATTTTCTCCGAAACTTTTTTAAATACGGGCTAGGACGCTTTAGAAAGACCCCCACGGAGGGCACTCCCCCTTAGGCCTAAGACACTCGAGTAGTCAATCGGCCTTACTCCCAAAATACCAAACACCAATAGTCCAAGCTATAAACAGGTACAAATATTTATACAATCAATAATAATAATAAATAGATAAAAATTTATTAATAAATGATAAGTGTAATACATATAGATTATAATTATTTTCAAATTAATATTAATTTACTGCCCACATATATTATGTTTTACTTAAAAAAATAAATAAAAATAAAGTATTCCTGTGTTTTCATGGCTTATGTGAAAATTCATAAGTAACTTAGGAATTTTAGAATTTCATAAATATTAATATAAATAAACATACACACACAAAATATATCTATGCATACTTTGTATATATATTTCTCAGGTTATAAACCAGTATATTTACCTAATTTTTTATAAATTATCTACAAATTGTTTTAAGATTTGTTAATTTATAAACAGCATAATATTTAGATATTCACTTGTATATGGCAAATATTACTAAATCCTATTTCTAACCATTTATAGATTTTATAGATTTTGAATTTTCACAATGCAGGTTTTTGACGGTAGAGGTTTCTGACGGTTTAAACCCTTATCATGTCAAAAAACCAACCCTGTTTTTAGTTCAATAGTACATTTCAAAACTTTTTTAATAATTGAATATTGAACTTTTAAGTTAAAAAGAAAAGGAAAAAAAAAAAATTGAAAATTGCTTTATTGTTATTTTTTTTTTTTTTTAAATCTATCTTCAACAGTTTTTTCTCAAGCAACTTTGGAAAAAAGAAAACTTTACTACTGTTCGCATTATATACACTTTTTTGGAGGTAGTGTGGTCAGAAGATATAAAATTGACCGAAAAAATTAGACATCTAACATTTTTCCCCCAATAGAAAAATACCCCCCCCCCTCGGAACCATAGACCTTATATATACGGTCTATGCTCGGAACGAGTCAAGTTTTCACCAAGGGTATCTTTCAAAACAGCTCGTCAATACCTTGAAAATGAATGGTTGAACCATCGATCTGCGATAATTTAAAATAAAGTTATCGATTTTTTTCATTTTTAACATTTAAAATAATCTGGTGTGTCACTCACACGTCTTTCTCTTACTCTGAAATTTAATACTATAAATACTAGTTGGAGATTAAGAGGTAAGATAACGAGTACTGTTATGTAAATCTAGATGTTAAACAATTCAAATTAGGCTTCGGACGAATTTTATAGGATAATTAGTTCTGTGTGAGGCCGTTTAATTAATGCACCTACATTTATATAGAATTTAATTTAATTCGATTATTAAAAAATAATTCTGTTTTTAAAGAATAATTTATAAAAATTATTTTAAAAAACTATCTTCCATGATAATGCAGACGATTTCCATATTACAGAAGTAGTATAACACTAAATTAAAAAAAAAAAAAAAAAAAGTTTTATCAATATATATCATTTATTCTCAATATATTACACTAAAAAAAAAATGTTAAAAATGAAAAATATTGATAATTTTATTTTAAATTATCGCAGATCGATGGTTCAACCATTCGTTTTTAAGGTATTGGCGAGCTCTTTTGAAAGATACCCATCATGAAAATGTACTCCCCTCGAGGGAGGACTTTCCCCCCAGGGGGAAGGCGAGGCTCCTACATACACAATTTTTTTTCCCCAGTTGACTATATTACAAAAAATATATATTCATTTCATTTGGTTTAGTGCAGTCTGTAGATGCACTCAACATACCCGAAATTTCCCCCATAGACGTAATGTATTTGAATACTTTTGAGTGTCCCTGTACACGAACCATTTGCTTCCTCTCAACGAAAAGCTTACTGTAGCATCGCTATAGGATACACATTTAGAATACCGAGTTTGGAATTTCTGCTACTATTTGTTCTTGAGATATGCTGATAACATACAGACAGACCATTCGCTAAAATCATGATTTTAGTATTCAGGGGACCTCACAACATGTAAATATAACAAAAACTCACGTTCGAAAATTTGACCCTAAAACAATACTTTCTCGACCGTATGGGTAAGAGAAAGTAAAAAAAAAAAAGTTTGTGATGTTATATAGACAATAAAATTGACTTCCTTTGGATATTTAGTGTTATACTACTTCTCTAGAATGGAAATCGCCAGCATTCATCATGGAAGATAATTTTAACAAATTATTTTATTGAGTGAATTTGTACAGGAAAATATCTGTACTGATAAGTTTTAAGGATTTAAGTCCATATTCTTGATTTTTCAGGAGACAAAAAATAAAGTTAAACTAACTAAAAACAAATCAGAAGAATCGATTAGGAAAAAGGTGTTTCGTTGAGTTATACCCTCTATACCATTCAGTGATTGTCAACCTACATTTAATAACGGAAAAAAATTGAATTAAATATTTTATACCATACATGAATGGTAAATTTCTGACTTGAACCTTTTTTCACCAATGGATTTTCTCGAAGACTCAATGACAAGGATTTAAATCCTTCATACCAATCGTTTGAGAATTTTTTTCTGAGTCTAACTATGTACTTAACTCAAAATCGACATTTTTGGACTTAAATCCTTTATACTTATCAGTACAGATATGAAGTCATGTGGTGGTCACAACATTCTAGTTATGGTATAGCACGGTACGGGTTCCTAAATGCTCAAAGGGCTCCGAGCCCACAATTTATTGGTATGATCAGATTGTAAACATTATGACTTCATTTATTTTGATAACTTTATGAGCATCAAAATATTCGATTTCATAACGCTGTATGTAGCATCACTTTCCGCAGTTTGAATTATTTAAGTAAATATACATATATGTATGTAGGGTAGGGTAATATATAAAAAGGGCCTCTACCTCTCGTAAGCAATGGGGGGAGGGGGGGCGGACCTTTGAATTCTGCGTATCTGAAGAAACACGCTTGCCACGCCCCAAAAATAATCACAGGTAACGGAGATAAGTTTAACAACAAATAAACAAAAAACTGAAGTTTCTTTCGGGTAGAGTGAAGGAGAAAAATGACCCTACCGCTAAAAGAATCGCGTAATACAATATCCGAAGTGTTAAAAAGAAGTAAATGAATCGTTACAAAAAGCCCTCGCGGCCGGTATAAACACGAATACTTTAGCCGAAGTAAACATTACGCACCTGTTGGCTTCGTTCGACCGCCATTATTGTGAGAAATTTTTCCGTCAACATTAGCCGAAAAGTAAAGAAATTCGTAAGAATTAATAAAATAAGAGGGTCACTTACCTTCGTACAAGATGGACAGAATGACCAGCAAAGCTAATATCGACCGCTTCATGTCGAGACGAGGGTAGGGAAATAAAATAAAAACGTGGACGATCGGCCGCTTTTCACCTGGTAACCATAGCGATGGCGAGTTACTTTCTAAACTCACTGAAAAAGAGAGAAAAAGAATGTTTGGTTGCGTCACGCAGGAGCGCGCGTCTGATGATTCGGGTCCGTTTACACCAGATTTCTTTGAATATTTACCTCCCCCTCCCACTTACTACATAGAGTCATTTTCATTTAAAATACTTTTCTGTTTATTTAAGTTTTATTGCCCTGTGTATTTGCATTTAGTAATGAATAATTGTTTTATAAAAATACAATTAGGTGGGGAATTATCATTTTTTGTTACATTCGAAAAAAAAAAAGAGCATTTTATATTAAACTAATAGATCAGATAATGCCTCGCATTTAAAACTGAGTATATGAATTGAATAAATATTTAAGTTCTATATAAATACATTTGTTTTGTTTGAAAGATATGAATTGTGTAACTTAATTTAATTAAAATACTGTCTTAAACAGATTTGGACGAGAAGCCAATTTTCCTGACGTTATATTGTCTTCTACAGTTTGAAGTACTTTAAATCTTGGGTAATAAATTTTCAAATTCAGCTGCCTTTTTTCAGTTGAAATATTTCATGCACAGAATATCTTCTGCTTATTTGTTTATTTATTATTTTATTTGTTATCTATTTATTTTTGTACCATGGATAGCAATTTATCTTTTCTTCTGACGATTCCAACATCATACATCCTGTCACCGATGGTATCACACTAGTTAGTTTTTAAAGGTATTAATATTTTATTTTTTAATCAGAAGCTAATTTAAAAAAAAAAAAAAAAAAAAAAAAATCTGGAGTGACTCCACTCGACTTTCCAAACATTGAGTAATTAACAGTTTTGTAGATAAAGTAAAGAAAGAGTAGTTGTTAAACAAACAAAAGAGAGAAAACCATAATAGAGTGTTTGAGTATTTTTCTCCATCTATTACACGTTGTTTTATTTAACGCTACTGAACTTTGAGCCCATAGATCATAATGATAAAGAAATTTTCGTTGTGTCCCTGTAAAAACCTATAAATACTAGATTCACCAAAATGCTTATAGTTAGTGCAACAGTGATTTATAATACTCATATAAATTTTCAGCTGAATTCAATAAGGCGTTTAGATGCTATCGTACTTTTAAAAATTTAGTCCTATAGGCCATAATGATAAAGAATTTTTCTTTGTGTCCCTGTAAAAAAAAACTGTAAGTGCTAGATTCACCAAAATCTATACAGTTAGTTCAACTGTGATCTATAACATGTGTACAAATTTTTTGCTCGGATTAATAAGGCGTTTAGACGCTATCACATTTTTAAAAATTTGGCCCCATAGGCATAATGATAAAGAATTTTTCTTTGTGTCCCTGTAAAAAAACTATAAGTGCTAGATTCTCCAAAATCTATACAGATTGAGTATTTGTGATCTATAATATGTGTATAAAATTTTTGCTCAATTGAATAAGGCGTTTAGATGCTATCGCACTTTTAAGATTTTGCTCCCATAGGCCATAATGATAAAGAATTTTTCCTAGTGTCCCTGTAAAGAAACTATAAGTGCTAGATTCACCAAAATCTATAGGGTTCGTACTATGGTGACTTACAATATGCGTACCAACTTTCAGGTTAATCGAACAAAGCGTTTAGACGCTAGTGTGTTCACTCACAGACATACACACATACACACATACACACACACATACATACATCATCGTAAAAATAGTGAAAACGGACTCAGGGGACCTCAAAACGTATAGAAACATGAAAATCTCGAATTAAGATTTTTGACATGATTACAATACTTTCCTCACTATAGTGTTCGGAAAGTAAAAAAAGATAAATTACGTAAAAAATAAATAAATAAATAAAATAAAATAATGTCTTAAACATAATTTGACTTTACGCATTATATCTCTTAAACAGATAGACCAATTTGAATATGTATATATACATATATATACAGTAAAGCATCGTTTATACTTTTTTCAGCAAAACGATGTATAAATGAAAAGACGTATAATCGAAATCAAAAAATCTGGAGTGACTCCACTCGACTTTCCGAACATTGAGTAATTAACAGTTTTGTAGATAAAGTAAAGAAAGAGTAGTTGTTAAACAAACAAAAGAGAGAAAACCATAATAGAGTGTTTGAGTATTTTTCTCCATCTATTACACGTTGTTTTATTTAACGCTACTGAACTTTGAGCCCATAGATCATAATGACAAAGAAATTTTCGTTGTGTCCCTGTAAAAACCTATAAATGTTAGATTCACCAAAATGTTTATAGTGAGTGCAACAGTGATTTATAATACTCATATAAATTTTCAGCTGAATTCAATAAGGCGTTTAGATGCTATCGTACTTTTAAAAATTTAGTCCCATAGGCCATAATGATAAAGAATTTTTCTTTGTGTCCCTGTAAAAAAACTGTAAGTGCTAGATTCACCGAAATCTATACAGTTAGTTCAACTGTGATCTATAACATGTGTACAATTTTTTTGCTCGGATTAATAAGGCTTTTAGACGCTATCACATTTTTAAAAATTTGGCCCCATAGGCATAATGATAAAGAATTTTTCTTTGTGTCCCTGTAAAAAAACTATAAGTGCTAGATTCTCCAAAATCTTGTGATCTATAATATGTGTATAAAATTTTTGCTCAATTGAATAAGGCGTTTAGATGATATCGCACTTTTAAGATTTTGCTCCCATAGGCCATAATGATAAAGAATTTTTCTTTGTGTCCCTGTAAAAAAAACTATAAGTGCTAGATTCACCAAAATCTATAGGGTTCGTACTATGGTGACTTACAATATGCGTACCAACTTTCAGGTTAATCGAACGAAGCGTTTAGACGCCAGCGTGTTCACCCACAGACATACACACATACATACACACATACACACACACATACATACATCATCGTAAAAATAGTGAAAACGGACTCAGGGGACCTCAAAACGTATAGAAACATCAAAATCTCGAATTCGGATTTTTGACATGATTACAATACTTTCCTCACTATAGTGTTCGGAAAGTAAAAATAAAATTTTGATTATTGCAAATTGAATGGCACTAAAGCAAAATTTATGTGAAAATGCTAATTAATAAAGGGTATAATAGTTTATGGTAGAATTTATATTTGAAGATAATTAAATTGAAAAATGATAAAAAAAAAAAAAAAAAAAGATTTATTATAAAAAGCAAGAAAAATCATGCCATTAATATACGATTTGTGTACTAATTGTACATCTCATATCTTGAGTATTGTATTACATATTTTGAATATTATACGAAAACACGTTGAGTATTAATTATATATATTGCGTATCTTTAATCATATGCCCATACAAGTTGTTATTTAATTACATTAAAAAATCTAATAATACTCGAATGAATGACACTGTAATTGTCTATGAGTATTAAAAATTACATTGTTAACTGAATGGATTCTTTGATCCTTTCAGTGTTTCTCCATTTCAAATACTTTCTATTGCAAAATAATGAGCATTCCATTTTTTTTTTTTTTTTTAGGACAGAGGGCCTATTAGTCTCAATCTGGGATTTTTGCGTTGTCGATTTCGATAGTTGGACATTTGTCGAAATCTAAAATTTATCGAAAATATAATTGAATCATTTGAAAGCGATGTTATAATTTGAAAAAAAAAAAAAAAAAAACTAATAGTCCTCCGTCCTAAACTAAATTCTGCTTTTGCCAGAATTTCATCAAAATCTTTTATTATTATTATTATTATTATTGAAAGAAAAAGAAAAGAAAATTAATAATAATCAGTATCGTTACAAGCGATATCGAAAACGTTTTTTTTTTTTTTTAATAATTTTGAATTAGGAAATAAAAAGTGCGCGTGAAATAATATGAAATAAAAATAAGTAAATAATCTGGTGTGTCACTCACACGACTTTCTCTTACCCTGAAATTTAATACTATAAATACAGGTTGCAGATTAATAGGTAAGATAAAGAGTACTGTTATGTAAACCTGTGTTAAACAATTCATATTAGGCTTCTGAAGAGTTTTATATGATAATTAGTTCTGTGTGAGGGGGCTAACGCCCCCTCAACCCCCCGTTTCATTAATGCACCTACATTTATATAGAATTTAATTCGGTTATTAAAAATATTTCTCTTTTTAAAAAATAATTTATTAAAATTATTATTTAAAAAAATTACCTTTTATGATAAGGCAGACGAGTAGTATAACACCAAATATCCAAAAAAAAAAAAAGTCCATTTTATTCTCAATATTTAAAAAAAAAAAAAAAGTACGATATATATTTTTTTTTTTTCGTTAAAAGTAAAAAAAATCGATAACTTTGTTTTAAATTATCGCAGATCGATGGTTTAACCATTCGTTTTAAAGGTATTGGCGAGCTCTTTTGAAAGATACCCATCATGAAAATTTACTGCCCTCGAGGGGGGACTTCCCCCCCAGGGGGAGAGGCGAGGCTCCTACATACACAAAAAAATTTTCCCAGTTAACTGTCTCTATTACAAAAAATGTATATTTGTTTCATTTGGTTTAGTGCAGTCTATAGACGTTAAACTCAATTTTCCTGCAATTTCCCCCATAGACGTAATGTATTAGAAATCTCTTGATTGTCCCTGTACACGAACCATTTGCTTGATCTTAACGAAAAGCTTACTGTAGCATCCCTATATGATACACATTTAGAATACCAAGTTTGAACTTTCTGCCATAATTTGTTTTTGAGATATGCTGATAACAGACACACACACACACACACACACACACACACACACACACACAGACATACACACAGACCATTTGCTAAAAACATGATTTTCGTATTCAGGGGACCTCAAGACGTGTAAATATAACAAAATCTTGCGTTCGAAAATTTGACCCAAAAACAATACTTTCTCTATACCTTATCGGTAAGAGAAAGTAAAAAATGAATTGAATGATTGAATGTTTTTGTTTTTCGGGGGCTGCTCATGCATATAAAAAATGCGTATTAAAAAGAGTCGAAGAAGGAAGCGAAATAAATATTGAGTTATACTACGATAAATACGATATATAATAGGATACGCTATATTAGACATATCGTCCAGGGTTAGTAGGTATTTTCGTTGAAAGAAATAGTTTGTTCGTTCGGTGCAACTTGCACATTAGTCCCCTTTAAATATAGTGACCAGCGAAGCTGGCAAAGCATTCGTTGATTCACTACCTCAATTGATTTTTTTTTTTTTTTTTTTTTTCTTAAGTATCTAAGCATTAAACAATGAACTACAAAGACTAAACTTGAAGTCCCAAATACACTTAATTGTTAAAAACTATTATTATTCCATTTTTCAGATTTAAAATTTTTTAACTTAGTGGATTAGTAATTGCATTTTTAATTCTTTTTGAAATAATTTACCAGCAGTGTGACAATGAAAATTCACTTTTTTTTTTATTTTATTTTTTAAGAAAAGTGGAAAAGACGTATAATCCATATTGAGCAGCGTATAAATATAAACGAAGCATTTTTGCAGTAAAACGGATAGGAATGAATCGGAATTTCAATAAAAGGACGGTGGTTTACTGTATATATACATTTATAATTATATACATTTTTATTATTTCCGATTATACCTATATAATCGGAAGGTATTTTAGCTATGTTTAAATCGATTTTTTACTTTCTCTTACCCATAAGGTAGAGAAAGTATTGTTTTTAGGTCAAATTTTCGAACGCGAGATTTTGTTATATTTACACGTTTTGAGGTCCCCTGAATACGAAAATCATGTTTTTAGCGGTTGGTCTGTGTGTCTGTCTGTTATCAGCCTATCTCAGAAACAAATTATGGCAGAAAGTTCAAACTTGGTATTCTAAGTGTGTATCCTATAGGGATGCTACAGTAAGCTTTTCGTTAAGATCAAGCAAACGGTTCGTGTACAGGGACACTCAAAAGTATTCAAATACATTACGTCTATGGGGGAAATGGCAGGTAAGTAGAGTTTAACATCTATGGACTGCACTAAACCAAATGAAAATAATATATATTTTTTGTAATAGACATAGTCAACTGGGAAAAAAAAATTGTGTATGTAGGAGCCTCGCCCTCCCCCCCCCCCCCCTGGGGGGGAATTCCCCTCTCGAGGGGAGTAAATTTTCATGATGGGTATCTTTCAAAAAAGTTCGCCAATACCTTTAAAACGAATGGTTGAACCATCGATCTGCGATAGTTTAAAATAAAGTTATAGATTTTTTCCATTTTTAACAAGATAATAATAATGTAATATTGAGAATAAATTCAACTTTTTTTTTGGATATTTAGTGTTATACTACTTCTCTAATATGGAAATCGTCTGCATTATCATAAAAGATAATTTGCTTAAATAATAATTTTAATAAATTATTTTTAAAAATAGAATTATTTTTTAATAACTGAATTAAATTCTATGTAAATGTAGGTGCATTAATGAAACCGGGGGTACAGAACTAATTATCACATGAAACTCTTCCGAAGCCTAATTTGAATTGTTTTAACGTAGGTTTACATAACAGTACTCGTTATCTTACTTCTTAATCTCCAACCTGTATTTACAGTATTAAAGTTCAGGGTAAGAGAAAGTCGTGTGAGTGACACACCAGATTGTTTAAATAAAATATTTTATTCAGAATTTTTCAGGAGGAGAGAATATTTTATAAAACTTTCATTATAAATTGTGAAAAATTCCGCCGATTCCGCACTCACTTCAGAATAACAGTGGACGCGATTTCTCATCAAGCAATTTTTTGCACATTTTTCCAAAACAGAATAGACTAGTCCTTGAATGAAATTTTTTAACACGCTTTTATTAGCTTCACCTGTATGTATGTATGTTTGTAACCGCTCTAAAAGCAAACAAAAAAATCTATATTGTAAAAAAAAACACTTTCTCTACGTGAACGTTGTGGCTGTGAGGTAAAGCTCCGCGCTACGAACTTAAAGGTCTAGCGTTCGAGCCCAGTCAGGGGAGATTTTTTAAAAATGATTTTCGTTTAATTCTAAATTATTTTAATGAAAGATTTAAATGTGTGTCAATATTCTGGTGTGTCACTCACCCGATTATCTCTTACCCTGCATTTTAATACTAAGATAGATATTTTGTGCTTTTTTAGTTCACATTTCTATAAAAGCGTGTTCTTTAATTTTTTAAAACTATAATATTATTTAACACGATTTTATTATTAGCTTCACCTGTATGTATGTTTGTATGTTTGTAACCGCCCTGGGAGCAAACAAAAAATCTATATTGTAAAAAAAAGACTTTCCCTACGTGAACGATGTGGCGTTGAGGTAAGGCTCCGCGCTACGAACCTAAAGGTCTAGCGTTTGAGCCCAGTCAGGGAAGATTTTTTAAAAATGGTTTTTGTTTAATTCTAAATTATTTTAATTAAAGATTTAAATGCATGTAAATATTATGGTGTGTCACTCACACGATTTTCTCTTACCCTGCATTTTAATACTAAGATAGATATTTTGTGCTTTTTTAGTTCACATTTCTATAAAAGAGTATTCTTTAACTTTTTAAAACTATAATATTATTTCATTTTCCTTTGATTACAACTCATTTTACTACGAGGCTGTAAAATGTCATGAAAACTGAACTGTTTTTGCCCAAAAACCCTGCCAAAAATTCAAATTTCAATAAAAAAAAATATCGTTCAGGTACTAGTTAATTTCATTTTGAAGAAATGTGTAAATTTTTTTAACAAGAATGGTACATTCATTTTGAGAAATCGAGTCGCCGCTTTTCTCTAGTGTCTACTCGGAAACCACAATCCACCGGCTAAATTTTGAAAATTTTTAATGAAAATTTTACAAAATATTATTTAAATATTGTTATTTTATACGCTAAAATGTTTGAATAAAGATTTTTATTTTTTATATTTAAAAAATATATAAATAAATAAATAAGAGAGAGGGGGAGATATATTCTTTTTTTTTTAATCGTAAGAACATGGCAATGTTTACTTTCATTACCCTACTACCATAGGTAATGGAAGTATTGTGTTCGATCCAAAAATTCGATAACGAGTTTTCACCTGGTTTACACGTTTTAAGATCTCCTGAGCCCAAAAAATAATTTCTGGCAATGGGTCAGTATGTGTGTATGTATGTGTAGAATCTTCTGACAATCATATCTCTAAAACTAATAAAGATAGAACTACGAAACTTCAGAATTAAGATAGGTCTGGTGTACAGATGAATTTTTCAAATTTCGATGAAAATTGGAAAATCGGAAGTGGATCACCTGAAACCAGAAGTCCATATCTCAAAAACGGCTCTGACGACTTTCTTCAAAGTTGCTATATAAACACTCTATTAGATGTCCTTTCGATTGATACAGTTGGTTAGTTCAGGAATATGGACAGGCGTCCTGTATAAATAGCTCAATTTCAGGTCTCGCAAGTGCGTTCCTTTCAAAACGGATGTACCGATTTTTTTTCCAAACTCGCCCTATTAACTGCCTTTTAAATATCCTTTTGTATGTGATTATTGTTTCCGGTCAACAACTGAGTAAGCCAGGTTTTGGTAAAAGTTGGTATCTCAAAAAAGACTCTAACGATTTTTTTTTTTTTTTTTTTTGTACATAAATCCATTTTAGATACAGTCGGTAACAAAAGTCTCCGAACACTAGCAAAAATTCCTATGTAAAAAAAATACACTTAATAAAGTTTTAATAAATAAATCCTTGTCGAATCCTGTTCTTAGTCAGTGTAAAAAGTTGGACACCCCTATAAGTTGGACACACCTCTAAGTTGGACGCTTTTTCTCGGAACGGAATGTATCCATTAACATTATGTCTAACCCCTATAAGTTGGACACCTCTCTAAGTTGGACACTTTCTCTTGGAATCGTAGATGTCCAACTTAGAGAGGTTTTACTGTATTACGTAGTTATTACAGGAAAATTATCGGCCATCCTTATTAGGTAGTTCAGTTTTAGATATCGGAAAACAGTGTTTAAAAAAAAAAAAAACTTTTTCCCCCCTTTATTTTTTAACTCTGTGTTTTATGTCTTTATACGCATATCAAGTTTCTCTTACTTGAAAATTCCAAGAATGTATATAATACGTGTAATGGTGGGGAAAAAAGTCGTGTGGCTCTTCACACCAGATTTTTTATTTTGAAATGTTTTTGAATATTGCATAAGGGGTTTTTCTCATGTCGCGTAATTAATTTGAAAATCCAGTTATTTCTACCACGCTCCAAAAGTTCTTTTTTGTGAAAAAACCCCTTATAAGCTCGTAACTCTAACATATTTTCGTTTATTTATTAAGATTTGTTAGACGATAAGGCGTTTTTCACAAAAAAAAAGTTTAGCAAAGTGGTTGAAATAATTGGATTTTCATATTAATGACGCGGCATGTGAAAAACCCCTTATGAAAATTCAACTCTGGAAAATGCCTAAAATCTAGCTCATTCTCTTGCCGGCAATTTGCTTAATTTTTACACTATTCAAATGAACTTTTGACAAAAGTTGTCAAAAGATAAAGCTTAATATCTCCTTATATTATTAAAATCTGTACGCATCTGTCTGTCTGTCTGTCTTTCTGTCTGTCTGTCTGTGAGAAATGCGTAAAGCTCCGGCGCTAATGGTCGCATCGACTCGAAACCGGTGTCGACAGACGCAGAATTTCCTCATCTCGACATCGCGATAATTCGCTAAGCGATGCGACCCTAATTAGCGGAGATATTAATTAAAATGTCGACCCATGACTACCGAAAAATGACCCAGAATTCATGATTAAATGCTTAAAAAGCGACATTTTTACGGAAAAAGTGGAAAATAAATTAGAAATATCAGTCGTATTGTTACAAACAAGATACCATTGGAAAGGGCTTTTTTTTCTTAGTCCGATGGTTTAAACGGCTTATCGATCGGACAATTAGATTTTTTTAAATTAACTAAACTAAAAAAAAAAAAATGGTGGCAACAAATCACAAGCATTTTAACTTGGCAGACGATCTTGAACGGAAAGAAAAAACATCTGAGGTTTAATGAGGTCACGTGTTTTTGTACTGCGATTAAAAATTGCAATTTTCTATTTTCTTCAATTTTTCAAAATTCGCACATTTCAATTAGTATACAATCTTAACACCACAAAACAAACTTGCAGTTAAAATTTCATCGATTTTGGTCAATAAACAAAAGATTTACATTTTAATTGCAAATTAAATTTTATCTTTACACGCCTGACATTTTATCTGTCGAAAGAGGATGCCAGTTTCAAAACGACACAAATACACTTAAGGTAAAAAATATTTCTTTTTCTATTTACTTCCATTAACCGACAACCGTAGATAATGGAATTCGAAATTTTACCTGACTTACACGTTTTGAGGTATCATGGCGCTGTAATAATTTAAAATTTCAATATTTAAAATTCTAATTATGTTTAATTTTTTTTTTTTTTTTAATATGTCATTCGATACACCTTTTAAAGTACAGTTACATTATCGAAAGGGGAATTCGAGATTTCACCCGATTTACACGTTTTGAGGTCTCCTGATCACTTTTGCATCGCAATAGTGGAATTCGAGATTTCAGCTTATTTACACGTTTTGAGGTCTCCTGATTGGGTTTTCTTTTGTATCTCAGCTACTAATTAAAGTGTCGAAAGTGGAATTAGAGATTTCACCTGATTTACACGTTTTGAGGTCTCCTGAATGGGTTTTCTTTTGTATCTCAGCTGCTAATTAAAGTAATTTCATAAGTAATACATCATTTGAAAGCTTTGTTAATTTGGAATTGAATAGTAGATTACAGAAATTCGATATTTCGGCATTTCTCCTGATTTAAACGTTTTGATGTGTCCTGAATGGGTTTCTCTTTTGTCTCAGTTACTAATTAAAAAAATTTCATAAGTAATGCATCATTTGAAAGCTTTGTTGAGTTGGAATCGAACAGTAGATTACAGAAATTTCTACCGCCAGATGGCGCTGTAATATTTTTAAATTACAGTATTTCTAATCATGATTAATTTTTTTTTTTAATGCGTCATTCGATACGCATTTTAAAGTACTTTTACATTATCGAAAATGAATTCAAGATTTCACCAGATTTACACGTTTTGAGGTCTCCTGAATCAGTTTTCTTTTGTATCTCAACTACTAATTAAAATAATTTCATAAGTAATACATCATTAGAAAGCTTTGTTGATTTGGGATCGAACAGTAGAATACAGAAATTTCTACCGCCAGATGGCGCTGTAGTATTTTCAAATTTCAATATTTCAATTTCTAATCATGATTAAATTATTTTTAATACATCATTCGAAAGATATTTTAAAGTTCTTTTATATTATCGAAAGTTTTCAGCAGATTTACACGTTTTGCGGCGTCCTGATTAGGTGTTCTTTTGCATCTCAGCTAATTGAGTAAGACGGTTCAAAATTGGTATACGTAGGTTTATTAGAAGGGGCTGAAAGGGTGGGGATGAAATAGGCGGGCACCGCGCGCGTATCCCCTAACTTGTGCGTGCACAGCACGCACGGGACTGCGCTGCGGAAGGCAGTGGGGACCCGTGTGAGGGAGTTCCTCACATATCCTTTTATTTCATCAAATTTATTATATCCTAACTAATTATATATTTATTCACAATTAAAATTTATTAACCTTTAGTAATCCTCTTTAAATATGCCAAACTTATTTTAAATTGAGTAAATTCTTTATTGGAAATTAAAATACTTATCATTTTCTAATTTTAAGAACAAATTCAGTATTAAATCCATTGATCTCTTTTTAGCATAATGCAATATATATATAGGGATCTAATACACAATTTAATTTTATTATCCCTTAAAGTAATTACATTTTTATTTCCTTTTTCAATGGGTTTCTCAATAAATCTATTTATTTATAGCTGTAAATGTTCTGTTGGAAAATTTCCGTTATATCTTTATTATTTTATTTTATTTTACATTCAGATAATATATTTAATTGCAGCTATTAAATTAATGACCCGTTATGTAGACATCATGTCGCAAGAATTTCGTAATATTTCATGATTACTTGCACCTGTCTCTCCAACGGTCTTCTTGGCGAATGTGATTTATGCCAAGGTGGGGCTGCCATATTTTCAACCGTCTTTTTATTTTAAAATTTCCCATTAAAAATATCATTAACACAAAGAAAGATGTGTTGGCGCTCTTGGCTTCTGAATGTAATGATATGATCACAATCTGGCAGTTAACAACTAGGCTGTCGGATTTGACTCCGGGACACTTCGTTAATTAGCACCGGACTACAAAGATGTAACTTTTTCTCAATTAAAATCTCTCTCTCCTCCACCATCGTTTTAACGAATTCACCTGTATGGATCTGAACTGGGTTTGTCCTTATTTGTCACTTTTATATTTTGATATCTCAATAAACTTTCACGGCTATTCAAATGACTGGTTTGAGATTTGTTATTTTATATTGACTCTTATTTTCATGACTTAAGTTTTAGAGGACTGTGGCATTTATGCTACAACCCGGTCTCACTTTTTAACCGATGAGAAATAATTTTTTTAATTTTCTTTTCTTAAGAATAAAAATTTGATTCGAGAAGGAATACGTGCGCGCAGCGTGCGTATACCTTCACACGTGCGTGCGCAGCGCGCATGGGTCTGCGCTGCCGAAGGCAGTGGGGACCCGGTGTGATTTTTTACCCGATCAGAAATGATTTTTTTTAGGGGGCACGAAGTGTCAGGGAAGGAATGCGGGCGTGCAGCGCGTGTATTCTTTAACTTGTGCGCGCGCAGCGCGCACGGGACTGCGCTGCCGAAGGCAGTGGGGAACCGGGCCGACTTTGTACCCCATGAGAAATGATTTTTTTTCTTTTATTTTCTTAAGAAGAAATATTTGATTTGAGAAGAAATATTTGCGCGCAGCGCACATATACATTCACACGTGCGCGCGCAGCGCGCATGGGTCTGCGCTGCCGAAGGCAGTGGGGATCCGGTGTGAGTTTTTACCCGATCAGAAATAATTTTTTTTTGGGGGGGCGGCACGAAGGGCCAGGGAAGGAATACGCGCGCGCAGCGCGTGTATCCCTTAACTTGGTGCACGCGCAGCGCGCATGGGACTTCGCTGCCGAAGGCAGTGGGGACCCGGGACGACATTTTACCCGATCAGAAATGATTTTTTTTTAAATTTCTTTTCTTAAGACTAAAAGTTACTGTTAGTGATTCATTAGTTATAGTGATTCATTTGAAAACACTGACCCGCTAGCGGGCGAAGCTCGCTAGTCTTATACTATTAAGTGAGCAATATTTGTATGTATATTTCACTGTTCTCGAAAACGGTAGCTCGGACAGTCACGAGATTTAACACAAAGGTGCCCCCCGAAGGATCATTGTGCACATCGAAGTCAGAATTTCGAATTTCTGTTTAGTTTTCTTTTAATTAATAAAAATATGAAAATAATAAGTTAATAATAGCAAAAAATTAGCCATTTAAATTTAATACGTAATTTAATTGTTGAAAAAAAAAAAAAAAAAAAAAAAAAAATTACGAGTTTATTGTTTTTTCCAACAGGAAAATAAATACATTTATCTAAACATGAACAATACTACACACTACTGATCGCAGAGCTTCCAAATTTGGCATATAGGTACCTGCGACTCTGCAGGTGTGCACCTCATCGTGATTTTTTCGAATTTCGAATCTGAATTTTTTAAATTAATGTTTTTTCGATTTTAAACATTGGCTTTTATGTTTCATTTTTCATGAATTTATTCTTCGATTGTAATCGTCTGCGTATCTTAGCAACGGCTATATTATGCAATTTATTTTTTATTTAATACATTTATTTGAGGGCGAATCTTTTTTCTCTTTTTAATTTATTATATTTATTGAAAATAAAATGGTAATGCAGTAGAAAAAATTAAATATATTAAATTTGAAATTTAAAAACGTATTTATAACAGTTATGTTTATGTATAATTTTTGTAGTATAACAACAATTATTTTTCATTTGTTAATTTAATTTCTTTAAAAGTTTTTTTTTTTTTTTTTTTTTCTAATTTATAGTATTTGTCAGGAAATAATGGTAGTATATACTAGTAGAAAGGATTAAACTGATTGGAATTTATTTGTCTTTTATGTATTTAATTCCTTCTAAAAGAAAATCTACTTTTTATTTTATTTCATGACATTGGTCGGAATCAAATTGTAATACAGTGTAAATAGCATGAGCAATAAAATACTTGGTTCAAAAACTAAAATATTTAATAGACGCTGAGATACAGTTATCTTTAAAATCATAGTTCTTAAATAATGGCAGACCCACCTATCGTCAATAAATACCCATATTGAAATACATAGGAAAGATATTTCTGCAGGCAGTGGGAACCTGCTCCCGATACAGTGCGGGCAGAGAAAGAGCTGCCGTAGTCAGCGAGTACCCGATGCGAGGTCTAGAGCGATTCCAATGTAATTATTTTAGTTTTTATTTATAATGTGATGTGAAAAATAAATAATGATCCAATTCTTTTGGAGATTCATTTACATATAGTGGCCAGCGAAGCGGGCGTAGCCTGCTAGTATAATATTAAGCTAAAGGAAAGCTTAATATATAATATTAAGCTTTCAGTCTATGTAATAAAAATTTTTCTATTTTTCGCGCATGTGCAAAGGTATCATCTTGGGAATCATCTTGAGACTTTGGCAGTGTAAAGAACATGTTATATACCTCGTATATTTCAGCGAAAGCCGTGACCTTGAAGAAGGAAAGGGGACCAGTAAAAAATTAAATGAAAATCAACATGTTTTGGATCACCCTGTGAAAAGTATGCTTGAAATGTGTTTTGGCTGTAGCACGTCATTATGAGGCTTTTTCCCTCAACATCGGTACAAATATTTATGAGGCTACCACATATATTAATGGCGATTTTTTTTTTTTTTTTTTTTTTTTTTTAACTACGAAAAATTTTCCACTTTTTACTTTTCGAACACTATAGTGAGGAAAGTAATTGTAATCATGCCAAAAATCCGAATTTGAGATTTTGATGTTTCTTTTCGCTTCTAGATCCCCTGAGTCCGTTTTCACTATTTTTGCGATGATATATGTATGTGTATGTGTGTATGTATGTATGTGTGTATGTCTGTGAATGAACACACTAGCGTCTAAACGCTTTGTTTGAATAAGCTGAAAGTTGGTACGTATATTGTAAGTCCCCATAGTACGAACCCTATTGATTTTGGTGAATTTAGCACTTATAGTTTTTTTACAGGGACACCAAGAAAAATTCTTTATCATTATGGCCTATGGGACCCAATTTTTAAAAGTGCGATAGCCTCTAAACGCCTTATTCAATCGAGCTGAAAATTTATATGAATATTATAAATCACTGTTGAACTAACTATAAGCATTTATAGGTTTTTACAGGGACACAGCGAAGAATTCTTTATCATTATGATCTATGGGCTCAAAGTTCAATAGCGTTGAATAAAACATCGTGTAATATAGGTAGAAAAATAATCAAACACTCTATTATGGTTTTCTCTCTTTTGTTTGTTTAACAACTCCTCTTTCTTTACTTATCTACAAAACTGTTAATGACTCAAGGTTCGGAAAGTCGAGTGGAGTCACTCCAGATTTTTTATTTAATTATAAAACGCAGGGTATGAGACCCAGTGCAAAGCCATTTTTAAAAAAATTTAGCATACTACATTTGACACAGCATACTTCAGTCAGAATGCAAAAATTTTAAATATCTTGCGAAATATGAAGACTTTTACTTAATAATTTTTAACTACGCATGCGCTAGATTAAAAAAAACTTTATTTGCAAAAAAAATTTAATAGCCAAAAGTATTGAGCAACTTCTATGAAAACCCCAAACAAACATCGTGTCAATTCAAAAAGTTATGAGAGACAAAATGAACAGAATTTCGGTTCTTTAAAAAAAGAAAAAAAAGAAAGAAAGAAAGATGATAGGGGGTTTTATCAATATTTATTTACAATAAGCTAACACTGTATTACCATCGGGCATTGATTAAATCAAAATAAAAAATCTGGTGTGAAACAACCACACGACTTCCATTACCCGCTATTACATGTATTATATGCATTTTTGACAGATAATGTGATCAGAAAACATAAAAGTGACCTAAAGAGAAAATCGTTAGAGCCGTTTTTGAGACACCAACTTTTACAAAAAATCAATTATTGACCGGAAAAAAATAATTACATACAAAAGCATATTTAAAAGTGAGTTAAAATGGCGAGTTTGAAAAAAATCCGTACAACCGTTTTTAAAGGAACGCCTTTGCGAGGCCTGAAATTGAGCTATTTATACAGGACGCCTATCCATTTTCCTGAACTAACCAACTATATCATTCGAAAGGACATCTAATAGAGTGTTCATATAGCAAGTTTGAAGAAAATCGTTACAGCCGTTTTTGAGATACGGACTTACGGTCCCACTTCCGGTTTCCGATGTCCCACTTCCGGTTAAACTCAATTATTGACAAGAAAACAATAATTACATACAAAAGCGTATTTAAAAGTGAGTTAAAATGGCGAGTTTGAAAAAAATCCGTACAACCGTTTTTAAAGGAACGCCTTTGCGAGCCCTGAAATTGAGCTATTTATACAGGACGCCTATCCATTTTCCTGAACTAACCAACTATATCATTCGAAAGGACATCTAATAGAGTGTTTATATAGCAAGTTTGAAGAAAATCGTTAGAGCCGTTTTTGAGATACAGACTTACGGTCCCACTTCCGGTTTCCGATGTCCCACTTCCGGTTTTTCAATTTTCACCAAAATTTGGAAATTTCATCTGTACACCAGACATATTTCAATTCTAAAGTTTCGTAGATCTATCTTTATTAGTTTCTGAGCTATAATAGCCAGAAGATTCTCCACATACATACATACATACACACACACACACATACATACACACTGACCAATTGCTAAAAACCACTTTTTTGGACTCAGGGGACCTTAAAACGTGTAAATCAGGTGAAAACCAGATATCGAATTTTCAGACCGAATACAATACTTCCATTACCTACGGTAGTAGGGTAATGGAAGTAAAAAGTGAATAAAAACCCCTTACAGTTTAGCTATTTAACGATTTTTATTAAACTCGAGCTGTTCGTTTGGCAGTAAGAGATTCTGTTATCAGCCGTGGAACAAACACTATTCCTGAAAAACCACTATATTTGTCTCCGCGGTATACATAATTCAATCCATTATCGTGACTTTTGTGGCTGGAGTAGCGTTTCTTTTCTTTTCTTTGCTTGTTTTTAGAAATTTTCGTAGGCCTGCCTATTTATTTTCGAATCAGTTACCTCACACAAAAATGGGAATGTTTTCATAACAATATAATATACAGGGTGTTTATAAAGTCCTGGACCCATTTTGATGTTTAATAACTCATCAAATAATGAAGATATAAACAAACTTATGGCCTTTATGGATGGAATAACTCATATATTTTCTTTTCAGGTTTGAATATCTTTACTTTTGTAAATATCGTCTGCGCGTGTGGTTCATTTCAGATAATTTCATTTTACAGTCTAAATATCTGTACTTTTCTAAATATCGTCTATTAGACGGGGATTTCATTCTGTCACTGTGTCAAGCGTGTTTTTTTTTTTTTTTTTTTTTTTTTTTTTTTTCAAATTCATTTTTCTTAACATGATAACTATGTTAAGAGAATGTCCTGTTTTAGAAATTTATGAATTCATGCTTGCCGCTACCTGGCGTGAAATTGACTATCGACTTGATATTCTCCGTGCGACGAAGGGGGCACACGTGGAAGTTCATTGACAAGGGTCATTAAACTTTTTGAGTCTATCTAACCATTTATGTTATTAATTGTAACCTATCTTTATTATTTTATGAGTTATTAAACATCAAAATGGGTCCGGGACTTTATAAACACCCTGTATATTCCAACGGGTGTGTAAGGAAGTTATGTGGTGCCCACATCAGATTTTTTTTTTTTTTTTTTTTTTTTTTTAAATCTTTGCGAATTAGGCCAGCTCTAATTTAAACACATACTTCAGGTAAAATACACTGTAAAAAATAGGTTCTTAAAAATAAGCATATATTGTCTCAAAATAGCCCCGAAACAATATATACTTAAATTTGAAAACCCATTCACTCATTTTTGAGTACATTGACATGTCAAACATGGGGATATTGGAATTCTTATTGGTCAACCCCATTTTTGAGCATGTCAGTATACTCAAAAATGACAAATGAGTACATGGGTTTTCAAATTTAAATTTAAGTATATATTGTTTCGGGACTATTTTGAGACAATATATGCTTATTTTTAAGAACCTATTTTTTACAGTGTATGATGCATTTCAATTAACTGATATTGAATACTTATTTTTAAAAAAGTGGATATATTTATCTTCTGCATAAAAAAAAAAAAAAAAAAAAAAAAAAAAGTATAAGATAAGGAAATTTTTTGATTTCTGATTTTCAATGAATTTACACGTTTGGGGACTTCTTGAACACGATACGATCATTTTTAGAAAATTTCTTTCTTTTTGAGTAAGCAAAACTGTTCGAACACTGTACCTTATCATGAACTAAGGAACCTTGGCTTGAATGGGTGCTAATTAGCTGTTAGGCCGTATCATTCAACAGGTGGCGCTACCACGCTTCTATTTTTAGTAATATCCTTATTAAAAAGCAATTTACATATACACTGTAAAAAAAAAAAAAAATCTGGAGTGACTCCACTCGACTTTCCGAACATTGAGTCATTAACATTTTTGTAGATAAAGTAAAGAAAGAGGAGTTGTTAAACAAACAAAAGAGAGAAAATTATAATAGAGTGTTTGAGTATTTTTCTACCTATATTTACACGATGTTTTATTGAACGCTACAGAATTTTGAGCCCATAGATCATGATCAATGATAAAGAATTTTTCGTTGTGTCCCTGTAAAAACCTATAAATGCTTATAATTAGTGCAACAGTATATTCATATAAAATTTCAGCTCGATTGAGTAAGGCATTTAGATGCTATCGCACTTTTAAAAATTGGGTCCCGTAGGCCAGAATGATAAAGAATTATTCTTTGTGTCCCTGTAAAAAAACTATAAGTTCTAGATTCACCAAAATCTATACAGATTGAGTATCTGTGACCTATAATATGTGTATATATATATATATATTTTTTTTTTGCTCAATTGAAGAAGGCGTTTAGATGCTATCGCACTTTTAAGATTTTAGTCCCATAGCCCATAATGATAAAGAATTTTTCTTTGTGTCACTGTAAAAAAACTATAAGTGCTAGATTCACCAAAATCACTGGGTTCGTACTAGGGTGACTTACAATATACGTACCAACTTTCAGCTTATTCGAACAAAGCGTTTAGACGCTGGCATGTTCACTCACACACATACACAGATACACACACACATACATACACACACACATGCATATATCATCGCAAAAATAGTGAAAACGGAATCGGGAGAACTCGAAACGTATAGAAACATCAAAATCTCCAATTCGGATTTTTGACATGATTACAATACTCACTATAGTGTTACTCACTATATGATTACAATACCTCACTATAGTGTTCGGAAAGTAAAAATACTGTGTATTACACAAAAATTCTGACAGCAAATGTTACCAGAACATATCCGTATGCTACGAGAAAAAATTGCAGACAGAAATTTTCTGTAACCGAACAATACAGAAAATATTCGCAGAACTATTTGTGTACATTGTAAAAAAAAAAAAAAAAAAAAACTTTACTTTAAATAAATTTTGCCGCATTTGACCACACGGAATCGAACCAGGGCCCTCTGTATAGCCTTGAAGCTGCAGATTCATGCATCACCTTTCGTTTAGCAGCTCCCAATCCTGATATCAAGTTTTTCGAATACCAAACAGGAAAAATTTGTACCCATCAGATAAAATCTGTTACAATCAAATCCCTTGATTAGGGGGAAAATGTGACTAAACATTCAAAGTAAAATTTAGAAAATTAAAATTTATTTACTTAAAATTTAGTAAATTCTGTTTATTACTTCCATTACCTTACTACCGTAGGTAATGGAAATATTGTATTCGGTCTGAAAATTCGATATCGGGTTTTCACCTGATTTACACGTTTTAAGGTCCCCTGAGTCCAAAAAAGTGGTTTTTGGCAATTGGTCAGTGTGTATGTATGTATGTATGTATGTGTGTGTGTATGTATGTATGTGGAGAATCTTCTGGCTATTATAGCTCAGAAACTAATAAAGATAGAGCTACGAAACTTTAGAATTGAAATACGTCTGGTGTACAGATGAAATTTCCAAATTTTGGTGAAAATTGAAAAACCGGAAGTGGGACTGTAAGTCCGTATCTCAAAAACGGCTCTAACGATTTTCTTCAAACTTGCTATATAAACACTCTATTAGATGTCCTTTCGAATGATATAGTTGGTTAGTTCAGGAAAATTGATAGGCGTCCTGTATAAATAGCTCAATTTCAGGCCTCGCAAAGGCGTTCCTTTAAAAACGGTTGTACGGATTTTTTTCAAACTCGCCCTTTTAACTCACTTTTAAATATGCTTTTGTATGTAATTATTGTTTTCCTCTCAATAATTGAGTTTTGGTAAAAGTTGGTATCGTAAAAACGGCTCTAACCATTTTCCATCGATGGATGTTCCATATAAAATGTTTATGTGTGTAGTACTGGGTAATGGAAGTCGCGTGGCTGTTACACACCAGATATTTTTTTATAACTAATATCACTGCTCGGCATGAAAATTGCCTCTGACACCCTTTCAGCATATTCTTCTGTAAAATGACCTCCTGAATCCGAATAGGACGCCCCTTTTGCCCTATCACCCACCGTTTTTTAGGAACGGCCCCCTATTTTTAACATTTTTTGGTGATTTTATGGCTATAAATTTGATTTTTAGGAAGGGGGAGGATTATTTTAACCGTTAAATATCTTCTGAGGGGCTACAGAGTTGGAAAATTTTAAAACATGGACATTTACGACAAGGGGAAATTTTTGGGGTGGATTTGCCACTGAAATTATGTATTACATACCTTATATTTTTACTTCCATTACCTTACTACCGCAGGTAATGTAAGTATTGTATTCGGTCTAAAAATTCGATATCGAGATTTCACCTGATTCACACGTTTTAAGGTCCCCTGAGTCCAAAAAAGTGGTTCCAAATTTTGGTGAAAACTGAAAAACCGGAAGTGGGACATCGGAAACCGGGAGTGGGACCGTAAGTCCGTATCTCAAAAACGACTCTAACGATTTTCTCAATTAGATAAAAACGGCTGTACGGATTTTTTTCAAACACGCTGTATTACTTTTAAATATCCTTTTGTATGTAATTATTGTTTTCCGGTCAATAATTCAGTTTTGGTAAAATTTGGTATCTCAAAAACGGCTCTAACGATTTTTTTGAAAAATTTTATATAAATCTATTCCTTTCTCATGTATTACGTGGTTATTAGAGGAAAATTAACAGTCATTCTGCTCAGGTAGGTCGGATTTAGATCTCGGAAACGGGTGTTTCAAAAAATAACTCTACCATTTTTTTTCTCTTATTTTTTACCTCTATATGTAAGCTTCGTTTTATATGTCTTTACACGTGTATAAAGTTTCTTTTTCCGGAAAATTTTTTGGTTCCTACTACTTCTTTAGGTCACTTTTATGTCTTCTGATCACATATTATCTCTCAAAAATGCATATAACGTGTAATAGTGAGTAATGGAAGTCGTGTGGTTGTTTCACACCAGATTTTTTATTTAATCTGTTATTAATGTTATTTTTTAAACTTTATATATATATTTTTTTTGTTTTTAGGAGTTAAATTAATTCTTTTTCATTCATCAAATCAAATTCATGGTCATAAAATTATGGAACAAGGGAAAAAAATTGAGGAAGGAATGGTGTTTCTAGAAAACGGTGGGTGACTGGGCAAAATGGGAGCCCTATTCGGATTCAGGAGGTCATTTTACATAAGAATCAGCAAAAATGGTATCAGAGCTCGATTTTTTTTTTTTTTTTTTAGTGCTAGAGGCCTATTTCAGTCGGTACAGTTGTCGAATTTTTATAATACACTCTTAATAGTGCTAAGGGCCTATTTCAGTCGGTTTATTGAATGAAGTCCCCCCCAAGGCCCAACTTTGACATGAGTCCCCCCCAAGGTACAACTTTGACTTGAGTCCCCCCCAAGGCACCCCTTTGACATGAGTCCCCCCCAAGGCACACCTCCCCCTCATTGGGAAAAAGAGAAAAAACGTTGTTTTGCGGCTATAAGACAGTTTGGACTTCCAACGTTATTTGTTACAATATCTGCAGCTGAAACACATTGGTTTGATTGAATGAAAACTTTATCATGGAATTTAGATCGTCACGAATTAACTAAAGAAGAATTTGTCGATATTAACACGTTTAGCAGTAGGCCTCTGGCACTAAATTAAAATCTGTCAATGTCAGATTTTCATGTTTTAAATAATGAAATAATGTCGTGTCTGTATAATTTTTTTTTTTCAGAGCAGAGTATTTAGTGTGTTTTAGATCATAATCTTTATAATTGTGTTTTACATTTCAAATCGTGTTAGTTAAAGTTCACACCCAAAAATAAGACTTTCTCTTTCAACAACTATAATGTAAATAATTTTTGTCTTATACCCATATTTGTAACCATTGTTACAGATTTTATCGAGTGGGTACAATTTTTTTCTGTTTTGTATTTCGAAAACTTGATACGCGAAGTGCTAAGTAAAAGTGATAGATGTGAGTCCGTAGATTCGAGGTAAAGCCTTCGTCTGCTATGCGGTTGACTCTAGTTCGATCCTGTATGGCAAGATTTTTTTTTTTTTTTTACGTACATTGCGGAAAAAATCTGTTTCTACGAATATTTTCTGTATTTTTCGGTTACAGAAAATTTCTGCCAACAATTTTTTCTCGTAGCATAAGTATATTTTCTGGCAACTTTTGCTGCCAGGACTTTTCTGAAATGTAACAGGTTTTTTTTTTTTTTTTTTTTTTTTAACAGTATAAACTGTAAAAAATTTTCGTTAAATACTGATTTATTAACCTTTTATTTTACTCTCACTTTACCGTTTATTTAGAAAACAGTAGAAATACCGTTAATTTGCAAACATATCTTAGGACCATGCCTCAAAAAACTGTCGTACTGACATTCGACTAGAGTAAGTTCAATTAAACATTTTTTTTCTCTCTCTACTTTGACTACTCGCTAACGTTCATCTCAAGGGGGATAAAAAATTTGTTCGTATTATCAGTAGTTCATGCTATCAGTAACTAATCTTCATTTTGACGGGGATTGTGGAAACAGTCAATCCATGTTAAAAGTAATTCACCTTAACAGTGTTCACATTAACGAGTTTCGACTGTACAAATATACAGTAGAACCTCGATTATCCGAAGTAATTGGGACCAACTTACTTCAGATAATCGAAATTTTTGGATAATCGAGAATTCATCAATAATCATCTAAAATATTTATCTGCACTCGTAGTTTGGAAAGGACGGCTTGCATACAAAAGGAATGTGGGAAAAAAAAAAAAAAAAAAAAAAAAAAAAAAACTTTAAAAATGCATCTTTGTTAAGAGAAAATTTTGGATGATAGTAGAAAGTAAAAAAAGAAGTGAAGAAGAAACCGACTTCGGTTAACGGAGAGTTTCGGTTAATCGAGGTTCGAATAATCGAGGTTCTACTGTATATATACATATACCTTATCTAGAATTTTGGGTGCTTTCGTGTCTATTAATTAACCTGCTCTGCATTATAAATTGCCCGATCTCGTTTGGAGTTCGTTGGGCTCTGAAAGAAAAAAAAAAGATTTACGTGTATTTAATCTCAATGGCAACCACGTATAAAAAAAATCGAAATTATAGAATCTCCCAGACGGTCGCTTTTTTGGAGTTATTGCAAACATGAACTCTTTTTTTTTTTTTTTTTTAAACAACTTTTCTAGCGCAGTTCAGCAACTAATACTTCGGGCAAATGCTATTTATGATCAAATCTCATGCCAATAAATTTTTGAAGAAAATCAGTGAGCAGCGATTGAATTTCCATATTAGGCAATTATAAGTTTTCGAACTTCTCTCTCTTTTTTTCCAAATTTCAAAGAGCATCAGGGTTTATTAGGCTAGAATATGAAAAATTTCTTTTAAGCCTTATTTATTTATTTTTTTTTAACCGATTTTGACAAAAGTTAAAAATTTGCTATGAATAGTGATAAGTATAAACATTTCTAAATTCGGTTGAAAATTAGTTATTTGATAGAGGTTTTTGAAAAATAATTAAAATTCTTACTTAAACTTAAAAAATATATATATCGTAAATTTTTAATCGTTTTCGACAAAAATTAAAAGTGGACTAAAAATAGTGGTTGGGATTTCACAGTTCAAAAATCACTAAATTCTTTTGAAAATTAGAGATTTCTAAAGAAAAATAATATTTTGTCAAGTTCAAGATCAAGGTCAGCCTTACGTTAATATTTCATAATTTTTGGGCTATTATTTCTTCTTCTAACTGAAAATTACGAATTTCTCTACATATTAAAAAAAAAAAAAAAAAATCTGGAGTGACTCCACTCGACTTTCCGAACATTGAGTCATTAACAGTTTTGTAGATAAAGTAAAGAAAGAGGAGTTGTTAAACAAACAAAAGGGAGAAAACCATAATAGAGTATTTGAGTATTTTTCTCCATATATTACACGATGTTTATTATTTAACGTTACTGATCTTTGAGCCCATAGATCATAATGATAAAGAATTTTTCGTTGTGTCCCTGTAAAAAACTATAAATGCTAGATTCACCAAAATGCTTATAGTTAGTGCAACAGTGATTTATAATATTCACATAAATTTTCAGCTCAATTGAATCAGGCGTTTAGATGCTATCGCACTTTTAAAAATTGGGTCCCATAGGCCATAATGATAAAGATTTTTTCTTTGTGTCCCTGTAAAAAAACTGTAAGTGCTAGATTCACCAAAATTTATACAGTGTGTGCAACTGTGACCTATAACATGTGTACAAATTTTTTGTTTATATTAATAAGGCGTTTAGACGCTATCACACTTTTAAAAATTTGGCCCCATTGGCCATAATGATAAAGAATTTTTCTTTATGTCCCTGTAAGAAAACTATAAGTCCTAGATTCTCCAAAATCTATACAGGTTGAGTATCTGTGACCTATAATATGTGTATGAATTTTTTGCTCAATTGAATAAGGCGTTTAGAAGCTATCGCACTTTTCAGATTTTGGTCCCATAGGCCGTAATGATAAAGAATTTTTCTTTGCGTCCCTGTAAAAAAACTATAAGTGCTAGATTCACCAAAATCTATAGGGTTCGTACTATGGTGATTTACAATATACGTACCAACTTTCAGCTTATTCGAACAAAGCATTTAGACGCTAGCGTGTTCACTCACAGACATACACACATACATACACACATACATACATACACACACACATACATCATCGCAAAAATAGTGAAAACGGACTCATTGGACCTTAAAACGTATAGAAACATCAAAATCTCAAATTCGGATTTTTGACATGATTACAATACTTTCCTCACTATAGTGTTCGGAAAGTAAAAAAGTTATTGTTGTTGGCGTTAAATTTTTGTGTCTGCGACTGCATCTCTTCGCAGAGGCATCATGAAGAGTATCAATAACTACCGAATACTCCAAGGAAGACATTTCATTTGGTTAAAAATTTCTATGATCTTAATTAACGAAGTCATGAATTAAAAACTTCGGGTTAATAAAGGTATTCTATTTGCCACCTTGAAAAAAGCTTCTCTTATGACGTTGTTTTTCCTGTCATGACGTCATTTTCCACAGGAAAATTAAAATGTAATGAATGACGTAAAATAAAATAAATGTCAATGTTGCTATTGGCAACAAAGAAATTAGATATTTAAATTGTTTTAACACATGTTTACATAACTGCATTTGTTCTGTTACTTCTTAATTTTCAACCTGTATTTATAGTATTAAATTTCAGGGTAAGAGAAAGTCGTGTGAGTGACACACCAGATTATTGCTTATTGCTTTTGTTGACCGATCGTAGCTTCAGATCAAGATTTCTTAAAATCACAGGTAAGCAATAAGGACGCCAGGTGGGGATGCTGCCCTCTTCTGAGGCAAAAAAAAAATTGGCGACGATGCATCGGCCTATATATTTTACTAGCAGGCTCTGCCCGCTTCGCTGGTCACTATATTTAAAGGAAATTCTTTTCTATATAGCTTTATGAAAAAAAGAAAAAATAATACTGAAATCGCTCAAAGGCTTGCTTTGGGTTCCCACTGCCTTCGGCAGCGACTTGTTCGTCCTCGCAGTCTCCGACTATGATCGGCTACGTCTATCGCATGAGACAATTATTATTATTATTATTTTGTGGTTATACATACTTCATGCTTAGTTAATAGCAGTTGGTATATAGAAAAATAAATTAATTAATTAATATGTATACTTAATCATGGTAGAGCCTTAATATATCTCCCCTTGGCGACTTTTGAATTTTTGTCGCCGTTTTAGACCAAAATATAATTTATACAATTATTGTTCCTATTTCTTTCTATCTTTTCCTTGGCGAAAAATGTCCGATCTACTTGAGCATAAAAATTTAAAAAACTGTCCAGAATTATCAATAAATATAAATACCTTTAATATAATGCTGAATTAGCTTTTATACCAAGCGTGATTCATCCGTGCTAAAAAAAATCTAAAGTTGGGGTATATAAAAAAAATGCTATGAAATAAAATTCAGAAGAAACATGCTAGATTTGTATTATTACTATTTTATTTTAAAGTTATAAAGACGTCATTCACAAATTTAACATTTAGTAATTTTTTATTTTTCGCGTGAAAACATATTTAATTTTATGTTGAAAAAATAAATAAATAAAAACCTCGTAAACTTTTTTGGCAACAATTAAGAATTTACATGGCTAGGCAATTACCAGTTTATTATTTTCATATTTTAATTAATTTTTAAAAATCTAATCAAATTTCCGGTATAAATAGTAGCCTATGTTCTATTCCATACTATTATTATCCATCTCTGTACCAAATTTCATTCAGATCCGTTTAACCGTTGTGGTGTGATTGAGTAACAAACATCTATCCAAACTTTCGCATTTATGATATTTGTATAGATTTAAGGGGCTCTAATCTAATCGTGACTATTGCAGGGAAAACTGCAACATTCTCATGTTTATGCTTGCAGTCTATAAGGAAATGCTTGCATTCTAAGGCGAAAGTTTTGTTTCATGGGAAAATTCTTAAGGAAATGCAGAATGAGAAATCAACTGAAGTGAAAAACAACGAATGATTTAACCTTAAAATCGGATAAATTAGTTTTCAGAAAGAAGAACAGTCTTAAAATTATTCGTTAAAATTTTAAACAAAAAATTATTACATTTAATGTACAGATAATTTAGCCTTCATTTTACTACTTTCTGAATTTTCTGGATTTTACTACTTCTCTGAAAGAGCGTTATGACGCACATGAATCAAAATATATTTATTTTTTAAGCACCATATAAAATAGCAAATTATTGTCAATCCACTATCTTAGAAATAATGTCCATGATAAGTTAAGTATGGTTGATTTTATTTTTTCTTTAATTTTGTGCCTCCCCCTTCTCCATAAATAATAGCACAAAATAATAAGTAAATTTTCATGATGGGTATCTTTTGAAAGGTCTCGTCAATACTTTTAAAATGAATGGTTGAACTATAAATCTGTGATAATTTAAATAATGTCCATGATATATATAAGTTAAGTATGGTTGATTTTATTTATTTATCTTTTTAATTTTGTGCCCCCCTCTTTTCCATAAATAATAGCACAAAATAATATAATTCCTAGACCATGAAGATCTTGAAGGTAAAATTTAGTAATGGCGTTAAATATTACAACTTCTGGAAAGAGAAATGAAAAAAAAAGCGGCCATAGCATACCCTGGTTGTTCCTCAATCCTCCCAGCCTAGGTTAGAACACCAGGGGCCCAATACTGCAAGTAAATGTACTCCTCCTTACCGGCCACGTGGTTCAGTAGGTAGGAGCGCACCTTCTGAACTGGTCTCAGGTGCAATGCCTGGCGCGGGGCAGATATTTGTGATGTGTAATATAAGGTCACTTCGAGATGAAAGGTCCATATGTGTGATGTGTATATACTACGCGCTCTAACAGTACTACCTTACAGTCCGGGAGCAGACACCATTGTTCCACAAACCTCCCAGCTTAGGTTAGAACAACCGTGGTCCCAATACTGCAAGTCAAATGTACTCTCCTTACTGGCCACGTGGATCAGTCGGTAGGGTCGCCTTCTGAATATGCTGGTCTCAGGTTCAATGCCTGGATAGATATTTGTGATGTGTAGTATGGATCAATAGAGATGAAGGGTCACAGGTCTCAATATAACTGTCAATATGTGTGATGTGAATATTCTACGCGCTCTATCAGTACTACATTACAGCTCGGGTGCTATGGCCAAACTATATATTCTCTCGTTCATATATATAGTCTTACAATAAAATGTAAATATAACTACTGGTGTGAATAGAATTGTATAATTCTTGCAAGTGTACTTTAAACTAACTATTAATTAACTGTAGCAATCTAGAGATGGCGCCACCAGCGGCCCCAAATACGATGTATTCCCACGGAGTGGCTATTTTCACGCCCGTTAAGAGATTATGTAGCTGTAATCGTGATGTAATTTGTATGTTGTCGTCTACTTCTCATTCTCTTTTAATTTAATTCACGCTTTTGATTCGTGAAATCGAGATTTTTAATCGAGGAACATTCTTTTATAAAGTGAAGAAAATTTTGAAAATGTCTTTTGGGCGTCTCTTGTAAGTCTTTGTATCCTCTTCTACATTTTGTTTTAATATTTAATAAAATTCAAAACGAAAATAAAGTTAGGCTTATAGGTTCCAAAGCATACTGTCTTATATCTTATTCATTATTATTAATTTTTGTATTTGTCATTTATTTTCCAAATAAACAAAAAATACATGAGCCATTCATTTTTAATTATTTGTTAAATTTATAAAGAAATACGGAATTTTACTTAAATTATCTTCTGTCGACTCAATATCATGAAGCCTAATGATCTCAGCTTTCAAACCTATACAAAATTATACACTTTATTAACGAATTGTTTTTCATTTATTATTATTATCCTCTAACAAGATGATATTTAAGTTTAATTTTTAAATATGTTTTACACGATTTTTCTGAAAAATAGGTTTCCGCAATCGAAGCGACCATCTGTTTTCTTATCTTCATTTGCTCACACATTAACATAACTTAAATGGTATATGTTAGTTAGTAAAAATTTTATAAAATGTTAATACAACTTTAACGTCGGTATTTAAAATTTGACCCATGCAATTCTCCTCTGGTTCGAAATGCAATTTTTTTTTTACAGCTCTGGGTACAACTATGGTATTTCCCCACAGCTGAATTTGGCGATTTTTCTTTGGCGCCGATTTGAATGACAACGATGTCGTTCTGACCTGTTTGTGATATAATATGGCAGCCTGCATGCTATTTATTTTGGATTTATGATTTTATGATTTATAACTTAGCTTATGATTTTATCATTTATGCTATATGATTTTTAGATTTAAGATTTAGCCATAATCGCCAAATTCAGCTGTGGGGAAATACTATAGTTGTTCCATATTATTAATTGCTCTGTTAATACACGTTCATACGTTTAAAAAAATGATGATTTTTAAAACGAGTTGAATATTAATAATTTGGCGATCTTTTTTCTTTTCGCCGAGGATGACAAATATCAATCTGCTCCAAATTATTTGTTTTCAAACGTTCTTGGCTGTGAATCTATTTTAAAGCATATTAATGTGGGGTTATTCCCTCGACTCTCTTAAATGTCTGTAAATACCGAGAATAATATAAGCTAAATTTGAGAGTTATTTGTGATAAATAGGGTTGTTTAATGGTGTATATTATGCGAGTTTGTGATACTTAAGTATCACATGTTACGCATTTATAAAATGTATGTGTTTCTGACATTCAGATTTGAATGAATTTCCACTTATTTATTTTGTTTTCAACTCTGCTTAAACTCACTTAGGTCATTTTCAGTTCTTGTGTTTTTCGTAATTAAAAAATCTAAATTGACTGCACTCGAATTTTTGGAACAACTATAGTATCTCTCCACAGCTGAATTTGGCGATTTATTTTTGGCGATTATGGCTAAATCATAAATCTAAAAATCATAAATCATATATCATAAATGATAAAATCATAAGCTAAATTATAAATCATAAAATTATTAATCAAAAATAAATAGCATGCAGGCTGTCATATTATATCGCAAACAGTACAGAACCACATCGTTATCGTTCAAATCGGCGCCAAAGAAAAATCGCCAAATTCAGCTGCGGGGAAATACTATAGTTGTACCGAATTTTTAAAAATCTAATATATAAAGACGTTTAAAAACGTTGTATCCAAAAATAATTTAGCAAATAACTGAAAGTGACAACTTTTTCACTAAAAGGCTGTCCCGCCATCTGGCGCATTGGGCGATTCTTGCACACGACGAGACCCAACGATAGTACAATCGGAATAACAAAGCATTCGAGTTGGTTTTTGATCGTGTAATTCACAAACAATTTTAAAATATTATTCTTATTAATTACATTTTAAATTATTGGTACAACTATAGTATTTTTCCACAGCTGAATTTGGCGATTTTTCTTTGGCGCTGATTTGAACGATAACAATGTCGTTCTGGACTGTTTGCGATATAATATGGCAGCCTACATGATTTTGGATTTATGATTTTATGATTTATAATTTAGCTTATGATTTTATGATTTATGATTTAGCCATGATCACCAAAAATTTATCGCCAAATTCAGCTGTGGGGAGATACTATAGTTGTTCCAAATTATTTATTTTAAAATTGTCATTAAAATTATTTGTTATTTGTATGCATTACAAAAGGTTTAAACTGCCTTTCATATAGCCAAATCCGTAACCAGAGAATAATTTCGGAGGGGGTTCAAACTTTAGTATCTAATACTAAGTGTTTTAAATGAAATATAATTGAGAAATTCTTAACAAATCCGCAAAATTTTAAGTGGTTGTTTGAATCCCAAAACCCCCCTCCCCTTAGCTACGGCCTTGTATACAGGTAAATGTTTTGAACACAGTTTGGCAGTTTATAGCAGGGTCTGTGAAACAGTGTCGAAATAACCATTTTTCCGTTTTAAAAATTTTAGCATTAAAAAATGAATATCAAATAGTTTGCGTGAATAGTAATACATAAGAATTCTTCTTGGTATCGCTTGAAATGGTACTATAAATTTTAATTTCATAAAATTCTATAAATAAATCTTGCAACGATAACCTTACATATAACTACCAAGTTTAAGCTCAACAGAAACGGCAGTGCTTGTGCGCTGCCTTGTATAATCACTTACATAAATAGCCACATTAAGGGCCCTCTTCACTCACCGCCGCCGGAAGCAGAAACTAATGTTATTCTATGGGAAATTTTTCTTTACAAATAACTTACTAACTAATACATATTTTTAAGTTCTGTATTCACATTCTGAAAATTCCCAGCTGTTCAATGGACGGACATTTTTTCAAAATGTAATTTTTTTAATTTTTTGTATATTATTTTGAAGCTGCAAAATACGAATTTTCAATGTGTGAATTTTTTTCATTTTGCAATTTCAAAATAAAATATTAAAAATTAAAAAATTACATTTTTAGAAAAGGTCCGTCCATTGAACAGCTGGGAACTTTCTGAATGTGAAAACAGAATTTAAAAATACGTATTAGTTAATAAGTTATTTGCAAAGAAAATTTCCCCATAGAATAACATTGGCTCGGGCTTCCGGCGACGGTAAGAGAAGAGGGCCGTTAATCCTACACTCGTTAAACCTATAATACTGTTAGGAAAAACGTGTCTACTTTCTTGTGTGAAAAAATAATTTATAAAGAAACAGGCAGTTTCTAGTCGATGAATGTCCTTTATTCAACTTATATTCTCAAATCTGTACAACAAAACTGTAAACGCAACAAATATTCTCGAAACAGTCTAATGCTACTGGTATTTTAACGAATATTGTGGTGGCAATCCAATTATTCGCAAAAGTCACTATTCGAAGAAAACAGTCACTTGGGTACTTTTCCGATTGCAGGGGCCGCAAACAAAAAATCGCCAATTATTAGCATTACAACATTTTAGAACATTAGAACATATTAGAACATTTTTGTTTTCTAAGTAAAATATATTAACATTCTTCCTTCTACCTGAATTTTTGTTTTACAAAAATGATGAAAATTTGGGATTTGCCCACAACTGAAGAAGATGCAGTCTATTTTTTTTTCAAAAGAAAGGTTTATTGGTAAAGAATGCAATATGCGATTTGAATATAAATAGCAAACTATATATTAAATTGAAACGTGTTTTGTCTGTCTCCACTAAATAGAGAGAACGGCTAGGTGTAAAAATTTGGTTGAGGTGTCTAATAAAAGGTCTTGGTCTGTAGATGTGTCATCAAAAGAGAAAAATAAAAATAGTCGAACGTTTCCCCCCCCTTCTGGGGGGGGGGGCAGGGGTTAAACACACGTTGGCGTACATAACTCAGCTCCAAATTACTTTACGGTAAAGAAATTGTATATGTGGGTACGAGACTATATCACTAAAAAATCACTTTCTGCGAATTTGGAATTTTTGATTTTAAAGTGGGAGGGGGGGGAGGGAGGAAATAGGGTCCAAGGAAAGGAAAGGGGGGAAATTAGTCTGAGGAGGAAATCCGTTCTACACCCACATATGCATCACCTCATTTGTGATCACCTCATCTTGAAATGTCATATCCATTGGTGATGTTCGTGTACAATATAGTACGCCCTCTGCTGGTGAAAAATGGAACTAGGTGATTTTGTTGTAGACCCTATCATGTTACACCTTATTTTAAAGGTCTTGGTATTTCCTGACCGTTGGTGATGTTCGTACAGAACACACTGAAAAGTCCAACTAAAAGATTTTGCAGTTGACACAACCATGTCTTGGATCGTATAATAAATATAATAAACTTACCTTTACATACCATTATTATCCGGGTTACACGAGCTATGACCCTATCATGTTACACCTTTTTTTAAAGGTCTTGGTATTTCCTGACCGTTGGTGATGTTCGTACAAGAACACACTGTACTCCCTAGAGTGGAAAGTGCAACTAAAGGATTTTGCAGCTGAAGGATTTTTATTAACGTATAATAAATATATCAAATATAGTTAAAAACAAATGTTAAAGATTTCAATCATTTCACCACCCTATAGCGTAGAATTACTAAAGTAAGCTGAACTGGCGCGAAATTTTTTGTTTACTTTCTATTACAAGTCATCTGACGTCCGCGTCGCTCTTCGATTGTTCCTGTCCGTTTTCTCGAAGACCTTTGTGACATTTAAATATGCGGATTTAAAAAACGGACAGGAACAATCTAAGAGCGACGATTTTTGAAACATTACGGTCAATAAAGTGATCGTCGAATTCGACGGGTTCCAGCTTTGGGTGCCGTGGCAGTCAAGATCACTCTCGAGGTCTCACCTGGACGTCCCGTGGCCGATTGCTGGATCCAAAATATCGTCGTCAATAAAATACTCAATTAGAATTGGTAACTGTATTCTCATTACTACTCTCGTAACTGCTCATTCATACTTCCATTTTTACTCTTCTTTTTTTTTTTACTTAATAAAGATAGTTTAAAACAAATTTTAACGATTTCAATCATTTCACCGCCATCTAGCGTAGAGTTGTTAACCCTTTGAGTGCTGTGGACGCACATATGCGTCCAGCGAAAGTCATTAATATAGACTATGGACACAAATACGCGCTTAGCAGATGCTATCAGTATGGACTATGGACGCAAATACGCGCTTAGCAGATGTTATCAGTATGGGCTATATGGACGCAAATACGCGCCCGGCAAAAATGATCAGTGTACTATGCAACACTCGCATAAAATATTCAGTCCCTGGCCGCGAGTATTCAACACTCAAAGGGTTAAAGTAAGTTGAACTGACGTGAAATTTTTTGTTTACTTTTTCTCACAAGTCATCTCACGTCCGCGTCGCTCTTCAGTTATTCCTGTCCGTTTTCTCCAAGACCTTGGTGACATTTAAATATGCGGATTTAAAAAACAGACAGGAACAATCTAAGAGCGACGATTTTTGAAACATTACTGCCAATAAAGTCACTGTCGAATTCGACGGGTTCCAGCTAGTAATAATATAGATAGCAATGCGATAATATTGGTGAGATAATATTAAATTGGCGATTTTTCGTTTGCGCCCCACAAACGGAAAAGTACCGTCACTTGTTCCGCTAGAGAAAAGTGAATAACATCAAATGCAAGAGAGCAAAAATCTCCGCTAGCTCATGAACAATGTTCAGTCGCTTGGAGCATAATCTTCAAAGTTCAATCGCCCAGATTAGGTCTCTGAACAACACTGACTCGCAGTGGCTTCACTCACTGTCGCAGAAGTCTACTCCTTCCTATATATACCTTTTGGTAAGGGATTTTGGTGGTAGTTACATCGAGAATCTCATGAAAGTTTTACATCTCGATTTCTATTCATTGCAGAATTTCCAAACTTCATGCATCCTTCACTATAATTTTTCTGCAAAATTTGTTTCCCAAATTTATCGCCAAGAGTAACCAAGCTGAAAATGTATACACTCTTTTTCTTCACTTTGCCAATAAATCTACTTTCACTGGAACAAGAAAATTGGTCCAGGGAAAAGACTTAATCCGTATTACAATTACAAACAATTACACGTACATATTAAATTTGAGTTCAATTGAGTGCAGCATTTAAACTATATCGCGTTCACTCACTCAACTGCATATAGAAATTAGTCCTATGTTCATTCAACAACATGTATTTAATGCTATGGTGACCTAAAATATGTATTCTAAATTCGAGTTCAATCAAATGCAGCGTTAAAACGACGTCGTATTCACTCTTTACTCATTATACTGTTTCATGCAATGGTGACCTATAATATGCATACCACATACGAATGTAATGGAATTTAGTGTTAGGATGCTATCGTGATTACTCACATATATACAGACACATATAAATACAGATATCACCGTTAAAAGAGCGAAATTCAATTTAGAAGACACTTCAACTTTTTAAACGCACTTTAAATAATTCGAGACCCTAAATTCTTATGTATAAGAGCTCTACTTTGTATCCGTGTACAGAAAAAAAGCTAAGTTCTACAATACTAAAATCTATATAGTTTGTGCGTCACCTCTAGTCTATCTAAGAAATTTGAGCTGAATGAAACGCAGCTTTTCGACCCTATCGTATTCCCTCATACGCATGCATTCATACCTTCGTCACCGTAAAAATAACAAAATTTAATTCAGGAAACCTTAAAACTCATAGAAACACTATTTAATACCCCACTGTACTTTTGCTGAAAGCCTATTTTGGGCATCTTTTAAGCCTTTATTTATTCGAAAATTGGCGATAAAATTATTCGGCGATTTTGATCTAATTTTTCATCAATTATTTTTTTTATTAACAAGCATGATTCTTATAAGCATTTCAAAACTTTTAACATAAAATTATTTTTAATTAATATATTTTTATTCATTTTTGCAAAAAAAGAAAAAAGCCTTTATTACATTTTTAATTTCTTGTATATCTCCAGAGCCTCCTTAAGTAGATGCCTTCCACGCGCGGCGAATCTCAATGTTAAATTAGGCAACATTTAAAAAACAAAACTAACGCTAGGTGACAGCACCTACGCAGAGCAACAATTTTCTTCTGTTTCATAGACAAGTTATATTTTTCATCTAAAAATCTAGCTATTAATTTCAATTTAAAGTCCAAAATTGTATTTTTTTTTTTCTTTTAATTTGAAAAAATGATGTGAAAGTGCTTTATCGTAAATATTTTCAATAAAATATTCAAATATTTATATTTTAAAAAGTATAGGGTTTAATTTTCTTCGAAAGTGGACAAGACCTATTTTAGCTTTTCAACTAATTGAATTACAACGTATCAAATAAATAACACCTTTTTTTTTTTTTTTTTAAATATACTATTAATTAAAAAACTAAATTTAAAATTAAATAAGCAAAAACATGGCATATCTATCACGCGATTAAATTATTTTTTATATATTTATTCAATAAAAATTTCAAATTTTTTTAAAATTTAGATACCAGATGAAAGTTTCGTCTGAACTTTAAATGAGTTTCAGTTCAGAATGAATAATTTATAATGATAAATTATTAAAATCATGTCTTTTTTTTTTTTTTTTTTTTTTTGGTCATGTCCTTTACGTTACATTTTTACCTTATTAGGTGTGAATTATTTTTCTTAAATCGAAAATTTTATATTATTTATAAGAAAAATAGACCAGCACGTTAACGAGATAAGTTAACATTCAGCAATAAAAATTGGAGAAGAAAACAATCTATTGTCTAATCCGTCACAAAAAATAAATAATTAACCATTAAGATTTAAATTTTTGAAATTAAGGATTTCTTGAGTATAAGTTTTCTCTCGCACAAAGTTTTTTTTTTTTTTTTTTTTTTTTTAATTCAAGATTTTATTAGCTCCACCAGTTCCGAGAGGGTATGCTAACGAAACTGATAGACATTTTCGAAATAAAGTTGTGTTATGTTTACATGTTTTGAGGTCTCCTGAAACGAAAAATAATGTTTTTAGCGGTTGGTCTGTGCGCGTCGGTTTGTCTATCTCGGATATACTTGGAAAATGCTGAAAGTGTATTTCATTTTGCGTTAGGTGTTTTTCAGACTAAATTTAAATGCACAATCTGATGTGCACATAGTTTATTGAAAACATACAGGGCTATCCAAAATTAAGCTAAACGTTCTTTTCTGTAGAATGTAATTGACAGAAGTGCTTTGCTACACTTTTTTTATGTCGACGAATACTGTTGAAGAAGGAAAATTAATTTTTCGAACCTATAATGTAAACCAAAGTATTTTTTTTAAGTTCTATTTTCAACTCAGGTTTTTGAATAAAGTCACGTTTTGGGGTTCCCTGAATACAAAAAACATTTTTTTTTTTTAGTTTTTAGTGATTGATTTATATGCATATTTATTATCAGAATAACTTAAAAACAAACAAATGCAGGGAATTCACAATTGTATTTTAAAACTCGTATTAGGTTTCAATTTGAAAAATTTGATAAAGATTGGCAAATTTAAGGACAAATTAATAACATCCTTGAAATATTTTTACTTCCATTACTCTACTACCGTAGGTAATGAAAGTATTGTGTTCGGTCCAAAAATTCGATATCGAGTTTTCCCCTGATTTATATTTTTAAGGTCTCAAAAAAAGTAGTTTTTGGCAATTAGCCAGTATATGTGTGTATGTGAGTGTATGGATGTGGAGAATTTCTATTTCAAAAAATCAAGTCATCTTTCTGTTATATCTGATAATTTTTCAAATCAGTACTCATGATATTTAATTTTTACATAAATTTTTAATTCCATATTCCATTTCTGTGGTAAAAGGTTAATAAAAGTAATGTTTTGAATCTTAAAACTTAATATTTTTAAAAAGAACAAAAGTAGAAATAAAAATTTTCTGTTTTTTCTTTTCAAGATTCCCAACACTTTTGTTTCGATTTAACTGAAATAATCAAATTTTTATACGCATTTACACAAGTCTTTAAAAAACAGTGGTATTAAAAATATATAAATCAATCTTGTTCCTATATTGGAGTATTTTATAGTTTTATTCATTTTATGAATAAAACTACAAAATACTCCAATATAGAGTGACTTCAAAGTAACTAAGAACAAGTTGTTTTTCTGTATTCCTACATCAATAAATAAAAATTTTATTTCATTTTGTAATAAGCATAACTATTTTATTTGTTAAATCTAACTTACTAACAGAGAGGTGTCAACCGTTCGAATTTTTATATCATAATTTCTTTTAAATTTATCTTCGTCTTAATCACACAATTTACGATAATAAAGAAAAATAATGTTTTTTGTGAAAAATATTATTGATATTCAAAAATCCGGAGGGTTGGTAATTTTGCATTAATTATTTATGCAGTTTACATACCTTGTCTGGAAATATTTGGAAGCAATTTTTTACGCTGAATTGCATTGCTTGGTATTTCGTGAAAACATATATTTTCACGGCTACTGTCTGATTTACAAAATGCAACGACGCAATACACCATATTATAAAAAAAAAAAAAAAAAAAAAACTCTCACATTTTTTAAATTAATAAAACATAAACCAGAACTCAATTGAAACTCAATTGCATCGCGCTCGCGGGAAATAAACATAACTTTACGTACGGTATCAAGCGCCATCTACTGGCTATGTTCTTCTTGTACTGTTGCCAAGTTTTCGAGCGACTCGCTAGGCATCTACTTAAGGAGGCTCTGATATCTCTCAAACGAATTTCATTGAAAACGAGCGCTATCTCTTGACAATTTTTTGCGTTAAAATTTCGAAATTCAAAATAACTACCCTGCATAATTAGACAAAATAATTTTTTATTGCAAAAGGTACTAATACATGTTAGAAGGAGTATCCATACAAACTTTTATCTCAATGGACTCTTCCCACCTGACGTCAGAGGTCACATGATAGAGAAAAAACAAATAGCAGACGAAGTTTTGTTTATCTAGAGCGATTGCTGAAATAACACATTTTCTATTCTTATTTTTGATCCATCGTATTTAATCTGTGTTATTTTTTATACATCATCATTTTTAATCCATTTTATATCATTATTCCATCATCTTTTGTTTGCTGTATATATTTGCAATCATCGTTTAGTTTATATACCTGTTATTGATGTTCATGAAGACCATGCTTAAATACTCTGATTTTTGGTACTTAAATCAGTGACAGTGCAATATCGTACTACGTAAATCCATTTAGACCAGTAACTAAGTTAATTGACTTGTCGTAATACCTTTATGCAATTAAATTAAATGAAAACATTTTAAAATTTCAAATTATAATCCGTAAACATTCCACAAGAAGCTATTATTTATTGCTAGATCAGTTAATGTTACAGTTACACTACAATATACAAAAATCGATTCATATAGGTAAAAATAAATAAACACATAAAATGTTTTTTAAAAATATTAAATTTACAAATACAATAATTCTACTGTCTACAAATGCACAATATTACTTTTATTTTATTTTATATTAAATATTAAAATTTTTGTTCTTAAGAACAATATTATATTTAATTGAATTCGATTCTCAGAATCCGATTATTCGTTTTCCTCTATCACGTGATTGAGCAGACGACGGTGGGAAGAGCCCATTTGCATAGAAAAATATAGAAGAAAGTTATGTGGTGGCCAGAATATACTAGTTTGGTTTGGAATTGTCGCTCTAAATCAGGGCCCGAAGTTTCAACTTAGAATACACTCGCGGAAAAAAAAGTTACTTTCCACAAAATATGATTCACTTACTCTATTTTGTACGTATAAGGTGACCAGAATTTTTTATTGGAAAAATAAGAGAAATTACGTAATGTCTTTTATTTTATAAGAAAATAGAAGACATTCAATTTTGAAAAAGAGGTCATTTTAGAGGACACAAAATTAAAAAAAATGAATGAAAATTATTATAAAAACCGATTCAAAAGCTACTTTGCACAAGTGGTGAAAACATTTTAAAATCAAATGATGAATTTGGATCAGTACACCTTAATTTAAATTAATAATATACGGATACGAGAGGAAAAATCCTTAATTTTTATAGGTGTTATTGGACAGTATAGATTTTTTTTTTAATTATTAATTTTTACTATAGGCAAAAACTTTTCTTGTGATACTTTCGTGCAGTTATATAAAAAGAATTTGGTAGAATTTTTTTATTAAAATCATAATCATAAAAGAAAAAATAAAATTGGCAAATGAAAAAATAAAATTAATATTCGGCAGATGAAACAATTTGTTTTAACGAACTGTCATTTTTATTATCAACATTTTATAAAAATTCTCACAAGTATAACCTAAATTAGTCTTAGTAGTTAATAAGTTTTTAAAGTAGGTATATAAAGGGGATTTTTTTTTCACATGTCTCCACTTTGTTCAGAGCGTTTTTGCCAGGAGGACATAAAATGAATTCAACTAACTTTTGCATATTTTTGTGAGGTGGTGGTAGTATGTTATCATTAAGACCAATTGTCTGCACAAAGGCTCTAGGCCTGAGTAGTAGAGTCCTCAGTGGGGTCTTTCTAAGAGGTCCTAGCTTATATTTATGCTAGTTTCAGAGAAAACCACGGAAAACTCATAGCGGCTAAGCCAACGAGCGCGACCGTGTATCAAATCCAACGCCACATGATACCAGCTTCGAGAACTGAGGGATATTATTCATGCAAAAGTGAGAACACAGGTCAACCCACCGCGTATCAACCGGAGTACCACCTTCTTAATGATTTCATGACAATTTCAGTAGTGATTCCGTGTTCTGGATCAAAGAACCGTACAAATATAGGGAATACTTTTATTTCTTCGTGAATCGAAGAATCTGAATAGACATAAACCATAATATGCTTTGGCAAGTTTATTAGAAAGTTGTTCTTTTGCGAACCTAACGCAGGAAAAATTTAGTGCTGCTCACCGTTCGATACAGCCAACAGCCGATTGAGCTTCACAGTTTTGCAAAATTTTTGAAATTAAAAACTAAATCCTTTTCATTTGAAAAAGAGGACAGAGGTGGAAAAATATAAAAAAGAGGACTTTTTAGTCCTGTAATGTCTTTTTCGTTTAAGAGGGCAGAGCGTTGAAAACGAAGACTGTCCTCTTGAAAACAGAATGTCTGGTCACATTACCTTAGCATGGTTTTACGTTTTTAAATCGATATATATATATATATATATATACATTTTGTTTTGTAGCACCGTATACTGTAAGAATTCTATCTATATTTAGACCGAAATTTTACTCGCCACAGCAAAATTTCCACTCGCCAATGGCGAGCTGGCGAGCGGAAATTTCGCGCCCTGCTCTAAATATAACACTTTGTACATTAAGGCTCGTTAGACAAAAACCTACAACTTAAAGGGAAAATGCAGGGAATGTTTCGTGTTAAAATAATGGCACAACAAAGTCACCAGATATATATACGTGTGGTTCATTTTCTTCGGAGGCTCTTGAAGACCAGAGGCCAGGGGCGGACCGCCCCCTCTGCCCCACCCTTGGTACGCCGCTGCTTATGACTATACGGAATGAAATAAATGTATGACCTGAATATACATTCTTTTTTTATATATCCCTTATGATCTAAAAAAATATTTTTTTGTATATATGTAAATTTTAACTACTTATAATTACAAGAATAACTTAAAACTTTTTTTTTCTCCTTATACAGGTCTTTCTTTTCCAAGAGGCACCCTTCAGGTAAGGTGCCACACACGGAAGCCGGGGACGCGGTTCGGGAGGGCCCTGGGAGTGTGGATTGGGGCTGGGGATGTTTTGGTTTCGGTTGTTGTAGGCGTAGGCGTAGATTGGGTTCGCGTAAGGGGGTTGTTCAGCGGGGGGTTGGAAATATGGGTGGTTTTGTTGAGGAGAGAGAGGGGGATTGCGTTCCGCGTGAGACGGGAATGATGTGGTGGGTGCGCTCAGTTCAGGAGGGAAGTGTAGGTCCTTCAGGGCAGGAGGGAGAGGGGGGTCCTGGGTCGCGACAGTTGGAAGTGAGGGAACAGATTCGGGACCATTTCCGAATGGTCCGTAGTGTATTGGCCGGGGAATGGGTTCCATCAGGGGAGCGCGTTTTGCACTGGGACGGTCCCAGTGTACGCCCTAGGATCCCAGGGAATGGGAGGTGTCAGATGGGGTCCCCCGTAAGTCATGAGTCGGGTTCACAGGTGGGCAGTGAGGTCGGTTTTCCGTACCAGATCGCCATTCTGCAAAAACGCAAGGGCGATTTGGCAGTTTGTGGGGATTTCGCGATGGTTAGGGTTGGAGGCGAGCAGTACTTTGGGACTTTAGAGTCCATGCAGCTCGCTTTCGGGGAGGCGCTTGTTTAGAGGGCGATGCAGCGTGGGAAATGGGAATAAATGTTTAGATACTGGGAAAGTAGTGATTGGGAGTGAAATAGGATTCATTTTCAGAGGATTCATTTACTATAGATTGTAAAGTGAATTCCTCTAAAAATTCAAGTATGTATTAAGGGTATTACTGAAGTTAAAACTCAAAATAAGGCAGGTTCTGGCAGTAATAAAATATGTGGCAAGTTTGGTTTTAATGTAATTGTAGGATCGTTTCATTAAAATTGGCGAAACAAAATTGCGATAGTAAAATTTTAACGTAGAAAGGGTTTAATATGGCGGTTATGCCAAAAGGCGAAAATTTGATTGAGGGTAATAAAAAAAGTAAGTTATAAAGTTTTTGATAATTATGACTTAAAATTCAATTTATTGCAGGAAAATTCTACATCTTGTTGAGGAGATTCGATAGGTTATCGAGAGGCGGCCGAAATAAAAAATGTTCAGGAGATTAGAAGTTAGGCAGCTGATGTGTGTGGCATCTTGATTTTATTATTCTTATGTTGTAAATGTATAGTTTAAAGAGTAGTTTTTTTTAAGAGTAGTTTTAAGTATAGTAATTAAGTTTAATATTTAAATGCGACGAAATTTTGGAACCTAAATTGGCACGTCTGTTTTAAAAACTTAAATTTTACGTTCGAATTGCGAATTATACGAATTTTAAACTAAGTTCGTTTATGGAGAATCTCTAAAATTTCATTTCAGCTTAAACTTCTTTTCTTTTCTTTTCTTTTTTTTATTTATTTATTTAGGGTAAGGGAGGGGGGGGGGGGGGTCAGAAAATTTTTGTACTATCTTAGTTTCAGATAATAAAAATTTGAACTTAAAAAATTAAATTTGCATTATTTTATATTAAAGTTACTCCAGCTTAATTTTAGTGAAAAGATCTATCACTTCGTAATTTTTATGCTCAATTTAGGTTATCGAAATTTCGTCGCATTTTGATAAAAATAACTAGTATGTTGTGGCCACCACAAGACTTTCTTCTATATTTTCCTATACAAATTCACGCAGTAAGAATACCAAAAAAAAAAAAAATACGATTTTTTTTTTTTTTTTTGTTAAAAGTAAAAAAAAAAATCGATAACTTTGTTTTAAATTACCACATATTTATAGTTCAACCATTTGTTTTAAAGGTATTGACGAGACCTTTCGAAAGATACCAATCTTGAAAATTTACACACACACACACCCCACTGCCATGTTAAAAGTTTAGAAAAAATACGATCACAGCGCCACCTGTTGAGCGATTGATCCCCAAATCTAATCAGCCTCAGTTTATGTCAGGGGCCAACTAAATACCAAGTCTGGTTAAATTTCGTTAAAAAAAAAAAAAAATACGATTTTTTTCTAAGTTTTTTTTTTGTTAAAAGTAAAAAAAATCGATAACTTTGTTTTAAATTACCACATATTTATAGTTCAACCATTTGTTTTAAAGGTATTGACGAGACCTTTCGAAAGATACCAATCTTGAAAATTTACACACACACACACCCCACTGCCATGTTAAAAGTTTAGAAAAAATACGATCACAGCGCCACCTGTTGAGCGATTGATCCCCAAATCTAATCAGCCTCAGTTTATGTCAGGGGCCAACTAAATACCAAGTCTGGTTAAATTTCGTTAAAAAAAAAAAAAAAAAAAAAAAAAAAATCCGATTTTTTTCTAAGTTTTTTTTTGTTAAAAGTAAAAAAAATCGATAACTTTGTTTTAAATTACCACATATTTATAGTTCAACCATTTGTTTTAAAGGTATTGACGAGACCTTTCGAAAGATACCAATCTTGAAAATTTACTCCCCTCGAGGGGGGACTTCCCCCCCAGGGGGGGTGGCGAGGTTCCTACGCATACAAAAAATTTTTCCCAGTTGACTATCTCTATTATAAATAATTCTTGTAAATTTCATAATGATTACTGAAAAATAATTCTCTTTATGCACATATATACAATATTTTGTCCTATATCACCATGTTAAAAATTTAGAAAAAGCGGGATGGCAACGCAACCTGTAAGACAATTTTTACCAAAAGTTGATAGGCACTAATTTATGTCAACATGCAACTACATACCAATTTGTATGAAATTCTGTGCAGTAGTTCTTGAGATACAGTTGCCACAAAATTTTGTCACACACACACACACAGACAGACAGACAGACAGACAGACAGACAGACAGACATTTTCTAAAAATGGTCAAATCGTGTTCTACAGCTCTCAAAACGTGTAAATTCATCAAAAACCCGAGGTCCAAAATTTTTACGAATCCAATACTTTCTCTATATTACATATAGAAGAAAGTAAAAATGTATTTACCGGCCTTTATGTATATAGTTCAAAATTTTTATAAATAAGTTTTTAGCGTTTTTAAGAAATGTTTTAAAACAATTTCGGCCATGGATTCTAAATTCTTAAAGATATGTATTTATTATTTTTACTTTCTTCTATATGTAATATAGAGAAAGTATTGGATTCGTAAAAATTTTCGACCTCGGGTTTTTGATGGATTTACACGTTTTGAGAGCTGTAGAACACAATTTGACCATTTTTAGAAAATGTCTGTCTGTCTGTCTGTCTGTCTGTCTGTGTGTGTGTGTGTGTGTGACAAAATTTTGTGGCAACTGTATCTCAAGAACTACTGCACAGAATTTCATACAAATTGGTATGTAGTTTCACCTTGACATAAATTAGTGCCTATCAACTTTTGGTAAAAATTGTCGTACAGGTTGCGTTGCCATCCCGCTTTTTCTAAATTTTTAACATGGTGATATAGGACAAAATTTTGTATAAATGTGCATAAAGAGAATTATTTTTTAGTAATCATTATGAAATTTACAAGAATTATTTATAATAGAGATAGTCAACTGGGAAAAAAATTTTGTATGCGTAGGAGCCTCGCCACACCCCCTGGGGGGGAAGTCCCCCCTCGAGGGGAGTAAATTTTCAAGATGGGTATCTTTCGAAAGGTCTCGTCAATACCTTTAAAACGAATGGTTGAACTATAAATATGTGATAATTTAAAACAAAGTTATCGATTTTTTTTACTTTTAATGAAAAAAAAAAACTTAGAAAAAAAATCGTTTTTTTTTTTTTTTTTTTTTTTTTAAACGAAATTTAACCAGACTTGGTATTTAGTTGGCCCCTGACATAAACTGCGGCTGATTAGATTTGGGGATCAATCGTTCAACAGGTGGCGCTGTGATCGTATTTTTTCTAAATTTTTAACATGGCTGTATAGGAAAAAATTTCGTATAAATGTACATAATGAGAGTTATTCTTAACCTGTGATTGTGAAATTAATATGAATTATTGATAATAGTAGTAGTTAATTAGGAAAAAAATTTGGGGCATCGCTTCCCCCCAGTGGGGGGTGTAAATTTTCAAGATCGGTATCTTTCGAAAGGTCTCGTCAATACCTTTAAAACGAATGGTTGAACTATAAATATGTGGTAATTTAAAACAAAGTTATCGATTTTTTTTACTTTTAACAAAAAAAAAAAAAAAAATCTTTGAAAAAAATCGTTTTTTTTTTTTTTTTTTTTTTTTAAATATTGTTATTGCGTGAATTTGTATAGGAAAATATAGAAGAAAGTCTTGTGGTGGCCACAACATACTAGTTTTTAAATGTATATATACCATTTCGGCCAATGTATCAAAATTTTTATAAATATATATTTGATATTGTAAAAATTATAATGCTATTATTTCGGCCATTATTTCTAAATTTTCATACAATAACAATAGAAAATAGCCTTATTAAAATATCTTAATCACAATAGTAAAAATAGTGAAATAGTTTATTTTATTTTCATTCTTTCAATAGTTGAAATAGTTTTAATTATAATAGATATCAATAAATATTTTAAAATAGATTTTTCTGAAATAGTCATTTATAAATGTTTAGATATTTTCAGGTGACCCTGGATGAGAGTGATGGCTTGGAAGAATGTGTTGGAATCTTTCTGTCTTTTCCTGTGTGCGGCTGTATTCTGGCTCTCAATTCCATAAGAGTAGCTTTTCCCAATCGTAAATGTCCAGACTTTTATTCTTTTTCGATCTTTCACTGTTACTTGGTTTTTCCGTCATCGTTCATTTCTATAGTAAGGCGGGTCTCGTCTCGTTATCTCTTCTTCAGAGAGACCTGCATTAGGAACTTCCTTTTTACTTCCATTACCCTACTACCGTAGGTAATGGAAGTATTGTATTCGGTCTGAAAATTCGATATCGGGTTTTCACCTGATTTACACGTTTTAAGGTCCCCTGAGTCCAAAAAAGTGGTTTTTGGCAATTGGTCAGTGTGTATGTATGTATGTATGTGTGTGTGTGTATGTATGTATGTATGTGGAGAATCTTCTGGCTATTTTAGCTTAGAAACTAATAAAGATAGAGCTACGAAATTTTAGAATTGAAATACGTCTGGTGTACAGATGAAATTTCCAAATTTTGGTGAAAATTGAAAAACCGGAAGTGGGACATCGGAAACCGGAAGTGGGACCGTAAGTCCGTATCTCAAAAACGGCTCTAACGATTTTCTTCAAACTTGCTATATAAACACTCTATTAGATGTCCTTTCGAATGATATACAGTTGGTTAGTTCAGGAAAATGGATAGGCGTCCTGTATAAATAGCTCAATCTGGGTAATGGAAGTCGTGTGGCTGTTACACACCAGATTTTTCCTAGTCTGATCTAATTCCTACTGTTGGGTCGTTGAGGTTTCTCTTCCTTCTGTCACCCTCTCTTCCTCTCTCTGATACACACACCCACACACACAAACGCACACTTACACTCACAAACATGCACATGGGGAGAGAAGAGAGTTGAAGATATTTTTTCGTGTCTTTTTAAAAGGAAGTTTTTGGAATTTTCGCTCTTCGTTCTCTTTTGTTTGGAAGCAGAATGGTTCACCGATGGTGCGGCATCTGTTTTATCTTTCGGAGCGATGACGGATCGCATTTCAGAGAGAAATCTTTTGTGTCCTCTTCCGAAGTGAGCACGGTGATTTCTCTCTATTGCTGGAGAGGAAACGGGCCAGTTGTTGAAGGGGATGGAGGAGACTGGCAATTCACTAATATAAATTTACTAATACGTTGTAACCATCCCTTTTTTTTTTTCACACTTTCCTATCCCTTTTTTTTTTTCTTTCAGTGTAAATTATTTATTAAAATTACTCTCTTTCAAAATTATTACTGATGTTGAATGCATACATTTCACCTCACAATATTCCATTTGGCATTAACAATATTTTATAGAACAATAAATGAAATAAAATAAAATTAATGCCTAGTTTACATACCTTCAGTATTTTAAAATAAACCCATATCTAACCAATTTAAATCTTGTTCAGCTAATTAGTAAAATTAATGGTGTAACAATAAAATCTTTTCTTCTTTTTCCGTAGCATAATTCTTCCTCAAAACCCCAGTACTGTTAATAATTTAGTTTGGCTCTTTTATTTATTTAGTTAGATTTTCACGATATCTTAATGCACAGTTAAGCAATATATAAGAAAGAATCTGGAATTTATTACACAAAAAACAAGTAGTATTAGAAAAAATGGTAGAGAAAGACATCCACTGGCTCTCGATTTGGCATCACTAACGGCTTACGTTATCACTAACAGCTTGTCATCATCCTATGGCTCTTGCTCCTTAATCATAGCTTCTTCAGCTTCTTGCATCACTCTCAGTTTGTCATTGATCATTGTTTCTGCTCTTCAACCAAGGCTTCACCTGCAGCTTCTGGTACAACAAATAATTCTTAACATTCCATGTAACAAGTTTCACGCTTTGACGTCTGTCGTGGCTTATGAATCACACTCGGCATACTTCTGTCTCTTCTCATAATATCAGGTGAAACGTAAAAGTCTCTGGCACTGCCACGGATTAAAAGAGAAGGATGTATTACGTATGTTACGGAAAGGTAGTAATTTTCATCTTACAGATAGAGGGCGACGAAATCTCGAAAATACACCAATCAGCGCGTTTTTAAATTTCTGGCTGTTCGTTCGTTGGATGACTGAAGCCGAAGGGGCGGGCTTTCCCTTTCTTCCGATAAGTTTCACCAGGCGGCGATCGAATCGCTTTTGGACTGGGCTGAATTAATGCGGAAAGGGAAGCTTATGTTCCCGCGCTCGCTGCCCTATCTAGTTTTAATTCCTATAGACTCTTCTTCCGTGGGCACTGCATATGAATTACACCACAGCAGCAGACGTACCTCTCCTCATCTCACTGAAAACGTGGCTTCTTACTTCTACCATCATGCAAACGTAACCATCAGCTTCCTCTCTCTCAGCGAAAACTTTCAACGTCGCAATATTTGGTTCACTAAAAAGCTCATACGGAGAAGATAAAGGCGACTACGTATAATTACATGGAAAACAGGCACTTCAAAGTATTATCGATGATTATTTTGCAAGGAAAAATGATAAGTATACGAAAAGATAAAGTGGCGTTTCGTCGGCAACACATCGGAATTTGCGAAATCATTTCTATAATCCGGTTGTATACTCGCGTTTTCATTGTCTTTTTTATTGGAGGAGTAATCGCTGTATGGCGAGTTTAATACATATATTTTTTTCAACTGGAGTTATACTTGTATTTGCTGTCACCTATTTGTGATGTTAATGTAATGAAATGCTTTTAGATAATAAATTTGTCAATTAATGGTGTCTGATGTGTCTTTTTTTTTTTTTTTCAAAGTAACGTGGTGTCCATGATCTCGAGAAAAAACTTAACATTCCCCAAACTGTCTCTTTTGGAAACGACTTTCACTTTCTGGCATATTATACACTGAACTCCTTTTTTTTTTTCTTTAATTTTTGTGAACATCATACACAATAACACATGTTTCGTTCTTTTTTCTCTTTAATTTGTTAAACATTTTAGTTATCTGTTCTCTTATTTTCTATGAATGTAATTTGTCTCTTTGGAAATAAAATGAAAGTTTTCAGAAAGTAGCTCTTTGTGTTTCTTTCTTGGTGCACAACATTTACAAACGCTTAGGTTCACAATTTAGGATTTTATTTTGTTATTACATTTTGTTAGCTTAAAACAAGTTTTTTTTTTCCTTGGGTTTCCCCTTTCGTGAATCACTACATTCAACTAAAAACAGTCTGTTTCAATTATTTCAAAATATCCTAATCTAGCCTCATCCACTCCTAAACTTCACGATTTTAAAAAGTCTGTGCTATAATCACACTCTAACGTATCTCTTCAAGTTCGTCAAAATCAATAACATCGCCTCTTATTTACATTGCCATCTCATTTCAAAATGAGCACATTTTAAAATCACAAATTGTTTTGCTCGTTTTCCTTTAAAATTAAAACGCTTCTGGCTCACACATCTCCCCTCTTTAAGCCAGATTTTTCAATTGTACTGTTAATAATATTCCCTATTCAGCTTTCCCAAGGCAGCGTTCAACATTTTGTATTTCATTCAGATCTTACAAAGGAAGTATTAATCTATAAAATTCAAACTGCAACCAAAATAAGCTTGGAGTAAAGAACATGGTTGAAAGCATGGGAAAAGATACAAATTTTACACAACTGCATCAAAATCCATACAGTTCTTGCAACAGTGATCTGTATATCATTATCAATTTTCAGCTCAATCGGATAAGACGTTTAGACGCTATCGCACTTGAAATAATTTCAGCCCAAGACCATAATGATAAAGAATTTTTGTTGTTTTCCCGTATAAAAAACTATAAATGCTATCTATATATATAAAAATGAATGTTTGTCTGTATGTTATTTATAAAATCGTAAACGGCTTGACCGATTTCGATCATTCTTTTTTTGTTTTTTTCCTTATAGGTCAGGGATGGTTTAGGAAAATAAAATTTGAAAAAATCTTTATAATTAATTAAAATATGAAAGTAATAAACTTATTGACTTATATTGACTTAATATAAGCCATTTAAATTTTTAATTGTTGCCAAAAAAAGTTTACGAGATGTATTTATTTATTATTTTCAGCATAAAATGAAATATGCTTTCACGCGAAAAATAAGAAATTACTAAATGTTAAATTGGTCGATGAGAAAATGACACTTTATAATTTTAAAATAAAATAGTAATATTACAAATCTAACATATTTCTTCTGAATTTTATTTCACAGCATTTTTTTATATACCTCAACTTCAGATTTTTTTTTTTTTTTTTTTTTTTTTTTTTTTTTTGTAGTATGGCGGATGAAACACGCTTGGCATAAACGCTAATTCAGCAATATATTAAAGGTATTTTCTTATTGATAATTCTTGACAATTTTTTATAATTTTGATGCTGAAGTAGATCGGACATTTTTCGCTAAGGAAAAATAGAAAGAAATACGCAAGCGAAGTGATGACGTCACTGGCCGTTCGTGGATGCAAGAAAAATATTTCCTATGTTAAACGCCCATTGGATTTTTTGTAAAAAATTATTAAAAATCGAGGAAAAATAGTTCCCGATTTTAATCCCCGTATTTGGGTATAGATATGTATTAGTTATCATGTCCATGCATTAGATTAAGTTATTTTTGTAGTAAAATTGACAAAATTTGAATTTTTTATTTCAAAACTCTAGAAAAAAAAATGCCAAACTTCCATATTCGATTGAAAACACAAACATTTCATTTCAAAGGATGATATTTACACAATATCCAACTAATATACTGATTGAAAGGGAAATGATAAATATTCTATCATAATTTGAAGTCAAATTTGTTTTCAAATGTCTAAATGAAGTATCTAATATAAGATACTAATATGTTGTAGCGGAATAGATCGGTCATCCTTGGTAGAAAAATAAAATATCGCCAAATTATTTGGCAAACATAATTTAATTCCTTTCAAAAATCATGGTTATTTTAACAACTTATTTTAAGACAGTAGTGAATAAGGTACAACTATAGTATTTCCCCTCAGCTGAATTTGGCGATTTTTCTTTGGCGCCGATTTGAACGATAACGATGTCGTTCTGGATTGTTTGCGATATAATATGGCAGCCTGCATGCTATTTATTTTGGATTTATGATTTTATGATTTATGATTTATAATTTAGCTTACGATTTTATCATTTATGCTATATGATTTATGATTTAGCCATAATCGCCAACGAAAAATCGCCAAATCTAGCTGAGGGGAAATACTATAGTTGTTCCATGAATAATATGAAACAATATTTCGTACAATGCATATTACGAAAATATACATCTGGCATGTATATTTTCGTATTACGTTTTTGATCACCAAATACAATAAGCGCCAAGAACGACAGAGTTTTGAAATTTAAAATTAAAATTTTGTCAATTTGACAGCAAAATAACTCAATCTAACACATGCACATGATGACTAAAACATATATGTACCCAAATATGGGAATTAAACTCGGGGGAAATAATTTTCTTCGATTTTTAATCATTTTTTAGAAAACATCCAATGGGCGATTAACATAGGAAATCATTTCTTGCATCCACGGACGGTCAGTGACGTCACACTTCGCTTGCGTAGGAACAATAATCGCATAAATTATATTTTGGTCTAAAACGGCAACAAAAATTTAAAAGTCGCCAAGGGCATTAAGGCTGTACCATGATCAATTTTACATATTAATTTATTTATTTTTCTATATACCAACTACTATTAACTAAGCATGAAGTATATATAACCACAAAATAATAATAATTGTCTCATGTGATAGAAGTAGCCGATCATAGCATATTGTAATATTATATTTGGCTTGAAATTGCTGTCATTCTATGGTTGATCGATTAAATCAAATAAATATAGAGAATAACTTGAAAGCAAATATTATGTACATCACGTATAATGTTGCTCATATATAACTAGGATTCAAATATAAAGGGCTACTTCAGAATTTTCGATACTGTCCGTATCGAAATTGTCATATATGATAAGCCCCTAAATGGAAGCCCACGGGTAAGTCATTGTCGCAGGCAATAGGGACAGGTATCGCAGGATGCGAGGACGAACAAGGCGCTGCCGAAGGTAGCGGGAACCCAAAGCGAACTTTTGAGCGATTTCAGTATTATTATTTTCTCTTTTTTTCATAAAACTATATAGAAAAGAGTTTCCTTTAAATATGGTGACCAGCGAAGCGGGCAAAGCCTGCTAGTATTTTATAAAATTCACACAGTTTCTATGATGATGACCTATAAAATGTATATAAATTTTCAGTTCATTTGAAAAAGGTGTTTAGACGCTTTCGCACATTAAATAATTTGAGCCCAAAGGCCAAAAAGATAAAGATTTTTTTTTTTTTTTTAAGTCAACTAGTTAAACACTTCTTGGATAATAACGGGTAGCACATATTGGGTCATATCTATCCCACCTATATCAGAGAGGTACTGTTCCCGAAGTTGGTAATTGCCTAGTTAGAAACCAGGTCGCGCTTGTCGGCCTAGCTATTCGAAGATTCCCATGGTTTTCTCGGAAACTCGCGTGAATACGAAACAGCAATCCTTACAAAGACCACCCCCCCTTCCTCTTTGTCACGGTCTAGGTCCCTCGTGCAGTGATTTGGCTTTAACTTCTAACACAACCACCATTATATTTTGAATCAATTAATTTACGCAGTATTTCTCTGCCCTTTTCTTAAGTTCCCAACTATGCTCTTTAATTGAAGCTTGGTTAGGTTTTATTACGATTTTTATAGATTCACACTTCCCTTGTTAGTTTCTTTTTCCCTATTCTGACAGTCTCATTGAGCGAAGTAGTTTGGTTTGGTACCACAAAATCAAAAGCTGGAAACCGAAATTCGCCGCCTTAATACCAGCACGCATCGTGTGGGGTGGTTGTACAAGGTTTCAGGGTTTCCTTGTACGAAAACGAGAATTCGGACCACCTACCCTTTAAAAGTCCTCCCTGAAGGCACTATGACCCCTACCCTCCTATTCGGAAAGCAACTGATTGGAGAGAGGCATACCCCTCTTGATTCCCCCCCCCTCCAAAAAAAAAAAAAAAAAAAGGGGGAGAGACGAAGCCTACCGCCTCGTGGTTCTCCCTGGAAACGTTACTTGGGGAAAACATGTAACGGCTAAAAGGCTTCTGCAGAACAGCATCACAAATGACTTCATTATATAATTTTTTAATTCTTAAAAAAATCTACAAATAAGAATCCGTTTTTTTTTTTTTTTTTTTTTTTTTCCCCTCTTGTAATTTACTAGGGAACTTTTCCTGCTGTTTGCTTCGCTCACCAACTGCCGCAGGGGCTTTGCCCTTTATTATCAGTGAAATAGCTATGTAATTACTTTATATCATATTTAATAAAAAAGCACCACAAAACTGGCGTTGTAAAAAATATTACTTACAAACTTTGAATAAACACCATAAAATGCAATAAACTCGCAACAATTGTTTCGGGTCGAAAAAACACACGACCCTTCATCAGGCTAAAAATTTGTTCAATTTTCTTTTCTTTTTTTTTTTTTCTTTTTTTTTTTTTTCATACTTAATAACAATTATGTTCATGTGAGTAATATCGGAAAAATCAAAGATGATTAGACATGTTCACGATACTTCCGTCCCTAGTAGGCTTTTAATAAGACAGATTCTCCAGGCCTAGGAGTGGTAAAATCAACGAGATATATAAAGTAGAGTGATAAATGGTAACCCTTGAGAAGGTCCAAGATGAGTCATGTGACATGCTCTCCTTGCGCCTGCGTATTCGGTGGTTCCCTTGGTAACAGCTTATTTTCAGTAAATTTCTATGGCAACGGTTTGGAGATTGTTCTTCACATAGTCATAACCGCCAATATTTTTGTTTACTTACGTAGTTTAATATTCTTTTGTTCTAAATCATTTTGATTTTGATTTTACTTCTTTTTTATTTCGTGTAGTTGAACTTTAACCGACAAAATGCTTAAAAATAGCTCAAAAATTATTATTTGTTGTTAAATTTAGCTCCTTAAAAGTTGAAATTTTCTTTTATAAACACTTTTAAACTTTGTTGGGAAACGATGAAAAAAAAGGTATTTATTATTTATTAAAACGTGAAATATATGTAAAATTATTTTTAAAACAATTTATTTTGGTCATAGGACTGTCATGTTACCTAATAATAATGATAATTTGTCGAACTGATATTTTAAATGCCAAAATAGCGATAAAGAGCCAAACACAGCAACCTATTGGAGCATGTCACGTGATTCATCTTGAACCACGGAAAGCTAATCCTTCATCCATTGAATCAACACTCTAATATATATATCTCGTTGGGTAAAATACTCTTGAAAAAGAGACTAAAATATCTAAAAAGGAGACTTAAAAGAGACTGAAATATTTAAAAAAAGAGAGACTGAATGAAAAGAGACAAGATTTTTCCTAATAAATGAATATCACGAACAAAGATGTAAAATTAATGTATAAACTGCAGTGGCATACCATGGGGAAGGTGGAGGGAGTGGGCACCCTGGGCCTCTGATCATGAGGGAGGGGGGGGGGGTCTCCGAAGAATCTTAATCTTTAAGTATAATCTAGTGAAGCTGTCGTGCTATTATTTTCTTCCCTGCAATTCCAATTCCATTTTAAGTTGTAGGTTCCTGTCTAAGGAGCTTTAAAGTGCAAAATGTGACCATAGAGCGACAACTCCAAAGCCAAAAGAAAACTCATTTATATTTCTGCAAATCCTAAATAAGGCAGGGCAAATGAGGCCACCAGTGAGAATTTCGTCCCTGGCTTCTATAGTTGTAAGTCAGCCACTGACGTACTGTTTTTTTTTTTTTTTTTTTTTTTTTTTTTACATGGGGGGGAAAAAAATGTGTACAATGTATTGTTTACAAACTGAATGTCAGCTTGCATCATATGTAAGAAAAATTATCTTTGTAACAAAATATATAGTAATACCAGAATTACAAGTACTTACAAGCAAGCACTTACAAGCACTTACAAGCTAAATCTTATAGAATCCAAATGTTTACAGAACTGTTCTATGGAAGTTCTAAATTAAAATGCATCACAGATGCTGCTAAATTATAATTCCTGAATACTGAAATAAGAATAGCATGTATGTTACTTATATGTAAAATAATTTTTAATAACACATAAGGTACTGGTACATACATAACGAGGTGGGGAATTCACCAAAAATCTTACCAGCCAGCAACATAAAATTGGAAACTTAAGACAGAATAACAGTTACATTACATGTACTACATCATATGCTCAATAACAAAATTTTCTATACCAACCTGCAGTAAAATGAAATTTAATTGTGACCTAAAAATGTTTGTCTAAGTTTGCTACTTTAATAGGTAACAAAAACTCGCAAAATAAGCAAAATTTGTATTTTGCTTATTTTATTTGAAAAAAAAAAAAGTATTTTAGTAATTTAGTAACATAAAATATGTTTTAAGCTTAGCATTTATTTTAAAACTGTTAAATCGATTTACCTATATTCTGAATGAAGAAAACGAACTTAAATTTCGTGATTACTTCATTGCCCTTTGCATGTGGTGAAGGAATAAACTTATCGCACCATGACAAGAAAAGTGACACAAGTAAAAGAATAGCAATTTTGAGTTTACATTAAAAAATATGTATGATGTGCCCTTAACGTGCAACCTTTTTTCTTGAATTTAATTTTCAATTTTTTTTTCTGTATTTTACATTCTATATAATACATTTGACATCCCTCTTTAAGAGTTAAAATCTATTACATTGATCTGAAAGTGAATCTTTGAGGAAAAATGGGTAAAGAAAAAATATCATTGGAAAAAGCATGAAAAAAAGCTAGAAAAGAGACTAATTGAACAAAAAAGAGACTAAAAGAGACAAATAGGAAAAGAAGAGACAAATAGCTAGAATAGCTAACCACTCCTAGGTATGTCATTAAAATCTTATAATATTATATCGATTTGTGATAAGCAAATTTCTTGCAGATTCCATTTTAATAGCTCCTTAGACAATATCTTCCTTTTTGCTAAAACTAGAAATACTAGGGGCTTAGGGTATCTTTGGGGAGTAAATGGGAAATGGAAAAGAGGAATTTTCTTGTTTGCGCATAATATGTGCATATAATTATATAGAAATAGATATTATTAGTAAACTGTTAAAGAAATCTTAAATATAAGACAGGAGTTTCCATTTTCTACTGAAATTTAGGATTATCTTATTTTTATGGGCAAATTTTTCTGCAAATGACAATTTCTTTTCTGCGACAATGTTACTATGTCACATAAATTATGATACAGGGTATATATATTGAATGATTACGCATTAAAAGGAACAATGAGGGTGCAACGAACCTTCAGTTTTTGTGTGTTTCATAGGTTTTATCAAGATTGTATTTAAGAGGGGGTTGGAATTTGCAACTATTTTGAAATTTTTTGAATTATATAGTAAATAATTTACTAAATTAAAGTATTAATATTAATCTACTTGTTTAAATACCTGGCCAGTGACTATGAGATTTATTTTGTATAAGCTTTCTTGAGTTTGCTACAGAATAACATAATCAAAATGCATATATATATATATATATATATATTCAGATACTAGCAATGGTAATAAGTTCTTTTACAATGTACTGTAAAAAAAAAACTTTGAATGCTACATATTGCATTTTCAATAGTGCATTACAGTAACACTTTCAAATTTCATGACAACTTTGTATATTTATAAAAGTTAGATCTTGGTTAGTCAAATTCAAATCAATAATCAGTAAGATTTTCAAAAAAGCTGATACTGAATGATGAAGAATGAAGAATTTTCATGAAGAGTCAAATTTTATCGAATTATTCTGGAACATCAAATTAAACGAAAAGCTTACTGATTTTATTGTGTTTCGGGTAATTTATTAAATGAAATTAAGAAAAAAAAATAATTAAAATTTTATACAAAATACTAAAGCTGAATATTTTAATATTGATGCTTCTAAGGTTCCATTAAAAAAAAAAAAAAAAAAAAAAAAAAAAAAAAAAGAATTTGAACTGCATGTAATTGTGAATGAGTTAAAGTTGACTTCATTAATATTATTAATATTATTATTTTAATTAATATAATTACAGTACTTTGTGAAAAAAATTATTTCCCATGGTTTTCTCTTAAATATGCATAAATGCAGGCTAGAACCCCTTAGATAGACCCTCTCTTAAAGGGCACTCTCTCTAAACCCTAAACCATAGCACAGTCAGTTGACCTAACACAAACATCAGGAAGCTCAAAATGTGTAAATATAGCAAAAACTGAAAATCAAAAATTTGACCCCAAAATATTTCCTCTATCATTTATGAGTTAGAGAAAGTAAAAATTAAATTAAATACTACTACATTTGCAATTTTTATTATATGAATTTGTAATTTTAATATATATATATATATATATATATATATATATATCAGTATTATAAATAATTTAAATTTTAAAATATATTTAATTGTTCTGTTGTGAAATATTAAAAATTATGAGAAAAGTGGATGACAATGCCACCATGTTGAGAAAATTGTTCTCCAAATGTAATCAACAGCAGTCTAAATATGTTCACTGGTTTGTGAGATGCAGCATTCACAAAATTCGTGTCATACAGATAGACATTTATTTACTAAAACTGGTCAAATCATGATCGGGATATCTCAAAACGTGTAAATCAATCGAAAACTGGAGGAAAAAAAAAACATGGACCCAGTTGCAAACTTTAGAACTTTTTCCCACAATTAAATTACTTTGGAATTCATAACCTTTAATAGGTTTCCTCAGATAGTTAAAGAAAACATATCTCTTCAACCGAGATATGACTTTAAAGTTAATTTTTCTTTTGAAATGAGTCCAGAACAATGTCTTATGTGTATAGAATTAATAAAGGGGTAAGAAAAGAAGATATCTGAATATATTTAACATGTAAATAAGTCACACACTAAAATTTCTGACATCAACTCCTATAGATTTCCCCTGACAAATTTAGAGCTAAAAAGGGGCTCGAATTTATCCCCCGTAAACCCCCCCCAAAAAAAAAAAGCGTTTTTGGAGCAATTTTTAAGAAGACGCTTGGCGGTTTTTTATATCTTTGTGCTATTATTGGTAGAGTTCTCGAAAATCCGTATTTTGTTAAATTTGCCTCCGAAAATCGTCCCTCCACCCCTTAAAAATTAAAAATTCTAAAATCGCAGAAAATGATTTCTTTCTACTGGATTCTAGTCTTTCGATCTGCAATTTCTTCACCATTTCAAGCTGAGTTATGCTAATAAAGGTGTTTTGCCTCGTTTTGATCGACGGGGATATATCGCAAAATCCCGTTTTATTGGGGGTCAGGGTCCTAAAATCAACCTGCTTCCCAAAATTTGTGTGACTGTATTTCCCATAGAATCCCGGCGGCTGTGTTGAGTCAGTGAATCAGTGAGTTTACTCTTATATATATATATATATAGATAGATACTTTTTGCCCCCTACCCCCTTTGTTGGCGAATTGTTTTTAGATATTTTGTAATATCTGTTTTTAATATCTTGAAGTTGGAACCTTTTGAATATTTATTTTTTTAAAACCAATGTAACTTTTAAAATGAGGTAAAAAATACAAAAATTTAAAACTTTAAAAATACATTTTAATTAAAAGCATTAAAACACAAGACAGACGTTTCGGCTAGAACATTAGCAAACATACAAGCACAAACAACATTTACAAAATTCATAATACATCATAGCAAGATTAACTATTCAGGAGGAATAGCTTTAGCCTCGTTCAAGGCAGAATGTTGCATTTTGGTAAAAGCGCCCTCTAGAAAAATACGGGATTCATAGATATTTATATTAGAAGCTAAAATTTTAAAGTTTTCAAAATCCGGAATATGATCACTATTGAGAGAATGGATTACGAGTTTTGATTTTAAATCTCCTGTTTTATATGAGCGTTTATGTTCCTTTAATCTGATTTCACCTGTTCTGCCAGTTTCACCGATATATGTAGAATCACAATTTTTACAAGGAATACTATAGATTACACCTAGACGTTTAAGAGGGGGGACAGCGGGTTTAAAGTTTGAGAGAAAGTTTCTAATACGGAGTTGAGGTTTAAAGCTAGTGGATATATTAACTGTTCTAAGTAATTTAGAGATATTTTCAGAAATACCTTTATAATAAGGGATAGTCGTACGATAAGTAGAATTTTTAACTTTAGGATAAATTGATTTATATGAAAAATAGAACTCTTCTTTATAAATTCTTTTAATAAAACGAGGGGGGTATTATTTTTTAAATCAGAAAATTTTTTTGAATAGTTCAATATTTAATAATTCGGAATTACCACAATAATGCTTTGCACGATGTAAAAGAGTATTTTTTTCCTTGAGAAATAAAGCAAATTGGAAAAATATGTTGTAATTCCGTTCTCCCCCCCCCCCCCTGCTCCCTAGGGGGGCCGATATTAAAAAAAATATATACGCCAGAAACCTTTGCTGGAATGTACTCAACAACTTCCCAAAGTTTCATGTCGATCGAATGAATGGTGTTGTAACCATCGATATATTAATAATATATAGATTGATCATTGGGGAGAAAAAAGTGATTCCTTTTCACTTGGGAAAAGACGGCGATTTTACCAAAATATGGCCGTCTTTCCCCCGAGTGAATACATATGGGAATGAATATGTTAGCAAATAAAATTTATGAATAATTTATTTACTGAAGGTGAATGAAAAACTACAGATACAGTTTCAAATTCATTTTTCTTTTTTCCAATACCACTTAATGGCTGACTCCAAAGCCTTTTTTTCGGCATCAAAAATCTTTTCACGATAACATGGGGATGATAGATCTATATATATTACTATATCTATGGTTGTAACGCATAAACGACAAACAGACAGACATGCATTCGTTTTTACATATATAGATTACGTTGTTACTGGTTTCTTGCTTGTACTTTGTACCAATATGGCCGCGGTCGCTCTAAGCGCCTTACATTTACTTCATTTTTCCCCATTCCAGATAGTCGTCTGATCGGGTCTAAGTGATTCCTTAGTCTGTGAGTTGAACATTCAATGTACTAGTACTTTATCTATTTCATGACACAATTGTGTCATGTCGTGTTGTGTTTTCAGACTGAAAAACAGAAAGACAGACAGATAGACTAACTGACTTAATAATCACGCTAAAACATGGTTGGAAAGTGTTAAAAACGCTTAATAAAACTGAAAATGCAATTCCAGCAATTTACGGTTATAGCTTTTAATGTATATGTGGTCTTGTAAATCTTAATGCTAATCATACTGTGTTCTATAAAAAACGTTCTTTGTGCATACAAATAATACATGTCAATTTCTTTAATATCTGTAGAAAATAAAGGTAGCAGAATGTGGTTTATGTGGTTCAAGAAATACATCTCTTGCATAGAACATAGAACGCAATGCTTTGAAATTCTCTCAGGTGTCCCTGTACACAAAGCAGTTACTCCAATTTCAATAGGAAATTTCCCATAGTGAACTTGAATACCAAACATATATCAGTTTCAAGGAATTCTATGAATATTTACTGGAGATGGAGCGCGGACAGACAGATAGACAAACAACAGAAGTCATTAACACTTTTCAACCTCTTTGGAAATTTTTGTAGTAAAACGTTAATAACTTTATAAGCGGTGTCCTCAAATGTGTTTGGGAACCACGGATTAGGATCCTTTTAATCCGTGTTGGGAACGAAAGGATTGTCTTTCGGATTCGAGGACGGCTGATCACCTTAAGACAGCCCGCTACCTACGGCTACTTTCATTGCACCAAATGGGTCTCTTGTTAGGGTTTGTAAATTAACAGCCTGCTTTTGAAATTGGTTTTCAAAATTTTGGAAAAATTGCAGCAAGTATTAATCATAAAAAATACTTCCAAATTTTCTAACATTTATGAATGCTCTATTAAAGGTACTCTAATGAGGTCGTTATACTGCTTATTTTACTTCTATCTTCCATGATTTATAGATTTTCGATCTCTCAGGATAAAGAACGATGAACCAACCAGTAAATGTGTTTGTTTACCGTTGACGAAGGAGGCACGCAGATTTTACTTTTGATATAAGTGGATCAAACTTGTCAATTTCCGAGTGAAATATAATCATCATTTAGAAAGGTGTTTTTTTAATTTATGAGCGTGAATTTCATTTAAACCATAATTCGAAATACTGAAGAAATGATAAAAAGAAAATATTCTCAAATTTGTTTACTAATTTAGTATACCGAGTCATCTAATTTGGAAATATGGATGATATGAATTATTTTAAACAAAGTTTTAAGCAGTTTAAGTTAAAATATAAACCTGAAATAATGAATAGTGTATTAAATATTGAAACTCATAGCACCCCCGAATGTGCAACTTTACTGAAAGATTTTGCTTCTGGCAATATGTATGATAAATGCTCAACGTGTACAAGTTTAGGTCTCAGATCTCATCAAGAGTGGCAAGTGTATATGTTTAAAGGTTTAAATGGATTTTTTTACATAAGAAACCCTTTTAACAAAGCTGGCCAACAATACTGGGTAAGGAAATGTTTATCAGAATATACACGAAAACCATCTGTCTCCAATTTAGATCTCCACCATAATAATCTCGACGACATATGGTCGTTGTATCAAAGTGGTAACCAGACATTTATTAATAAACTGACCTGGGTAACTCTTGGTTATCATTACAACTGGGATAAAAAAATCTATGATCGAACAAATTTTTCAATTTTTCCTAAGTGTTTAGCTGATCTTGCCAAACATGTAGCATCCTGTCTGAATTTTAAAACTTTTGAACCTGATGCAGCCATTATCAATTACTACAACACAAAATCGACTCTTGGGATTCATAACGATCACTCAGAAGAGGATCTTAACGAACCCATAGTGTCAATTAGTTTTGGGCTGACAGCCATCTTTTTGATGGGATCTGAGCGGATGGAAGAGAAACCATTGCCACTCTTTTTAAAAAGTGGTGACATTGTGATATTGTCTGGTGAGAGCAGATTAGCTTATCATGCAGTACCTGCCGTTGTTCAAGAGCTGACAGATTATGATTGGAGTTGTAACAGCTGTGACAGTACGTGGAAGCCATTTTTTGATTACATAAAACAGCATCGAATCAATATAAGTCTGAGACAAGTGTATCCTCTTAATAAAATAAAGGTTTAAATAAATAACTTCACCTTGGAAATTTTATGAGTTAACGTATTAATCATGAGCATGTAATAGGTAATGGACAATATTCCTGTGATGTCACAGTAGGTAAAATCGCTGAACACATGGCTGATATTTTGTAAACAAATTAGATTCAAGATGCCATTTTATTGTTACGCATAACATTTTCCTAAATATTTCTGCAGTGAAACTTAATAATAATGTTCAAACAAGAACAAAAGAGAAATGTAAACAACTGAATCGAATGATAAAGTTAAGACTACTCCATATTGTAAAATTGCAGAACATTTTATGTATACACACACACACATATATATATATAAAATGAATAAAAGATTAATAAGAACATTTTATATACACACACACATATATATAGACATCAAAGCTTAAATAATTAGAATTTCAATCACTTTAATAAAGGAATTTATTAAATGGAACATCCATTTAAATTTGTTAACATCGCCACAGTTCACATGGCAACTTTTAATATTACATAGGTTGATAAATATTAAAGTATATTACTAAAACTGGATTAAAAACAAAACAAAGTTATCACTATATCACTCTTACTTCAATTTCATAGAATCTGTAACTCTTATAAATAATATTGCAAGATAAAAATTTGCAAGCCACAATGCTTTGTTATGGTAGAGTTGAGGATTGTTTGCCTAACCAGCTGATATTCTTGTAGCCTTGAACCCAAAGTGGGAATATGGTCCATTATGTCAAATATCGTAAAAAAGATTTTCACCATGAAAAAAACTGACACTCGATTTTGAATATTTTCATTTGTAAACCTTCTTACTAAAAGTTTCCTTTCAGAAAATGTCAGTGTGAGAAATTTCATTTCGCTATGGAAGAATAAGATCAAATCATGAAAATATTTATTACTCTGATAATAATTAAGACAGATAGAAACCATTGTTTAAAGTGAAAACATTTAATTATCTATATTTATTTTCTGCATTTAAGCTTTAAAGTGGAGGATGAGGTTCACCAAATATATTGCATCTTAATTTTTAAGCAGGTGTAAAAGTTATTCAATTATTTTTGTCGTTTACAATTGTAACAAAAAAAAAAAGAAAGCTTAAGTGTTTGAAGTAATACATCACATTTCAGATTACTATTAATTAATTATCATTACTTGATAACTTCAAAAATACCTTACACTTGATCCTCATTCCAACAGTTTTGGATCAATGTTTTTAATAAATTCATTGAATTATTACTATTATTTTTCACAAAATTTTATTTTAAATCACACCCAATGAGTTTCAGTATTACATGTGATCTTCATAGCAGAAAATGCGAGACATTCGTCGCAGATTCTTTTTTTAGTCTGCAGGTTATTTTCAAAACAGTATTATGTAAAAATTTCAAGTCTCCCGATTTTGGCAGGGGTGGCGCCAGCTAGGGGGGTGGGGGGGGCACAGGCCCCCCTGTCGGGGAGTCTGTGACCCCCCCATCGGGGCATACTCCTAAAATTTTTTTGGGGGGGGGGGGGATTACAAAATTTTCAGTTTTTCTACTTTCGGCAGCATTTTTCTTCCCTTGTACAAATTTGGAGCATTCCAGTTTTTCCATTCTATATTCAATAGAAGAAAGTATTGGATTCGTAAACATTTTCAGCTTCCAGTTTTCCATGAATATACACGTTTTGAGAGGTCCAGAACACGTTTTGACCACAATATTTTTAGAAAATGTCTGTCTGTGGCACGATTATCTCCAAAACCACAAAGAGTACTAACGAATGGAATGGTACAAATATTAACAGTAATATTATTAACAGCATTGCAGTTTTTGAAAAATACTTAAATAATAAACTCTCTTTATGTAGTGCCCCCCTGTCGGGGAGGTGGTGTCCCCCCGTCGGGGAATTTCTGGTGCCACTACTGGATTTTGGTCAGAAATATTTCAATTTCCAATCTTTCTCCATTCACAGCATAAATGTCAATGTTCATTTTCAACACACTTTATTAGATTCTAGAACCTACAAAGAAGTAAAATTGTTCAATATTTTTCACTTAACATAATTTTTTTTTACCCCCGTCCCATCCCCCCCCTTTCTTTGCTAATCATCTGCTATTAAACATCTCGTATGATATTCATATGGTATGCATGTGGAATCATTATAATATTCACTCATTATTCAACCACAACAAAATGTCAATAATTTTTAAATCTTATTTAATTGGATTCCAGAACTTAAAAAGAAGTAAAATTGCCCAATATCGCTTGCTTTTATTTTTTTTTATTTTTGCTTGCTACTTTAATCTTCAATCTATCATTTCAGCATTGGAAATCAGGGTAAAAGAAAGTTGTGTAAGTGTCACACCAGATTATTTTTGTTTTAAATGTATTCATTGAAAAAACTGGTAATGTAGTAGAAAGTACTAAACTCAAACTGATTAAAATTTAATAAAAATTCATTTTATTTTATTTATTTATTTAATTTTATTATTATTTTTTTATATACAATTAATGTGAAAGGAATACGTTTGCTTTTTTATTTATTTATTGTATTAGAGGGAATCAAATGGAAAGAATAGAAAGAGCAAGAGCTATAAAATACATAGTGCCGAAACTAAAAAAAAAAAAATTAATAAATGCTGAGGTATAGCCACCTTTGTAATTGTAGTTCTTGAATAATAGCAGCTGTTATTGTCCGATAAATACCCAAATTGAAGTGCCCAGGTAAGATGCTATGGTGGGCCACGAGTACCCAAAGCGAGGTTAAGAGTAATTTCAAAGGATTTTTTTTTTTAAATAAATTTATTAAAAAAAAAAAAAAAAAATAGTGATTCAGATTTTTTGAAGATTTATTTAATTACAGCGACCAGCGAAGCCTGCTTGTATTAAATAAAAGCAAACTTCTAACAAAAATACACTTGCTGAATCTCCCAATATGTTTTTTTTTTTTGGTACTTATAGTAAAATAACTTATTTATAGTGCTGTAGCTCATTTTCTAATGCCTGAATAGTTGTCACAGATTGACAGAAAATATTCTGCTACTGGGCATGTGATGACTGCCTGTACTTGGTGATAAAATATTAAGAACTTAATATTAAATATAAATTAGTTTTTTTACATAATATTTGCACATACGGTGGTCATAAAATAGCATTCCCTATTAGCAGGCATGTCATGTGCAGCAAAAACTAATGAATGGAATGAAACCAAATTTCATATACAGACTTGAAAGACAGGGGATGATGATTTCTGCAAAGAAAAAAGTTAGTGCCAAAAGTCACCAGCAGGGGAAAATTCGACACTGCTATACACATAATGAAATTTTTTGTAGAGTCAAGGAAGATTATTCAATTTCCACAGGGTATGTGTGATTTTAGAGCTGTCATAAATAAAATGAGTCAATATTTTAAATAAACGCATGGGAAATGGATTATGTAACAATGATATTTGTGGTTTGTGCATTGTCCATAAACAAAGAACAGGTTTTGCAGAGGCTTAAAACTCATTTAACAGATTATTAAAAGTCTGTCGACCCAATATTAGCTTTGGATACACCAGTAAACACAGCTTAAATAATAGCTCACAGCATAATCTGTATCATAAGCATAACACATTATGAACTCCGTAAGCTCTTAACACTCCAAGCAGTTGGCTTCAACTGAACACGGATGGCCAAAATGCAACTTAATTAATCTTGTATGTTTCTTGAACTTTCGGCTATTTTGTGAAAGGTTCAATTTAGAGCTTTGATAATCAATAATAAAGATTTTTCTCACCAAGTTCTCAATGAAAAGTCACTAAGGGGTGGTAAATGCACCAATCTGAACCCAAATGTGTCGTCAAGACCATTTCTGTTTTCTTGAAACTTTTTAAAGGTTTTTCAAAGAGCTATTTTAATGCCATAACAAGGCAAAAGTGAGTAAAATTAACATTTTATAAACTGACTAATCATCTATAAATAAAATTACATAGAAACAAACAACTATTAGTTACAAATATGTTACAGCATGTCATTCCTTTTGCATGTGCATCTTGATAGGGTGGGGGCAATTGAAGTGTAACATAGAAACTGTATTAAATGAATATATTTATATTGGAAATCTCTTTCATATAATATGACCTTATACGTGAAGGATTGTAACATTATACAGAATTTTCAAAATAATCTCTTCTATTTTTAATTAATAATTAAAAATGCTCATTCATTCTTTCCACTGAGGCATTCATCACATCTTGTATAATTTCATTTCATACTTTTGTTAAAGCTTTACCAAGTCAAACTAAACTGTTGTGTCTAGAAAAACAGACTGTGTTCTCCAATATACCCCACAGTGAACAATCTGACGGATTGAGATCAGAGCAGTAAGGGGCCATTCGGTTGCCTTTACATAAAGGTAGAAATTAAGAAATTTGGTTGGTGGCCACTGGCCTTCATTTTTTTAGTGGCCACTGGCCACTCGCTGATAAAAGTAAAAGTTAAATAAAATTTTCTTTTCTTTAAATTTTTCAATGTTCAGTCTCGACAAATCATTAAGAAAATAATTAAGGTAGTCAACTTTTTGAAACTCATCCACAATAATACATTTCTGATAAATTTTAATAAATGAAATAGGAATAGATTTACATAATTTATACTATGAATGTAAGAAAATACTATTCAATACAGAATTCATATGTTTAAAATGCTCTTTTGGTTATATTATTTTATAACAGAAAAATTCTGATTATATTGCCCCTTCACTATCCTGAATGGTGTCGATTTTCTACTTTTTCAAAAAAAAAAAAAAACATCTTTAATTCATGAAAATATATTAGTATATGTAAATTAAAAAAATATTTTTTAATAATACTTTTTTATTTTGCAAGTTTCTTTCCCCCCCCCCCCTTTTTTTTCTTGTTACAAATGAATTATAAATTAATTTTTCTTTAATAATAATGAATTTTTAATAATTTGCAATTATAATCCCCCTCTCTAACTGAATTTAGAGAGTGTGGCTGTAGTCGAGATTTCACAATGTAATTGTAGCTGTCACTTTTTAAAAAGTTAATTTTGACATATTTTAAAATTAGCAGCACTAATTCATCTTAAGGATAAACAAGATCTTAAGCTCAATCATTAAATGATAATTCAATAGAAAAAAAAAAAAAAAAAAAAATCAATTTTAAGATATTATCAAATTTGTAATTTAATGGTCTGTAGTATGTAGTACATCAGTGTAACTCAGATTAGGCATAACAAATTACATATAATTGAAAAATAAAATAGTAAAAGAACTGAAAATATTTTACAATGCATAAAATTGTATAATCAAAGTGCACAAAAAATTAAAAAAATTTATAACCTGTAAAACTAATAAAATATGAAATTAATTAATAATTAATGCAAAAAGTAGGACTCGTGCATTAAAAAGAAAATTGCATATCAATTTATTCTTTCTTAATATTAATTATATCTATTTTATTCTATTCCTTTATATTATTAAGATTCAATTATTAAAATTTGGGCGTCTGGATCTAATGCCATCAGACCACCACAAATCAATTGCTGAAGATGGATCAAAATTTTCCAAATTTATATTAGCTTGCTTAATTTGCAGTCTATTCTGCAGTGTTTCACTATCCATAGACAATGATCCGTCATCCAGTATCTGATTCATCTTACTCCAGACTCTTTCCACTTCAGCATTACTTGGTGGAATAGTTAGAATAATTTCAAGAATGTTTGACATTAATTCCATGTTTTTAAATACAGTTGTTTTTAACTTGTCATACAAGTCCCTTAAATTAATCTCAGGTCTAAAAACACGCCAGGTGCACATTTTTGTTGAATAAAAGGGTTGAAAATTTCTTTCCCTTTCGTAAAAAAAAAAAAAAAAGGCTTTAAATGTGCGTTCCAACTTTCTTTTGAAGGACTTTTTTTGGACGAATGTGAATTAATTTTGGACATTTGGAGACGGGGCTATTGAAGTGAAAATGCGTCGAATGACGTTTTTAATTTTTCTGCGAACGTAATACAATCGGAGTTTCAGCCGATTGATTATCTCACGAGCTTCCTTTTCGTCTCTTTCTCCTGAAAGTCGGCCGAAACTCTCATTTTGACATTTTTTTAAAATCAAAATATAATACTTTTATAGAAAAATGGAAAAAAGCCATACGTTTTTTTAGTATTCGAATAAGACTACCTGCTAATTTTCAGTGTTTACTGTTAAAATTGACTTCCGAAAATGTCTGTAAGTGGCGATGTTAGATTTGAGAAAGCCTGAATTCGAGGCGCACGGCGCGTTTACTGCGAAAACACCGCCGCGCGATCCAAGTTTGCATTGGAATGGGGTATTCTATAAAGAATGGGTAGAAGAATTTTAAGTGTTTACTATTAAAATTGACTTCCGAAATATGTTTGCAATTTGCAAGTGGCAAGGTTAGATTTTAGAACAGCCTGAATTCTTTGCGCGGCACGTTTACCGCGAAAAAGCCGCCGCGCGATCCAAGTTTGCCTTGGAATGGGGTATATTTTATAAAGAATGGGTAGAAGAGAAGTGGCCACTGCAGTGGCGACCAAAGGCAATTTCTTTAGTCGCCACTTTTAAAAATCTAGTCGCCATGTGGCGAGTGGCGACTGCTAATTTCTAGCTTTGCCTTTACAAATGAAAGTACATTTTTTTTCCAACCTCACTTGGGTAGTTCATGCTTTATGCAAGGGTGCAGAGTCTTATTGAAAAGTGAAAGCCCATGTCGTTAAACAACCTTCCAAGATCAATTCTTGGTACTTTCGAGCATTAGTTTTTTTACCTTCAGTAACAAAAGCAAGACGTATGTAACCAGTGGCAATTACTCCAGCCCAAACTATAATAGTACAGTATAGGATCCGTTATCCAGAATGCTCCGAAAACCAGAATGCAAAATACCAACTACCAAAGTTTTTAATTATCGTAAAATTTAAGAATTAAAATTATACAATAGCAGCGGTCAGAATTATACTTTTACAACCTACTTTCTTTAATGCTACGGTGTTATTCTGAGGAAATAGGGTGAGCACAAAATTGTCCAAATAATTACTGAAAATTTTGCAAATTGAGGTTAGAAAATGAATTTTTATGGTAATTTTTAATAAACATTAATAATACATACTTCTTAAAGTGCCCAATAGCAGATGAATTTTATCCTTGAACTCAGGTTGCATGCATGAAGTCCCAATTGTTATAAAAATTTTAAATAGTTTTTATTAATTTCCATTATGTTTAGAATTTATTTCATAAAATATTTAGCATTATGTGCTAAAAACATTTGAAAAATTTATGAACAATTAGTATCAAAGACACACTATAAGAAAAAAAAAATCATAGAAATGTTTATTTATTTATTTATTTTTTCATTTATTACTATTATTATTTACAGTTTAAAATTCTAATTAAGAATGTTTTTTATTTTGTGGAAATGATTTATTAAATGAACAAATATATAGGTAGTTTATATATATTATTCATGTTTATCACTGCTATTTATGTAATTTTGTACCATTTTTATACATATAATAAAGTGTTCCAAAATACAGAAAAACCCCTTATCCAGAATATCCCAGGTCCCAAGCTTTCTGGATAACGGATCCTATACTGTAGTAGTTTTTTGTCCTCTGCTGACTTTTAACAGGTCTGGATCCACAGAGGATTTTGTTCTTGACCAAACTACCATTTTATTTGTTGAGATATTGTTCAACAGTGAATAATTTCTCGTCTGAGAACACATTGTTTTACAACTGGCCATGCACAATCCTCTGCTTCAGCGCTCTTGCTCTTATGACTCTAATTTTCTTTTGTTGTATATTTAGAAAATGAGCTGCATATTTTTTATAGGGTCGTGTATTCAACTAATTTTTAAGAATTCTTCTAACTCTTCTTGGAGAAATGCCCATCTCAGCAGCTATTTTCTTTGCACTCCAGCAATTTCTCTTCAGTTTTTCTCCCACTTTCTTTACGTTCACTGCAGTCACAGCTGTAGGTCTGTGACCACCACCATGTTTTTTTTCTTACAGATCCAGACTCTGTATATCTTTTTCTTGTTCTATTTATGAAAGTTCTATCGACGTTTTCGTGTTTTAACTTTTGAATTCACATGGTCTTTTTCCCAAAGAATAAAGTATTATTACCATATTTATTGAAACTTTTTATTTTTCCGACTGAGTGAAAATAGTGCCTGGACCGGGAGTCACTCAGTCGGAAAACTACTCAGTCATTTTCACTCAGTCGGAAAAATAAAAAATTTCAATAAATATGATTTTCTTCCCAATCAGTTGATTGTGTGATTAAAAAAAAAAAAAAATTGTATTATTACCATGTTTTTATTAACTCGCTTTCTTGTTTGTTTGTCAGTACAAATCTTGCAATCAATTTTTAACTAACTTCCCGACTAGCTAGACATTTGAAACTTTTAGAATAGCTCAGAACACAATAACAATGCATTCTTTTAATACTTTTATTCAATTACATAAATGTTTTCTTTTAATTAATTAATAAAATGTGAAAATAATAATCTCATAATAGCTTTAAAATTAGCCATTTAAGTTTTATAATTGTTGCCAGGAAAACTTACGAGTTCATCTTTTTTTTTTTTACAGGAGAATAAGTACATTTACTTAAACGTGAACATTAAAAAAATTGTAAAAAATTATGCAACTCACAAAAATTGACGTCATTATCACTTTAAAAATTTTATATACGTTGATAAAAAAGTGCTAATATAGTTCAATAGCTATAACTTCCCGACTAGTTAGACATTTGAAACTTTTAGAATAGCTCAGAACACGATGACAATGCATTCTTTTAATACTTTTATTCAAATAATAAATGTTTGAAAATTTCTTATGATGGCTCTCTTTATTATGCATTGGATCATTTTCTTTCAAACTGATGGGATAATTCATCAAAACAATTTTAAAAAAGTACTTATTAATACATAGAATTGTCAAGTTTATATGATTCAACAGAAAATTAAAAAACATGGTATATAAAAAGTTCTTTTTATCTTACAATTACTATTATCTTCTGCATTTTATCTTATAATTATTATCTTCATCCATCTTATAAATGTGTTATGATGCAAAAGAATTTCTCTGAAAGAAGTTTTCTTTCTGTAAAAGAGTGCAGCTTCAATATAAATTAAGATGACCCCATTAAAAGAAATATATAAATTAGATTTTATTAAAAACAACAGTGTTGCATTTCAATTGTCCCACCCTGTATTTGAATATTGATAAATCTTGCATAATCCATTTTCCATGCATTTATTTTAAATAATGAAGTCATTATTTTTCAACAACTCCAAAATCAGATATGCACTAGGATCTACGTCGACTGTACAGACTCAATAGTGCATACGTGACAGCAGTGCCAAAATATCCCATATAGGCAACTTTTGATAATAATTGAACTTTCTTTGCAGAATTCATTTCCCCATGTCTTCTTCAGTCTGTAGATGAAGTTCGGTTTAAATAAATTGTCATTAAGGAAAACAATTTGCGTTCAATATCATTAATTGTTATGATTATGTAATGTTACTTCAAAAGTTATTTAAAAAAGTTGCTTTCTTTTATAATCTGTTTCTTAATTATTGTAAATATAATCAACTGAATAGTTAAAAATAGCTGTATGTAAGAAGATATATTTTCTTACATTATGCTGTATAATAGCTTCTGTATAAGCTATATCTCATATCCAGAGATGCCAACTTCTAATGACAAAAAAAAAGGAGATTTTTTAACAGAAATCAGGAGACTTTTTCCAACAAGAAAGTTTGCAAGAAAGTTGAGTAAAATAATGCAAATTTAACTTTAAGTAAAGATTTATAAGCTTAGGAGGTATTTACAAAGCATCGATATTAAAATTAAATGAATAATATGTTTCTTGCAGTAAAACAAACTAATAATAATAAAAAAAAAAAGGCCTAAGACATACAGTTGTTTAAAATTTATGTCAAAATTGACATATTTGATCATTCTGCTCCTAATATAAAACAATAAGAATCTTAATTATTTTTGTAAAAGAAAAGGTAATGAAGAAATGAAAATATCAGCTATATTCTAATGAAATTTGAATTCTTTAAGTTTTCAATAGTTACGGTATTTAAAAAAAAAAAAAAAAAAAAAATCTCTTGATAATAAGACATTTCTCACTATGCAAAAATGAAAGTTAAAAATTTATTCTTAGCAAAAATTAGTTTCAAAGCATTGTATAGTAATTCACATTCAAACTGAACTTAATTAATTGCAGGGAAAGATAAATTTCAATTTTCTTTTAAATTTTTTTACCCAATCCCACAAATTTTAAGCATAAATTATGCTAAGAGGGATAGATAAAAATTACATCAGAAAAGCAGGAGAAATGAGTGGAAAATCAGGAGCATAGAAAAACAAGCAAAAAGCAGCAGACTTGGCTTGTCTGCATATCAAATCTATAAGAGGATATAGCTTCTATCTAAGATATAGAAGAAATCAAGTTAAGATACAATTTCAAATTTTAACTCACTTCCTATTACACAATTGACATAAAATTCAAACTGCACGTACAACTCAGATCACAAAGCATGCTAAGCTGAAATGGAGCTCATTTGGTATCTGTTCTCCTTGGCCAAAAAAAAAATATAATAATAATAAAAAAATCTGAAGTGACTCCACTCGACTTTCCGAACATTGAGTCATTAACAGTTTTGTAGATAAAGTAAAGAAAGAGGAGCTGTTAACAAACAAAAGAGAGAAAACCATAATAGAGTGTTTGAGTATTTTTCTCCCTATATTACACGATGTTTTATTGAACGCTACTGAACTTTCAGCCCATAGATCCTAATGATAAAGAATTTTTTGTTGTGTCCCTGTAAAAACGTATAAATGCTAGATTCACCCAAATGCTTATAGTTGGTGCAACAGTGATTTATAATGTTCATATACATTTTCAGCTCAATTGAATAAGGCGTTTAGATGCTATCACACTTTTAAAAATTTGGCCCCATAGGCCATAATGATTGATAAAGAATTTTTCTTCGTGCCCCTGTAAAAAAACTGTAAGTGCTAAATTCACCAAAATCTATACAGTTTGTGCAACTGTAACCTATAACATGTGTACAATTTTTTTGCTCAGATTAATATAGCGTTTAGACGCTATCACACTTTTAAAAATTTGGCCCCCCAGAATTTTTCCTAGTGTCCCTGTAAAAAAAAATAAGTGCTAGATTCACCAAAATCTATAGGGTTCGTACTATGGTGACTTACAATATATGTACCAACTTTCAGCTTATTAAAGCATTTAGACGCTAGCGTGTTCACTCACAGACATACACACTACACACACACACATACATACATACATCATCGTAAAAATAGTGGAAACAGACTCAGGGTACCTCGAAACGTATCGAAACATCAAAATCTCAATTTCGGATTTTTGACATAATTACAATACACTGTACTGTACGGAAAGTAAAAATCTGGAGTGACTCCACTTGACTTTCCAAACGTTGATTCTAACAGCACTTCTTTCCAGGACATCTGTAGGATATACTGAGGATGAAAGGGACATATTTAGGATGTATTGTGGATAAGTGTGCTGTTAGGGAAATAATCGATGGTTGTATAAATAAATTAAGTGAAATCATTAAATAAACAAAAGAGAAAATTATAATAGGGTATCAAGCATAAACAGTCGCTTTGCCATGCCAAAAAACAAAAACTAATAACCACTACAACCAATGGCGTATTCAGAAGGAGGGCTGAGGGGCTGCAGCAAATTTCACAAAAAGTTAAAAAAAAAATAAATAAAAAGTAAGATTAATATGCATGATTTCTGTACACTATGAAACAATATCGAACTTAATAAGAAAGCACCACAGAACTGGCGTTTTAAAATATTACAGTATAGGATCCATTATCCAGAGTTTAGGACCTGGGATATTCTGGATAAGGGGTTTTTCCGTAATTCGGAACACTTTATTATATGTATAAAAATGGTACAAAATTACATAAATAGCAGTGATAAACATGAATAATATATATAAACTACCTATATATTTGTTCATTTAATAAATCATTTCCACAAAATAAAAAACATTCTTAATTAGAATTTTAAACTCTAAATAAATGTAATAATAAATAAATATAAAATAAAATTGGATCTGAGAGTAAAATCCTTTCATTTGGATTTTGCAAACATTTCTATGATTTTTTTTTTTTTTTTTTTTCTTATAGTGTGTCTCTGTTACTAATTGTTCATAAATGTTTCGAATATTTTTAGCACATAATGCTGAATATTTTATGAAATGAATTCTAAACATAATGGAAATTAATAAAAACTATTTAAAATTTTTATAACAATTAGGACTTCATGCATGCAACCTGAGTTCAATGACAAAATTCATCTGCTATTGGGCATTTTAAGAAGTTTGTGTTATTAATGTTTATCTATTAAAATTTCCATAAAAATTCATTTTCTAACCTAAATTTGAAAATTTTCAGTAATTATTTGGACAATTTCGTGCTCGCCATATTTCCTCAAAAAAAAAAAAAACACCGTAGCATTAAAGAAAGTAGGCTGTAAAACTATAATTCTGACTGCTGCTATTGTATAACTTTAATTCTTAAATTTTATGATAATTAAAAACTTTGGTAGTTGGCATTTTGCATTCTGGTTTTCGGAGCATTCTGGATAATGGATCCTATACTGTACTCACAAAACTTTGAATAAACACCATAAAATGCAAAAATCTTGCAACGATTGTTTCGGGTCAAAAGAGCATACGACCCGAAACAACTGTTGCGAGATTCTTGCATTTTTTTCAAAGTTTTGCTAGTAATATCGAACTTAACTCAGCCCTCCCCGAAATAAAATCCTGGATAAGTCACTGACTACAACAAAAACAAAACATGCCAATAATAATATCGCCAGAAAATGACCCAAGACCATTAGATGCTTATTATACAGAAACCAACTTCTCCATGTTAAATCGACAAAATTTTTTTACCATTATGAGTATTTTTCTCTATGTGGTATGTTGCTTAAATTAACGCTATTGCCTTTCAAATAATTTTAGCCCATAGATCATAATGATAAAGAAATTTTCGTTGTATCCTTGTAAAAATCTATAAATGCTAGACTCACTAAAATCTATACATTTTGTGTGACGGTGACCTATAACAATTATACAAATTTTTTGAGGCATTCAGAGACTGTCGCAATTTAAATAACTTGAGCCCATAAGGCACAACGAAAAGGTAATTTTTCTTTATGTCCCTGTAAAAAGACTATAAGTGCTAGATTCTCCAAAATTCATACAGCTCATGTGAAGGTGATTATTGAAAAGGTGATATTATAGGTGATTGAAATTAATGCATGAATAGTTCACCTAAGTCAATAACAATTTTAATAGCAGGGGACTTGGCGTTGGAATATTAAAATCCGAATAAACTACTACGTCAGAAATGCCAAAGAAAAATAGTGGAAATGCATACAGCTGTTTCGGTAGCCTATAGCGTACCGTCTTCAGTGCAAAAAGGATTCTTGATCAGGAGAGGTGCATGTATATATAGGAAAGGAGCCGGATTTAGTTCAACCAATAGGATTATCTAGGTTAGGTGGGTGACATGAATGCGCATGGGGAGGAAGGGAGACAGCAAAATTTTTTCGATAGACGGTGGTTGAAAATCCATTTACAGTGCGAGAGACGAGGGTATCAAGAAAAGGAAGGGAGCCATTATTTTCTATTTCATATGTAAATTGGATATTACTGTCAATTGAATTTAAAGTTATATTCTATTCATAATCCTATTGGTTGAACTAAATCCGGCCCCTTTCCTATATATACACGCACCTATCCTGATCCAGAATCCTTTTTGCACTGAAGACGGTACGCTATAGGCTACCGAAACAGCTGTATGCTTTTCTACTATTTTTCTTTGGCATTTCTGACGTAGTAGTTTATTCGGGTTTCAATAACAATTTTATTGTACTGCAAATGATATGAACTGTTTTGTGAATTTTCTCAACATCAAATACTTCTTACATTCCTTACTATTATCTATTACATGTTTTTCATTTTAAATCTTACAAATATTTTCATAGCTATTAAAAATTCACAATCTCAATGGAGTTACATATCTGTATGGGGCTAGCAGAAATTATTTTATACTTTTTAGTTCATTTTAAAACATGGTGTATTAAAAAAAAAAAAAATGCTTTTTACTTAAATAATTATCTGTAATGTTACTTCAGAAGCTATTTAAAAAAGTTGTTTTCATTTAAATATAATCTATTTCCTAATTATTGTAAATATCCTCAATTGCAGGATAATTAAAAATAGCAGTTGTATAAGAATTTTTTCAAATAATCTATATATTTTAGAAGCTGAATTTTTATAGATTTGTTTAACCCCTTAACCTACGATTTAGATTCGAAGATGTTGGGCTGAAATTGTATACAAGCTCGACCATCGTACGTGGGCTATGCCCGTAATATTCACTTCTGGCCCGATCACCGTACGCGCAGAGCCTGATTAAGGGGGATGCACACATTATCTCCGCTCTCACCGGAATATTTTTACAATTATTTTTTACTCCATGTCATAGAAATGCCACGCTTTGACGAGGAAATATTTTTTATAAAAAATGAACGGTGTAAAACAATCCAATTTACTCACCGTTATTAGACACCAGAATTCTTTTAAAATAATTTTTAATGAGAATTTTCTGTTTATTATAGGAGGAAAGTATTTGTTAAAAAATAACGGTGTAAGTATAAATAATGTGTGCTTCCCCCTTAATCAGGCTCTGCGTACGCGGGCTATGCCCGTAATATTCACTTCTGGCCCGACCATCGTACGCGGGCTATGCCCGTTATTGTAGGTTAAGGGGTTAACTGAATAATTTGATATTCAATCAAATTGAATATTCAGCTAGCCAAATAATATCAGATTCGGCCAACCCAAATATTCAGTATATATTTCTATTTTCTAATAGGTTCATTACGACTCATCCTATTACAGCTTTATTTTCAAGATAAGACATTTTTCTTAAAATATAAGATTAATTTTATTTAACTCTGCAATCCAATATTTTGGGAAGTTGTGTATAATAAGGAAGAGATTATGCCATGATGGTAACACTAACAATGAATTGTTGCCAAGTCAAAACCCGTGTTGCATAATTTGTATATTTGAATAAATTGCTGAAATGAAACATGAAACTTTTCTATCTTTGCACGATTTAGTTTCCAGCAACAGTTTGTGTTCAGAATATCCTAAAAAATGCCTTTTTTAATGTGCTGTTTTTTCAGAAAAAAAAAAAAGTATAAAAAGTGTACATGTACACTTGTGAATGCTTATGTATCACTTTTTCTTTGGACCATTAAATAGATCATCATTAGAAACAGACAAATTTTTATTGCTGACGTGAACTGTAATAATCTAGAAAGAAATTTTTTAATTTCTTGAAGCCATATATATATATTAGGTAGTTTGGCATTATCTATTATTTTTTAAAATTTTACTTCACTGATTTATTAGATTTTCCTTTATATTCACTGTTAATATCCAAAAAGCGAAACCCTCTCTTTTGCACGTTACTGAATGTCTTGTATAAAAAGTTTCTTTTAAATTTAAATGGGCAATTCACCATATGAAACATGTCGGGTGTTGCCAAATATAGTCTCAATTCCAATTTTATTTCTCATACAAAAAAAAGCAGAAAATTTAGAAGTAGGCCTGACTGGAGACTTGATCTCTAGTGTTAAAAGCAGTAATAAAGAGTAAATTGCAAATTTGTACATGCTTGTGTACGTTACATTGTCAGTTAATGGCGTTTCAATATCATGCTGTGGCAGCATGAAAGCGTCCATAACAAAATTCCAAAGATCAAAGGATAGTGTGGAATGCATCTAATTAGAGTCAGCTTGCAGCACCACAATACCAGAACTAACTTAATTTCAGTTTAGATAAAGTGGAAAAATGACAGAGCCAGAAATCGAACCCGGGCTCTCCACTTAACGTGCGGTTGTTCTACCACTGAGCTACTTTGGCTGATAACTAACTCAGCATTTCTCACATAAGTGATTCTTAGTGGAGAGCCTGGGTTCAATTCCCGGCTCTGGCATTTTTCACATAGTTGGTATAAAAATCAACCTTACACTCCACTTTATCTAAACTGAATTTTCATGGTTGATGAATCAATTAATAAAATTTCTAAATAACTTAATTTTGTTTCTGTATAACTCTGTAGTTCTGTAGAAATATTCGCATAGTTGGTATAAAAATCAACCTCACACTCCACTTTATCTAAACTGAATTTTCATGGTTGATGAATCAATTAATAAAATTTCTAAATAACTTAATTTTGTTTCTGTAGAAATCGTCCAACGTTGTTTCCAGGGAAATTGTTGATTGTTTTAGCCACTTTCACAATGTTGGTGACAAAGAATGATCTAATAATGCCATGGCCAGTTAACTCTTGTAAACTGGCAACCCTAGTACATTATTTAGTCAACAAATTTGACAACAGAATTTTTTTCAACCATGTTTATTTTTACTATAAGAAGAGATTGTTTGATTTACTGATTTTTTTTTTTTTTTTTATAAGTGATTTAAGTTTTTTTTATTTTAACTAAATGCAATTAAAATATATAATGACATTTCATATTCCTTTTCTTATATTAAAAATAATATATGACTTATGTGTAATATTTTTTTCAACAATATTTTCATGGCACTTGTGCATCGGCGATACATGATCCCCATCCTGTGGGGAGAGATGACTCTGGGATCAAGTATCCCTAATGCAAGCAATAAATGAAGATACTAGGCGAGATGTATAAACCCTGGACGATATATTTAATGCCCTAGCCCGCCCGTTCCCGCTCTTCGATGTCTTTTTCTAGTCAATTTTGTCCTTTTATTACTTCCGGTGTGAGCCGTTTTTTTTTTTTTTTTTAAACACACTTGACATTGTGAGTTTTTTTTGGTTTTCGTCCCATGTTATTTCTATAGAGTTTTTAGCTTTTCCCCCCTCTTTTTCTACATTCTAAAGTGCGGCAATTATCACAAATCATGATATTCCTTAGAGTGAATTAATTGGCAAGATAGAATGAACAGTGGGTCCTCACCAGCAACGATTAACATAATATATGTAATGTGACAGGATGACAGCACCCATTTTTTTTTTTTTTTTTTTACGATTCAACAGAAGCAGAATCATTTGAAAAAATTTGTAAAGAAAATTATTTTGTTATTGTGAAATTTTCTAGGGGAAAAAAATGACATTGCTGGAAAAGTTGAGAAATTTTTTTTGTATACACTAATTTAAGATGAATAAAGATTGCTGATAAAGAGGATTGTCTTAGAAAGTTCACAGTTATGTTTGACTTCACATGTTTTGAAAACATTTACTTTTCTTTAAAATACAAAGAAAGCCTAAGCTAGGTCTTTTTATTTGTTATAAACGTAGTACTTTTCCAAATATTCCATTTGACATTAAATTCAAGTTCTATTTTCTCTTTGCTTTTTTAAGTATATAAAATCTTAAAATTCATTTATAAAAGTAAAATAAATGTTATATCAAAGAATACAGATGTGTCATTTATATCAATTCAAAACACTTTAGGAATAATAATATTTTATCCAGATAAAAATTAAAAAAAAAAAAAAAAAAAAAGGTATCCAATCTTTTCAGTCTCTCATACAAAGATTATTCAGATACAGAAAGGAGGTGTAATGTTTGCACTGAAAAAAGGTGTTAAAATATATCATTCTATAACAGGGCGCGAAATTTCAGCTCGCCATTGGCAAGTGTAATTTTTACTGTGGCGAGTAAAAATTTGGTATATTTATAGATAGAAAGTCTTACACTATACAGTGACAGAAAACATTTTTTTTGTACATTTGAATATGGCAAAATCTTGCCATCTTATATCCTCATATTTAACCTTTCCTTTTTAGATTCTCAGAGTGCTGAGTCTGAGTGTGCAGTGCCCGCGATCACCTCAGCCTGGGAAAGGAAAAATGCTTAGTTATGTATAAAAGTTTTAATCTCTTCGGCAGTTTTGTTTCTCCCACTGTGATTTCTCCAAGCAGAGTGAGAATAGAGGAGCAGATATCTGCTTTGCCCGTTGCCCACTATCCGAGAGAACAGAAATGCGAAAGTTTGTGTATGCGATATTATTGGCACATGAAAAATGAGCCTGAGCCCTTTTAAAGATACTGCCTATGTTTGTTTTGTTGAATAATTATCAAAAAACAGTTTATATTTTCCAGTTTTTTACTGAAGCACCAAAGGTTTGTGCTTTTAATGATTTGTAAGCAACAATTTTATCGAAAAAGTTATTTCGAAATGGCTCTTTCAAATGACAACAATGAACAAGTTATACACATCGACATTCCGTCTGATTATAAAAATAAAATGGACAAAAAAGACACTTCTAATATAAAAAATTAAGTAAATAAACAGATAAATAAGGAAGTTTAACCTTTCACAATAAAAAGGTTTTCACAGGTTATTGTTTGACAAAGACTTTTTTTCTTCTTTTTTCCTTTAACAACTCTTTGCATTTATGTTATTAGATATTTTAATCTTTCCTAAATCTAAAATACATTATAATGATTTTTAATTATAGATGATTATGAGACATGATGATATACGACACACATTTCGGGCCCTGTTCTATAAGTATAAAGAAACTTGAATGTTTCTGAAAATTTTCAACCTCGATTTTTTGAAATTTTTTCCTGTTTTGAGGCGTGAGGAATCTGAAAATCCCGAAACTGATTGGGTGTGGTTTGTTAGTCTGTGTACACAATATCTTTAGAACAAATGGACATAAAGAAATCAGACTAGTTTTAATATATCATTTATGACATTAGCAGGAACCCTACTGATTTGAGAACTCTAATAAAAAACTTCGTGAATATTTTTAAATTTATAATTTTCTTAACATGGGGAAAGGTTCACTTAAATGTTCACTATGAGGAACATTTTTATCATAAAGATATCAGACGATTTTTAAAATGTCAATCACTGATTATGAATATTCATTCTAATTTAAAACTGCACAAGTTATTAAAAATTAAAGATTTCCTTAACATGGCAGAATAAAGCAATACTAAAAGGAGTATTTTTATTGCAAACAAACATTTAAATATCAGTTGTGAAGCTGACAAGAACATCACTATCTATGAACATTTTACTTTGAAAATTTCTTCAGTTATTTGAAATTTACAAAATTCTTAACATCCCATAATAAAGCAAAGTTGTAGAATAAAAGAATTTAATCAGGAAAGAAAAATGTAAATTTAATATTTTGAGTATTAATTTGGAGAAGAAAATGTAGAATGAAGATTTTTAAAGTGGAAATAAAAATAAATAAGTATCTAAATAATGTATCAAAATAGGATAAATATTTTGATACATTATTTAGATACTTATTTCTAGATATTCAATTCCTAAATTTTTTTGGAGTATTTATTTTTATTTCCACTTTAAAAATCTTCATTCTACATTTTCTTCTCCAAATTAAAATTCAAAATATTATATTTACATTTTTCTTTCCTGATTATATTCTTTTCCAGGGTTCCCACTCAATTTGAAAAATAAAATTCCCTGACTTTTCCAGGTTTTCCAAGTCCATTTTTAGAAAATTCCAGTAACAAAATTTGGTTTGCGACATAAAAAATAGTTCCTGGTATAAAACAGAACACAGCCCGTGACATAAAAAACAACATAGTAAAGTGATTTGCGATATAAATTGAATGCTCAAGCATTTTCCAGGTTAATATCATCATTTTCCCAGGTTTTTGAGCAATATTTACTATTTTCCCTGATATTTCCCTGACTTTTTTCAGTAATTTCAAATTCCCTGACTTTTCCAGGTTTTCCCTGTTCTCCCTGACCCGTGGGAACCCAGTTTTATTCTACATTTTGAAAAATCTTCATTCTACATTTTCTTCTCCAAATTAAAATTCAAAATATTATACTTGCATTTTTCTTTCCTGATTAAATTCTTTTATTCTACATTTTGAAAAATCTTCATTCTACATTTTCTTCTCCAAATTAAAATTCAAAATATTATATTTACATTTTTCTTTCCTCATTAAATTCTTTTATTCTACAAAAGTTTTGTCTATTTTCACCATAAAGACTTTCAAATACTTTTAAAACATCATTGACTATGAATATTCTAGTATTAAAACCTTGTAAGTTGTTTGAAACTGAATAATTTTATATCATAGCAGAATAGAAAAATATTTGCATTAAGGGGTTCATTGCATTGGAAACAGTATAGAATATAGAATTGTATGAAAACTAATGTACAAATCTCATCTTAATAAAATTAGTCAGCAAATTAGGATAAGTTAACTGTATCAAACTGAAAGGTGAGTAGCCTACAAGGTGGAGCATTTCAGTCTGCGACTGTGTCGAGCAATCGAGTTGTTTTCTGTTAACATCGATGAACATGATAGTAATAAAAATTGATGACAAATATAGGATGTGGAACTGAACAGAGTCCACCTATGTCAGCAAATCTGATAGTAACTCAAGTTAATTTTAACAATAATAATAACTAGTTAAAAATAAAATGTGCTTAAGACCAAAATGAAAACTTCTAGAATGGTTACATATAACACAATTCAAAAATCAGTCTTATCCATTACATTAAGCAGAAAGCAAGAGATTTGACTAGCTTTGTGTAGCAGCTTTTTATACAGTGTGTCCAAAAAGTTCCAGTACTGAAGCTGATGTATTGTTTATTTACAAAACAAAAAACCTTAAAACGATTATTTTTATGCTAATGATAAAAGTCACATTTAAAATAATGGAGGAAAAAATACAGAACTTTCATTTATAATAAATGTTCAAAATGTCCATCCTTTTCTAGGAGGCAAAGCTGAACTCGTTTGCGCATGTGTTTAGAAACGCGTTTTAACATGCTGGGAGTGACTTCTTGTAGAGAAAACTGTACACACCTGCACAGAACCTGTATTACGAAATTGTCGAACGAGCTGATATAGCATATTTTTACTCGGTATTGCATCATCTGGATATTTATATCGCCAAACATCTTTGCATCTTTCATACGATTTACATTCAAAATAAGCTTCAAACAGCGAAATTCTCTGAATGCGCGATAAACTCATTTCACTATGAAGAACAAAATGACATAAAACTTTATTCTCACACAACTTGAGCGAGAAAAGAAACAAACTATAAAAATTGAAGAACTGATGCAATAATAAGCAGTCGATAAAATTTAATATTAAAAAAAATCATGGACACAATGAGTTCTTTAAGGGTGAGTACTGGAACTTTTAGGACACACTGTATCATCCAGAAATGCCAATCCTATGGATTTTTTCACATTACTATTTTTTTTTTTTTTTAACTTATATTCACCTTATTTCATCACAAAATGGGGTTAATAAAATCTAGACTTGCTTGAAAAAATTATTGGTGTTCAAAAATATAGAGGGTGACAACTCTGATCCTATATATATTCTATAGTCCACTAAAATTTGGTGTGTGTGTGTGTATAAATATTAAAGATATGCCAAAACTGAAAATATGTTTACAATCATTTTTACCAATAACCTATAATATATTTGAATTCTTTCGTGAGACCCTGATGATAGTTTATGAGTTTTGTTGCATAAAAAAACAACATGTAAAGCATAAAATAATTTTAGCAAAGAATAAGGTGAACAAAGAAACGTTTATAGTGAGCTTTTAAAAGTTTTCACTAAAAAAAAAAAAAAAAACTAGTATGTTAAGGCCATCACAAGATTTCCTTCTACATTTTCCTAGTTACCAATTCATGTAGAACAAATTATTTATTAAAATTATTTTCCATGAAGAATGCAGACAATTTGCATCTCAGAGAAACGTAACACTCAATAATTTTTTTTTTTTTTTTTTTTTTTTTTTTTTAAAGGATAATTTCATGCAGACATCTGAGGATATGCTTTTTTTTTTTTTGTCATTAAAAATGGGGGGGGGGGGGGGAGAATCTGGAGTAACTCCACTCAACTTTTTTTCTCCATATTTTACACGATTTTTTATTTAACGCTAGTGAACATTGAGCCCATGGATCATAATGATAAAGAATTTTTCGTTGTGCCCCTGTAAAAACTTATAAATGCTAGATTCACCAAAATGCTTATAGTTAGTGCAACAGTGATTTATAATATTCATATAAATTTTCAGCTCAATTGAATAAGGCATTTAGATCCTATTGCACTTTAAAAAAGTTGGTCCCATAGGCCATAATGATAAAGAATTTTTCTTTGTTTCCTTGTAAAAAAACTAAGTGCTAAATTCACCAAAATCTATACAGTTGGTGCAACTGTGACCTATAACATGTGTAAAATTTTTTTGCTCAGATTAATAAAGCATTCAGACAATATCACACTTTTAAAAATTTGGCCCCACAGGCCATAATGGTAAAGAATTTTTCCTGGTGTCCCTGTAAAAATACTCTAAGTGCTAGATTCACCAAAATCAATAGGGTTCGTACTAGGGTGACTTACAATATACGTACCAACTTTCAGCCTATTCGAACAAAGCGTTTAGACACTAGCGTGTTCACTTACAGACATACACATACATATATCATCGCAAAAATAGTGTAAACTGACTCAGGGGACCTCGAAATGTATAGAAACATCAAAATCTCAAATTTGGATTTTTGATATGATTACAATACTTTCCTCACTATAGTGTTTGGAAAGTAAAAATAATAACTTTGTTTCAAATGATCACAGATCTATGGTTAAAGCATTTGTTTTAAAAGTGTTTTTGAAAGATAACCCTATTTAAAATTTACACCTCCGGAGGAAGATACTTTTCTGGGGAGATGCCCCTACATATACAAAAAATTAAAGCGCTAAATATAATTCTTACGTATATACAGTTCCCGCCACTTATTAAAATCACATACGTTCTGAGCCAAAGTGATTTTATTAAGTGGCTGATTTTTATATCCGGCGAACGTTCCTGCCCTTAAGGAAAAGGTATTACTTACCTGAATTTCGAAAGAAACTTCAAAAGGTAACAACTAATGAATTAGTAAACAATATAATTAATTTTTGGTAGATAATTAACTAATTGTTTCTTTGATATAAGTAAATTAAACACATTCCAAGTTCCCATGCACTTTCGTTAGAGGAAAATCATCATTACTTTACCAAAAGGTCACGCCATTCTTGCAAATTTAAAATCCTTCCTTTAAACCTCATGAATTATAGTAATTTCAAAGTAAGAAACAGAAATTGCTTTTTAATAATTAGAAAAAAGAAAATCATTTCAAATCAAATTTGTATTTTATTACTGTGCTTTGAAGAATACATTCTTTGAAATTGTTACAGAGATATGTTATGGGGCGTGTTTAATTTGTAACTGTACTGCAAGTATCTTCGACAATGAGCGACAACGGAGGGTTTGTTGCGCTTTAATTTCTTTTTCTATTTAAAAAAAAAAAAAAAAAAATCACAATGTAAATAAAAAATTTTTTTAGTGTACATAAATGGTATTTTTAGCTGCTGAGAAGATAGTTTATTAACTGGCGATGCTGATTTTATTAAGCAGCGACTTTAAAAGTAGTTTGTATTGGTTTGATTCTGGTCCTGGCAATTTGATCAGATTTAACGGCTGATTTTATTAAACACTGAATTTATTAAGCAGTGGTTACTGTACATACCAAATTTTGTCCCATGCTTCTGTATTAAAAATTATGAAAAAATGGAATGATAACCAACTCATTAAAAGTTTGATTCAATTTCGTTCATTGGTTTGTGAGATAGAGTGCCCACAAAATTTGGCATACACACACACACAAAATGATTTTTCTAAAAAGGCCAAACATGTTCGGAATATCTCAAAACATGTGAATCTATCAAAAAGCAGAGATAAAAAAAATTTCTCCAATACTTTCTTGCATATACAGAAAAAATTAAAAAATGTGTTTCACCTGGGAAATTGTGCCTGCACTGTTTTATACTAGAGGGATGAAACTACCTAATATATATAATACTGCTACATGCATGCAGGATAAATGGCGAAGGGAGACTTATTAATGACTTATCATAGAGTTATTACTAAAAGTATTTATTTATACATATAATAAATGATATTTGGAGAGTTCTTGATACATAATAAGGAAATTAAACATTCAACATGAAAATTCTCTGAAAAAAAAAAAACAGAATAATTTCAGACAAAAAAATAAAAAAGTTCAAGAACCCTGAAGGGTAGCCCCTGAAAAGTTTCACCCTTGATACTAGTAAAGAATAATAAATATAGTTTTAAAAAACTAAAAAAACACGCTTTTAAAGCACATTCATTTTTGGCATCTTTTTGTTTATCCCTTTTAAATAATTTTAAAGTTAAAAAAAATGGGGTTTTTACTTAATACTTTGCCTCTGGAACCTGCCTCTGAAGAGATAGGCACGTGGAAACACTTGTATATAGTATTGTCATCGATTATGAAGTCGTGTGCAAAATTTCAGGTCAATCGGACGACCAGAAGTAACCGAAAATTGATTTCCAAGATTCCGTTACATACATTAATAGTTACATCATGTCAAATGAATAAAAACGTGTTAAAAAGTCTAGAAATTACGTAATATTAACTGAATAAATAACATAATGAAGGAATGAGAACTAAATAATTTAGAATTAAACAAAAACCATTTTTAAAAAATCTCCCCTGACTGGGTTCGAACGCTAGACCTTTACTTCACAGCTACAGCGTTCACATAGGGAAAGTCTTTTTTTACAATATAGATTTTTTGTTTGCTCCCAGAGCAGTAACAAAATACCGTAAAATTCCTAAAGTAACCCCCCCATCGAATATAATCCCCCCTCCCTTTTCTCGCTGAAAGTGAAATGTCTCCGTTATCCTGAAAGTAACCCCCCCCCTTTTTTTTTTCTCCATCCAACAAAGCTACATCCAATCTTCGGGCGCACTTACGGTACGTCGGCATTGCAAGTTAAGTTTGGCATTGAATTAAGTTTTAATATTTATATGTTATTTCTAATTTAACTAATTTTTCATAAAGTGTCGGATGCATGTTATCAATGGAATCATTACACAGTTTTTTTTTTACCTTTAATGTAAGAAATTACCTTTAATATTTCCTTTTAAGTAAGTACCGTAAAATCATGAAAGTACCCCCTCCATCGAATATAACCTCCCCTTCCTTTTCTTCATTTTTTTAAAAAGAATCTTGATTATAACCCCCCCCCCCCCCCACCTGAAATTTATCCGTTTTGTTTTTCAAAAAAAGGGGGGGGGGTTACTTTCGGGATTTTACAGTACATAGAGGTGAAGCTAATGAAAGCGTGTTAAAAAACACTATTCAATCTGCAGCCAAATGTTTTTCTTACTGCAAAGATAGATTATGTACCTTGGTAAGGGTCCTTCCTGTAGGAAGCAGCTGCTAAAAGCTCGGGAACCATTACCTTAATTCTCTACTTTCAATCTTCTTTTCCATTTGAAAATTGCTGAACTCATTTCAAATTAAAACAGACTAGAAAGTATACGATAATTTCTCCTAGCCCCATACAGATATGTGAAAAAACGATTCAAAACGAAAAAGATGGGGCAAATGCAATGGATAATAGTAAGGACTGCAGGGAGTAAGTTGCCGTTGAGAGAATTCACACAATAGTTCATATCCTATGCAGTACAATAAAATTGTTATTGACTTAGGTGAACTATTCATGCATCAATCATCTTATGCATGTGCCCCATTTTTTTCGTTTTGAATCTAACAAATATTTTCATAGCTATTTTAAATATTCACAATCACAAGTTTTCAGAAGAATCTGTATGAGGTTACATTTTTTTTATGGGGCTAGGAGAAATTATTTTATACATTTTAGTACATTTTAAACACATGGTACATTACAGGGTGACAAGAAATAACTTGGACGAAGTTTCAAACCAAATATCTGTAACTACCACTATCGCAAACTCATTTTGGAAAATGTTGTCTTACCTTGGTCGCAAAAGTTCTTTGGAAACAAAAGATAGACCTTCCAACAGGATTTCGCACCTGTACACAGAGCTAAAGGCACTCAAGATTGGTGCAAGACAAATTTTCCTGACTTCATTGGAGCTCAAGAATGGCCACCGTATTCCCCAGATTTGAACCCAATGGATTATTCTGTTTGGTCCATCTGGGAGACTAGGGTGTGTGCTAAATCTCATAAAACTTTGGCATGCCTAAAGGAATTCTTATGCAAGGAATGGGATGAAATATCAGTAAGTGAGTTGCGGCCCATAGCCGAAAATTTTGTGACACGTTTAAAGCTCTGTATGAAGGCTAAAGGTAGCCACTTTGAAAATTTATAAATATAATATGCAAAATATAATAAACAAAATAATGTATTCATATTTATTGAAGTTTGGTCGTAATATTTTCATTAGCATTAAAGTTATAATGCATCATGTGTGTCCAAGTTATTTCTTGTCACCCTGTAAAACAAAAACAAAAACAAAAAAATATATATATATATATATTTTTTTTTTTTAGTCTTCATTGTTCCTACACTATTTCAAGAAAAGAAAATTCTGACTTTTTTTATTGAAATTTCCTAACTTTTATGTTAAAATTTAAAACAAACTGAAATTTAATACAGACGTGCATCATTTACCATTCAAATATATTCCTATTTTTCAGAAAAATCATTGAAAACCTAAAATTGTAAATCCATTAAATGTTACATTTATTAAAATAATAAGTATCAAACGCACAAATTCTGCCATATTAAAAATATCTTAAATTTAGAATAACTTGCTAAATTTTCAAATTCGAATATTCATAGTTGATTACAGTCATGAAAGTATAAATGTTATTTGAAACGTGGTTTCATACTTTTACAATGAAAATATTTTTCATAGCTAACGCAGGTCTACGAAATGCTTGTCTTTTCTTCCAATCCTGTACGGTTTTCCACACAGTGAGGATTAAGATGTTGAAAATAGACAATTTGCACGTTTCCTGATTTTATTCTTATACAATAAAAAATGAAAAGGTAAGAAAATAAATACATACATTTTCTTTATTTGAAATCTAATGACTGATTTATAACCATTTTAAAATCGCACTATTTACTCTATCGAGAAAACGCAGTATGATATATCGTGATGTCACTCTTTATGACAACAAACGGAAGTAATCATTGTTTGCATTCGATTTCGTGCTTTGCTTTGCTTCTTGAATCAGTGAAATAGGTTTTGTATGTTATAATAATGACGGATATTAAAAAATCGTTGTATAAATATTGTATTGACTATTTTGCACTAATACAACGGTAATGCTTCTCAAAAGTTATTCTTTAGCATTCCACAGGATCCTATTAAATGAAAACGTTGGACAACCGCCATGAAAAGAAAACAATTGAAAATAATGATAATGATATTAAATGATTATAAGATGAAAAAGAAATGCTCAGAAATCACATAAAAGATTGACAATTACGAAAGTTAAAACGAATTGCTGCTTAGTAACCAGGCTAACAAATTGTAAATGTTCAAGCATCCTAAAGTGTGACGTCAGGCAGCGTTTTGAAGTCACGTAATTTTTGGTTCATTTTAAAGTTATTTTTTTAAATGAACGAGAACTTTTTTTTGCATTTTTATTAAACTTTTTGAAATTTATGGGCCTAAAACTACCAGAAAAATAGGATTTTGTTCAAATTCCTCATTCCTTCCAAGGTTATCATACAATGAAAATCATAAAACACATTAAAAAAAGGCTATTATTATTACACTCTTTGCAGCATTCAACAATTAATTGCTAGCATATTAACATTCAATTGTTCTTCACTCCTATGACTTAGATTTTCCACTTAATCGGCTTCGGCATTCAAATATACATCAAGAAAACACATCACCTCAAAGAAAAAAAATTTCATTGCAGACTTGTTTAATACATGTTTAAGGGCCCTCTTCACTCACCACCGCCGGAAGCCGAAGCTAATGTTATTCTATGGGGAAATTTTTCTTTACAAATAACTTATGAACTAATACATATTTTTAAATTCTATTTTCACATTCTGAAAATTCCCAGCTGTTCAATGGACGGACCTTTTTTAAGAAATTACTTTTTTAATCTTTTATATTTTATTTTGGAGCTGCAAAATACGGATTTACAATATGTGAAAATTTTTCATTTTGCAATTTCAAAATAAAATATTAAAAATTTAAAAAATACATTTTTAAAAAAGGTCCGTCAATTTAACAGTTGGGAATTATCTGAATGTGAAAACAGAATTTAAAAATATGTATTAGTTAATATGTTATTTGTAAAGAAAAATTTCCCCACAGAATAACATTGGCTCGGGCTTCCAGCGACGGTAAGTGAAGAGGACTGTTAAGCAAAATTTTGCTCTATTCTCGCATGTTAAAAGATAATAGTAAATTTTAAATAACTCATAAAATTTTTTTAATCGAATGTTCACAGTCAATCTCTCGCACTCTCAAGTTCATACCTACCAACAACATAAATGATTTCACAATACCACTTCAAAACATGGAGTTTTTAATTAAACCTAAGAATTTAAAAGACAACCTTATTATTAACTCCACGACATGGCCAGAGTACTTTCACTGGGGTTCCCCGGCTTTTTCGACGGCAACTCTTGGTGCTGGAAGGTTTGAAGACTGTGCTGTTCTTTTCTGGCTCCTCTGCTTAAAAGCACACTGTGCCATGGTTTATCGAGCCTGGCCGCATCGTTGCCATTACAATAATTCGGAAAATTAATTATTAGGACTGAGGGCCTATTAGTCTCAGACAGTGATTTTTGTGTTGTCGTTTTCGATAGTTGGACATTTGTCGAAATCATTTTTCGATAGTTGGACATTTATCGAAATCTAGAATTTATCGAAAATATAATTGAATAATTTGAAAGCGATGTTATAATTGGGAAGAAAAAAAAAACTAATAGTCCTCCGTCCTAAACTAAATTCTGCTTTTGCCAGAATTTCATCAAAACCCTTTTTTTTTTATTTGAAAGAAAAAGAAAAGAAAATTAATAATAATCAGTATCGTTACAAGAGATATTGAAAACGTTTTTTTTAAAAATAATTTTGAATCAGGAAATAAATAGTGCGCGTGCAATAATATGAAATAAAAATAAATAAAAATATGAATTTAATGATTTGATTTTTATATAAAACACGATTGCGTGCTACCTTAAAAAGTAGATGTAAAATTTAAAGTTTAATTTTCTTGGCAACAATTATAAATTAAAATAAATAATTTAATGAAAGTTTGTTCTTTAGATATACGTCCGTGTAAGATGTCAAAAAATATACGACAAAGTATTATATCTCTTTATTCTTCTAATAAATTGTTCAGAAATTGAGTATTCCTAAAAGTAATGTTTATTTATTTCTATTTCTTCGCGATATGCGGCATACTTATAATTTTTATAGTTTGCGAGTTTCGTGACGTTTTCGAATTGGATATTAATATCTTCCTCCCTATTTACTTTCGTTAATGCAGTGGTTGCTTTATCCATGGCGATATCATGACTATGTTCTTTGATTTTCATTTTCATTTTTCTTTTTGTTTTTCCAATGTAACACCTGCGGTTATTTTTATCGTCGGTAAAAGGAATCTTATAAATACCTACGGTCTCTAAATGGTTTACTGGATCTTTATCGTTTCTGATCATTTGGTAAATATTAGGGCTAGGTTTAATAGGGATATTTATGTTGTTTTTGGCTGCTATAATATAGCAGCCAAAAAACAACAAGTGATTTGTAAATAATATACAATATATGACTTTTCTTTCTTTTTCTCATAGATAGACAAAGAATAATACAAAGTATAATACTTTATTTAATATTTGGCTTTCTTAATGTATTCTTACATGATAAAATGCAATTTTTTCACAATATTCTAAATCTCAAACAATCTTTACATAAAAATATAAATGATAAAACAACAATATAATACAAAACAAAAGAATTTATACACAAGATTTATATTTTTCTTTTATCACCTTGTAGAAGACATTCCGTCTCTTTGGATACTCTGAAATAAAAACAATAAAAGACTTTTGAAAACAAATGGCAAATAATTGGAAAACAAATATATGAGGAGATAAAAATAATCTTAAAAATTATAACATTTTATTAATATTTGTTTAAAATAATAGACCATGATGTTGAAAATAGCATTAAATTATAGCTAACTTACATTATCATCAAATTAGTATGTATTAAACTACAAAATAAAAATGCAAGTGCGATAATATTATAAATATCAATAAATTAGTTTTGAATTAATCAACATAAAATATCATTTGTAAAATTACAGATTCACGAGGCTAGTGAAATGTGAGCTGGTCGTCAGTACTGGACACTCGGACTTAGTAATTTATAGTACGGCAGTATTTATCCCTAAAACCCGAATAAACTACTACGTCAGAAACGCCAAAAGAAAAATATTTCTGATGCATACAGCTGTTTCGGTAGCATTAGGCGTACCTTCTTCAGCGCATAAAGAATTCAGAATCTGGAGAAGTGCTCGTATATAGAGGAGAGGGACCGAATTTAGTTCAACCAATAGGATTACGGGAAAGGTGGAGTGTGTGGCCAATAGGAATTTAGGAATGTTAGCTGTGTAAACAGTAGAAAAATTAAGAAATTGTGCACTGAATGTAAAATTTCCAACAATCAGATAAATAGGGAACAGCGAATCACAATTTACAAGTTTTTTAAAATTTTTATAAATATGAAAAGCTTCAAAGGTACGCCTAATGCTACCGAAACAGCTGTATGCATCGGAAATATTTTTCTTTTGGCGTTTCTGACGTAGTAGTTTATTTGTGTTTTAATATCTCAATGCCAAGTCTCCCGTTATTATTTATTAGTATTTATCCCTACCAACAACCACTAAAAATATGTAATAAATAAAATCAGCAGTAAAATACTGAAGTGTGAGAGAACATCTTTTTTTTTTTTTTAAGCAAGATCTCAGTTTTCAGTAAACCCTTGATTACATGTTGTCAGGATACTTGCTTCAATGGCCTTTGATACTGAAAAAATTCCTTACCATAGACTTAAGACTCAACACAGATGCTCAGATCAAAATTGAACAACTTTGTGAGTACAATTTTTATTAAAATCACACCATCAACTGTGGAAGAAAATCATATTTATTGAAATTTTATTTTTCGAACTGAGTGAAACTAATGCCTGGACCGGGAGTCGAACCCCGGATCTTTGACTTACAAGGTCAAGGCTCTAGAGAGCCTTGACCTTGTAAGTCAAAGATCCGGGGTTCGACTCCCGGTCCAGGCATTATTTTCACTCAGTCGGAAATATAAAATTTCAATAAATATAACTTTGTGAGTAGTTTTCCATTTTTGCTTTTACCAAATTAATAAAAAACAAAGCAGGAAATCAATAACGGAAGTTAAGATTCACGATTACACTTTGTATCATCTAAAGTCTTATTTCAGAAATACTTTTAAACAAGAGATATTGCATCCGATAAACTACTTGGGGTTATATATGTCCTATTTATAGGTATTAAATTAACTTTCTGTAATTCAGAAAATATTAAAGAAAACATTAAAAACGCAACAAAATGTCTAAAATCTTATCATTTAAATGAATTCAGAAGCATGAGATTGAATCCTACAGAAGACTGGCACGAACTCGTGAATAGGCTCTTCCCACCTGACGTCAGAGGTCACATGATAGAGGAAAAACAAATAGCAGACAAAGTCTTGTTTATCTATGGCGATTGCTGAAATAACACATTTTCTATTCTTATTTTTGATCAATCGTATTTAATCTGTGTTATTTTTTATACATCATCATTTTTAATCCATTTTATATCATTATTCCATCATCTTTTGTTTGCTGTATACATTTGTAATCATCATCTAGTTTATATACCTGTTATTGATGTTCATGAAGACCATGCTTAAATACTCTGACTTTTGGTACTTAAATCAGTGACAGTGCAATATCGTACTGCGTAAATCCATTTAGACCAGTCACTAAGTTAATGAACTTGTTGTAACATCTTTATGCAATTCAATTAAATGAAAACATTTTAAAATTTCAATTTATAATCCATAAACATTCCACAAGAACAAGCTATTATTTATGGCTAGATCAGTTAATGTAACAGTTACAAAAATCGATTCTTACAGTTAAAAAAAAAAATAAACACATAAAGTGTTTTTAAAAAATTATTAAATTTAGAAATACAACTATTCTACTGTTTACGAATACACAATATTACTTTTATTTTATTTTATATTAAATATTAACATTTTTGTTCTTAAGAACAATATTTAATTGAATTCGATTATTCGTTTTCCTCTATCACGTGATTGAGCAGACGAAATTGGGAAGAGTCCATAGAATGAGTAGTTTTCTATTTTTGTTTTCACCATTTGTATAAAACAAGCACGAAATCAATATTGCTAGTTGAAATTCAAGATTTTATTTTCTATTATTTGTGACACTTGGGTAATTAAGCAACTACAAAACTGTACTTTGAGGCCATAGTTACCTGCTGAGAAGCAGTAAAAATAGGCATATCCCTCTGGGTCATGACAGGTTCCAGCAGTAGGGGAATAGTTGAAGGAGAAGGGGGTGTCTGAGACACCGGAATGGTCAGGCAAGTGGCACTGCTTGAAGCTGACGCTGTATTGTAGAAGAGGGGAGAAGAAGGAGGATGGAGAATCACAGAGACTGGAGTTGTATTCCCACTTTCAGGGGGTAAACATATTGGACTAGAGGAAACGCTGGGAAGAGCTTCAGAAAGAACATTTTCAGTCGCGTCTAGAAATACAGAAAAAGAAAAATTAATGAAAGACTTTCAAAAGCTCTTTATTTATTTATTTTGTACTCTTTGAATGATCACGAGACCTAACTGTAATCTGCAAAACATTCAAAAATGTAATTTATATATAAAATGAAGTACAGGAAGGCAATTATGTAGCTTGCAAAAACATAAATTAATCCAAGGTACATCTTCTATTAATATCATTACAATTCTTTTAAGTTTTATTTTAGGACAATAACTTAATTATTAAATTTAATTACACCTTATAATTTGTCCTTTTAATTTTCATATGCATTTCGGATGCATTCGCATCCTTCCTCAGATGAGTTGTGACTTCCATCGCTGCCGGTGTTTTTGTTTTGACACATCTGGAATGAAAAAGACATAATTGATAGCCAATCAACCGCAGGGATTTATAAAATAGACTTTAATCACACTGATAATTCCCACGCATGTTATATCAGGGTTACTAAACGGAAAATTTACGATAGAGAAAAAGAACACAAAGCCGATTTAAAACATAACCGCCAATCTACAGCACTTGCTTCTACCCACTCCTCTAACCAATTAATATTAACACCATAACAACTAAAAAAATCGCTCACTATAACAATCACAGTTACGCACTAAAAAGAGAAGCTATTGAAATTATTACTAACCCTACAGCAATTAATGAGCGCGAACACGCAACTATCCCCAGGAATTGGAACCATTTGATCTTTAAAAACCGGAAAAAACGAAGTGAAATGAAGGGAGGAAGCCAAGATGAAAACAACAAAAACACCGGCAGCGATGGAAGTCACAACTCATCTGAGGAAGGATGCGAATGCATCCGAAATGCATATAAAAATTAAAAGGACAAATTATAAGGTATAATTTAATTTAATAATTATCATTACAATGTAAATTTTTCAATAACTTTTTTTTTTTAAATATATTTCTAAATACATGTTTATAGTGAGACTTTAAAATTAATTTGAAGTTAAACAGTAATTTATTTTAATATGCAGATCACAATTTTTAATTACAGGGATGTGTTGAAAGATATAAAGGGGAAGAAAAATAATAATAAACTTATTTTAAGTAAATTGGAGTGTAAAGGTTGATATTTTTATATACCAACTATGTGAAAAATACCAGAGCCGCGAATCGAACCCGGGCACCTCCACTTAACCCACAGATGCTCTACCACTAAGCTACCCTGGCTGATAACCAGCTAGGCACTTCTCACATATTATTGGTTGGCAAAGTCACCGAGTCTGCAAATGCAGACCTTTACACTTCAATTTACTTAAAATGAACGTTCACGGTTGATAAATTCATGAATAAAAAATTTCTAAATTGAAATTTCGTGTTCTATGGAGTTGTGCTACGATTACTATTATCTCACCTGTTATATCTGAGTTTGCAGATTCGGTGACTTTGCCAATGAATAATATGTGAGAAATGCCTAGCTGGTTATCAGCCAGGGTAGCTCAGTGGTAGAGCATCTGTGCATTAAGTGGAGGTGCCTAGGTTCGATTCCCAGCTCTGGTATTTTTCACATAGTTGGTATATAAAAATATCAACCATTACACTCCAATTTACTTAAAATGAATATTCATGGTTGATGAATTCATGAATAAAATTAAAAAAAATATTTCTAAAATAATAATGAACTGTTTAAAAATATGTACTTGTAATTATACATAATTTATATGTCTATTATCCACAGAGTTTAATTTGCGTGGCAACACAAAATTTTAATCCCATTCTTCTTTTATTTCAGCAAGTTTTTACATATTACACGTAACACATGCAAATTAATATTATGTACTGGAGTTCAGTAGTACACCATTTCTGAAAAAAGAAAGTTTCTGAATTATTAATTTTCTCCTGTAAAATATTTACTATTCTTTTATTATCAGAAACACTTATGTCATGTAAATTGGTATGTAATGTAATGTAATTTGGTACATACAACATTTTTCTTCTATTTGTTTTTCTAGCAGATATTCCTCAGACAAGCACTTTTTCTTCTCACTTCTCAAACCGCGGTTAGTAATTGTTAGAATTAACCATCAATAAAAGAACTTGTATGCTTTTAATTTCAACTGTGCATTCAACAACCCTAATTTCAAGTTTTTTGTATTAAACAGTACAATTTCAATCAATCAAAAGCAGAAATGTAAATAGTAATTTGTTTCCATTTGAAATTTTGTCTTTTTTTTTTTTTTTGGTAGAAATTAAGCCCCGATTATTTGTTGTATATAAAATTACCACAATTGGCAACTATTGCAATGTTATGTTTACTTTTGATGGGTTTGTTCTATGTAGTACTTTTGTATGTGATGTTTTATTCGAGCGGCAGTCGAATAATTACCTAAAAGTCAGAATTACAACCGCAATAGCCTCTGTGGATGCCGACATGCTTGCCGCTACCTGGCGTGAAAATGACTATCGACTTGATATTCTCCGTGCGACAAAGGGGGCACACGTGGAAGTTCATTGACAAGGGTCATAAAACTTTTTGAGTCTATCTAACCATTTATGTTATTAATTTTAATCTATCTTCATTATTTTATGAGTTATTAAACACCAAAATGGGTCCGGGACTCTATAAACACCCTGTATAATTTATAAACGTATTTTAATTTTTTCAAGATTTATTACATTGGGGGGTGGAAAAAAAATGTAAAATTTCTAACTTTCGTATAAGTGAATTGTGGGGTCAGATAATAAACAGGATAAATCTGTAATCCAAAGACTACAGATTTAAAACTTGACCTGGTCATTTTTCATTCTTGAAAAAATTTATTGGATGAATGAATCAAACATTTTTGCAAGATCAGTCAGGACTGGACAGACATTTTTGAAATGGCCTGAATTAAACACTAACAAGGAAAGTCTCCTTAAAGCGTATACAGAGTTCCCACTCTTAAAAAAGAAAAAAATTCAAGGACTTTTCAAGTACTTTTCAAGGCCTATTTGAAAATTTTCAAGGACATGGGGAAAATCACAGAACGCTAGGCATATACACAAAACTTACGTAACTACTTTCATTAGTAATATTTTTTTTTATAATTAGAATAACTTTGCCTGTTTTCACAATACATTTTTGATGGACTGACCAAATTAACTTTCACAAGAGTCCAAAAACGATTAGTTCAAGATTTGGAATCATTATGATTATTCCAAAGTTTTTAGGTTTGAGTCCTGGTCTAGTCACTTTCTGCTCAAAATTAATGACCAGTCCATCAAACAAGTATGAGACTGGCAAAAAAAAAAAATAATAATAATAAGTTGAAACTCTATGCAAAAGCAAGACAATGAAATAAGAATTTTATGACAAAATCATTTTATTAGACAATAGTGTGTGCATGTGGAGATGGAGATAGTTTAGCCTTGACAGAATTTGTGCTAAGCCCGTCTATTGGAGTCAGGGTTTAAGCTGAGTAAAAATTTTCTTTAGCATAAAAGCTAAAATCAGAAAATAAGCTTTAGCAAAATGCGAAAATGCCAGAAGCAGTAGAAAAAAATGAATATCAGTTTACACATTATTCTAAACGCCTCGACATGTTTGCTTTTCATTTGTAAATTAAACTTAAAAGTTTTTAATCAGGTCTTTAAAGAGTTATACGCAGAAGATATATTTTTTTTTCTTTGAAATAAAAAACAAAAAAGTAATAATTAAACTTACCACTGTAACCAGATCAATTCGAATATAGTACAAGCATATATTTTAACACATTTATTGACAGACAGGAAAAATATTAAACTTTTTAGATTATTACTTTATTTTGTAAACTTTTTTAAAGCAATAGGAACATCTTATATACGAATTAAAATATTTTTCTGGAGATATAATTATCACTATGGCACGTAAAACTACATAAAGCTTATACTGTATCTGAAAATAAAAACATGATTTACAAAAAAAAAAAAAAAAAGTAATATAAGTGAAATTTGCTTATTACTATTGAAAGCTTTTTGGTTTACAATTTATAATTTTTCTTTCTTTCATAATAGACCACTTTACAAAGGCCTCATGCTTATTTACAAATTGATTTCCTGTATGCGATTCTTATGCATAGTTCAGCATTTGATTTTCCTTATACTCGTATGTATGAAACGATGGATTTTTCTTGATCAATGTTGCAATTTTTTTCTCATGAAATATTCGTTATAATATTTTCGAAGATTTTTTTTTTCGATTTGTCTTTAGTGAGATGCTTTATCAGAAAAGCGAAAACATGTTATTTCATTTTCGCATTTTGGATAAGTCTTTTAGCATTTCGCGAAAAATGCTACCGTAGCAGAAACACTGATTGGAGTGGAAAATTCAAGGATTTTCAAGGACTTTGCATAAAATTCAAGTACTTTCAACAAGGGCCCTTGAAAAAGAAAATTAAATTCAAGTACTTCTAAAGGACTTCCAAGGACCGTTGGTACCCTGGTATAGTTAGAATATTGTGAAAAGAATTACAGAGATACTACTTACATAGGTAATACAAGATCAGTGAAACTTATCGGTGGAATCCACTAAAAATATTACAAAAAACAAAAAAACTTTGAATATTTGGCATGAAAAGATAAAAAGTGCATGCGATTTGGTGAGCAACACCCTTTTCCTCCAAATGCAAGTAATTTTAATAAGTTTAATAATTTCTTGCAAAACGAATCTTTCTGAATAGCGTTATTGAAAATATAGTTTTAAAATAATCAATGAAAGAATATCTTCTTATCCAGCTTCTTGTACAAGCTCGTCTAGTATATGCATGGGACCTTTTTCATTTTAGCTTTAAAAAAAAAAAAAAAAAAAATCTTGCGAGTTGCAAATATTTAAATTGCATGTCAAATACACGTTTAAGTTATACATATCTTTAGTTTTTTTTTATCGGTATTTGAAAAAAACTTTTGTATTTTGCAAGTTGCAAATATATACTTTTACCTTTATTTAACATTAATAAATTTTACAACTTAAAAAATTAAATTTATTTTAATTTTTTATTAAAGACAATGTCTTTGTCAATTAACACATACATTGTTATTTGGATGCTGTATAAACAACATAAGGCACTCACAAATGTTACAGAGGAAATTAAATTAAAAAACCGCACTGTTGAAATATTAAAAAAATATATATGAGTGCTTAATATGTAAGTTATGAAAAATTTTAAGGCATTGCTGATGATGCATATCTTTTGTCTAATGAAATATCGCAAAATTCCAATGAAATTTCCGAGGAGTGTACTACCTAATTGCCTCTTAGCTTAATCGTGACTATCCTGGTCTTCGTCATAAGGAGCTTTTAAAGCTTAACAGGAATGGTTTGAGGAAGGTTATTGGCCTTCTTACTGGTCACTGTACCCTTAAGAGACATCTGAACATTATGGGTATCAGTTCTGATCCCATCTGTCGTGGTTGTTGTCTGGAAGAGGAGACTGCTCGGCACATTTTGTGTGACTGTGAGGCCTTTTCTGCTTACAGGTTTGAGCATCTTGGTCGGCATCTTATTGAGCCTTGGGAGCTGCAGGATATTCCTGTCAGGTGTCTGCTGAGCTTTGCTTCAGCTACGAGGCTTTTCTCATAAGGATGTGTTTGGGTCTGAGTACAATAGACCTCTGGTCGATGTGCCCTTGCTCTCAGTGTCCTGCTGAGGGCTGCCCTCCCTGATAAGTCATAAGTCATAAGTCATAATTGCCTCTTAAACATGTAAAATAGCAAAATAAAAATATATATATGTGTATATCATGTGACTACAAGAAGAGGGCTGTAAATTGCTGGCATGAGGCGAAATCTGGAAATTCATTTCGCGGCTTAAAAAGTGTCCAAACGAAGTTTAAACATGTAAAAAATATTACGTGAATTGTATCACTGAAAGAAACAAATAAAAAATGCAACTAAACATAGAGAAAAAAACGAAAGAAATAAAAAGTATTTCTCTTGAAGTGTGTGTGTGTGTGGGGGGGGGGGGGGGGGTTAGAATTACATCTTCTAATGAAGCATCTTTCAATAACAAAGCGTATACTCATACAAATAAATTTGGTTTTGTGCATTTTTGCCAATCCAAAGACCTGTTTTACTCCCCTTCCTAATATATGATTATTATTTAAACTAATAAAGAGCTTAAAAGTTTTAATTCTTTACAATTTTTAATTAAAATTTGATTTAAAGTTTGAATAAATCAACAAAAGATACATGGTTTAAAAATTGCAATTATACATTTTTTTTTTTTTTTTAAGTTAAACTTATTTAAATTAAACTAGAGTTAAAAATGTTATTTGGTATATTTTATCTAACCAGTGTAACAAAAAGTAAATTATAATAAAAAAGGTTTAATTTTCCAATATCAATGTGTAATTTATACTGGAATTTGAGAGTTAAATTTAAGTTTGAAATTATATTTATCAATTTAAATTTTGATCTAAATTACTGGCTGTAAAATCGGTATTTTTCAAAAACACGAAATAGCGCACTGATGAGTGATTGCCATTTACTACTGTTTCACTTCCAAACAGTTATGCATGTTCTTTTTAATTTATTATGCAATATAAATAAATGTGCACGCCACTGTTTTACTTTAAGCCATAATATTTAAAGCTCAAGTAAACTTAAGCTACTTTTATGTATACTTTCATTGTAAGTATTTCATGTTAAACTAAAAGTTGTATAATTCGATCGTTAAGTTTACTTATGAATATATAGGACAAAATTGTAGTTATAAAAGTGTATTTACTTAAAGCAAACTTTATTAAACTAGTTTAGTATGAAGAGTATGGAAAACGTATTTCTGTAATGAATATTTATCCAAAAAAAAAAAACATTTTGCATCAGCTTTCATTGTGTCACCAACGAGCGATAAATAGCCAAAAATCGAATTTTTTCATTTTTTTTTTATGGACACTCGGAATTTTTTTTTATAAACATACATAATTTCATGAGGAGAGTATTCTGTAATTTTTCCAAAATTTTTTGCATATACACCTGTGGAGGCCTTCCTTGTAAGTGAAGTGAACATGCAAAGTAAAGTAAAATTAGGTTGTGAATGATACAACATGAAATTTTTCCATATGATTATTTCGTCCAGACTAACAAGCACACTGAAGTAATTTAACGTAAGTTTTGTCACCATTTTAATATCCACAGTATATATATATATGAAAGGGATAAAAATAAATGCGTTTTTTTAATAATTTAAAACCAATTTAAAAGTGTGAAAATCGCTAATTGAAATTATAATCGCGAATAATTTGTAATTGCCCCTTTAAAGTTTGTTTTCTAGCAGAAGACTTTATAACTCAGAAATCAGAAAATGAATGAAATTATAAGTTGAAATTCTCTGACTCTAGTGCAACTTGCAAGTCTTGCTGCATTGAGCTGCTTATTAATTAATCCCAGAAATTCCTTTTAAGAGCCCAGACGATCTAAGGAACCAATCACCAGCTCCGAAAATGAGGTATAAAAGCCCAAACATTAAACAAGCGAAGCGATTTGCCATGATTTTGACTTGATAAACATTTTCATGCTGCCCTTCCTCTGAAATCTTACGCACATCCTACAAGCTTTCCCCAACGGATTCGGCAGCCCGAGGCCCAGGGTGCCGATGGAGCCGCCAGCAGATCGGCAGAGTGTTGGATTAGACTCCATTCATCTTGCTCCATCCCGACTCCGAAATGATGAAGCAATAAAGATGCTTTCCTGAAAGAAAGCCTAGTCGTCATTGTGTGCTGCGCCTGTCATCTCTCTTTCATCAAGTAATTAACCCTTTCATGGTCATGAACGTGTATACACGGTCAGAGTTTTTTACTTCTGAATCATTTATTCATTGCTACGAATTTGCTAAATAGAAAACAATCAGTTTCTCAGTATTCCTGATAAATTTGTAATATTATTAGTACTTAATGACTTAAAAATATACAAAACACGTCCCACTAAAATGGTTTCGAAACGAAAAAATTAAAAATGGCGTGACCATGAATGGGTTAAATACTGTGGTGTAAATAATTCATTTACTTTTATATTTTTAATTTATTTTATTCATATTTTTAATTTTAATTAGCAACAGAAGTTACTTAGTGAGGATCAAAAACCTCATGGCGTACATGTGGTAACATTACATTGTGACTGCTAAACCCTTTTTGTCCTTTTGGTCATAAAGTCAAACATATATCAAATTATTTTTATTTACATAAGATAAAAGAGGAATAAATTCACTTGATTGCTAGAATGCTATAAAGAGGAAAAATGCAGCACAAAATAATATTTTAAGCAAGTCATACTGTTGCATCAAAATTTTATTCTTTATTTTCAAATCAACACTAGTGAATCCAATATTAAGCAAGACATAAAATAGATGGGTTTTTTTAAATTTAAATCTGTAGCAATATAAGCTGATAATAAACATTTTATTGTTATTAAGTAGGCACTCTCTCTCCAAATGATAAAATGGTTATAGTCCCTTTAAAAACAGACTTAAACAAACATTTATTACCCATGCTGCTATCTGGAGTACTGCTCAAACACAACTGAATTTAAAATTGCCGGGATAACAGAAGGTGGGGTCAGAACCATCACCCTATTGGTTCTCAGAATGGTGTGAGATGACATCACCACTAGGAAAGAAGAACCAAATTTTCTCCTGTGTGTGAATTGCAGTAAAGCAAACATTACAGGGTGAGTTGAGCCAGCTAAGAGATACAATGCATTCAAGTGCAGAAAAACGATCTTATTTTAAAATTTAGAAAGAAGTGATGTTTTTAACATCACAAATACGTTACATATTATATATAACCAGGCTGTCCCTGTTCTTAACACTCTGGTACATTAACATCATTTTGCATACAAGGTACACTGATAAAGAAAAGACTCTCAAGGACACAACGGATGCCATTTGAAGTCTCTCATTTAATTTTAGTAAAGAAAAGTAGAAAAAAGTGACTAAATTTTCTTAAAAAAAAAAAAAAAAGAAAATAGAAAGGAATAACTTTTATAAGAGATTAAAATAAATAAATAAAATAAAAAAGACTTTAAGGATATTAGGGACTTTTTTTTAATAAATTAAAAAATATATATATAAACACAAAATTTTGCTTTTTTTGTCAAAATTTTAATATAGAAAATTAGTTTTGATAGTTTAAACTATTAAGCAAGAATATCAGAATTTCCTTTTAATAAAATCCAAACTGAAAAACTGATGTTTTTAAAAATTAAGGAGAATGTTTTCATAAATATTTTATTCTTACATATTTACTTATTAAGAATTCTAACTTTTATAGTATGATAAAATAAATAAAAATTATAAAAAAGTTTACATTTGTGAAAAACAATCAACTGCAACTATAGCTTTAAGACAAAGAATGTCATACTTGCCAAGGCAGTAACCAGGACTTTTGGAATGAAGGTTGCCTATCTATATCAAGGTTTATACCAAAATGTTAAAATAAATAAATAAAAAAAAATCTGAGTTTACCAGACAATTTTGAAAACAAATGTTAACAACACATTACATAATCAGACACTGCTCTCACAGCATAGAATCAGTTTAGCCTGATATTAGCTATTTTTGTTCTCTTTTAAAAAGGACTTGGTGAGTTAATTATTTGTATATTTTTTTTGTAACACCTTTTGCAAAATTATTACAGATTGTATGACACTAGTTCATTATCCTTTGTAGTAATGAGAATTTTTACATATTTTTGCTATATTTCATTATTTGAATTGAGCTAAATATGAACTAGTACGTTGTGGCCACCACAAGACTTTCTTCTATATTTTCCTATACAAATTCACTCAGTAACAATATTTAAAAAGAAAAAAAAAAAATAAATACAATTTTCTGTATTTTTGTTAAAAGTAAAAAAATCCATAACTTTGTTTTAAATTATCACAGATTTATAGTTCAACCATTCCTTATAAAGGTATTATATTACAAGACCTTTCGAAAGATACTCATCTTGAAACTTTACACTTGGTACTCCCACATGCACAAAATTTTTTTCCTAGTTAACTACTACTAATCAATAATTCATATTAATTTTACAATCACGAGTTTAAAATAACTCTCATTACGTACATTTATACGAAATTTTGTCCTATACTGGTATGTTAAAAACTTAGAAAAAATACGATCACAGCACCACCTGTTGAGAAATTGATCCCCAAATGTAATCAGCACCAGTTTATGTCAGGAACCAACTAAATACCAAGTTTGATTAAGTTCCGTTAAAAAAAATAAAATAAAAAAATTGTTAAAAGTAAAAAAAATCGATAACTTTGCTTTAAATTATCATAGATTTATAGTTCAACTATTCCTTTTAAAGGTATTGACAAGACCTTTCGAAAGATACCCATTGTAAACTTTAGTTTTAAATTTTGTGAAACTCTATATTAAATCCGAACACTTTCCATTAGGATAAGAATTAAATATAAAGATTGCTACAATTGTAAAGATTAACACTGTAAATTCTCTAAAATAAAGTACTTTAAGATGTTGAATTTAAGTCTATATTATGATCGTATCATATTAATAAAATTAAATTTAGGTAAGTGTAAGCCTTGGCACTCAGAGACTTCTTTAAAACTGAACATGCACTTTAAACAAATCTATATTTAAATGAGTAATTCTTAATAGCCGTAGCTTAAAAATAAAAGTGGTAGTACGAAATGTTAATGAATTGATTGATCCAATGACGAACAGTACATCTGAAACTTGAGCTATAATAGAATAAGGAATAATGAAAAAATGGACTCACCCAACTTCATGAACACAAAGATAAGACAGGTACGTGATGAAAACACATTTTAATAGAAGACACCAAACATATAGAATACACTTTCAGTAACCTGGCCAGATACATACTTCACTGAATTAAACACATAAGAGAGAAAATACTATTTTTCACATATGAAATTTGGCACGGACTTCATTCATTTTAGATATGCACAGATTATTTATCTCGCGAGAATTGCGAGTGGTAGATGTTGCACTGCCGTGAAGCTAAATATTATACCAGACTGTGGTATGGGACGGAAATAAAATCGCACTAAAGTACTTCTGTTCCTATAAGTTCATTATATAAGTCACTACATCTACGTTCGTAAAGAAAAACCGTTGAGTTTACCGTTGTAACCTGGCTGTTCGCTGAAGGAACTGAAGGTCCTTGGTAAAGCATGGATCTTAAGCGAGAATCCCAAAAAAAATTAGATCAAATTGAGCTAGCATCATGTTGACGTTTTAATTTGTCTTGTTCCAATTCGTAATTTTCATAAGCTCTTGTAATATTCTGTATTCAATCAAAGTAAATTTTGCTATCTTATAATTTTGTCCTAACCCTCCTATTCCAGGCCGGAGGAAAGAACTGGTTGGCTTTCTCGGTGACTTTACAAATGGCGACTGGCTTCTAGCACAAAATGGCGAAGCAGCTATTCCATCTCCATAAAATTCCTTTCGTTGCTGAGGAAATCTTCTGGTAATTTAGTATTGAAGAACAAGAAGCGTTCTATGCTCCACTGTACTGCGTTAGTCCATGCATATTGCAGATATTCGATGAAAATGTAAATTGGAGATCAAAAATAAATAGTACGAGTACTGGTCATCAGTGGATGCCGGCTCCGAGACCGCGGCAAAAATAATGCCCGGCTCTTCACCGACACGACCACCACCTTCGCTGCTCTCCCTGAATCTGACTAACCGAAATTTTTCGCTGGCGAATTTTGAAGCCGCGCGCCGTAATCAGCCAATCAGCTTCGCGAACTTACCGGAAATGACGCGCATCGCCACTTCCTGAAAGAGGTTCCAGATTGTTCTCCAAGATTCTGGAAGAAATCCCCTGCTTGCATCCCCTCTCTACGAGCGGGAAAGAGGAAGAAACGATGAGGGAAAATGGCTGCCCGGTAAAAATGAAAAAAAAACAGTGGCGCGTTTATTTAAAATGCACAAAATCGCTGTATAAAAATCTTGAAGTTAAATCCCGATATTATTAACGTATATAGATGGGGAATATCTCATTTTAAAGGTAATGGTTAATAGATTACTCCGGTATCGATGTCATTACTGAGATATCGACCAAAAGTATTTTATTTTTGAATCTAAAAAGGAAAATAAAATGTTAAGAAATAGTTAAATTTGACTGTTTGTAACATTGTTTAATTAAATTTTGAACGATGTAGTGTTTTCTCTAAATACGAAATTATTTTAGCATGCTGTATTCCCGGAGTAATGATGTTTTAAGATCGATTATTATCCATAATAATGTAAATTGTCTATTTTCTTTATATTTTAACGATGTTTACGTTATGAAATTTTAAGAAAAATGTTACTATTAAACCGGTGTGTAACATTTACCCCCCCCTTTTGGAAAAAAATTATTAGGGCACCCATTGTAAACAATGTAAGGTACTATATATGGAAAGTGCGGCACCGTCAATTGTAAATTTTGGACGGAAAATTGTTCACAGTTCCAGAGAGAGCTAAGTGAGGTAAATACAACAATCTTTGGTATGTATGAAATAAAACAATAGTAAAAAAAATAAAAACAATTGTAAATATAAAATATGATAATAAATAGTGTTAATATTATGTTAAAATAATTGTATAAATGAGGTGTATAAAAAAATATATATAATGAGTAAATATAAAAAGAATTGCACAACACAAACATCAATGAATAATAGAAGTATAATATGATTATTAAAATAATAAGAGATAAATATTAAAACACAAACATTTCACTGAACCAGGAGTTGGTGAGCCAGATGTATTATTTAATAGCTCAAGTTGCCATCTCATTCATCCATGGATTAACACAATTGGGTAGGGAGAAAAATAAAAAACAAAAATGGGAAAGAAGCAAAGAAAAAATAATTTATTATTATGAAAAAGTTATTTACTTATTGCACAGATCATCAGTGTTATGCAGCAATTTTTGATCAAGTAAGCTTACTATAAACAGGACTTTTACATGAGCTCATATATATATATATATATATATATATATATATATATATATATATATTTTTTTTTTGTAAATTTGAAGATATTAATTTGATTTTCTAATCTATCATCCCTAGTAATTCATAGTGGAGTTTCTGGACGTGCCGATGACGCTGCAAAGAGGCTCGGCTTGAACAAGTCCTTAAAAATTCTCTTAACTATCCATAAGGGGATTTTAAATGTGAATATCAAGATAAAATAAAGTTTGTATAGTATCTACTTTTAGACATTCATGTGAGTAACCTAGCCACAGATTTACGCCTATCTAAGATAGACCACAAGACTACTAATGTGTACGTCCATATCGACTAATATGTACTGTTGGTGAAATGTCTCACTACACTTCATAAATATTCCTTCTATGCATAGAATAAAAATAATCATAAAATAAAACAAATGTTTCCTATGTAGTTGCCTGTACTTTATGTTGATGCTGCATTCTAGATTGTATGTATCCAATACACCTGAAGTTATGGCAGGAAACAGGTAAGAACAAAACTATTATTATTATTATTTTAAAATTTTTTTTTTTTTTTTTATATTGTATAGTTTAATGTAATTTCAGTGGTTCCACTACTCCGGACCAGCCTGCAAGAAGTAGAGATAGAAACTGTTCTGCAGTAACAGTGTCTTCCACCTAATCATCTGTATATTAATTTTGTGATGTGATTTAATAAAGTTGTCTGAATAGTCACCGAGTTAATTTATTTTTTCATTACACTGAGTACACCTGTCCATACCAAAATTCTCAAGTGAGTTGTTTGATAAAAGAAATTTTAAACACTGATGATTTTACTGTATAGTGTTATTACCTATATCATTGCACCAAATACATCATATAATATATTGCACTTTGCCTTTTAATAACTCCTTTATCTCCATCATAGAGCATGTTTAATGTCTCCACCCGAACACCATGAAATGAACAAGAGATTTATATCTATATACACTTGCAATTTTGAGCCAAAACCACCCAAAAAAAATCTGAAAAACACCTGCCCCACACAGAAACAAAACCAAAAAAAAATGTTATTTCCCTTTATACAATTTACATACATTTACCTTAATCAATTTTGCACTATCGTCGTTAGCATCCTGAATTAAATAATTATTATTCCTGTATTTCCTAATTACCTTGAATGGACCTGAGTATTTAGGGCCAAAAGTAGATGGAGGAATAAATTCTTTGAGGTAGACTATATCGTCTAACTGAAAAATACGATCCGGACCCCCCCTTAAAAATTTTTCATGTGTATCAAAATAATGTTGTTCATTCTCCTTGACCATTTTTTGAGTTGTCTGGAAATGCTCCCTTTGTCTTAGTAAATAATCTGAGTGTTCCTCCACAAAGTTTGGTGGACTAAAAATTTGGATTGGAAGATTTAAATCTCTTCCGAAAAACAATTGTGCTGGTGTAAAATTTGTAACTGCATGTTTTGAATTGTTATAATGTAATACAAAAAATGGTAATCTCTCGGACCATTCTATAACTTGATCAGAGAGTGCAGCTACTGATTGTTTGAGACTACGGTGGATGCGTTCCAGAAGACCATTAGATCTGGGAAAATAGATAGATGTATTACGATGTTCTATATTTAAGGATTTTAAATAGTCATCAAAGTCTTGCGATTGGAAATTTTTTGCATTATCTGACAAAATAATTTTAGGTATGCCATATCTAGAAAAATAATTATTTAAAGTTTTGATTATAGAATGAGAGGTTACATTGGGTAGTGGAACTGCCTCAAGAAAACGAGAATAATGGTCGACAATTGTCAAAATAAAAAATTTGCCATCAAGCGATCTGGGTAATTTTCCTACAACATCAATGGCTATCATTTCGCCCGGAGCTAAGTTAGATTTCGATATCATTTTAGGTTTGGTGTCTGTGGGTTTTGATTTATTAATTAGACATTGATGACATTCATTGCAAAATTTCTGAACTTGTTGAAACATACTTTTCCAAAAATACATCCTCTTCAAAATATCGTAAGTTTTTACTGCACCAAAGTGTGGTTGATGTGCAATAGCTATGGCATCGTTTTGTAATGACGGTGGTAGTATTATTTTAGGAGGATTATCAGATTCATCTATTTTTGTTTTGTACATTAATAAATTGTTGTCTTCGTCAATGGTGTAATTTGGAAGAATCGGTTTATTGTCTGTAATCTTTTTTCTAATTTCCATAAGTTTTTTGTCCTGCAATTGGTGTTTTAGGATATTTTGAAAAGAAAGCAACTGGTCCCCTGGAGCAAAAATATTTAAAGCATTAACCCTCAGATTATCATCTGCATTGTCATAAACTCGGGAAAGAAAATCAGCCGGGTTATTCATGCCTGGAATATGTTCCATTGTGTAATTAAAAGATTGTAAATACATTAGCCATCTCGATATAATATCAGGTAGTTTACTTAAATTTAAGTGATATGTTAAAGCTTTAGCATCTGTCAAAATTTTAAAGTGTCTGCCATAGAGGTGTTCATGAAAATACTTGACTGAAGCATAAATTGCAAACAATTCTCTTTTTATTGACGGATACTTTGATTCTGATATTGAAAGAAGTTTTGAAAAAAATTGAATTGGGTAAAAGATGTTATTATCCCTCTGCATTAGTATGCCACAGATGGCATGCTTTGATGCATCTGTAACTAAGTAGAGATCCTTATTGTTGTCAATGTTTTTGATGGTGGGGTTAGAAAGAAGAATGTCTTGTATTTTCATGAAGGCATCTTGGCAGTCCTTATTCCAGAAAAATTTTACGTGTTTTTTGGTGAGGTTAATAATTGGTTTCAAAATTTCAGCAAAGTTAAAAATAAGTGGGCGGAAATAATTGACCATCCCAAGAAATGATTGTACTTGCTTTACATTGGTGGGTATTGGAAAACTTTTTATTTTATGTACATTTTCAGGTGAAGGTGAATAACCATTTCGATTGATGTTAAAACCTAAATAAGTGATGTTTGTTTTACATAATTGTAATTTTGCTGGATCTAAAGTTAAATTAAATTCTCTGAGTTTATGAAATACTTTTTGAAGCCAAAAGAGCATTTCCTCCATATCGTCTGCAGCCACAATGATATCATCTAAAAAGTACTGAATGTTATTCCCCTTAATCCCCTCAAGACATTTATTAATTAAAGTGTGAAAGTATGAAGTACTGTTCACTAATCCAAATGGCAGACGACATGGTTGAAAATTACCGAATTCTGTGGAAAAAGCCAGTAGATGTTTGTCCTGTTCTTTTAATTGTATCTGAAAAAATGCTGCTTTTAAATCAAGTACTGAATATAGTTTTTTTCCTGAAATGTTTTGAATTATGTCATTAATTTTAGGAAGGCAAATTTTATAAGATTCGGTGATGCTGTTTAAAAGACGGTAATCAATGCACATTCTGAATTTTAAATTGTCTGTAGAATCGTTAGGGAGAGATTTCTTTTTAACAAAAATAACAGGAAAACAATAGTTTGATGATGACTCTTCAATAATGCCTGCCTCAAGGAGTTGTGTAATTTCCTTTCTCGCGAATTCTTTAGCAATCTTTGGTATGGGATATGGTTTAGTTTGTAGAGCAAAATCGTGTAGAAGTTTAAATTGTGGTATCACCTTGTCAGTGCTGCCTAAAGTTTTGTATGAGGTAGAAAAAACATGAAAATTGGACATTAACAAATTAAGTAGTCTAGTTTTATCGTTAGGAGGTAAGTGATCTAACTTAAAATTTTCTGGTGTAAGTTCATTTTTTCTTAGTTTTAAGATTTCATCTGTGTTTAAGGCATTTATTTGATAAGTAGGATCTTCGTAGTTATAGTTGATATCTGCATCCTCAATGGTTTCAATTTTACCTAATTTAGTGTTTTTTCTGATGTATACGTTAGATTCTGAAGGATTGTGGGCATAAATAAAAATGAGTTTTTCGTTTAAATGGATACTTTCATTGATCTGTAAATTAAGTTTGGTTTTGATTGGAGTAAAGAGAAGATTTTTTGCTTGTGAATTGATTTCTGGAACTTTTAGAGCAACAATTTTAGATTGATGGGGATTGATTTTTACAACTTTAAGAGAATTAACAAATTTTTTTATAGAGTTTTTATTCCTGTCTTGCATGCTTAAATTAGGGTTATTATGATGTGTGGTGGGAATTGAATTTGGCGTTTTGTTTTCATAAGGAAGAACAATGTTATCTACAATTAAACTTTTGTTGGCTGAGTCAAGTAATATTTTATTCCTGTTAAGGAAATCGTATCCCAAGATAAAATCATAATTGGAAGACCAATTTGAATTTGTGACAAAGAAAACGTTCGAAAACCATTTTTGTGAAATCTTAAATTTTAAATTGACAGTTGAGTAGTATGGTATTACAGTATTATCAATAGTTTTTATGTTAACTGAGCGTGATAAAAAATTTAGTTTCATGTGTTCCCTTAGACCCTCAATTACGTGTGGTTGAACTAAACTCAAATTTGCCCCTGTGTCGATTAATCCGTTAAAAGAAAAACCCCCTATGTTAATTGTAATTATCGGTAAACTATGTTCTATGTTATTGACTGAAAAAACACTTCTATGATTTTGCTCTGTATTTCGATGTCATTGTTGGTGTCTATTATAGTACGGTCTTGTTCTGTTTTTGAAGTTGCGATAATTTCCCCTTCCCCTGTAGTTGTTTTGATTTGAAGCGTTGTTTTGTGGGATGTTTCTGGAGGTGCCTGGGAATTTATAACAGTCAGTCGTCAAATGTTCTTTTCCACAAATGTGGCAAGAGACTTTTTTGAGGTTTTCAATCGTTTCAGTAAGCTCTTTGATCTTTTGGGCGTTTTCTATTTGTAGTTTTAGCAAAAGTTGCATATCTGATTCCTGAGTTATATTGGCTATTGACCCAGCCCCTTCTGAGCTATCTAGAGCTCTTTCAATATTTTTTGCAATCCTGACCGCTGACTCGAAGTCTGATGGACCCTGTTTGGTGAGTTCAAACTTAATGTCTGATCTCAAAGCCTCTAAAAATTTTGAAAAGATCATGCCATGTTGGATGTCGATGATCTGTGGGGCATTATCTGGGTTAGGGACGATTTTGTTAACTAATAATTTTATTTCATCTGCTAGATCTGTCACATTCTGGCCGGGTTTTTGCTTGATCGAGGAAAAACGAGTTTGCAATTCGTGGTGAGATATGGGTCTGTCAAATTTACTTCTCAATAAATATATTAGAGTATTGAAAGAATTTTCCTGTGCCGCTGAAGGGTCATTGTTTAGGAAATCAAGGGCTTTTCCAGTGCATTTAGATCGTAAAATAACCGTTCGCATATTGTTTCCCCAGTTAGCATGGTTAGCTATATCTGAAATTTGGCGAATAAAATTATTCACACTTTCAGTCTTTTCCCCCCCAAACTTATCGATGGTTGTGATTAGATTGTTCATTTTAACTGAATATGGGGTTTTAAAATTAAATATCAATCAGAGAAATGAGGAGAAAAAAAAATTTTTTTTTTTTTTTTTTTTTTTGACGACCCTATGCTTAGAAAATTTTTTATCAAGAGAAACTGAAATATAATCTTCAAATTACCACATGCAAACAAACCGCCCAAAAAAAATTGCGATACTGCAATATCAAACTAAAATAATGCTTTTCCTTAACCCCCCAAATACTATGACAAATAGTAAATATCAAAAAAATTTTATATCTATAAGATACTCATTGAATCAGAATAATACCTAACCTAAATAACCAACGAATATACCCCTTCAAAAGTGCAAATTTTGTATATAACTTAAAGAACCATGGAAAAGAAATCTCATTAAAATCGAAAATAAATTCCCCAATATTTGCATAAATAGAGAAATATGAGATTGTAGGTATATTTTAAATTGATTTTTGCCCTACCAAAAAAAATATATATATATAAAATACTGTTAAATTATTTGCACAATAAATAAGTAAATAAATAAATAGATGAATAAATAAATAAATAAATAAATAGATAAATAAATAAAGATAAATAAATAAATAAAAAATTGAATAAAACACTATCTCAATGATATGCAAGTAAATGTTATGTTTATATCTTATTTAAACCCTTGCCAAAATAAATTATTTTTCAAATTCTCTCTCTCTTGGTCATCTGTGTCCGGATGGAGCTTAAAGTCAGAGTTTTAAAAAATGCCACATAAATCGTGCAGAGCAATCTATATTACCCATTACATTAAAATCAGTTGAATATATTTTAATTATCCTGCATTAAGATATTGAACAATGTATGGTCAAACACAACCCAAATGTTTTCATAAAATGTATTTTTCTTTGGATGGTGTTTGATAGATAAAATAAAGAAATATAACCATAGATGAAGGAGATGGTACTATATGAAAAGAGAAAAAAAATCTGTCATCGGATCATTAATGCGTTTTTTTTTTTTTTTTTTTTTTTTTTTTTTTAATTAAGCTAATAACCTCCGGTTCTGAACCTATTTAAATTTTACTAAGTTTCGGAGCGGCACCATCTATGTAAACTTTAGTTTTAAATTTTGTGAAACTCTATATTAAATCCGAACACTTTCCATTAGGATAAGAATTAAATATAAAGATTGCTACAATTGTAAAGATTAACACTGTAAATTCTCTAAAATAAAGTACTTTAAGATGTTGAATTTAAGTCTATATTATGATCGTATCATATTAATAAAATTAAATTTAGGTAAGTGTAAGCCTTGGCACTCAGAGACTTCTTTAAAACTGAACATGCACTTTAAACAAATCTATATTTAAATGAGTAATTCTTAATAGCCGTAGCTTAAAAATAAAAGTGGTAGTACGAAATGTTAATGAATTGATTGATCCAATGACGAACAGTACATCTGAAACTTGAGCTATAATAGAATAAGGAATAATGAAAAAATGGACTCACCCAACTTCATGAACACAAAGATAAGACAGGTACGTGATGAAAACACATTTTAATAGAAGACACCAAACATATAGAATACACTTTCAGTAACCTGGCCAGATACATACTTCACTGAATTAAACACATAAGAGAGAAAATACTATTTTTCACATATGAAATTTGGCACGGACTTCATTCATTTTAGATATGCACAGATTATTTATCTCGCGAGAATTGCGAGTGGTAGATGTTGCACTGCCGTGAAGCTAAATATTATACCAGACTGTGGTATGGGACGGAAATAAAATCGCACTAAAGTACTTCTGTTCCTATAAGTTCATTATATAAGTCACTACATCTACGTTCGTAAAGAAAAACCGTTGAGTTTACCGTTGTAACCTGGCTGTTCGCTGAAGGAACTGAAGGTCCTTGGTAAAGCATGGATCTTAAGCGAGAATCCCAAAAAAAATTAGATCAAATTGAGCTAGCATCATGTTGACGTTTTAATTTGTCTTGTTCCAATTCGTAATTTTCATAAGCTCTTGTAATATTCTGTATTCAATCAAAGTAAATTTTGCTATCTTATAATTTTGTCCTAACCCTCCTATTCCAGGCCGGAGGAAAGAACTGGTTGGCTTTCTCGGTGACTTTACAAATGGCGACTGGCTTCTAGCACAAAATGGCGAAGCAGCTATTCCATCTCCATAAAATTCCTTTCGTTGCTGAGGAAATCTTCTGGTAATTTAGTATTGAAGAACAAGAAGCGTTCTATGCTCCACTGTACTGCGTTAGTCCATGCATATTGCAGATATTCGATGAAAATGTAAATTGGAGATCAAAAATAAATAGTACGAGTACTGGTCATCAGTGGATGCCGGCTCCGAGACCGCGGCAAAAATAATGCCCGGCTCTTCACCGACACGACCACCACCTTCGCTGCTCTCCCTGAATCTGACTAACCGAAATTTTTCGCTGGCGAATTTTGAAGCCGCGCGCCGTAATCAGCCAATCAGCTTCGCGAACTTACCGGAAATGACGCGCATCGCCACTTCCTGAAAGAGGTTCCAGATTGTTCTCCAAGATTCTGAAAGAAATCCCCTGCTTGCATCCCCTCTCTACGAGCGGGAAAGAGGAAGAAACGATGAGGGAAAATGGCTGCCCGGTAAAAATGAAAAAAAAACAGTGGCGCGTTTATTTAAAATGCACAAAATCGCTGTATAAAAATCTTGAAGTTAAATCCCGATATTATTAACGTATATAGATGGGGAATATCTCATTTTAAAGGTAATGGTTAATAGATTACTCCGGTATCGATGTCATTACTGAGATATCGACCAAAAGTATTTTATTTTTGAATCTAAAAAGGAAAATAAAATGTTAAGAAATAGTTAAATTTGACTGTTTGTAACATTGTTTAATTAAATTTTGAACGATGTAGTGTTTTCTCTAAATACGAAATTATTTTAGCATGCTGTATTCCCGGAGTAATGATGTTTTAAGATCGATTATTATCCATAATAATGTAAATTGTCTATTTTCTTTATATTTTAACGATGTTTACGTTATGAAATTTTAAGAAAAATGTTACTATTAAACCGGTGTGTAACACCCATCTTGGAACTTTACTTCCCCCCCAGGGGGGGGGGGGGCGAACCGATGTCCCCACATGCACAAAAATTTTTTTCTAGTTAACTACTACTATTATCAATAATTCATATTAATTTTACAATCACGAGTTTAAAATAACTCTCATTATGTACATTTATACGAAATTTTGTCCTATACTGCCATGTTAAAAGTTTACAAAAAATGTGATCACAGCACCACCTGTTGAGCGATGGATCCCCAAATCTAATCAGCACCAGTTTATGTCAGGGTGCAACTCAATACCAAGTTTGGTTAAATTTCATTCATTGGTTTGTGAGCTACAGTGTCCACAAAAATCGTCAAACACACAGACAGACAGACATTTTCTAAAAACTATCAATTCATGTTCAGGACATCCCAAAATGTGTAAATCCATCAAAAAACGGAGGTCGAAAATTTTCGCGAATCTAATACTTTCTCTATATTACATATAGAAGAAAGTAAAAATGTAGGAGTGAGAAGGAGAAACTTTATTGGGTGTAGTAATAAATTTTAAAGCATGTTTCAGAGAAATGATTGCGTGATTATTGACTGAAACAAATGGTAGTCTGAAGGGGTTCAGTTGAGGCAATATGTCAGGTGTTTAAAAACTGCCCCGCTAAGTGTTGCAAAAGTCTCTTTGACAGGTTTTGCAACACAAGACTTTGCCTTATAAAGGGGCAGTTTAACAGAGTGCAAATTTTTGCCAATAAATTCATATTTTTATCAGATTTTCTGGTTCAGTTTCAGGAATTGTTGTGCGCAGTGACTAGCAGTTACACTTACATCAGGTGTCGACAGTTCATAATCGAGCACAGCCATCCAGTTCAGCCGGACGCATGAGTAAACATTTTTGCAGTGAATGGATCATTTCGGTGTTGACATTGTTGCTCCTCCAGGATTCCCCTGATGTTTTTTAACACGCTTTTATTAGCTTCACCTGTATGTATGTATGTATGTTTGTAACTGCTCTGGGAGCAAACAAAAAATTTATATTGTAAAAAAATATTTTCTCTACGTGAACGATGTGGCGTTGAGGTAAGGCTCTGCGCTACGAACCTAAAGGTCCAGCGTTCGATCCCAGTCAGGGGAGATTTTTTAAAAATGGTTTTTGTTTAATTCTAAGTTATTTTCTAATTTTTCTTATTATCTAAGTAAATATTATGGTGTGTCACTCACCCGATATTCTCTTACCCTGCATTTTAATACTAAGATAGATATTTTGTGCTTTTTTAGTTCACATTTCTATAAAAGTGTGTTCTTTAATTTTTTAAAACTATAATATTATTTGCATTTCAAATTGCCATAACATACTCTTTTCTCATTTCCCATTATGTTTTTTTATAAGGAAGATTTTCTGTTTAGAAGATTCATGTGTCTCGGAACACAATCATCTTTTTTTTTTTTTTTTTTTTTTTTTTTACTCAATTCATGTAGCACCCACCTTCCTGTTTTTTTTAAAATCTTTTCTACTGCATGTAAATGATTAAAATTTGTTGTTTGTGATGTACTTCAAATTGTTCAGCAAGTTCCTTTTGGGTTTGAGTTGCATCTCCATCGAACGTTGCTTATGAATTCTCATGCTTAGTGTTCGGTCTACAACTGCTATGTTCTCAATCAGTAACATAAAAATCGAGACTTTTAAAATGTCAAAATCAAAATTTGCATGTGCGTTTCAATACGATATCTTCCCCAAAAACAGAACAGATTGATTAAAATGCTTCTACAGAACTTTTACGTTGGCAAAATTCATGATGAATGCAGTACAGAATCTTTCACCTACGAAATGTCAAATTTACATCCAGCTTCTGTTTTAGTTTTATAATTATGGACCAATTTCTATCTCATGACACAGTCGCAGTGTACCGATTGATACACTATTTTACAGAAGACGTCACACATAATTAGCTTTAAAACTTCTTACTATCCTCATTACAATGCAGTTTTTCAGAGTTTTAATGTAAATTTTCATTTTCCATGAGATTTCTCAGACATTTAGAATCGGAATTCCAAGTTCCTGAATATTCCAAGTTTTCCCTGAAGTATAAGAATCTTATTCTCTAAAAAACTGAACATTGCAAGAGTTCGCTAGTTGCTCTATGGTCATTTTTTATACAATAAGGCTAATTTTACACTATACTGAAAAAAAAAAAAAAAATATTCAAGCCCTGATACCATTCCTGCTGATTCTTATGTAAAATGACCTCCTGAACCCGAATATGACCTCCCATTTTGCCTCATCATCCACCGTTTTCTCAAGACGTCACCTCTTCCCTTAATCTTTATCACTCTTCGGTAATTTTATGGCCATGAATTTGATTTGGAGAATGGAAAATAATTATTTTATAATAATAATTGATTAATAAAATATAATAAATGTAACTTATAATTTTAGTGGCAATTCTCTCCCCCCCCCCCCCCCCCCTAAATCTTCCCATTGCTGCAAATGTTCATGTTATAGAATTTTTCACCTCTATAGGCCCTCAGAAGATATTTAACAGCTAAGATATTTCTTTTCTCCACTATAAATCAATTTATAGCCATAAAATTAATGAAAAGTGGTAAAAATAGGGAGATGTCTCCAAAAAACAGTGGGTGATAGGGCAAAATGGCTGTCCTATTTGGATTCAGTACTTGCTATTCAGGTGAAAGCTTTTGGATTGATAGATAATTTTCTTTCATGTGGTATCATTTGATCCACCAATCACATGTAACAGAATATTTGATTAATTTTGAGAAGCCAAGTATAGTATTTATAAATTGTACACACATCACATTGTATATCTAAATTTAGCACAATAAAAATAAATGCATAACATAACTGGAAAAGTACTTCAAATCATTTTCAATTATAGCTATTACTGTATTCAAATTTCTTTATGTGACCCTGTAGACAAATGCTGAATGTTTTTAATACCATATTTGGTAGGGGGGGGGGGAAATGCTTCATACATATAAAGACTGACTATACATTAATTTCATTATGTTTAGTGCAGTCCAAAAATATTTACATGTACCAATAAGAAATTTTGATCGTAGACTTGAAGTATTTAAAATTCATTTGTACATCCTTGTATAGAATATGAATTGGTTCAATTTTCGCAAAAAGTTTCAAGTAGTATCACCACATGATACAGATTTAGCATACCAAATTTTGATTTTCCAGCTAATACAGTGAAACTTGAATAATTCGAACTTGTTTAATTCAAAATTCTGGATAATTTTAATTTTTTAGTCGGTCCCTTGAATTAAAATAATGTTAAAAAATCGTGGACAATTCGAATTCTATTTTGGATAATTTGAATTTTTCATACGATTACCTTTAAAATATTACAGTAAAATTTGTTCCCGAAATTTTTCTCTCAGCTAAAATGCATTATTTTTTTTTTTAACAGTCTTTCAAAAGAAGGATAAGGAAATGCAAGAGTATTTCCTACCAGTGCATCAGACGATAGGGTCCATATACATGAACTTCGAGTTTTTTTTTTTTTTTTTATTGAAAGTCATGTCTAATGTAGAAGATTCTATTTTTGTATCAATTGATGGGTCGAAGTCATATGCTATGACACAAAGATTGTATTTACAGAAGCCATCAAAAATATCTGACTATTTTAAAAATGTGTTGAATAATTAAGCTCGTAAAAAAATATTGATTTAATGGGAGGGGCTTAATGATGCAGTATTTTTAGATATAAAGTTCATGCGTGAAATCTTTGATCATAGAGTTTTATATTTTTAATTTCTCTCTTCTTTTTGACAAAATAGTATACGTAATTCGAATTTTTGGATATTTCGAATTTTTCTCTGGTCCCTTCAACTTCGAATTATCCAAGTTCTACTGTATCTGGTTTTGAGCCAAGCTGATTAAATATGGATACCGATAGATACAGAGACCTGTCTGTTTGGTTTGTAGACATCCTCAAAATGCATAATTAACTCAATTTAGAAAATTCAACCCCAAAAACAATACTTTCTGTACCCTACATAGATAAGTGAAAGTAAAAATCTGGAGTGACTCCACTCGACTTTCCGAACATTGAGTCATTAACAGCTTTGTAGATAAAGTAAAGAAAGAGGAGTTGTTAAACAAATAAAAGAGAGAAAACCATAACAGAGTGTTTGAGTTGTTTTCTCCATACATTACACGATATTTTATTTAACGCTACTGAACTTTGAGCCCATAGATCATAATGATAAAGAATATTTCGTCGTGTCCCTGTAAAAATCTATAAATGCTAGATTCACCAAAATGCTTATAGTTAGTGCAACAGTGATTTATAATATTCATATAAATTTTCAGCTCAATTGAGTAAGGCATTTAGATGCTATCGCACTTTTAAAAATTGGGTCCCATAGGCCATAATGATAAAGAATTTTCTTTGTGTCCCTGTAAAAAAACTGTAAGTGCTAAATCCACCAAAATCTATACAGTTCGTGCAACTGTGACCTATAACATGTGTACAATTTTTTTGCTCAGATTAATAAAACGTTTAGACGCTATCGCACTTTTAAAAATTTGGCCCCATAGGTCATAATGATAAAAGAATTTTTCTTTGTGTCCCTGTAAAAAAACTATAAGTGCTAGATTCACCAAAATCTATAGGGTTCGTACTAGGGTGACTTACAATATACGCACCAACTTTCAGCTTATTCGAACAAAGCGTTTAGACGCTAGCGTGTTCACTCACAGACATACACACATACATACACACACACATACACACATCATCGTAAAAATAGTGAAAACAGACTCAGGGGACCTCGAAACGTATAGAAACATCAAAATCTCGAATTCAGATTTTTGACATGATTACAATACTTTCCTCACTATAGTGTTCGGAAAGTAAAAAGGCAGGCCTCATTTAATTGTTTCTCAATTACTTTTCGGTGCATTTTCAGTCTCTTTATTGTCTATTGTAAGGGGTTGTTCTAATTCTTCTGGTGCTTTGGGGGGCGCCGATTGTTTGAAGAGCTCTTCTTTCAGACCAGGAAGAAAAGCATTGATTCGGTCCCAAGTGATGAGCCACATCTGACACTTTTCGGAATTGCTGGTGTCTTCGGGACACTCAAACACTCCTGCCGTGTCCATCACCAGAAGCATGTTTTTCAGAGATTCAGGAATGGCTTCAGCCTAAAAAAAGGACAAAACACAAATGTTAGAAAAAGTTGTTTTAGGCATAATGTTTTTAGGTAAGATTTATCTATACCCTTAAAAAAAAAAACTTTCTAGATAAGGAATTTTTTTCTAATATCAATAAGAAAAAATAAAGTAGCATCACTTGTGCTCGCATAACAATTCCCTATAGTTTTAAGGGCCCTCTTCACTCACCACCGCCGGAAGCCGAAACTAATGTTATTCTATGGGAAATTTTTCTTTACAAATAACTTATTAACTAATACATATTTTTAAATTCTGTTTTCACATTCTGAAAGTTCCCAGCTGTTAAACTGACACACTTTTTCTAAAAAAATATTTTTTTTATTTTACTTTGAAGCTGCAAAATATGAATTTTCAATATGTGAATTCTTTTCATTTTGCTATTTCAAAATAAAATATTAAAAATTTAAAAAATACATTTTTAAAAAAGGTGTGTCCGTTGAACAGTTGGGAATTTTCTGAATGTGAAAACAGAATTTAAAAATAGGTATTAGTTAATAAGTTATTTGTAAAGAAAATTTCCCCATAGAATAACATTGACTCGGGCTTCTGGCGACGGTGAGTGAAGAGGGCCGTTAACATAAGAAATTATCCCTACGGTCGATATTACTTCTATAAAATTAAAAAAATTCAAACTATATAATAAAATGCAACCAACACCGTTGCTTTCTTTATTCTATTCTATTTCTTAAAACAATTTTTATAGATGCCACACGCACCACATAAACTTTAAATTTGATATCTACTTTTTAAGATAGCACGCGATCACGTTTTATATAAAAATTAAATCATTAAATTCATTTTTTTACTTATTTTTCTTTCATTTTGCATGCGCTTTTTTAATTTCCTAATTCAAAATTATTAAAAAAAAAAAAAACTTTCTTCGATAGTGTTTGTTCCGATACTGATTATTATTAATTTTCTTTTCTTTTCTTTTTCTTTCCAAAAAAAAAATGACTTTGATGAAATTCTGGCAAAAGCAGAATTTAGTTTAGGACCGAGGACTATTAGTTTTTTTTTCCTTCAAATTATAACATTGTTTTCAAATTATTCAATTATATTTTCGATAAATTTTAGATTTCGATAAGTGTCCAACTATCAAAAAATGACACCGCAAAAAATCCCAGATTGCAACTTACAGTCTTCAGTCCTAAAAATACATTATTTGTAAAAGACCATTAATATAAGGGATCGAGGAGAAAAAAAAAAAAAAATCTGTATAATTAAGAGTTATAAATAGCTATGCATTTTGTGAATAATTTTATTGTTCTTGTTCTGAATGTTGATCAAAATCCGCCACATTTGCCCTAAAAGGCACTTTTATTCAACTGTTCACTTGCTCGACAAATATGTTTACCTGAGGCAGTATAATTTTTAATGTTTATTTGTTTATACTTTTTCCCTTAATAATACAGAAAATTATTGCAAACTTTCTTATTCCATTATAATTTCAGTTTCTTCTTTTTTGAGTTGTCAACTATTCTTAAAATTTTAATCATACTATTAAACACAATGTAATCAATCAGTGAATTTCATTGTTGTTTGTGGTTTCATTGTTATTCATCTGCTTTGAAATATTGCTTATTTAAATCCATATGACTCCTATTCTGGTTTTGGCAGGCTGGGAGAGTGTTGCCGGCATGAAACTAGTTTAACCCCACAGGCAAGTCACAAGTCTTGCCGCCTGCCTCCTTCCTTCCTATCTTCAGTTTCTTAAATCATTTTTTCATAAATTTTGATACAGTTTATGGTTTTAAGTTAAGATTTGTTGAGATAGTTTCTTGATTCGTTTGTTTTGCAGGCTGTTAATTAATAAATCTGGTTTCTTTAAATTTGTGTATTTCATCCCCTGATAAATTTTTTTTTTCATTTTTCTGAACTTCTGAAAGAAATTTTTAATCTTATTGGTCATTGGTGTTTCAGTGATCTTGTAAGTGTGCTTGGCTTCTACTATGCTTAATAGATCATCATTATATATATATATATATATATACAGCAAACGTATGAAACTGCACTTTACAGTCACTAAGAAAAAATAAAATAAAATATATATATATATATATATATATATATATATATATATATATATACACACACATATATGTATATATAAATAATCACAACTCAATAAATTAATTCTTTATTAAGTACGGGGGAAAATAATAATCAATTTTCAATCTAGATAAAAGAACTTTTCAAAAGTGTTATTTTATTTAACTTTTTATATTAAGAAATTGACATCTGCTTTATCATTAAATTTCTACTCCCCCTCTTCTTCAATAAAATCAACACGAAAAAGTTCAATCCCATTTCAACTGATTTTCATTTTTGAAACACATACTATTAAGATAATTGTTGGTATAATTGTATAATATAAGTAGTGATGATGCTCAAAGTGTTTTATAGTACGCCAATAGATGGCGCTGTGAGTTCATTCTTTTTTTTCTGTAACTGTATATATGTAAATAAACTTTAGTTTCAGTCTAGCTCACGTGTGGTTAACTTCAATAATAATCATTTAAAAAATATTAATAATAAAAAATGAAAGAAATTTAAGATTATAAAGCGTTTACAAATATTTTGTTTGATAAAGATGTATAAAATTTGTGTTATGATTAAAGTGCAAAGTATAGTTTTTCTTTTACAAATCAATGGGATACACTGTGTGTGCGTCAATTGCATGCCTGCAGATGATAAATTTTTCATGTATTGAAATGAACTAAAAATATCATGTGTCTAGTTACATTTTCTGAAAGGTATTTTTACTTTAATAAAATATAGAAAAAAAAAAAAAAAAAAAACACCATTTGACTTTTCATATCTGACAAAAAAAAAAAAAAAAAATCTACTAATCTGATGTAGTAATAAATTGGAACGGATTAAAGCATATATGAACACTGATAATTATTAAATGAAAATAAGATTCCTACGGTGATTAAAAACATACCTATTGAATGAATTGCAATGGTAATTTTATTCTGGAATTTTATGTTAATAAAATATAATTTTACAGTACAGTAGGTAATCAAATTATCGGAATTTATTTATTTAAAATAAATAAATAATAATAATTAAAAAAAAAAAATAAGCTGGCAATATTTATTTTAAATATTGCAAAAAAAAAAAAAAAAAAAATGTGGAACTGTAATTACTTTTTAATAAACTAAACCATGAAGTAAACATCTAAATTTAAAACATTTTAAAATATACAACCTTTTTAATTCTTCATGTCACTTGCTGACTAGTTTCGCATGGAACATCCCAGCTTGTTCTCCGGCGATTAGGGAATGCCGCAGTTAGGGAATCTGTAGAAATATTGTCGAATTTTAATAATTGCAATGGCAACAATGGGGCACTACTCGACCGGCAGTGGCGCGGAGTCTTTAAAAGAGAAGAAGAGGGAGTGAAACGTCAGTTTCAACTAACTTCGAACACCGTATCGCCGGAGAACAAGCTGGGGCGCCCCATGCGAAACTAGTCGGCAAGTAACATGAAGAATTAAAAAGGTTGTATATTTCAAAATGTTTTAAATTTAGATTGTAATTACTTTTATTATAATTGTTATTATTGCTTCCATACTTTAAATCTAATTCTGTGTTTTATGAAAGAGAACAGATAGTAAAATATCTATATCGTTATTGAATGAGAAAACATGCTTAAAAATAAGGTATCACTAATAAATGTAAAATAAAAGCTTTAACATTTTATTAAACATTCTTACATAGTTTTAACTGCCACTTACTAATAAATCGCTCCCATCCGCATGCATATATTTGTCCATGAATTCCAAAATGGTGAGCCATAGAGCCATAAAAGTAGGCACAGTTAATAAAGGACTCAGATGCTGAAGAAAAACCTGGAAAAAAGAAATGTCATACAGAATAAAAAAATAATACTCTAAAAAAGAAATCCTTATACGGAATCACAGACTAACATTAAATCTTAAAAATAGCACTATATCCATATGGGCACTGTTGTGAGTTGTATGTCATTGAAATGGTAGAGCATCAACATACTTATTTTGCCTATACTGATTTGAATTACTGCTAATGTCATATGGTGGCTTTGCTTCAAAGAGGATAAAATTATTAATGGACTTTTTAGAAATATTGATGTAGGCTATGTACATATGGAGTTTTAAGCAAATCAGTTCCTAAATATCTTTTTAAGTGAATTTAAAATTTTCAAGTGGCCAGCACTTGGAACCAAAATGCAACCAGATACGTCAAATGCACTTGAGAGATAAATCTACTGTACAAATTTAGTTTGAATGAATTCAGAATCTCAAAAGTCGTTATGTTGAAAAATTAAGTGACCGCCACTTGGATCAAAATGGCGGAGCAAGTTTCTCAGGGAACTAATCCAAGGTATTTAATTTAGAAATTTAGTCATCAAGCCTGAAAGTTTATTTCAGAAAATTGTGGAGTGGAAGGCTGATTTTTATACCAACTATATGAAAAATACCAAAGCCGGGAATCGTATAACATTCGTTGGCAAAGTCACTTCGGTGACTTTGCCAACAAATGTTATGTGAGAAATGCCTAGCTGGTAATCAGCCAGGGTAGCTTGATGGTTTGAGCATCCACATGTAAAGCGGAAGGCCCGGGTTCGATTCCCGGCTCTGATATTTTTCACATAGTTGGTATAAAAATCAGCCTTCCACTCCATAATTTTCTGAAATAATCCAAGATATTTGTAAGATAAGTCTACTGTCCAACTTTGGTTTGAATAAATTCAGTATTTCAAAAGTTATCACGATAAAAAAGCGCCAAGTGACCGCGCTCAAGCAGATGCAACTTGGAAACAAAATTGCAGAGAAAATTGCCCACCAAAATGGTAACTATTTCAATGATAAATCCATTTTTGAACTTTGGTTTGAATTGATTAAATATTTCAAAAGTTATCGTCATAACAAATTTTCAAGTGGTCGCCACTTGGAAACAATGCAAGTTGCACAGCAAACTCATCCAAGATACTTGAAGAATAAGTTCATTGTCTGTTGTAGAAATCACAACTAGCCATTCCCAGCAATTATAATTTAAGCTATCTACTTAAATTTAACCCTTTCATTCCCAACTTTTTCCCTCCATAAAACAATAAATCTTATATTTAGTCATAACTTTATTTCAAATGTAATGTATATAAATATTTTTTTTTAAATAGGAGTTATAGCAGAGTACGAATTAATATACCTAACAAAGAAACTGATAGATGTTTATTTATGTTTAATATAATCACTGATGCCATTAAAAATCATAACTTTTCAATGAATAAAAACATCAAAATTTTGGAGAATAACATATTGTAATTGATTAAAATACATATTATAAACATTCAAAAATAAAATAAAAAATATTTCAAACAGTTAATTTACTTAAATTGCCCAAAACAGGAAACTGATTCCGATATTATTATCAGAACAGCGTAAAATATACTTTCAATTATCAACAAAGATAGTGAAGTCATCCAAAATAGGTATTTTTCTGAGGGAAAATGTATATAGATTTTCATATTGTTCATTTTGAATCAGCGGGAGTGTTAGATGGTAAGAAAGAAAATCTGAAATGTTATGATTCCAATTGGAATCACGGGGAAGGAAAGGGTTAATTGAATCGCAAGTTCTATTTTCGGCTTTCCGTAGCAGCGGCAGTGTCTTTGCTGCATGCGTAAAGGTCAAAAGGAGAAGAAATATTTTTTTCCTCTCTCGGTGAAAAGTGAAGAAGAAACTGAGAAATTTGCATACGACCTATGTGTAAAAGATAACAGTCAATTTTGCTTTTTCCTTCTGCTTTTTTCTCTTTTGTTAGTTCACGTTGATAGCTGGGTTTTGAGACCAGCATTGAAGCAATGATGGCTTAATTGTTAAAGGATAGTTTTAAAGTTTGTTTTAACATGTTGTTGTAATCAGTTGTTAGAAACATTAGGCTATTTTCCACCTGCTCCAGTAATGAAAATTTTTCTTTCTGTTTTGAATTTAATTAAACCATGGCACATATTTTTCATTTAAAGTTTTTAAATTTTATTTTGATTTTAATTAATTTATTGTAACTCTAATTTCAGTTTGTTTTAAATAAAATTAATTCATGAATAAATAAAATTAATTCATGAATAAAAATTTCTAAATAAAAATTAATTCGTTTTTAAAACTGACTCCTCATTTAATATCTGCATACACACATCTTTATTTTTCAGATGAAGCTTTTAAAAATATGTTAATTTTTCTTAAGTTGTTAATATCTCAGGTTGTTTTTCACTGTTCTAGTATTAATGGTTATAGCCGTTGCCTGAAATCTAACATTGTCCAACTTTGGTTTGAATCAGTGCAGTGTTTCAAAAGTTATTGTTATGACAAATTTTCAGGTGGCAGTCTAACTATACAAAATATTTTTAAAGTGTCAAATTAAACTAAAAGAATAACACATCAGCACAATAAAACATGTGTTAAAAAAAAAAAAAAAAACATTAGATAGCAATTAACTTTTAATAATATTGACTGGTGATGGAAAATGGGAAAGGGGGGGAGGGGTTAAAAAGTAGTTCATGAGTGAGAAATATTAAACACAATTCTACTTCTTTGTGGGTTCTAGAATATCATAAAGTAAGTTTAAAATTAATATTGACATTTTTGTTGTGGATGGATAAATATTCAAAAATAACAGGCTTCCCACAGAATGTTTGATCGGCGATGGTTAGAGATGAAAAAGGAGGGGGGGGTAGGACAAAAAAAAATTACATGAGTGAGAAATATTGAATAAATCTGTTCTTTATATGTTACAGAATCTGATAAAGCATGTTTAGAATGATTATTCACATTTATATTTTAGATGGAAAAAGATTGAGAATCTAAAATTTTTCGTGGAGCGTTTGAATACTGATCATTATTGGAGTTTGATTTTAACAAAATAAAAAACCGCAAAATCAACGAAAATCACAAAAAAGCGGAAAATCGCGGATCCGCGGAAAATTCTCATGCCTGTATATAATAAGTTCACTGTCCAACTTTCATTAAACTAATTTAGTATTTCAAAAATGATTGTGATAAAATTTTTTCAAGTGGCATCGTGATTTCAAGTGGCCACCACTTGGAAACAAAAAAGCAAAGGGAGATGCCCAGCGAACTTATCTGAGGTATTTGAATGATAAATTCACTATTTAATTTTGATGCAAATTGATTCAGTATTGCAAAAGTTATAATGACAAATTTTTAAGTGGCAGCCACGCAGAAATAAAATTGTGGATCAAGTTATTAAACGAATTTTTCTGAGATATTTGAACCATAAGTTCACTATCCAACTTTTGTTTGAATTAGTTTAGTATTTTAAAATTATCGTGATGGCACACTTTCAAGTAGTAGCATGATTTCAAGTGGCCACAACTTGGAAATAAAATGTCGGAACAAATTTCCCAGTGAATTCGTCCAAGATATTGTACGATAAAATAACTGTCCAAATTTGGTTTGAATTGAATCAGAATTTAAAAAGTTATGTTTATAAATTTTCAAGTGGTAGCCTAATTTCAAGTTGTCTTGTTTAGTTTATACCATCCGCACTTTGTTAAAAATGGTGGATAAAGTTCATTAATAAAGTTGGTTGTGACCCTTATATAATATACATATACATCAAAATTCAAGCAAGTCTGGTCTTAAATACGCTTTTTACAGTGCGAATTTGAAAATTTCAAGTGGCCTCTACTTGAAAACAAAACGGCAGAGCAATTTGGTTAGCAAACTCATCCAAGATAAGACAACTTCACTGTCCAAATTTGGTTCAATTTGGAGTATTATTTCGGAAGTTATTGCGATTTTAAATTTTCAAGTAGCCCCGCTTTGTTTAAGATATCTGCCACTTTGTTATAAATGGCAGATGAAGTTCATTAATAAACTTGGTTAAGACCCTTAGTTGGTCTATGTATACATCAAAATTCAAACAAATTCAGAATACACTTTTTACCAAGTTGCTCTGCCATTTTGTTAACAAGATATTTATAAGTTCATTGTCCAAATTTGGTACGATGTGGAGTATTATTGCGGAAGCTATCGTGATTTTAAATTTAAGCGGTAGCCTGATTTCAAGCTTAACTTAAGATATTCCCCCTTTCTTAAAAATGGCAGATAAAGTTCATTAATGAACTTCATCGAGACCCTTATGTGGCCTGTATTTACATCAAAATTCAAGCAAATCTGGCTTCAAATACGTTTTGTACAATGTGGATTTGAAATTCTCAAGTGGCTGCCACTTGAAAAACAAAAAGGCGGAACAACTTGGTTAACGAACTCATCCAAGATATTTATAAGATAAGTTTGCTGTCCAAATTTTGTTCTATTAAGAGTTATCTCAGGAGTTATCGTGATGACAATATTTTCATTATATATAGAGATAGACAGATAGATAAATGAAGTGACCACAATAGGTCGATTTCTAAAGAAATCAACCTGAAAAAAAAACTGATATGGATGCATTTTTTAAGACGTCATCTGCAAGAAACAAATCTGTACTGATAAGTATAAAGGATTTAAGTCCAAAAATGTCAATTTTGAGTTAAGTACATAGTCAGACCCTCCCCAAAAAATCTCTATCGATTGGTATAAAGGATTTAAATCCATGTCATTAAGTCTTTGAGAAAATCCATTGGTAAAAAAAAAGATTCAAGTCAGAAATTTAGCATTCATCTTTGTATAAAATATTTAATTCAAATTTTTCCCTTTATTAAATGAAGGTTGACAATCACTGAATGGTATAAAGGGTATAAATCAACATAATCCCTTTTTCCTAATCGATTCTTCTGATTAGTTTTTAGTCAGTTTAACTTTATTTTTCGTCTCCTGAAAAATCAAGACTATGGACTTAAATCCTTTATATTTATCAGTACAGAAATTTAACTTTCTTTTGATACGGTTACACTTTTCTAGGATTAAAATAATTTTCACTCACCATGGGAAAGAATTTTGAGTCTAAATTATATGAATATGTATAAGAAAATACTACAAAAAGTTTTGTATTATCCAAAACAATTTTTTTTTAACATTAATTAAAAAGAACCAACTTTGCAGAGAAGAGTTGCACCTCTCATTCTAGTCTCCTCCATGCCTAAAGGATCGTTTGGACTAATATTTTCAAGTAGCTTTGCCAGAAGGGGAAAAAGCACCTGGGAAAAAAAAAAAAAAAAATCTAAAGAACAAATAACAACACGCAGTATTTTCCAACCTTTTTTATAAGAACACCGACTTTTTTAAAAATTAAAGTTTGAACTGACTTTAACCCTACAAGGCCCCAGTTCCATATGTGGAACACCGACTTTAATCATTCCTATAGCTATAAAACTATTAGTAGCGACATCTCTTGACATCTTGATAGAAGCTACTGACATTGAGCAATGTAGTCATGCGAATCTTTACCTAAAGAGGTCGTTCGTGTTTTTGTCAGAGTGCACTCAGTGTGAAATTTGAATGAAAGTGATACGTTAGTCGTTTGTCTGAATTCAAAAATAAAAAAAAAGGAATAGTTATGGAACAGTTTTGACTCGGAAAAAAAAATACTGTGTGTTATAACGAAGTGCATATTTTGCAGAGGTAAGTTTTTTTTTTTTTATATTACAATAGTAAACGTATTAGTAAATCCTATTTTTATGTATGTCCCACATACGGTACATTGAGCTAAAAAGTTGATTTTTCCATAAAATATGGTTTTATTTTTATAAGTTTTCCCTATCTTCTGATCACTCATTACAACCTATATATTTTTGTTGCGCACTAAAAAAAAATTGAGCCTTGTAGGGTTAAGACGCTGATATCAATATTTAAAAAATATCAAACCACATTCTCTGTTTCAAATATATTATTTTATTGTATATTTATATTTTTCTTTTTCAAGCAGCAAATTTAAGAATTAAAAGCATTCACTATATACAGAAGTGCGATATACACAGGAAAAAGCTGTTAGTTTAACAAACAGCTTTTAAACTATTGCAATTCAATCGATGTCAGGACTGCCATTACAAAGTATGACAATGTTTAACAATTTAATATGCTTCAATTATGAACAAAAATTGTAATTGTGAGTTCACAATTTCAATTCACTAATATGACTATGCTTATAATAACAACCATTCAATGCTATGAGTTTTCTAAGTGAATAATAATAATAAAAAAAAAGTTAAACTCTAAGTTGGAATTTTATTTTCTTTAGAAGCGAAGAAAAGTTTGTCAATTTTCAACAATGATATATATATACATATCAGGGCCTGAAATTTCAACTTAGATTGCACTCGCTGAAGAAAAAAGTTACTTGCCACAAAATACGATTAACTTACTCTATTTTTTACGTTTAAGGTAACCAGAAATTTTTATTGCAAAAAGAACAGAAATTACACAATGTCTTTTATTTTATAAGAAAATAGAAGACATTCGGTTTTGAAAAAGACGTCATTTTAGAGACACAAAATCACAAAATTATCTGAAAATGATTGTAAAAACCGATTCAAAAGCTACTTTACACAAGTGGTGGAAATATTTTTATCTGAAATGATGAATTTGGATCAGTACACCTTAATTTAAATTAATAATATACGGATACCAGAAGAAAAATTTCTAATTTTTATAGGTGTCACTGCTAGTTTTTTTTTTTTTTTGGGGGGGGGGAGGGGTACTTTTATGCAGTTACATAAAAATATATATGTATATATATATATAATAGACTTTTTTTTTTTTATTAAAATCATAATCATAAAAGAAAAAAATAAAATTGGCAAATGAAAAAATAAAAATATTCGGCAGATGAAACAATTTGTTTTAACGAACAGTCATCCTTTATCAACGTTTTATAAAAGTTCTTACAAGTATAACATAAATTAGTCTTAGTAGCTAATAAATTTTTAAAGTAGGTATATAAAGGGGATTTTTTCACATGTCTACATTTTGTTCATTGATGAAAACAGTCGCTTTGTGGAAGCGTTTTTGCCAGGAGCACATAAAATGAATTCAAATAACTTTTGCATATTTTTGTGAGGTGGTGTTAGTGTTATCATTAAGGCCAATTGTCTGCACTAGGGCTCTAGGCCTCAGTAAGAGAGTCCTCCATGGGGTCTTTCTAAGAGGTCTTAGCCCATATTTACACTAGTTTTTGAGAAAACCACGGAAAACACCTAACGGCTAAGCCAACAAGCACGACCGGATATCAAACCCAGCGCCTCATGTATACCAGCTTCGAATACAGAACCTCTCGGTCACTGTTAGCCTATTTTTATGAGGAATATTATTCATGCAAAAGTAAGAACACACGTCAACCCACCACGTAATAACCGGAGCACAACCTTCTTAATGATTTCATGACAATTTCAATAGTGACTCCGTGTGTTCTGGATCAAAGAACCGTAAAAATATAGGGAATTCTTTTATTTCTTTGTGATACGAAGAATCTGAATAGACATAAACCATAATACGCTTTGGCAAATTTATTAGAAAGTTGTTCTGTTGCGAAAAAGTTAGTGTTCACCGTTCGATACAGTCAACAGCTGATTGGGCTTCCTCAGTTTTGCGAAATTTTTTAAATTATGGACTAAATCCTTCTCTTTTGAAAAAGAGGACAGAGGACAAAAAATATAAAAAAGAGGACTTTTTAGTCCTGTAATGTTTTTTTCATTTGAGAGGACAGAGCGTTGAAAAAGAAGACTGTCCTCTTAAAAAGAGTATGTCTGGTCACCATACCTAAGATTAGCATGATTTTACGTTTTTAAATCGATAATTTTTATTTATTTATTTATTTTTTTTTTTGGTAGTACCGTATACTGTAAGAATTCTATCTACATTTAGACCGAAATTTTACTCGCCAATGGCGAGCTGGCGAGCAGACATTTCGTGCCCTGTATATATATATGATAAAACTAAACATAAAGTTTCCTGTTATTCTTATCATTATGCTAATTTAAATATATTAAATATAAATTTCAATCTTAACCCTTCCCGTGTTAGCTGTTTTTGAGAATATCTGTTTAATGATTCATAAAATTAATACTATACATAGTATAAATACATTGGTGTACAAAATTAAAGCAATAACTTTTCTCATTTTCTTCTTTTGTGCATAATTTTTAAACAAATGAACACAGAAACGCAAAATTTGAATGATATATACGTTATAATATCAATCGAATTTTACATAACTTTAGCATAAGTAATAATTTTTAAACTAATAATTATTCAATTTTTCTAAAAAGTAAGCTTTGGAAAAAATGGAAAATTTCAACAATTTTAGAAAAGAAAACTTAATGAAAAATGGCCGTAAGGATGCATTACAGACAGGTGAAAATGCACATACATGCATGTCTTAGAATAAAATCAAATTTTTCTTCCTGTATTTAGTTTTCTATTTCTTCTTCTTTTTTTTTTTTTTTTTTTTCATGCGAATAATTTTTTAAAAAATATACATGCAAACATGGAAATTGGATAAGGCATTCATTATAAAATTATTTATCAACATTTTTATAATCATGATGAAGCTCATAGTTTACAAATTAACAATTATATTTCTAATTCACAGTAATTGAATGTTGTTCATTATAACATTCATCTTTTTGCATACTCCTACAAGTATTCTCATAATAAGCAAGCACTCATAGTCAAATCATAAGCTTACTTTTGTCTGCATAAAAATTCCAACATCGAGAGCAGAAAATATAGGAAAAAAGCGTAATTATTAAGTGAAAAAGAGACAAGTAATACTCTTTTTGAGAAGCATGGAAAGTATAATAGGATGTTTAAATGGCCATAATTAAACTGCAAGTGTTCAAGGGGTGCTGGAGAGAAAACTACTGGGAATATTATAGTGAAATTGGGTAACTACACGTTTCAGAACATGTGCAAGTCAAATATGAAAAAAAAAAAAAAAAAATCGCCATTTGCACCCGATAGATGGTGCTGTGCCATGTTTCAATGCTTATCGACGGCATATATGCAAATTTTAAGCCCATAGAACAGTATAAAAACAAAACCACATTGAGCATTGGTCAATCATGACTTTGAATAAGAAAGAACGTGCATTGTTAGTGAAGATATTCTATCAGAATGGTAGCAATTATTCAGCTGCTCTGAAAGAATACCGGCACATGAAACGATTAAGAAGAGGTCCAATGAGTGTCAATGGATTGAAAAATATGATTTCTAAATTTGAAGAAACAGGAGAATTGGGCGTTATTCCAGGCACAAGAGAGCGGCATCCTGTAAACCTGGAAACAGTGCAACAAATTGATGATGCTATTGCTACTACGAGTAGTAGTTCAGGAGCCAGTATGCTGCAACAAGTGAGCGCAAGAAGTGTGGCTCGGACATTATCTCTTCCCTGGTCAACTGTGCATAAAGTGTTGTGCCACATTCTTCGGCGTTATCCATATAAAATTAAAATGCTTCAAGAATTGAAACCTCATGATGACAAGTGCAAACTTTGTCCGGTCGAAAATCAGTGAGGATGACACTTGGATACAGAGGATCTTGTGGACAGACGAGGCACATTTTACACTATCAAGTATTGTAAATGTGCATATTGCAGGATATGGGGAACGAGCAACCAATACGCTAAATGTGAAAAAACCCTCCATTCTGATTATGTAACTGTATGGTGTGAAATGACTTGGGATTTTCTTTTGGGCCCATATTTCTTTGAGACCCCAACTCCAAGTGGTCCCAAATGCTGTAGTGTTACAGGGACTAGCTACGGTGTGATGTTGAGAGAACAATTGATTCCAGTATTGCAAGAGAGACATTGTTTAGAAATCACAATATTTATGAGGGATGGAGCACCCCCTCACATCACTAAACCTGTTAAAAAATTGCTACATGATACCTTTGGTGCAGACCGAGTCATAAGCAGAGGTTTCGAAAACACTTGGCACCCACGTTTACCGGACCTTAATCCTTGCGATTTTTATCTGTGGGGACATCTGAAAGATATGGTTTATAGAGAACAACATGCTTCTGATGCTAAATTGAAATCTAGCATAATGAGACACATGAAGTGTGTTACAACAGAGATTTTAAATGCGACGGTGGACCATGCTGATTTCCTTTTTCAGCATGTGGTTGCATCTGGTGGTTCGCATATTGAGCACATCATGTGATAATTTCAATGAATAAATAATGGTTTAATTGTTTTCCAAAGCATCTTTATGGATTGTTTAATTTGTGATCTTAATTTACGTTATTTTTTGATTACATGATACTGTAAAAATTTAATTACTGAAGCGAATAGTATGGAATTTTGATAAACTGTAAGTGATGTTTTATATTGTTTATATGCCTCTTAGAATGTCATTATGCTCTGTCTATCAGTTTTAGAAGTTGTATATGCCACCGGTGAGCACTGAAATACGGTACAATGCCATCTATTGGGTGAAAAATTCTCTTTTCTTTTTTTTTTTGCATATTTGATTTGAGCATGTTCTGAAACGTGTAGATACGAAATTTCACTGGAATATTCCCAGTAGTTTTCTCTCCAGCACCCCTTGAACACTTGCAGTTTAATTATGGCCACCCTGTATTTCTCAACAAATTTTAATATTTATAGAATGAATGTTAATATATTCAAATTGCCTCCTTGTAAAAGGGTATAAATTTTAAGCAAGCAATTTCCAGTAAGACCATTCTAAAACATATAATAGTTTTAGTGTTTCGTAAATAATTTAATGCACTTCATATAATAAGTCCATAGATAACAAAGTATAATAATTCTATTTTGTAACTCAGTAAAAAAATTATACGTTCTACACAAAAAAAAAAAAAAAAGTTCAGTTCTTATGATGTCTTATAGCATGCCTACCAAGCTTTAATTCAATCAGATAAGGCATTTAGATGCTATTGCACTTCAAATAATTTGAGCCCATAGGTCATAATTATCAAGAATTTTTCTTTGTGTCCCTGTGATATTTGTCACTCATCAAAAACCATACAGGATGTGCGATGGGATACGACCTATAATATACCAACCAACTTTGAGCTTAATAGAATGAAGCATTTAGATGTTATTGTGTTCACTCACACATATACATGCATCAATATAAACTCTGTCATGTCAGTCAACTCATTAATCCGACAAGCCTATCTTGAACATTAACAGAATTTTAGCCATAAAAGGCTAAATATTTTGTAACAGAGATAAAAAAACAGTGGAGCGCAGTTACTGTCTTTAATTATAATTATTTCAATCTGAAAAAGCTTAAAAATGTCTAACATCATACCTTTAAAACTATTAAACTTGCAACAAATCTTTAGCGATTATATTTAATGCTTAACTTTAAATTAAATCTTTAGCTGCTAAATTCAAATAATCTTTTAAATAAATCAAATTTGTAAATAAGCATTTATGATTATGAAGCAGCACAATTATGATTAATGTCATTCCAATTATTTTCATTTAAAATTATAATAACTCAAACAGACATGGCAATGGAAAAACAAAATCAAATTTAGTTTATTAAACAAAAAATTTGTTAAAGTCTACTGCAGCTTGTATGCAAGGACAAGGTCTTACATATTAGGGGGACTGAAAAGCAGGGTTGGGTTTCTTCCAGGACAATGGAAGAAACTGGAAAAAAAGGGAAGAAATGGAAGAAACCAACCAGAAGTCAAAACAAATGTTCAAAATTAAAATTTATGAACTTTATAAATTCAAACCATAAATATAATGTCAAATCTAAACTATAATCCAATTAATATTAAAAATATTTTTAGAAAAATAAGTTATTAGAGAACAAACACCAAATATATATACAGGTGATGGGTTTTTACTTTTCAGTTTTTAGAACTTTTTGCATAGATACTATCTCATATTATTTATACGTTCAAAAAGTACAAGTGATAATAATTACGGAATTTATAGCCTTTTTATTTATTTATTTTTTTATATTTTTTTAAGGATACAATTTTTTTGTATCAACTCAAAGCTGGTACCCAATGAACTGTATCAATAAGTAAAATACCTACTTTTAAACTCTCCTGCAAGTTCTCTAGAATTAAATCCATAATTTGAATTTATCTATTTTAAGTTGAAAAATAAAGTGCAGTATAGAATTACTAAAAAACTTTTCATTTGTAGTCAACTCCCTCTCTCTCAAAAGTTTTGTCCACAGGTTTTGTGGATTACAGGAATTTGCAGATTAGAGATCATTGTCTTTGTTTACAGTTTCCTTTAGCAGATACAAAGTCAGTTATTATTAATTCATAAATAGACATCAAAATGGAAAGAAGATTTCTAATAAATTTTAGAATAAAATATTTCTTCAATGTTAATAAAACTAATCCACATTCATATGATGGTAAATAATTTAAGCATATTCAAATAATAGGTACCTATATAAAGTAAACAAACATATTTTAAAAATACGAAACAAAATATTTTTGAAAGTTCAGAAATAATATTCATCACTGATTCATTTTGTTAAACTAGTGGTTTGTTTTAAGCACTAGTCTGTATGAATTGCAGGATAATAAATACAAGAATGTTACTCTCCCCCCCCCCCTCCCCAATTGTGTTTCAAAGCAAGGATTTAAGCTACAGATTTGATGTGAGAAATGTGAATTTTTTTGAAGTATGAGATGTAAATTTCTTTTACATTAAAAAATCAATTATGGATTAGAAGGATTTGCAGATTATAAATCTGCGGATTAGAGGGAGTTAACTATACTGTATATGACTATAAAGGAAATAAAGTTTTTGATAACATTTTGTAATACATTATTGAATACTGGATATTTGTTAAGGGCTGTTTTATCAGAAAGTATAAGCAAGTGATCCAAACTATTATTTATTGCCAGTTAAAGAAATAAAATTGTCTAAATTATAAAACTTTACACTGTTTAAATTGATTTTTTTACTGGATGTTGAGTATTTTGGAACATCATCATCAGATACTGAAGATCACTTCGGTAAAAATCTCATAATTATTAATTAAATATGTAATTAAATTTTTATAGGTATAATTAAAGTTACTTAAAGTTGCTTATAAGATAAATGCATCCATTGTGTCATACAAATCTGCAATTTATTGGATAAATTTTTAAGAAAAACAGTTTCTTCCATTTCTTCCACTTGGAAGAAACCTATTTCTTCCGGCTGGTTTTTTCCAGGGATTCTTCAACGTTTTTTTCCGCCTTGGAAGAAACTTGCCAACCCTGCTGAAAAGTAATGTCGTTTTTGCACATATTGATATTCGATTGTATCATTTATCAGCTCATTGTGTGCTTGAACTCATGGCAAAGATAGTTCAAGGTTAGAATGACATGTTTACTTGTAAATGATTAAAGTTTTTTTTTTTTTTAATTTATAGTGAAATGGCCAGCCAAATACCATAAGAGGTACATATCCAGCATTTTATGCTTTCGAAAGGTTGCTACAAAAATCATTTGTGATGTTAATTCAAGTGCATTAATTATTCGTAAATGCTAAAGTTCTTATTTTAACCCTTCATTGCATGATCTTTTCTTTTTTGTGAAATAAATCAGGGTGATATAATTCATGTTTTAGATTAAAGAAAAAATGTTAAAAAAAAATCGTAGTATAAATATATAATATAAAATAATTAAAAAACAGTATGATGGGAACATCCATCGTCATGCAAATTTACATGTTAAGCTCAGCAGAAAAAAAATAATATATATATATCTTTCCATAGTGATGTAAATTTTATCGCTTTTATTAGCAAAAAAATCTCAGATTAATTATAAAAAAATATTAAAAAAATCACACGTTTCTTGCAACCACAACAAACAGCGGAATGACAAGTTCAAACCCGCTATAATGATTGTGACATTTGATTTTTTTTTTTTTTACAGCTACGTCCCTCCTTATTATACAGCAGACATGAAAAAAGTTGCCAGCAACAACCAATTTACAGTACACCTGTTTTGAGTACAATTTTTTGTCCACTAAATGTTATGATGGAAATTTCCATCACGATGCAAAGAAGGGTTAAGTCCATATTTAGTAATTTTGATCTTCCTGATTCGTATCAATGAGAAAGATAAACATTTTTAGACAAAGACATTTAAAGGGCAGAAGTGGAAGCAAATCCTTGTCAAACATTCGAGGAACTGTCAAAGACTCTTTGCCAACCTTGGTCTACCATCCAAGAACATTTGCAGCAGATGAGTAAAGTAAGCAGAGCAGGTGTTTGGGTCTCACTTAATCTGTCCCAAGGAAACGAAGTTAACCGATAGAGCACACACAACTTATTGCTTCAGCGGCACCATACAGAAGCGATTTTTGATCACTTCATCACTGGAGATGAAAAACAGGTTCTTTATGATAATCCAAAACCAAAAGGAAGTGACGGTCTTCAAATAAACTGCCACAAAGTACAGCTAAGTCAAGTTTATAGCACAAACAGGCACTTTTTGTGTTTGGTGGAGTATTTGCAGGGTAGTTTCTTTTGAAGTGCTGAAATCTGGACAAACTGTGAATGCAGACCTTTACTGTGAACAACGGCATTGAGTAAATCTTCAATTGAAAAGTGCCCTGAAATTGTCAACAGAAATGGCATTATTCTGCAAAACGATAATGCAAGACTGCACTGCACAAGATGAAGCCTAGAAAAGAATAATGAAATGGGGTGGGATATATTTTCTCACTAACCATACTCGCCTAATATTGTGCCATCAGATTTACATTTGTTTCAATCACTAAAACATTTTTAAGTGACAGAAAATTTTAATATTTGGATGATGTCCAAAATGCGATCTCCAGAGATTTTGCTCAAAAACCAATTGATTATTATCGATCCGGCATTAAAAACTTGCACACTAGATGCCCAAAGCCTGCTGATAACGAGGGTGATTACATAATTAATTAAAAATAAAAACTCGTTAAAAAAATTATATTTTTGAATTTATTGCACAAAAAAAATGACATTACTTTCTGGTCCCCCTAGTAGCTTGTATCCAATGATGGATGGATGACAATGAGCATGATGTATTCAACAATAATTTCACCACAAATATTAGATTGTTCTTTCGCCGATTTAGAAGAGTGACAGATGGTAATTTTCTTTGAGGAATATCATATCATTATCAAAATGAACTGACTTAGATGCTATGAACACTAAACTTTGTTGCTTAATTAAGGGCCCGCTTCACTCACCGCTGCAGGAAGCCGAAGCTAATGTTATTCTATGGGAAATTTTTCTTTACAAATGACTCATTAACTAATGCATATTTTAAAATTCTGTTTTCATATTCTGAAAATTCCCAGCTGTTAAATGGATGGACCTTTGAAGCTGCAAAATACGAATTTTCAATATGTGAATTTTTTCATTTTACAATTTCAAAATAAAATATTAAAAATTAAAAAAATACATTTTTAAAAAAGGTCCGTTAATTGAACAGTTGGGAATTTTCTGAATGTGAAAACAGAATTTAAAAATATGTATTAGTTCCTAAGTTATATGTAAAGAAAATTTCCCCATAGAATAACATTGGCTCGGGCTTCCGGCGACAGTAAGTGAAGAGGGCCGTTAATAGACGATGACGAGTAAAATTTTAGAAATATGTTAATTATTCTACAACTATGTAAATATTGTGCATAATTCAAACTAAAATTAAATATAATTTCTTAATATTGAATCGAGTTGCTCATTCTAATTGTGCTTACAGAGTCACCCACATACATTACTGCATCACTATAAAAATATGAAAAATGAATTCAAGAGACCTCAAAATATACAGATTTATCAAAATCTCAGTCAATTCTTTTTTCATGATTACAATATTTTCCTTGCATAATAAATGTTCTCAATATAAAAATTAACAACACTCTCAACATTAAATACATCAGCAATAATAAATCTATTATAGAGTAAAGACAATAAAAGAAAAATAATAATAAATTTACTGCAATTTTCAAGGTTAAAAAAATTCTTAGAAAGTATTATTGATAAACATCCTGAAATCACATGAAAACTAAAGGAATAGTGGAGAATGCAGTTAAAATTCTAACATTTAAAGGAACCAATGTAACTTTGGTTGTAATAAATAAAATACATTAACAAGAATAAAAATTCATGTGGTACACATTGATTATTAACACTTTCCAACTGTTGTTTCATATAACATTCAATGTTCTTTGCCTACGTCATCACACAATAGACAGACAGTAGTTCTAAAAGGCATACATACTGATAGACAAATTCATAGTCATAGTTAAAAAGTGTTAAAAATGTTTAATGTAAGAGAAAATGTAGCCCTTAATGTATCTGAATATTAGTGTAGCCCTGTCAATCTGAAGGTTAACCATAGCATATTGTAAACAAAATATTACTTTAGCCTATTAACAATAAATGTCTATTTGGTTTATTGATTATGTCTTTATGATTTTTACAGTAAAAATTATTTAAACGTGATTTATAAAAATGTCTGTCCCTGTACATAAACCTGCTGTACAGGACCTATTAATGCCATTTTAAATAGAGAACATTCATAGTAAACTTGAGTAACATACATCATTTTATAAAAATTCTGAAAATATTTATGGACAATGGGAATGGGTAGATAAACAGATGGACAGTAGGCTAGAGAGATACACAAATTCCAAACATATTCACACTTAAAAATTGTTAGATTGTGTTAAAAACACTTAATGTAAACGAAAATGCAATTCCAGCAAATTTCCAATAACAGCCCTTAATGTAAGCAAATATTTTTGTGTAGCCCTGCAAATCTTAATGCTAATCATACAATATTCTACAGAAAGCATTCTTTTGTGCATACGAATAACATACTTCAATTTCATGAGGATTTGTGTAAAATAAAGTTACGAAAATATGGTTTATAGAAATACCTCTTGTACAATGTAATACTCTGGAATACTTTCGGATGTCCCAGTACACAAACCAGTAGAGGTATCACTCCATTTTCAATAGGAAACATCCGATAGTGAACTTGTATAACATATGTCAGTTTCAAGAGATTCAATTAATATTTATGGGCATTAGAGTGCGGACAGACAGACAAACCAAAGTCATTAACACTTTTCAACTTCGTTGGAAAGTGTTAAAAAGGTTCAATAAATATCAAGTCAATCTCAAATAAAAACTTTTGAAAGTAGAAAATAAAAAATGAATACTTCTAAGTATTTTTTAAAAAAGCCTTTGAACCCTGTTAGAAGAAAATAAATTTTCCTATATATAGTGACGTGGGGTGGAAAATTTTCTTTTTTGGAAAATTTTCCAGAAAATTTTCTACTATGTTTTTCCGGAAAATTTTCCAACCAAAAAAACAATTTTTTTAGTAAATCTTTTGCATGATATATTTAAGTTTTCTTTTATTAGCCACAGTAATTTTATATACAGTGGGGAAAACAAAAGTTTCTGATTAAAGTCATCATTTAGAAAGTTACCAGATATATGTTTTGAGCAACTTGCTCGAGAAAGAAGTTATTTATTATAATACAAGAGATCTGTGGTTGCTAATCAGAATTTTAAATGTCCAATCAATAAGTTTGCAAGAACATAATTTAATTATAAAGCATTTGGCAACATTACAAAAAAAGAATATATTGATAAATTAATGCACTACTATACTGCTGAGCATGTATATCTGTTTTTTAAAATATTCATTTGATAAATGATGATACGCCGATGTTTTTCAAACTCAGGCAGCAATTCTGACTTAGGTCACCTTATGGTCTCTGGTTCTGAGAGTGACTCAGAAAGTTAGGACATTGTCATAATCTTCGTTAAATATTCAATTAAAAAAAAAAAAAAATGCTTTAATTACAAAATTGGCATTGTTGAAAATTTTAGAGAAAAATCTTATATAAAAACATAATTATATTTTTTTAAATCACTTTTTAAAACAAATTTCTAATGTAGAAAAAAAAATTCTTTTTTTTTTTTTTTTTATGCAAGCAACAGGAAATACAGTTAATTGCCTAAATAAATAAACAGCAAGATTTTGATTAAAATTTAAGGAAATCAAATAGATAAAATTAATGGCACGATATCTTGTAACTGGAGGTTTAGTTGAAAGAACTCAATATTTCTTTATTTGCTTAAAATATCCGAAAATGAATTGTACTTGAAAAATCTCATAGTGGATGTTACATTTAAAGTTGAATAACAACAACAACAATAATAATAATAAAAATCTCAAACTTCCAGATTAATTTTTTTTTTAATAGAGGATTACATCCATTATCCATCACCACCAACTATTAAAAAATATGATTTTGTGTTCGCAAACTATGCTTAAAAATAGAACAAATAAAAAAAAGTAAAAATCAAAAGAATTTTGATGAAATGAACCCTTGCATGGTCTGAGCCATACCTTACTAATTACCTCTTGCACAGTCGGCAGCAAAATTATTGATGCACTAGCAATAATTTCTTTTTAAAAGATGTACACCTAATACTGTTTTATTAAGTAAATATTTATCGATTCATGATCTTAGTCTTATACTGTTTATAAAAAAGTAAGTTCATGATAAAAATTAGCGATCAAACTAAAGAAAGAAAAAAAAGGAAAGAAAGAAAAAGAAAAATTTGGATGTATGCTTCAATAATTTTGCTGCCGACTGTATGATTGCTCTGCCACTAGAAGCCAAACCCCATATCAATCTAAATAGAAATTTGTTATAATAATTACCTGTTTTTTTTTTTTTTTTTTTTTTTATAATTCTGTTTACTTTCAGAAAATTCGCAATTGTTAAATTTTTTCTTGTTTTTCAAAAACATTTTTTTTTTTTTTTTTTAAATGTTTTATTTTGAAATTATAAAGTGGAAAAAAAAAAAAAAAAACTGATCATTTTTTTCCACTTTGTAACTTCAGTATGAAGTATTAAAAATTAAATAAATAAATTTTGGGAAAAACAAAGGCTAATTTAATTTTTCTAGATTTTTCTTTTAATAATGAAAACAGAATTAAAAAAAAAAAAATCATCAATTCTTATAAAAATTTTCCCTATATAATGAAATGGAGTTCAGCTGTTGGCAGTGATATGTGAGGGTCTCTGACGGCTACAAAATGTTTACAGACACCTTTTTTTATATAGATTATTCAACCATTATACATGCAAAAACCGTCATTAAAAATTATAACTTTCTAGCTTTATACATGTTTAATAAACCATTAAATCATAATTTCTGTGTTTTGTTTATTAATTTCATTTTTGAATTGAATTATTATTCATACTTTTCTTTGAATAGTTTTGTTTACTTGTAGCTTTTAATATATTTAGTTTTATTTTACAAAAACCTTCGTAATTTAGATATTGAAAATTTTCCATTTCAAAATTTTCCGGAAAACCTACATCCCTACCTATATATGAACTTCATGTTAAAAAATTTGAAACTTTTAAATAGAGCATTTAACTTATTAGTTATAAAAATTACCTTTGATTAAGCTCTGTTAAAAACTATAGACCTTTCAGGGCGAAATCCGCCCCCTCTTCAGTAGCTATTACATGGTCTGATTTGGTTGAAACTGGTATTGTCTTCCTTTCTTTGTGTTGATCTTCTATGAGGTGGCACCACGCATGATCTAAATTGGCGCGCGACTCATGCCCGTTACATGCTAATTGGTCTTTTATTATTTAAGTAAATAATAAAAGACCAATTTAAGTAAATAAAAAGAAAATTATTTAAGTAAATAATAAAAGACCAATTAGTGTGTAACGGGCACGATTTAGATTGTGCGTGGCACCACCTCGTAGAAGATCAACACAAAGAAAGGAAGACAATACCAGTTTCAACCAAAGCAGACCATGTAATAGCTACTGAAAAGGGGGCGGATTTCACCCTGAAAGGTCTATAGTTTTTAACAGAGCTTAATCAAAGGTAATTTTTATAACTAATATTAACTTCATGTGTTTGTGATGTTTTGAATAAAGAGAGTTAAATTTACTTACTTTATTAAAGCAGGACTCCCACTCAACAGGTGTAAGTGTTTGAAGGTCATGCACCAGGAGTGCACGAGGCAATAGCGTAAGAGCAGCAGTTCGTATGGCACGTCTAGAATCACAGCATAAGCGAGCAATACCTAGAAGAAATTTTTATCAAGATACTAATAGATTATCAAACTACTCAATATTTTGTTTTCTAACAGGCAGTTTGATTTAAAATTTCAATAACCCCCAAAAATTTAATTTTCTGAGAAAATATTTTAATAATACACTTAGACATCAGACAATATTAAAACACCAATCTCAGAAAAATAACAATTAAATTAACTGATAATCAGTGGATGAAACTACACTTTACAATTTGGCTTGTACTGTATATTGATTTATTAAATTAGTTAATAATTTAAAAAAAAAAAAACCGTTCTAATCGATAAGCATTAGAGTTTCTTTTATATATTGCTTTATATTAAATTGATAAAATTTCATATCCCCCCCCCCCCAAATGAATTTAAAGTCAAGGGTTTTTGTTTCATTTTCCGAGAAAGCATCTTAGTAATGGACTCTTCCCACCTGACATCAGAGGTCACATGATAGATGAAAAACAAATAGCAGACGAAGTCTTGTTCATATTTTCTATTCTTATTTTTGATCAATCGTATTTAATCTGTGTTATTTTTTATACATCATCATTTTTAATCCATTTTATATCATTATTCATCCTCTTTTGTTTGTTGTATAGATTTACAATCATCATTTAGTTTATACCTGTTATTGATGTTCATGAAGACATGTTTAAATACTCTGATTTTTGGTACTTAAATCAGTGACAGTGCAATATCGTACTGCGTAAATCCATTTAGACCAGTAACTAAGTTAATTAACTTGTTGCAACACCTTTATGCAATTCAATTAAATGAAAACATTTTAAAATTTCAATTTATAATCCGTAAACATTCCACAAGAAGCTATTATTTATTGCTAGATCAGTTAATGTTACAGTTACACTACAATATACAAAAATCGATTCTTACAGGTAAAAATAAATAAACACATAGAATGCTTTTTAAAAATTATTAAATTTACAAATACAATTAGTCTACTGTTTACAAATGCACAATATTACTTTTATTTTATTTTATATTAATTATTAAAATTTTGGTTCTTAAGAACAATATTTAATTGAATTCGATTATTCGTTTTCCTCTATCACGTGATTGAGCAGACGACGGTGGGAAGAGCCCATTAGTAGAGCATCAACCTAGAAAAGAAAAAAAACGAATTAATCATTTTTTTTTTTTTTTTTTAATTTTAATAGTTTTTAATGGTGAAATTTTAAACTACTAACAACTAGACTTAGATTTTTATTGTTTATTGGCAAAATTTTGCAATTATCCTTTGTTACTATTAAACTATTAAACCTTTTTTTAATTTGAGATCTCAAATGAATTTGCACATTTTCAGTACTGACAAAAGTTGCTGAAAAATATATAGAGTAAACATAGAAAATTACCCAACATATTTAAAAAAGTAAAACTAGTGTTATTTAAATAAATATGTATTCATTTTTTCCTGTAATACATACTTATTTTACATTTACAACACATTTATAAAATTTAAAAAGTGAATTCATTTCAATATTTTGATGTGAAAATGAAAGAAAATCAGCAGTTTTTGAAAAGTTTTTCCAGTTGCACAGTAACATAAAGTTCATATTTGAGAAAGAGAGAAAAAAAAAAAAAAAATCCAGAATTATCTATGTTTTATAAAAGTTATATTGAACCTTGCACACACACAAAAATAATAAAATATTAACGTTAAGCTGAAAGAAAATTTAACATGAACAATTATCATACAAAAATATATATATATATAAGTGTATGATGTCATAGCTAAATGAAGACACATGCTAAGAACCTATGGTTCACTCCAAAAGTGGTCCCTCCCCCCCCTTTTTTTTTGCTTACCGTAAAATCCCAAAAGTAACCCCCCCCCCCCCACCTTTTTGAAAAGTGAAATGGATAAATTTCATGTTGGGGGGGGGGGGGAGGTTACAATCAAGATTCTTTAAAAAAATTATCAATAAAAATGAAGAAAAGGGAGGGGAGGTTATATTCGATGGAGGGGGTACTTTCGGGATTTTACGGTACTTACTTAAAAGGAAATATTAAAGGCTATCATTTCTTACATTAAAGGTAAAAAAACTGCATAATGATTCCATTGATAACGTGCATCCGACACTTTATGAAAAATTAGTTAAATTAGAAATAATATATAAATATTAAAACTTAATTCAAACACACCATTAATAAAAACCACGAATTAAAGTTTTAAAAGAAAAATTTATAAATAAACATACTACCTTAAATATATACAAAACGAAAGAAAATTATATACAAAACAAAAGAAGAAAAGCGGGGGGAGGTTACTTTCAGGATAACAGAGACATTTCACTTTCAGTGAGAAAAAGAGGGGGGGGGGGTACTTTTGGGATTTTAGGGTTTATTATGAATTTATTTTTTCCATCTTTATATAAAATTTTACCAATTCATCACACCATTCACACAGCGGCTTTATCCCGATCTTCAACATATATAAAAAAAGAAGAAAGCACAAAAAATTTAGCAAAAGAAAATGTGCATTTACCTTGCAGAAGAGGGCACCAACAGCAACTCCACAAACTGACATTTTCTGAAGGACTATAGATAGAGGAAGCTCTGGTGTGAAGGGTATGCATCAGATCTAAAAGCTGCATTTCAAGAAAACAAATCATAAATGAATATCATTATTTGCAGCCATAATTGAATTTTACTGATAAAACAATATTTTTTTTTCTAACAATAACAACCAGAGGAAACTAATAATTACTAGTACACCTTGTTCTTTAAGTAAGTTAATTATTTATAATTAGCCGCCTTCAGGGATCAGCTGGTTCCAGATCTTTGAAAAGTCTGATCCTATTATCCTCCTGCTTGGTGGCACCTGCGGCACCTTCTCCTTGTTTCAAAACCTACAATAGTTTGTTCATACAAATGCTTTTGAAACAAATTACCACTTGGTAGGGCCTGCGGCACCCTCTCCACGTTTCACAATATGAAATAGCTTGTTCGCTCTCTGTGCAAATGTTCATTGAATCCCCTGCTTGGTGGCACCTACGACACTTTCATCTGCCCCTCCTCTTGAAATGCTCTATTTGCTCATCATGAAAATGACTTAAAATTCTGACTGTGGCAAACTCTTACCTGGTGGCACCTGCGGTCTTCTATTCTACCCCTTAATAATTTTACACTTTGATAACGAACTAAGCTTGTGTAATTTTATTTTTAAGAAAAAAAAAAAAAATGTAATTAGCAATAGCTTAAAATTTGTGTGTATATCAGACCAGGGTTTAAACTGCCATTAGTTTTTTTTAGCATTTTGCTAAAAGGTATCATATTTTGCTAAAACATGTTGGTCAGAATTTCGCTGAAATGCTAAAACAGGATAACTGTATAAAATATCTCTATATAATAACTCATTTTTTTTTTTTTTTTGGTAATATTTGCAGGCAAAAACTACAAAAGGACTGAAATTTTTGGGAATGATTATTTATATAGTAATTTGGATTTATTTTTAATTTTTAATGATTGAATTTAAATGCAAAAATATTTAAAAGTATGTCAGAATTTAGAATTTGATTCATAGAAGCATTCTTAGCACTAGTATTTCACGATTATCTACCACTACACTTTAGTTAATTTTTCATTTGCTTTTTCATTTTACACATATGATATGAGTACCTCTTTTTCTATTGTTAAAATCAAAACATAGTTTCCCTGATTCATATTTTTAAAGTCGCAAATATGGATGCTTGGTTAAAATCATCAATGAACAAAAGAATAGAAAATAAAACTGAGGATAACAAAACTGAGTAAAAGAAATCAATGGTATCCAAAGAATTAACTTTCGAAAAAGCTAAAATAGTGCTTGCCTATTTTCGTTAAAATGCTAAGTAATTTTTTTGCCTGGTTAAACCCTGTACCAGACGGCAGGTTTTATGAATTTTAGCGCTCCCTCAATATTTTCAAGGAAAACTGGGATATATGTGGGGAGGGGGGCAGATAAACAGTAAAAGGTGGTAAAAATACAGAAATTGATATGTATTTTCCTGCTAAAATTAAGTGGCATAATAAATTATTTTAAGACAAAACACACAAATTTTTTAAATTGCAGTGAAAAAGAAAAAACAGTTAACTCTTGATTAACTGGCATTCAACTAACAAGAAAGATACAGGAAACCATGACAAGTCCAATTTATTAAGAAATTAATATTTTTATTTATAAAGGTATATCTTAAAAAATGAAATAAATAACATAAAAAACTGTCTCCTATTCGGACAGAATGTTTCGCTAAGCGTACGGATGCGGGTGCTTATTCAGTATTTCCAGAACAAGCGAAATGTAGGTGAAAAGCAGAAAGCGGGGAGGTGCGTTTCCGGTATTTTACAATATACCTCAAAATCTACTGTGTAGAACTACATTTTTTTTCCATACTCATGTTTAAATTTTAGTTTATATTGTTAAGTTTAGAAATTTAAAATATTTGCATGTGTTCTTGACACTCAATATTTTATTCAGTTTCACTCCCTCTTTAGTTTCACTCCCTCTTTAGTTTAACTATCTTTTCGTTTTTATTAAAACCGATGGTTATTAAAATCTAAGTAATTTATTCTCTATTTACTTTTATAATTTTAAGTTAATAAATATTTAAAAACTTATAGTTTATTTAAAATTTATATTAGCATAAAATATTAATACGTTAGCCGAAGCTATCCGTATGCAAATGACATAAATCTACGTCATTTGCTTAAATTGAATAAGTAGCATTGCAGAAAAGCAATCGGGTGGTTTTTTCCGTGTTGGTGCCGATGTGAATCCCGGTAATAAAGAAGCTGGCATGAAACGCAGTTTGTATAATTTAGTTTAAGTTTCCTTGATAACCTCGACAGTATTAAAGTTTGTGTAGAAAGCTGTTGTTTTTCAGATGAGGTTTAAGTAAATATTTTTAGATTAATTCGAGGATAATAGTCATTTTAAAACTGCAAACTTTTAAGCTACTTTCAGTAATAGTATAGGCTTCAATAACTACTCTGTATTAATCTATCTGCCCTGAAGCATATTAAACAAATCGTCTAAATGTGTTATAATTTTTATTTTCGTTTGCCATATTTTTATTTCACTAGATAAATCAATCTAGTTTTTAAATAAATGATTTTATTTAAAAGAAAAACTTGTCCTATTTCTTTTTACCTGCTCAATACAGTTTCCACTGGACTCTGTTATTTCAACTCTGCTTAACTTTGAAGCTTTAAGATAATCATGTCAGGTTTATAAACCTGGACATATATTGACCAAAAGGTGGTACTGTATATTTACTGTAATTTTAATTGTAAGATATACTGTAATTTTCTTGGTTTATGAAAAAGTTATATCTCAAATTCTAATGTGCATAATTGCACCATATTTTTTATTTTTGCGTATATTGAGTGAAAAGTTGTTTGTTGTTAATCATGTTTTAAAAAATAGTAATAAAATAAATTCTTCAGCATAGGTAAAAAAATAAAAAATCATTCCAAAATTTAAAGAATCATCATTATTAGCAACAGAGGGTATGTCTATTATTGAATAATTTCGATATATTTTAGATTCAAAATAGCTAATCTATTAGGGGTGATTAACAATTTCTGTTGAAATCTGTCTAAAATTAGTGTGATTTTAAAATTGCTTATTAACTCCCCAGTTTAGAAAAAAAACAAAAAAACAAAAAAAAAAAAAAAACCTATTTTCCATTAAAATTTTTTTTATCTCTCTACATAAATAAATGAAATAAAAATGAATTTAAATAAAAATTATTAATCTAAAATTCTTATTTTTTTAAGTGATTTCTTAGATTTTTTGACTGCAGACAGGTGAGCAATAATAGCGGCAATTTGAAATTTCTGCTTAAATTAGTTTAAAAATTAGAAAAATTAAAAAACCGTTTTGTTTTTCCCTTCCAGCACCTTGTTACATGGTACATCAAAAAACTGAAGAGCAATTATCCTGGATGGAAGATCATCTGCCGACGTATGTCTGAGATTGTCTAGAATGATAAATGAAGTATTGCCATTAAGATTTCATAATTTAGTTAATTAAAATTCTCACAGTTGCATCGATAAGGGGCTTGCACACCTAGATGCAGAAAAATTGCCCCTTTCATTTGGTACCAAATTCAAAAACCAGATCAATACTTCTAATTTATTTGGTCATTTAATGCTCTTTAAAGGCTTTTAAACTCAGAATTGACTTGTTTATTAATTGACATAAGTTGACATTTTAATTAATATCTCCTCAACTAATTTTTCTTTTTTATTATCCCCTCCGGAAAGCTTCTGTCATCCTTATACAGTGTACTCTCGTTAAGACGGCACTGTTTAAGATGGATTTCTCGTTATTACGTACAAAAACAGAATCCCCGGCTAAGGCCTATAGGAATTGCATGTAATAAATATCGCTTTATACGTACAATTCATTTGTTAAGACGGACATTTTTTTCCCTCAAAGCTTACTTTCTTCGAAAAAGAGTCAGTTCCCAAAATCTTTTTTTTACATGAAAAGGTGCAATAATAAAAGGGTTAATCTCTTTCACTCTGCGCTATTACACCGTGGAAAGTAAACAGTACAGATTGACAGTGACAGTTCAAGTGAACAATTTGCACCTGTCTTCACTTCCATTGTGGAGACATATCAAAGGATTTCGTTATCGGAAATGTACCAGAAGAAAACATAGAAGAGTGGAAAGAGAATTTGTCATACCTTATCAAAGACTACGAACTATCAAAGCTAAAAACATATTTAATATCGATGAAACAGGACTTTTTTTTTATAAAGCTCAGCCGTCTCAAAGTTTACACTTTAGAGGAGAAAAGAGAACAAGCGACAAACATTCAAAATTACGTGTTACTGTACCAGGGCATTTAGCACAACTCTCTCAAAAATTAAGGGACTTTAGGGACCAAAATTAAAAAAATAGGGACTTTAGGGACCTATTTATTTTGCATGTTCTGGAATATATATATATATATCGATTTTTTTTTTCCTATGATCCCCTACCATATGTAGCCCGGATAATACCTGAAATCAAATAATTAAAAAATATATACATATCAGTGTCAAAATATAAAAATAGTACAAATATAAAAATAGTACAAATTATAAATCAATTTTTAAAAATTTTTATAATAACTAAACAGAAATAGTGGAAAAGAAATTGTGTACTTGTAGGGGCTAACATGGAACTTCAGTTCATGAACTCCTGTTATAATGGACTCTCGTTAATGTGGACAAAAATTGCCGGCCCTTGACTGTCCGTGTTAACGAGAGTTCACTGTATTAACTTCTGTACTTCTATAACACAAGTAGTATGAACAGGCTGGCAAGCAGACAAACAAACACACCATTCTTTTTATTATTAGAGATTCTAACATAACATAAATATGTAAATTATTCCCACATAAAGATTATTAAGAATTACTGGTTAATAATAAGTTTAAGTAAATAATATCAGTTAAGAGATAGGAAGCAGAAAATAGGCCAATTCTGTTTCAGCAACAGCACTATTAATTACATTTCATTCTTAATTACATATACTGTATTCTTATAGACGGATGTTTACTTTTTTCTTTAAGTATTATTATTATTTAATTGATGTGTTTTACACTTCTGTTTTTTTTTTTTTTTCTACATAACAAAAAATTTATGCTTTTCTTAACCCATACAACTTGTGATACACTCGACACTATCGACTCTGTAGTAGGATATGCTAACAGCACTTCAGCAATAAAATCAAAAACCACCAATGTTGGACACATAGGAAATCAGTTCTGAAACTTAAAAAATGTTACAAAGAGATAATAAAAGACATATTACATCTAATTTCGTAAAAAATATATACAGTTGAGCCTCGTTAACATGAATTACTTTTAACATGAACTGTTTCCACAAACCCCGTCAAAATGAAGATTAGTATAGTTCAGGGTGGCTAGCATTTAAACCTTTTCAAATTCCCTGACTTTTCCCTGACTATTTTTCGAGATTTTCCTCCATTTTTCCATGACTCTCACGTTTATTCTCAATGAAAATTTCACGACACTAGCAAAAAATTTAGCGATTTAAAATATCATTAATAATTTAATGATTAATATAGCTTATTTTAAATTTGCTAAAATTCCCTGACTTTAAAGGAAATTCCCTGACTTTTCCCTGATTCTTTGATTTTCCCTGACTGCTAGCCACCCCGTAGTTATAAGAAGATTAGTTACTGATAGCAAGAACTACTGATAACATGAACGGATTTTTTATCCCCCTTGAGATTCACGTTAACAAGGCTCGACTGTATTTGAAATTTCCAATTACAGGTGGTCTTCAATTTTTTTTTTTTTTTTTTTTTTTTTTTTTTACATTTAAAAAAATTAAAATTTTTAAGATATTTGTCAATATGTAAAAACAGCTCACTTTCATTTAGTCATTTATTGCATTTATACATTGCCTTTTAGAGTACTGAACTTCTCAGAATTTTGCGATGTCACTAGTAATGAGATAGATATCAAACATAATTCAACAGCAAGAGTTAAATGTTTAGAAATTTTTATTCATGAATTCATCAACCCTGAATATTCATTTTAAGTAAATTGGAGTGTAAAGGTTGATTTTTTTTTTATTATTATTTACCAACTATGCGAAAAATACCAGAGCAGGGAATCGAACCCGAGCACCTCCGCTTAACGCACGGAGCTCTACCACTGAGCTTACCCTGGCTGACAACCAGCTAGACATTTTTCACATCGCAGAGGTACCCGTTTTCGATTCACGGCTCTGGTATTTTTCGCATAGTTGGTAAATAATAATAATAAAAAAAAATCAACCTTTACACTCCAATTTACTTAAAAAAATTAAAAAAAAAAAAAATTAAAAAGAGTTAAATGATTAAAAAAAAAAAAAAAAAAAAGTGAGGAATAAAAAAAGCTACAATTGTCAGTGTCTTAATGCAGAAGTGATTGTGACTCAGAGAATTGCACTCTAAAAATTAGTGTTTAAAAAAAAAAGTCAAATGTTACTCAAATTATTTAAAACAAAAGCTCTCAATCTTTTGTAACTTGTATCAAACCAATAAAAATATACAATTTGTTCACATATTACCTGGATGAGAAAAGAACAACCAATGTAAGCAAAAGATAACTTCATAGGGAATATGAAAATATGGATGGATTAGATTAAAACTCTGAAATCAAAGGTAGCCCTTGATTACAATCCCTGTTAATGATAAAAATATAAATAATGTGTTTATGCATACCAATGAATTTCTGATAGCTATTGAAGATTATGCTCTTAGAGCAGAACATGCATCCAAAGTATACAAGGTGATTGAGAAAGACACAGCATGTCATTTCTTTACCAAGAAAAAAAAGTGTGTGTGTGTGTGTGGGGGGGGGGGGGAGTGGTATTCAACTACTCTTGAGAAGCTTATAATGCAAAATATCTGAAAGTGTTTAAACAAAGCATCATTATTCAATTATTTGTGATAAATATTTTTTATTATTGATAAATATTAAAAAAAAAAAAAAAAAAAAGGAAGAAAGAAAGTAAGATTACATATATATACAGTAGAGAGTCAGAAATCCGCCGATCTAAGTCCGAAATCCGCACAGCTTGTCAGATACAATGAAATTCACTATTAATAAATTACAAAACTGCAAATCAGAATTTTTGAAAAGATCTTGAATACAGATTTTATGCTTGCATTTTATAATTACAAAAAAGAAAAAGAAAATAATAATAATATGAAAGACTGCAAGACCCAAGTTGATGCTAATGAAATTATTGACAGTATATTAAATTCATCAAAAGAAAATAATGATTATTGTGATAGGATGATATCAATCAGGTAAATAATAACAAACTAATTTTTTAATATACTTTCTGATGAAGGCATAATTTGTAAGGAAGAACTCAATAAAATTCGTATGAAAATAAATTTGTGTTATTTACAAAAAATAAATAAATCATGCAGGTTCAAGTTTAGTTTAAAACTAGCTACATGTGAACAGATTTTATCCAAATTTGACAAATATTTTTTTTCATATTCATTTATTGTTTTCATTTTATATTTTTGTTAATGTTCATTATTATTCTTATGTACCTAGTAATTTAATATTCAGTGTTTTTATTCACTAGTATGTGTTTAGTTTGAATAATATTCTGCTTTTATTATTCAAAGTGAAAATCACTTTTTATGGGCCCCGAAATCTGCAAAATCCTAAAATCCGCACAACCTCTGGTCCCGAGCCGTGCGGATTTTTGACTCTCTACTGTACATATATTACACCCATTCTTTCAAACATTACACATACACACCTTTATAAGAACACTATGTGTAAAAATCAAGGATTGTCTGTAATTTGCAATTTATTGACAGGCTGTAGCAATCAAAGTAGTACCTATTATTCTTGAAAAGATGCAATTTCATTACCTGTAGAGACACTTGTTGATAAGCTGCTGTAAACTCATCTGTTTTGTCTTCATCGTCTGCTTCATATCCTTCACTTAATTTGCTCGGAACAGAACGAGAATGGCGCTTCTCTTCTTTTTTCTTTGGAGTACTTTTACTCAACTTCTTCTCTTTGTGAAATTTCATTTTTATTTTTCTATCTTGGGAATTTCCTACACACAGATAAATAAATAAATAAGATCCTAAGCCTATTTTTGTTTTCTAAGTAAGTAATAGATATAAAATTCTGTACTTAAAAGAATTTAATTTAGTATGACACAGCTTATTTTAATCTATTCTTCCATATAAAAGCATGCAGTAACTGTATTTCATTCCCTAGCATATCGGTTATTATATTCATTTCTTAAAGTTTCTTTGGTATAGCGTTAGCATAGGAGCCTCTTGGCAGCTTTTAAATTTTTATTGTCATTTCGGCGATCAATTAAGATAGCTATCACCACTGCATAAGTAAAGATCTTGGCGAGAAACATCCAAGCTATTTCGTCATGAAATAAAAAATTTCTCCAAGGAGTTCTATACTAAGCCGTTCTATTTCTTTAGCACATTTTTTTTCTACTATTATTTTAATTTTAATTTTAATTTTTCTTCATTTAATCAATTTATAGTTTTTCTTTTTTTAACTAGTTTATTTATTTTTAGCATCAATTTGTTTTTTCTTTTTAATAATTGAAAATTTAAAATAAGTTTTTATTTTAATATCTTTAGAACCAAACGTCTGCATGTTCATTTAAGGAGATAGACCGCAAAATGGTAACAACGTTCGACTTCTGATGGGCTCTTCCCACCGTCGTCTGCTCAGTCACGTGATAGAGGAAAACGAATAATGGAATTCTGAGAATCGAATTCAATTAAATATTGTTCTTAAGAACAAAAATTTTAATATTTAATATAAAATAAAATAAAAGTAATATTGTACCTTTGTAAACAGTAGAATAATTGTATTTGTAAATTTAATAATTTTTAAAAAACATCTTATGTGTTTATTTATTTTTACCTATAAGAATCGATTTTTGTATATTGCAGTGTAATATACAAACATTGTATATTGCAGTGTATTTTGTATATTGCAGTGTAACATTAACTGATCTAGCAATAAATAATAGCTTCTTGTGGAATGTTTACGGATTATAAATTGAAATTTTAAAATGTTTTCATTTAATTTAATTGCATAAAGGTGTTACAACAAGTTAATTAACTTAGTGACTGGTCTAAATGGATTTACGTAGTACGATATTGCACTGTCGCTGATTTAAGTACCAAAAATCAGAGTATTTAAACATGTCTTCATGAACATCAATAACAAATATGAACTAAATGATGATTGTAAATGTATACAGCAAACAAAAGAGGATGAATAATGATATAAACTGGATTTAAAATGATGATGTATAAAAAATAACACAGATTAAATACGATTGATCAAAAATAAGAATAGAAACTATGTTATTTCAGCAATCACCATAGATAAACAAGACTTCGTCTGCTATTTGTTTTTCCTCTGTCATGTGACCTCTGACGTCAGGTGGGAAGAGTCCATTGGATTATCAGCTCTAAGAGTCAAAAGAATTCATGATTTTTCATCCAATAATATAGTTTTTTTTTTTTTCTTTACTATGAATTACAAAATAGTATTTGTTCACTATCCACCATTTTGGATTTCTTAAATTTTGATTTCCACTTATTGTAAATGGGGGGAAAAAAGTAAAAATATTTTAAGTGGTAAACAAATTAAAAAAAAAAAAAAAAGAATGTGGCTGTTTTTAAATTACTGATTAACTATTAAATAAAAAAATGAACAATGATTTAGCTATTATCTGTCCCACTATAATATACTTTTAGATTCAATATACAGTAGGACGTTGAAAATACGGAATGCCCGGGACCACAGCAAGTCCGGATTTTTAATAATTTATAAAAAAAAAGGTCTGTCTAAATACTCAGATAATAGGTAAATTCAAGTTAAAATTGATATATTGTGATTTTTAAATATTTACTTTATTATTTTTGCTTTATTTACATTTTCTTTCTCATTATTTTGAGAGATTAAATAAAATAAAATTAACTTAGAAAATAAATGTTTTGCAGCAAAAGAAAATTGACAAAATAATTAATTCAAAAAAAGAAAACATGTTTCTAAAGCATTTTTTTTTTCTTTCCTTTCTTTGTTGAAAACCAAAAAGCCTAGAAACAAAAAAATAAACTTTTAATTTTCAACCAAAAGTTTTTGTTTGATTTTGTGAATACATCATGACTTCAAATTCAGTGATAAAAGAACATTTTGGTTATAGGTTCTGCCAACAGATGGCAGCACCAATCAATCTTAATATTTTTTACATGAGTGATTCCTATTCAACTTATTCTAATCTCATTTTCAAAAAGAAAAAAAAAAAAATGAAAGCAATCCTTTTCATTAAAAAGGTTTGAATTAAAAGAGATAAAGAAAAACAAATGTATCACACAAAGTCCCTCAAAAGGGACATTTATGCGAAATTTTGCTACATTCTGCCATGTTAAGAAATTTGTAAATTTCCAATAACTTGCGAAATTTTCAAAGTAGAATGTTTCTAGTTAATGATGTTCATTCCGGCATCAAAACTGATATTTAAAAGCTGTTCTTATATCTTTACGATGAAAATATTTCTTTTCATGCATGTTTAAGTGAAATTTTGCCCTATTCTCCCACATTAAGAAAATCGTAAATTTTGAATAACTTCTGAAGTTTTTTAATTAAAATATTGTGAATGAATAGGGTTCTTGCCAGTGTCATAACTAATACTTTAATATGTGTCCGACCTCTCTGCGATCATTTGTTCGTGAGATATTGTGTACACAGACTAATATCCCCTTCCGCTCCAGGCTAGCTGTAGTGTAAATGTCTGAAATACCAGATTATAATTTTGAAATAGTATCGTATACTTTCTTTGGACGTATGCACGTACGTCCATGGTATTAATGGCCATTAACACTAGGACGTACGCGCGTACGTCCCTGGAGTGGAAGGGGATATTCTAACAGACACCCTACAAATGGACACCATAGCCATTTTAATATTTTTAGATTCTTCACACCTGAAAACGTGTAAAAAAGTAAAAAAACCGAGGTCAAAAATTTGCACGATTACCTAAGTTCCCCATACCTATAGTATGATGGGAAACTAATAATTATTAATACTTAAATTACTAATTAAAAATTAAATTTCAGTATTCTGCAAATAAATACAAATATGAAAAATTCAATTGCTACTGCATTTCAAATATTTCACTTAATCAACAGTATAATTAGAAAATTCACCAATTACCTCCATTAGTGCTTGCTTCGACAAATGTTCTTATGCAATGTACACAACTTTCAAAGTTCTCTGGTGTTATATGAGCAGCGTCTCGCACCAAGAAAGCCAATGATTCACAGGATTTCAGAAATGCATAAGGATCATGTGGCAATAATTCCCTGTGGAGAATAATGTTGTACTGATTCACATGCAATGGCAGAGCACTTTCTATTTCACCATCCTTATTAATCTAAATAAAAAAAAGATATAAATATATATAAATTTAATATAATAAAAAAAAAGTAGTTTACAATTTTTTTTTTTAAAAATTCAATTCAATTGAGAAACATAATCTTCCAACATATCTTGCACATGCAAAGTTCAAATTTCTTTCTCTTTACAAATATTGTTACAGAAAATTTTTAAGTATACATACATATTACAGTTTTATTGTTTTTACCCGCCTTCATCGACCACTGGTTCATCATTCTCGAAAATTCTGACTATAAAACTCCTGCATGGTGGTGCCCTCCACCCCTTTCAGAACCTATAACAACCAGTTTGCTCATAGGGCAAATATTTTTGAAAATTCTGACTGCAGCAAATTCCAGTTTGGTGAGGCAATGAAACAGTAATATTTTTTACAATAAATAGTCAGTTTTATTACCTCCCTATGCTAGTTCATGTCATTCACCTACCCAGAAAAAGGGCAGTTTTTATACTTTTGTTAATCATGCCCTTAAAATCTGTTCTGATCCTGAATTCCACAACTCTGAAATCAAATAAATAAAAGTGGTTGCTATGGTCTCTTCCCACCTGACGTCAGAGGTCACATGATAGAGGAAAAACAAATAGCAGACGAAGTCCTGTTTATCTAGAGCGATTGCTGAAATAACATATTTTCTATTCTTATTTTTGATCAATTGTATTTAATCTGTGTTATTTTTTTTATACATCATCATTTTTAATCCATTTTATATCATTATTCATCCTCTTTTGTTTGCTGTATACATTTACAATCATCATTTAGTTTATATTTGTTATGGATGTTCATGAAGAACATGTTAAATACTCTGATTTTTGGTACTTAAATCAGTGACAGTGCAATATCGTACTGCGTAAATCCATTTAGACCAGTAACTAAGTTAATTAACTTGTTGTAACACCTTTATGCAATTAAATTAAATGAAAACATTTTAAAATTTCAAATTATAATACATAAACATTCCACAAGAAGCTATTATTTATGGCTAGATCAGTTAATGTTACAGTTACATTACAATATACAAAAATCGATTCTTATAGGTAAAAATAAATAAACACATAAAATGTTTTTTAAAAATTATTAAATTTACAAAACAATTATTCTACTATTTACAAATGCACAATATTACTTTTATTTTATTTTATATTAAATATTAACATTTTTCTTCTTAAGAACAATATTTAATTGAATTCGATTCTCAGAATTCGATTATTCATTTTCCTCTATCACGTGATTGAGCAGATGACGGTGGGAAGAGCCCATTGACTCTTTTTACATTACACCACCTTCATACTTCATGTCCTTCTACATCTAAGTCTTCTTCCAACATCAGAACTGTTTTGATTTAGGGGAATAACCCTAAATCTAGTTTTGCAATAGCTAAAAATCTCAAACAATATGACTTTAAAGTAATTTTCTCACCTACAAAAAAATTACCACTTTCTATTGTTAAAAGCCCCCACTGATATACACAATTCTTGGAGTATTTGTAGGACAATATGGACAATCACATATTGGCCGAAAAAACGTAAACTGAAGTTTCATCTTACAGAACACATAGCTTATACTCAGCAACAAGAAATAAACCAAGTGGCCATTGCTAAGCATTGTTGGGAGAATTGCCATACTTTTAACACTTATTCAGCTAAAATAATTTGTCAGTCTAAACACTTACATGAACTCGATTTCTAGACTCTTTCCAGATCTATAAAAATAATAAAAATGTCATTAATTGCGATTTTGCTGTGCCCGCTCTCTCTGATTGTTGAAAGTATTACCGTAAAATCCCGAAAGTAACCCCCCCATCGAATATAACCCCCTCCCCCTTTTCTTGCTGAAAGTGAAATGTCTCCATTATCCTGAAAGTACCCCCCCCCCTTTTTTTCTCCATCCAACAAAGCTACATGCAATCTTCGGGCGCACTTACGGTACGTCGGCATCACAAGTTAAGTTTGGCTTTGAATTAAGTTTTAATACAATTTATATATTATTTCTAATTTAACTAATTTTTCATAAAGTGTCGGATGCACGTTATCAATGGAATCATTGCAGTTTTTTTTAATCTTTAATGTAAGAAATGATAGCCTTTAATATTTCCTTTTAAGTAAGTACCGTAAAATCCCGAAAGTACCCCCTCCATCGAATATAACCACCCCTCCCTTTTCTTCAATTTTTTTTTTGATAATTTTTTTAACGAATCTTGATTATAACCCCCCCCCCCCCCCACCTGAAATTTATCCGTTTTGCTTTTCAAAAAGGGGGGGTTACTTTCAGGATTTTACGGTACATAAAACCCAAATATTCTTGATTCCTATTGGCTAATACCACCAGTTTCTTAAATTTCTATTGGCTGCTATCCCAACTCTAAAATTCACTTCCTTATCTATATGTAAGAGCAATAATCCACCTTGTCATTCTGCACTGATGACACTTAACAGTACCAAAACTGCAGTTTGCTTTTAATATATTATTTACATTGGCGTTTTCAATGTCGTTTCAATTCATATTAAAATCATAGGTAACGACTATTAATACTGAAATTTGAAACACCAGCAATTGACCAGCAAGGTGCAACCACCAGAAACTGACCAGCAAGGGTGAGCACATTTTTGGATGTGGTGAGTGAAATTTTAAGCAGTGGGAAAATGTACCAAAAACTTTCATGTAAGTAAACCCTATTTTTCCTAAATCCCAAATGTAGTGATGCTTTTAGAGTTGATAGATGGAAGGTGCAAAGTTCATTTCATGGTTTTCTCCAAAAATTGTGTGAATATATGGACGGTTCATTGTAAAAATGGTGTAACTCCATACTTTTTAAATATGTATACGTTTGCTTATTTGTATTACATTTTTTGTCACATCTTTCATTATAAAAATGAAGGAACTCCAATAATTGTATAAAATCCCATAAATGGCATCTCTTTTTTTTTTAGGAAAAAAACTTCTAAAATTTCTTTTTTAAAACTTCTAAATATTCAGTATAAAAATGAAGTTTCTTTCTAAGTTTTCAAAGCATTTTTCTTCTAATTCATAAATTCTTATAATTTTGACTTGTATTAAACACTAAAAATCAATAATGCTTACAGAATCTAGACTTTTTTCCCCTACACATAAATTTACAAAAAAAATCTTGTTATTTGAAAATCCATTTACAAAGAGATAATTCAATCTTACAATGAACGACCCATATGCCTTAGAAAAACCCTTCACCCAAACGTAGGGCCCTTGCATAGTCAATGGGCTTTAACCCCAATACTACACAAATGTGGCAAAACAAATATAAGTTTGTTTCTTTAATATGTTTGCCAATAAAGTCCCCCCACCTCCCATGAATTTGCAGCATGGTAGTGAGTGCTGCAGATAATTTTAGACCTTGTATATTAGTTTACCAGCTTAAAAGAAAAGGTTGATTAAACAAAAACATTCTTGAATACATTTTTTGTTTCTAGATTATTGTAATTGTATTTTTCTTTATTAATTCAAAAATTTTACTATTTTTCATGAGTAGCTATAATAGTAAACCTGGTACAATATTTTCAATTGCAGATAATTAAATTGGTGCACAAAAAAATCTGCTACTGGATTAACGTAAGGTATTTGTTTACCTCTTTAGGTGATGCTAATGCAGTTGCTTGATACAGACTGAAAGAAAAACACATAAAAAAGGAACATCAACTATGTGTTATCAATGCAGACAGGATGATTACCAACACTATCTCCAAACTTAGAATCCAACACTTTGGTGGAATTACAATAAATACAGATGGCACCAGAACTTATAAATCATGTAGGAACTGCCTGGAGGAGGAACTTACTCCAGAACACATTTTCAACTGCCCGGCCATCATAAGAAGCTTACAGGCCTTTAAGGAAATCTCTATAGTGACAAAATTGTGGACATTGCCAAGGCCGTGATTTTGGCACATGGAATGATTTGATTTGACTTCAATTGGACACCAACCAACCAACCAACCATTTGTTTACCTAAGTAAGAAAACATTTCTATCTGATTAAGACTTTCACTGAATTCCCCTCTCCCAGCTTGGGAATGCATATTTATATAAATAAAACTTTTTGTATTAACTCTTTAAAGTGTATTAACACAAAATTTAACAGCCATGAGCTGAAATTTTAGTTATAGCTTATGCCAACAGTATTTCATTTTAAATGGTCAGCAGGATCATGAAATATGTTTTGGCAGAGTTGGCAAAACTGTGTTGCAATGCAACTCATATGCCGCAGATCACAATCAGTTAATTGTGATAAATTCCATCAAAATCAGTAAAAGTACCCAATTTATTATCTCTGTTCTATATCTTTATTTGTTTACTCTGGCACGTTTTTTAGTGAATCATTAAAATTTAGCTCATTTTATATTTTTTTAAACTTTCTTAAAAAAAAAAAAAAAAATAATAAAGTTAAATTTTGTTCAGTTTTTCCCTTAACATATAATCAGAATTGTACTTGTTAATTAGTTTCACTGTTATCAACCTAGAATTATCATTATGTCCCTATGTGTTAGTTGATATATATAAGAGTTTAAAAATATAGCTCCTAAAACTAATAATATAAAGATTTATTTTCTCATGTATAAGAAGAAAAGATTGGGAGATTAAAGGAGAAGTATTGAAGCACATGCCTCAGTTCCACAATCCTAATTCAAAAATTTACACACAAAACTTGTATGCAAAACATAAAATAACTGAAATAAACATGTAATAATAATAAATGGTACAAAATGTAATAATAAAAAGTAAAAATAAAATAAATAATAATAATAATAAAAATGGTGTCATTTAATTTATATACTTTTATTTTTATTTTTTTATTAAGATTTTTCATTGTATTAGTTGTGTTTTTGCATCTGACGTGCGTTAATAAAAGGTGATGAAAATATCTAGAGCTAAAGGAATAAAAGAACTAAAATTCGACTTATCAAAATTTTATTCATGAATAATACAGTGAAACTTGAATAATTCGAAATTTTGGATAATTCGAATATTTTACACAGTCCCTTGAATTTTGTATTAAAATAATGTTAAAAAATCGTGGATAATTCGAATTTTTCATACGATTACCTTTAAAATATTACAGTAAAATTTGTTCCCGAGATTTTACTCATCTGAAGTGCAGTCTCAATTTTTATAGTCTTTCAAAAGAAGGATAAGGAAATACAATAGAAGCCCCTAGCTAGTGCACCAGAAGATAGGGTGCATATGTATGAACTTCGAGGTTTTTGTGAATTGAAAGTCATGTGTAATGTAGAGGATTCTATTTTTGTATCAGGTCATATGCTATGACACAAAGATTCTACTTAAAAAAGAAATAAAAAATATTTGACTTTTTTTAAAAAAAGTGTTGAATAATTAAGCTTGTAAAAAAATATTGATTTAATGGGGGGGGAGGGGGGGGGGTGAAAGGGGTAATGTAGCGGTATTCTTAGATATAAAGTTTATGTGTTGAATCTCTGCTCGTAGAGTTTTAATTTTTTAATTTATCACTTTTTTTTTTGACAAAATAGTATATGTAATTCGAATTTTTGGATATTTCGAATTTTTTTTCTGGTCCCTTCAACTTTGAATTATCCAAGTTCTACTGTATTTAAAAATCATAAAAAATGATAGTAGCTACCAGAAACAGAAATTCATTATATTTTTCAAGAAAACACATATTACCACAATGCTATTCGTAACATTATGTTCATTTTTAAGATTCAGTATTTTTAATCACTGAAAATCTGTGTAAAGAATCCTGAAGAAGACATGATCGCTTGATATCACTCATTTAGTTCAAATACATTGATAAAATAGGACGGATTATCCTATATATCAGACATCCATCATCTTGGAAAATGAGCTAACATCTATTGAACCAGCTTGAAGATTATCATTTTGTCAAAAATGTACTTATTTCAAATAAATGATGACATTCTTTGATAATTTCACAAGGCATTTTTTGGAGTAGTCTTTCCATAAGAAGAACTCACACACAGGTTTCTCCTTTTAGCAAGATGATATGAAAAGAGATCTTTTTTCCATTTTAATTCAAAAATTCCTCATACTCATTAGATGAACATTTCAGATGTATGTGAAAAGCAGCAGACACGAGATAGCAGCCATAACATATTACTAATCTTCCAGAAACCTCATGCTAAGTTCAATCCTTTTTAATCAGTAAAGATGTTCTGGTTAAATCACATATTACAAGGCTTGTCTGTAAAATAGTTTTCCCAAGGAGCTGCGGATGCTAGCAACACTGTTACATGGGTTTTGGAAACACTGGCGTGTAGCTTGACTCCCTTTCTCCCAATCCCCGACCCGGTGAGCTGTCTGCGACGTTCATTCTTGTCTTGGTGCCATGAGAGATGGAGCTCCCACTGTCCCACTCGCTTCTTACATCAGCTGCAAATTACACTGTGTGATTCGTTTTTCGTGCGCAAAAAACACTGCGCTGGTGGGCATTCATTCATAAATGTGTGAAGTGTACGGGGAAAAGTGTATGAATGCACAACATGTGCACAAATGGTGCAGAGATGCACAACATGTGCGCAAATGGTGCAGAGAATTCAAAGATGGACGTATAGATATCCATGACGAAAAACATTCTGGCCAGCCACCGGTTTCGGACAAAATGATTGCGAAAGTGGAAGAAGCAATGCTGAAAGATTGAAGGGTGACGGTTCGGGACCTCAGCGAGATGATCCCTGAAGTCGCATTTTACAACCGACGAGGAGCTGAAAAAAGAGATTTTAAGCTACCTTCGCCGTGCGGTGGCAGAGTTCTATGATTCAGGCATAAAGAAGATGGTATACTGCATGCAAAAATGCATTGATCTCAATGGCGATTTATGTCAAAACATAGGGGGAAAGTCTAAGCTTTCCAAATATGTATTATTCAATGCCAATAAACATGTTTTTCATTGTGAAAATTCATTGGGAACCTTATTTTACGGAAACCCTCATATAACGCAAAACAATATCTATGCATATTTAAAATCCACCTATTATGTTACTTTTTAAACATTTTAAGTGTAAAAGGAATAAGCTTTTTGTAGAAAACTACTACAGAGCTTCTACTCTCCGGTCTTTACTTGCACGGCGAAGTTACACAACTAGCACAACCCCGGCTGCACGTTGCCTGCAACCACACTCTACAAAAGTTTTAGTTCTCATTTGCCGGGCTAGGAACATTATTTTTCATGGACCAATCCACAAGCTGAAAAGAGACGCTGTCTTGTTACCAACAGCAAAAACAATGGTCTCCAAAAATTCGAGAAGGAAGCACTTTCTCCCTTTTTGGAGGGAAAATAAAAAAAGATGGCAGAGAAAATGGCTGCTGGTGAATTTTGAGAACAAAATAGTTGAAAAGGTAGCTTTTGAGAGTTTGATTTATTTATTTATTTATTTATTTTTTTAAATAAAAACAGAAAAATTAATTATTTTGAGATGAGAGATGTATGAAATTTAATGAATTTTGAAGAGCTTTTAACTGAAAATAAAGTTCAATTGATTTGAAATAATTAGAATAAAATATTAAGAGATTACCAAATAGTCATTTCAGAAAATTGCTAAATTCATGATCCGATTTATTTGTTCTCATTTAAATGTTACTAATAAAATTAAGTGATTTAATGTATTAATGATATATTTATCATATAAAAATTATATTTTAATAATCACTTTTCATCCAAAATAAGTTTTTGCGGATTTCCACATTTAAATAAAATTTTCATTTTCTTTTGAATTTTAAAATTTTAAATTTTGAATAAACGGAGTGTTATGTGAATTTTTGAGCACAACACATGTCTTGAGTTTTCATGACACAATTCTTGAAATTAGAAGTTTTGCTAGCATTTAGCAAATGCAATTTTAAACATTTTTTTTTTTTTTTTTTTTTTTTTTTAAGATTTTCAGATTTCATTTTGTGCTTAGATGAATCTTTTCTTTGATGATAATAAAAAACATTTATAACCACTTTCATTAACATCATGTGATTCAAATAATAATAAAGACAAGCATTTAAGAAATCAAAATTGGATAACTTCCTTAAGGGCCCTCTTCACTCACCGTCACTGGAAGCCAAAGCTAATGTTATTCTATGGGAAATTTTTCTTTACAAATAACTTATTAACTAATACATATTTTAAAATTCTGTTTTCACATTCTGAAAATTCCCAGCTGTTCAATGGACGGACCTTTTTTAATAAACGTATTTTTTAAATTTTTTATATTTTATTTTGAAGCTGCAAAATAAGAATTTTCACTATGTGAAATTTTTTCATTTTGCAATTTGAAAATAAAATACTAAAAATAAAAAAAATACATTTTTAAAAAAGGTCCGTCCATTGAACAGTTGGGAATTATCAGAATGTGAAAACAGAATTTGAAAATAGGTATTAGTTAATAAGTTATTTGTAAAGAAAATTTCCCCATAGAATAACATTGGCTCGGGCTTCCGGCGATGGTAAGTGAAGAGGGCCGTTAAATATGAACAGAGATGTAAAGTGAAAAGGAGTGTTGGGGGGGGAGAGGGAAAAGAGTCCCACTCACCAATGTCCAACCTCCCTGGTTACCCACATGCTCATTAAGCAGGAGGTTGAGCTGGTGGTGATGAGCACGAGGACTATCACACTGATTTTCATAAATGCCACTATCTGATGTGTAGCCACGTTCAATGACAGATGCATAGCCTGAATCAGCACCATGACGACCCAGACTCAGCTCACTGTCAGACTGGGCTCCTATAACCAAAATATTTTTAATTCAGTTATGCAGATTCTTAAGATTCAAAACTAAAATCTTACCAACAACAGAAATATCTTAGGCAATAAATAAACTATTCTATAAATTAATATTAAGTACAGTATAGGATCCATTATCCGGAATTCCAAAATCTGGAAGACCCAAAATCCAGAATCATTTCAGATTTTTTTTTTTTTTTTTTTTTATGATTAAAATACATTTTATATCTAAAATCAGAAAAAAAAAAAAGAGAAAGAAAATCGCCCTAAAAAGAATTATTGTGTGTTTTATTAGGTAGTATTATGAAAATTTAGAAATTAAAACAGAATTTCTTTCTTTCATATGGTGAGGGATGTTTGTGGTCCAGGAAAGCGCTGGAATTCACAGCAAGCCACATAAAATTTATTTTATGATAGATTCCCGGTGATTTTTAACTTGTCAATAAGATCTTTAAAAGAAAGAAATGGAAATTTTTAAAGAATTTTTTTTTTTTTTTTTTTTTTTTTTTAAGCATTCTGCTCTTACGATTAAGACAGTATTCATGTTTAGCAGCATTGATAAAGAAGCAATCATGGCACACTCATGGCAAGTAGCAGTAATGTACATGTCTGTATATATATATATACATTATAGTTATTTTTTTCTTCCTGCTAAATTTAATAGAAAAAGTATCAGATTTGCAAAAAATCTTGACTTCCAGTTTTTGATTTATTTGCATGTTTTAAGAGCTCTAGAATATAATTCAAATATTTTTTTTAAATGTCTGTCTGTATGTAAAGTAGTTGCTCCTAGAAGTAAATTAGTACCTGTCAATTACTGAGTTATGTTTTATAATTAAGGGAAAGCAATAATGGGAAAAGGACCCAAAATCCAGAAAATGCTGAAATCCAGAATACTTCTGGTCCCGTGGGTTCTGGATAATGGGTCCTATACTGTATAATATTTTATTACATGATAAGAAAGCATATTCACATTCTTATGCTTTTTTCAGCAATAATTTGATGCAATATTCAGAGATAAATTTGCAGATTTGAAATCAATAATTTGCTTATGAAGATTGCAACAACAATTAAAACAATCTGGTGTGTCACTCACACTACTTTCTCTTACTATGGACATATTGTTACAATTTCAGATGTAATATTATATGAAGTAGCATTGTATCTGAACATATCTAGTGCATTTTAAACAACAGCTCAAAACAGTTTTATTTGGCAAAAACTTCCAATGTGAAGGGGTTTACTGTCCCCCTCAGCCCTGTTTGAAAACATTCATAAAATGTTTAACACTAGAATTACGGAAGGTGTCATTTTGACCCCAAGAAAACTTTTTTCTTCAATGGTTCTTCTATTTTCTCACAAATATCTTAATCCTTTCTTGACTTTTCCTAAATCATTGTGCTTTTTAAAAAAATTAAGTTTTCAAGAAAACCGTATTTAACTTTTAGTCCTAACAAAGGCTAATACCTAGAAATATGGGCGGGTGTCATTTTGACCCCTGTGAGAAAAAAAGATATCTGAATACTTTTTCTGTGTTAAACTATTTTTGTTTGCATCTGCTAAACATAAAGCTAATAAAAGAAAAGGAAATGATGTGTTTGTGTAATCTCTCATCTGCCAGTCACGTGATTTGAATTTTTCGGAATGCATTTACTTGTGAAATGAAAACAGATAAAAAAGCTTATGTTCGAGAAAACGTTTGTAGATTTTGCTAGGCATTTTAACTGTTACATACAATAATTTTTGATAAATTATTTTGTAATATTTATGTGAGTTTATTATATACTAATGGCTCGTAGAAGAGGACTAGCGCAAAAAGAAATAGTTAAATTGATGCAAGAACTATCTGATTGCGATTCTGGTTCTGAAATGGATAACAATTCTTCAAATAGAGATGAAAATGGAACCTCTAGTGATTCAGAATTTGTTATAACAAGAGATTATGGGATATCCTCTTCTAGCTCATGTGAAAATGAATTAGCTCCCAATAATTCAAATCCTGACATAACTAATAATACCAAAGCAGGTGTTAAAGCTTTTATTCAATTTTAAAATTTATTCAGAGAATTCATCCCTCTCTGAAACTTTTTGAATAACTTTGTATATTATTTATAAATTATATATGTTCCAAATAACGTACTTAGCCTAATGGGGGCAAGGGGGGGGGGAGTGCATGACACAACTTGTAATACACACTAACTATGTGAGACTCGGGGTAGAAATAAGAAATCTTCATTTAAAGATACAGGATGGCTATAAAATAACTCAGGGTGGCTACAGGGATTCAGAAAAAAAGTTCCCTGATTTTTTTATGATTTCTATGATTAATTTTGACAAATTTTCATGATTTCCGTTACCTTTTATATACATTCTATAATTTTGTGTATATCCCATTCTTGTGTAACATGCTCGCTAAACCACTGCAATTCAAAAACTTTACTGATGGGAAAAAACATCTCAATCAATTTATTTATTTATTTTTATGTTCACTTACAAAAAGGAAAATAAAATTCAAAATTTTGGAGAAAATAACAAAATTTAATGATAAAAATATGACTTATTTTAATTGCACAACATATTAACATCAAGACAAAAAAATATTTATTTATTTTTTAATGTTATCTTGGTAAGATTCAACTAGAAAGCAGCCAATCCTGTGCAATCATGGTTAAGATAACACCTGTTTGGCGATCTTTCAATCATGCTTGCTGGGCAAAAATGAAAATTTCCATGACTTTTGAGTGTTTTTATAAAATTCCCTGATATTTCCATGATTTCCCTGTTTTCCCTGATTGTCGCCACCCTGTAACTTTCTCTGTTTGGAAGTAACTCACTAAATCTAATGAACAGAATGAAGCCAAATTTCATATACAGATTGTGAAAGACATGGGGAGATGATATTCACAAAGAAAAAAATTAGTTCCAAAAATCCTCAGTCGAGGAGATTTTGGCACTGCTACAACATACTCGCTATGAAATTTCCATGTATTACATGAAGTATCCAAATGTTATTTTAATAAAAAAAATATTTTCTATGAATGTATCAACAATTCCAAATAAAAACACTAGTTGGCATAGGTGGACTCTGCTCAGTTCCCCACCATATTTATGGTCTCATAAATTTCTAGTGCGAGACATTATAATCATGTTAAAAGAAATGAATTTGACCAAAGCTTGATACAGTGACAGAATGAAATCCCCGCCTAATAGGATATTCACCGTTCACTTCGATATATTTATCTTATTCTAATCTATTAATTTATTTTATCAGGGTCAATTCTATTGTTTATATTTCATGGTACTATTTCCAATGCAATAATCCTCAAAATTCATATTTATATGAAAAAATTACAATTTCGCTATGTTGATAAAATTGTAAATTACGAATAATTTACGAAATTTTCCTATTAGAATATTTGTATTCAATCATGTTCAAAAAAATATCATAAATGTAATTTTGAAGTTGTCTAATGTATTTATGATCCTCAAAATGGAAGTTTATGCTCAATTTTGCCTTATTCTGACATGTTAAGTAAATCGTAAATTCCAAATAACTTACGAATTTTTTAAATTGGAAAAATCATAGTCTATGATATTCATGCCAGTAACCTAAATAATATTTCAAAAGTGGTTTGAGATCTTTACGATGAAAATATCCCTCAAAATTGACGTTTATGTGGAATTTTGCTCTATACTGCCACATTAAGAAATTTGTAAATTTCCAATAACTTGTGAAATTTTCAAAGTAGCGTATTTATAGTTACTGATGTCCATTCCGGCATCAAAACGGATATTTTAAAACTGGTCTGACATATTTACAGTAAAAAGTTTCCATTTAATGCACGTTTAAGTGAATTTTTGTCCTATTCTCTCGTGTTAAGAAAATCGTAAATTTCTAATAGCTTACGAAGTTTTTAAAATCGAATGTTGCAAATGAATAGGGTTCTTGCCAGTGTCGAAAGTAATATTTAAAAACTGATCTGACCTCTCTGTGACAATTTGTTCTTGAGATATCGTGTACACAGACTAACAAACTAACGGACTAACACACTAACAGACACTCTACAGACAGACACCATACAAATTTTGTCATTTTCGGATTCCTCACACCTGAAAACGTGTAAAAAAGTAAAAAAACCGAGGTCGAAAATTTTCACGATTACCTAAGTTCCCCATACCTATAGTATGATGGGGAACTAATAAGCACTTACCTTATGAAAGAATGAAAGAGACGATAGCAAACGATTCACAGTGAGTGATACTACCAGGCCTAAGAGTGGTAAAACACTCTTGAAAATGAGAGAAAAGAGACTAAAATGTTTAAAAAAGAGACTGAAAAGAGACTAAAATATTTAAGAGACTGAAAAGAGACAAGTTTTTTTCCCTTATAAATGAAAATTACGAACAAAGATATAAAATTAACGTATATACTGTAGTGACATAGCAAGGGGAAGGTGGAGGGAGTAGCCACTCTGAGCCTCTGATCATGAGGGGGGTCTCTGAAGAAACCTATCTTTAAGCATGTATATCTGGTGAAGCTGTCGTGCCATTATTTTCTTCCCTACAATTCCATTTTAAGTCATAGGTTCCTGTCTAAGAAGCTTTAAAGTACAAAATGTGACCATAGAGCAACAACTCCAAAACCAAAAGAAAACTCATTTATATTTCTGAAAATTCTAAATAAGGCAGGGCAAATGGGGCCGTCAATGAGAATTTTGTCCCTGCTTCGACAGTTGTAAATCTGCCACTGATACTGTTTTTTTTTTTTATTTTTTTTTAACATGAATTATTACAGTAAAACCTCTCTAAGTTGGACACCTACGGTTCCAAGAAAAAGCGTCCAACTTAGAGAGGTGTCCAACTTATAGGGGTTAGACATAATGTTAACGGATATATTCCGTTCCAAGAAAAAGCGTCCAACTAATAGGGGTGTCCAACTTGAGAGGTTTTACTGTATAACCATTTGCATAATATACACAGAAACTAAAAATCGTGTAGTTATGTACATTAGATTTTGAGACATGGCTTTTTCCATAAACAATGAAGGTTAGAGCATACCCACACCACCTTTTGGATGATATATACACAAGTTTAAACATGAGTAAGAAAAACAGAGCAATGGAAACATTTGAAATGTTTCCATTGCTCTGTTTTTCTTGTGCCGCAAACGTGCAACTTTTTTACTTACATTTTTTTTTTTTTTTTTTTTTTATTTTTTTTCTGCATTTTACATTTTATACAATACATTTGACATCCCTTTTTAAGAGTTAAAATCTATTACATTGATCTGAAAATGAATCTCTGAGGAAAAATGGGTAAAGAAAAAAATATCATTGGAAAAAGCATCATAAAAATGCTAGAAAAGAGACTAACTGGACAAAAGAGAGACTAGAGACAAATGTGAAAAAAAAAGAGACAAATAGCTAGAATAGCTAGCCACTCCTAGGTCTGTACTACTACCGAACATCCCCAAACACATACTTTCAAATAATCACTTCCTTCAAGCTAATACTTCACTCATAGTTGTTTAAATTAATACCCTGATGATGATGATACTATGTATCATCAATGTTAAAATTCACTGAATATTATTGTAATCTAAACTAATATTCAATAATAGTCAGTTTAAAATAATACTTCAAAGAGAATATTAAAAAGTTGTAGGATAATAAATATATCCAAAAGTATTATGTTAAAATATTATCAGACTAATATAAAATTTTTGAAACTATTAATCATTATGAATGCAAATGAAATTATTTCACTGAATTCATTCATTTCCTTTTTTTTTTTTTTTTTTTTTTTTTTAAGAATAGTTTGGCACTCTGCCAGAGAACTGAAAAGCAGGGTTGCCAACTTTTCAAGAACAGTTTGAGGAGTATTCAGAGAAATTTTGAGGAGCATTTCGGCTATTTTGAGGAGCAATTTAAAAATTTTTAAAAATACATAACAAAATTTAGAAATAAACTACTAACAAAAATAAATTTACAATAATCATATGAAATTAAGAAATATTTATTGATAATCAAATATATTTAACAAAACAGTGAAGAGAGATAAGAATGGGAAATGAATAAGTCTGAATACAAGCTTAAAACCCAAAAGTAGTTTGTTTTCAGCGTGATGGCATATTTTCCATACATAAATAAGGACAATACATGAAAGTAGATTATTCAGGTACATAAAAAATAAATAAATAAATAAACAAGAAAACACTAAGGAAAAAAAAAAAAAAAAATTAAAATTTCCAACAGTTTTTATGAATGTTAAAATAATTATTACAGTACAGTTGAACCTCAAAAATTCGGACATACAAAATCTGGACATTTTTCCGATTTTAGTTTTACTCTTAAAATAAGATCTTGCTGTACCTGTTTCCACATTTCTTGTGAAATGCAGTTTAAAATCCTTTTAATTGGACACTGAATGCATAAATAGAGTCATTTTTATACGACTTGACTGTTATTTAAAGTTTTTTTTTTTTTTTTTTTTAAACAGGTAAGTTAAAAAGGAAAAAATTGCATTAGAGTAAAACAGCTTTAAATTGCTGAAATATTTTTTAAAAATCAACATAAAAATTACTTTGATTCTATAATTTTATTTGAGTATTTTTTTAATGAATAAATAGTTTATGAGCAGTTATTAACTGGCATTATTATCAGTTGTCTATAACGTTTTAGGTTAATGTGTTTATATTTTAATTCTATATTAAATCAGATTATATTTTATCATTTAATTCACCAATTTGATCATCGTTTATTTTCGCTAGCATAAAAATTGCATTTTGTATGTTATAATATCATAAATAAAATCTTTTTGTAAAAAAAATAGAACCGACTCCAAAAAGCAACTACTATTCAAAAAAAAAAAAAAAAAAAAAAAAAAAAATTGCATGAAATGAAACTAAATTGCGCCTAAAAGTATAAAATAATTTCCTTCGACAAACAACCTATAACACTACAATTAATCATAACTTTTGAAGTCGGCACATAATTAAATAAAATTTAATTAGTTTTTAAAGGTTTCTTTTTAGATCGGTAGCAAAAAACGTTGTTGCCTCGAATGATCTATTTTCACGTTTCCTTTATTATTTTATCACTGTATGCAATTGGTCCATTAACAGCATCTACATAGATCAGTGAGAATTCTTCACAATGCGGTATTTATGTTTCTACGAAGTTAGAGTTTCCTTCGCAAATTTCGTATATCTTTGATAACTATCATCCTTGGTGGCTTTTGGATTTGGCGATCAAAACGTAATGCAAAAATATACACTCAAGATGTATATTTTCATAATATATATTGTACGAAGTGTTGTTTCATATTCTTGATTACTCTCTTAATATACCTTATCAAAATTATCATGATATCCCAAAGAAATTAAATATGTTTGGCAGATAATTTTGTGATTTTTCTTTCACCAAGGACGTCAGATACCAGCATCTTCGCGAACTTTTGCTGCTTACGAAATTTTTTTTTTTTTCTTGAATCAAAGTAGTTTTTGGCTGCGTTTTGCAGGTGTCAATGTGAGATGTGTAATTTGAATAGGATTTGATTTTTGTATTGAATAAAGGTATCAATTTTTATTTAATTTTGCGCCGACTTCAAAAGTTATGATTAATTGTAGTGTTATAGGTTGTTTGGCGAAGAAAATTATTTTATACTTTTAGGCGCAATTTAATTTCATTTCATACAATTTTTTTTTTTTTGAATAGTAGTTGCTTTTTGGAGTCGGTTCTATTTTTTTACAAAAAGATTTAATTTTTCTCTTTTCAGTGAAAACTTATTCATATAGCAGAACATCAAAAGACGTTCGACGTCAGTTTCACAAATCACAACTTCCAAGTAAAGTGACATAACTCAAAAAATCGTTTATGTCACTGAAAAATACATGAAATGCACCCAATGTGAACAAAAAAGTTACATCTCCATCTAGAAAGTTATCCACTTGAGAGACAGTTGTGCCAGTTTTATTCTAGTCAAGTTATTTTTAAATTGATTTTTCTCAAATGCTGCTTTTTTAAGTTGTGTTACTTTTCTTGCCTTTATCAGATATGAGCAAAAAACTATCTATTGAATGAACATACATTAAGTTTAAAAAGTCTTTAGAAATGTAAAGAACGGATACGCTGTATTCGTAACCAAAAATTCTATTAGGCATATATATTAATCTTACAGTGAATACGTGTCACTCGATGCGCTGAAATTGTGCAGCGTAAAGTTCAAACAAAGAGCAAAATATGCATTGCAGCTGATGGACAGAAGTTTCAACATCGATACTTACATACTGCTTTTACCAGTGTAGCTGCATGCGTTTAGCAGTTAAAGTGAGAACAGACTTTTATGAGTATACTGTAATTTGTTTGTATCTTAATGAAATCATAATGAAACCTATTTCAGGCCAAGATCATTACAACAAAAAAGTATTAAAATTAAATCATCTCTTACGAAGTTATAAGCTAACGAATTTCAACAACGAGAAACATGGTTTGTATTAAGAACCTCTTCCTTTATGAAGTCGGCTTAAAATGTTTATGCGTTAATCGATGTGACCTCTTACAATAACCATACTTTGAATTTTACATAGCATAAATGTCACCCGCTATGCTACAACATATGCAATGTTGTTCAAGTGTGCACAAAATAGGATATTGTGAACAAACAAATGCACGTTTTAAGCGTTCTGCTTTTAGCATTAACGTCTAAACTATCTTTTCGTTCTAAATCGATGATGCTCTGCAATTTTATAATTCACTTTTTTCTCCTGTCCTGAACTGTTTATGAGATAGGAACGCTAACTCCACTGTTTTCCACCAGGTGGCTCTGTAGGCGGTTGAATCGCGCAGCACATATCCACTTTACTATACCTACATACCACTTTTATGACTATAGCTGCAGCTGTTCAGCAGTTAAAAGAGTTGGGACTGACTTTTTTGGGCACCCTGTATTTTCTTTTGATCGTAAAGATATTGCAATGGGACCTATTTAAGACCAAGACCTTTACAATAAAACAAAAAGTATCAAAATCGGATCATCCGTTCAGAAGTTATGAGCTAACAAACAAAAACAAAAACAAAAGAACATGCGCTTTGTATTGAGAACCTCCTCCTTTATGAAGTTGGTTAATTAGAGCATCTCTTACGAAGTTATAAGCTTACAAACACCTACAACAACACATAGCTCGAATTAAGAACACCCTCTTTTCTTCTCCGCTATTTTTCACCTGGTGGTGCTGCAAGCAGTTTTACCTTGTACTGCATGGCCACTTTGCTATACTTACATACTATTTTTATCACTATAGCTGCAGTCGTTTAGCAGTTAAAAGAGTTGGGACTGATTTTTTTGGGCACCCTGTATTTTCTTTAGATTGTAAAGATATTACAATGGGACCTATTTCAGACCAAGACCTTTTCAACAAAACAAAAAGTGTCAAAATCGGAGCATCCATTCAGAAGTTATGAGCTAACAAACATAAAAAAACCATGTATACTGGTCTACGTATACATCGAAATTTAGTCAAATCCTGTCTTACATAAGCTTTAAATTTGTGGATTTGTAATTTTCACGTGGCTGCTACTTGGAAACAAAATGGCGGAGCAACTTGGTTAACGAACTCATTCAAGGTATTTGCATGATAAGTACACTCTAACTTTGGTCCGATTCGGTTCATTGTTTTGAAAATTATCATGATAATTTTTCCGTTGTATAACTAGATAGATAAACTAAGTGTTTGCAAAAGATTGATTTCTAAAGAAATCAACCTAATTAACCTAAAAGTTTACATAAGTGTGCTTGTACTCATTGTTATTTGTGCCTAGGCACATCATGTATTAAATAAGCAGCTACACAAAATAAAAGCAGTATGCCACAGTCATAGCTACATTTTTTTTTTTAAACACTATATGCCTGTTTTAATTTTAGAAAATTTGGAGTGGAAGGATGATTTTTATACCAACTATGTGATTTTTATACCAACTGAGCTACTTTGACTGATAACTAGCTCAGCATTCCTCACATAAGTGATTCTTAGCGGAGAGCCTGGGTTCGATTCCCGGCTCTGGTATTTTTCACATATTTGGTATAAAAATCAGCCTTCCACTCGAAATTTTCTAAAATTAATTAAGGTTGATGAATAAAGACTTTCTAAACTTTATGCCTGTTTGATTATTCCCGCAAAAGATTATTCTATATTTTTACAAATCATGGTGTTACTTATTTTACTAAACATCATTCAGTACCTCTACCTCGATGATTTTTATTGCAAGAACACAAAGAGTTATTTAACTAAGAGACCAAGTAGGATAGTGTATATTTTTCTTACCAGATGGAACTATTTGTGGGCTTTTAGTGGGAGATTCTAATGATCCTGGACTGACGATATCTCGCGGTGGTTTAGTGCCAGCACCCACTCTTTCAAGCAAAGAAAAAAGGAGAGCCCAGTCGGCAGAGCTATGTATATTGGCAGCATTAGTTCTCAAAAGTTCATGAAGAGCATATGAGATTTGCCTGGATACTTGGTACAAAGCAGAGGGTCGTAAATACAACAGCACTTTTAGAGATTGGAGAACCTGAGGTGGATTAGTTATAATTCAATACATGAATTATTAATACATGTTTATTAATACAGTGGAGCACCTTTTATACGTTTCTCATTTATATGTTTTTCTCATTTATGCGTTTTTTGACTTCAGTCACAAATCATTCCATTGAATTCTAATGTTAAAATATTTCGTTTATACGACACAAGTAAATTCTTAATTTCACTTACACATTTTTTTTTTTTTTTTTTTTCTCCTTGTAGAATCCCAAGTTTGAGTTTCATTCCAGGATAAAAAAAAAAAAAAAAAAAATGATGAATACTCTTTATGTTTTATTCTTTTTTTTTTTTTTTTTCCCGATTATTTTTTCTTAGAACTATGGTAACAAAGTGCAGCTATAGAAAAAAGTTCGACTTGCATCAATAGCCTGGGGGGAAGGGGGGTAGAGACATTTTCAGAGGTAAGCAATTGGCGACTGGGTTGAATGGTAGGTATACAAGTAGCCAGTGACCACTTGAAGGCCTACCACTTTCCGGTAGGCCGGTTTCCACTGTGGGTTCAAGACCAAGGTTCAAAAAGTCATTAATCACGCTTCCAACACAAAGAGCCAAATGTCTTGTCATCAGTTGTAGCCCTTTTTTATCAAATTGCGCAGTTCCTTCAAAGGAAAGCATGGAAAATTGACAAAGATATCTGCCTCTGGCTCCTCAATTATCTCAGCTGGGGGTTAGAACCAGGGACTCTCCCTTTTCGAACCAACCCGTAGACCCAGGTCCAACCGTTTGACCACATCAAAGGATTCTGAATAGCGCCGCTCGAAACGACTTCCAACCTACCTCAGTGGAAACTGCACTTTGATTCCAGGAATGGGGTATGAAAGGAAAAAAGCCCACAACTTTATAGGCATTTTGTAAACTTGAAAATTTATTACTCACTTCCGTTGGGCGACTAGGAAGATTTTCTTATTGTGTTTATTTGGCATTACGTTTGGAGAAACAATTTTTTTTTTTTCCTTCCTTTTAATCGTTTGCAAAAATGTCATCTTCGTTTAGAGAACAAAAGGCTTTGTCTTTAAAGGTTAAAATCGAAATCTTGAAAAAATTTTCTGAATTTCTATATTTTTAATTATCATTTAATTTTTATTCAACAACATTTTTAAAAATATTTTAAATATAATTAAAAATATTTCTTATTCGAATAAATGTAAAGGAAATCAAGAAAATTGATTAGACTTTTATGTATTAATATGATACTTTATTGTGTATTAATGTTAAAACAAATTCTCAGTTGTACATATTTTTCAGTTATACGTTTTTTAGGAACGGTCCCTTGAAAAACGTATAAACGGTGCTCCACTGTATTATAAGCTATATTAATAAAAATCATAAACCTTTCATATATATATATGTAAGAGAGAAAAAAGAAGAAAAATTAAATAAGGATTAGCATAATCAAAAGCTTGTTTCCCAATTACATTTTTTAAATTAGCTTCTCTAGAAAAATGCACTGAAAATTATTCTAAGAATATGAATGCATTTAATTAAATAAAAATATGGATAATCAAAATATTTTAGAAAATTAATTCATTTAATCTAGGAAATATTCAGGTGCATTTTTGTAAATATTCTGACTTTCATTAATACTAAAAAAAAAAAAAAAAAACTTAAGGTCATATATATTACTTCTATATTTTTATTGGGGATCCCGGACTTTTCCCCGTAGAGTATGTTAGATTTGAAGAAAATAAGCAGAAATGAATGAATAAAAGACTCACTTGAGGGATCATCTCTTCTTTACGAATCAAACGAATAGCAATCCGCAGTATTCCAACCACTGATCTCTCAAGAAGAAACGTGTACTCACTGTCAGCAGACGTCATGATCAAACTCAACAAATGATCTCGCACCATAGTCCAGATACTCAAAACTCTGTCTCTAAACAGAAGAAGAGAAATACAGCGTCGGTTGATAACAAAAAAATTGTATATATCTTACTACAGTTGAGGATCTATAATCCGCATACCCATAGTTCACAATTGTCTATAATCCACAATTACTTTGCAAATGTTAACAAAAGATTTTGCAGTAACGAAAATCTGACATTTTGGATGTATATGAGAAAATATGATGTTAATTCACATACTAAAATGAAAAAAAAAATGAGTGTAAAATTTAATTTAGGTATACACTAGTTAATACCCGTCAAAATTTGACGGATCATGTGCCTCTTAAATCTTTTCACGGCATAAATTTTTAAACATCCCTGTTTTAATAATCCGCATTGCTCTTAACCAGTTTAAAATCCACTGCTGTAATCAATTATTTTTTGGTTGAAGGGGAAGGGGGAATAAATTTCATGAAATTTCAATATGCAAAATTTAAGCGTAATCCATATAATAAAATTAAAATCCGACGATTTTTTTCTAATTTTACTCTAAATATGACCAAAAGAATGTTTGGAATAATTAAAGGAGAGACAGAATTTATAAATTATGGTAAGAATGGAGAAAGAAAGCACACATCAATATTTAATGTTTTTCATACATATTATTTTAATTTGCTCGCATCTATAATATTCCATTTCAGTTACAATATAACAGTGGTGCCATCTATAATCTGTCAATAATAATAATTAAAAAAAAAAAATTCTCAGATTTTATATATATATATATATATATATATATATATATATATATATAAATACTTTTAAAATCACATAAATTTATAAGGCAAAATAATTTAATTTAAAATAAATTTTAAAAGTGTTTTGTGTATTCTTTACATTCTATAATTACAATTTATTTTCCCTTTGAAATAGAATATACTACTCAGGCCCCGAATAAGTAAGAATGCATTCAATACTATAGCAAGCTTATTTGCTCATTATATTTTAATAATAAGTTATTCCATTCATATTTTTACTCGTATAAAATATCAATATTTTTAAGGTTATTCTTTTTTAATTCTTTTTTTCTGTAATATAGTACAGAAATGAAATATAAGAGATCAACTTAAAATTAGATTAAAAAATAAATAAGTAAATAAAATAAAATAAAACTTCCTTTGATTTTAAACATCTACCTTCATTTTTCTAAACTAAGTTTTCAATTGATAAAATTTAACTTTTAAAGAACAATAAACACTGACAATTTATTAATTTTAAAAGATTTTTTTTTTTCTCTTAAGAAACTGAAAAAAAAATAATATTAGGAATATGGTATGGTATGTTTAAATGATAAAAGATGGCGCCACAAAAACTTTAAAAATATTATCCTGTGAAGGAAAATTTTCGGTGAAATAAAAATGCATACAGCGATAGTCGATAAGTATTCGCGAATTGCTTTATTTTTCATATACTTCCATGGAAAATATGAATCAATGAATTAATCGTGTGAATTGTTTTTATTATTGAGCTTTAATGAGGCGTCTGGGTCTGTGAAGTATCATTGTCATCATTGTCGTCTGCTCGAGTTCTATCATTGATGTTCATATTGCACTGCATCAAGGGGAAGGAATATTCTCATTCCGCATTGGTTCATAATTTTCACGCGTATGCGCAGATCGGGCGATTTTGGTCTTAAAGAAATACCCTTGTGTTTTAATATTATAGATAATTAATTTTGAAAGGGAAAAAAAAATTATACTTTTACTGCCTTATACTTTTTTAGTGAATCAGAACATCGTCTGAATAATATTCAATTAGTGATCAAATAAAACACACACAAGTTCAGTTTTCTAACTCCTGCCAGTAACGGCATTGCTCATTGGTTGAAAAGAATGACATCCTATGTGTTGGTGGGATTGTGTATTTTCACAGATGTTTAAGGACCATTAGTGTAAATGTTCTTTTTAGGGTGGTATTTCAAAAATACACAAAACTATGTAAGGAAAAATTTATACCAGCATTTGTCTTGAGGATAAGATCTATAATGCAGTCATTAAAAACTGCATCAAACTAATCACACTGCAAGTATCTGACTGCAAACTGCTAATCACAGTCCAGAAGCAGGAGTACAATTCTTTTATTTTTATTTTTTCTAATGAATTACTCATTTAAGGGTTTAAACTGTACATTGTTCATTAAATAAATTTTATTGTTTTATATATTTATTACCTTCATTACATTATGCAAAAACAAAAAATTCTAATTATAGCTTCATTAAATAAACTTTTTTGTTTAATGTACATTATACTAGTTCATATAGCGAGGAAATAGCATCATTGATCTATAATTTACAAAAATCTATAATCTGCACAAGTTCTAGGACCAAGGTGTGTGGATTAAAGATCTTCAACTGTACCTTTATTTATGCAGTCTATTAAAAGACACATATTTATCAGTTAAAAAAAAAAAAAAAAAAAAAATGGCCATGCAATGTAAGAAAACAATTCAATTTCATATGCCACAGCTAAGAAATAATCTCACATAAACAAATAAATAAAATTACAAAAGGTCTTACACACAATTATGCAGCATTAAAATCTAACATGCTAACAAGTCAATTGAACATATCTAGGTTAAATTCATTTTATTAATTTACTGTAGTTGGTAAAATTAATATAACTGTTTTTTTTTTTTGTTTTTTTTTAAATACTTTAAAACATTAAATCTAAACTATAACAGGGTGGCTACAGAAAATCAGAAAAAAAGTTCCCTGATTCCACGATTCCATGATTAATTTCCATGATTTCCGATACCGTGTATATCACCCTTATGTAACATGCTCGCTAAACCACTGCAATTAAAAAAAACTATTGATAGGTGAAAATATCTCAATCTTTTTTTCTCTTTATTTTCTCTCTTTTTTCTCTTTATTTTTCTCTTTTTTCTCTTTATATCTCTTTTTTTTCTTTGTTCACTTACAAAAAAGAAAATAAAATGAGAAATTCAAAATTTTGGATAAATTAACAAAATTATAAAAATATGACTCATTGACTCATTGTAATTACACAACATAATACAATCAAAACATAAAATTATTCCTCAAGTTGTTGCATTTTTTTTTTTTTTTTTTTTAATGCTAACTTGGTGAGATTCAACTAGAAAGCAGTCAATCCTGTGCAATCATGGTTACAGGGGTGATTGTGACTTAAAGGTAAAAACCCTGAAAATTAAAGCCTCCAATAAAAAAGACCCTGGAATATCAACTGATACTCAAATTATTTAGACCACAAGCACTCAATCTCTCTACTGTTTGTCCATATGTCACCTAAATGACAAATCAACAACTGATTACAACGTAATTTTTGAATGAAAATCAAAAATATTTTAATACGCGAGATGGCAAAATAATTAAATGTTAACGAAATATTGGTAAAATGGTTTTTAGCGAGATATAAAATTTTTAGGCTATTTAAACTGGAAATTTGGCATTAGGCGGCCATATTGCTCATCCAAGCGAAATGACCATAAGTTAAAAAGTCATTGCTTATAAAATCGGTTTGTATTACATTTAGAATGTAAAAGAGATTCAGTAAAAGTGTTTAGCAGCATAATTTCTTTAACTACAGAGCAGTAACTATTAAAGCAGGTTTAAATGGCAGAAAAATTGAAAAAATTCCATTCTTAGTGAAAAGAATCAGGTAAGCAAGATGGCTAAAAAAATGGTTAGTTAATTATTGGACTGAACTGGTTCTCTCTGATGAGTCGAGTTTAACTTATTTCGAGCTAGAGAAAACAAGCAGATCTGACAACGAAAATATGACCGACTTAATGAAAATCGCACTTTTAAAACAGTGGCACATTCTCCGTACATTATGGTATGGAGGTGCATAACTTTTCAAACAGTTGGGCAAATTTTTATGCTCAAAGAATCAATTAACTCAAAATAAAACAGTCTTTACAAAAGTGGTGCCTGACCGACTATTTTGGAGGTCTCTTGGACATTTCCGCAAACAGCATTTTAAGATGATAATGCACTTTACTACACGACGTCTCTGTGGTAAGTTTATTCACTTCAAATCATCAAAATTTCCTATCCATTCCCATGAGAACCTATAATCCTGTAAGTAATCATATCTTTTTTAACTTTAAGTTAAATCCCACAAAAGATATAGTAGAATTTCTTCTTTACCAGACATGGAAATAGTCCTAATCACAATCCGCTCGAAAATGTTTCATCTATAAAAAGGCGGGGAAGAGGGGTGAGGATTCGAAATTTGCAGCCTACAACTCTGCCAGAACTAGAAAAAATTATTTGTAATATTTGGCACATTGAAATGTCTGAGATTTATATTAAAACACTGTATAATACTATGCCATTGCGCATTAAAGCAGTAATTCCATATAAAGGGGAATTAACCCAATAGAGAATATATATTTTTAATAAAAAATTGCTTAGATCTGACAAATAAATAGTTTTATTTCATATAATGAAATATAACTTGTTTATTTCATATAATAAATCATAATAGAATACAAAGTACATGGTTATTGCATTATGTTTAAAACGAAAGTTTTATGCAGATTCTTATAAATTACTTCATAGAGTGTAATAAAGTGAATTATTATATTGATTCCTCCCTTTGGTATTATGCAAACGAGACAGTTTTATTTCTTGCAACCCTTAATTTTAAAGTTATTACAAATAAAAAAGGTATAAGTCATTTTTTCCACAGTGTGATTTTTTTTTTTTTTTTTTTTTGTCGCTTAGTGTACAAAACTACTTTCAAATAAAGACTTCAAACTTCTTTCGTTCACTGAAACAAAAACGTTATTGATCATTTCTTTTTTGCCTCGGTGTATTTACAGATGCAGTTTTCACTAAGTGTATCAATTATTACAAAAAATATTATTTAAATATTAAAGATAAATAAATACATATTCCCGATGTTTTCTAGATCATTTTCAAGAAAATGTTAGAAACACATTCATAATTGAACGAGAGTGGTATCTGTTGCTCATAATAATGGTTTAGCCTGATATTAACTTTTTATCACTTGTCCTTTTTCAAATAAAGCATATCAATTAATTATTAGTACATTTTTTTGTTACACTTTTTGTAAAATTATTAGAGATTTTACAATGCTACATTACAATCATTTGTAGCAATATAAAATTTTGCATAATTTTGCAATACTTCATCATTATATAAATAGAGATGAACATGAGGAATATAGGAATAAGGAGGAGAAATTTTATTTGTCTAGATTTTATAATATATTTTTTTTTCCTTTTCCATGAGATTTCCTTGCATTTTGGAACTGCTAACCTAATTCACTGAGTATTCTAAATCCCTCCCCCCCCCCCCCCCAAGAAAAAGGTGTTTTTTGCTATGTCTTAACCCTACAAGGCACCCAGTTCCATATGTGGAACACCGACTTTAATCGTTCCAATAGCTATAAAACTATTCGTAGCGACATCTCTTGACACCTTGATAGAAGCTACTGACATTGAGCAATGTAGTCATACGAATCTGTACCTAAAGAGGTCGTTCCTGTTTCTGTTAGAGTGCATTCAGTGTGAAATTTGTATGAAAGTGATACATTAGTCGTTTGTCTGAATTCAAAAATAAGAAAAAAAAAAGAATAGTTATTGAACAGTTTAGACTCAAAAAAAAAAAAAAAAAATACTGTGTTGTTCTATGTATGTGTGACCAATATACAATTCTTGTACTAGTTTAATACCAAAAAGTATAGTTAAGGCTCAGTGTACCACCGTATGTGGAACTGAAATAAAAAGTTGATTTTTCCCGTAAAATGTGGTTTTATTTTTATAAGTTTTCCCTATCTTCTGATCACTAATTACAACCTATATATTTTTGTGGCGCACTAAAAAAAAATTGAGCCTTGTAGGGTAAAGAGGGTGGTTGAATCATGCACAAAATAAGCAACAGCTGTTATGCTAACAAACAGTAAATTTCAATAATTAATTTTTTACCTATTCAACAAAACTATTTTTATAAGTAGTTCAAGAAAAAACACAACAGAATCCTGATCATAGGTTCCACAGGTAGTTGGCTCAGGAACATGGCAAACAAATATTAGAGTCTAGGAAAAAGGAATAAATAAATAAATAAATAAATAAATGGAAATAGGAAAAAAAGAGAGACAAGAAAATAAATATAAATAGCAGTGGATATGTACTTGCATATTTTATTTATATTTAATTAGAATTTATAATTGACTAAATATAATTTTAAATGATCAACCTATTTCATTTTGGAAAGGCAAATTAATTTTATTGAGAGCAATTTTGTCACATTTCACCCTTATTAAAATCAATCCAACCCTTCCAACTGAAACATAATGCTTCTCCATAGTTAGATTAAAAAGTATTAAAATATAAAAAACCATTTTTAAAGAGAGCATTCTCTAACATAAACTGCTCTATATTAATTGTAAATAGCAATTAATCTCCATTTGGTATGCTCTTTCCGATTTTTATGTTTGATTAACACCCCCCCCCCCCTTGTTATGCACATTTTTACTTTCTTCTATATTCAATAGAAGAAAGTATTGGATTCGTAAAAATTTTTGACCTCGGGTTTTTGATGAATTTACATGTTTTGAGAGCTGTAGAACACGATTTGACCCTTTTTAGGAAATGTCTGTCTGTCTGTTAGTCTCTGTGTGTGTGACAAAATTTTGTGGCAACTGTATCTCTGGAACTACTGCACATAATTTCATAAAAATTGGTATGTAGTTGCACCTTGACATAAATGAGTGCCTATCCACTTTTGGTAAAAATTGTCTTACAGGTTGCATTGCCATCTCGCTTTCTCTAAATTTTTAACATGGTGGTCTAGGACAAAATTCTGTATAAATGTGCATAAAGAGAATTATTTTTTAATAATCATTATGAAATTTACAAGAATTATTTATAATAGAGATAGTCAACTGGGAAAAAAATTTTTGTATGTGTAGGAGCCTTACCTTCCCCCTGCGAGGGGAGTAAATTTTCATGATGGGTATCTTTCAAAAGAGCTCGCCAATACCTTTAAAACAAGTGGTTGAACCATCGATCTGTGATAATTTAAAATAAAGTTATCGATTTTTTCATTTTTAAAAACAACTACTTTTTTTTTTTTTTTTTTTTTTTTTTTTTAATGTAATATTGAGAATAAAATGAACTTTTTTTTTTTTATTATTTAGTGTTATACTACTTCTCTAATATGGAAATCATCTGCATTATCATGAAGGTATTTTTTTTAAATAATAATTTTAATAAATAATTTTTACTGAGTGAATTTGTATAGGAAAATATAGAAGAAAGTCATGTGGTGACCACAACATACTGGTTTAGTTCTTGTCTTCTATACACAGGTGGCATCAAAATAATGTGACATTTTATTTTTTAGACATTTTGTCAAATATCTAGAGAAATACTTAATTCTCTTGGAACTTCCTGGCTGTAAATGTAAATAACATATTATATCTCATATATTTCAGTGCAGATTTTGTCTCAAAGGCAAAAGGAGGACTGATTAAAAAAAGATAATATTTAGGAGCCCAGGAGCAGAATTATATCCAATGTTCTGCAACGAGACATTGAAATTTGCAGATGTTCTGCAGGTATTTTGTCCGAATTTGTCAAAGCACAGTAAAATGCAAAATAAGCATAAAATTAATACTTAATAGTAAAATATTTATTACACATTTATAATAAAACATGATTTAAGATTTTTATAATCTAAAACTGAGGAATACACCCAGAATTTGCAATTTTTTCAATGGCTTTTGGCATTAATATTGTCACAATAATGTGGATATACTACTTACGAAATGTTTATAAATTTTGTCTATACATTGAAACAATGACTGTTTCCAGCAATTTTCTAGTATGCTAACAGATTTACAGGTCAGTTGAGGTTTTATTAATTTTAGAATGTTAGCTGTATTAACATAATCCAGTTAGGAGATAGATGAAATGTTCTGCAAAAGCCTCAATTGTTCTGCGACATGCGTTGCAGTTTTAAGCACTTTCTGCTCCTGGGTTTAGGAGTACACTGTAAAAAATAATGCTTGAAATGCATTGCAGCTATAGCATGTGACTCTGAGGCTTCTTTATCTGTATTCATTTATATTGGAATAGCACATATAATCATGGAGATATAAAGATTTCTTTAACAAAACTGAAAATTTTTTAAACTATTGAAGTACAAAAAGCAATATTATAACTTAAAAATTAAAATAACCTTACATACTTCTTGGAAAAAAGCCTTAGGGGGGGGGGGCCCTCCCATCATCAGAGGCAGCACTGTGGCGGCTTGCTTTGTTGTTCTGAGATGACTTGTTCTCTTGCAGTCTTCACGATTCTGCACCAGTTACGGTTAATTTTTTGTGCTGGGTCGTTGCCATTACAGGTAAGAGGATTGAATAAGATTTCGACTGTTTCACGAAAAATAAAGACAACGCAACTTACGCTGCAAATTGTGAAACATTCGAAATCTTATTCAATCCTCTTACCTGTAATGGCAACGACCCAACACATGAAATTAACCGTAACTGGTGCAGAATCGTGAAGATGGCAAGAGAACAAGTCATCTCAGAACAACAAAGCAAGCTGCCACAGTGCTGCCTCTGACGATGGGAGGGGCCCTTTCTTTCCCACAAGTACTAAGGCTTTTTTCCAAGAAGTATGTACGGTTATTTTAATTTTTAAGTGAAAATTTTTTGTTTACATGCAGGTGTTTAAAATTAATACAATATCATTTTTAGAAAACCTGACATACTACAATGAGACATAATACATGGCACTCAGAATATAATAATATTAAATACTTAATGAAATAGGAGCACTTTTACTAAATAATTTTTAAATTTTTTTTGAATCATTTATTAGCCAAATATGTAGAATATATTTTACACAAATACTTTTCTGGGACAAAAGAAAAGAAAAAGCAAGAACGAAAAATGAGCAAATATCCCTCAAAAATCTAAAAAGATACCATCAATCACAGATATTTTTAACTCCTGCACAAGCATATTTTACGCATTAAAATCTAATAATACTCCTTAAAATTTTAACCCTGAGTATTTTCATGCTTAATTTAGTGTATTTTATTGTATGTATCTGAAAAAGTTAATATTCTTTCTTCAATTCCATGCTCTGCATGCATTTTTTTTTTTTTTTTTTTTTTTTTTTTATTAATCAATAAATGTCTTCTTTTACAAATGGATAAAAAGTTTGAATAGTTAAAATTATTTTAATGGGTAAAACCATACATTTGCACCATAAATATAACTTCTCAGATTCAATAGGGTCTTGTCACCTTTTAAACTGAGTCACATTATATTCCTATTCTGAGTTCTGATATTATATTGTGCAAATCATGCTGAAAGAATATTATTATAATTGGCCAGTCCATATAATATAACTCAAGCTTATAACTTGAGTTCATATACATACATTTACTGTATACTTGTATACATACATTTTATTACTTTCTTCTATATTCAATAGAAGAGAGTATTGGATTCGTAAAAATTTTCGACCTTGGGTTTTTGATGGATTTACCCATTTTGAGAGCTGTAGAACACAATTTGACTCTTTTTAGAAAATGAGTGTCAGTCTGTATGTGTGGCAACTGTATCTCAGGAACTACTGCACAGAATTTCATACAAATTGGTATGTAGTTGCACCTTGACATAAATGAGTGCCTACCCACTTTTGGTAAAAATTGTCTTACAGGTTGCGTTGCCATCCCGCTTTTTCTAAATTTTTAACATGGTGGTATAGGATAAAATTTTGTATAAATGTGCATAAAGAGAATTATTTTTTAATCATTATTATATTTACAAGATTTATTTATAATAGAGATATTCAACTGGGAAATTTTTTTTGTATGTGTAGGAGCCTCACCTCCCCCCTTGGGGGGAGGTCCCCCCCTTGAGGGGAGTAAATTTTCATTATGGGTATCTTTCAAAAGAGCTCGCCAGTATCTTTAAAACGAATGGTTGAACCAAGATCTGTGATAATTTAAAATAAAGTTATCAATTTTTTTCATTTTTAACAAAAAAAATTTTTTTTTAAAAGTGTTCTACTACTTTTCTAATATGGAAATCGTCTGCATTATCATAGAAGATAATTTTTTTAAATAATAATTTTAATAAATTATTTTTACTGAGTGAATTTGCATAGGAAAATATAGAAGAAATTCATGTGGGGGCCACAACATACTAGTTTTTGAATATATTAAGAAGTAAAAATTAGTATGAGTTTACAATAGATAATTATTCTTTCTTTCTTTCTTTTTTTTTTAAACTCCTAATAATTCCAAATTCATACTTTTAAAAAAAGGTGAAGGAGTATTTTCACTCCTAGAAAAAAAATCCTAGTAATATCTCTGTCGTCGATAGAATTAGTTCAGTGTCAAATACTATCAAAGAGAAGCAAAACAAAAGATTAGGGGTTTTACACTTATTTTAATTTTGAATCAAAGTATACTATGTTGCAATTAGAATCCATCAAGTATTTCATTATATATTTGACAAAATGTCAAAATTTAAAAATGTAATATTTTGTCACCTACCTATACATATGATTTATACACAGCGATAATGTGAAAAGCCATCTTTAATAACAGTTAAGAGAAAACAGGGGAGGGGGGGACTATAATAATAATAAAAAAAAAACTAGACTGGCTAACACTGTATATCAGTATTTACAAGAAAAATGTGTTCTCATTGACACTGGTTCTACAGCCTACATAAAAAATTAACTAGATTTAGAGGAGTATATCAAGATTGAACACTGATTTAAAAGAAAATAAATCCTTTTCAATGCATCAAAATTTTATTGCATTTTATCCGAAAAAGCAAAAGAGCTGATTGTGGTCCTATTTAAAATTTTTTGAAATTATATAAAAAGAAAAAAATCTGGAGTGACTCCACTCAACTTTCAGAACATTGAGTAATTAACAGTTTTGAAGATAAAGTAAAGAAAAAGGAGTTGTTAAACAAACAAAAGAGAAAAAAACCATAATAGAGTGTTTGAATATTTTTCTCCATATATTACACGATGTTTTTTTAACGCTACTGAACTTTAAGCCCATAAGATCCTAATGATAAAGAATTTTTCTTTGTGTCCCTTTAAAAAAACTATAAGTGCTAGATTCACCAAAATCTATAGGATTCGTACTAGGGTGACTTACAATATACGTACCAACTTCCAACTTATTCTAACAAAGCATTTAGACGCTAGCGTGTTTACTCACATACACACACACATACGTACATCATCGTAAAAATAGTGGAAACGGACTTGGTGACCTCGAAACATATAGAAAAATCAAAATCTCAAATTCAGATTTTTGACATTACTTTCCTCACTATAGTGTTCGAAAAGTAAAAAAGGCTAAGGTGCAATTAAATCCCTTTTATGATAGTTAATAATAAAATACATGCAAGGGTTTGTAAAAAGCAAATATAATAAAAACTAGTGAACTACAAAAGATATTCTTAGATTTCCATAATACAACAGTTTTCTCTTAACAGTCATCAAAAAATAAATAAATAAATAAATAAATAAAACAGGAAAAAAATCCTACACACAAACACCACTGGCAAATTATTAAGTAGCAAAATTTACAAAAGCTTCATACAAATGTATAAAAAGAAAGATCACCTTCACCAACTCCTGCAGGGCATCAACCCTGAGAAATTTGCTCTCCAAGAAAAGTTGTTCACAGTGGCACTCTTGGATGCAGTTGGCCGCAGCTTGCTTTGCAGCTTCATCCTCTTGGGTGGTCTGTCGCTGGGGAGAATCTGAGGTTAGAGTGATGTAGGAATAAAAGGAACTGAAAAGGCCAGATTCAGGACGAGTTATGGTGGGAGTGTCCTCACGAATCAAAGATATCACACCTTTAGGATGAACAAAATCTTCAGCCTAAATAACATAAAAGAACCAAAAATGAAGATCTTCTGGTAAAATTATTCTTCCACTGTCATGATAATAATGTATTCTTTTTAATCAATTTGTTTGAAAAAATAAATAAAATAATAATAATATAAACAATATAACCCATCTACCCATTCTTTGCACAGCAAATGGCAATAGAAAGGGAGAGGGAAGTTGGATTAACTTTAGAACATGTATGCTAATTTTAGAAAGTCTTTATTTATCAACCTTAATTAATTTTAGAAAATTTGGAGTGGAAGGATGATTTTTATATTAACTACGTGAAAAATACCAGAGCCTGGAATTGAACCCGGGCCTTCCGCTTAGCGCGCAGATGCTCTACCACTGAGCTACTCTGGGTGATAACTGGTTGCAGACTCAGTGACCTTGCCAATGAATATTATGCGAGAAATGCCTAGCTGGTTAACCTACATTATTACGTATTTGGTTGGTATTAGGTTAGGTAATTGCTGATTACGGTTGGTTTATTTACCAACCTTAATTAATTTTCTAAAATTAATTAAGGTTGATAAATAAAGACTTTCTAAAATTAAAATTTCGTGGTCTATTGATTTCGTGGTCCACGATTAATTATGTCACTTGATATAGCTGCGTTTGCAGACTTGGTGACCTTGCCAATGAATATTATGTGAGAAATGCCTAGCTGGTTATCACCCAGGGTAGCTCAGTGGTAGAGCATCCGTGCATTAAGCGGAAGGCCCGGGTTCGATTCCCGGCTCTGGTATTTTTCACATAGTTAGTATAAAAATCATCCTTCCACTCCAAATTTTCTAAAACATGTATGCTAATTTTAAATTGCAAGCAATACAACATACACAGATAAATCAAAATTAAAATTCAGAAATTGTATTTTTTTAAATTTTAATAATTCACTCTTTGTGTCTATAAGCATAGTAAGCTGCAAGTGCTACAGAATAAAACTTTTCCAATACAATTTGAATTTAGAATGAAACGCGCTGTTTTTAAACAGAAAAATGATTAAAAATTAAAGTTGTAACTTCAAAATGACTGCAAAACAGAAATATTATTAAAAAAGTGAGTTGAATAAACTGTTAACAATGGGGGGGGGGGGGGAATCAGAAAATGAATGAAATATTATTATGAACATAGGATGTTAATAAATTCTTTTTGTAAAAAAATAGAACCGACTCCAAAAAGCAACTATTTCTTAAAAAACTAAAAATAAAATGAAAATGTAAATTGCGTCTAAAAGTATAAAATAAATGAATTCTTTCACCAAACAACATAAATACCACAATTAATTAAAACTTTTCAAGTCGGCAAAAAATTAAATAAAATTTCATTCTCTTTTACAGATTTGTTTTTAGACCGATAGTTACAAATGCTGTTGTTTCGAATTATCCATTTATATAATTTTCTTCATTATTTATTTTATCATTGTATACAATTGGTCCATTAGTAACATCTAAGTACATAAAACAGGTCGGTATTTATGTTTCTACGAAGTTACAAGAGTTTTCTTTGCAAGCTTGGTATAGCTTTGATATCTGTTGTCCTTGGTGGTTTTTGCACTTGCAGATCAAAATGCAACACAAAGATGTACATGCGAGTTGTATATTTTTATATATTGTACGAAATATTTTTTCATATTCTTGATTGTTCTTTTAATATATATACCTTATTAAAATAACCATGATTTTTGAAAAGAAATAGATATGTTTGGGGGTTAATATTGCATTTTTTTTTTTTTTTTTTTTTTTCCGGAAAGGGCAATAGATACCAAATCAGTTTTGCAGTTTACGAAGTCTTATTTGTTCATTTGAATCTAGTTTTTGGCAGTGTTTTACAGATGGCAAAGTAAGATGTACATTTTAAATAGAATTTGATTTTTGTATTGAATACAAGTATTAATTTTTATTTAACTTTGCGCTGACTTCAAAAGTTGTAATTAATTGTAGTGTTTATGTTGTTTGGCGAAGGAATTTATTTTATACTTTTAGGCGCACAATTGACATTTTATTTTTAGTTGTTTGAATAATAGTTGCTTTCTGGAGTCGGTTCTATTTTTTTAAAAAAAGAATTTCTTTTCTTTTTAGTAAAAACATATACATACAGTAGAACCTGAGAAGACGTTTGATGGCAGTTCCACATATCGCAACTTTCCAGAAAAATGACATAATTCAAAAAATGGTAATTTCAAGGTTATGTCACTGAAAAATATATGGGGGAAGTGTCCCAATGTGTACAAAAAGCATTACATCTTCATCTCGAAAATTATCCATTCGGAGAGGCAGTTGTATCAGTTTTATTCTAGTCAAAGCCTTACCTTAAAATTAATTTTTCTGAAATACTGCATTTTAAAGTTGTGTCACTTTTCTTTTGTCTTTATGCCGTAATGAGACAAAAACTATCTATTGAATTCACATTGTAATGTCTCCATCAGGAATTCAAGATGAGGTAGCGTTAATGGAGTATCACAGCCTTAAAATACAATTAATCGTAAATGTAGGTTCAACAGTCAAGTCGGTGAAAAGGTTTACTTGAACTAGTTAGATACCAAGTAAAAATATAGTCTTTGAGAGTCTGCCTTCACAAGGCTAAGTATCTGCTATTAAGTAAAATATAAATGTTATCTGCCATTAGCAGGCAAAGTTCTGACTTCCAAAGAAGAGCATGTTCGAGCCTCGGCTCATACACCGAAACTTAATTCCTTCTCTCCCTTCCCAAGAAGACTCAGTTTTTGGAAGGGGGTGAAATTGTCCTTTAAATCTCCAATAGTCTTTTAGAAGGAGGTGATCCGTTGATCTCTCATTTGCTAAGTTGTGGCGCCAAGGTGGTGAAGTCCGCCCCATGGAGCCCCTCTTTCAACATTTCTCAGGGAAATGCAACACATGTCAAGGCGTTACAGGGCGGCTTTCCTTTTGTTAAATAATGTCAAAATTGTAGACTTTCAGTCTACTCTGTTTGTTCGAAACACCACAGCTTGAAACGTTACAACATACATTAAAATAAAAAGGCTTTAGAAATGTAAAGAAGGGATGCACTGCATTCATAAACCAAAATCCTGTGAGGCACGTAGTATAAAATTATTATCTAATATCAGTAACTATATGAAATATAAACGCTCAGAAGAGAAGCAGCTTAAAAAGAATCGATGACTCTGTTTATTCATATTGGGCTATCAAATGCGGCTTTAAAGAAAAAAAAAAAAATTACAGCGTATATCTTTAATGAATTAAAGCAGACATAGAAATGGTATAACAATAATATCGACTGCAATGCACATCTGGATTCTGGTTGAATTTTACAGAGTGTACATGTCATTCACTACACTGGTATATGCACAGTGTAAAGTTTGCAGTGAATCATGCCAAGTGTGGACTGTCCAGCCAACTCTGGCACTCTGAATTATAAACAATCGCCGATTTGGCGACCGAGTTATAGCATGGCAACCCAGAAGAGAGAACATTTCTCCCTCTCTCAGCTAGAGTCACTTGCACTCGGGAACTTGCCATAGCTAGCCACCTGTATCGGTCATGTGCCTGTTTAGTTCGCACACCACGTGCGCTAATAATATTCTTTCTCAAAACAATAATTATTTGTTAATATGTTGTAAATAAATTGTTAGTTTTAATGTTAAGCAGACAGTCATTATTAAGTTTGTTTCAAGTTCAAACAAAGATCCAAATATGCGTTGCAGCTGATGAACAGAAGTTTAGATATCAAAATAATTTTTTTTCTTTTTTTTTTTTTTTTTTTTTTCTAAGATCGCTTCGGCATATTAAAGTGTAGGAAGCTGCGAACAAATAGATGCATGTTTAAATGTTCTGTTTTTAGCATTCATGTCAACAGGTTGACTTTCAGTACTAAATCAATGATATTCTACTTTGTAATTTATCTTTCACCTACCTCATATCATTTTCGAGATAGAAATGCCAACTCTGCTATTTCTCACCAGAGAATGGACTTTGGTGAACCCCCTTCTAATTTAAAAAGATCTTAATGAAATCATAATGGGATCTATTTCAGGTACTTCTGTCCCTGTAATGGAGTCCTGTAAAAATTTTAGTGCTGATTTGTTTAGCCAATAGAATAGAGTTAAGTACAGATAGGAGAGTCAAAAAAATTTGTGTAGACATCACCCTATTCTGGACTGGGTGTTTTAGACGTCATTTTTAAAAATGGCTGACACTGATTTTATTTTGCACATATTTCTACTTCTGTGACAGTCCTAATCATCATTTAGGTGTCTAAATACATGCTTTTAAGGGTAAGAAATTGATTAAGATGGTTTGCAAAGTTACCTGACTGCTATTTATTAACCCCTGAACTGCCCCAGGCATATAGTATATGGTGAATATGGTGATGGAACCCAATTTTTTCTGACTCTCCTATCTGTATTTAATTCTGTTGGTTAGATTCTATTCTGTTGGTTAGACAAATCAGTACAAAAATTTTTACGGGACTACATTACAGGGACTGTATTAAGGTCAATATCTTTACAGCAAAAAGAGTATAAAATCAGAGCATCTCTTACAAAGTTAAAAGCTAACAAACAACAAAAACATATGGTTTGAATTGAGAAATTCCTCCTTTATGAAGTTAGTTAAAAATGACATGTGCTAATCGACGTGGCTGCTTACAGTGACTGTACTTTGAACTTTACATAGTATATAGTGCCATTCTATACCTAGCAATACTTTAAAAATATAAACAGAATATGAACTATTATCATAAATTTATTAAACATGCAATGATAAAAAGTATAATCAAAACAGAAGCTAGGTTTTAAATTTAAAAAAAAAAAAATCTGGAGTGACTCCACTCGACTTTCCGAACATTGAGTAATTAACAGTTTTGTAGATAAAGTAAAGAAAGAGGAGTTGTTAAACAAACAAAAGAGAGAAAACCATAATAGAGTGTTTGAGTATTTTTCTCCCTATATTACACAATGTTTTATTGAACGCTACTGAACTTTGAGCCCATAGATCATAATGATAAAGAATTTTTCGTTGTGTCCCTGTAAAAACCTATAAATGCTAAATTCACCAAAATGCTTATAGTGAGTGCAACAGTGATTTATAATACTCATATAAATTTTCAGCTCAATTCAATAAGGCGTTTAGATGCTATCGTACTTTTAAAAATTTAGTCCCATAGGCCATAATGATAAAGAATTTTTCTTTGTGTCCCTGTAAAAAAACTGTAAGTGCTAGATTCACCAAAGTCTATACAGTTAGTTCAACTGTGATCTATAACATGTGTACAATTTTTTTGCTCAGATTAATAAGGCGTTTAGACGCTATCACACTTTTAAAAATTTGGCCCCATAGGCATAATGATAAAGAATTTTTCTTTGTGTCCCTGTAAAAAAACTATAAGTGCTAGATTCTCTAAAATCTATACAGATTGAGTATTTGTGACCTATAATATGTGTATAAATTTTTTGCTCAATTGAATAAGGCGTTTAGATGCTATCGCACTTTTAAGATTTTGCTCCCATAGGCCACAATGATAAAGAATTTTTCTTTGTGTCCCTGTAAAAAAACTATAAGTGCTAGATTCACCAAAATCTATAGGGTTCGTACTATGGTGACTTACAATATGCGTACCAACTTTCAGGTTAATCGAACAAAGCGTTTAGACGCTAGCATGTTCACTCACAGACATACACACATACACACACACATACATACATCATCGTAAAAATAGTGAAAACGGACTCAGTGGACCTCAAAACGTATAGAAACATCAAAATCTCGAATTCGGATTTTTGACATGATTACAATACTTTCCTCACTATAGTGTTCGGAAAGTACAAAAGGCAAAATTAAAAATAAATAAATAAAAAAGCATTGCCAGCATGGCAACAAGAATTTAAAAATCGCAGTAGGAATCCTATACTAAAGCTGTACTGCAACAAGAAATGTCGACATTGCAAACATTGACAACATTGTGCCTGACAATATTGAACAACTGAAAATACATATACAGTGGAGCACCTTTTATATGTTTCTCATTTATACGTTTTTCTACTACGGTCTCAAATCATTCCATTGAATTCTAATGTTAAAATATTTCGTTTATACGACACAAGTAAATTCTTAATTTCACTTATACGTTTTTTTTTTTTTTTTTCTCCTTGTAGAATCCCAAGTTTAAGTTTCATTCCAGGATTTAAAAAAAAAAGATGAATGCTCTTTATGTTTTATTCTTATTTTATTCTATTATTTTTTCTTAGAACTATGGTAACAAAGTGTGACTTGCATCAATAGCCTGAGGGAAGGGGAGGTTAGAGAAATTTTCAGAGATAAACAGTTGGCGACTGGGTTGAATAGTAGGTATACAAGTAGCCAGTGACTACTTGAAGACCTCCCACTTTCTCTTTTAATTGATTTCAGGAATGGGGTATGAAAGGAAAAAAGCTCACAACTTTATAGGCATTTTGTAAACTAGAAGATTTATTACTCACTTCCGTTGGGCGACTTGGAAGATTTTCTTATCATGTTTGTTTGACATTACAGTTGGAGCAGCAATTTTTTTTTTTCTTTCCTTCCTTTTAATCGTTTTCAAAAATGTCACCTTCGTTTAGAGAACAAAAGGCTTTGTCTTTAAAGGTTAAAATCAAAATCTTGAAAAAATTTTCTGAATTTCTATATTTTTAATTATCATTTAATTTTTTATTCAACCTTTTAAAAATATTTTAAATATAATTAAAAATATATCTTATTCGAATAATTGTAAAGGAAATCATGAAAATTGATTAGACTTTTATTATTAATATGATACTTTATTGTGTATTAATGTTCAAACGAATTTTCAGTTGTACGTTTTTTTCAGTTATACGTTTTTTAGGAACGGTCCCTTGAAAAACGTATAAACGGTGCTCCACTGTATATATCAACGTTTTAAACAAAAAAATATCCAATTAACATATTTTTTGAATCAGCAACTGATGATAAACGAGTTGTGAAAATAGAAATCAATCTATGATATTAGTCGGCTTTTTACTAGAGATTATTAAACACAATAAAAATTCAGCTTTCTTGACACAAATACTTAAAATGACACATTAAATTATACTCAAATTATTTACTAAACAGAAATAATCTGATTAATTTTACTAATCTATTAACGTAAAACAACTTTGAAAAAAATATTAGTTATTAAACATAAATGAATTAAATCTTATTTCTCTTAAATTTTAGTATCTAGTTTTTCCTTTTCATGAATTCATGAAATATTTAATATTATATTGTCACATAAATTACATGAATGCACACTAATGGCCATATCACACGGGAGCATATATACTGAACGCAACATTATACGCAACATGTTCAACTATGCTGAACGAACGAGAAACCGGTCAGCTGTCCGTAGGGTTCTCCCGAATCGATAGCGTGATGCATTCCTTTCCTACAGCTATTCCAGGAAAAAATCCTGTTTATTCCTCCTATTGGTCAATTTTGATCAACCCACTCAACGTACTCAGCTTTTTCTAAACGGTTTCGTAAAAGTTGATCATCTGAAAACTTGCTGTCCCTGAACAAAATCAGGCTGAGTATGTTGGGTATAATGCTGTGTTTAGTAAAATGCTGAACGAAAGTCTCTCGTGTGATATGGCCATAAGATAACCGCTTGTGGGAAAACACTAAAGGTGAAATAACAGGGAATTTTAAGCTTGAGAGTTTATTTTTCAACTCAATTAAATACTCCATTGGTTTATATACCATTAATAAACTTTCTGGAACAGAATATTCTAGAATTCAAAATTTCTAGAAATTGCATAACATTAATCAAATAATTAACATAATGAACAAATGAGAAAGATTTAGATTTAAACAAAAATCATTTTTAAGCAACTTGCCTCGATGCCCCACAATCTTTGCTTTCATAGTCTGATGCTTTACCTTGTAGCCATGATGTTCATATTTTTTTTTTTTTTTTTTTTTTTTTTTTTTACAATATTAAATATATATATGTAACGTATCGTTCTTTAATAGACGATTTATGATAGTCACTTCATCTTAAGAGAGTTCACTCAAATAACTAATACTCCAAAATAGTTTATGCAGTCGTTTATTGAAGACTCTTAGTCATTTTACATGTTATTAACTGTTCATCAATCTGAGCACACTGACGTACAGATCCGTAGCCGAGTTGGGCCGAAATCGTCCCGTTAACGGCAGAACCGTGAACCAATCCCCCTCCTGGGACCATTAAATTAAACTTTTTATTGACGTGAACTAATTAAGCACAAGCATTCATGAAAAAGGCGCCGATTTTCGGGTGCTCCAGCTTAAATATGGATATTTGGGGGCGAGGCCAAACTCCTAATATGAATTCTTATTGGATAATTAAGTAATCTAAAATCCAGCCCACATTCTCTCATTGGTTGACCCGGATATCCAGGATTTCGTATTTCGCAATGCATTGCTGCTTATTTTGACTATTGCATAATTTTGATTACGAAACTTCTTCTAACTCTGATTCCCGCACTACGACGTGTTTTGCTGAAAAACTAACTTTATTGGGGCTCTAAAATAGAATTCTCACAAAGTTGTTCTTAAAATTAAGATGTATTCTGAGCTAATACTATTAAGATATCACTTAATATTAATTTAAATACTAATTTAGAATCTTGCTTATTTTATCCTTTCATATATATATATTTAAGAGTATAAACTTCTAAATGAAAGAAAATAAGAAAGAAAAAGTAAATAGAAAATGGTAACAAATAGTTGTATTCCTGAATGTGAAATCTGATTATTATTTGATTTATTAACCACTAATTAAACTTTGCCAGCCTAATGTGGCAACACTTATTTCAACATTTTAAACTCCAATTTATTATTTTAATAGTTGGTAATATATAATTTATAACAAGTAAATTTTTACCCCCTCCCCTTCCTCCATTAACCCTACAAGGCTCAATTTTTTTTTAGTGCGCAACAAAAATATATAGGTTGTAATGAGTGATCAGAAGATAGGGAAAACTTATAAAAATGAAAATAAAACCCTATTTTACAGAAAAATCAACTTTTTAGATCAACATACTGTATGTGGAACATAGATAAAAATAGGATTTACTAATACGTTTACTATTGTAATATAAAAAAAAAAAAAACTTACCTCTGCAAAATATACACTTTGTTATAACACACAGTATTTTTTTTTCGAGTCAAAACTGTTCATTAACTATTCTTTTTTTTACTTTTGAATTCAGACAAACGACTAACGTATCACTTTCATTCAAATTTCACACTGAGTGCACTCTGACAAAAACACGAACGACCTCTTTAGGTAAAGATTCGTATGACTACATTGCTCAATGTCAGTAGCTTCTATCAAGATGTCGAGAGATGTCGCTATGAATAGTTTTATAGCTATAGGAACGATTAAAGTCGGTGTTCCATATATGGAACTGGGTGCCTTGTAGGGTTAAAGGCATATGTTATAGGTTAGCATACAAAATATTTTTAATTGCACAGAATGCCAAATCATTTAATAAAGAAAATGCTTCAATAAAATAACAAACTTAGAAATCAATCTAAAGCTCCAAATCCTGACTGTAGTAAAATCTCTGTAGAGTAATTAATTTTTATAAAGCACTACTTACTTCCACCAATTCTTTCGGTAGCAAAGAAGCTTTGTACAACTGCAAGACACAATCCAAGATATTCTTCCAGCCTTCTCGCAAGATATCCCCATGATGGTGAGCCAGTCGGAACATAGCTTTAGTTGCCAGCTGTGCTTTGAAGTTGGATCCAAATGACAGTGGTAAAGTTTTGGGAGTCTGATGACAATAAATTTAAATAATAACTTAAAGGAAACTACAAGTTGAAAAAAAAAGTATACATATATATGAAACAAATATATCATCAGAGGTTAATCCAGAACAAATTTAGTGCCGCATTGAGGCACTTTCACAAAGTCAATTTTTAGCAGTGGGGTACCTTCACAAATTCAACTTTCAGCAAAGAGGTACCTTCACAAAGTCAATTCTCAGCAATATAACTGCACACTAAAACATTTTATAATCTTCACTGCATCGAACACAGAAAAATACTCTCAGTTTGAATATTTACTGGAGACAATGATAAATATCTAAGTAAACACCTACTTATCTTACATATAAGAAACAACTTAACTCGCCCATATATGTATATATTTATTTTTACAACTGTTTCATTTTATTTTTTATATGTATTTTAAAATTTAAAAAAAAAAAAAAACTGCTTTACGTATTTTAGTTAATTGTTCTGAAGTATCATTAATTTTCACAAACTTACTTGATGTTTTCACAAATTATTTTATAAATTCACAAATGGGGTACCATTTTTAAAAAGCTGGATTAATCTGTGATCATATGCTGGCTAATCATGAATGAATTGTTTAATTATGAGAAAGATTACGTTTGGTTCAATGTAATAAAATTAATGATTTTTTATTGTAAATCTATTATTTAGTTAACGGGAAGTCATGGAGGAAATTTAACGGCCCTCTTCACTCACCGTCACCGGAAACCCGAGACAATGTTATTCTATGGGGAAATTTTCTTTACAAATAACTTATTAACTAATACATATTTTTAAATTCTGTTTTCACATTCAGAAAATTCCCAACTGTTAAATTGACAGACCTTTTTTAAAAATGTATTTTTTTAATTTTTAATATTTTATTTTGAAATTGCAAAATGAAAAAAATTCACATATTGAAAATTCGTATTTTTAAGCTTCAAAATAAAATATAAAAAATTAAAGAATAATTTTTTAGAAAAGGTGCGTCAATTTAACAGCTGAGAATTTTCAGAATGTGAAAACAGAATTTAAAAATATGTATTAGTTAATAAGTTATTTGTAAAGAAAAATTTCCCATAGAATAACATTAGGTTCGGCTTCCGACGGCAGTGAGTGAAGAGGGCCCTTAAGTTATTTTTGGATTCAAGTACCTTCAAAACATACCATTTCTCTCTCTCCCCCCCCCCCCCCAAAGACCTGCGCTATTTCATCAGTGTTCCAAAGTTTTTTTTTTTTTTTTTTTTTCACATTTTTAAATCACTATCATTTGTGAGCAAAATTTGTTTCCATATTTTTTGTATTTCTGACCAATACTGTTTATTGTGTTCTACATAATGGATGCTTGAATTAATGTTCGATGTTGATGAAGAGAGGACAGTAGTTGTGCTAGTGCATCATAGCAGACAGTGATCATAAATATCCATATAATTTACATTACTTATAAAACTATACTTTAAAAATATCATCCTTTTCAAATTATCCACGTATGTACATAATTTGCATGCTGTATGTGCATAATTTGAAAAGGATGATAATTTTAAGGTATAGTTTCATAAGAAATGTAAATTTAGTCTTTTTGAATAATTTAATAGTATGTATCTATATAATATTTCTCTAACGTGGTCCAGTTATGAATATATTTTGTAGAAACAATACGATAGTGACAATAAAATACGGAGAACAAAAAATAATATACAAGTATTAACTGCAAATCATATCCGTGGTACCCAAATTATAGTAAAGTAAACATTCACATCGAACGAAAGCAATAAACAAAGATACTTTTTTTTCTCCAGAATACAAGCATTAAGGGGGTATTCTGGTCTAGAAGCCTGAATTTTAGGCATTTTTTAAAGTAAGATAAAAAAAAAATGAAAAACATTTTTACCATCCATTTTTTTATATGTTTTTTATTGACATTTTGAGAATGTAAAAAAAAAAAAATCACAAAAAAAAAAAAAAAAATTCGCCGAGATACAGGCCGATGGAGTGGGGGCTTAAAAAAAAAACGGTGCGTCCTGGTTGACATGATTTTAACCCTTGTAGTGATCTAAAACAAAAAAATCAAACAAATTCTTCATTAATAAAGATGTCGCTATCGGGTTGACCATTTTCAAAAAAAAAAAAAAAAAAAGACAAAAAAACTTGAAAAAAAAAAATTTTTTTACCCGACTTTTTTCGACCTTTTCGAATTTTTTAAAAATATTGAAAATCAAAATTTTTTAAAATCCAAGGCAGACGCGATAGAGAGTTGTATAAACAAGATATATACCAAATTTCAAAGCAATCGGTTCAGTAGAACTTGAAATATCATGTCAACCACCTCAAAAAAAGTAGTTTCGAGAAAAACACGTTTAAAGTTTAGGAAACAATTCTAATGGAATAACTCTGAAAATAATGTTATACTCACTTTGCATCAATCGGCAATCCCAGATCCATACATTGGGCCTTCCTCCTTCTCATAATTCAGCTCTTGAGAAGTTCTTTTTTTTTTTAAATTTCTAGACCAGAATACCCCCTTAAACAATACACTACAGACACTTATGCCATATTTTTTTATCTCTTCCACATCTTTCTGCATTCAATGGTTTGAGAGGAGATAGCGAGACATCTTTAAAAATTCATGCACTGACTCTTAGGAGTAATTGCATGGAAACAAATGATTTCTGCAATAATGATTAAATCATTCAAAAATTGAATTTCTCAACAAGAAAGTGATGAATTTTCCAAAAACTGAATTGTCTATATCAGCGGTTCCCAACCTTTTTAGTTATACGGACCAGAAATTTTATAAAAAAGACTTTGAGGCCCACTAACTACTCAATGTACAAGTAAAAAATATAATGGCAAATAGACATCTATATATGTTATATATATATGTATATACTGGGCAGATATATCAGTAATTAGTAAAAGATACTGTACAAGAATTAATAATAATAATAGTAATAACTTTATTGTATTTACTTAGCTGTTACCTCTGTAATAAATTTCAAAAACAAGTGATCAAAAAAAAAAAAAAAACCTTAATGAGATTTTTGACGTTGTTTGTCCTCCACGAGTGAGTCAATATCTGTCTTGAAACTGGATAGTTTTAGCCTCAAATCCATCGCAACATTCAATTTATTACTAATATTTATTTTTCAAAAAAACTAAAGTTGAAAAAGCTCGTTCACATAGATAGGTTGTTGAAAAGCCCATCAAGTGTCTCAGTGCAATTTTTGCAATAGCTGGATAATCTTGCCGAACGTTTATCCAAACGTGACCAATGGTGTTGCTTTAAAAAGTGATTGTAGGTGATAGTTCTATTAACGTGTCTTCAACTCTTTAAGATAATTTAAAATTTTTTAGGTAATTTTATTCAAAGGGATTTCTGATCAATTGGATTTCATCTGATGAAATCCCTGAACAACAGCCAACGCGTTTTCCTTATTGACTACTACGAACCACGGAAATCTTGAGTAACACCACATCTCACTAGTAAATCGTCCTGAAAAACTGGTATTTGACCTCAATATTCCACGGCCCAGTACCACACTGCCCACGTCCCATGGGTTGGGAACTGCTGGTCTATATTATTCCATTAAGGCTACATATCAGTCAGACCCATTGTTTTTTTTTCACCCCACGTAATTCTATGGATTTTTTGTTGCTTTATTATATTTTAAGGAAACCTCATTAAAAATTTAAATTTTTTGAATTTTGCTTTTTTAAAATTTTTATTCATTGAATTTGTCACTTTTTTTATCTTAGTGAACAATCTCTTTTTTTTTTTAAGATAAATATTAAATATTTTTTTTCAAAATTAAGAAAAATGTCTGCAGTGATGGTGTTCCCATCTTCACGTGGTGCTGTGGCTTGGCTTGTGCATGTTGTCAATCCCAAGAGCTAAATTAGTAACTGCTTAGCCAATGGCAGGGTCACAGACGTCGGACAGGTTGGAGAGGAAACAACAAAGAAGAACACTCTGATCCTCCAGGCTGAGGTTGAGCATCAGGCCAATCACCTTGCCTTATAAAAACTCTCTGATTCAGAAATCTCAAAAGGAATTTTTTTAACTGCCACATTATCGAAAATTTACAATGAAATGAGATTTGCTCAGATGAAGAAAACTTGGAGATACTGCCTTGGCTTGTAACAGGCTGTAGTGTTTAAGAAGATAAAGAGTAATGTGTTCAAGTAGTAAAATTTAAAATACTCCATTTTTACTTTCTTCTATATTCAATAGAAGAAAGTATTGTATTCGTAAAAATTTTCGACCTCGGGTTTTTGAAGGATTTACACGTTTTGAGAGCTGTAGAACATGATTTGACCATTGTTAGAAAATGTCTGTCTGTCTGTGTGTGTGTGACAAAATTTTGAGGCAACTGTATCTCAAGAACTACTGCACAGAATTTCATACAAATTTGTATGTCGTTGCACCTTGACATAAATGAGCGCCTATCAACTTTTGGTAAAAATTGTCTTACAGGTTGCGTTGCCATCCCGCTTTTTCTAAATTTTTAACATGGTGATATAGGACAAAATTTTGTATAAATGTGCATAAAGAGAATTATTTTTTAGTAATAATTCTGAAATTTACAAAAAATATTTATAATAGAGATAGTCAACATGGAAAATTTTTTTGTATATGTAGGAGCCTCGCCACCCCCCCCTGGGGGGGAAGTCCCCCCTCGAGGGGAGTAAATTTTCAAGATGGGTATCTTTCGAAAGGTCTTGTCAATACCTTTAAAACGAATGGTTGAACTATAAATCTGTGATTATTTAAAACAAAGTTATCAATTCTTTTTTACTTTTACCAAAAATAACTTTAAAAAAAAATCATATACATATATTTTTACTTTCTTCTATATGTAATATAGAGAAAGTATTGGATTCGTAAAAATTTTCGACCTCGGGTTTTTGATGGATTTACACGTTTTGAGAGCTGTAGAATACGATTTGACTATTTTTAGAAAATGTCTGTCTGTCTGTCTGTGTGTGTGTGTGTGTGTGTGTGACAAAATTTTGTGGCAACTGTATCTCAGGAACTACTGCACAGAATTTCATACAAATTGGTATGTAGTTGCACCTTGACATAAATTAGTGCCTATCCACTTTTGGTAAAAATTGTCTTACAGGTTGCGTTGCCATCCCGCTTTTTCTAAATTTTTAACATGGTGATATAGGACAAAATTTTGTATAAATGTGCTTAAAGAGAATTATCTTTTAGTAATCATTATGAAATTTACAATAATTATTTATAATAGTGATAGTCAACTGGGAAAATTTTTTTGTACGTGTAGGAGCCACGCCACCCCCCCTGGGGGGGAAGTCCCCCCTCGAGGGGAGTAAATTTTCATGATGGGTATCTTTCGAAAGGTCTCATCAATACCTTTAAAACGAATGGTTGAACTATAAATCTGTGATAATTTAAAACAAAGTTATCGATTTTTTTTACTTTTAACAAAAAAAAACTTACAAAAAAAAATCGTTTTTTTTTTTTTTTTTTTTTTAAATATTGTTACTGGTTGAATATGTAGTACTTTTAACCAAAAAAAAAAAAAAAGAAAAGAAAGAAAAAAATCGTAATTTTTTTTTTTTTTTTTTTAATATTGTCACTGATTGAATATGTATATAGGAAAATATAGAAGAAAGTCTTGTGGTGGCCACAACATACTAGTTTTATATTATTACTGAGTGAATTTGTATCGGAAAATATAGAAGAAAGTCTTGTGGTGGCCACAACATACTAGTTTTAATCAGATAGCCTTAAAATCGAAGCAACAAAAATCTCACAGGATTCCCATTGCACAGAGAGAATCAGTAAGTATGACTAATGTGCAGCCTTACCACTACTCAATTTATTTTCTGTACTGCTCCTTTAGGAAGCAAAGAGTAAGTACACTTCCCCTGATATAGCAATCCTGACACACTGATTCTAAGTAACAAAACTAGTTGGCATAAGTGGACTCTGCTCAGTTCCCCATCATATTTATGTTCTCATAAATTTCTAGTGCAAGACATATTATAATCATGTTAAAAGAAATGAATTTGACCAAAGCTTGATACAGTGACAGAATGAAATCCCCGCCTAATAGGCTATCCACCGTTCATTTCCATATATATATATTTATCTTATTCTAATCTATTAATTTATTTTATCAGGGTCAATTCCGTTGTTTAGTTTTCATGCTACTATTTCCAATGCAATAATCCTCAAAATTCAGATTTATATATGAAAAATTTACAATTTCGCTATATTGATAAAATTGTAAATAATGAATAATTTACTTTTCCTATTAGAAATTTTCCTAACAGACTAACAAACTACCGGACTGACCCACTAACAGACACCGTACAGACAGACACCCTACAAATTTTGTCATTTTCGGATTCCTCACACCTGAAAACATATAAAAAAGTCAGAAAACCGAGGTCGAAATGTTACACGATTACCTAAGTTCCCCATACCTATAGTATGATGGGGAACTAAAAACTTACCTCCGTACAACTTGTAAGCGAACTGAACTTGCAAAGAGAAATAATCAAGTTGTCAAACACATCGCTCATTCCATAATAGGCGGCAATCATGGCACATTTTCGAAAACCGTTCATGGTTTTCTCAACAATTAGAGATTCTGAACTCTTGTCGAAGATGAAAGAAAGAGCAGCCACTGTAGGACCCCAGATGAGAGAAAACAGGTCATGGTCGAATAAGCCATTGGGTGTGTGAAGAAATTTACCTTCTCGACTATTTCCACGACGGAGTAAAACCTACAAATGCATAAATCTATTATTTATATCATATAGAATTACAGGAGATTGATAATTATTAATATAACATAAAGAAAAATGGAAATGTTACATGAAAACTCTTTAACATTTTCCAGTACATAAAAATCATGTTTCCAGTTCTTTTTTAAACTTTTCTTAAAGTTATTTTACTTACTATAATTGCAGTTGGGAAAAATCATAAATTGATATCACATTATAGTCATCTTGCTACAACAAAACTTTAATAGAATCAACTATATTCATGTATTCACTATATGCAATTACAACCCCATATATATATATATATATATATATATATATCAGGTTGTTAATTAATAAATCTGGTTTCTTGAAATTTGTGTATTTCATCCACCGATAAAAAAAAAATTTCTTCATTTTTCTGAACTTCTCAAAGAAATTTTTAATCTTATTGGTCATTGGTGTTTCAGTGATCTTGTATCTGTTGCTTGGCTTCTACTATGCTTAATAGATCATCATTATATATATATATAAATTTGATTTTCAGTTTTTAAAATTTTCAGTTCATTGTAACTAAGATTTGTCTCAATATAATATTGAATATAACAATAATGTAAAAGTTGTTCAAATGGGGTTAGCTAAAAATATAATTTAAATTTGGAATTCTAGATAAAAAAAAAAAAAAAAAAAAAAGAAAATATCACAGAAATTTGATAGTTTACCCCCAAGAAAATGAAACAACAATGCAAGTTGAGTTTCTAACTAAGAAACATTCATGCAATAAACAGTAAATGAAAACAATTATTACAAACGATTTTCATAGATTATTGAGTACTTCACAAACTGATCAAAATGGAGTTCCATGGCATCTCTGGCATTTCGACCATGGAATGGCACCTCTGTCTTCTTAGGTATGGGGGGGGAGGAGATTTACTACCCCAGAGGAAGATAAATCTTTCTCCTGCCCAGCTCTCTCTGGAAGTAGGAGAAATATCCACTCCAGAGGGAGGGTGACTGCATCCCTGCCCTTTGGGAAGGGAATTTACACTTTCCCTAGCAGCATCGGCAGAAAATTTTCCAAAATGGGACAAACTTCAAATTGAAAAATTTCCGTATATTTTAAAAATTTTGTTAATTTCAAATAGTTTATTTGTGGGTTGATTGGGGTAATTAAGCAATCCTGTATACAAGGGTCCACTAAAACAAATTTTTATACATGTAATTTAAGCTAAGACATTTTATTTACAAAAACATACTGTCAAAGTCTATTTGAACTCTACTCGCAGAGAAAGGTTACAGCCAGCCTATGAATGCAGGTCTGGTCAGTTTGACTCTAACTGGTTCTATGATATATATTTTATATGTCTAGTTATTTGATATAAGGACATAGGTTTAAAGCTACAGATGTAATTTTTTTACTTATTAGAGTTTTCCAGGCAGGAGATGCAAGTGCTCTCACCCTTGCCCTTATGTGCCAACACCCATGACTTCCCCCTAAGAAGTGTAAATTTTCAATATCAGTACTTTGCAAACGAACCAAAACTTTTAAAATGAATGGGTTTAATCTTATAAATGCAATAATTTGAAACAAAGTTATATAATTTTTTCATTTTCAATAATGACAAAAAAACGTGTTTGGCCTAAATGACTTGAATTTGTGGAGGGCAACAATTAGTTTTGTGATGGCCATAATATACAAGCTTTTTTTTTTTTTTTTTTCATTTCTTTTAAACTGAATTTTATGTATAATGCAAATGAATTAATATACAAAAAGAACTGATATTTAATTATATATATATATATATATATATATAAATTACTGTAACTGAGTTAACTTTTATTCCATTTGATAACTTTTTCTTTTTTCATGACTGAAATCTTAATGCTTAATTTAAATAAAATTGCAAGAAAAATATTTACTTTCCACAGGTAATTTTCACGAACCATTCCAATTTGTTCAGCTGGCATCACTATCTCCTCATTCCTAGAAGAAATGTGAAAATTAATTCTCAGATAGTAAGCACTCTTAAACAAGCAATATTCAAGTAAAATAATTGGGTAAAAATTAGCCACATACATAAAAATATTTTAATTATTAATAAAGATCATTGCATTTGCTGACATTATATACTTCTAAAATCTAACGTGCAAAAAAACAAAGACTTTATAATAAAGTAAATGGGTATATTTAAAAAATTTTAGAATAAAATTTTATGGCTCTTTTAAACTTCCAATACCTTCTATCATCCAATTTTTTTTACTAGCAATTTCATATGTTGTATATATATATATATATATAATAAAGATGATCTATTAAGCATAGTAGAAGCCAAGCAACAGATAGAAGATCACTGAAACACCAATGACCAATAAGATAAAAAAAAAAAAAAAAAAATCATCAGTGGATGAAATACACTAATGTAAAGAAACCAGATCTATTAATTAACAGCCTGCAAAACAAACGAATCAATAAAGTGAAACAACAAATCTTAACTTAAAACCATAAACTTATCAAAATTAATGAAAAAACAACCTAAGAAACACAAGGTAGGAAGAAGGAGGCAGGCGGCAAGAGTTGTGACTTGCCTGTGGGGTTACACTAGTTTTATGCCGGCAACACTCCCCCAGCCTGCCACAACCAGAACAGGAACCATATGGATTTAAAAATGCAAATTTCAAAGCAGATGAACAACAATGAAACCACGAAGCCACAATGAAATTCACCGATTGATCACATTGTGTTCAACAGTATAATTAGAACATTAAATATAGTTGACAACTCAAAAAGGGAAAAACTGAAATTTTAATGGAAAATGAAAGTTTGCATAGTAATACAAAGCAAATGCAACAAGCCTTCTACTTTTTTTTTTTTTTTTTTTTTTTTTATAATTTAATTTCATAAACCCACCCAACCATCCAGCCTTACAACACCACCCCACCTCCGTAATCAAACATCTGCCCACCCAACCGCCACCTTTTTTATTGTCTTTTATTATTTTATAATTTTTTTGTTGATATACACAAGAGTGTACCCAGCTTTTTTTTTTTTTTTTTTTTTTGTACTGACAGAGACATGGTTAAGGATAAAAAATAGAAAATACAAAGTTTTTAGGAAAACCCATTTTAGCAGTGGCTGTGATCAGTTTATTAAAATTCTTGTTTTTAAACTTTGCAGAGCATAAATTATTAATTCGAAATAAATGGTTAATGATGATGTTTCTAAATACCGAAAGATGCAGACATGAATTAAAATGTGCAAATAAGTTTACATTAAAACAAAAATCTTGCCGTTTGTCATAGATATCTGAGTAAAGTTTATTACCATCGATGATTATTTTGAGATCTAAAAAGTTAATAGATTGATTAGTCAGAGTATTTTGAGTTAGCTTTAAATTAGGTGGATAATTGAAGGAAAAGCCATTTTGTGAGTTCTTGTTGAGATAAAATACAATAATATCATCGATGTAACGATAAAATCGAACATCATCATTGCAAATTTGCTTTTCATAATAATAAAGATAGAGATCTGCCAAAATACTGGAGCTACAACCTCCTTGTGGAATGCCTAATTGTTGCAAATAGATATCGTTGTTGTGGAAGATATAATTATTATGGATAACAAAGTTAAGAAGTGTTTTAAATTTTTCTTCTTTAAAGTTGTAAGGAAGATTAATATGAGCTTCATATTCTTGAAAAAGACTGTAAATGATATTACTAAGATCTGATAACTCAATATTATTGAAAAGATCTTGAAAGTCAAAAGTCATAATATTGTCTATTGAATCGAGCGATTTGATGTATTGAATTAATTGAAAGCTATTTTTAAGACAGTGTAAATTATCAACTTTGCAAGTACATTTGTAAATTTGTTTTAGAATATCCAGTAGAGCTTTATTAGCATTGTTGTTATAAGTGTTACACCCAACAGTGAAAGTGCGAAATTTAATTGGAGATTTGTGAAACTTAGGTATGAGAACTATATAAGGATAATTAAAGTTATTGAAGGGAAGTTGAAGTAGTTTATAGTAATTATGTATTTTTCGGTTATTAATAATAAGGTTATTATTAGTTAAACTGAAGATGTTACTATTATTGATTGAAGAGTTTAAAATAGAGAGATAGTAGGATTTACAAATAATGGCATAATTATTAGGTGATTTGTCAACATAAGTGATCACAAAGTTATCTTGTAGTGATTTGATTGAGTTAAGAAGTACAGATTTTTTAAATAACACCAGATTTGAAGAATTGATAAATAATGCATTTTTGATTTTTTGTAACACTAAAACTTTTTATTGAGTGAAGTAGGCAATAGGTTTATTATGAGTAATAGATATTTTATAAATAAATAAATCTAGGTCATAAGAAAACTGTTGAAAGATTTGTGGAATGCTAGTTTTAACTGGAAGTCTAAATTTGGTGCCAAATTTCATGAATTTTTTTAATTGATAATTGTCAATAATATTGAGATTACCTGTGATAATGTGTCCATGGTCTCTGTCAATAAATTTTGAGAAAGAAGGATCATTGCATTTACAGGTTACAGTGTTAGTAAAAGAGGTAGACTTAGATACAGAATTATAATTGAATATCTTTCTTCCAAGAGGAAGAGGATATTTGAAGGTACGAGATAGATTTAAATCTTTAATCGGAAACATACATTCTTTGTCATTAATGATAGACGTAATGTTAATACTGTTCAATATTTGATTTGTAAAATTCACAATTAATTGAGTATTTGTTTTAAATTTGTTGGGCTTTTTATTAATTTTTAAATTAAATTGCTTGATTTTGTACATTATAATATCATAAAAAATGTCTGAAAAATGTTTATTATAGGATTGGCTTTGAAAGACATTCAGAAAGTTTACTAAGTATTTCTTTTTAATTGCAAAAATAAATTTTCGAATAATGAACCAGTTATAGTTAGATAAGTAATTATATATATATATATATATATATGTAATTTTTTTTTTTTTCAGTGTCCTTTTTGTGTGACTAAAAATATAATACCGTGTCTGTATATTTGACTGCATTTCTTTTTGTCTTTAAAGTACATTTATCTTTTTTATTTAAAAACATATTTTAAAATACTTCAAATGTATTTAGGCATAAAAAAATATTTTAGATTTAAATTCAAACTTATTTATAAATTCTAAGATTCTAAGACGGAAGGTGGTCGCTCACCACTATGCAGCGGTTTTTAGCGATTTCAACCTTTAGAGAGGGGCTCTGATGGCACCGTGGAGATTCAAAAGAGCCAGTTTCTAAAGATTAAACCTCCTCCGGTGTTTATTGCATAAACAGAAAAAATATATAAATACAGAGGTCGCCAAAGCAGAGCTTTCACACGACAGAGGGGGACAATTAGACATTTCCATGATAGATTTCCTATTTCTAATCATGGCAAGAAAAAAATTCATAACCCAAAACTCTTATTCAATCGAGTAGATTTTATTCTTCATTAATATAAGAAGTAGGATAGGAGAGAATTAAAAATTAATGCTGTAGGAGAATTTTCCAAATTAAAATAATAATATTTTTTTGTTTTCAGATATTTTCAAATGTGTAAGATTTATCTAGCTGTACATTAAAACAGGGATGGCAAAAAAACCAGGTTTAAAAAAAAATAAAACCTGTTATTATTTTTTTTGTTGTTTAAACCAGGTTTTTATTAGTATAGTTTCCCAGTCACATCTATATAAATAAAGAGAAGTGTCTGTGTGTGTGTCTGCGCTCTGGTGCTCACACTACTAATCGCAGAGCTAAAAAAATTGGCAGACGGGTACCTGGGACCCTGTAGGTGTGTACTTCATTGAGATTTTTTCAAATTTCGAATTTGAACTTTTTTAATTCATTTTTTTTTTCAATTTTAAATATTGGCTTTTATTATTTACTTTAAATAGAAGCAAAGAATTTACTTTAAAATTATAAACAGCCTAATTTTGCTTCCTTTGTCCATTCGACAGGCAGCCCGGTCATCTTCAGGGAACTGTCGTGTCATCGTCTTCTCCTTCTCTCATTTTCTTTTAGTATAGTGTGCCATCTGTCATCCAGGCTCTCATTGGTTTGTTTGACCAAATGAGAGCAAACAAATCAACGAGAGCCTGGATGACAGATAGCGCGCTATACTAAAAGAAAATGAGAGAAGGAGAAGACAATGACACGACAGTTCCCTGAAGATCACTGGGCTGCCGGTCGAATGGACCAAGGAAGCAAAAGTAGGCTGTTTTTAATTTTAAAATTGGCTTTTATGTTTCATTTTTCATGAATTTATTCTTCCATTGTAAACGTCTGCGTATCTTAGCAATGTCTATTATGCAATTTATTTTTTATTTAATGCATTCATATGAAGGCAATTTTTTTTTTTTTTAATTTATTATAGTTATCGAAAATCAAATGGTAATGCAACAGAAATAAATTGTTATGTTTATGTATAATTTTTATAGTATAACAACTTTTTATATTTCATTTTTAATCAATTCCTTTAAAACAAAAATATGAAAATCCCTTTTTTTTTTAAATTTATAATACAGTGAAACTTGAATAATTCGAGTTTTTTACTCGGTCCCTTGAATTTTGTATTAAAATAATGTTAAAAAATTGTGGATAATTCAAATTTTATTTTGGATAATTCGAATTTTTCATGCGATTAACTTAAAAATATTACAGAAAAAAATTTTCCCAAGATTTTTCTCAGCTAAAATGCATTATTTATTTTAATAGTCTTTCAAAATAAGGATAAGGAATTACAAGAAAAGCCCCTACCTAAGTGCATCAGAAAATATGGTGCATATACATGAACTTCGAGGGTTTTTTTAATTGAAAGTCATGTCTGATGTAGAAGATTCTATTTTTGTATCAACTGATAGGTTGAAGTCATATGCTATGACACAAAGACTGTACTTGAAGAAGCAATAAAAAGTATCTATTTTTTAAAAAATTGTTGACTAATTAAGCTCGTAAAAAATATTGATTTAATGGGAGGGGGGGGGGATGTAGCAGTTTTCTTAGATATAAAGTTTATATGTTAAATCTTTGATTGTAGGTAGAGTTTTAATTTTTTAAAATTTATCTCTTCTTTTTGAGAAAATAGCATGCTTGCCAACATCCTAATTGATATTCTGTAGTGTTGTTAGACCCGCCCTTTGTTTTCACACCAGTAAACTTTTAAAGTAACATTTTGCAAATGCAATTACGATTAAATAAAAAGAAAAATACTCTAAAACGGATACTGGTGTGAAAAAGAAGGCGGAGTTAACAATACTGCGGAATTTTAATTAGTATATTGGCAAGTATGAAATAGTATATGTAATTCGAATTTTTGGATATTTCGAATTTTTCTCAGGTCCCTTCAACTTCGAATTATCCAAGTTCTACTGTATTTATTCAGGAAAAAATGGTAGTATGTAGTAGATAGGATTTAACTGATTAAAATTTATTTGTTTTTCATGTACTTGATTCTTTTTAAAAGAAAATCTACTTTTGATTTTATTTTATTGCGCTGGTCGGAATCAAATCGTAATATAGTGTAAATAATGGGGGCTATAAAACGCATGGTTCAAAAACTAAAATATATAATAGATGCTGAGATACAGTCATCTTTAAAATCATAGTTATCAAATAACAGAAGATCTACATGTCGTCAATAAATTAAATACCCAGATTGAAGTGTCCGGGAAAGACCTTTCTGCAGACAGTGGGAACCTGGACCTGATGCAGTACGGGCAGAAAAAAGAGTTGCCGTAGGCAGCAGGTATCTGAAGTGAGGTCTAGAGCGATTTCAATGTAATTTTTTTTTAAAATTTGTAATGTGATGTAAAAAATAAATACTGATCCAATTCTTTTGAAAATTCATTTAAATATAGTAACTAGCGAAGTGTGCACAGCCTTTTTTTTTTTTTTTTTTTTTTTTTTTGGGGGGGGGGGGAATCATTTTTTATTTTTATTTATTTATTTTTTTTTTTACCAGATTTTTATTAATACAGTTTTCTAGTCACATTATACGTATTTGTAAATAAAATTACCACTTTGAAAAGTAATTAATACTCAATATTAATTATTACTTCATCTAAAAGTAATTAAAAATAATAATAATGAACAGAAATGAGATTTTTTAAGTTGTGATTTTCTTTCTGTAACATACTTGCCAACCAATTTTAATAAAAAAAGGGAAGATTTTTGTTAAAAAAACAGAAGATTTCATAAAAAAAGGGAAGATTTTTTTTTTTCCTCTTTGACGTATTAAACAATACAGTTTTACAATTTTAATATTTAGAAGCAATCTATAAAAACGTTTTACTATAGGTTGATTATACTAAATATATAAAAGTTTTAAATGAAGTTATTCCTCTTCAACATATATAAATATCTACAAAACAGAATCTGTAAGAAATTTATTTAACAATAGACAAAAAAACTTAGTTAAGTTAAAGTATAACTAATTTTTTAAATAAATATAGACTATGATTTTTGTGTATGTACATTAATCATACACATAAGAAAAAGTAGCAGTAGCTAATTATCAGTTTCAAACGTGCATAAAACCAACTGAGTATTAATTTTCTTAAATTGATTTAGGAAAAAATTTCCTACCTGAAAAAATTATTTTTCATTTTTTCCCCATGTTTACACATTTTGTATAAATATGACATACACATATTTAATTTAATTGAGGAAAAATAAACAGATTCATTAAATTCAGCAATAAAGATCTAAAAATATTAATTATTCAATTTAATTATACCTTATAATTTGTCCTTTTAATTTTCATATGCATTTCGGATGCATTCGCATCCTTCATCAGATGAGTTGTGACTTCCATCGCTGCCGGTGCTTTTGTTGTTTTCATCGTAGCTTCCTCCCTTCATTTCACTTCGTTTGTTCCGGTTTTTAAAGATCAAATGGTTCCAATTCCTGGGGATAGTTGCGTGTTCGCGCTCATTAATTGCTGTAGGGTTAGTAATAATTTCAATAGCTTCTCTTTTTAGTGCGTAACTGTGATTGTTATAGTGAGCGATTTTTTTTAGTTGTTATGGTGTTAATATCAATTGGGTTAGAGGAGTGGGTAGAAGCAAGTGCTGTAGATTGGCGGTTATGTTTTAAGTCGGCTTTGTGTTCTTTTTCTCTGTCGTAAATTTTCCGTTTAGTAACTCCGATATAACATGCGTGGGAATTATCTATGTGATTAAAGTCTATTTTATAAATCCCTGCGGTTGATTGGCTATCAATTACGTCTTTTTTCATTCCAGATGTGTTGGAATATATTGCGGTTTGGTTTGATCGGAATATTGATATTGTGTTTTTTGCCTTCGTTTTGGATTTTTATACTATTGCCGTTACAGAAGGGGATGGATGTTGTGAATTTTATTCTTTCTTTCTGGGCGTTATCAATTTTATTTAGTGTTTTTATACGTTTTTTATATAGTTTGTTTACCAGATTTTTTGGGTAGTTTGCTTTATGTACTATATTTTTGATAAATTTGAGTTCTTCGTTTAGGAGTTTTTTGTTGGAGCATATTAGAATTGCGCGATTAATGTATGAACGGATGGCGGCATATTTATATGGGAGGGGGGTATTACAGCGGTTATTTCTAATTTCGATATTAGAAGTTGGTTTTCTATAGATGGTTGTGTCTATGGTATTGTTTGGGTTTTTAATGATTTTTATATCAAGATAGTTTATTATCCTATTGTTTTCTTTCTCCATTGTAAATTTTATATTTTTATCTAGGTTATTGAGTTTATTTAAGATATTATTAACGTCGGTATTTTTTGGAAAGCTTGTAAATACGTCATCCACGTATCTAGTCCAGATTTTGCTGTTTTCGATGATGTTGGTGGCGGAATTTTCAATTAATCTCATCTTAAGTTCCGCTAGAGTCCCTGAGATAGGTGACCCCATAGGAACGCCTTGTTTTTGCCGATAAATTTTGTTATTGAATCGGAAGTAGGATTCGTTGAGGAGTAAGTTGCTAGTTCTAATTAAAGTTTCGCTAATTTTGTTTTTACCAAAGGATTCAATTATTTTTTCGTTAATTATGTTACTGATTTCTGTAGTGTCTATTGAGGGGTATAATTCTTTTATGTCATAGCTTATCATTATATCGTCGTGGTTGATTTTTGTGTCTTTGAGTTTTTGCATGAAAAGTTCGTTAGAGTTTATGGAGATATTGGAGGGTGGGAGAAGGGTTTGGTAAATATTTTTCATGTATTTTTCAAGGAAGTATGTTGGACCCTCGGATTTATTAACAATGGGACGTAATGAGGCCGGATTTTTATGGTCTTTGTATTTGGCAAAGAGTCGGGGGATAATAGGAGCAAAATTATTATTTTTTTGGGGGGATGTTGTTGGGCCAGTATCCGGTTTTAGTAAGTCGTTGTCCGGTTTTTAGTAAGTCAATTTTTTCGTTGAGTTTATTTAGTGGGGAATTTTTAATTTTTTCTGTGTTAAGTTTATTAATCGTATCATACATAAGCTCGTTATAGTGTTCACGGTTTAGGATTGTGATTAGGTTTGTTTTGTCTGATTTTAAGATGGCGAGTTCGCGGTTGTTTTTTAAACTTTTGAGGCATTTAATATCGGCGGAGTTAGTGAATTGTTTATTGGTTTCAGAGATGGATTTGATTGCGACATTTCTAATATTTTGTTGTGTGTCGGGAGGAGTTTTTTCGATAGCGGTTTCAATATGTGCGATTGTGTCTTTGATGTTATTAACTTCATTTATAATATACTTGGAGCCTAGCTTTAAGAGTGCATCTTCGTGGATATTAGGGTGATAGTTAGAGAGATTTAAGTATGGGTATGCAATGGGGGTGGAATTGTTTAAGATTTTAGTTTTTTTGTTTTTTAACCAAAATTGGAGTTTTTTGTTATGTCGTTTGGTTAGTAATTCTTTTTCAATTTCGTTGTATCTTTTAATTTTTTCATTTATTCGGTTAAATTCTTCGTCTGTAGCGGTGGTTTTTATTTCGGTTTCTAATTTTTTGTAGTTTTGCTTGGTTTTATAAATATCGATCGCCTTACGTTTTATTATTTTCTTAATGAGGGTTATTTCAAGCTGTTTCGCTAAGTGCCGGTAGTTTTTATTAATGTACTTATTTTTAATCCTTAAGAATTTGGGAGTGATATCATAATGAAGGCAGTCTTTTAAGAAGGAGTGGTGGCTATTATCACGTGTTAACTTTTTGGCCGTTTTTCGGAGTTGACCGAAGAGTATTTGCTGAGACATTTATTAGCTACAAAGAGGAGTTCCTAAATTTTTAAGATTTTCGTTCGCTATTAAGCTAAAAACGTGAAACAACAGTGGATTAAAATTCATAGATAAAAGACCATAGCAAAGAGCGCCAACGATGTTAAGATGTCATAGTAAACGTATAAAAACAACAGTTAAAAGTTAAACGTTCAAACACTAAAAGAATGAAAGAGTATAAACACTGAAGAGATAAAAATGTTAAAAGCTAAACCTAAAACTCAAAAAATATTAAGCAAGTATAAAAATAGAAAAGGTAAAATGTTAAAATATACGTTGCAAGTTAGTAGGTGTTATAAGTTCAGCAATTCTAGCGTCGATTGTCCATGTTCCATGTCAGCGATGATTTCGTAACGTCACATGTAGTTTCTTTCATTAAAGAATGTAAGCCCGGTATCGGCATGATATAATTCTTTTAAGTTTTATTTTTAGGACGATAACTTAATTATTCAATTTAATTATACCTTATAATTTGTCCTTTTAATTTTCATATGCATTTCGGATGCATTCGCATCCTTCATCAGATGAGTTGTGACTTCCATCGCTGCCGTCACAACTCATCTGATGAAGGATGCGAATACATCCGAAATGCATATGAAAATTAAAAGGACAAATTATAAGGTATAATTAAATTGAATAATTAAGTTATCGTCCTAAAAATAAAACTTAAAAGAATTATATCATGCCGATACCAGGCTTACATTCTTTAATGAAAGAAACTACATGTGACATTACGAAATCATCGCTGACATGGAACATGGACAATCGACACTAGAATTGCTGAACTTATAACACCTACTAACTTGTAACGTATATTTTAACATTTTACCTTTTCTATTTTTATACTTGCTTAATATTTTTTGAGTTTTAGGTTTAGCTTTTAACATTTTTATCCATTCACTCTTTCATTCTTTTAGTGTTTGAACGTTTAACTTTTAACTGTTGTTTTTATACGTTTATTATGACATCTTAACATCGTTGGCGCTCTTTGCTATGGTCTTTTATCTATGAATTTTAATCCACTGTTGTTTCACGTTTTTAGCTTAATAACGAACGAAAATCTTAAAAATTTAGGAACTCCTCCTTGTAGCTAATAAATGTCTCAGCAAATACTCTTCGGTCAACTCCGAAAAACGGCCAAAAAGTTAACACGTGATAATAGCCACCACTCCTTCTTAAAAGACTGCCTTCATTATGATATCACTCCCAAATTCTTAAGGATTAAAAATAAGTACATTAATAAAAACTACCGGCACTTAGCGAAACAGCTTGAAATAACCCTCATTAAGAAAATAATAAAACGTAAGGCGATCGATATTTATAAAACCAAGCAAAACTACAAAAAACTAGAAACCGAAATAAAAACCACCGCTATAGACGAAGAATTTAACCGAATAAATGAAAAAATTAAAAGATACAACGAAATTGAAAAAGAATTACTAACCAAACGACATAACAAAAAACTCCAATTTTGGTTAAAAAACAAAAAAACTAAAATCTTAAACAATTCCACCCCCATTGCATACCCATACTTAAATCTCTCTAACTATCACCCTAATATCCACGAAGACACACTCTTAAAGCTAGGCTCCAAGTATATTATAAATGAAGTTAATAACATCAAAGACACAATCGCACATATTGAAACCACTATCGAAAAAACTCCTCCCGACACACAACAAAATATTAGAAATGTCGCAATCAAATCCATCTCTGAAACCAATAAACAATTCACTAACTCCGCCGATATTAAATGCCTCAAAAGTTTAAAAAACAACCGCGAACTCGCCATCTTAAAATCAGACAAAACAAACCTAATCACAATCCTAAACCGTGAACACTATAACGAGCTTATGTATGATACGATTAATAAACTTAACGCAGAAAAAATTAAAAATTCCTCACTAAATAAACTCAAAGAAAAAATAAAAGACTTACTAAAAACCGGACACTGGCCCAACAACATTCCCCCAAAAAATAATAATTTTGCTCCTATTATCCCCCGACTATTTGCCAAATACAAAGACCATAAAAATCCGGCCTCATTACGTCCCATTGTTAATAAATCCGAGGGTCCAACATACCTCCTTGAAAAATACATGAAAAATATTTACCAAACCCTTCTCCCACCCTCCAATATCTCCATAAACTCTAACGAACTTTTCATGCAAAAACTCAAAGACACAAAAATCAACCACGACGATATAATGATAAGCTATGACGTAAAAGAATTATACCCCTCAATAGACACTACAGAAATCAGTAACATAATTAACGAAAAAATAATTGAATCCTTTCGTAAAAACAAAATTAGCGAAACTTTAATTAGAACTAGCAACTTACTCCTCAACGAATCCTACTTCCAATTCAATAACAAAATTTATCGGCAAAAACAAGGCGTTCCTATGGGGTCACCTATCTCAGGGACTCTAGCGGAACTTAAGATGAGATTAATTGAAAATTCCGCCACCAACATCATCGAAAACAGCAAAATCTGGACTAGATACGTGGATGACATATTTACAAGCTTTCCAAAAAATACCGACGTTAATAATATCTTAAATAAACTCAATAACCTAGATAAAAATATAAAATTTACAATGGAGAAAGAAAACAATAGCATAATAAACTATCTTGATATAAAAATCATAAAAAACCCAAACAATACCATAGACACAACCATCTATAGAAAACCAACTTCTAATATCGAAATTAGAAATAACCGCTGTAATACCCCCCTCCCATATAAATATGCCGCCATCCGTTCATACATTAATCGCACAATTCTAATATGCTCCAACAAAAAACTCCTAAACGAAGAACTCAAATTTATCAAAAATATAGTACATAAAGCAAACTACCCAAAAAATCTGGTAAACAAACTATATAAAAAACGTATAAAAACACTAAATAAAATTGATAACGCCCAGAAAGAAAGAATAAAATTCACAACATCCATCCCCTTCTGTAACGGCAATAGTATAAAAATCCAAAACGAAGTCAAAAAACACAATATCAATATTCCGATCAAACCAAACCGCAATATATTCCAACACATCCGGAATGAAAAAGACGTAATTGATAGCCAATCAACCGCAGGGATTTATAAAATAGACTTTAATCACATAGATAATTCCCACGCATGTTATATCGGAGTTACTAAACGGAAAATTTACGACAGAGAAAAAGAACACAAAGCCGACTTAAAACATAACCGCCAATCTACAGCACTTGCTTCTACCCACTCCTCTAACCCAATTGATATTAACACCATAACAACTAAAAAAATCGCTCACTATAACAATCACAGTTACGCACTAAAAAGAGAAGCTATTGAAATTATTACTAACCCTACAGCAATTAATGAGCGCGAACACGTAACTATCCCCAGGAATTGGAACCATTTGATCTTTAAAAACCGGAACAAACGAAGTGAAATGAAGGGAGGAAGCCACGATGAAAACAACAAAAGCACCGGCAGCGATGGAAGTCACAACTAATCTGATGAAGGATGCGAATGCATCCGAAATGCATATGAAAATTAAAAGGACAAATTATAAGGTATAATTAAATTGAATAATTAAGTTATCGTCCTAAAAATAAAATTTAAAAGATCTAAAAATAATTACATATGTGAGAAATATTGAGCAACTCCATTGCTTTAAAGTTTCTAGAATTGATCACAATCCGGGGAAAGGATGGGGGGGGGGATACAAAAATAATTACAGAGTAAGAAATATTTAAACTCTTTCAACTCTACTTCTAGAATCTAATGTAAGAACTTTAAAATTAATATATCATTTATGTTGCAGATGGATAAAGATTAGGAAACAAAAGACTTCTGCAGAACATTTAATTGCTGATCACTAGTTGTAGATAAATAAAGGTGGGGGGGGGCAAAAAATAATTACATCAGCAAGAAATATTTAACAATTCTATTTCTTTAAATGTTCTAGAATCTCATAAAGCAAGTTTGAAATGAATATTGACATTTATGTTATGGATGGAAAAAGATTGGGAATCAGGAGTTTTCATAGAACATTTGGGTTTAAAAAAAAAAAAAAAAAAAAAAAGATATCCGCGACTTTTTTAAAAACGGAAGATTTCATCATCTGTCCGGAAGACACGTTAAAAAACCGGAAGTCTTCTGGGAAAACCAGAAAAGTTGGCAAGTATGCTGTAACAATGTACAAGAAACATAGCATGTACTTCGTAAATCAAAATTTGTACTTTCAGATATGAAATTCTGTTATATCTCATCTAATTATAATAAGTTTTCACATAGCCATGTTAATAAAACGTTTATTTATTTAAGTTTAAAAATAAAGTAATCAATTTATTTCTGTAATACAGGATTTTACCACCTGAATTCTTATACTTTGTTTTAATGTTTATCTTTTTCATAAAGTTCTGTTTATTTGTTTACACTTTTGTCAATCTCACCATTGAATAAAAAAATTATATCAAAGTGCATTCAATTTTATTATAGCTAAAACCTTTTATATTCAAACATCTGCAAATATTCCTTAATTGTAGTATTGAGTTTTCATTAAAATAATGCAAATGGTAATAATAGGATTACTGTAAGTTGACAAAAATTTGTTTTTTTTAGAATGAATGTTAAATCTAACATGCCTTTTCCTACAATTTAATGAAAAATTAACATTTTATGATTTTAATGAACTAGGAAGAAGAAGAAAAAAAAAAAAAAAAAAAAAAAAACTCCAATACAATAAAAAATAATTATAGGAAGAAATTTAAGAAAAAATTATACTTTTGGATTATGTTTGAAAATTACTTACTGGATAGAATTTGTATTTAATATTTTGAATAAAATTGCAAGTTTTATAGTTTATTTATTTATTTATTTTTTATTTATTTTATTTTTTAACTACATTTTCAATTTTAATTGCACAACCCTAAAAGAAGAAAACACTCTGCATTGGATGTAGAATCTTTTGTGATTACAATTATTTCATAATTTTTCAATACTTATATATTTAAACTTTTAATGTCATTTTCTTAATTTTATCAGCATTCTAATGTGCTGTTACATTTTAGTAAAATAATTCACAAAAATGTAACAAAATTATAACTTTTTGCGTGAAATTTTAAAATCAAGGGTAATAAACTACTTAAAAAAAACTGCCTAGCTTACACATATTCTTATGCAGCTTCTTTTTAACACGCTTTTATTAGCTTCACCTGTATGTATGTATGTATGTTTGTAACTTCTCTGGGAGCAAACAAAAAATTTATATTGTAAAAAAAAGACTTTTCGTACGTGAACGATGTGGCGTAGAGGTATGGCGCCGCGCTACGAACCTAAAGGTCCAGCGTTCGATCCCCGTCAGGGGAGATTTTTTAAAAATGGTTTTTGTTAATTCTAAGTTATTTTAATTAAAGATTTAAATGTATGTAAATATTACGATGTGTCACTCACACGATTTTCTCTTACCCTGAATTTTAATACTAAGATAGATATTTTGTGCTTTTTAGTTCACATTTCTATAAAAGCGTGTTCTTTAATTTTTTAAAACTATAATATTATTATTTATTTGGTAATTCAAAATCAACATATCTTGCTTTTTTATTTAGTACATAGATAAGAAAATGGGCTGCTATTAATTACCAAATCATAACAAATACCCAGTTTTTTCTTCTGTTTTGAATAAATTAAAAATGAGAGCAATTTATTATTACAATTATACAACTTTCACCTTTTATCTTGTATAAAATGAACGTGCTTTCCATTATTATTATTTTACTGCATTCAGCCTTATACTCTTCCATTTATAATCATTTAAGATTATTAAAGACCTTTTCTTTCTGCAAGTTCTTGATCTTTTTTTTTTGTTGTTGTTGTTCATGTATAATAATTTTTAATACAGCCAGTCACACATAAAACTCATAACTAAAACCATCTCTGAAGCACGATTACAATTGAAATAAATTAAATTCAAAGTAAAAGTCATTTACGTACAAATAATTTAGCAATTTCAGTTAAAGAAGGGACAATATAATAAAAATTTTGAATTTTTTAGAAAGGAAAAAAAAAAAAAAAAAACAGTTGTTTTAAACTGTATCAACCCAGTATATAAATATATACTGTCCCAAATTAACTGAAAAATTCAATAGTAAAAAGTACAGGCATTAGAAAAAATAACTACTAGATATTTTTTTTTTCCTTAACAAGCAATTATACTAAAAAATTCATCGTCAAATAGTGACAAAAATTTAAAAGTTGCCAAGAGACTCAAATACTAAAGCTGTAATGCAAAATGGTCTAAATATTACAAATCTCTTTCTACTCTGAAAAAAAAAAATACTGAGTTTTAGTGTAATATTTCATTAAAAATAAAATGGTATTGAATATTATGTATTTCAATTTGACATTGAATTAGGGATTTCTATTTTTTTTTATATATATATTTTTTGCTTTTGTCTTGTGTTACATGCACTATTAATTTTATTATTCAGTGAAAGGCAAAGAAATGAATAGGTGGGCAGAGTGCAGCATGGGTTAATAATTGAAGCAAGTCAAAGGGATGCAAAGCCTCCCTCGGGGGTTGGTGAGTGGAGGGAGCAGGTGGAGGGAGCAGAGCCCCTACTTATCTAAAATATTGTTGTTTTAGAATAGTGGTGACAATAAATAAAATGCACATAAAAATGTAGGAATGCAGTGACCTTTGTTTTCAAACAAATGAGAGAATAAAAAAAAAGTCTTAAGGGAATAATAATAATTAAAAAAAAAAAAAAAAAAAAATCTAACTAAAGTCTTAATAACTGCATATTTAAGTAGTCCGTGGGGAAAAAAATACTTATTTTTGAAATTAGTTGTGATTAAAAATAAACTGATTCAAGCATTGGCCAAAGGTTACTGCATTTTAAAATGTTGTAAAAAATCTATTCTGACAATTAGATATAAATGTTGTTGCTTTTTGAAGAAGTAATCACATATTTCAAAAATCATTTTTGAATTGCATGAATTTTGTCAATATTGAATCAAATTGTTTTAAGTTCAGTGTATTTAAAATTTGTGTGTTAATTACTATATTGTTTTTCATTTCTGTTAAATTTTAGAATCAGTTACTTGCTAAAGCAAGATCATAACACCTACCAAGGCAGGCCCAGCCTGGCTAGTTAGTGAATAAGCAAACAGTATCTTGCATCAAAATATAACATAATCAGCACTAGTATGAGCTGGTTTCAGGAGGTTTCCATACCAACTGCTATTTTGTTTGTATCCAGCACAATCATATGAAATGGCCATTTTTGTGGGACAGTTCCAGTACAAGACTCCCTATATAATATCAGACTTGCCATTCCGGCAGTCTTCTATGGGAGAAAATGTCCGCCTTTGAAAGTGTATTACTCACTAGATGGCGCTTAGAGTGTGGGATGGAACTTCTTAAATGCCCATAGGATAACATGGCAGCGTAGACAAAATTGTAAGAGCTGTTTTTTAAATACTACATAAGTATTGCATAAAAAAAAAGTTTACCTCCCACAATAATCAACTAATCTTTCGAAATTATAGAAAAAATGAAAGATTTAAACGTAAAATAAAATATAAATTGCGTTTAAAAAGAGACATAAATCCCTACAGTGTTGCCAACATTAAGAATTTATCCCTAGACATAGGGACTTTTAGCAATATTTTCAGGATGTAGCAACAGGTTTTAACTTCCTAGGGACTTTTGTGTGGTTGTTTTGTAAGAAATTTCAGGTGATTATGCATGGATTAGGCTAATTTTTCCACTTTTTTTCTCAATTTTCCCTAACTTAGGGAAATTCATCGTCAGTATAGGGATATTATGTAAACAATATCCCTAAAAGACATGGCTGGTGTGATGTTAAAAACATCACTTCTTTTTAAATTTTAAATAAGATCGTTTTTCTGCACTTAAATGCATTGTTTCTCTCAGCTGGCTCAACTCACCCTGTTGTGTTTGCTTTACTGCAACACACACACAGGAGAAAAATTGGTTCTTCTTTACTAGTGGTGATGTCATCTCACACCATTCTAAGAACCAATTGGGTGATGGTTCTGACCCCACCTTCTGTTATCCCGGCAGTTTTAAATTCAGTTGGGTTTGAGCAGCTCTCAAGAGAAAAACATGGGGTGAGAAAGATTTGTTTTTCTTCTGTTTTAAAATAATGACCATTTTATCATTTGGAGAGAGAGTACCTACTTATTAATAATAAATATATATATATTAGTTTATATGAATACATATTCAAAATTTAAAAACCATTAATTTTTATATCCTACTTAATTTGGATTTACTAGTGTGGTTTTGAAAATAAAGAAATTAATTTTGATGCAGCAGTTTAGTTTTATTACAAACATTATTTTTGTATGCATTTTTCTGTTTACAGCATTCTACCCAATAAGTAAATTTATTCCTCTTTTCTCTTATGTAAATAAAATTAATTGGATATATATATTTGACATTCTGACCCAAAGAACAAAAGGGTTAGCGGTCAAAATGCAATGTACGATCATGTACGCCATGAGGTTTTTGATTCCTCAATAACGAAATTCTTTTGATAATTAAAATTAAAAAATATTAATAAAATAAATTAAAATATGAAAACATAAAAGGTAAATGAATTATTTACATCACATTTGGTGCCGGTTGTGTCAAATTGTGATCAGATGGAAAAAGATTGAGAAATAAAAGGAAAATGAAAGGAATACTTGATTATTGTTCTTAAGAATAAATGGTACTGTAGAGATTGTTTATTTTGAATAAGTTATTTTATTTTTATTGCTAGAATTACTGAAATTATTTTTAAAGTCACATAACCAATAACATTTTTTTGTGATTGAATATATACCAAGTGACATATAAGACAATTCCCTGTTTCAAAAATTGTGATATGCTGGAACTTTGTACAAATGAAAAATTTTTTGGTTCAATATATTTTGAATAACTGATTAAATAAATAATAACCAACAGAACTTTGTAGTGTTGGCCTTTAAAAAGAAAAAATGGTAGGTATGTCTCTCTCTCCTCAACTACGTGAATTTATTATATGCAAATAGCTATCAACACATGTAAAAATCAAGAAATTTAAATAACAAGTTTCATACATCTGTGTTGTTTATTTTTAAACCAATATAGTAGTTTCATATATATATATACAAAAAAATAATGGCTTCTAACAAAGGATTGACAAGAGGTTTACCAATCAAAATTTTAGTAACGCCATTTTCTGGAGACCCTCATTTATTGGATTTTTTTATTGAACAAGTGAAATTTAAAATTGAGAACAGCAAATGGGAAGAATCCCATGCTTTGGCTTTTGCGAAATCAAAATTGGCAGATACTGCTCTTAAGTTTTATGTCTCCTCCCCAGCTTGCCAAAAAGCCAAAAATACAAAAGAATTATTTAATATATTTAAGAAATATTTTAAGGTAGAGTCGGCAACTGCAATAGCACAACAATTTAACGAATTTAAGTTTGAGTCCGATGTCAATATTAATATTTTTGCTAATAAGCTTGAAAATTTAGTGAGAAAACGATTTCCTGATATGGAAGAAAAAGCCCTTGAACAATTACTAATCGCAAAATTCAATGATCTCATTCCGCCCCACTTTAGAATTCATCTACTATCACAAAAAGCCACAACCTTTTATCAGATGGTGGAATGTCTCGAAAAATTCCAGGAAATTTATAACTTGCAAGTAAACCCTGTCTTACCAGGAACATCTTTTGCTACTATTCAGAACTTCAATCATAAAATAGATAGTGAAGTGATAGGTACAAACTCAGAAAACAATTTGACTAAGATTAACAATTCATCTTATAGCAAGCGGCCATACAATAAATTTCCACAAAATAAAGGTTCGCACACGATTCAATGCCAATGGTGTGAAAGACCTGGACATTCTGCTCAGAGGTGCTTTGCACTCAGAAAATTACAAAATAATAAGTTTTCTCACAGATATCGTAATGGGCAAACTTTCTCTAAACCTTATAGAGACATGTCACGGAGAGCCAGGTCCCCTAAAACATTTAAATCCAACTCCCCTCAAACCAAAAGTAGTCATTCACAATGACTAGAAGTGGAGAATGGTAGAAGTGACACTAAGCTCCTAAGTACAAAGAGTTCCTCATATAGGTCAGGTTTGAATAAAGTCAATTACCATAACAACTTTTCACAGACTAACTCAACATATTCTAATCTACCTAATAATTTTTTTGTAAATAACAATGAAATCATTCTGAGATCTCCAGACACACAGGCAAAGTTCCCTTTGTCATTAGAACGCAAAGTAAAATCTGTTGCGATACAGACAACATCTCTTGTACTGGTAACGTCCCCGAGTGTGGAGGAAAATGGAGACTGCATATTAGTTAATTCACTGGAATTCTTGTTACACACAGACAATGATCTGCCCAATCTCCCCATCATACAATTACTGTTAAACAAAACATTAGAGAATTTTCTTCTCGACTCAGGAGCTTCTGTGTCATTACTCTCAAAACATTACTTTTTACAAAATCAAAACAAATTATATTACAAAAGAATTGCTTCAAGAGACAAGATATCTACAGTAAACTCTATAGTCCAATGTGACGGATGTGTTTGCATTTCCTTTAAAATAGGGAAAACTTTTTACAAACACACTTTTTTTCTTATTGAAATACCAACTGAATCTAAATTTATTAGTATTCTTGGCTTTGATTTTTTAAAGTCCCATCACGTAGTTATCAATTTACATAATAACAAGATACAAATTAATGAAAATGCTTTAGATATTCTAGACACTGTACCCTCTTGCAGTCTTCTATCTGAATCTGATATGAATCGGGTATCGCATAGAATTGATACTCATACGGATTTCACCCAAACTGGATATAAAAAATCTAAAATTGATGTTCATAAAGATAATTTGCCCTCTTGTCAAAAATGTTGGCTTTCCCAGAAAATTATGATTGATCCACAGGATACTATATATGTGCCTGTGCGGTCCACGCTTATTCCAGAAAATCAGTTAGTAATGTTTACATCATCTAACAAGCACTGTCCACTTGCGTCCTATCCTTCTCTTATGGAGGTACAACATATCAAGGAAAATTCTACTAAACAAGAATTAATTCAATTTTTTATTCCTATGTATAATAATTCGAGCAAGAAACTGCATATAAATAAAAATACCATTTGCGGATACATTTCAGAGATAGATAAAATAGAAGAAAATACCTTAGATTTTGCAACGAATACACCTGATCACATGTGTAATCTAATTAAGGCTACACCAGAAGTTTTATCCTTAAGACAGAAAGAATTTAATGTAAATAATTTTTCTATTCAGCATTTAAAACCTACAGAAAGGGTAATAATACAAGATATTCTTCAGAAATTTAACTCTGTATTTTCATGTTCACTAAAGTCGATTGGACACACCGATCATATCACTCCACATATAAAATTCATTTCAGATATTCCCTTAAAAACTTACCCTTTTCCTATTCCACAAGCTATTCAAGAAGAGGCAAAAGATCAACTTGACAAATTACTGGATGCAGGGATCATTGAGAGAAATATCTCTGAATGGGCATGCCCAATGCTTATGGTTAAAAAGAAAGCTGTGTCTAAGGAGGATAAACCTTCCTTTAGACTGGCCCTAGATTTAAGGTTAATCAACTCTATGATTCGATGCTCCACTTATCCTCTTCCAACAATTGATACGATAATAAATAACATCTCAAAATTTAAATATTTTACAACATTAGACTTTCCCTCAGCGTATCATCAAATTTCATTACCTAAAGAATACAGACGACGTCTCTCATTTACTACACAATGGGGAACTTATTCATTTAAAAGATTAATGTTTGGGCTGAGATCAGCCGCATCAACATTCCAAATGCCTATTGACACAATTATACAAGAGTGCAATTGTTCAGGCATATATGCTTACCAGGATGACATTATTATAGGAAGTGACTCTTTCCAGGAAACAACAGAAAAATTACAAACACTTTTAGCTACTCTACAAAAGTACAATCTGACATTGTCTCCAAAGAAATGTAAATTCCATCAGTCATCTATTGAATATCTCGGTTTCAGCATCCAAAATCAAAAAATACATCCTATTTCTTCCAACATTACAAAAATTACTCAATTTCCTATCCCAGCAACCAGAAAACAACTAAAAAGATTTATAGGATTGTGTGGATTCTACAGAAAACTCATTCCCTGCTACTCGCGATTAATTGATCCTTTGATAAAATTAACATCTCCGAAAACTACATTTAAATGGACAGAGCAACATGCTGAAGTCTTTAAACAAATACAGAAAGTTTTTTTCTCTAAACCTTTTCTTTCTTTACTCGATTGGTCAAAACAATTTTTTCTTAATACAGATGCTAGCAAAATTGCTATTTCAGGGGTTCTTCTACAAGAAAAGGAAGGCATTCTGCTTCCGGTTAGTTACTTTAGTAAAACACTATCTAAATCAGAACAGCGATATTCAGCCATCAAGCTTGAGCTGATGGCCATAGCTAAGTCAGTCAGTGCATTTAAATTTTTCCTTTTCAACCGACCTTTCACCATTATCAGCGATAGTAGACCACTCGAACACTATAAGAAAATTTCCTCTCCTGCTGATCTAACTACTAAATGGCTAATTGAGTTATCAAACTATCAATACACATTCAGATATGTAAAAGGTAAAACAAATGTTTTGGCAGACTATTTTTCAAGAGAAGACTTTTCTGCATACACTCAAGATCTTAACTCAAACCCAGAATTAATTAAAGAGGCTAACAATTTACCCATTTCTTCAGCTTCTCCAACAATTGAACTTCATCATATCAATGTCACACATAAATCTGATAAGTCACTCACCTCATCAGAGCCTCATCGTTCTTCCTTACCTCAGTTGTTAAGCAACGATGCTGCTCCACTCAGTCGTTCCTTAAACAGCTCTGACGCAGATAATCTTATGATGGAAATCTCGGAAGAATGTTTTTTTAAAGAGCAAAGAGAAGATGACTTTCTGTTAAAAATTATTGTTGATATCACTTCGGAGAAACCTTCTCCTAAATATAAAAATTATTTTGTCCATCCAGACACTGGTCTGTTAATGATCAAACGAAAGTTTCACCAGCCTGAAAACTCTCCAAAAACAAAAATTGTAGTACCACAGAAGTTAAAACCAAAAGTATTAAAAATTTGTCACATGCCTCACTTTGGAATTAGAAATACATACAGAAGAATACTTAAACACTTTTATTAGACAGGATTATTTGAAGATGTGAAAAACTTTGTTCTGTCCTGTACATTATGTATTCAATATAAACCGCACAGAATTCCACCTGCTCCACTGCAGGAAATGTTTGTTCCTTCTGCACCGAGTATGTTAGTTTCCATTGACTTTTTGGGTCCTCTCTCTAATGGCTTCCATGTGTTAACATTCCTCGATCATTTTTCTAAACATATTGAACTGGTACCAGTAAAAAATGCAACAGCACAAGCTGTAGTTAAAGCCATTACGGGATACATTACTACCTTTGGTCGACCCTCTGCGATACTCTCAGACTTAGGCCCACAGTTCACAGCAAACATCTTTAACAACTTGGCACAGACATTGAAAATTACAATCTCCCATTCATCATCAGGACACCCGCAAACACAAGGCTCATACGAAAGAATTAATACCAGCATTAAATCCTCAATTTCCACTCTTACCAAGGAAGGATTTGATTTTCATCAGGCTTTGATGATACACAAGAACCTGTATAACACCACCGTTCATTCTTCAACTGGATATTCTCCAGCCTTTCTGCATTTTGGCAGGTCAATAACAAGCATCTTTGACTTGTTTGAAGCTCCTCAGTTAGAAACACTGGAATTTCCATATGAATACCATAAATACATGGAATCAATGAAACAGATCTTTAGGCAAGTGCATCATAACATGAAGTTTTACCAAAACCAATGTAATACTAGACATAAAAAAGCAGTTCTCCGGAAATTCAAAGAAAATGATATGGTCTTTATAAAAACCAAAGATACATTTAAACCAAGATTCATAGGCCCATATTCAGTTCAAAAAGTAATATCTGATGTGTTACTCTCCGTCAGAGAATTCGAAAATGAAGGGGCTGAACCATTCACTATCAACATAGACCGTGTCATCATGGCTCATAAAAGAAAGCAACATCTCATTCCACAAACAATTCTGACAGGTCAACCAGCTGGGATTGTTCAATCGCAGTCTCATTATGATCTCAGACCAAGATGCAAAACTTAATTTTTTTTTTTTGTTTTTTTTGTTTCCATTTTCACAAATGTTCTTTTAACATGTTTTTTTTTAAAGTTTTTTTAGGGGACTTAATCAGGTGATTCGCCAAAGTTGCCTGTTGTAAACAAAGGTGATTTTGTACAGGTATATTTTATAAGTTGTATTATATAAATTGTCCTATTATATATTGTGTAATTATACATATATATATATATATATTTTTTTTTTTCCTGTGGCAAATGTTGAATATCTGCAATAACTTAATGAAGTGTGTATTGTATTTAATATGAATATAAACCTTCTGTTATGCTGTTTTATTTTATATATTGTCTGATTTGTTAAATTTGATAAATATACTATAAGTAATTTCTGCTCAAAATGTACAGTATGTGTATGTTATATGTATCGGAAACTTGCATATTTATATGTGCATACATAATTTTTCTTCTTTCTTTTCATATATTAATTAATACACATTGTCATGTTTATGGATATATTGGGTTATTAAATACAATTTCTGGAAGCTTCCACACCATTTTCACAGACACAAACATCACTTATACAACACAAGTATACACAACATACACACTATTACACAATCAAATTAATACACAATCCACACATGATATGTATATAAATGTGTATAATGTTTGATAAAATTTTTTGTTTATTGTGATTATTGACATTGCAGTTTTGTTTTGGTTATATCTGATAGTATGTTTATTTGAGTATTCAGTGGCGGATTTAAGGGGGGGGCTAGGGGGCTGAAGCCCCCCCCAAAAAAACTGACATTCACAATTGAATATTGCAATTGTAAAATTTTTATTGGTCTAGAATAGCACTTTGAAAAATCTTAGCCCCCCCCAAAAGTCAAGTTCTGGATCCGCCACTGTGAGTATTACTTGACGTTTATATTAAGTGCATTTTTGATTTTGTTTAGTAATCTAACTTGGTGGCCTCAGTAGCCACTCACATTTATTATTTCCATTTATAATATGTATATTCTTTAAATAATAATAATAATAATGGTAATGATAAAATTTTAAAAAATCTTATTCGAATATTATACTCAAGTACTTGGAATGCCTTTTCCGTATCTAATGTAATATTTATCTGTAAGATTATTTTGACATTTGTATTGATACTTATTTTGATTTTTTTTTTCTCCTTCATAATAATGCTTCAAGAGGTCATCTGTAAATATTTTATACTGAAATATAACTGATTTTGTTTTATCAGTTGTTAACAAGATTTCTTTGACATTTATTTAGTATAGTTGTTCTTTCATGTGTATATACATTGATTAATCGGTAGATGGTATTTAATATCAAGATTATTGGTTAAATATTTTTGTTGATATTGCATATCCACTGAAATTCTTTTGTCATGTCATACATTTTTTTATTCTCGTTAACTAATTATCTTTACAAATTTATAAGAAAGCAAATTTTACAGCAATTAACATGCTTTTCAATGTTTCTGTTTATAATACTATTTTCTTTAAAGGGTATCAGTATTTTTTTTACTCATGTCACTTGTTGATAAAAGCTGTGTCTGTTCGCATTTATAGATATATTTTATTAGTTGTCAATATCCTAATAAATATTGTTAGATATGTCACTGACCGCTTTTGTATCAATAAAATCTTTTATTTGAGAATGTCTGTAACCACAGTGCTGAAATAGTATTGTTTTTGATGAAATGGTGTATTCCTCGCCTATTTTGGTAGAATTGATCACCTACCAGGGTAGGCGTTGATATTAGGTTGTTTGTCGGAATTTTATTGTTTCAGCTTTACATATCGATTTTGTATTATGTATGGTTCAGATTAATATTGTGGCACATGTACATTGCTCTCAAAATTTCTGAATTTTTTTTTTTTTTTATGAAATGCATGTTATTCAAGGTATTGTAAGACCTTTCATTTGCTTAAAAATTTAATTTGTTACATGCATGCCTCTAACGGCCGTTCTAACAATATTATGTAGTCAATATGGACATTTTTTTTTCACATGTAAATAAAAAAAAAAAAAATTGTAATTCTTCATGTAAATGTAGGTATGCACTCTCCATTCACATTTTTAGTCTTCCAAATTTTTTTAATGGTCGTTAGGGGTAATGTGATGTTAAAAACATAACTTCTTTTTAAATTTTAAATAAGATCGTTTTCTGCACTTAAATGCATTGTTTCTCTCAGCTGGCTCAACTCACCCTGTTGTGTTTGCTTTACTGCAACACACACACAGGAGAAAAATTGGTTCTTCTTTACTAGTGGTGATGTCATCTCACACCATTCTAAGAACCAATTGGGTGATGGTTCTGACCCCACCTTCTGTTATCCCGGCAGTTTTAAATTCAGTTGGGTTTGAGCAGCTCTCAAGAGAAGAACATGGGGTGAGAAAGATTTGTTTTTCTTCTGTTTTAAAATAATGACCATTTTATCATTTGGAGAGAGAGTACCTACTTATTAATAATAAATATATATATATATATTAGTTTATATGAATACATATTCAAAATTTAAAAACCATTAATTTTTATATCCTACTTAATTTGGATTTACTAGTGTGGTTTTGAAAATAAAGAAATTAATTTTGATGCAGCAGTTTAGTTTTATTACAAACATTATTTTTGTATGCATTTTTCTGTTTACAGCATTCTACCCAATAAGTAAATTTATTCCTCTTTTCTCTTATGTAAATAAAATTAATTGGATATATATATTTGACATTCTGACCCAAAGAACAAAAGGGTTAGCGGTCAAAATGCAATGTACGATCATGTATGCCATGAGGTTTTTGATTCCTCAATAACGAAATTCTTTTGATAATTAAAATTAAAAAATATTAATAAAATAAATTAAAATATGAAAACATAAAAGGTAAATGAATTATTTACATCACAGCTGGTAGTGCCATCTATAACAATTCTTGGCGGACAAGGGAAAATCAGCGAATGGGTAAACTGTATTATATAGGAAGCCTTGTTCTGGAACACGAAAATGCAAATGCAATAATTGGATCATAAAAAAGAAGAAAAGGCTATTATTTTGACAAATTACAATCAAAAGTTGTTCAAGTACCACTGAGCAGAAGGATGAAGTAATCATGAAGTCAAGGCAGTCAATTTAAGACTAAAAAAAAGTTTTATAGAAAAACATCTTAAATGTGTATTACTGCTAATTTATGCATTAAAATACTGTATTATTTATTTTTTATAGGCTTAAAATTTGCCCCCCCCCCCCCCCCGCAATGGCTATGAGACCATGACATAATCACCAAATCAGGGTTCCCACTCAATTTCAAAAATAAAATTCCCTGACTTTTCCAGGTTTTCCAGGTCTATTTTGAGAAAATTCCAGTCACAGAATTTGGTTCGCAACATGAAAAATAGCTCACGGAATAAGACAGAACATAGCTCGCGACATAGAAGACAACATAGTAACGTGACTTGCGATATAAACTGAATGCTCAAAAAAGCATTTTCCAGGTTTATATAATAATTTTTCTAGGTTTTTGAGCAATATTTACAATATTCCCTGAATTTTTTTGGTAATTTTAAATCCCCTGACTTTTCCAGGTTTTCCCTGTTCTCCCTGACCCGTGGGAACCCTGCAAATTTATTATCACAATTAACAAATTTTTTCATCTTTTTATTAAAAAATTTTTTCAATAACAAATACAGTACAGAGCCAGAAATCCGCCGAAGTCCGAAATCCGCACAGCTTGTCAGATACAAACAATGAAATTCACTATTAATAAGTTACAAAAGTGCAAATCAGAATTTTTGAAAAAGATCTTGAATACAGATTTTTTTTTGCATTTTATGATTACGAAAAAGTAAAACAATAATAGGAAAGACTGCAAGAGCCAAGTTGCTGCTAATGAAATTATTGACAGTACATTAAATTCATCAAATGAAAATAATGATTATTGTGATAGGATGGTATCAATCAGGTAAATAATAACAAACTAATTTTTTAAAAAGCTTTCTGATGTAGGCATAATTCGTAAGGAAGAACTCAATAAAATTCGTAGAAAAATAAATTCTTGTTACTATTATTTACAATTAATAAAAATATAAATAAATCAAGGTTCAAGTTTAGTTTAAAAGCTACGTGTGAACAGATTTTACCTGAATTTGACAAATTGCTTTTTTCACATATTCATTTATTGTTTTCATTTTATATTTTTGTTAATGTTCATTATTATTCTTATGTACCTAGTAATTTAATATTCAGTGTTATTATTCACTAGTATGTGTTTAGTTTGAATAATATTCTGTTTTTATTATTCAAAGAGAAAATCATTTTTTATGGGCCCCGAAATCCGCAAAATCCTAAAATCCGCACAACCTCTGGTCCTGAGCTGTGCGGATTTTTGACTCTCTACTGTAATTAAAAGAAAAGATGTCCCATCTTGGCATGTATACATACTTGATAGATGCATAGATCTGCTCCAACAGTTCCTCATCAAAATCATTCCCACCGTTAACACCTTTCAGATTTTTCTTGAAGTCCTGACGAGGAAAACAAAATAGAATGTGGTAAAACAACACATACTACTCATGGACATATAACATAAATCATAACTAGATGCATTAACTAAAAAAAAAACTCTCAAAAGTCAAAATTAGACAAAAATACTTTTGTGTAATGCATGCATTATAAATGTATTGCAACAGGTTTTCTAATTAACGGCCCTCTTCACTTACCGTCGCCGGAAGCCCGAGCCAATGTTATTCTATGGGGAAATTTTTCTTTACAAATAACTTATTAACTAATACATATTTTTAAATTCTGTTTTCACATTCAGAAAATCCCCAGCTGTTCAATGGACGGACCATTTTTAAAAATGTATTTCTTCAATTCTTAATATTTTATTTTGAAATTGCAAAATGAAAATATTTCACACACTGAAAATTCATATTTTGCAGCTTCAAAATAAAATATAAAAAATTTAAAAAATGATTTTTTAAAAAAGGTCCGTCCATTGAACAGCTGGGAATTTTCAGAATGTGAAAACAGAATTTGAAAATATGCATTAGTTAATAAGTTATTTGTAAAGAAAAATTTCCCATAGAATAACATTGGCTTTGGCTTCCAACGGCGGTGAGTGAAGAGGGTCCTTAATACTAGAGATGCACATTATTTCATGCAATAAAATAAATGATACTGTTATTGCATAAGAACCTATTCACATTGTAATATATTATTGAAAAGATCATATTAAATAAATAACATTTTCATCTTATGTCTCTGCACGGAAAAAAGAGAGAGAGAAAGAGTCATATCTCTGGCAATGTGCCAATGAAACACAGACAGAAATTAGATTATTTGTTGGAGTGAAAGTTATTCTTTAACAGGAAATAAACGAAGCAGTTAAATGCTATTGCCAGCTTTCACGTAAAAACTTACATAAATAATATTTAATCATTTTGTTGGTTCCATATCAGTCAAATGATTTTTTGAACTAAGTAATTGCTTTGATTATTTAACATGTTTCTAATATTTTGTTGTACATATTATTCTAAACCGATTGTTAAGGTGTATTAATTTAGTTTAAATATCAGTAGAGTCTGCCTGTGAAATTTAACTTCGTACATTACATATTAGTCAAATATTCTTTTGAAATAGGTGATAGCTTTGATTATTTTACATCTTTCTAGTATTTTATTTAAAAGTATTGTTCTAGAATGAATGTTATAGTATATTAGTTTAATTTAAATATTAGTACAGGCTATGCCCATGATATGTAATGTCAAAAACACTTAATACTATCGTTTAAAGAAATAATATTATCATGAAGTTAATTTAAACAGCCATGACAAGATAGGTTAGAGGTGATTATTTGATGTTGATTATTGTATCAAGGGGATGATTATTTTCTACAAATTTTAGCCCACTGAGCAGATGATACACATTTTTCTATACACTGAGCAGCAGTTTTTTCCCTAATACATTTATAATTCAAAAGCACATAATTATAGATTCTTAGCTTGTTTTTTTAAGTATGAAAGTCATATATAATAGTCATGAGCTTTATCTTTAAATCCATAGTCATTTTTTTTTTATTTGCAAATTTATGCAGTTGTTCCAAGGAAAATCTCAGACATACTGATAAGGTGCTAAGAATTAGCACGAGACATTAATATATTTATGCATTTTATCTTGTATTTTAAATAAATGTCTCTTATTTTTAATTCTCTTAATTGTTTTTAAACATTTCCAGGGGTGATTGTGACTCAAAGGTAAAAACCCTGAAAATTAGAGCCTCAAATTAGAAAAAACCCAAAATATCAAATAATACTCAAACTATTTAGGCCAGAAGCCCTCAATTCTTTTACATTTCATTCATATATCACCTGGATAACAAATGAACAACCAATGAAAGCAAAAAATAACTTTATAGGAGAATATGAAAATACAGATTGTTGGAGTAAAAACCCTGAACACAAACACCTCTGCATTTCCTATTAGAACTTTCGCAACCGCTGATGTAGATTCCCGTCATTTGGAAATCTGTAACTACGCCAGTGGACGTTTCTTTTACAGTTTGTATATTACTATATTTCTTAAGAATTTTTCCAATATTCATATTTGTACAATCAAAATGCTAAAGATAAAAATACTTTAATCAGAAAGAGCATAATTATAATGTACATCCATTTGTAACATAAATATGGATACAGGAAACCTTGTTCTGAAATAATGTAGCTGAAAAGAATATCGCCCACAGATGGAATTTACTATCAGAGAAACAAAAACATGCAGTCGTGAAAGTGTTAAAATAAAATTAAGAATTTTTCTTTTAAGGGATATTGGTCATGTAAGCCGTTTAACAATATTATAATTTTACAGAATTAAATAATATTCTTTCAAATATTAAAAATGTATCATTTTACAAAAATTGCAATTTTTATCTTTTTTTGCGAGTAGTTATCAAAATATTCAAAATCTTTACAGGGTTCGCACTCTTAAAAAGGAAAAAAATTCAAGGACTTTTCAAGTACTTTTTAAGGCCTATTTGAAAATTTTCATGGACTATTGGGGGGGGGGGGGAATCATAGAATGCTAGGCATATACACCAAACTTTAGTAAATCACAGAACACTAGGCATATGTGCAAAACTTTAGTAACTACTTTTATTATTATTATTTTTTTTATAATTAGAATAATAACTTTGCCTGTTTTCACAATACATTTTTGATGGATTGACCAAATTAACTTTTACAAGAGTCAAAAAATGATTAGTTTAAGATTTGGAATTGGGATTATTATGATTATTCCAAAGTTCTTAGGTTTGAGTTCTGGTCTGGTCACTTTCTGCTCAAAGTTAATGATTAGTCTACCAAACAGGCATGAGATTGGCAAAAAAGACAAATAAGCTGAAACTATATGCAAAAGCAAGATAACTAAAATGAGAATTTTACGACAAAATGCATTATATTAGACAACTGCGTGCGCATGTGGAGATGAAGATTGTTTAACCTTGATTGAGCATTTGCTAGAGCAGAAAATTCAAGGATTTTCAAGGACTTTACACGAAATTCAAGTACTTTCAAGGGCCCTTGAAAAAGAAAATGAAATTCAAGTACTTCTTAAGGAATTTCAAGGCCCGTGGGAACCCTGCTTTATGTTTTTCCATTTTCTTTTCTTTTACAATACACTATTCTGAATAATATGTGTATGATATGTATGTGCTTGATATTATATTTATATGCAGTTTATGAATGTTGAAGGAAACATATTAAAATGAGGTTTATTTAAAATGAATAATTTTCCTTATCTTTTCAGGTACATAAAAAGCTATTACCAAATTACTGGCCAAAATATTGTCTTTTACTAATTGAAATTTTTTTTTTTTTTCCGACTGAGTGAAAATAATGCCTGGACCGGGAGTCGAACCCCGGATCATTGACTTACAAGGTCAAGGCTCTAACAATTGAGCTATCCAGGCCGACAACAGGTCGCCATTACTCACTCAGACAATGATATGAATATGATTTTCTTCCACAGTTGATTGTGTGATTTTAATAAAAATTGCATTTCTTTCTCCCATTGTTTAATGGTGTTTTCCATTTCCTGCGGCTTATTTCTGTCGAGCTATCTACATGATAGACCAGAGATGTTTCTGCCTAAAAGGTTGTCTGAGTGAGTAATGCTGACCGGTTGTCGGCCTGGATAGCTCAATGGACAATTTGCACACATGGGGGATTTGAACAAAATCTTATTTTTCTGGAAATTTTATGCTTATAAATTTCAAAAAGTTTATTAAAAATGCAAAACAAGTTCTCATTAATTTAAAAAATGACTTTAAAATTAACCAAAAATCATGTGACTTCAAAACGCTGCCTGACGTCACACTTTATGATGCTTCAATGTTTACATTTTGTTAGCCTAGTTAGCAAGCAGCAATTCTTTTTAACTTTCGTAATTATTAATCATTTATGTGATTTCTGAGCATTTGTTTTTCATTTTAAAATCATTTAATACCATTATCATCATTTTTCCTAATCATTATTTTTAATTGTTTTCTTTTCATGGCGGTTGTCCAATGTTTTCATTTAATAGGATCCTGTGGAATGATAAAGAATAGCTTTTGAGAAGCATTTAGCTGTTGTATTAGTACAGAGTGGTACAATACTATATTTGTACTATGATTTTTTAATATCCGTCATTATTATAAAATACAAAACCTATTTCACTAATTCAAGAAGCAAAGCAAAGCTCAAAATTTAATGTAAACAACGATTACTTCTGTTTGTTGTCATAAAGAGTGACGTCACGATATTTTATACTGCGTTTTCTCGATAGAGTCAATAGTGCGATGTTAAAATTGTTATAAATCAGTCATTAGATTTCAAATAAAGAAAATGTTTGTATTTATTTTCTTACCTTTTCATATTCTATTATATAAGAATAAAATCAGAAAACGTGCAAATTCTCTATTGGTAGAGCCTTGACCTTGTAAGTCAATGATCCGGGGTTTGACTCCCGGTCCAGGCATTATTTTCATTCAGTCGGAAAAAATTTAAGAAATTTCAATGAATATGATTTTCTTCCACAGTTGATTGTGTGATTTATGCTGTGCTCTCTATCGTTGACGGTGTCATTAGTCGTTAAAATTTCAATTGCTTCACGCTTTAAGGCAAGCTGATGGGAATTATAATGGGCATTTTTTGAAATTCGAGGGTGTTAGGATTAATGGGGTTATTGTTGTTAATTCTAGAGAAAGCGGTAGAGAGTTTATTGTATTTTAAGTCGGCGAGATGCTCGGATTTATGATCTTTTAAATGGAGTTTAGTCATACCAATATAATTCAATTGTCTTCGAATTTAAAGTTGATTTTATAAATTCTAGAATTATATTTAAAGTGGATGGGATCTTTTTCGTTGGAAAATATTTTTATCAGGTTTTATTGGGATATTGATGTTATGTTTATTAGCTTCATTTTTTGTTTTAATTGAGGCGCCTTTACAGTATGGGATAGCAGAAGTGAAAATTTATTTTGTTTTTTGTGCGTTATTAATCTTGTTTAGATGTTTCAAACGTTGTTTATAAAGTTTTTGAACAATGGAGGGGCTGTAGTTAGCTTTTTTGGCAATAGTTTTGATAAATTTGAGTTCTTTATTAAGCAAAGTTTTATTGGAGCAAATAAGAATGGCACGGTTAATATAAGATCTAATATAGCAGCATATTTAAGTTGTCTTTTAGTTTAAACATTAGAATCATGATTACTATTATAATTACTTATTTTAATTATCAACCTTTACACTCCGATTTACTTAAAATGATTACTTATTTTATTTTACTTATTTTTGTGAGGAGTTTCAAGAGCATAACCAATGTAAATAAAAGAAAAACCAAGTAAATATTTGTAATTCAAAGGAAACTGATAAATTTTGAAAAAATAAAAACAGAAAAGTTTGGGTAGAAAAAGAAATTTAGTAATAAATTAAATGCATAGGGGATAAATTAGCCAGAAGCATTATAATGTTGAAAGTGCTGGAAGCAAAATGGCTTTAAATGATATCTTTAACAAAAAATATTAAATACCTTTTTTAATCATTATATAAAATTACATCTCATATAGAGACATCATAACCACACGCGTATTTGTAGAAAACCAGAATTTTTATTAAAAAAATCACTGTAAAACACGTATAAAATGAAACATTTAATTAAAATCATTAAAAATACATTGTGTCAAGGCCTTTCGCCCTGAACATCAGGGCATCATCAGGACAGAGCCATTTTAACTAGAAGAACAGTAACATTTGATTTATATATACACAAGAACCATTTCACGGTTACAGTTATTATACATGAAACAGATGAACACAGATCAATCACAAATGACCAAGTGAAGCTCGACTCTACGCTTTCAGACTGTTTCATTTGTGATTGATCTGTGTTCAACTGTTTCATGTATAATAACTGTAACCGTGATATGGTTCTTGTGTATATATAAATCAAATGTTACTGTACTTCTAGTTAAAATGGCTCTGTCCTGATGATGCCCTGATGTTCAGGGCGAAAGGCGTTATGTATTTTTAATGATTTTAATTAAATGTTTCATTTTATACGTGTTTTACAGTGATTTTTTTTTTTTTATAAAAATTGTGGTTTTTTTAAAATTATAGTTAAATTAAAGACCTTACTCACATCAATGGTCATGGGAATATTCTGTTTCTTCACGTTATAGTTATGTTGATCCACATTTAACATAATAATAGCATAGGCTAATGTAAATGCAGCATCACTATTGAAGAAAGGCTCATTGTTGCTTTTCTAGAAAGAAGAGAAGAAGAAAAAAATGGATTTAAAATACTTTTTACATATACAAAAGGACATAGACATATGCAACAATGTATGTCATCATACTTGCCAACCTTAAAAAATGAGAAATAGGAAGATTCATGTTCAAAATTAGGGAGATTTGACTAAAATTAGGAAAATTATATACGAAGTATACATATTTCCATACTTAATTTTTGGAAACTTAACTATGGATAAAATTAGAAATTAGCAGAAAATTTTTTCAATAACTCTTTCAATTCTATTTCTAGGATCTGCCAAAACAAGTTTAAAATGAATATTGTCATTTATGTTGTGGATAGGATAGAGAAAGATTGAGAAACAAGACTTCTGCAGAACACTTGATTGCCGATCGCTACTTGGAGATATGAAAAGGGGGGGGGGCAAAAAATAATTAGATCTGCTAGAAATATTTAACATTTCTATTTCTTTAAAGGTTCTAGAATCTCATAAAGCAACTTTAAAATGAATATTGACATTCATGTTATGGATGGGAAAAAGATTAACAATCGGGAGGCTTTCGTAGAACATTTGATCGTCGCTCATTAATGCGGTTTCTTTTTTATAAACGAACGATATCCGCAATTTTTTTTTTAAAGCGGCAGAAATTAATTCGTGGAATTTAATAAAACATGAAAAAAAATAAATAATAAAATAAACTGCGGATTTCCGCGAATTCGCGAAAAAATTACATACCTGATATTTTTTGTAATAAACATTATTTAATTTTGCTCTATTACAAGAAGCTATTTTGTAATTTTCTCTCTTTTATGATAAATCGGAAATTTTTAACTTCCGATCGGAAAATCGGTAGATAGATCGAAAATTCTGAAGTCTTCCGCCGAAATCGGGAGAGTTGGCAAGTATGTGTCATGAATTTAAAGTGTCTGTGTAGAACTAGGACAATTTATTAATTTTTTTTTTTTTTTCTTTTTTAAATCACAGAAAATCTTCTACAGGGTTCATACTCAAATATGGGAAAGAAAATTCCCTGAGTTCCCAGACAACTTTCAAGAAAATATTAGCGACATATTACAAGAAACACTCTTCTAGACAGAACAAAATACAGCTACTTCCACTGTATGATGTCCTATTACTGCCGATCATGATAGAAATTCAGGTAGAAAACATTATTTACACGCGTATTTTCACAATACTTAATCATTTAAATTTTGATACGAAGCAAAACAAGAAAAACATAACTTGAGAGAAAAAAAACATTTGTTTTTCCAGGTTTTATAGCTGATTTTCCCTGACTTTCGATGAAAATTTTTATTTTCCCTGACTTTTTTTTTAACAAACTCCAAATTCCCTGAGTATTCCATGTTTTCCAGGTTTTCTCTGAGGAGTATGAACCCTGTTCTACAGTTATCACCCATGGCAAATAGTCTGTTTTAGCAAATCAAACATCTTTCAAATAAAAAAGAAAAAAAAAAATTTTTTCTCCTTTTCTTGCTTTATTCGTGAAAATATCTTAAATGGAGTAGTAGCTGAAAAATCTTGCAGAAGGCACTACTTCTGAAAAAACTTTAATAAAAAGAGGAAATATATCTTTTCAAAACTTCTGGACAAAATTTTTCGAAAAGGTGATCACTTTTTTGCATCTAATGAATTCAAACTATTCAAAATTTTGATTTTTATGTTTAGAAGTTAGTCTAAAAATACAAAAGAATAACAACAACTATTATAATAATAGTAATAATAACAATAATGATGATAATTAAAAAAAAAAAAAAAAATCTCTATAAGATGTATCCTTGCATAGTCCATCCTCTAGAATTTTGTAGCTTTACAACCAGCAGTTTGAACTCACACACCCACACCTTTTATAGTTATATAATATAGATGTCCAGAAACAGATATATTAATTTATGCAATGTATTGTTAGTCATAAATACCTACCATTACTTATTCTACATTTTCTACCTTAAAACCCTATAACAAAACAAATCTTCTAAAAATAATATAGCAGTGACTAGGACTGGGCCTTATATCGATGTAACACAAAAATCGATTTATAGCTAAAATCGGCGATTCGATTTAAAGATAACATCTACTACGAAATTTCGAAATGACGATGTTAGACGATGTAATGCTGCATTAATTTAGAGATAAAAATCCGATGTCAGCTAGGCATCAAGTTTCCTCGTCACGCTTGCGAGTTAATGCATCAAGGAAAGTTTTATTGATTTAGCGAAAATGATCTAACAATAAATGCAAAAGCCGTCTTACGATTTATCGTAATATGAATTGTGCTATGTGCCGGCTTTTCATTTCAAAGGAGATACCAGAGAGATGATGCGCTTAAATCGCCTGTCGTCTGCTCCGTTTATTTCAAAGGAGAGACGAAGTACTGCGCTTGCACTATGCTAAATCGGGGAGAAAAGAAAATACGATTTTAGATGAATCGTAACTGTTCCAAACTTTTAAATTTGCAGTTTTACGGAGACTCCAATTTGTTTGCTAAGTAATGATTTCTTTCTTTTTGTAATGGGTAATTATTTTCGGCAATTACAATATGCATTGTTGTAATAAATATTAATATAAGTACATATATTTTTTTTTCATTATAATAGAAAATAAATTTATTTTTTACAATATTTAACAATACAGTAAATCACAATAAAAATAGTTTCACAATGCAATACGATATATCTGTTTGTCATTATTATTATTTATTCAATAATTTGGCTTTGTCTGACAGTTCTGTTATTAGTATTTTATAAGAGGGGGGGGGGATTGTTAAAAAATGTACACAAAAACTTTTAAAGGTGCTCCTTATTACGTACTTTTTATTAAGCTCTTTATAATACCCTTAATAAGCTTCAAATATTACTTTACTGAAGTTAATAAAATCTACAATGTTAATACTTTAAAATACTATTAAATGGAAATAGAGTTTAAATTTTTTTTCGTCATTTAAAATTAAATTTCTTTTTCAAACTCTGCTACCTATTTCATCTAACAAACAAATTGGTCTTGATTTTTTTTTTCTTTCAGAATGATGAGTGGTTTATTTATAGGCAGATTGGATATTGACCACCAGAATATAACGTATTTCGGCAATATGACACAAAAAAGCAGAAAATTTGTTAAATTTTAGTAAAATGATAAAAAATTTGGGAATCAGCTTTCAAAAATTTTTTACTAAATTATTCTTTAACTGGGCAGTTGGTTTAAAAATATCGCACAGAATTTATCAATCAACTTGAAAAAAATTATTATTTTTTTTTTAAGAAAGGGGAAATTTAATTTACTGACTGTGGTAAAAGACAAATTTTATAAATAAAAATAAAAAGTTCAATATTCCATCCTATATCAGGAACACACAAAAAAGAGATAAACAATTTAAAAGGGAAAAAAAAAAAAAAAACTGTTGTGCCAAAGGTCATCAAAAACTTTTTTTAATATCAATATTCATAACAACGCCCCCTAATGTTAATCATCCAGAAATGTTTAATCAACATAACTTTTCTTAGTAAAAACTTTACAGTTTGAACTGCATAATTTAAAATTTTAGTTTTAAATTATGCAGTTTGGCGTAATTTTAAGTCGTAGATGCTGAGTTATAGCAATATGGGAAATTGCAGAAAATAAATGAGTAATAGCAGCGTTGCTTTTCGGTCATTATGCTATTGATTAAAAGACTTGCATATGTAGGAGAGGTAGGGAGGAGATATTTTCTAAATCATCGTTAAATCGATTTATCTCTATATCGCGATATTAGATGGGAGATAAATCGATTTATAGAATCGCTACATCGCCCAGTCCTAGCAGTAACTACTAAAAAAAATAAAAAACTTGTAATTGCTATTTTTTTTTAAATATACAGATGTAGACAGAAGTCACTTGCAGTTGCTAATTTTTAAAATATTAATGGCATTTTTTACGTAATTGTAGTAGTTCACTACAAAAAGTTTTTCAACTATTAAATCAAAAATGACTTACATGCCAGTGTTCTGCAAAATGTTCCATCAGTAAAGAAATGAGAGGTGCTTCTCCAGGAAGACGAAAGGTCTCTAAATACTGCCGTAGAGCCTCATCGATGCGAGTATCTTCAAATGTAAAAGACCTATACATAAACATTTGGATGCAAAAAATAAATTAATTAAAAATAAATTAGCAAAAATTTAAATAAATTTATAAAAATGTTAATGAATAGCAGCATATCACAGAATGAAAGGTCAAATTAATTTTAACAAATGTGAGAAGCGACCAAACCATCGGTCAAATCTGGGTTGTTTGTATAAACCACCAATCAGGGGTCAATCTAGCTTATTTTTGGGACACATTTTTGTGGAAAAAAAAAAAAATAAATAAATAAAATTGTTATGCTCAAAAAACCATAACACTCCTTTTTTTTTCTCAAAGTTAAAAAAATTAAATTTTCGAAAATCGAATTTGACTTTAAATTTTGGAAAATCCGGAAAACCCATTCTTTAAAATAATGGTGTTCATTAAATTTCATCAATATTCCAAAACTAAATGCTTCAAAAAATAAAAATTTTTAATTAAAAAAAAAAAAAAAAAATATTTCTGTAGCTAGATAACTTATTTGAATAGAATTAAAATGAATTTATTTCATAATTCTGTTTTTTAAAATAGAGTATTTAAATATTTTAGAACTTAAATTGCAAAAGTTATTCAATTGCATTCAAAAATCGGATTGCGATTTAATTCTTTTCCAACGGTCATTTTCGTATTTTTCATAATTTTAAATTTTTTAATTATTTCAAATTAATTCAAGTTTATTTTCAGTTAAAAGCCTCTTTAAATTTATCAAATTTCATATATTTCTCAGCTTAAAAATAATGAAATAATTTGGCTTTTACTTCAGAAAATCTAACTCTGAAAAGCTGCCTTTACTAACTCTGTAAAACTTATAATTCACTGGCAGCCATTTTCTCTGCGATCTTGTTTGACTTTCTCTCCAGAAAGGGAGAAAGCATTTCCTTCCCGAATTTTCGGAGATCGTCTTTTGCCGTTGATAGCGAGGCTAGTGTCTCTTTCCTGCTCATGGATTGGTCCATAAAAAAGAACGCTCATAGCCCGGCAAATGAAAATTCATTCTGACAAAATTTTGTGAGAGTATGTTGTCAGATGGTGCATGGCCGGGGTTTTCCCGTGCCAGTCGCATAGTTCTGCCATGAAGATAAGACGTTTTATGAAAGAAGCTCTCTGTAGTTTTTTTTTCTTCAACCTAAGCTTATAAGTTTTACACTTAGGTTTTAAATATCATACTGTTATATTTGGATTACAATCGCCTTAAAATGTTGTCTTATATTATCAAATGCTGTTTAACAAGAATATTATTACGGATTAAGAAGGATTGATCTTAGCCTATATCCACCTGCGATAGTGCAAAAAAAATTTTGTGCATAATAACAGTTTGAAAAAAGGCTACTCATAAGTGCCTGATTAGTGAGTGGAAATATGATTGTCATCTAGGAATAAGAAGATATTCTTCTACATGCCACTCCTCGAGCAAATATATCAATCAAGATGGTGCGCTCTGGTGATAATATAAGGTTTTTTGTGTCTCACAAAAAGTAGAACAGTAAATCTACGTGTTGGTGCTATATTTGTGATTCTATGTCTTTATGTCTTTTTAGAAACTATGAGAATTTCTGAAGATAAATATATTAAATGACAAAAATGTATTTCATTATAACAAAGTAATATGTGAAATAACGAATTGCATCGTGTAAAATATGCTTCTGGTAAATGTGATTATTGTTTATTATGGGAGCTACCTTTTGTTGTTTATTACAAGTATTGTTCATTAATAAAAATTTTGGTAAGTCAAATTTTATCCTGTTTCTTTTATATTTCTCTTTCAGGGTTCATACTCAAATATGGAAAAAAAATTCCCTGAGTTTTCCCTGAGTTCCCAGACAAGTTTCAAGAAAATATTAGCGACATATTACAAGAAACGCTCTTCTAGACAGGAAAAAATACAACTACTTCCACTGTATGATGTCATATTACTGCCGATTATGATAGAAATTCAGGTAGAAATCATTATTTACATGCGTATTCTCAAAATACTTAATCATTTAAATTTTGATACGAAGCTAAACAAGAAAAACATAACTTGAGAGAAAAAAAACATTTGTTTTTCCAGGTTTTATAACTGATTTTCCCTGACTTTTAATGAAAATTTTTATTTTCCCTGAGTTTTCCCTGACTTTTTTTAACAAATTCCAAATTTCCTGAGTATTCCCTGTTTTCCAGGTTTTCCCTGAGGAGTATGAACCCTGTCTTTTACTCTTGATGTCAATATTTTATTTTACCTTTCAGTTCATTCACATGTAGAATGATACAGAATTCAACACAAAGTAGAAACTATCTAAAAAAAAATCTTCCAAAGGAATTCATATTCACTATATGATCTTTCAAAATCTCTATTCAAAATCTATCTATTTAGAATCTCAAATATATATTATTATAGAAATTATCCTGTAAAACCTTTTATTTTAGCTATCACTCTAGATAATGTTTAATATCAAATTTCATTAAATGAAGTACTGGCACTTATTGCTGAAAACATGGGAAAATTTTATAAAAAGATCATTTTCATAAAGCAAAATCTTATAAAAAGGCTGTTTTTATGCAGGGGTGCAGAATATGTCCGAACGCCCGAACAAGGTTCGGGGGAAATTTAAACAGACTGGAGAAATTTTGAATATTTTTTTAAGAGAAAATAAAAATGTAAATCAAAAATAACAATTTGCTACTTTGAAGTGCTTATACACTAACAGCGATATTTTATGTTGCACTGTATACTTATTCTCTTAAAGATTTATTACATAGAACAAATGACTTTGTATAGCAAAGTAGATTTTTGCATTATTGAGGGAAATTTATACTGTGTTTGGGGGAAATTTCCGAGGTTTGAACATTTTCTGCATCCCTGTTTTTATGAATTTGAATTTTGTGAAGGAGCCCATTTTATGGATATGATTTTTGTGAAGGGGCCTATTTTATAGATTTGTATTTTGTGAAGGGGCCGTTTATACAATGTGGAATTTTGTGAAGGGGCAGCAAAAGGACTTCAAATTTTGCTTGGATCAATCCCCTGTCAATGTTTTTCCAATTAAGATATCCAGATAGTGTTAGAGCATAACCAGAGACATTATCTGCAGGGAACTGAAGTAACTTTGGGAAGGGGATTGAAACTTACTTACTAATTTGTTTCAATGGTTAAAAGCAAAAATTTATTCAATTTCAAAGTGTCTGGGGAAGGAGGAGGGGGCTAAATGAACTATAGGTGTTATGCACATTGTTTCGTGCAATGTCTAATTTTTATTAAAGCAATATCTGTACTGATAAGTATAAAGGATTTAAGTCCATATTCTTGATTTTTCAGGAGACGAAAAATAAAGTTAAACTAAATAAAAACTAATCAACAGAATCGATTAGGAAAAAGGGATTATGTTGATTCATACCCTTTATACCGTTCAGTGATTGTCAACCTTCATTTAATAAAGGGAAAAACATTGAATTAAATATTTCATACCAAAGATTAATGCTAAATTTCTGACTTGAATCTTTTTTTACCAATGGATTTTCTCAAAGACTCAATGACATAGATTTAAATCCTTTATACCAATCGATAGAGAATTTTTTTTCTGAGTCTGACTATGTACTTAACTCAAAATCGACATTTTTGGACTTAAATCCTTTATACTTATCAGTACAGATATAAGCTTATATTATTTTTGTTTCAAACAATATTTAAACAATATAACAATAATTTCAACAATACTAAAATGAGCTTCCAATAATTTCAGCCTATAGATTGTATTGCATGTAAATTATTTTTTGCATTCTAGTGCAGAATATGTAAGCCCTACTATCTTGAAATAGCTATACAGTTTGTGTGACTTTAATTAATTAGTTTGGTGTCTTAGTAAAAGCCTACCTAATTTAGAGCTCAATCTAATGCAGATGCTAGTGTTCCCATATATCGTTGTAAAAATAGCAAAAATGAATTCAAATCCTTTCCAAATATATAATTTTTTTCCCCATTCTATAATTACAGTATTTTGCTGATATAGTTTATGTCTGCAAAGTAAAAATGTTCACTATACTTCTTTTATTATTATTATTTTGCTTGAAAAATAAAGATATCTCAATTTTCGTTTAGGCTTTCTTTCTTTTTTCTTTTAATTTAAGGTAACTAGAATAAGCATTTAAAGCAATTAAAAATCTTACTTATGAAGTTTCTTCGCTATAGTAATTGCGATAGACGCTGCTGTCTTCTTCAGCAGTTACACACTGAGAATTTTCACCAAGGATATTCCAATCTTTTCTTTGCAACACTTCAAAAGGTGGTGCTATGTTCGATCAAGGTTCCCTAGTGGCTTGTTCATGTTAGAGCCCCTAAATAAAATAATAGGCCGGCGCATCACCGCCATTTTTTTGCCTCCGAAGAGGACAGCATTCCCGCTTGGCGTCCTTATCGCTTCCCTAATGATTTTAAGAAATCTTGATCTGAAGCTAATCCGGTCAAGATAAGAGCAATAAGCAACAATAATATTCCTAAAAACACATTTTTTTCACATCAGGATGTCATTTTATTCTGAGGATATCCCATGGATGTACTGGGGTAAGATGTGTTGTTAGGGCGGTTTCTGTTTCTTTTACAAAATGTCGCCAAAACTCAAATACACAGTAATAGAAGGTCTGTGAACACTTTATATTCACTTCTTGAATGATTATAGCAGTTTATCCCTAAACAAACTTCCATATCATAGTTTACTTAGCTAAAATTAGGAAATATACTAAAAAAAGTTACTCTAAAGTAACGTATGACGACAAAAAAAAATGTTTATCAGAGAAACGTGCTGGGTACATGTGGCAAACCTAAGGCAACAAAATGCCTGATGTGCCAGCTCGTATATATAGGAGTCTTAGTTCATGTTGCATGATGTAGGATTAATTAAAATGTCAATGGTTTTGTATATGATTAGTTTCCATAATTGACCAACTTTTTTACGTTTTCCAAAATCAATTATATTTTTTTCCTATTTAATTTAATTGACACTGCAGGCAGTGATCTTGCCAAATTTTACATCAGATACATGTTCTTTGATGCAGTTTTTATTTTGTATTTAATCATCCCTATGTAATGTAGCATCCTTTTTTTATTATCTTTATTAATATAATGAATTATATAAATTCTTGAAATTTAAAGTCTCATTTTAGATAGATTGGAATGTGTAAGGTTGATTTAATCAACCTTACACACTGCAATCTATTTAAAATCAATTTTCATGGTTGATGAATTTATCAATAAAATTTCTAAATTTAAAGTCTCGCCAAAAATTCTCACGTGTAGCTGCTGAAAAAGACAGGGGATCCTTGTCAAAAGGAGTATGGCAAAGAAACTTAATAGGTAACATTTTTAATTTTTTATAGTTTTAAATATTCACAAATGAAGTTTTTCAAGTATTGATTCAAGTAGCAAGTAGAAATAATAAAAAAGCTAATTTTTTTCAAGTTTTTTATTCACAAATCAAGACTAGTTGGCATAGGTGGACTCTGCTCAGTTCCCCATCCTTTGTATGTTCTCATAAATTTCTAGAACAAAACATATTATATTCATGTTAAGAGAAATGAATTTGACCAAATGCTTTACACAGTGACAGAACGAAATCCCCGCCTAATAGGCTATCCATCATTCACTTCAATGTATTTATCTTATTCTAATCTATTAATTTATTTTACTGGGGGTCAATTTTGTAGTTTAGTTTTCATGCTACTATTTCCAATGCAATAATCCCTGGAATATCGCCCCACTTGGCTATGTCTATAAAATCTTAAATTTCGAATAACTTACGAAATCTTCCTATTAGGATATTTGTAGTCAATCATGTTCAAACAAGTATCATAAATGTTATTTTGAAGTTGTCTGATATACAGGGTGATTATAATTAAAGTTACGATTTCAAAACGCTATAATTTTAACACGTTAATCGCCACAATAATATCAGAAAAATTTTCACATGGGCCATGGTAACTTTATTAGATAATTTAGTTTAAAATGTATCAAGGAAACTTAATGTATCACAGAAAAAAATTTTTTTTGCCAAAATTCCCGGAAAAACACTATTTTTTATGTCACACATATATGACTGACATGGCCCTATATTGAAACTTTTTTTCTCGATATGTCTGACGCATCCAAACAACATACAACAAGTATTACCTGTTTATGCAAATGTATCGTTTGCGTCGGACATCTGTGATTGACGTGGCCTTCTACCAAATCGCGTACGTCAGACATATATGTCTGATATGGCTCATGTAGAACTTCTTAGCGTCAGGCACATATGACTGACATGGCGATTAACGTGTTAAAACTACCCATCAGAGCAATTTGAGATTTTATCAGAGCAATCGAGGGGCAATGAAATTTTGTTTGGCAAAAGAAAAAAAAATAGTTCCAAAATGTGCCGTTCATTATCCGTAAAGTATTTGTTTAATGAAGCTCCTCTTTTTCTCTTTTCACTAGGACTGTTTCCACTGTAAACACGTATTCTTGTCTTTTTGCTAAACAAATTGTAGTAAACCCTTGAAGTCTATTGTTTCCTGCTATTCCACTGTGTTGCTAACAACATTCCTGTGTTTAATGAGTCCTTTTAGGCATTTCCCCTGACATTGCCATCAATAGGAACATGTTGGAACTACTTTTTTTCCTCCCCCAAACAAAATTTCATTGCCTCACGATTGCTCTGGTAAAATATAAAATCGCTCTGATGGGTACTTTTAAAATTATAGCATTCTGAAATCGTAAATTTAATTATAATCACCCTGTATTTATGATCCTCAAAATGGACGTTTATGTTCAATTTTGCCCTATTCTGCCCTGTTAAGCAAATCGTAAATTCCAAATAACTTACAAAGTTTTTAAATTCAAAAATTCATAGTCAGAGATGTTCATGCCAGTATCTTAAATGATATTTTAAAAGTGTTCTGTCATCTTTACGATGAAAACAGTTCTCAAAGTGGACGTTTATGCGAAATTTTGCCCTATTCCGTCATTATAAGTTAATCGCAAATTTCCAGTGACTTACGAAATTTTTAAATTTGAAAATTCACAGTCACAGATGTTTATACCAGCATCTTATATAATATTTTAAAAGTAATCTGAAAACTTTACGATGAAAATATCCCTCAACAGAGACATTTATACAAAATTTTGCTGTATTTTGCCATGTTAAGAAATTCACAAATTTCGAATAATTTGCGAAATTTTCAAAGTAGCATGTTTCTAGTTAATGATGTTCATCCCGGCATCAAAACTGATATTTAAAAGCTGTTCTTACATCTTTACGATAAAAATGTTTCATTTCCTGCATGTTTAAGTGAAATTTTGCCCTATTCTCCCATGTTAAGAAAATTGTAAATTTCGAATAAGTTCTGAAGTTTTTTAATCAGAATATTCCAAATGAATAGGGTTCTTGCTAATGTCATAACTAATACTTTAAAACTTGTCCCACCTCTCTGTGATCATTTGTTCATGAAATACCGTGTACACAGACTAACATACTAACGGGCTAACACACTAACAGACACCCTACTCCTTCTTTTGATATTTTTAGATTCCTCACACCTGAAAACGTGTAAAAAAGTCAAAAAACTGAAAACGAAAATTTTCACAATTACCTAAGTTCCCCATACCTATAGTATGATGGTGAACTAATATTTATGTGAAAAACTGCAAGATGCTTTGTAGATAAACAAACAAGAATACAAATAGTGATGCTTTTCAGATCAAAATATGTTGCTAATTTTATTGTTTCATGATGTTTAATTACAAGTTTTTTACTGCCTTATCATTTTACATTAGATTTTTGTTTTGGCTTTTTTATGCTATATACAGTATTCTATCATCTATAAAATGGATGAGAAAAATCAGCATTTTAGTTTTCCAAGTATTAAAGGTTTTCACAGTTATTTGTCCATAATCAAGTTTTGATATCAAGTTTGAGTAATGTGGCAACAATCTGATTTAAAGTGAATATGGGATGGGTTCAGAGTTCCACAAATAGAAAATTAACATTTTTAACAAATTAGTTAAGCTTGATATGAAGTTTTTAAATATTAGGAGAACCAAGAATTTATTCACCCAGTAAGATAATTTTAATAATTTTGAACCAATACATTTATATTTACAAAATTTAGAACAAAATAAAATTTAAAACAGTGCATATTCAAAAAGTTTACGGTATGTACAGAAAATACACAGAAAACTTTTGCTTGCCACTTTTGGAATACAGGTCCATGTCTTAATCATCTCTGAGTTAGAGTACTTCAGAGTAATATTCTCAAAAAACATTCTCCTTGTTTCAAAATACTCTCCTCCTTTTTACTTTCAAGAAGTCCTGGTTTCATAAAATCAGTTTTCAATGGCTTTACATACTTTAAGAGGTCCAGAATACAATTTGCCCATTTTTACTTTCCGAACATACATATGTAAGGAAGCTATAGGTCACAGTTTACTATAGGTCACAGTTTCACGATTTGTATAGGTTTTGGTGAATCTAGCACTTATAATTTTTTTACAGGGACACAAAAAAATAATTCTGTATCATTATGGCCTATAGTGTGAAATTATTTAAAGTGCGATAGCATCTAAACGCCTTATCAAAAAGAGCTGAAAATTTATATACGTGTTTTAGGTCACCATCACACAAACTGTATAGATTTTGGTGACTCTAACACTTACAGAATTCTACAGAGACACAAATGAAAACTGTTTATCATTATGGCCTATAGGCTCAAATTATTTAAAGTGCGACAGCAACTAAACGCCTTATTCAAATAAACTGAAAATTTATATACATGTTATAGAACACCATCACACAAACTTTAAGAACTTTAGAGAATCTAGCACTTATGTTTCTTTTTCAGGGACAAAATGCAAATTTTTGAGACACCAACTTTTACAAAAAATCAATTATTGACCGGAAAACAATAATTACATACAAAAGGATATTTAAAAGTGAGTTAATAGGGTGAGTTTGAAAAAAATCTGTACAGCCGTTTTTAAAAGAACGCGCTTGTGAGACCTGAAATTGAGCTATTTATACAGGACGCCTATCAATTTTCCCGAACTAACCAACCATACCATTTGAAAGGACCTCTAATAGAGTGTTTATATAGCAAATTTGAAGAAAATCGTTATAGCCATTTTTGAGATACGGACTTACGGGGTCCGGTCAGACTTCCGGTCTCCGATGTCACACTTCCGGTTTTTCAATTTTCAACCAAAATTTGAAAAATCCATCTGTACACCAGACCTGTCTTAATTCTGAAGTTTTGTAGTTCTATCTTTATTAGTTTCGGAGATATGATAGCCAGAAGATTCCACACATACATACACACATACACTGTCCCATTGCAAGAAACCACTTTTTTGGACTCAGGGGACCTTTAAGCGTGTAAATCAGGAGAAATCTCGATATAAAATTTTTGGACCAAATGCAATACTTCCATTACCTACGGTAATAGGGTAATGGAAGTAAAAGGCGAGCTGCACACTAAGTGAGCACTTGTGACTCGTGCCTGCAAAGTATTGACTCAAATTTTGATGAACTTCGCAACAGTCTAAAATGATAACCAATCACAGGGCGGCAGCGTGAAACCATGCCTTGATTGACTGCTAGGAGTATAAATGATGAATGTCTACTTGAATGAATGAATCAAGATAACAATTTGCACGAGAAGGAAGTGAACTGAAGAGCTTAATGTAAACAGTTAAAAAGGTAAACAAAGCTTAAAACGTAAACAAACCCAAAAACAGGAATAAAACTGAGATTTTGTAATCATAATTTAGAGATTTTTGTGTAACTATATACTATTAAAGAAATACATATTAAATTAAAAGAGAAATTTTAGAATATAGAATAGTGCATGGATTATTTGATCACTTAAGTTAAATTAGAGCTCTGGGCAGGGCAACAAAATATGTTGTTACACAACGCTTAGTAAAGCAATATACAACTCAATTTTGTATAAATGTGCATAGTGAGAATTATTTTTAACAAATCATTGTGAAATTAATATGTATATATATATTTATAATAATAACAGTCAAGTGTAAAAATTTTTTGTATATGTAGGAGCATCAGTTCCTCCTCTCTATGTAGGAGTGTAAACTTTTCAATGTGAGAATAAGAACTTTCAAAAGAACTTAACAATACCTTTAAATTAAATTGTTAAATTTTAGATTTATAATAATTTAAAACAAAGTTATTCATTCCTTTCCTTTTTAATAATAATAATAATAATAATAAAAAGCATTTCCTTAGATGCTGGTTAGTAGAGCATAAATTGGATTTTTTTTTTTTTTAAACACTAAATGTATGAAAAGAAACACTTCAATAAGTACTTACTTTACAAATGCTTCCAAGACCTTTAGGTTTTTCCGATTGCTGATATATTCTCCTATCATCTTTTTGTCCAACTGATAATTATCTCGCAAGAAGGTTGCCACCTCAGAAGGATCTAGAGGATCTCTCAAAAGGCCATGCTCTTGCAAAAAAGAGATGCCTTTGCTCGGCTGACTGTTAAATTGCTCGGTACCAGTCAGAAGGATCTAAAGGCATTAAAATCCAATTTGTAAAACACATTTAAATGAGAATTTTTAACATAATAACTTTCTCAAATCAGTTTAAATGAAATACTTGTATTCTTGACTGTTGTTGTGAAAGATTTTAAGTTCTACAAATTGTTTGTTTTAAAAAAAGGTACCTCAATGGCAGAATTCATTTGGTCTCGTTGTAAAAAATCCTTTGTAATATTAATATAGTGATTTATTTTCAGAAATATACTTCTTATTTGTTTGCCGTGGATACAGTACAGGTTACTAGTGAAAGCTAATTCTACTGGATATAGGAAAAATTCAAATCAAATTATCATTTCAAATCTCTCAAAATAATTTTTTATCAAAATTATGCAAGTAGTTTCCTATAAAACCATATTTTGGCTCAATTAGCTCCAAGCGAAGCATGTGCTGCGAATGACGACTAATTTTCCTGAAGAAGATAAGTCAGATTGCTTTTTTATCTCATAACTACTAAAAACAGGGTTCAAGCAGGAAAAATATTTTTTTCGAAGGATGCTATTTATAAAATTAATTACTGTGAAGACGCCCATTCTATAAATATGAATTTGGTTAAATGGTTCCTTTTATAAATTTGAATTTTTAACCCTTTCAAGCGTTAGCCGTTTTTCGGTATATCTGTTTATTGATTCATAAAATAATTACTATGCACAGTACAAATAGGAGAACATATTTATTAATCTTATTTTCTCGAAAAAAAGCAACATATATTTCAAAACTTAGCCATGACAGAAATAGACGGGCTTGCTTAAAGGGTTAAAAGGAGTTCTTTTTTATAAGGTAAAATTTCAGACATGGCTCAATTTTTGCCAGAATGGATTCCTAATATGCAACAAATATTGTAAACTTAAATCTTAAACGCAACTACAGAAAAACATCATTTATACGTCTTTAAAGGGACTAACGTAAAAGGACGTACAAATGAAAAGACATATAATCGAAATTTTAATAATAACACTTTGATTACTACAAATTTAATGACACTTAAGCAAAATTTATAGGAAAATACTAATTAATAAAGTTTCTTAAGTTAGTAAATGCATCTTATACTTTTTTAAAGACAATAATTAATTAATAATAAAAAAGATTTATTATAAAATGTGAGAAAAATCATAATATTAATGCATGACTGGGTACTAATTACATATATGAGTATTACATTTCTTATATAATCCTATTGAGTATTACATTTCTTGAGAACTATATGAACACATTTTGAATATTAATTATGTATATTGTGTATCTTTAACCCCTTGGGTACATTTGATGTCTGAGATACGTCATTCACTTTTTTGTTTTTTATTTTTGTTTTGCAATTCTAATTACTTGAAGACATCTTAATACTACATATGTCACCAATATTTTAGAAATAAATAAATTCTTACGTAAAATGTACTGCTTCTACATACTACTCCAAGCAACCAAAAAATTATATCCATTCCACATGCAAATATTTTCTCAAATAAATCTGTACCCAAGGGGTTAATAATAAGCATGCAATTTATGTCCATATAGATAGTATTTAATAACATTAGAAATCTTTAATATTCATCTGATTTGCTGCTTGTCTATGAGTATTAAAAATTTTACTGTGAATTCAATTGATTATTTGATCAGTATTCTTCGATCTTTCCCGTGTTCCTCCATTTAAGATGCTTTCTTGGAAAAATCTGTGTTGTTGTTGATGTCGTGTGCCACTCGGAAATTCCGAGCCCCGGAAGTTTAAGGCAAGAGGGTTGCGTCTTCCGTTATTAGGAACGCCTCATAGGGAGGAAGTACGACTTCTAGTTCCATAAGCTGGTGAAAGATGGCAGCACCAGCCAAACTCGAATTTTCATCCGGATCAGAGCGAGTTTAGACCCATGTTCCGGTACCCCCAGAGGTATAATTTTTGATGGGAACTTGGAGGACTTTGCGACCACGACGGAATTTAACGTGCACCAGTCGCCATTAGCGTACACGACGGTCTTCGGCCGGCTCGAGGACCGAACCCGCAATCTTTCAATCACGAACTCGCTGCTCTTACCAACCAGGCTACCGCGGCCCGGAAAAATCTGTCTTATTTAGAATTGAAAATAATGACAGGTCGAGATAATTTTACGAATTTTAGTAAAGTGGTAAAGACGTATAACCGATTTTAGCGGCATATAAACGAAGAATTTTTGCATTAAAATGAATAGAAATGAATCAGGACTTCAGTAAAAGGAGGTATAAATGTAAAAGACATATAAACGAGAGACGTATAAACGGTGCTTTACTGCAGAAATATTTTTCTAATTATACCAATATATTTTCAATGCAATCCAAAGGCAACTAAAATAATACTGTTGCAACATCAGTGTCGGCACCTGGCGCGACAGTGGAAATGCTTTTTTGTTTTTTATTTTCTTTTGGTTTCATTAGAATAAGAAGCACTTTCGAAAGCGCAGTGTTGAAAGATGTAGACTAGATATAAGAAAGGCACTTTTCCTGTGTCTAAAAATTTATTGTTATGATTTAGTTAAGATAAAGAAAAGGGAAAACAAAATATTAAGTATTGAGAGAATTATTAATATGTGAATAACAAATGAATCGAAATAATTTTGAAATTCATACTTCTTGTAAATAGTTCATTTCAGTGTAAATACATCATCATCATTTAATTAAATATGTCAAAAACCAAAGTTCCAGAAATATTATTTTGTGTCATCGATATCCTGATCTAACTCACCTTGTTTCAAGTCGGCCGAGAACAGAAGAAAGGGTGAGTACCTTTTCGATAATTAGTTCATAAATAATAATGAATATGATTTTAATTTAAAGATACAGTTGAAGATCTTTAATCCGCACACCTTGGTTCTAGAACTTGTGCGGATTATGGATTTTTGCAAATTATAGATCATTGATGCCATTTCCTTGCTATATGAATTAGTATAAGGTACATAAAACTGTAAACTTTATTTAATGAAGCTAGAATTATAATTGTTTGTTTTTATAAAATGTAATGAAGGTAATACTAATATATAAAACAATAAAATTTATTTAATGAAGTAGAAGCAATATATAATTGAAACCCTTAAATGAGTAATTCATTAAAAACTGTACTCCTACTTCTGGACTGTGATTAACAGTATGCAGCCAGATACTTGCAATGTGCAGTTTTTAATGACTGCATTGTAGATTTTATCTTCAAAACAAATGCTGGTATAAATTTTTCCTTAAATAGTTTTGTGTATTTTTGAAATACCACCCTAAAAGAACATTTACACTAACAGTCCTTAAACATCTGTGAAAATACACAATCCCACCAACCCATATGATGTCATTTTTTTTTTTTCAACCAATACACAATGCTGTTACTGGCAGGAGTTAGAAAACTGTACTTGCATGTGTTTTGTTTGATCACTAATTGAATATTATTCAGACGACGTTCGGATTCGCTAAAAAAGTATAAAGGCAATAAAAGTATAATTATTTTTTTTCATTTGAAAATTAATTATGTATATCTAAATTAAATTTTACAATCATTTTTTTTTTTTCATTTTAGTATGTGAATTAACATATTTTCTCATATACATCCAAAATATCAGATTTTCGTTACTGCAAAATCTTTTGTTTACTTTTGCAAAGTGAGTGTGGATTATAGACAATTGTGAATTATGGGTATACGGATTATAGATCCTCAACTGTATTTATCGCTAGTTATAATCTAATTTAAAAAGAGCCCAAGAATATAAAGATTATATTAAAAATAATACTGAAAATTTTAATACTTTTTTCTTATGTTTGACAGCCATCAGCATCTCATGACTCGGTATGTCTAGGGATATTTTCATCCTGTTAGGTAACATGAGAGGCTTCTGTTTGCCAGAATCTTTCAGAGCAACTGAATTTTTGTCAGGAACTTGGCTTGAAATCAACTCTTGACCCAGTAAGTAACCAGACGCTCCTTGCTGAAGAACACCTCTTTTGGAAGAGTCCACCAAACTAGCGTCTGAGAGAGATTTCAAATTCCAAAAATTATATAAACATGAAAGGATAATAATTATAAGATAAAAAAAAATTTTATATACCATGTTTCTAAATAGCTTAAACTTCTCTTTGAAACGCATTAAAAAGCTCCAATAGGCAGGTAATGGATTTGGCGACTTTTTTGGCAACTTTTGGCGAGAAAATTCTTATGATCGATATTCCAAAGATGGACGTTCTAATGTGATTGGTTAAAGAGTTACCGGAAATTTGAATTTAAAAAAAAAAATTGGTTTTAAAAATAAAATATTAGTCCTTTCCGAACAACATATATTTGCATCATGAACTACATTAGCACTTTATCATTGTGAAGAAAATCTTTAAAGTGATAACGACGTCAATTTTTGCCAAATGCATAATTTAACTTTTAACAATTTTTTAACGCTCACGTTTAATTAAATGTATTTATTTTTAGGTCGAAACAAAATGAACTCGTAAATTTTTTTTTGGCAACAATTAAATTATAGTTAATATTTTAATGGCTATTTTTATTGCTATTAGGAGCTTATCATTTTCACATTTTAATTAATTAAAAGAAAACTATTCGAAAATTCGAAAATCTGACTTCGAAGTACTGTGTTGTCACCGGGTTCTGAGCTACTGTGAAAGTTTCAAATGTCTAGCTAGTCGGGAAGTTAGTTAAAAATCGATTGCAAGATTTGTCCCTGACAAACACACAAGAATCGAAGTTAATAAAAACATGGTAAAATAAGCAAGATTCTAAATTAGTATTTAAATTGATATCAAGTGATAACTTAATATTAATATCTCAGAATAAATCTTAATTTTAAGAACAATTTTATGAGAATTCTATTTGAGTGCCCAGGTAAAGTTGTTTTCTCAACAGAGCTTCATAGCACGGGAATCTGATTTCAGAATAAGTTTTGTAATCAAAATTATGCAATAGTCGAAATAAACAGTAAAGCATTGCGGAATACTAAATCCTAGATGTCCGGGTCAACCAATGAGAAAAGGTAGGCGGATTTTAGATTAGCTAATTATCCAATAAGCATTCATAAGAATAGTTTCGGTTCCCGCCGAAATATGCAGTATTTAAGCGGGAGCACACGAAAAATCGTGGCTTTTTAAGATAATCACCTGCCTAATAAACTCACGTTAACTGATACTCCATCATGTAGAAGTTTACGAAATAGACTCGCAGTGCCCTTCGGGGTCTCGCGGCTTGGATACCTAACGGCCATCGGCACCGTAGGTTGCCGGAACATATACCGCTCCGGATGTCTGAACAACCGGCCCATCATCTTTATTGCATACTTGCCAACCTTAAAAAATGAGAAATAGGAAGATTCATGTTCAAAATTAGGGAAATTTAACTAAAATTAGGGAGGTTTTTTTTTTTTTTTTTTTTTTTTTTTATATACGAAGTACACATATTTCCATACTTAATTTTTGGAAACTTAACTATGGATAAAATTAGAAATTAGCAGAAGAAATTTTCAATAACTCTTTCAATTTTATTTCTAGAATCTGCTAAAACAAGTTTAAAATGAATATTGTCATTTTTGTTGTGGATAGAGAAAGACTGGGAAACAAAAGGCTTCTGCAGAACACTTGATTGCCGATCGCTACTTGGTGATGTGAAAAGGGGGGGGGGCAAAAAATAATTAGATGTGCTAGAAACATTTAACATTTCTATTTCTTTAAAGGTTCTAGAATCTCATAAAGCAACTTTAAAATTAATATTGACATTCATGTTGTGGATGGAAAAAGATTAAAAATCGGGAGGCTTTCGTAGAGCATTTGATCGTCGCTCATTAATGAGGTTTCTTTTTTATAAACGAACGATATCCGCGATTTTTTTTTAAACACGGCAGAAATTAATTCGTGGAATTGAATAAATATGCAAAAAAAAAAAAAAAAAACGGCGGATTTTCGCGAATTTGCGAAAAAATTACATGCCTGATATTTTTTGTAATAAACATTGTTTAATTTTGCTCTATTACGAGCTATTTTGTAAATTTCTCTCCTTTATGATAAATCGAAACATTTTAACTTCCGATCGGAAAATCGGGAGATAGATCGAAAATTCGGGAGAGTTGGCAAGTATGTTATTGTGACTGCACCTTTAGAACTTAATAAAGGGTATTCGAGCTCAAATGGACTCCCTACTTTCTTATATAAGATGCATGGACTTCTACTTTACTACATTAGATGATTGACACCATCCATCAATACAGAATTATATTTTTTATATTATTACAAACATATTAGATTTGTAAGGGCAATTATTTTTAAAAATATGTTAAAAAATAAGAATACAATTAGCAAGTTTAAAAGATGGAAAATACATAGGGAATAAAATATAATTATCTACTTCAAAATTTTGTATTTTACAACTACATTGAATTAATCTTTAGTAACAGAAAGATATTATTATCAGACAAGTATTATTATTATTATTATCTTGCAATTTTGTATGCAACAGTTCAGACTTCCAAAATTTGTTAAATCAGAAAATCTTAAGAGATTAACCAAGAATGTCACACCTAAGAAAACTTCTTTTTTTTTTTTTCAATACCGTAAATCCCGAATATAAGCAACCCCCTCGAAAATAAGCCCCCTCCCTACTTTTAGGCAATTTTGGATTTTTTCTATAATCCTAAAAATTAGCCTTCCCCCTCTATTTTTGCATTTTGAGTAAAAAATTAATTTCCAAAAGCTTAAGTAATGATTTTAAATTTATTCTTTAAAATAATTTTTTACAGCAAAAATATGCAGCGTGGGAAGAGGGATCCCAAAGTCATTTATATTCTGTTCACTATAAATGGTGTATTTTTTACACCAGCGCGTTTAGTTAACGGTTAAGAAAGAAATTCATAATAATCTTGACTATAAGCCTCCTATTTTTTAATGTTTTTGCATTTGAAAAACGGGAGGTTTTTAATTGTGATTTTACACTGCATATATAAAAGAGCAGAGTCTGCTCTTTTATATATAGAGTCCGCTATAGAATCCTAGGTCATTTCACCGAGCGGGACCAAATTTGGCACGGTTAATGTTTACGACCCGAGAAAGACAACGCCGCAAGCGATTTTACAAAATTCGCCCCCCAAGGGGGGGTGTTAAAATTGAAAATTTTAACACTTTTGAAATTTATTATTTTTTACCAAATCCTCCGGAAAATATTTCAGTTTCTTTTATTTAATTATTTTTCTCTATTTAAAATGTTTAAAAGTCCGTTTTTTTTAAATTCATTTCATTCCGTTTTGGCATTTTCAAATATTTTTCTAAATTTCCGATTTTTCAATTTTAAATACTTTTCTAAATTTTATTTCCTTGCAACTTTATTTTAATTAGATAGCTTATTTTATTTCCTTTAATTTGAGCCATCGCTCATAGAAATAGCTTAAAATTTAATTGTTTTATCTTCAAAAAATCATAAGTCCAAAAATACCTTTTTTATTTAACTGTATTCTTAAATTCAGCGGTCAGCCATGTTTGCTAAATTATTTTGTATCTTCCCGCGCTTTCAGAAGGGGAGGAAATGTTCTAGAACACGCCGGAAGGTTCGTAGCGTCCCTTTTCGCGAGAGCTGATTGGCTGGCTCAGGCAGGCGCGAAATTGGATGTGGTGTTTTTCTCTCTAAAATGTAAGCTCTGGTAAGAGGAGCACGTAAATTTTCGCCGGTCCATGGCGCCGGGATTCGGCCTTAGCGAGCGAACCGGTGTCATGGACAGGCCGATCATCCAATTTTTATCTGATTTAAATTATGCTATCAAGACATTTCAACCTTGGATTTTAAGTGTGTCGAAAAAATCGCTGGCTAAATATTAAGATCGAATGCCTCCAACACCTGGATGTACGTTTCTTACAAGCTCATAGAAGAACTGGCCAGAAGTAACTAAGCCTAAAACGACGCTCAATTCATATCATCTCTAAGTTCTCATGTTTGTGTGAAAAGGTCATTCCGTAGCCTTTGAAGTCTGCCTGTATTATACACCGATCGCACGATCAATATGGAAATGTTGATCATTATCTCTCAAAACAGTGCTTCATACAATCTTAGAGTATTTGCACTATTAATGATTGAAGTGCGAAATCGAACAGGGAGCCAGCTTGATCGGAAATAGTGATGAAGTTACCTAATGATGCATAAACAATATTTTGCTCAAGATGAAATAGTGTCTATACCCCTAGCAAAATAAATCGCATCAAAATGAAAATCGGCAAAATATCTAAATTATTGTGATCTGTGACCTATATCTCCATGAAATAATATGACATTCTTGGGATTAATATCAGTGTTGTTTTTTTTATCAAAGATCTCGTAACGTATTGCGACTCTTGAAACATTATATTGCCAGAAACAGATTGTTTTAGTTATGTCGGAAATGAACATATTATGTGGCGATTGTGTCTACCTCTGCATCTAATTATATATTTTTTTTCTATTATCTATGGCCGTAGAATCATCTTTATTTAATCCAGCTATTTATGATTTATTATGTTTGAATAAATTAGTTGGTGAGCTAAAAAAAAAAAAAAAAAAAAAAATTCTTTATAATGTAATATTTCTTGGCAGGGGTGTTTGAATATCCTTTTGGGGGATGGTATTACTTTGCATCAATGAAAAGCCAAGCCAAAGGCCACGGCAAGGTTTTTCAGATCGTCATTGGACCTCCCTAATTGTATATGACAATTCTTTTTCCTAGAATCAAAAAAAAAAAAAAAAAAAAAATCTTTATAATGTAATATTTATGGGGAAAGGTGTTTGAGTATCCTTTTGGGGGATGGCAGCTACTTGGGCCTCCCTAATTTTATATGTCAATCACTTTCACTCAGAATAAATCAAAAAAAAAAAAAAAAAAGGCATACATACCTTTTCATGTAATTCTCAGGCATGATATTTTTACAGGAAACACTGGTAGGCAATTAATATACAACATCATTATTCAATTTGTAAGTAAAAAGCTTATGAAATGTTATATAAAACTGTGCACAGTAAAAAGTATTTTCTAATAAATTATTGATGATAGAGCATTGCAGTAGTAGTTATTTTAAATGTCCACGTGGTTGTAAACTTTGGCAACCCTTACTGGCTTTTGTTCGCATGCATGCTCTATTCAAAATTTTTTATATATGAAAAAATATTTATGAAATCATTTATAGTATATGCAGAGACCAATAAAAGCTGAGCCTAATTTTAGTGTTATCAGTAGTCTCATGATGCATAGCTTATATTTATGTGGAATAAAATATTTCCATTTTCTTCAATTTAAAATGAATATAGAATAATGATATCAAAAAATCATGATGATTAGCATAATTGCCTGTTTTCCTGCCAACTAATTTCAATTAGTATAAAATTCACTCTAAAATGTTCATTTATTGATTTATGATCCACTTTTCATCCCTATTACAATTCACGCCATCATAAGCAAAATTTAAAATTCAATCATGGCTAGGACTTCTCAGCAAAAAAAAAAAAAAAAATTCTTTTCCTTGTCAACAATTGTTGAAATTGCTGCAATAAGTAAATACGTAAATAACCAAATTCACTTACCTTAAAATTATTCTTTGATTTCAATGTTGGTACATGTGGATGGTAGGCTGGGTTATAGGCCGCCTAGTTCTGTCAATAGTATCTGTCAGGCTGGTCCGAGATATTCCACTTTTGCATTGATACTGTAAATCTTGAATCTTTGCAGATCTTCAAATTTATACAATATTTGTTAACCTAAATAACACATTTACTTACCTGTTTAAAAAAAAAAAAAAAAACATGCACCTTTTTCAAATTTTTGAAGTTTATTTATGAAAAGATGAAAAATGATAAATCAATTGCACCTGCCTGCTTTAAATCCTTGTGGTTGTGCAGGAGTGTGTATTCAAAGACAACACAAATTAAATTTACAAAAAGTTTTTATTTACCAATTCCCTTTGCATGTGACATATTTTTAAAAATGTAGGTGATTTTCTCGAGTATTTTTGGGGACCTATTATAGCCAAGCCTCTTTGAGTGTCTATGGGCTGTCTTCCATACTCACATTATTTTACACTGATTTAATATAAGATTGTCACAACTCCTAATCTTCTCAATTGTAGATATTGCAACTCACTCATGGTAAAGACGTTTATTTTGTGGGGATCACTAGCAGCTTTTAATGGGAATATATTTACCCGCTGTCATCTGCAATTTAAATCGTGTTGTAACTGCTTCATGGTAGTTGCCTTAGGATATCTTTAATTGAGTCCAATAATTTTTTTTTACCTTTAATTATTTGTTGTGAGGTGCATAAATTTAACTTTAGAAATCCTGTTGAGAACATAATGGCTGAGATGTTTTGGTATTCATAAAATAATATTATTAAAAAAAAAAAAAAAAAAAAATCTCTTTCGAATTCGTCAAATGAGCAAATCTCCATTGTACTATTTTGTGTGTTTTAAAAGGTAGCATGCATATGAATTTTTTTTTAACTTACCCTCATGCATTTATGTGCTTAGTGTTGTTTATGTCTATATATATATAATCAGGTTTTATAGTATCTATTGTGTTTTACATGTTATGTTATGGTCCTCATCCAGTTTCCCGTCGCCAAATTCTTTTTTTTTGCTCTTTTTTTTTGTTGTTAGCGGGAGGAATGTTAAAATTGAAAATTTTAACACTTTTGAAATTTATTATTTTTTACCAAATCCTCCGGAAAATATTTCAGTTTCTTTTATTTAATTATTTTTCTCTATTTAAAATGTTTAAAAGTCCGTTTTTTTTAAATTCATTTCATTCCGTTTTGGCATTTTCAAATATTTTTCTAAATTTCCGATTTTTCAATTTTAAATACTTTTCTAAATTTTATTTCCTTGCAACTTTATTTTAATTAGATAGCTTATTTTATTTCCTTTAATTTGAGCCATCGCTCATAGAAATAGCTTAAAATTTAATTGTTTTATCTTCAAAAAATCATAAGTCCAAAAATACCTTTTTTATTTAACTGTATTCTTAAATTCAGCGGTCAGCCATGTTTGCTAAATTATTTTGTATCTTCCCGCGCTTTCAGAAGGGGAGGAAATGTTCTAGAACACGCCGGAAGGTTCGTAGCGTCCCTTTTCGCGAGAGCTGATTGGCTGGCTCAGGCAGGCGCGAAATTGGATGTGGTGTTTTTCTCTCTAAAATGTAAGCTCTGGTAAGAGGAGCACGTAAATTTTCGCCGGTCCATGGCGCCGGGATTCGGCCTTAGCGAGCGAACCGGTGTCATGGACAGGCCGATCATCCAATTTTTATCTGATTTAAATTATGCTATCAAGACATTTCAACCTTGGATTTTAAGTGTGTCGAAAAAATCGCTGGCTAAATATTAAGATCGAATGCCTCCAACACCTGGATGTACGTTTCTTACAAGCTCATAGAAGAACTGGCCAGAAGTAACTAAGCCTAAAACGACGCTCAATTCATATCATCTCTAAGTTCTCATGTTTGTGTGAAAAGGTCATTCCGTAGCCTTTGAAGTCTGCCTGTATTATACACCGATCGCACGATCAATATGGAAATGTTGATCATTATCTCTCAAAACAGTGCTTCATACAATCTTAGAGTATTTGCACTATTAATGATTGAAGTGCGAAATCGAACAGGGAGCCAGCTTGATCGGAAATAGTGATGAAGTTACCTAATGATGCATAAACAATATTTTGCTCAAGATGAAATAGTGTCTATACCCCTAGCAAAATAAATCGCATCAAAATGAAAATCGGCAAAATATCTAAATTATTGTGATCTGTGACCTATATCTCCATGAAATAATATGACATTCTTGGGATTAATATCAGTGTTGTTTTTTTTATCAAAGATCTCGTAACGTATTGCGACTCTTGAAACATTATATTGCCAGAAACAGATTGTTTTAGTTATGTCGGAAATGAACATATTATGTGGCGATTGTGTCTACCTCTGCATCTAATTATATATTTTTTTTCTATTATCTATGGCCATAGAATCATCTTTATTTAATCCAGCTATTTATGATTTATTATGTTTGAATAAATTAGTTGGTGAGCTAATCCATGTGTGATTTATTAAAGGATCGTGTGCTCTCTTGGAATATATAATAATACATATTTTTTAGTTACCTTATTCTGCAAACGGGGTAAGTTTATAATCAATTTTATTTTCCTATTTATTTTATTTTATTTGAATTTTATTTTGAATTTATTCAATTTTAAAGTTTCGGTAATTTAAAAAAGATTTTGATGAGCCGCGGCACCTGTTAACGCAATTTTAATTTTAATCTAACCACTATACGTTGGGCCAACCATTAATTATTATCATTATTAACGATTATTATTTATATACTTTATTTATTTTAACTATTCAAAATTCAAAAAATTAACTCTATTTTATTTCCTCCCTAACAGGGGGGGAGGGGGGGCAAAACGTAATTTCACAAAATTTTTCATATCTCAAACAAAAAAACAGATATCCATAAAATTTTTGCCTTAAAATATAGCTAATACAAATGTCTAAAAATCGGTTTCTGGAATTTTTGAAATTCGGCCCCCCATATCTCAAACAAAAAAAAAAAATAGATATATGTGAAATTTTTGCTCTAAAATATAGCTAATGCAACTACCTAAAAACCAATTTCTGGAATTTTAGAAATTCAGCCCCCAGGTGGGGCAGCAAGGGGGGGGGGGAGGGGTATGGAGCAAAAACAAATAGAAATACAGTTAGGCCGTTCAAAATTGGTACATATAGGTTTTAGAGGCTTGCAAGTCGAATGGGGATATATTCGAAAGTGTAAAGTTATTAGGAGGGACGAGAAGGGGGAGGGGAGAGGTGGGGGGACAAAAAAAATAAAAATAGAGTTAGATCGTTCAAAATTGGTATATAGAGGTTTTCGATACTTACAAATCGATTGGGGATATTTTCGAATTTGTAAAATTATTAGGAGGGGCGGTAAGGGGGGCTATGGGTAAAAACAAATAGAAATATCATTTCAGAAAACTTTTGGAGTGGAAGGCTGATATTTTTATACCAACTATGTGAAAAATACCAGAGCCGGGAATCGAACCCGGGCCTTCCGCTTTACGTGCGGATGCTCAAACCATTGAGCTACCCTGGCTGATTACCAGCTAGGCATTTCTCACACAATATCCGTTGGCAAAGTCACCGAGTCTGTAAACACAGCTGTATCAAGTGACATTAATATTCATGGCACAACTCCAATAGACCACGAAATTTTAATTTAATTTAGAAATTTATTCATCAACCATGATATATCATTTCAGAAAACTTTTGGAGTCGAAGGCTGATATTTTTATACCAACTATGTGAAAAATACCAGAGCCGGGAATCGAACCCGGGCCTTCCGCTTTACGTGCGGATGCTCAAACCATTGAGCTACCCTGGCTGATTACCAGCTAGGCATTTCTCACACAATACCCGTTGGCAAAGTCACCGAGTCTGTAAACACAGCTGTATCAAGTGACATTAATATTCATGGCATAACTCCAATAGACCACGAAATTTTAATTTAATTTAGAAATTTATTCATCAACCATGATATATCATTTCAGAAAACTTTTGGAGTGGAAGGCTGATATTTTTATACCAACTATGTGAAAAATACCAGAGCCGGGAATCGAACCCGGGCCTTCCGCTTTACGTGCGGATGCTCAAACCATTGAGCTACCCTGGCTGATTACCAGCTAGGCATTTCTCACACAATATCCGTTGGCAAAGTCACCGAGTCTGTAAACACAGCTGTATCAAGTGACATTAATATTCATGGCACAACTCCAATAGACCACGAAATTTTAATTTAATTTAGAAATTTATTCATCAACCATGATATATCATTTCAGAAAACTTTTGGAGTGGAAGGCTGATATTTTTATACCAACTATGTGAAAAATACCAGAGCCGGGAATCGAACCCGGGCCTTCCGCTTTACGTGCGGATGCTCAAACCATTGAGCTACCCTGGCTGATTACCAGCTAGGCATTTCTCACACAATATCCGTTGGCAAAGTCACCGAGTCTGTAAACACAGCTGTATCAAGTGACATTAATATTCATGGCACAACTCCAATAGACCACGAAATTTTAATTTAATTTAGAAATTTATTCATCAACCATGATATATCATTTCAGAAAACTTTTGGAGTGGAAGGCTGATATTTTTATACCAACTATGTGAAAAATACCAGAGCCGGGAATCGAACCCGGGCCTTCCGCTTTACGTGCGGATGCTCAAACCATTGAGCTACCCTGGCTGATTACCAGCTAGGCATTTCTCACACAATATCCGTTGGCAAAGTCACCGAGTCTGTAAACACAGCTGTATCAAGTGACATTAATATTCATGGCACAACTCCAATAGACCACGAAATTTTAATTTAATTTAGAAATTTATTCATCAACCATGATATATCATTTCAGAAATCAAGTGACATTAATATTCATGGCACAACTCCAATAGACCACGAAATTTTAATTTAATTTAGAAATTTATTCATCAACCATGATATATCATTTTCAGAAAAGCGGAAGGCCCGGGTTCGATTCCCGGCTCTGGTATTTTTCACATAATTGGTATAAAAATATCAGCCTTCCACTCCAAAAGTTTTCTGAAATGATATATCATGGTTGATGAATAAATTTCTAAATTAAATTAAAATTTCATGGTCTATTGGAGTTGTGCCATGAATATTAATGTCACTTGATACAGCTGTGTTTACAGACTCGGTGACTTTGCCAACGGATATTGTGTGAGAAATGCCTAGCTGGTAATCAGCCAGGGTAGCTCAATGGTTTGGCATCCGCACGTAAAGCGGAAGGCCCGGGTTCGATTCCCGGCTCTGGTATTTTTCACATAGTTGGTATAAAAATATCAGCCTTCCACTCCAAAAGTTTTCTGAAATGATATATCATGGTTGATGAATAAATTTCTAAATTAAATTAAAATTTCGTGGTCTATTGGAGTTGTGCCATGAATATTAATGTCACTTGATACAGCTGTGTTTACAGACTCGGTGACTTTGCCAACGGATATTGTGTGAGAAATGCCTAGCTGGTAATCAGCCAGGGTAGCTCAATGGTTTGAGCATCCGCACGTAAAGCGGAAGGCCCGGGTTCGATTCCCGGCTCTGGTATTTTTCACATAGTTGGTATAAAAATATCAGCCTTCCACTCCAAAAGTTTTCTGAAATGATATATCATGGTTGATGAATAAATTTCTAAATTAAATTAAAATTTCGTGGTCTATTGGAGTTGTGCCATGAATATTAATGTCACTTGATACAGCTGTGTTTACAGACTCGGTGACTTTGCCAACGGATTTGTGTGAGAAATGCCTAGCTGGTAATCAGCCAGGGTAGCTCAATGGTTTGAGCATCCGCACGTAAAGCGGAAGGCCCGGGTTCGATTCCCGGCTCTGGTATTTTTCACATAGTTGGTATAAAAATATCAGACTTCCACTCCAAAAGTTTTCTGAAATGATATATCATGGTTGATGAATAAATTTTTAAATTAAATTAAAATTTCGTGGTCTATTGGAGTTGTGCCATGAATATTAATGTCACTTGATACAGCTGTGTTTACAGACTCGGTGACTTTGCCAACGGATATTGTGTGAGAAATGCCTAGCTGGTAATCAGCCAGGGTAGCTCAATGGTTTGAGCATCCGCACGTAAAGCGGAAGGCCCGGGTTCGATTCCCGGCTCTGGTATTTTTCACATAGTTGGTATAAAAATATCAGCCTTCCACTCCAAAAGTTTTCTGAAATGATATATCATGGTTGATGAATAAATTTCTAAATTAAATTAAAATTTCGTGGTCTATTGGAGTTGTGCCATGAATATTAATGTCACTTGATACAGCTGTGTTTACAGACTCGGTGACTTTGCCAACGGATATTGTGTGAGAAATGCCTAGCTGGTAATCAGCCAGGGTAGCTCAATGGTTTGAGCATCCGCACGTAAAGCGGAAGGCCCGGGTTCGATTCCCGGCTCTGGTATTTTTCACATAGTTGGTATAAAAATATCAGCCTTCCACTCCAAAAGTTTTCTGAAATGATATATCATGGTTGATGAATAAATTTCTAAATTAAATTCAAATAGAAATAGTTAGGCCGTTCAAAATTGGTATAGACAGGTTTTAAAGGCCTGCAAGTCGATTGGGGATATTTTCGAATTTGTAAAATTATTAGGAGGGGTGGGAAGGGGGTGGGGCAGTAAGGGGGGGCTATGGGCAAAAACAAATAGAAATACAGTTAGGCTGTTCAAAATTGGTACAGATAGGTTTTAGAGGCCTGCAAGCCGAATGGGGATATTTTCGAAAGTGTAAAGTTATTAGAAAGGCCGGGAAGGGAGGGCGGAGGGGCAAAAAAAAAATAAAATAGAGTTAGATTGTTCAAAATTGGTACATCGAGGTTTTCGATAACTACAAATTGGTTGCAGATATTTTTGAATTTTTAAAATTATTGGGAGGGGCAGGAAGGGGGGGAGAGAGCGGAGGGGCAAAAAAATAAAAATAGAGATAGATCGTTCAAAACTGGTGCATAGAGGTTTTTGATACTACAAATCGACTGCGGATATTTTCGAATTTGTAAAATTATTAGAGTGCTCATATATATGCATTCGCACGTGCGCATCGCGCATGGGTCTACGCTGCCAAAGGCAGTGGGGACCCGGTGCGACATTTTTTTCCGATCAGAGTTTTTTTTTTTTTTTTTTTACATGATAAAAATTAATGCAATTTTGAGAATTCGTTAATTATAATGATTCATTTAAAAATAGTGACCAGCAAAGCGGGCGTAGCCTGCTGGTTATATATATATATATAATAATGATGATCTATTAATAAGTTCGCTGCCAATCTCACGTGACTAATAATGGAAACGGCGTTTTATTCCTTTAACCTGCCTATGACATTTGGCGTATTTCGCAAGAGCGCTACATTGCCAGATGTTATGGGCTTTGTGTTTACCTTTGTTTGCTTCATGTGTTACGTCAATATGCAGTATGATATCAAACGTATGAACATTCATCTGCCCGGTACAAGCAAACTCTGGAGTTAATGGGTAGTAAGTTAAATTTCCATAGCAAATAGTTTTGTTTGTACTGAGCAGATAAAATATTAAATCACTGACGTCATCACTTCGGTCGCGTATTGAGCATACGTGTTTTATTAGAGGGAAAACATTCTATTTTGAAATATTCTTCCGGGAGGATCAAAATTTCGATGGCATGCTTCCAGACCACCTCTAGGGGTGAGCGTCAGACCATCACCAATTGCCTATTGCGCAGCACTAACATGATGTAAAATCTAACCAACCATCTATTTTGAAATATGAAAATTTCTGATGTTTGCGTTAGTGTTGTTTGGCTGGTTGAATAGTGTTGGAATTTAAGGTTGGTTGAGTTTTACGTTGCACTAATGCTGCACAATGGGTAATTGGCGACCATCTGAGCTACCCCTCGAGGTGGTCTGGAAACTTAAAATCAAAATTTTGATCCTTCATGAAAGGGAAGTTGGAATGTAAGAGGTACTTTGAATTTTAGAGGCATATTTTAATTTCATGTCAATACTGATTGCTACAGAACAAAACTTTGCATATTTTTTAATTTTATGCATTTTGGGATAGGGTATAGATCAGAGGGTAAGTAGATCAGAGTACCATTATTATAGAGAGCCGTTAAAATTAACTATAATTATTCAGTTGCGGATGTATTTTTTCATTTCTAACAAACGAGGACTATAAATAAAATATTAATGATAAATCATTTACTTTATACAATTTTTGAAAATGTAGAAAAATGCCTTTAAATAAAGGTTGTCCCCAGAAACTGTAGTGCCGTTCGATCACATCGATTAATCGCATTTTGGTGTACAACTTTGTGTTAGCTTGGTGGTACTTTAACATTTGGTGTAACTGTATGATCTAAGCTTTATTCTTTTATTTGTGATTAGTTATGAATTCGTAATTATTTCATAATTCTTTTTTATTCTATTTTATGAAAAATTTCCTTTTGTTCTGCTTTTTTTTTTTTTAATATGATATTTTTTCTCCCAATGTATTTCTTTGTTAGGTTAGATCGCCAGTGTTCAATCGTACACTGCTGGTGGATGGTTGCTATTCGGAACACGATGTGAAATGGTGCCGTCTTGGCGATTTTCGTAATTTCGCCAAGCGGCAGCCTAAAGTAAACTTTCACCTGTAAAGCAATATGTCACATCCCGCGATAGCGCGGGATCAAGAGCGAACGTGTTAAGCATAGTAGAAGAAAAGCAACAGATACAATATATATAAATATCACTTGTATCATTATAGAAGTAAAATATAAATATATGTATGGTAAAAAAGGGAAATTTTTGTCATGATGACCTTATATTAATGTTTTGTAATATTCTGTAACTAAAACATGAATTATCACTTAAATAATAATAAAAAAAGCATAATTATATGAAACTATATACATAAAATAATGCATAAAATTTTTTATATATATTTTCTTTAATAATAAAAAAAAAAAAACGTGAAAGACAGAAAAAAAAAAAAAAAAAAAGAAAGAAAACATATATATCAAGGCATATCACCTGATAATTCATTTTCAGGCAGGTTTTTATTCTGAAGAGATTGATTCTCACTCAGCATTCGATATTGACAATGATTTTCAATATTTTCAATAACAGCTAGAAGTGCTTCTAGCGACAGCAGATGAACTGAATATAAGCCCGACACTGGATAAGCATTCTAGAAACAAAGGAAAAAATGACACATACACCAGTTATATTTTTCAAATGTACATATGGAACTTTTGTATATCCTATTCTGAGAAAAAATATTGGTATATGAAAATTTCAATTTATAAATTTATTGCTTTTCTATGAGCACATATTATTGACAGTTCATTCCATACTTTCTTTTTTTTCTTTA